>CM060942.1:324101681-325520432 GCA_030765085.1 Allium cepa
TGTCGATTGACTCTGCACCGAGTTGCTCCGGTATAGAGTTCTCCATATGTGATGGGGAATCCGATCAGGATTGTGGATATCCGGATTGCAAGGACTTCTTTGTAAGTGCCTTCGGTTCTGTTCGAGCCCGGAACAGACTTGTATGGATTGTATGTCTGACATTACAAGTTGAGATATAAAGCCGATTTCTTTCAAATATATTTCTGTTGGTGGCGGAGAATTTATTCTCTTAGCTTAACACCCTTCTCTGAGACGTACGAGCTCAGAGGTTATGTAGTTGAAGGTTATCAGCGATATATTCCCAATTTGGTAATGTGACATGCTGAGTGTTGCTGTGAAATGATCATTGTGTTGATTATTTGTGATAGGATCATTTGTTTGATCGTCTATCTTTGTGATCATTTCTATGATCATTTGTTGACCCAAAGCATGGCTTTTGTATAAAGTATGTTTTTGTGGACGAGACTTCGTCGAGCCTCACAAACCGGTAATGGTCGAAACAGGAATTGTGCGGCAAGGTTTTCAGGGATCGCTTCCCTAGGGTATGACCATTCCTTCTGGAAAAGGGTAGTATCATGGTATGGAGCCCAGATACTTACTCATGTTGAAACACTTATTATTATGGTGTGATGTTGATTAGAGAGCTCTCGTTTAAAGGTCCCAAAGGACCGGGGGTGGCATATCTGAGGGTTTGTAATATCCCTTGGGAAAAGGGGTTCCCGGCCTTGTTTAGCAGAGAACGGTTTGGTTCTCGGGGCGTCCTTCCAGAGGCGTTTCCATGTGGCAATGGGAAGTTCCTTGGCCTGACCATTTGTTGGAAAATCCATTCTTCAAATACGAGCCTTGTACGGTTTTAGTTGTATAACCTGCCATGGAATATGGCGGTAACCCGCTATTGAACATGGTAGCTATAGTAGGCATAGTTCGAAATGTCTATGCTGGCTAAGATTTATATCTTTACTTTCGAAATGATTTTTTACTACACTATGCACTAGTAATAATATCAAATGTTCTTTTTAATGTGTATCAAGCATCTTTGACTATCATAAGGAGAAATCTCCTCCGATTCTGCGTTTGCATTGTGTGTTTGTGCGGGAGGCCTTATGGTAGTCTCATTTTTTAAAAACATTGCGATTATAAAAGTTTAAATCTTTGATTGTTTTAAAGATAAACTGTTTTGTTTGCTCACACCAGTCCCATGACTGATCCAGAGTTTATTGTTTATTTCCTAAACTCTGGGTGCTCAAAATTTTCTACACGGGCAGTCTAGAGTTTGGTTTTTCAGATAATTAGGTTCAGTAGATCATCTGGAGCTAGTTCAGTTTCTTTGGATATGGACGAGACTTGCTTAGCTTGGTGCAAATCTTGATGGTGGATCGAGCTAGGAGTTTTTGGAGCTTTTTGGATCAGAGTTGCAGTATTATATTCTGAGAAGACTTATTTCATATTGTATCGTGTTCCGCTGTATTCTATGTTGTATATTCTCCGATGTTGATGATTATCATTGTATCAAATTGATGTATCGGATATTGTATTCATGTTATATCAGTGATATCATCTTTTATTTCCGCTGTGTTATTTATCATTTAATGGTGTTGCAAGCTCCCGCGAAATGAATTTGATGTGTTTGTTGGACATCGAGTTCGGGTCGTGACATTTACGATGATCATACAGATTTGTTGTTTGAAACTTATATGAAACAACGTGAACAACAAAATCAAATCTCAACGTGTGATGTGTCAAGTGATAATCCACCCTTTACACAAATCAATGATTTTCAAGTAACAACTTTTGAATTTGATAATGACAATCTTAATCAAGTTGTTGAAAATAGGGTAATTAAGTTGGATTTCAATTCTTTTGAGGGTGCGAAACTCGATTTAAACTTCGATCTTCCTTTTTCTGAAAATTTGAATACGACAACTTTGAATTTTAAACTCGATTTACATGATGAAGTTGTTGATAATCCAATAAAGGAAGGCGAATTTAACGAACATGAGTTTTATGGACTTTTTGAAAATGAGTTGCTAAATTCTGTAGGGGACGATTTGAATCACCATTTCGATTTTGAAATCGATGATAAACTTGAATTTGGTGAAAATAAATTTCAAGCAATTGTTTTATCAACCCCGAAAATCATTGAAAATAAAACAACTCATACGGTTCTCAATAAAACGACATTCATTTTTCCAAATCGACAATCAACTTCGGAATCTTTTACGAATTGGTTATTCGAGCTTAAGCCATGTCTCGTTTACTTGACGAGACAAATGAATTGGTCTTTGGAAGACCGCTTCATTTATTTTTTGACGATATACTTTCTGATCTCGTGTAAATACATTTCATTTTCATGTAAATAATAATAAACGTTCCTTTCACTTGGGTTGATCGTGGGGACACAGTCAAAATCAAGTGTGGGGGAGACTCGTCTTCTTCTGATTTTTTCAGGATTAATTTTTCATTTTTCTTCCAAAAACTCAAAAAAAAATCCAAAAACAAAAGAAGAATTTTTATTTAGCGTTTTTGATTTATTTTTAAAGAAACACCATAGGATAAATATATGGTTTTGGTTTATTAAATTGAAATTATTGAAAATTTATCTATCTTAACAAAAATAAAAATGAAGTTGTATTATAAATAACAATGGTTTAACTAGTATGTAGGAAGATTCATACGTGTTAATTATGAAATACATCCCAATTGAAAATCTTTGTTTTAAAAGTGGTGAATTTAAAGTAAAGGATATAACATATTTTTTTGTCTTCTAAGTTAAATGGTGCTAAGATGATTTTGCAAAACTCTCTCTCTCTTCAAAAATAAAAAAATAACATCCAAAGTATTCGCTCTCATTTAAAAGTCCTCACGGTTATGCATGGGTGAATTACTTGGAATCTTTGATAAAGGTTTTGTGTTTTCATACTCATTTAAAAGTCCTCACGGTTATGCATGTATGTAACACATGTAAAAAAATAGACTTGATAAAAACCATCTACGGTCGATAGGTGTATGCACGAAAGTGTGTGCACTCGCCATGCTCTGTACTCCCCTCACATAAGTCCGAAAGGCAGTGCATGGGTGGTATATCTGGCCTCAGTTTACCTGAGCTAGGTGTGTAATTTTTCCTGCAAATAATGAGAGAGCAAGCAATTGAAATCCTAGCACTATTTTTACTTATTTGATTTGATTTGTTATTGAAAAGAAATGAAAATACCACTTTGATAAACTTTGATAATCAACTAAGGATCCATTTTATAATTACACTTTGTTATCAACCGAAACAACAAATTAAACTATTGTCTATTTGTTATGATAACTTGTTTTTTGTTGAAAATTTTGACGAGTAAATGACATAAATTTTCAGGATAATAACCAAAACCTATATTTAACTTATTTGTGTTAATTTAAAAATAAATCCTTCATTTGTAAATATTTTCAAAAATTTGCATTTATCTCTTTGTAAATAAATCTTGCATTTTGTAAATATTTTCATCATGCATTTGGATTTTGTGGGTAGTATCCGCTGAAAACCCTCATGAGACAACACTCGTCCTACTGGGGTCGCCCAGAGGTTTAACGGCTTGTTGCATACGCTCAATGCAATCGTGCTCCCTACGAAAACGGATTTATCTTAGTTTTTCTTTATTCGAGGACGAATAAAAAGATAAGTGTGGGGGTATTTGATGTGCACGTAAATGTGCATACTTTTACCACCATATTTATTCTATTTAAATTAAATAAATGATCATATTGGGTAGTTTAACTTGTTTTAACCAAAATTCATATTAATTCCAAATTTTCACATATTCATCTTCATATAAGGGCAAAACGGTCATTTGTGTGCATATATTTATTTGAGAAAAATTAATTGGAAATTTATGTATATTTTTGTAGGAATTTGGTCTCAAATAGGAGTGGTTTCATGAAGACACATGCATGCACAACATGAATATAAAGGAATGAAGATGGAAATAATTCAAAGTGAAGATAATGGAGGACCCCACCTACCCACCTACCTTAATGTACAAATTAAAGGCTAATGCACATGCTTATGTAGCTAATGGTTTCATGTACATTTAATGGGGGATTAAGACATGTTAATGTTTACTTGGCCTCCACACTTCCTAAGGGGCATTTTGGGTACTCCACAAAAATATGCATTAGGGTTTCTAACTTGTATAAATACCCCTTATGTTTCATGTAGCAATCCTCCTCTTAGTTAGTTAGTTTTAGTTCAGAAAATAAATCAAATCTCTCTTTCTTTCCATGGCTACTTAGCCATTTCTTCTCTTATGTAATTCTTTTCTTTTATGCGATGTTAATTATTGTTTCTTTTTAATTACATGTTCATTTCCTTTATGCAAGTAGTGTAGATTTTCCTTTATGCAATTAGAATAGTTTTCCATTTCACTTTGCTCTCTTTTCCTTTTCTTTTTCTCTCATGTTGCAAGCAACATTTGTTCATATGATAACAAATATGAGAGGCTGAACCCTTTCAATTTAGGGGTAATGAAGCTCTCTAATCATGTAGCTTCAACTTAATTTGATGTTTATGCTCTCTTTTTATGCTTATTGAGAATGATTGAAGTGGTTTAATGATGTTGTTTAGCTTTGAATTTGATAGTCTATGTTGTTTATAACAAATAGGCTATGCTTAAACAAACAAAACACAAATTGTCTCTTCATCTACATATGATTATGGCAAAGAAGTGACTGTTGAAATTAAAATTTGATGGCTTATATTTCTAATTAATAGTCAATAGGCCATGCTTAAAATAAATTTTGGTTTCAACTTTGTTGTCATATTTTATGAGATTTAAAAGTGTATTAGTGGTTGTGTTATAGTTTGATGGTCTATATTGAGCTAATTAATAGCACAAATATACCATACTTATGATAAGCACATCAACTAATTCACTAATGACAAGAAAAAAGAGATCATAACTTCATTTTGTTGATTTATGTGATCTAGAGAGTGGAAATTGCCTCTAAATTGTCTTAACACTCTCATATTTTTATCTATTTTCTTTTGTCAATTTTCTTCTTTTTTTTAGTTAATCGCACTTCCAACTTTGGTTAATTTGATTGAGTAGAATTTTAAAATCATCAATTCCCTGCGGATCGACCCGTATTCGCCACGTGCTACATTCGTACACCGTGCGCTTGCGGTTATTTTTATTTCAAAATACGTTCGACGGTTTTCTAAACCGATAGAATTTCCGTCGACGAACAAGTTTGCAGCAAAATCAAGAGATAAATGAGTGGTGCAATTCATATTTATGTGATAACTCAAGTCAAAATTTTCAAAATAATAAAAATTTGAATTCACTTCAAAATTCAAATGACTTCGAGTATAACCCATGCCACTTCAATTTCGAGCTCGGAAATGAATTTCAAACTCAAAATGAAAATGAAAACAACTTTTCAAACGAATTGGGCAATGGAAATAATCTTAACCATGTTACGAGTGAAAATTTTTGTTCTCAACAACTCCAAATCGAAAATTCTCAATTTAATAACTACAAATTGGATTTTGTTGAACAAATGAACGAAATTTACGATAATCATACGGATTTGTTGTTTGAAACTTATATGAAACAACGTGAACAACAAAATCAAATCTCAACGTGTGATGAGTCAAGTCCACCCTTTACACAAATCAACGATTTTCAAATAACAACTTTTGAATTTGATAACGACGATCTTAATCAAGTTGTTGAAAATAGGGTAATTAAGTTGGATTTCAATTCTTTTGAGGGTGCGAAACTCGATTTAAACTTCGATCTTCCTTTTTCTGAAAATTTGAATACGACAACTTTGAATTTTAAACTCAATTTACATGATGAAGTTGTTGATAATCCAATAAAGGAAGTCGAATTTAACGAACATGAGTTTTATGGACTTTTTGAAAATGAGTTGCTAAATTCTGTAGGGGACGATTTGAATCACCATTTCGATTTTGAAATCGATGATAAACTTGAATTTGGTGAAAATAAATTTCAAGCAATTGTTTTATCAACCTCGAAAATCATTGAAAATAAAACAACTCATACGGTTCTCAATAAAACGACATTCGTTTTTCCAAATCGACAATCAACTTCGGAATCTTTTACGAATTGGTTATTCGAGCTTAAGCCGTGTCTCGTATACTTGACGAGACAAATGAATTGGTCTTTGGAAGACCGCTTCATTTATTTTTTGACGATATACTTTCTGATCTCGTGTAAATACATTTCATTTTCATGTAAATAATAATAAACGTTCCTTTAACTTGGGTTGACCGTGGGGACACAGTCAAAATCAAGTGTGTGGGGAGACTCGTCTTCTTCTGATTTTTTCAGGATTAATTTTTCATTTTTCTTCCAAAAACTCAAAAAAAAATCCAAAAACAAAAGAAGAATTTTTTTTTAGCGTTTTTGATTTATTTTTAAAGAAACACCATAGGATAAATATATGGTTTTGGTTTATTAAATTGAAATTATTGAAAATTTATCTGTCTTAACAAAAATAAAAATGAAGTTGTATTATAAATAACAATGGTTTAACTAGTATGTAGGAAGATTCATACGTGTTAATTATGAAATACATCCCAATTGAAAATCTTTGTTTTAAAAGTGGTGAATTTAAAGTAAAGGATATAACATATTTTTTTGTCTTCTAAGTTAAATGGTGCTAAGATGATTTTGCAAAACTCTCTCTCTCTTAAAAAATAAAAAAATAACATCCAAAGTGTTCGCTCTCATTTAAAAGTCCTCACGGTTATGCATGGGTGAATTACTTGGAATCTTTGATAAAGATTTTGTGTTTTCATACTCATTTAAAAGTCCTCACGGTTATGCATGTATGTAACACATGTAAAAAAATAGACTTGATAAAAACCACCTACGGTCGATAGGTGTATGCATGAAAGTGTGTGCACTCGCCATGCTCTGTACTCCCCTCACATAAGTCCGAAAGGCAGTGCATGGGTGGTATATCTGGCCTCAGTTTACCTGAGCTAGGTGTGTAATTTTCTTGCAAATAATGAGAGAGCAAGCAATTGAAATCCTAGCACTATTTTTACTTATTTGATTTGATTTGTTATTGAAAAGAAATGAAAATACCACATTGATAAACTTTGATAATAAACTAAGGATCCATTTTATAATTACACTTTGTTATCAACCGAAACAACAAATTAAACTATTGTCTATTTGTTATGATAACTTGATTTTTGTTGAAAATTTTGACGAGTAAATGACATAAATTTTCAAGATAATAACCAAAACCTATATTTAACTTATTTGTGTTAATTTAAAAATAAATCCTTCATTTGTAAATATTTTCAAAAATTTGCATTCACCTCTTTGTAAATAAATCTTGCATTTTGTAAATATTTTCATCATGCATTTGGATTTTGTGGGTAGTATCCGCTGAAAACCCTCACGAGACAACACTCGTCCTAATGGGGACGCCCAGAGGTTTAATGGCTTGTTGCATACGCTCAATGCAATCGTGCTCCCTACGAAAACGGATTTATCTTAGTTTTTCTTTATTCGAGGACGAATAAAAAGATAAGTGTGGGGGTATTTGATGTGCACGTAAATGTGCATACTTTTACCACCATATTTATTCTATTTAAATTAAATAAACGATCATATTGGGTATTTTAACTTGTTTTAACAAAAATTCATATTAATTCCAAATTTTCACATATTCATCTTCATATAAGGGCAAAACGGTCATTTGTGTGCATATATTTATTTGAGAAAAATTAATTGGAAATTTATGTATATTTTTGTAGGAATTTGGTCTCAAATAGGAGTGGTTTCATGAGGACACATGCATGCACAACATGAATATAAAGGAATGAAGATGGAAATAATTCAAAGTGAAGATAATGGAGGACCTCACCTACCCACCTACCTTAATGTACAAATTAAAGGCTAATGCACATGCTTATGGAGCTAATGGTTTCATGTACATTTAATGGGGGATTAAGACATGTTAATGTTTACTTGGCCTCCACACTTCCTAAGGGGCATTTTGGGTACTCCCCAAAAATATGCATTAGGGTTTCTAACTTGTATAAATACCCCTTATGTTTCATGTAGCAATCCTCCTCTTAGTTAGTTAGTTTTAGTTTAGAAAATAAATCAAATCTCTCTTTCTTTCCATGGCTACTTAGCCATTTCTTCTCTTATGTAATTCTTTTCTTTTATGCAATGTTAATTATTGTTTCTTTTTAATTACATGTTCATTTCCTTTTATGCAAGTAGTGTAGATTTTCCTTTATGCAATTAGAATAGTTTTCCATTTCACTTTGCTCTCTTTTCCTTTTCTTTTTCTCTCATGTTGCAAGCTACATTTGTTCATATGATAACAAATACGAGAGGCTAAACCCTTTCAATTTAGGGGTAATGAAGCTCTCTAATCATGTAGCTTCAACTTAATTTGATGTTTATGCTCTCTTTTTATGCTTAATGAGAATGATTGAAGTGGTTTAATGATGTTGTTTAGCTTTGAATTTGATGGTCTATATTGTTTATAACAAATAGGCTATGCTTAAACAAACAAAACACAAATTGTCTCTTCATCTACATATGATTATGGAAAAGAAGTGATTGTTGAAATTAAAATTTGATGGCTTATATGTCTAATTAATAGTTAATAGGCCATGCTTAAAATAAATTTTGCTTTCAACTTTGTTGTCATATTTTATGAGATTTAAAAGTGTATTAGTGGTTGTGTTATAGTTTGATGGTTTATATTGAGCTAATTAATAGCACAAATATACCATACTTATGATAAGCACATCAACTAATTCACTAATGACAAGAAAAGAGAGATCATAACTTCATTTTGTTGATTTATGTGATCTAGAGAGTGGAAATTGCCTCTAAATTGTCTTAACACTCTCATATTTTTATCTATTTTCTTTTGTCATTTTTCTTCTTCTTTTTAGTTAATCACTCTTCCAACTTTGGTTAATTTGATTGAGTAGAATTTTAAAATCATCAATTCCCTACGGATCGACCCGTATTCGCCACGTGCTACATTCGTACACCGTGCGCTTGCGGTTATTTTTATTTCAAAATTCATGCGACGGTTTTCTAAACCGATAGAATTTCCGTCGACGAACACTCATCTTTCATATGGCTTGCATATTTCGCATCTATTTTGTTGTAAAGTTACCATTTTTGGTTATGTACCTATGCGATCATCAAGGTGATGATGCCTTATTTTATTATACTCTACCTTTATCATGCATAGTCGCCTATCGAATTTATTGATGGATTTTGGTTAATTTTTTAACATAATAACAATAACAATAACAACAATAATAAAATGAGTGCTCTCCTCAATTTGAGGACCACTATTTTGTATAAAAATTTACCTCTCCAAGCACTTAAAAATTATCATTGGAGCCAAATTTGTATATTTCATTAATCTGAGACCACTTATATATAAAATTAGTTTGATTATTTTCAAATTATTCAAAAGAAATTCCAACTCTTTATTATAATGAGACAATTCATTTTTGACCAATTTTAATTTTTTATACCTAGCTTCTAATTTATCAACCATTTTTTTACATCATGACACGTGTAAACTAATTCTAAATAAGAAAATTTTGTTACCTCGTCATCAGCATCATCTTCCTATAAGCGTGCCACCAAGCAAGGATTTACACCAAAATCGATTTCAAGGATTTTTACTGTATTCTTTGATTTATATTTTTCTAGTATACTTAGCATTGAGTGTTATCCAAATTTGCTTTGTTGTCAAACATTGAGAACTATGGTCATATTCATTTTTATTCGAGTAGCGATATGATTATTCGAAACTTTAGAATTAACGAAAAATTATTCTTATATACCAAATCCAAACCAATTTCTACGATATTCCATATTTCAAAAATATGGATTTAAAAAAAAATTATCCTATTTTTATAGTAAGAAAAATCTGTTTTGTTAAAAATGGATGGTCTATAACTCTTTAAAAAAATCAATGCTAGTGCTTGAAATAAGAACAGCATTTTTGAGATGCCTAGCTCTGATATCACTTGTAGATCATAAATGTAACCTAGAGGGGTGGTGTAAATATTGTATTAATAATATTTTATAGATATATAGATAAAGTAAAATGCGAAACGTAAAATGCAAAATGTAAAGAACACAAATATTTACCTACCGTCGGCTACTACCCCAAAAATCGTCCACTTGTAGATCTGTAAACTCGCAGCATTTTGCTAGAAATAACTATTCTAATCCTACGCCTAGTAACCCTTCATCGACTCTATCCTCAAGTTTAGAATCTATAAACTACAAACCTCGTATATCATTCCTAGAAAAAAGTTCTAGAGTTCAAAATTTTAATAATAAAATACAGTATAATAAATTTAACAATAGTGAATTAGGAAGAAGGATAAACTTTGGAAGAAAATTAAACTGAAAGAAATCAAAATTTATTTTGTCTTGAATGACCTGTGGTAATTATAACTAGCATTGTTTTCATTTTTTATACTTACATAGAATGCTAGTTATAATTTGCATTATATTCAATTATACACTAAATAGAATGTTAATTTTAATTCACAGTCTTTCAGCCAAAGGAAAAAAATTGTTGTCCTTCGGTCTATTTTTTTTCAAAGTTTGTCATTGTTCCTATTTTCCTTCTTAAGAATTTGTCCTAAATATTTAATTATGTCTATAGATGCAAATAACTAAATATTGAATTGCAAAATAATATAAAATTTCACTTTTGGTCCAATTAAGCTTTGATAGAGTATCATTCTTCTCAATGAACCTTTCATTTCTTCCACTAGTCTACATCCAAAGCAAAACTCTTTCAAAAAATTATTTTTTCCATCTTTGGATAGGAATAGATGCTAATGCTTCCTTGTTCTCTGATGATAGTAGCCAATGTGTAGGGATAAACCACCTCATCTAAAAGTGATTGCCGAAACTCGCCACTTGAGGAGATTAGTTTAAACGTCACCGTGTTAGAGATGTGTCTACACTTACCTTGCTTAGATTTGTTGTTTCCTTACTAGAAGATCCGAATGTTGATGACCTAAGACGTAAGAGTTGCCCACTATCCAGATTGTGGGACACCTTTGCTCGATGATACCGCCATGTGAGAGAGATTCACGACATAAGGGGTTTGTATTGTCCAATGTTGTGATGTTATGAAGGATTAGAGCTTAAAATGTTTTTCTACTAAGTGATATATTGTGATGATGCTTAGACCAACATTAGCTTGAGAACTACCGTGATGACTAACTATTGATTGAGGCCGATTACTCAACGAACTCAGTCTGCTGCATTCAAAAGAAAGTTGTATGGCTAAGGTTACATGTTGGAGAACGATTTCAATGTCCAAAGGAAAAAATTTCTTGCCATTATTTATGTGAACTTGATGATAAAAAATTAACTATTGGTTAATTCATTTTTGAGTTGTTGTGAATGAGTTGTTATAAAATTGCCATTGGTGAAATGAGTTATTCTTGGATGGTGAAGTTCAATGTTACGTCGAGATGTTTGTTCATTGATGATGAAGATAATAGAAGAAGATGAAAGTTGATATGTGAGGTAGTTTTCGTTGCTTTAGATAACCAGAATTGGAGAGATTCTTGTGATAGTCTTAGTGTCAGTAATGGGTAGTTGCTTTTGTTTGTTGATGCAAAGGTTGGTCCTTTGTTGCTAATGAGGCTACTACAGTTGGTTTTATTTGTTGATGCAACTTGATGATGGCGAACGAGGAGATGTGCTATATTGATTTGTTTATGTTGAAAGAGATAATTGGACATGATGATGACCATTGTATTTCATGTAATCTGATGATTAATCCAGTGAAAGTGATGTAATGTGGGAGAGAAATATTAAGAGGAGATATAATATGGAGAGAGAAAATATTAATTGTAATTTGAATTGTTTGTTAACAAAATATTGTTGTCTTCTTTCATATTTTGAGCAATGCATCCCATCTTGAATTACCACAAACATTGTCTTATTAAGAAACATTGTTTGTTAAAATGGAATTTTTTGTGTCTATGATAATGAATTTTTTAATATACATATACAGATATACACATACATGTATGTATGTATTGTTTATATATATTGAAAAAAATTTTGATATATAGAAAATGTTTATACTTAAATTAAATCTTTTACAAAATAGTAAACCGTTTGTTGTACTTTATATAATCCAAGTTAATTTATAATCTGATATGTGCATCATACTTAATAAACAATTCTACATGCATATATACCTTTGTTAAATTAATAGATAAACCATTGATTTTCATACTCCACATGGAAGATAAGGTAACTCCTTTATTTATAACTTATTTACCCCAAAGTTACATGATTAATTATCTTTTCAGATGTGCAAGGTCATAAATAAAGTAAGTGATTATAAGAGCATCTCCAACAATGCTCAATTCAACCTTAATATTAAGGCTCTGCTATGAAATGCTCACCAACAACGAATATTACCCTTAATATTAAGGGTAATATTCAGGGGCAATTCAGTTTTCTGAATTGGCCTTGGATGTTGATTTGATCTGCGTCCAGAGCCATAACGGCTCTCCCCCAACGGCTCCCTTCCCCCAACGGCTACTTCTGCCTCCAACAGCTACTTTCTTCCTCCTCAACTCTATAAATACACTCTGTTCACTCTTTATATCTACAAATCTGAAAATGACTTCACATTTAGAAGATTTTATGCATCCTTCTCAGTCTCAAAACTATTTTTTCGACGACAACCAACAACAACCGAGTACTCCTCCGAACAGCATTCATCCAAATCAAGGAAAAGCGACTAGGATTTCGATTTGTACAACATTTACTGTCATTATACGAACGACTCGATTAGAGGCAATGATCAAAGCGGCGATAAGTTTTGGAAGAAAATAATGAATGCCTTCAACCTCAAGCATCCTGAAAATACTCAATCTTTTTCGTTTATTCAAGGTCGATTCGGGAAAATAAATCGTCAAACTCGATTTTTTGAATCATAGATTTATAATACAAAGAAAGCGAACCCTAGTGGAATGGGAGGCGAAGAGCATTTGGTATGTTTCTTGCTATTATTAGTTTTTATGTTTAATCCATTTATTAATTTATTCCTTTTTTTTCAAAAAAAATGGCGAATGAGGAATTCATGAAGCTTTTTCCAAGGGAAAATGGAGCTAAATAATTGCATTATTATCAATTTCTGAATGGTTATGAGTTGGCGATGAGCATACCGATGTGGAACTCTGATAATGCGAAGTGCCTCCGAGCCGTTCAAATAAAGGGGAAGGGAAAGAACAAAGCATCAAAATCATCATACTCGTCTAGCCTGGGAGATTCATTTTGTAGGGAAACTCAATTCGATGGAGAAAACAAGTCAGATGCGATCAAACAGAGACCAGATGAAGGTTATAGACCAATGGAAGTCAAAGCAGCAGAGAGAAAGAATAAGCTTGATGTCGTGGTGATCGGTAAAGCGAATGTCGCTCTTGAAATTCATAAAAGAGGATATCAAAATAGAAGCAAGCTAGTGTAGGAGAAGATTGACACAATGCATATGTTGTAGAAATTGAGCAACAAATGCTGGATATTGAAGGGGAAAATCAAGAACAGATGATTATGGATAAAGATCTAACAGAGATGGATGACATGCAAAAGCAGTCTTGGATGGAGCGCAAAAGACAAATACTTATTTCCAAGTTCCCTCAAAGTAGTTTGTTCCAATCTTAGAAGTGTTTAATTTGTACTAGTTTCGGTGTACTATATTGTTTATTTAAATCTGATGTATTTTGTTGTTAATTAATGTTGTACTATTCTTATTTCCATTTAGACAAAGTCGATAACCAAACAAAATAACATTTTGAAGGAAATGAAATACATATTAATAAGATAACTAAAATATGACTACAATGCAAATGCGTACACACATGACAAATCAAATATAAAATTGAACTAACAATAACCAAAGTATTTCAAATAAGATTCATAAGATCTTTTTTATAGCCGGTTGTAAAGTTGTGCGTCTCGGTACGAAAGTTGACTACGTGAATGTTGAATGCTTCTTCAGTTATAAGAATATGAACTTCGAATACTTCTGGCATATGCCATGCACCATCATATTCTGAGTGATGTTTTTCTTCATCCATATCCCTTTCATCTACAATAATCATATTGTGCAAAATAATAAATGCAAAAATTGTTCTGGACATTTTTCTCTCGAGACCACAATCGATATGAATTACTAATCACTGCAAATCCAGATTGTATAACGCCAAAAGATCTTTATACATCTTTTCTTTGTCCTTCTTGCATGGCAGCAAACTTTTCTTGCTTTTTTGTTATTGGGTTTGGACATGTTTTCACATTGGTGCTCCATTTTGGATAAATCCTATCACCAAGATAATATTTGTGCTAGTAAGTGTTTTGCCCAAGAGTAAACGACATTGAAGTTACTCGACCAAGTGTCAGATCATTAAATAAGTGTGACCTCTCAATAACATTTAAATAAGTGTGACACTGTAAATAAAACTATACAATATAAATATGTTGCAAATAAAGCTATGTAAACATCAAAAGTAGTGCAACATGCAAACAGTGTTTGATATGACATGAAACCGTAAATAAAACATCAAAAGTCGTTTATCAATGTGCTAAAATTTTAACACGGATATGCAATGTAAATAAAGCTGTATAACGGAACAAATAAACAGCAACATATGTCCACAACACAGTACAGAAGTACATCAGTATAAACAAACAACGGTAAAGTAAATGTAACAGTACAGAGCATGATCATCTAAGTCAACGGCACCGTCGTCGTCGTCATCCGCTACGTCAACAAAATTAGCAGGATTACCATGATCAAACTGAAATGCAGCCAGCTGAGCCTTCGAATCATCAATCTATGTCTGCATCGCCTACTGAGTCTGTTGAGCCTAAAGACTAACCGCCTAAGTATGAATGAGTGTCATATGCTGAATAGAGGCAATATATCGCCTATGCTTGTCTAACCTACCTACATACTATAATTACACATAATATATCAATATACATTTGATTAACTAATATTGTACAAGGAATTATTAATACAATGAATTACCTTATAAGGCAGGCATAGTCCAGCAGTGTGTACGCCAGCAATCTCATGATCCGGAGGATAAATTATCGACAGGTCGATAAGAATACTGGTAATATCATACGCTCTATAACAGGCGTCTAGACCGAAGTCCATGGGCTATTAAGAATACTAGGATGGAATGGGATCAAAAGAAAATGGAGGTGCTTGAACTCTACCACTGGAAAGATGTGGGCCTATATGATCGAAGTTCACTCCCTGAACATAGTAAGGTAACATGTATCGCTGAGGCGCAACACTAACCCAGTAGATGTTATAGTCCCCATCAGCTAAGAAAAATGTAGAGGCATCTAACCATCCAGTCTGTCTCAATCCCTATTTATACTGTGATCCAATGGTCCAACGTCTGTCGAACATATCATCATAAGATAATGGATCTCTAGGGATACGTAACTCCCCAGTAGTCTGAAACAAGCATCTCTCCCCCAAATACAAAATAGGAAGAAGCGCCGGTGGAGTAAGATCATCCGCTACAATCCCAAATGATAAGAAATAGAAAGAGGATGAGCATCATGCATCTAGCCCGCTACATCATGGCAATCCAATATGAAGCCCATGGTGCTTGGAAAATATTATCCATGCACCTCATATCAATATGAGTACATGCCTCCATCAGGTCAAGTCTAACCCCCATAGGCGCACGAGAAACTAACTGAACACACTCCCATCGTCTCATGCACGAAAAATATGTATTTGGAGCATGACTAGCAGTCTCAATAATACGGGGATGCATGTTCGTTGTGTACTCATAGTACTAGCATGACAGAATATACAAAAACCCAAATATATGTCTAACCTCCCCCAAAGCATAAGAATCAAGAGCGGTGTACAAATATCCGAGTACAGTAGAACCACAATCGATAGTGTGCAGCTGATCTAAATTGGCTACCGTTGCAAGGTAACCTAATCTAATGGTACTTCTTTGGTTCGAAAAGAAAGTCGAACCAAATAAGCATAACAACAATGCTCTAAGTACCGCGTCACTCATAGCAACGGTGCCTATATGAGCTGCAACATACACATGTAGTTATGTACGGGGAGCTGCCCCGGAGGCAACATGACCCTCCTCAAACTGTGGTAGATAAATAGTGAAGACCTCGGGGCTCTCAAACGTATGATCAAAAGGAAATGGTATTATGTCTGAGCCTCCAATCTCAATTCCAATCAGTATATAAAAATCGGTGGGGGTAATGCCGAGCTCAAAATCTAGAAAATGAAAAGTATATGTCGTAGGCCACCATGCCTCAATTAGGGCTGCTAGAGTGGACGATCAAATAAATGTGGTGGCCTAATCTGTAAGAAATGTGCAAAAGGACTAGTCTAGAGCCTATCTACTAAAACCTGAGGTAGTTTGCCATACTACTATGCTATACACTTTGCCCAACTACCCCGATAGATGACATACTATGACTAAATAATCAAAGGGTTGTTTGGGATTATTGTACAATTTAAATTCAAACAACTAAGTAATACACTTCATAATATCACATATCTATCTAAATTTCATGGTTAATATAAGACAAATGTATCCATCGTGTATTCATAGTTATTTATTATTTAGAATTGTACCTCGACCGAATCTAATGTTGTGAAGATACAATGAGTGTATCTCTCTGGTAGTTCGTAGATAATCCATAGTGGAAAATCATCATATCTGGTGCTGGAGCAATGTGTGCTGGGCCTACAAGCACCTCTGACTGATTCCAAATGGTATGTCTTGCGATTTTGGTTACACGTGGCTACATTTCGATGTTTTTTTAATAAAATAAAAGAAGAAAAGAGGTGAATTGTGAGGGTAAAGGGGCTAGGCGCCTAACTTATAGGCGCCCAGCCCCGGGTGCTGACTAAATCAGCGCCCGATTTTTGGCAACCCCTTGAATATTAAGGGGGTAATATACAGGGATTGAATATTACCCCATTAAACCGTTGGAGATGCCCAAAATGATATGGTTAATGGACAAGGCTGAGTTAGTACATCTATAACTTATTACTATATGAATGTTGTTATTCTTGTAAGTCTTTATATTATTTTTTTTGTTTTATGATATGCATTAATCTTTATGATCCAGAGTCGGTGAAATGTGTTCATTCTGATAAGCTATCTCAACCTCACTCCCATTGCAGAGCAGGTCAAGTTAGGCTTATTATTTTTTTATATTACAATACCAGTGAGGAGAAACTCTTTCAGTGACCAAGCAACTTGATATTAGTATGTGTCTATAATATTATATTTTGGACAGTATTGCTTATATCACACACTGTCAAATGCTTTTGTTTTCGTTATTTTCTAACGATTGGCTCAAGGATACAGGTATTTTATGAGGGAGAATAAGCTATTTGACATCATGTAAGAGGAAGTTATCTATTTACTCATTAATTATTTGTGTTAGTTCCATTACTTTCTTATGTTGTATTAAAATCAAGGTATATTAAAAAACCAGTGGACAACAATCAAACATGATGGTATTATCTTATCTTATTTATATTGTTCTATTTATATATTATTATATTTTGTCTCTATGATGGTTGTAGGGACCTTGATTAGAAATAGCTAAATGATAGCTTAAAATAAGTTATAGTTTTATCAAAAACGTAAAATAACATACACAGTTTGATGCATAAAACTAAGATTCTAATGTGCAGCTGCAACATTTCGGTGTTAGTTTCAAATAGCAGAATGGGTGTGGTGACACCATTGTAATATTAGCAAACTCAACTGTATAAAAAAGACCTTTGTAGCAACCCAAATTTCTTTGGGATCATAATAAATTACATTTGTTGGAGTTCTGGATTCGTTCGCACATCCCTCCAAAGGAGCATATATGATTTGTCCAACAGCTTTTAAATAAAGAATCCTTTTTTGTTACATGCAACCAAACAACTTATATATACCACTTCACCTCTATTACTTTTCATGATGTGGAACTATTCTTTTTTCCAATCTATGCCCATAACCCACTTTGAATATAAGACACCACAACGAATCTCCACCTTGGCTTGCATCCATCTATACATCTTTCTCTATACTAGTTCGTTGCCTGCACCATATTGAGACTTTGTTTACACGTCATTCTACTATACCCTAAGTAGCACGGTGAAGCTCAACCTTAAGTCTGGCTATTTAAGCCTACACCACTAACCACAACTATTTATAGATCTCTTGTGCATTATCCATTAACCTCGGCATTACCACGAAAATGTTTATAAATTGGTCGGTTGTGACGCCCCACCTCTATAACCATGCTAGCCAAGAACATTACGGATTAATGTCGTCGACTAGCACGGAGAATAGGGCTGTTGAGGAGCGACCATCTGTATAATTGCTTTGTGCGAGTACCAATATGCCAGATAAAAGTATAACTTTTCATCTCGAAAGAAAATCCGACATACCGATGCAAACTCAAAGCTACTACACAGTGGCTATAATACCTTCGAAAACAAATATAGAAATAAACATAACACAAATCAGTCACAGATAATTCATATCACAAAGGCAGAAAAAGTATGAACATTACACATAAAAGTGTATATCAGAGTAGTGGTCAAACAAGATCCACAACATCACAAAAGAATAGTTACAAGTGCTACAAAAAAGAATAAGTATACATCAAGGAGTCTCTATCTCGAATGTATACTAACAAAAACTACTAAACTAAAGTAGTTAGCCAAAAGTCATATGAAGGACCATGATAGGAAGTCAAGCAGAAGCACCTGAAACATCTCGGTCTGACCCGAGTATTATTTAATAAGAAAATAATAAATGGATCAGTCTAGCTATAAATATCAGATGAAATGATATAGAATAAGAGATATGACAAAACATATGATAACCATGAAGCCATACTGTGATAAGTATGTAATTGAAAACCAACTAGAGATTAATCAATATCACAAGAATCTTCTTAAAGATCAAAAGAATGTCATACTCTTTATTTTTATTCACTAAACCATAAATATTGACAAATATATCAATGCCAATCACGAAAGTCAATGACACACAAATTCACCAATGCACAAATATTGATAAAACTTATCAAATGTAAACCATGAAAATTGGTGAAACATAAATTCTAGAAATCATCAATGGAAATCTAGAAATCACAAAAAGGGGGAGGCCTATCACAAAACGCATCATGAAAACTCACCAACACGTGTATCACAAAACGGAATGCTATTCCATGGTTGCTAACCATTAATTTTTGAGCTGAAGCTCCATAAAACGGTCCGAAGACCATGGGTCGCTACCCCACCAATTTGAGCCGAAGCTCCACAAAAACGGGGTTTAGTCTCCCTCGCAGACAAAGAGACATCGCACATTGCTAGTCTAAATCACAAAATGATCATCATCGATCATCAAGAAGTGTCAATTACACTAAGCTAGTAAATATATGAGCTTAGCTTCATATCCCATAACCACTAGCTTAACTTAAATATTTACGAACAAAATGTAAGTCTCCACTCGAAAATTGCCACAAGAAATTCAATCGAACAAGTCCAAGAATTAACCGACGAAGTAAATGCAAGCGTTTCATACCACTTGTTTTACTAAGTCGTTTAATTTGATTTCTCATACGAGTGAGGTAAAGGTTTGTATATACTATTAGATTGGAAAACGATTTAAGAAACGAGCTTTGTAATAAAATAGTGTTGAAATCGTTTTGAAGAAAGGGTTTTGATATTTACTATTAGTATTAAAAACCTTTATATTTTAAAGTGACAAATCATAGAAGTGGTTGTAGAAACAATCAATCATAAAAATTCACATACGAAGACGTGAATAAAATCCAAAGAAATCGATACCGAATCCATCAAAGTGGAAATACCCAAAAAATCCAAAAATAGAAGTTATCAATGTTGACAAAGATGGTAACAACTAATCGGAGAAGAAGAATCGATTAACAATTGGAAAAACAAAGCAAAACGAGCATAAATAGGAAAACAGGGAAATAGGAGCAGATCGGTCGAATGAACTCTCTGAGTCGGTCGACCGAAAATCGCCCAGAATGTTACGGCTTCAGCTTCAGTCGGCCAATTCAGAGAGTTCGGTCGACCGAACTGCAATTCCTGCATTCTTTAACCCTATTAATTGAAGTGAAAACTCTCTCCATTCGCAACCGATCGAGCACGGACGCTAGGGGATTATGCCTATCGGCTACCCGAACCTATTGGCTCCTCAATGCATCACCAAAAACATGTTCAAACATCAAAGTTAGGATTTTAAAGATTTGAACCCAAAACACTAAAAATTGGGATATTCACCAATTTAATCCAAACCAAAAGCAAATGCACATGAATAAGTGTTAGGAATTCATATCCAGCATTCAAAGATAGATATAAGCATAGATGTGAGATAAAAATCTCACCTGTTCACAAAATCAATGAAGGAGAAGCTTGAAAGCAAAGGAAGAATCAACCACACTTCAACACAACCCAAATGAGCTTGAACCTAAGCTCAAAAGAAGAACATTCCCAAAGTTGGGTTTAGGAGTTTCTGAAAATTGAAAGGAGAATGAGTTGGAGAAGAAGAAGATGATGCTTACCAATAGCTTCTCTTTGGATTTGGAGCTAGAACTTGATTTGCAAATGAAAACTAGGGCTTGGAGTTTTAATTTCTCATTCCTCTCTCCATTGGCTAAAGCTTGAGTATTAGGAAATAGAAATGAAGTAATGAAGAGAAGAGTGGTGAAGCTTGGGTCTAATGTGTTGAAACAAAACCAAAGCCCTAAGTGAAAAAGTAGCAAAATTCCACTAACTCCAAACATATCAATGTTTATACTTAAAAAGATCGCAAACGTCATTTTGAACTCAATGGAAGTGGTCTCGAGTCCTAATTCGATCGTGTGCAAAAGTAACTTTTCGGACAATAATCCGACTAACGATACAATATTTAAATAAAATATTTAAATACTCAATCGTAAAATATGCGGGTTGTTACAGACTCCCCTCCTTAAAGAAATTGCGTCCTCGCAATATTTAAGAAGAAAACATATAGTAACAACCATGAAAGCATATTCAACACAAAAGAAATTTGAAATAAGAAGTTCACCTCAAAGACCACGAGAAAGTAAGTTCGGATGTGTTCGCTCGATGAATTCTCTAGATTCCCAAGAGCAATCCTTAGGATTTGAGGACCATTGAACTTTAACAAGCGGAACATCTTTATTTCGAAGGCGTTTGACCTCCGAAGCAATAATACGAATATGATGTTGCTCATAAGTTAAATTAGGCGAAACTTCAATTTCTTCCACAACACCGGGCTCAAGAATAGAATCGGAATCTCGAAGGCATTTCCATAATTGAGAAACATGAAACACGTCATGAACAACAGAAAATTGAGCCGGTAATAAAATGCGATAAGCCACAGAACCAATGCGTTTGGTGATGGAAAATGGACCAATATATCTAGGTGCTAACTTTCCCGATCGACTGAAACGTACAACACCTTTCATAGGTGAAACATGAATAAACAAAAGATCTCCCACAGAAAATTCTAATTTCCTTCTCCGGTAATCGGCATAGGATTTTTGTCTACTCTGGGCTTCTTTCATCCTATGACGAATAAGGTCAATCTTTTCTGTGGAATCACGAATAAAATCTGGACCTAAAACCAGCTTCTCACCGGCCTCAAGCCAATAAGAAGGAGAATGGCATGGCCTTCCATACAGTGCCTCAAAAGGTGACATACCAATACTAGATTGGAAGCTATTATTATAGGAAAACTCAACAAGAGAAATATGATCTTCCCAACTTCCACCAAAATCAAGAACACATGCCCGAAGAAGATCTTCAAGAGTTTGATTCACACGCTCGGTTTGTCAATCGGACTGAGGGTGATAAGCGGTGCTAAAATTAAGCTTCGTCCCCAAAGCTTCTTGAAGACTCTTCCAAAATCCACTAGTAAACAATGGATCACGATCACTAACAATAGAAGTAGGAACTCCATGTAATTTAACAATCTCTTTAATAAAAAGTTTGGCCAAAAGAGAGGTACGGTCCGGTTAGACCGAACGGGAATAAAATGGGTGGATTTAGTAAGTCTATCAACTATCACCCATAAGCTATCATGACCCAAACGAGAACGGGGAAGGCCGTCGATAAAATCCATGGAAATTTTGTCCCACTTCCTGATTGGAATTTCTAAAGGTTGCAATAACCCACCGGGCCTTTGATGCTCGGCCTTAATGAGTTGGCAAGTCATGCAACACTTAACAAAGTTAGCAATATCAGATTTCATTCCCTTCCAATAATAAAGTCGCTTCATATCCGCATGCATTTTACTACTACCGGGATGAATGGTAAATTTAGAACGATGAGAATCTTCTAAAATGTCTTTACAAAGATCACTAATATTTGGCACGATAAGTCTACAAAATTTTCGGATACCGCCACAAGAATCAATACCAAAGTCTTTCAAACCTTCGATATCAATTTTATCCCTAAAATTTTGGCCAAGAAGAACCAATTCGGGATCAAGCTTTTGAGCTTCAATAATGCGGCCTCAGAGATAAGGATGAGCCTCAAGGCTACATAAAACAAGAGATGAACATAAATAGGATACACGATCTCTAATCTCACAAGTGGATAAAATCCCGAGATCATTCCATTTGGATATCATCATAGAAACAACCGCTTGTTGCTTGCGACTAAGTGCATCGGCAACTCGATTTCCCTTTCCGGGAGTATAAAGAATATCCAGATCATAAGATGCAAGAAATTCGAGCCAACGTTGTTGACGCAAATTAAGTTCCTTTTGAGAAAATAGATACTTCAAAGATTTATGATCGGTGTAAAGAATAAATTTTCCTCCCAAAAGATAATGACGCCAAATTTTAAGAGCGAAAACAATAGCCGCGGCCTCTAAATCATGAGTGGCATATCTAGACTCGGTGGGCCTCAATTGCCTAGAAGCATAAGCAATAACACGTTCTCTTTGCATAAGAACGGCACCCAAACCAACGCGACTAGCATCGGTATAAACAATAAAATCTTGGTTTCCTTCAGGAATCACAAGAATAGGAGCATCGGAAAGGAGTTCTTTTAATTTCTAAAAAGAAGCTTCATATTTGTCTGACCAAATGTATTTAACTCCCTTCTTGTTAAGCTAGTAAGAGGCACGACAATTTTAGAAAAGTCTTTAATAAAACAACGGTAATAGCCCGCCAATCCAAGGAAGCTACGGATTTCCGTCACACATTCTGGCCTCTTTCAATTTTGAATCGCTTCAATCTTTGAAGGATCCATGGAAATTCCGGATTCGGAAATAATATGACCAAGAAACTTTACACGAGATTGCCAAAAATGGCATTTAGAAAATTTTGCTTTCAATTGATTGCTCCTAGGAGTTTCCAACACAATCCGAAGATGCTTTTCATGCTCCTCCTCGGTTTTAGAATACAAAAGAATATCATCAATAAAGATGAGAACAAATCGATCGAGGAAGTCATTGAAAGCTCTATTCATAAGGTCAACGAAATAAGCCGGAGCATTCGTTAAACCAAATGGCATGACCAGCCATTCATAAGATCCATAACGAGTTTGGAACGATGTCAAAGGAATGCTATCCTTTGCAATACGAAGCTGATGAAAACCGGTAGCCAAGTCCAATTGTGAAAAGACTCTAGCACCACTAAGTTGATCGAATAGATCATCAATCTGAGGTAAAGGATATTTATTTTTAATAGTAAGATCATTAAGCTTGCGGTAGTCAACGTAAAGCCTAAGTGTACCATCGGATTTCTTCACGAAAATAGCTGAAGCTCCCCAAGGCGAGGAACTAGAGCGAATAAATTGCTTCGTCTCCAATTCGGATAATTGTTTGCACATCTCCTTATTTTCCTTATTGGACATGCGATAAGGAGGATGAGTGATAGGTTGAGCTCCAGGAATGAGATTTATTCTGAACTCAATTACTTGCTTAGGTGGTAATCCTAAAACGGGCTCAAATATGTCGGAAAATTCACGAACAACGTGAATAAGAGAAATAATATCTTCCTCATCATCATTATCGTCATCGTGAGGATTTAAAGAATATAAAGATGCAACCATGCTGGAATCTGAATCTTTAAGATCAATAGAAATCTGCTTAACAGATTGAGGATGTCGAAGATGAATAGTCCGCTTAGGACATAGGATTTGAGCTTCATAATGGTCAAGCCAATCCATTCACAAAATCATTCCGAAGCCAAGGTAACGCATAACATGTAGATCGGCACGGAAAGAGTAATCACATAAAATAATCTCGACATCTTTACAAAGCAAACTAATTGTTGCGGACCCACCAACCGGATTCGCAATTCTCAAAGAAGTCATTAAAGCAACAACACTCAAAGAAAAAGTATCAACAAGTTCTTTTGATATAAAAGAATGGGACGCACCCGTATCAAAAAGACCTCAAATAGGATGACCCTGAAATAAAATAATGCCATCAAGGATAGAATGAGAAATATCTTAACCACGAGAAGTGTTGCCAGGGGCTTGAGCAACATTAAGCTTTCCCTCCTTCTTGCCTTGAAGTTTGGGACAAGAAGATAAATAATAGTCCGGGCTTTTGCAACAGCGACAAGCACAGGGCTTTGAACATTTATGCACATAATGGTTCTTAGAACCACAATTGTAGCATTGCCCACCACTTGAGGTAGAAGTCTTAGTTGCCGGAGAGGCTTGTTTCCCTTTCTTATTGTTGGGATAAGGACCTTTGAACTTATTAGGCCTTTTCTTGTTGGTGAAGTTCGGTTTAGCACTCCCAACATCAACATCACTTACTTTATCAGCCTCTTCAAGTTGAAGAGCGATATCAATAAGTTGATCAAAAGAAACTTCTAATTTTAGAAGTAATGGCTTCTTGAGATTTTTATTCAAGCCATAGGCAAATCTTTGGTTCTTCTTCAACGGGTTTATGGATTCGACCCCGTATTTAGAAAGTGACTCGAAGGATGCGACATAATCTGCCACAGAGGGTTCACCTTGAACAAGGTCAATGAAACGACGAGCCAATGTTACTTTCTCAACTTCTGGCATAAAATTTAATTCGAATCGTTCCCGGAATTTCTCCCAAGAAAGGTCCGCTTCATTTATCTCAGAAATCAGAAGCTCGTACCAGTCTAATGCTCTTCCTTTGAGCATATTAGAGGCCACCTGAACTCGGTGAAGATCAATAAGATTCATGCATGAAAAGATTCGATCGCATGATCTTAGCCATGCCTGGACTTCAATAATGGTTTCAGAACCTTTGAATGGCTTCCCACCCAAATTGGTATAATCGCTGCACAAACGTGAAAATCCAGACTTAGGGTGAGTAGACTCTGGGTTAGAACCGGCTGCTTGAGCATTCTTTACTAGATCAAGAAGCTGCTGGGCAGACATAAAAACTCCATCCTGGGGAGTAGCACTAGATTGACCGGCGTTGGGACGGCCAGGTCTAACCATTTCTCTTCATTAAGAAAGAAAGAAGAAGAAGAAAAAGGTTATTCACAAAATGAATATCAAACAATAGTGACTGATAAAACAAGGAATCACAAAAGAAAATAGGATAGGACGGTTCAAAGACCCGAATAAAATCCTAAGGCATGACTCCTAAGGTGGACTTAGGACGATGAACCTTGTTAAATTATTCTACATTGTTCCAAAGTTTGGCTCTGACACCAAACTGTGACGTCCCACCTCTATACCCATGCTAGCCAAGAACATTACGGAGTAATATCGTCAACTAGCATGGAGAATCAGGCTATTGAGGAGCGACCATCTGTATAATTGCTTTGTGAGAGTACCGATATGCTAGATAAAAGTATAACTTTTCATATCGAGAGGAAATCCGATATACCAATGCAAACTCAAAGCTACTACACAGTGGCTATAATATCTTCGAAAACAAATATAGAAATAAACATAACACAAATTAGTCACAGATAATTCATATCACAAATATGAATATTACACATAAAAGTGTATATCAGAGTAGTGGTCAAACAAGATCCGCAACATCACAAAAGAATAGTTACAAGTGCTACACAAAAGAATAAGTATACATCAAGGAGTCTCTATCTCGAATGTATACTAACAAAACTACTAAACTAAAGTAGTTAGCCAAAAGCATATGAAGGAACATGATAGGAAGTCAAGCAGAAGCACCTGAAACATCTCGGTCTGACCCGAGTATTATTTAATAAGAAAATAATAAACGGATCAGCCTAGCTATAAATATCAGATGAAATGATATAGAATAAGAGATATGACAAAACACATGATAACCATAAAGCCATACTGTGATAAGTACGTAATTGAAAACCAACTAGAGATTAATCAATATCACAAGATTCTTCTCAAAGATCAAAAGAATGTCATACTCTTTATTTTTATTCACCAAACCATAAATATTGACAATTATATCAATGCCAATCACAAAAGTCAATGACATAAAAATTCGCCAACGCACAAATATTGATAAAACTTATCAAATGTAAACCACGAAAATTGGCGAAACACAAATTCTAGAAATCATCAATGGAAATCCAGAAATCACAAAAAGGGGGAGGCCTATCACAAAACGGGAGCATGAAAACTCACCAACACGTGTATCACAAAACGGAACGTTATTCCATGGTTGCTAACCATTAATTTTTGAGCCAAAGCTCCACAAAACGGTCCGAAGACCATGGGTCGCTGCCCGACCAATTTGAGCCGAAGCTCCATAGAAACGGGGTTTAGTCTCCCTCGCAGACAAAGAGACATCACACATTGCTAGTCTAAATCACAAAATGATCATCATCGATCATCAAGAAGTGTCAATTACACTAAGCTAGTAAATATATGAGCTTAGCTTCACGTCCCATAACCAGTAGCTTAACTTAAATATTTACGAACAAATTGTAAGTCTCCACTCGAAAATTGTCACAAGAAATTCAATCGAACAAGTCCAAGAATTAACCGACGAAATAAACGCAAGCGTTTCATACCACTTGTTTTACTAAGTCGTTTAATTAGATTTCTCATACGAGTGAGGTAAAGGTTTGTATATACTAGTAGATTGGAAAACGGTTTAAGAAACGAGCTTTGTAATAAAATAGTGTTGAAATGATTTTGAAGAAATGGTTTTGATATTTACTACTAGTATTAAAAAACTTTATATTTTAAAGTGACAAATTATAGAAGTGATTGTAGAAACAATCAATCATTAAAATTCACATACGAAGACGTGAATAAAATCCAAAGAAATTAATATCGAATCCATCAAAGTGGAAATACCCAAAAATTCCAAAAATAGAAGTTATCAAAGTTGACAAAGGGGATAACAACTAATCAGAGAAGAAGAATCGATTAACAATTGGAAAAACAAAGCAAAACAAGCATAAATAGGCAAACAGGGAAATAGGAGCAGGTCGGTCGACCGAACTCTCTGAGTCGGTCGACCAAAAATAGCCCAGAATGTTACGGCTTCAGCTTCGGTCGGCCGACTCAGAGAGTTCGGTCGACCGAACTGCAATTCCTGCATTTTTTTAACCCTATTAATTGAAGTGCAAACTCTCTACATTCGCAACAGGTCGAGCACAGACGCTAGGGGATTACGTCCATCGGCTACCCGGACCTATTGGCTCCTCAAAGCATCACCAAAAACATGTTCAAACATCAAAGTTAGGATTTTAAAGATTTGAACCCAAAACACTAAAAATTAGGATATCCACCAATTCAATCCAAACCAAAAGCAAATGCACATGAATAAGTGTTAGGAATTCATACACAACATTCAAAGATAGATATAAGCATAGATGTGAGATAAAAATCTCAGCTTTTCACAAAATCAATGAAGGAGAAGCTTGAAAGCAAAGGAAGAATCAACCACATTTCAACACAACCCAAATGAGCTTGAACCTAAGCTCAAAAGAAGAACATTCCCAAAGTTAGGTTTAGGAATTTCTGAAAATTAAAAGGAGAATGAGTTGGAGAAGAAGAAGATGATGCTTACCAATAGCTTCTCTTTGGATTTGGAGCTAGAACTTGATTTGCAAATGAAAACTAGGGCTTGGAGTTTTAATTTCCCATTCCTCTCTCCATTGTTGCTAAAGCTTGAGTATTAGGAAATAGAAATGAAGTAATGAAGAGAAGAGGGGTGAAGCTTGGGTCTAATGGGCTGAAACAAAACCAAGCCCTAAGTGAAAAAGTAGCAAAATTCCACTAACTCCAAAAATATCAAAGTTTATACTCAAAAGGATCGCAAACGTCATTTTAAACTCAATGGAAGTGGTCTCGAGTCCTAATTCGACCATATGCAAAAATTAACCTTTCGGACAATAATCCGACTAACAATAAAATATTTAAATAAAATATTTAAACACTCAATCGTAAAATATGTGGATTGTTACAACAGTCGTGTGGTTGGTAATAGGAAGTGAGTGACGGTAGAAGAACCTAATCTGTAGGTAGCTGGTGAGGTGGATGTGTGCACTACTTTTGACGGTCATGTTGATAGTTATATTTTCAATAATTGTATTCATTTTGATGTTGCTAGAGGTATCGATGATGCTCGTGTAGAGAGCTTGGTCAAGTGGTTGATGGGTATCGAGGTGGAAAATCCCCAAAGACTTTATAAAGGTCTTTATGGTATTATAAATGCTTTTGAGACCAATTGTGTAGTGTATCTCATGGTGACGGACGCACCACTCATAGGTTGTGGCAGTGATGTGTGATTTGGTGTCATAAGAAGAAGAGAGTGGCGATTGATTTGAAGATGGTTGGCTTTTGTGTTTTATTCGATATGATGCAAGTATCGTGTTGGTGTACTAGAAGACGCATGGATGGATGTAAGCCAAGGTGAAGATTTATTGGAATGTCTCACATTTACATGGTTAATTGGCGCACAATAGAAAATAGATAGTCCTACATTAGAAAAAATAATGGAGGTGGAGTGGTATATATATGAGTTTGGTTGCATGTAACAACAAGGGATTCCTTTTGTTAAACGATGTTGGCCAAACTCTATGTTGCCCTCGTGAAGGAATGTGCAGAGGCATCCTTGAACTTCAATATGGTATCAGAGCCGATGGTAATTCCTGGGACAATGAAAAATGTGCAATAGACATGTAAATCAAGGTGGCTAGTGTGGTAGGCTTAAGTAGTCAAACTTAAGGTGGAGCGTTGGCGTAGTGTATGATGCACGAATGGATGTGAGCCAAGAGGGAGATTTGTTAGAGTATCTTGCATTTTATGTGGATAATAGACACGTATTTGTAAGAATAATGATCCCACATCATGAAAAATAATGTAAGTAGAGTGGTGTATATGTTAGTTTGGTCGCATGTAACAACATAGGATTCCTTCTGTTAAAAGATATCGACCATACTCTATATCACCTACACGTGGGATATGCGGATGGATCCCAGAATTCCAAAAAAAATAATAATTAAAATAAATGTTTGAATACAAATATGGATAAATTTTATCTATGAAATAATGTTGTTGTTGAAATAAATATTATTTGATAGCGAGTTTTGCGTTAATCAATTGGATAGATTGTAATTGGGAAAAACAGTTATTTAAATAAGAAAATATAATCAAAATAAAGCTTGGTCCATATATAAGTAAAAATCCTAATGAAGCCCATTTAAACCCCATACACTCTTATTCCCTCTCCTATCTCAAACCCATACCCATTCCGAACCTGTAACAACCTGCTTTGAAACAGGCCTAATTTTAGATCCACAAAAGACCCATCGAATCTTAGTCTCATTCCAAAGTTGGCTATTGGGTGGTAAAATTGATTTAAAAAACCAATACACAGAGCTATCTATTTATATATTTAGAATCTCATAGCAAAAGCATAATACATAATATCGAAACAGTAACCACTTATTTAAAAATTCAAATGTAAATAATAAACAACATAATCCCACATAACATGCCACATAATGGTGCTACAATATTTCAAAATACATCACATCTCAATGGATATGTCAGAAATATAAAAATAACATAGATGGTTAAATAACTGCCACAAGTCTGCATCTACGCCACCATCTTCGAAAATCTACATCATCATCTCTAACTTGTGTTGTAATGAAAAGGGAGTCAGAACAACAATGTCTAGTGAATAAAAAAAATCAAGCTTTCCATAATAGTACTTTGGTAGTCCTAATTAAAATAAAAATATGTCTTACATATCCTAACTATATTGTAAGTCTTCTAATTATAAGCCTTAAGGCTTTCCCAGTCCAATTCCATAAATATTACTCTTTCAACCAAATAACCCATACCTATAATTAACAATGTCCTAAAAACATAAGAGACGGTACACAGACCACTTAATACCTTTTTAATAATGGAACATACTCTGACCATTTAATACTTTATTCAAGGCCGGTCTCCGTCATATAATACCTATCCTAAGTCTGACTCCTCTCCGGTACTATCGCTGAATCAGCTAATTTCCTATCGGATGAGAAAACCGTCGGTCAAATTTTAGATAAAAATACCCGCAAGTGCAACATGTACAATTCTAGTACGTGGCAAGTACGGGTCCACGTACGGGTCAATCTGTAGGGAATTGTATTGATTTTAAAATTTCTACTCAATCAAATTAAGGAATATTTGAATTTTAAGTAAGCTAAAAATGTAAATAAACTAGCAATAGAAAATGGATAAAACTACGAGAGTTTGAAGGCAATTTAGAAGCAAATCCCTTCTCATGATCACATAAATCAACATATATGAAATTATGGTCTCTCTTTTTGGTCATTAATGAATATAGTTGATGTGTTTATTATAAGTATGACCTATTTGTGCTATTAATTACTCCAACATATGCCATCAAACTTTAACACATCCTCCAAACCATTTGTTAACTCTCATGAAAATTTTAATGAACTTGAAAATAAAATCTATTCTAAGCATGACCAATTTACTATTGATCAGTAATATAGGCCATCAAATTTTGATTTTAAAACCCGCTTCATTATCATAATCATATGCAGATGAAGTGGTAATTTTTGTTTATGTTTGTTTATGCATAGCCTATTTGGTGTCAACAACATAGGCTATCAAATTCAACGATAAAACAACAAAATTTAACTCATTCAAACATTTCCATTAAGCACAAAAGGAGATCAAAAATTACCAAAATGTCGAATCTATACGATTAAGAGAGCTTCATTACTCCTAAATTAAAGGGGTTTAGCTTCTCATATTTGTTATCATTTCAATAAATGTAAAGTTCAACATGAAACAAAAACAAGAGGGAAAAAAGAGCAAATTAAAATTAAACAAGAGCTAGTTTACTTGCATAAAATAAAACTACACTACTAACATGAAAGGAAATAAACAAGAAATAAAATAGCATGAATTAAAATTGCATAAATGTAAATTACATAAAGAAGAAAATGGCTAAGTAGGCATGAAATAGAAGAAGAGAGTTTATATTTATTTTTGTACCTAAAACTAAACCAACTAAAGAGGAGGCTAAGGGCTTAATTACATGAACATACGGAGTATTTATACAAGCCTAAAATCCTAATGCATATTTTTAGGGACTACCCAAAGTATCCCTTAGGAAGTATGGCCGCCAAGTCATCATTAGTCTCTAGTTAATCCTCCATTAAGTATGCATGTAACTTTAAGCACCACTAACATATGAAGATCAAGGTAAGTGGGTAGGTGGAGTCCTATATGATACATGAGTTAGAGTTATTTTCATCTTTATTCCTTTGTATCCTTTTGTGCATCTATATTTTCCATGAAGCCTCTTGTAATTTCCATCCAATTTTCCTATAAATAAAAATAAAATATGCAAATAAATATTCTCAAATTAATATATGCACAAAAATGACCATTTTGCCCCTAAATGAAGATGAATAAATAATGATTTGAAAATAATTTGAATTTTCGTTTAAACATATTAAAACACCCTATATGCATATTTATTTAATTAAATTAGATTAAATATAGAAGTAAAAATATGCACATTAACATCCACATCAAATACTCTTGCACTTATCTTTTTATTCGTTCTCGAATAAACTAAAACTAAGAAAAATCCATTTTCGTAGGAAACAAGATTGCATTGAGTGTAAGCAACAAGCCGTTAAACCTCTAGGTGTCCCTGGTAGGACGAGTGTTGTCTCATGAGGGTTTTCAGCAGATATTACCCATAAAATCCAAATGCAACATGATGATATTGCTAACCAAGATTATTTACAAAGAGATGAATGCAAATATTTTGAAAATATTTACAAATGGAGAATTTACTTTTAAATTATCACGAACAATTAAATATAGGTTTGGTTATCGTCAAGAAATTTTAGTCATTTTACTCATCAAAACATCCAACAAAAATTAAGTTATCATCATAATTAGACTCTACTTTGGCTAATGTTTCAGTTGATAACATAGTGTAACTATGAAATGGATCCTTAGTTGATTATCAAAGTTGTTCGAAGTGGTATTTTCATTTCTTTTGAATAAAAAGAAAAGTTAAATAAGTGAAAATAGTGATTGGATTTAAATTTCTTACTTTCTCTTTATTTGAAAATTTTATTGATATTAACAATATTTAAATATGTCTAACTCAGAAAACTGAGGCCAGATATATCACCCATGCACTGCCTTTAGGGCTTATATGAGGGGAATATAGAGCGTGGTGAGTGAACACACAAGTGTGTACACGTATCGACTGTAGGCATTATTAATAAAAGAATTTTTATATACATACACCTAACTCGGATAAATTGAGGCCAGATATACTGATCGTGCACTGCCTTTCGGGCTTACGTGAGAAGGGTACAGAGCATGGCGAGTGTACACACTTGCGTGTGAACACATGACTCTAGGCGTTTCTTATTTTTATAATAACCATTTTTTTATGTTTTAGTTTTTATATTTTTTTAGAGGCGAGAGTTTTGCGAAATCATATTACCACCATTCAGCTTAGAAGATCAAAAATGTTATATCCTTTACTTTAAATCAACCACTCTGTAAACAAAAATTTCAATTAGGATACACTTAATACTATCACCCATGAATCTTCCTTTACACAAGTTAAACCATAGTCACTTGTAATTAAAATTTATTTTCATTTTTGTTAAGACAAATAAATTTTCATAAATATCGATTTAATAACCAAAACCACATATTTATCCTATAGTGTTTCTTCAAAAGTAAATTCATATGCTAAAAAGAATGCATTAGAATTTTTGTTTGTTTGTTTTTTTTAAATTTATTCTGAAATTCTTTTTTTGTAAGTTTTGGAAAGAAAATGCAAAAAATAAATCTTGAAAAATCAAAAATAGAAATGAGACTCTCGCCACACTTGATTTTCACTGTTTTCCCAGAGTCAACCCAAGTGTAAGGAGAAAAATAAAATATAACCTATATTTACATGAAAATAAAAATATTATTATTTGCATGATATTGGAAAATATATCTCAAAGAGTATATGAAACGGTCTTCCAAAAACCAATTCATTTGTCTCGTCAAGTATGAGAGACAGCTTAAGCGCAGAAAACCAAACCATAAAAGATTTCGAAGTTGAATATTGATTTAGAATAACGAATGTCGATTTTATTAAAAATCGTATGAGTTGTTTTATTTTCATTGATTTTTGGGGTAGATAGAACAATTTGTTGAGGTTCAAGTTTATTTTCACCAAACTGAAATTCAAACATATCATTGAAAACTTCTTCAGGGTTATTGATTTCAAAATCAAAATGGTGATTAAAATCTACCCTTTCGTAAAAAGTCATCTTCGAAAAGTCCAAAGAAATCATGTTCATTAAATTCGTCTTCCTTTATTAAATTATTCACAACTTCAATACATGTATCATGTTCAAAATCAAAGTTGTTATATTCAATTTTTCAAAATGGGAAAAAGGAAGATCGAATTTTCAGTTTGATTCCACACTTTCAAAAGAATTGAAATCCAACTCAATTACCGCATTTTCAACAACTTCATTAAGATAGTCATTTTCAATTTCAAAAGTTGTTATTTGAAAATCGTCAATGATTGTAAAATTTGGATTATTATTTGACTCGTCACACCTTGGGATTTGATTTTCTTTCTCACATTGTTTCATATATGTTTCAAACAACAGATCTGTATGATCTTTGTGAATTTCGTCTACTTACTCAACAAAATCAAATTTATAATTATTAATTTGAAAATTTTTAATTTGGAATTGTTGAGGACAAAAAATTTCACCATAATTAAAACAACTCCCATTGCCAAAATCATTTAAACAGTTGTTTCCATTTCGTTTTGATTTTGAAATTCATTTTGGAGTTTGAAATTCAATTGGCATGGGTTATAATCGAAATTATTTGAATTTTGAAGTGAATTCAAATTTTGATTATTTTGAAAACTGTGACTTAAGTTATTGCACAAATATGAATTACACAAATCATTTATCATTTGATTTTTCGTATAGAGAGTTTAAGTAAAAACTAAATCATTTCAATGTTTTTTTAAAGATTTGAGGGTAAGTCATCATTTTGAATACTTGGTGCAAAATTTGAATTGTTTGTATAATAGCTGTCATTAAAATATCCATAAGCGTCTGGCGTAAAACTATATGGATTATATTGATTCTCACAACTATTGTAAAATTCTTGTGAATAGGGAATTTAGATATTTCAAAAGTTTTTTATTCTTTTTAGTTTTTTGTTTTGAGAAGTTTTTTTTTTATTTTCATATTTCTAAAAAAAACTAACTTAATTTTTTTTTTTGGATTTTTGATTTTGATTGAAAAATTTCGAAGGATTCTAAAATGAAAGTTAAGCGATATTTACAATTTTTTTTTGTTTTGCATTTTGATTTTTTCTTTTTTTAAATATTCATGAACTAATGCAGCTAAATGAATGCAGATGACTTAATTACAAATTTTCTGTCCTAAGTAGCTTCTAACCCAAAATTGTATAATCATGCTTTGTCTTATTTCAACAAAATAGTTCTCGGTCAGGTAACGAACAGGAGTTATCGGTGCACCACGAATCACCATAACAATACAATCGAAGGTTTAAGTACCTTTAGAGAAACAATCAGTATAATATTTATGAATCACCGTAATATTTATAACTAATTATTGCTCTGTCGTAGCGCAGACTCCAAGAAAATAAATTGTTCAATGGGGACAACTTGTCAATATATAATTAAGCCCTAAGTGAGATTGTGACTCCCTTAATCAATTGTCTAATCGTTATTATTAACCAAAATTCTACGATGATATGCAATTTGTGGGACAAGGAAGGAGTGATGAAATCCCCCACCTTATTTCTTTTTATCTGCCTTGGCAACCTAAAACGAAGTTGAACAAGATATATGCAATATAATATATTTTTTGAATTATTTTTAAAGATAGAACGAAAAACAAAAGCAAGGTATTTTTTATCGTTTACCCAAACGAAAATGAAAGCAATTTTCTTTATAGGATAAAGACAAAAGAAAACAAACCCCCTTTTTTTTGCAAAATAAAAAAAAAAAAAAAAAAACCGGAAGGAGGACTAAAAAAATAAACAAATTGAAAAAAAAACGGCCCGCTAAGAACTAAACCATGCTCTCCTCATCTAGAACAAATGCAGTCAAATTCACCAAATGTATTTCCCCCAAATGAAACAAAAACCAAATTCATGTTCAAATTAATCGAATTCCACCTATCAAAAGAATTTCGCAACTCAAACGCTCTCTTCTTTTTTTTGGTCTCGATCATTCGTGGTTTGAGAATTAAGTCGATTTGGGGATTCGCGAGAGGGTCGAGGTAGGGAGACGGTTGATGGAGTTCGGTGAAGTAGCGGTTGCTTGTGGTGTTATGAAGTGGGTGGAGTGATGTAGCAGCGATTGTTGGAGAGGGTGAGTTGCGAAGGCTGGAAAGAGTTGCTGGTGATGATGCTGTGTGGTTTCTGGCTAGGTGAGGAGGCAAGTGGTCAGGTCGCGGTTGAGGTTGTCAGGAAGGAGACTGTTCTGAAGGAAGCGATGATGAGGTAAAGGGCAGAGCTGAAGGAGGTGGGTAAGTGAATGGAGTGGTGATACTTGTTGTAGGGGATGAATGAATGAAGTTTTGGCAATAAGTATGGTGTGGCACTGCAATGTTGAATGATGTTGGCAGTAGAGTATGTGAAGTGAGCAGGGGCTATGAAAGTGCAGTGGAGCAACTGGTGATGGAATTGCAGTGATGTGGACTTGATGTAAGTGATGACTAAAAGCGGATGGGTAGTGTGAGGGTGGTTGTATGTTTGACAGGAAAAGTCAGTGTCGGTGGAAAGGCTGAAATGTGCACAGAGAAGTAGTTGAGCAAAGAGGAAGACAATGGAATGTTGCAACGTTAAGACAGTGTAAGTGAAAGTTGTTGTGGTGAGTTTGTGTGCAACAGGCAGGGTATGTAAGGTGCACTGTTGATGGTTGGAAGGGGGATGGTTTTCAGGGATTGCAGAAGAAGTTTCGGTCGGAGTTTCGGTTCCGCGATGCTAGGTGAACGTTGGCTGTGAAATGTTGTGAAGTATGGTTTGCTGCAGAGATCAGGTGGAAGAGGATATGAATGTTGAGGGAATGCAAATGGCAGCAATGATATAAATAGCAAATGAATGTGAGGTGCTTGCTGTATATATGCAACAGTGTGTGTATGCAAGTATAGTGAAGTTTGAGGAATGTGACTGGGTGGGTTGACAGTAGTAGTTTTTGTCTGTGAAGTTGATTGGCAAATGTTGAGTCAAGCTGCAGTTTTGTACTGCTGATATGTTATGTACCAGGAATGGCCAGTGTTGGGCGAATTCTCACCCAGGAGATCTCGAGACCCAGAAGTGTCATTTCAACCGGGTTCGCAACCTCCTCTTCATTTGTGAACACAAGGCTCCATACAAGCATGAGTCCATTCGGTATTCCAAGTAGATGTTCGGTCGGCAATACAGACACAAGTTCATCCGGTCGAGCTTCATCCGGTCAGCACTTCACCACCGGCCCAAACCACCACCGGACCAACTTACTCCACCAAACCAACAGACTACCGGTCCATACCACACCGGACCGACCTCCTTCACCGAACCAACCTTTTCCCCACTCCTAGCCGAACCAAGCCACAACCGAACCACCATATGCCGAACCAACATCTCTCCCTACTAATACCGGACCATCCTTTTCCACCGGACCAAGGCCGCAACCGGACCAAGACATCACACATCACCGGACCGGCCTCTACCACCGAATCAAAGCTCCACCGGTCCACTACACTCCAAGCACGGGCGAACCAAGGCTTCGCCGAACCAGAACGCTGCCAGGCCAGATTGCTTCAGCGCAGACCCACCAGCAGCTATATACATCCAAGACCCCTGCCCCCTACCTCACTCTATAAATAGAGGGGCAGGGGTACAACAATGGCAGACAAGTTTGAGAGCTCAAGCACGGAAGGAACTTTCAAACTACTTTCATATACTTGTACACAAAGCATTGTACTTGTAATCTGAAAGAAAGAAGATAATAACATATAAAGTGGACGTAGGCACGTTCTGGCCGAACCACTATAAATCTGTGTGTCTTTTACATTTCAGCCCTTGCTTTTTTCATATTTACATAACTCATCTAAATCATTAAAAATCACATAAAATCAACTAAATCACGCGACTTGGAGGTGTTTGCCCATTTTTTGCGCAAACATTTTTGGTGCTTTCACTGAGAACTTCGAACTCGAAGCTAAAGCTTCCCTCATTCAACCTTCTTTCCCAATAGCACCCTTCATTGCCTAGGAAACATGACTTCCAGGCCAAGAAAAGACGCCAACAAGGGAAAGAACGTTGCAACCAGCAGCGCTCCAAATCCAGTGTATCCAGATCAAGAGAACCATCCCACTACAGCAGCAGTGCCGGATGTAGATCAGGCAATTCCAACAGCCCCTGCCGCGGAACAACCGGCAGTAATCACTAGAGCAGACCTAGACAGAGTTGTGGTGGAAGTGACTAACCGCTTCGCATTCCAACAAGAAGCTTTGGTGAACCAACTCATGTCACGCTTGAGGGATGTCGAAGAATCCAACCGCAACACTGAATCATGGGATGAATCTTAATCTGGAGGATCTCGGAGAAAGCAAAGATCTTCCCTCTTCGAGGAAGCCATCAACAGGAACAACAATGATAGGGGCCGCGCCCGGACTCAGCCCGAACTCCGACTCGAGGAAGCACTTGGAACCGAACCCAGTGGGGGAGGCGCCAGGCGAGGGTCGGATGTAGCTGAGCCGGTCATGCCACCTAATCATAGAAACCCCGCTGAACGGAGCCGAACTAGAACCTAGCCCGAAGTTGATCCCATGGAAATGCTCGAAGCAGAACCCCACAGGGGAAGATCAAGGCAAGGGGCAACTGTAGCTGGTCCTAGCATGCATCCGAGCAGCCAGAGGCAACCACTTGATAACGTCAGAAGTGATAGACTATACCATCCCTACAGGTCATCTGGACGAGATCGATCCCGCAGGGAAGAACCAAGTTCATTTCTATCCGCTCCAAATTCTGATGAAAGAATGGCACGATTATTCAGAGAATGCGTCCAACGGGAGCAAAGGGACCGAGCAATAGGCGCTAGGGTCACCAGCCCCTTCACCCGCAATATCGAAACTGCCATCACCCCCCGGGAATGGAAAATGCCAACCATGGAACCTTACAAGGGAACTTCCGACCCCATCGTACACTTACAAAGATACACCCAGCATATGCTCATGAGCGGAGCAACAGAAGGGGTGCTGTGTAAATGCTTTCCGCTATTCCTAGCAGATCTAGCTACCTCCTGGTTCTGCCATCTACCCCAAGGATCTATCAGCTCATGGGAGATGTTGAAAGAAAGGTTCATTAGCCAGTTCCGCATCCATGTTGAACAACCCAAGGATGCTTATTCTCTATCCAATGTCAAACAGAAATCCGGAGAGACACTGCAACAATATCTAACCCGGTTCAACGCCGCAGCGGTCGCAGTCCAAGATGCCGATGAGAAGCTCACCCTAATGGCCCTCTGTAGTGGTGTACACCCAGATACCAAGTTCGCTAGAAGACTAACTAAGGAAAAACCAGCTACTTTACCTGATTTCTTCCATGAAGCTGGAAAGTATATGAGACTTGAAGACGCTGCCACTGAGAGGCAGTCAGGGCAACAAGGTAAGACAACTTCGGACAAGGTTCCCGCTGCAGCTAAGGACACTCGAAGAAATGAATCTAGAGACAATGCTGGGGGCAGGAAGGTTGAAAAACGCCAATATCGACCAGGACCAAGATTTGACTCCTACACTCCTTTGAATGAAACAATCGAAAACATCTTTCTAGCCACTCAGGGCGAACTCGAATACAAGCGCCCCCCGCACAAGAAAGAATTTGATAACGCACTCAAGTCTGGAAAGTTCTGCCGCTTCCACGAGTCCCACGGACATGACACCAATGAATGCCACCATCTCCGGGACTTGATCGAAGAACACATCAGAAGAAGAAGGCTGGAACGCTATGTGAAAGGTCAGAACAGGACTCCAACTCCTGCCAATGAGAACTCAAAGCGACCCCTCCCAGAAGTAGGCGGAGGGAATCGCAACACCAGTGGCTCTAGTCAAGAGAAGATAGTGGTCCATACCATCTCGGGAGGACCATACATCGCCGACAGAAGCTGGGCAGAGATGGAAAGATACGGCAAGTCACTTAGAAATGCTGAAGGCTATGTTAACTCCATTATGGAAGAACGCCACCCGAAACGAAAAGAGAGTGACGACATCGTATTCAGTAGGCGTGATTTAGAAGGAAGACAGTATCCGCATATGGATCCCATGGTCATCTCTGCCTGGTTCGGTCCAGCTAAAGTTTTCCGAATTCTAATAGACACAGGAAGCTCCGTAAATATCCTGTTCAAGCATGCTTTCGACAAAATGAAGCTGTCAATGAAGGATGTGTCTCCCTGCAACAAACCCCTGCACGGTTTCACTGGAGATGCGAAAATGGCCCTCGGGCAACTTGACCTCTTCGTCGAAATAGGAAGTCATCCCCGCTCCGTTGTGCGAAAACAAACGTTCGTACTAATAGAAAACCACTCGGCCTACAACGCCTTCTTGGGAAGACCAGCCTTATCTGACTTCCAAATTGTCCTAGCCCCGTGGTGCCTAAAGATAAAATTCCCAACAGATAACGGAATAGGAGAAGTTGAAGGAGATCAAGATGCCGCTCGAGATTGCTATGTAACTGAACTTCGCAATAACCGTAGAAAGAATAAAGGGAAAGATGCAGAGACTACTCTCTGCATGAAAAGCTTGGAAGCATAGCAACTAAAGAAAGCCCCTACTCTTCGATGCACCAGCGATCTTTCAATGAACTAGACCCTAGGGATAAGGAGGAGGAGGCTACCGCTGATCCTGCAGAGGCCATGGAATTCGCATCTGTAGACAAACATGATTCAAGTAGACTATTAAAAATAGGATCTCAGCTAAAAACAGAATTGAAGGATCAACTCATTGACTTTCTCCGCCACAACTTAGATGTATTTGCATGGACACATGCCGATATGACAGGAATCTCCCCAGACATAGCATGCCACATGCTGAACATCGATCCCACCAAGGTACCGATAAAGCAGAAAAAGAGAAGCATGGGAGCAGAACGATCAGCAGCCCTCGATGAGGAAGTAAAGAACCTACTTGCTAATGACTTCATACGAGAAGCCATCTACCCAGAATGGATCGCTAACCCGGTACTAGTAAAGAAAGCTAATGGGAAGTGGCGAACATGCATTGATTTCTCTAACTTAAACGACGCTTGCCCGAAAGACTGCTTCCCGCTCCCCCGAATCGATCAACTTGTGGACAGCACTGCCGGGCACGAACTTTTATCTTTTATGGATGCATACTCCGGATACAACCAGATTCCCATGCACGCTCCCGATCAAGATCACACTAGCTTCATCACTGACCGGGGATTATATTGTTACAAAGTCATGCCTTTTGGACTCAAAAATGCCGGAGCTACCTATCAGCGCCTCGTCAACAAGATGTTCGCGGAATTAATAGGACGAACTATGGAAGTATATGTGGATGACATGTTGGTAAAGTCCAGGAGAGCCGACGATCATGTAAGCCACCTGGGCGAGATGTTTCAGGTACTTCGCCGATATGAAATGAAGCTGAATCCTCTAAAGTGCTCCTTCGGAGTGTCATCGGGAAAATTCTTAGGATTCATCGTCCATGCCAGAGGAATTGAAGCAAACCCTGAACAAATCCGGGCTCTAAAAGAAATAAGGATACCTTCCACTCGAAAAGAAATGCAGAGCCTAAACGGAAAGGTGGCCGCCCTAAGCAGATTCATTTCCAAGGCAACTGACAAGTGCGTCCCTTTCTTCGAAGCTCTCAAGAAAGACAAAGGAAAGTTCGAGTGGACCGATGAATGCTTAAAAGCCTTCCTTAACCTGATCGAACACCTTCAGAGACCACCAGTACTCTCAACTCCAAACGAAGGCGAAGAGCTATACCTATACCTCGCTGTATCATCTCATGCTCTAAGCGTTGCCTTGGTAAGAGAAGAGGACCGCACGCAACGCCCGGTATACTTTATAAGTAAGAGATTTACAGGGACAGAAGCCAGATATCCTAAACTTGAGAAATTGGCATATTGTTTATTGATCGCGTCACGAAAACCGCGACACTGCTTCCAATCTCACTCCATCAGAGTTCTAACCGATCAACCACTAAGACAGGTGCTCCATCGTCCCGACACCTCTGGACGACTCCTCAAATGGTGCATTGAACTAAGTCAGTATGATGTCACCTACCATCCTCGCACCGCTATCAAGGGGCAAGCCATGGCCGATTTCATTGCCGAATTCACTACCAACGAAGGCAAGGATCAATTTGAAATAGAAAAAAACATCAAGTGGAACCTCTTTGTAGATGGAGCATCGAACGAACAAGGCTCGGGGGCAGGTATTGTGATAATCACCCGTAGGGGAAGAAAGCTATACTATGCATTAAGGTTGGAATTCGCGGCCACTAACAACGATGCGGAGTATGAGGCAGTAATAGCGGGATTGGAGCTTGCCTTAGAAATTGGAGTCAATTCTTTATGTCTTCATAGTGATTCTCAACTTATCGTAAACCAAGTACTAGGAGAGTTCCAGACACGAGGAGAACGACTCACAGCATATCTAAAGAAAACCAAACTGCTGCTCGATCAATTGGACCATTATCTAATCAAACACATTCCTCGAGAAGATAACCAAGAGGCCGATGAACTAGCAAAGCAAGCTAGTATGAAGAATAGCACCATTTCCGAAGCACTAGCCATCTCAAGGCAGCTAGCCCCAAGTTTCGAACAAGTGAATCTGATAACTGCAATCGAAGAAGGAACTTGAATGACTCCTATTCGGAAATATTTGCAGGACGGCACACTACCAGACAAACGTGATGAAGTTAGGAGAATTTTGAGGAAAGCTCCCCACTACACAATACAAGAAGGCATCCTCTATCGGCGTGGCTTCTCTAGCCCCTTATTCAGATGCGTCGCTGGAAGGGAAGCCAAGGAAATCTTATTCAACATCCATCAAGGAAGTTGCGGAGTTCACACTGGAGGGCAGACTCTGGCGAAAAAGATACTCCGATATGGATATTACTGGCCCACACTAAACAAAGACGCCTTAGACTTCGTCAAGAGATGCGACAGATGTCAGAAATTTGCCAAGATTCCTCGACTACCCACAAATGAGATTACTCAAATGACCTGCCCTTGGCCCTTTGCTGTATGGGGAATTAATTTAATTGGCGAACTGCCAACGGGCAGAGGCGGAGCCAAATATGCTATAGTGGCAGTCGATTATTTCACCAAATGGGTGGAAGCGGAACCCCTAAATAAAATATCGTCAGCAAAAGTTATCAATTTCTTGATCAAAAATATTCTGTGCAGGTACGGAGTACCACTCAAGATCATATCGGACAACGGACTCCAATTTGACAGCGAAGAATTCGCCGACTGGTGCCAAGAGCATGGAATTCATAAAAGCTTCTCATCAGTAGCTTATCCTCAGGCAAACAGACAAGTCGAAGATGTCAACAAAATTCTCAAAACCCTAATCAAGAAGAAACTTGAAAAGTCAAAAGGCGCTTGGGTGGACGAACTTCCTACGGCACTTTGGGCCTACCGCACATCTTTCAGAACATCAACGGGACATACTCCTTTCTCTTTGGCATACGGATCGGAGGCAATGCTCCCTGTTGAGACTATTGTTCCTTCCCACCGTAGGATCCACTACAATTCAGAAGAAAACGAAGAACTCCTCCTCATGTCTTTGGATCTGATTGAGGAAAGGAGAAACGATGCAGCACTCAAAGCAGCAGCTCACAAATAAAAAGTGGCAGCACTATACAACTCCAAAGTCAAGCATCGCATTTTACAAGAAGGAGATCTTGTCCTCAGGCGAATCTTTCCGCGCCCCGGGGCACTGGACCCCATCTGGGACGGACCATATGTAATTCATAAAGATCTCCACAACGGAGCTTATATTTTGTCAACATTGGACGGAGAGGTGTTCCAGAGGGCATGGAATATCCGACACCTCCGTCGATACTTTTCTTAACTTGTACTGCCCATATGAAGTGAATTAACAAAGAGAATCAGCGGACGTAGGCATTTTCATGCCGAACCACTTTAAAAAATCTTGTCTCTTTTTAACTTGTTCCTTTATATTTTGGCTGCTTGTTAAGCTTTATCCTTTTCTGTTGAACAAAATCCTATGGCATCTCCACTCAAGACGCACCACGGCCTCATCTGGACAAGGCCTAACAGGTACGCTACGATTCTATGCACTCGCCAATGAGACTCTTTTGCTCCAGCATCCCTCTGCTGCGGGTTAACTCATTGCTCGCGACTGCCCTCAAAGCCAACTGTAATGAGCCGATTATAAGTCATCATAAAGGCCGACTATAGCCGATGGCAGCTCATTACGGCGTTCGGCTCGTCGGCAACTGTGAACCTACTTTAAGCCCCAATATAAGGTGTGGCCAGCCAGGGGTAGTTCACGGCCAACGGCACCCACGCTAGCCGGCCACGGTAAATCGAATAATACCCACGATTACGGACCATAATGGTTCGGGTAGTTACCGTGCGCGATCTCGGCTCCGATGTGTCTTAAGTAGGGCTGTGGTAAAAAAGAGAACTCCCCGCGGAGGCGTAAGATGGGTGACAAATGTCTCCAAGACCCACAGCTAGGGAAAGTGACTACAAAACCCGTTTGCCACGAACTTAAGCACATCGACGGCCTTCCGTGACTGGAAGTTTTACTTTTCCCATATTTCCATTTCATTTAAATATTTTTCTCCTATCCTGTATAACAAACTCTAAAGTACAGGAAACCAAATAGGGAGCACTCACTCATGAGAATCTAAGCCTGCGTACTGGGTGGCAAGGTACTCAGCTATATCCATGATCAGTTACACAAGACGCTCAAAGCTACCACCTGCAACTAAAACATGAAGGGCGGTACTCTCTTCTCTTGTACATGAATATGTAACTACAGTTTATTCATACGTCACACTAACATTGCAAAACATGAAATTATATTTCAAGCAACAGCTTAACATCAAACACAACTAAAATCACAGGCATATGCATACTTCTCACGCACCACATCAAAATGACAACAACATTTAAACATAACAAAATCAGCTTATGTCATAAAATCACATAAAGTTATTCTTTGGAAATAATATTATTACAGTCACATCAATGCTTTGGACTAACATAAACAGCGATAAAAGGAAATAAAAAGGTGGCCAAATCCGGACAAGTAACCAGCTGCGTCCACACTTCGCTCTCATCCTACCAACTCCCCCAAGCCTATTTGGCCGCAGGGTCGGAGCCCCCAGCGTGTTGATCGGAAGTTCCACCTGTCCAATTCAGAAGAGGAATTCATTAAACAAACGATAAACGATCAAGTTATGGAAACCCAGAAAGAAAAGGAAAAGAGAAGAATAACTCACCAGCATCCGCCGCTTGATCCTCATCCTCCAGTTGCACACCCGCTTCCTCCGCAGCAAGCAACCGCATCCCCTTCTTCACCACCGCTTGCTCCTCTTCCGAGAACTGAGCAGTGACCACATCCAGACTAAAAGCCACTCCACCTTCCTTACCCGCATTGACCCTGGCCTCCTCTAAAGACCGAAGATATATCTTGGCCATGACCCGGGGATAGTCATCCATCCAAGACAAGCTGCCCTCCTTCCAAGTGCGGAAGTACATGTCCTGCAGCATCTCGTCCATCATCCCCTCATTCTCCTCAAACTCCCTCACCCGGGCCTCGGAAGCCTGCAACTTGGCGACAGCGACATCCCTCTCTGATCGGTATCTCAAGCAGTCAGCCTGGAGAGACCTCCTCATCTCCTCCATCTCCTCCTTTAACTTGACTTGAGCCATCTCCGCGGCCTCAAGCCTCCCAGACAACTCCTCTACCTGCTCGAGATCCGCATTCCGAACCTCATCCACTGTCGTAATGGCCATGTCGATCCGCTCCTTACAGGCGGCCTCCATCTTCCGTAATTCTGCCCTACTAGCCTTTTCCATAGTCTCTTTCAGCCGCCTGAAGGCTTCCTCGTGCTGAGAAATCTGAACGGCTTGACCGGCAAGCTGTTCGGCATGATCGGCAACCTTCAGCCGCAACCGAATATTAGCACTCCCAATCTCCTCCCCGGCCTTGACCAATTGAGCATGATACTTCATTAACTTCTTGGTCTCTTCAGCCACCCGATCGATATTAGCTTTGGCTTCGTCTCCCATGGTAACTACCCGAGTGGTAAGCAGATCAAGATCTAGGGACTTAGCCTCGTCTAACACTCGTACCATGGGGTTGCGGGGAAGAAGGTGCTCACCCGTGGCCTCATCAAATGAAATATCCCGAGAGCTTGGATCTAAATCAGGATGACCGGCAAAGGGGTCGCGAGGCACGTCAGGACGCCTTATACGGATAACAGTGGGATTCTTAGAAGAAGGTGGAGGGGGGATAAACTCCGTGCTCTCTTCCGTGGTATCACGAGAAGGCTGAACAGGAAGCTGCGGACCAGGGGAAGGCTCAAATAAGGAACGACTCCTCTTCTTTTTCTGAATGCTCTCTTCAATGACCCCAAGAAGAGGACGGTATCTGACCACGTCCGCAGGACGACCAGTAAGAGGCTTCGGCTTATCAGAAGCTCTCATCAACTTGAATTGTTCAAGGCGGTGTCGAAAGTCTGACGTTTTAGCCGCCTGGCCTGCCTCTGGAGTAAAAAACAAGTGTTATGAACATACGACGATCCATAATTCAAGAAATATGTTAAGTTAAAAAGAAAGAAAAAGTGAGAATGCACATCTATTATACAAACCCTGCGGAGGAGTGGGATACTACAATAAGTCCCGAATCTCATTCCAGGACGGAAGTGAACCATAAAATATTTCTAAGTCCCTATCGTAAATGGAATCGACAGAGGACAAAAGTTCACCTTGCACCGCCGGAGTCACCCTGGCTGAGGAGCCCTTTGGGGATAGATCGGCACCAGCCCCGACCTTGCCAGTCTCCTTCGCCTTCTCCGCTTCCGATTCTCCCTCCGATTCCCCGAAGGCCTGGCGGAGAGCCTCATCCAGTTCAGAGTCTTGCCCAGAGGTTTAAGGCACCAGCACCACTACCACCCTGACCATCTCCATCTCCTCCGCCCTGCGACTCTCCTTCCATATCGCCTCCTTCGCCCTCTTCCACACCTTCCTCCTCTGGGATGATCGGGAAGTACTAGGAGAGGGGCCCTCAGACACCTTAAGCTTCTTGCCTCCCACGACGGGATGTTGTGCGAAGGACTTTCTCTTGCCACTCTTCACCGTGGCTCCCTCCTTGGCTTTAGCGGCCTTCTCCTCAGCCGTGTCCCTCTGCTTAACCACGGATTGGTGCGGCTGGATCAAGTTGTACTCCAGGAGGGTAGCGTTCCTGATCAGAAACGAAGCCGACCTGTCCCGTGCGGGAATGGCTTTTATTTCAGCAGCCATCCACGCCAAAGAATCATCTTCCACGACTGCAATACCACCTGTCGCTAGCAAGAAATGGAAGCGTGTCAGAAGAAGCACTACAGTCAGAACATGGAAAATATAAATGAAATTCATCTTACAGCCGGAAGTGAATAGGCGGAAAGAAACAGAATCGTCCTTGATAAAAAACCATTCTTTCTTGAACATGGTAAACTTTGAATATAAGTCCAAGACCGGTTTGAAGGGCACGGCCGCTTCTAGACTAATATACGGAGACCCCTTCTTGTAACCTCTCAGGTTATACAAATATTGAATTTCCCGGTTAGAAGGAGGGCGCCCGTACCTCCTCTGGAAGATAACGAAAAGGCTCACCAGAATGGCATAAGAGTTCGGCTGGAGCTGGAATGGAGCCACCTTCAAATATGTGGTAAAGCTAACTATCCAGGCATTGATAGGAGGGATAGCACCACACATGCAATGATATCTGCTGTAAGCAAAGTAGCCTTCGGGGGGATTATACGGCATCACTCCATCTCCTGGCAACAACATGCGAGCCCTGTCTATCCCGAAGGAACGGGATATAACATCAAGTTGCTCCTCCTTTAGGGAGCTAGGAAAGCAATCGGGAGGGGAGACCAGAAGTTCCTGGGGACCGTACCCATCCACTAACGACCTCGGGGCAGGCCCATGTGGCACCGGTCTTGGTTGGGCTGGGGGCACAGAGGAAGAAGACTCTCCTGTACCTCTAGACTTCTTTCTATCCGATCGAGTTTCTGTTTTGCGAGACATTTATCTGCAGCACAAGAAAAACACGGTGTTAGAACAAGAAGCACAGGAAAGTAAACAAGCAAGTGTATAGAGCGAGCATGCGTATATCGGTCTGGTATTCCGCTCGAAATTCAAGTATGAAATCCCATTCGGCATATACTCCATTCGGTAGTCCCATTTGGTGTTGAGTGTTCGTCCGGTACGCTTGCTCGTTCGGTAGTACAGTGCAAAGTTCATCCGGCATTAAAATCTCAAGTTCATTCGGTACAAAGAATCATTCGGCAGTAAAAGCCTTATGTGTGTATTCGGTGTCGGATCCATTCGGTAATCAAGGACATTCGGCAAAAGAGCATATACCTGGTTCGGAAAGGGTTTGATTCAGCAAAGGTTCGATTCGGTATGGGCTTGGATCGGCTCTCGTTGGTTCGGTAAGGAATAACTAAGGGGGGAGTAGCCTCTATATATAGACGAGAGCAGGAGTGCCGAACCAACTGGTTCGGCATACCGGACCAACATTCCGAACCAACTGATTAGCTATTAACCGAATGACTCGAAGCGCCGGACCAACAGGTTCGGCATACCGGACCAAACAAGAACCGAATGAAGCCATGCAAACCAGCGAAGACCAGAATCAGGGGGCATGCAAAGAGCCTCACTCAGATAAGTACCGGACTCTAGGATCTACTGATAAAATAGAAGTTATGATAACGATGAACAAGTAGTAAATCTTTCACTTAACATGGGTTGATCATTTACACATGTACGCGACCACGAACGGTCCACAGGCATGCTCTGAATAGCTATTAACCCTATCGTTGTGAGAATTTACACTTTGACATCCTTTTAAAACTCATCGGTTGGATGGATATTTAGTTCTGCTAATTCTGAAATGGCTAAGCTACTTACACATGTACGGGGTCGCGAACAACCCTTAGGCATGCTCTGAGCTGGCGATAAACCACCATGACAAACGATCCAGGGACCCACTCTAACGTGAACCTGGCGTCGATAAAGCTAAGCCCCCTCGGGGCACACTCTCTCGCCTCGAACGGCACGATTCACTTCATCTCAAATACTGCGATCCCGAACGGTCGTCATTTAAAATCACATTATAACTATAAATTCCTTTTTCAGGACATTAACAAGATATGAACGTCCAGCTCAATGCATTAACAAATCGCGCCTTCCTACCGCAAGGCATGAGAACACCAACAGGATGTGAACATCCAGTCCATGGCATTACAAAACAAGCCTTCCTACCACAGGAAACAAAGCGCAACACATGCAAGCACGTGCCCCACTTTGGGGGGCAAATGTTGGGCGAATTCTCACCCAGGAGATCTCGAGACCCAGAAGTGTCATTTCAACCGGGTTCGCAACCTCCTCTTCATTTGGTGAACACAAGGCTCCATACAAGCATGAGTCCATTCGGTATTCCAAGTAGATGTTCGGTCGGCAATACAGGCACAAGTTCATCCGGTCGAGCTTCATCCGGTCAGCACTTCACCACCGGCCCAAACCACCACCAGACCAACTTACTCCACCAAACCAACAGACTACCGGTCCATACCACACCGGACCGACCTCCTTCACCGAACCAACCTTTTCCCCACTCCTAGCCGAACCAAGCCACAACCGAACCACCATATGCCGAACCAACATCTCTCCCTACTAATACCGGACCATCCTTTTCCACCGGACCAAGGCCGCAACCGGACCAAGACATCACCCATCACCGGACCGGCCTCTACCACCGAATCAAAGCTCCACCGGTCCACTACACTCCAAGCACGGGCGAACCAAGGCTTCGCCGAACCAGAACGCTGCCAGGCCAGATTGCTTCAGCCCAGGCCCACCAGCAGCTATATACATCCAAGACCCCTGCCCCCTACCTCACTCTATAAATAGAGGGGCAGGGGTACAACAATGGAAGACAAGTTTGAGAGCTCAAGCACGGAAGGAACTTTCAAACTACTTTCATATACTTGTACACAAAGCATTGTACTTGTAATCTGAAAGAAAGAAGATAATAACATATAAAGTGGACGTAGGCACGTTCTGGCGGAACCACTATAAATCTGTGTGTCTTTTACATTTCAGCCCCTGCTTTTTTCATATTTACATAACTCATCTAAATCATTAAGAATCACATAAAATCAACTAAATCACGCGACTTGGAGGTGTTTGCCCATTTTTTGCGCAAACAGCCAGAGGTATTGTAAAGGAGGGATAGGAGGGATGGCAGCAATGCAAGTGGTTTTGGTTATTGTGTAGTAGCAGTTGTATGTATGTATGAGTATTTGATGGTTAGTATGGTTGTAGATGACTGGTTTGGTCGGGGAGGCAGAGGTTTAGTTGAGGCAAGGGGATGTAGTTTTTGATGGAGATTGTGGTTGGAACTGGTTTGCAGTTGAGCACAGATGATGGGGAGGACTGTTGTATGGCAGCAAGGAAGTAAGGTGAAGGGTATGAGATGATGTGGGTTGGGTCTGTGGTCAAGGTTGAAATATTTGGCAGAAGTGTGGTGGACTGTGATGAAGGGTTGTTGACAGTATTGTGAAGGCAGAAGTGACTCAGAAGTAAAGCAGTTTGTATATTAGATGGTTGAACTATGCACTATGCAGGGATCACATAGTTTTGTATATGAAGACGAAAATTGGTAAAAACTAAGCAGAAATTGTAAAATGAAAATGAAATAATTTTTTTTTAATTTTTTTTGTGTATGTGTGTGTGTATATATATAATGCAAATGTAAAATAGAAAAGCAACAAGCACACAAACAAATACAAGCACAAATCACAAAAACACACAATACAAATTTTTTTTTAAATGCAAGTTAACACACAATAAAATAAAACAAAAATAATTTGAAGAATAGAAAATTAAAATCAAATAAAATTCTCCGGCAACGGAAACAAAAACTTGTTAATCTGCTAATTTCCTATCGGATTAGAAAACCGCCGATCAAATTTTAAATAAAAATAACCGCAACTATAAGACGTACAATTCTAGTATGTGGCGAGTACGAGTCGATTCGCGTGGAATTGTATTAATTTTAAAATTTCTACTCAATCAAATTAAACCAATATTTGAATTTGTGTTAAGCTAAAAATGTAAATAAACTAGCAATTGAAAGTGGACAAAAATATGAGAGTTTGAAGGCAATTTAGAGACAAATCTCTTCTCATGATCACATAAATCAACATATATGAAATTATGATCTCTCTTTCTTGGTCATTAGTGACTTTAGTTGATGTGTTTATCATAAGTATGGCTTATTTGTACTATTAATTAGCCCAACATATCACGTCCTCTGTGTGTACTTATTATAGGCGATGTCTTGCATTAGCCCCAAAGTCACACTGTTGGTAGTCATGTAGCTGGATAGACTTCGGTGTGCTTTTGACTTACCTCGTATCCTTAGAACTTAGTGATAATTTACAACACCCTCTTAACATATAATCACACATCTCACCGCATTCCATATCAAGGCTTTATAAGAAAACTCTTATTTTGCCTTTACAATTAACTTCTTTCCTAAGAGGGGTTTAATGATATTTAAAAGCCTATTAACTATGTAATTGACATGTTATAATTATATGTTATTTATACTAATATGTGTGTGTGTAAACATACGCCTAAAATATTTTTAAGCATGTGAAGATTACACCCAAAATGAATCATATAAACGTTAAAACTTCAAATTTGTACAAGTCCAATTCCATATCAACAAATATACCATATTTCCAACGTTCTCAATTCAATAACAGACTTGTATAAAAAAAGAATCCATAACAAACTTATTCTATACCAAAAAAAAAATCAACATTAATATATACCTATAATTCAAATACTTTTACTCTACATTCGACTTCTTTGCAATAAATTGAAAAAAGGAATTTCTATTTAAATTAATGAAATAGGTAGTGCAAACTACGAATAAAAGAATCCGTACCTTGTACACCATTTCTTAACTTATTTCTTTTCAAAAACCTTAATCGGTTTCAAAGAAAAAAAAGGTAAGAAGTGCAATAGAATGTAAAACATTAAAATTGCAATATCTACACAAATCCATTATTTTAATATAGTTAATTAAAATTCTAACTTAAGAATTGACATTTTTTTTATGAGAATTTCGGCGTTTTAAAGTAAAGTTTTCGTAAGAAAAAAATCCCCAAAAGCATATATCAAATCCAAGTTATACTATATAATTGCTAAAATAAGAAAGACTAAGATTTTCACTCACAAGAGTCATTAGCTCTTCTTTTCTAGATCTGTTACATTTGCTTTAATCTTTTATAGATCTCTCTTTGTAGAAAATACAACAAGGGAATTATATACAAATTAGATTCAAAAATTAAGGGATTGGAGGAAAAAATGATTAGAAATTGAATAATAAACACCATAAAATTTCTTACTTGAAACCCCAGAGAATTTACTGAATCTTCGAAGAGAGAGATTGATAGGGTTTCGCTTGATTTCCAAAATAATTTGTGAATAAATGCGAGGAACTAGGCTCTTATTCATGGTGGTTAGAAAACACTAGAAGCATCGGATACAAGTTAGCTAAAAATAATAAAATTCGGACCTTTTAAGTGAAAAACCTAACCATCACCACGAACTCCATTCGACCTGCCCATCCTAGGCGGTCGACCGTTCCTAGGAAGTAGTTGATCGGTTGGCCTATTTTTGGGACCATTTAATTTGTTGTCATTGTATATTTATTTAACTCTTTAATTATCAATTAACATTAACATTTACTCTAACATTTTTACTTATCCCCTCACTCTTATTGCTGCTAATTTTTCAATTTCAAACTTAGGATTTATTGTTTTTTAGTTTAAAATACATGTAAATTAATTTAAATTTGAAAACTTCAAACGTCAATAACTTTTTCGTTTAAGCTCCGATATTAGAAATTTATATATGAAAATTGATTAGAAAATCAAAAAGAACGTAACGACACAACTTTTATGGCCAAATTTTAAATTTACAAAATTTTCCTTTTTAGCGTTATTATTAATTAATTCTTTTCTTATTAGTTAATTCTTTATTAATTTTTATGGGGTGTTACATAACTTATAGCCCAAAATAGTCTACCATTTATTATTTTCCAAAATATCTTTGCCCTAAATCTAAAATCAAAAATCTAAAAGCTGTCGTGAAGATTTAAAATATATATTTATACCATAACCAATGGGTCAGGCGATAGCGAAGGTGCACAACGATGCGACGTGGAGCAAGCCCTATATGGCACGGTTGAATTTGCATGTGCATGGGGTTAATCGAACATCATGAGGAGCCTCTCGTAGCTAGCAATGCCAAATTCCTAGAGAGGAAACATAGGATTTCAAGAGAGTTTGGGGTGGCGGCCATGTCATTGCTAGTGCGGATCAGCCCGTTGTTGTCCCAGTTGCCATTGTCACGTTTTTGATAGTTTCTTGGACTGTAACTTCATATCTAATAGAAAATGGCATAGGCGACGACTTAGAGACGGGTTATGGCGATAACGTAGGATGAAGCACGTTGAACGATGTTGAATCGGCGATAACGGCATGTGAATGTTGGTTAGGTAGATGATTGAAGCAATGGGTGGTAGTGTAACTCGTCTCGATTACATCATTTGGTGGGTTAATAGTTAACCCGCATCTATATTCCACTTCACTTTCTCCTTTGCTTGTTTTGTTTGAATATTGTGATGATGAAATTTGGGTTATTATAGATTGAAATTTCATTGGATGCCTTTGTATGGTGGATGATGCATATTGATTGATTTTTATGTGTTTTGTTGGTTATACTGGATATTGAATTTATGGCTAATTATCCCCGGTAGTCGAACAAAACCAAGGTCCATTTTATTTGAATTAGTGGATATAATGCGGTGTTATTTTTAAATTAATTTGGTTTGAAAATAAAGTGAAAAGGCAAATTTTTAAGAAATATGATTTTAAATTTATGGAATTTAAATTATGTTTGGAAATTGAGTTTTAGCATTAATTTTTTCTAAAATAGAAATAAAGTTTATACTTGAAGCAAAAAATTTATATAAATTATTTTAAAGAGATTAAATTGTTTGGTTTAAGTTAAAGAGAAATGAAAAAAATTATAAATGAATGTATGGATAGATCATTATTCTCTTATGATTATATAAAAAATATTTAAGGAATATTCTTTATAGGGGATATTTAAAATATATTTTCTAATATCACTGGATTATTTTTATAATATTTGAATAAATGTGAAGCTTTAAAAAATAATATTATGGGGTTAATAATAATAAATCTTAAATGTGATTATTGCTCGGAAATATTATTAGTGGAATTTTTTTGAAAAGAAGTACAGTTTTAAATTTGATATTATGATGGCTCCTTGATTTTATATATCTTATTATTATTATTTAGAAGTACGTAAAAGGAATTTCAAATTGTTAAATTAATATTATAAGGTGGTTTAATGTATTTTGAAATGAATAAGAAATTTAAATATTGGATTTGAAATTTGATGATCAGGGTTTTGAAATTCTAATATAATATATTAAATTTGATGTTTAAAGGTATTCTCTAAATTATAAACTCCTTTATCGCTCCTTCAAATGCTTTATAAGGGAGGAATTTTTAAAGTTCATAGGTTAATTTCAAAGGATTTTAGTGGTTTGAAAGTGAAGGAAGATTTAAAAAGTGGATTTCTTTGAAATGAAATAAGTGGTTTTAATAAAAAAAAAGTATTTTGAGAAAAAATAATATGTGTGCATGCGTATTTTGGGAAGATGTAATCGTGCCTACATTACTTTTAGGGATAGTCTGGCTCACATCCCTGCTAAGTTTCAAAATAGAAAAAACATCATTTCCAAACTAAATTTACATTTCCAGTCCCTTTTTTCAAATCCACGTGAGCAGAAAGACCCAAATACCGTTTACGTTTTTAATATTTCAAACGTGTATACCTTTCTGTAGAAACATCAGATCAATATGCCGTTTTCACCAAAAAATCAAAAATATTATGATCTTTAAAATGAGATCCATTGTTGATACCAAAAAACCATATTTGTAGTAAGGCTGCAATTATTCTATATATTTGTAGAGAATTCTGCAATTTTTGAACGTCATCGATTTTTCTTCAAATGTCAGCAATTATTCCATATAATTGCAAACTTTTATGCAATTACATGGAATAATTGCAGACTTTTATGCAATTATTTCTTATAAGTTCATACTTTTATGCAATTATGTCGAATAATTGCAAAAAACTGTGCAATTATTCCAAGTAATCGTAGAATTGTCAGACATTTCTGCAATCATACCGTATAAATGCAGACATTTCTACTATTATTGCAGACATTTCTGCAATAATTGCAGACATTTCTGCAATTATTGCATATAATTGCTGGATGTCTACAACTATATTATATAATTGTAGATATTTCTTCAATCATTGCGTATAATTGGAGACATATCTACAATTATTGCATATCTTTGCTAAATGTCTGCAACTATACCATATAATTGCATATATTTCTGCAATTATTGCGTATAATTGCAGACTTTTCTACAATTATTGCATATAATTGCAGAATTGTCTGCAATTATTGCATATAATTGTAGAACTGTCTGCAATCACACCATATGTTGTTTTTACATATGCACAGTGCCACTCATTAGAAAGATAATAGAATTCGTGATTTAATGGTGAAAATGGTTTGATAACCGTCATTTCTACAAAAAGTTATTGCGTTTTAAAGATTGATAATTAAATGAGGTGCAAAATTTAATTATCCATGTGAGAATATCACGCACGTATGAAGAATGCAATAGAATAAAGGGGGTATTTTAGGAAAGAAATTTGGAGTATTTGAAAATAAGGATGTAATTTATATTATTTTTTTGGGATGATGTTTTGTGTATTAATTTTGATTCTAGGGATGTGTCCCTTATTTTCACTTATTTTTATATATGATGAAAGTATAATAAAACAATGATGTTATGAATGATGCATGTATTGATAGGTGATGATTGTTATTATAGTGGGCATGGAAGAATATTTCATTATGAATAGATTATTGCCAAAAATCATGTTTAAACTACTTAAGTATGTTATATTTTATGCTATGTCAGATATATTATATAATGTAATAAGGCTATATATGTTATTTGCTTGATGTTCTTTGTGTTTCAATTTCATTCAAATATAAAAATGTCAAGAAACCCTTTAGTCACACCGGGTTAAATGTGGTTAGGTGTTTTACTATCGTAAATATGAACATGTGGATTGAATAAATAAAATTCAGTCAAAACTATGTGAGAAGACAGATGAGCTAGATATCCATCCTAGTTGGATAGACTATGGGGTAGCACCTAGAGTCGTGACAACTTGGCTCCATTATCATAGGTCCAACGATCCACTGCATGGGCACAACAAGTAAAGATGGACAAATATGATGTGATTGATGAATCGCAAGGATTGCGAGTGAGGACCGAAGAGGTAAATAGTGCAGCAAATAGATTGTCTGGGGCTACCCACAGTCAAGGGGGATGTTGCTCCTAAGCAGCATCACCTTGCGTCGACTCAGCTTCTGGTAGAGAGAAAATGACTAGGGTATACTAGTTATTACACAAACACACACACTTATCGATCGAACTTAAAACGATGTGCATATAATAATAAACGTGACAGTAAATAATTATGATTAGGAGTGAAGCACAATAGAGCCGACTTGTAATTGTGAGTCACATTATTATAAAGACATAATAGGCTGTTATGAAATTGTTTACTTGAGAGACAGAATGGGTAGTTATCGAATGTGTTACATTTACCTATATTTATTATCATAGGTTATCCTCATGTTATTACATTGTGCATAATACACTCACGGCTAGTTCTATCCTAACCCGGGGTGCGTTATTTGTTTAACAACCTCTGTTTGACTGAGTTTGTCTTTGACACGAGTCATTATCATGATTGTATCTTCCTCTTAGGACTTGACTTGCTGATGGAGCAAAGGACGATAGTGATGCTAGTTATTTTGTACTTAGTTAGATTGATATATGATGATATTTTGTGTACATTGTGTTGTATTTATATGGAAGATGTTGTATATTATTACAGAAGGCACATTTTGTATTGTTTTGTGTTATATATGTCTTAACAGGGTTTTTGACCAAGTAGAAGTCAACGGAAGTTAGAACATTGAGACGAAGTCGAAACGAATTGAAATCTGGAAGGCACACTCAAATGAATTCAGGAAATAGCTTGGAAAATTTTCAACCAAAAATACACTAAGGATACAGTCGGTGCCGATCTATACTGTAACGCCCCGCAAATCCGTACCCCTTGAGTCAACACTATTCTATCTAAATCAACTCAAGTTGTACGAAAATACGAACCGTTTGGGTTAAAGAAGAAGAGGTAGAAGAAGAAAATAGAAAACAACAACAGAATCTAACCATCGCAACGGAATAAAATATAATAGATAATAAATAATTTTACTCAAAAATCAAATATCTCTGTTTATATATTACATCATCAGAGTACATCAATCACAGCTCAACATCAATATCATACAATGGATACACAACAACTCAAGATACACAACAACTCAAACAGCGATATATATATATATATATATATAAAAACAAGTACGAGAGTATGTATCGTCATCCAGCTCGTCCCCTGAGCTCCACAGCATCATGTCATGTATCCTATAATACTCGATCTGACCCGAGCATTACAGTTAAATATCACCCAAGTCAGTCTGGAATACCAGCGTGAGAAAATGACACCCAATTGATTATTAAAGTTTCAAAAATCCTTTGAAAACAAAAGCATCTCGTAAGACCACTCCACAAATAAACATGTCGGGTTTTTACCTTGCCATAGCTAAAACAATTTTTATAGGAATCCTCTGATATTATAATAGGGTCTATATATAAATACTTATAAAATAGATGAAATTGTTACATCTATTAAATTCCAGCTACTAGCCACAGAGTGGGTAATACAAACAAAACTCGTACATGGCTCGTAGGGAGAATGGAATTCCAACTAATGACTAGGCACTGGGGTACCACCTGTCACAGTACGGGGCCTAGATCATCGTACCGAGAAGTACGCCCGCTCCCCTGCAACACAAGGTCGGAACTACCCCTTACTGGATAATCCCGAGTGAGATTACCCCGTCGTTGGGATCAGCAACCGTCCACTAAGCCGAAATACAAAGGGACATCTAGACTGGAATGACCTCACCCTGCTTGGGTGCTACCCACCTAGCCTTGCTGCATATCCCCTGATTTTCAGTCATTCCCGGTTGATGAGGCTTGAGGCTAAGCGTTACCTTTTAGAACAATATCCCTTAGAATGCCCATCGTCCACCTGACGATGTTTCGCAAGCATTCATCCATACAAGTCCGTCCCGGGTTCGAACGGAACCGAAGGCACTATTCCTACTATATCCATTTTGGAAATATCCTCAGGATTAGTAGCGATTAGCCCTTGCACTTCACTGCTCCATCTTCGAATCCAAAATTGTTTCCACGAAACGTACAAATCGGATCGAAGTGGTTTTCCAGAAATAAATCACGATCCCGGTCTCTTCGAAACGATCAACGCAGTTGGCCAGTATTGATAGTCGATTATTTAACTATCAATTAATATTCACAAACAACCATCCAACAATAAATAATTTTCCAAATTATTTATTAACCTCCAAAAAATATCTTCACAAGATATATTTCTATTTTCAACCCTTGAAAGCAGTTTCAAACCATATTTCTTTCCAGAATAAACTTTCCCAAATATTTTCTACCTCCTCTAAATCACCAAGAACAAAACTAGATTTTAAAAATAATTTAAAACACTTTACTTTGAAATATATACTTTAAAACATTTAAGTTAAATTACTTCAATAATTTGTTAAAAATACATACTATATGAATTGTTGAACATAAGGTGACTTTATAAAATATAAAACTAGATTTTCACTTTTAATAACAAAATACTAAGCCACTTTTTAAGAAATTACTGCTATAATAGATTTGAGAAAATACTTACTTTTGAATTTAAATATTAGAAATAATAGATTTTCCAAAACATACCTTTTTAAACAACTTTGAAACCTTAACTTATATTTAAAATTTTCCTTTAAAAACATACTTGGTTATTCAGAGAAAAATTCCAACTTCAATCACTTAAATCAATTTCCCAAATTGATTCCCAATTTACTCCATTTGAAATAAATATCTTTATTTTCTTAATTCATTTTAAAATTCATTAATTATGGGCTTTGTTACTATTATTATTTCCTTTTGATTTTAAATCTTTTTAACTGAAATATACGAATTTCAGTTTTTCCTAATTTCTTCTTTATTCTTTTCAATAGTTTAAATCTTAAATTTAAAATAAAAGCTTTGTTATATTAATTAATAATACTGAAGTTTCAAATTCATTCACTTTCTGTTTATTCAAATTCCCTTTCTATACTCAAGATTTATTTATTAGAATCTTAAAGTTACTTTATTTCTTTTACAATTCATTTTTAAATTTATTCCAATTTCTATAATTATTTTACTTACAATTTCACTTCTTTTATTTTCATTCCCAAACACAAATTATATATACTTGGTAATTCATTATTGCCCGATTATAACAATCAAGCCATAGCATTCAATATTTCAAACATAATTCATTACAGGATATCAAATACTCAGAACAGAGAATATTAAATAATTAAATAAAATTGAGGGGGTCCAGTTGGATCCCTCCAACCTGTTCTCCCTGCATCCACAGATGTTAGCATCACATAATATGCAAATTTCAAATTATACTATACTATATCACATCAATCAATTCAACCATACAATCAATTATTTAATTTAATCATTTAAATCTAAATTTAACTGAGTGATATTAAATCACCTTTGCTTTTACTAGCAATCAGATTCAATCCAGCTTGTTCCCATGATTTTATACCTTGTATAAACATTATACGATTCTATTAACATCTTTGAATTAGTCAATCGATTAATTGCTATTTATTCATTTAATTTAGCTACTAATTTGGGTTTAACCAATAATTTATTTTAACTAATTTTCTTTGATAAAATATTTTTAGTGTCTAAAGTAATTAAACAAGTAATTTAAACAGGTTAATCACCCTAATACATATTTTTAAAAGATAATTTATATAAACCGAAAGTTCAATTTTAATATAACTATTCAAATCAAAATATTTTAAAATTCCTGTTTAGCCCTATATAGTTTCCGGTAAATAAATAATAATAAAATTTAAACCAGTAATTTCCCCTTTTTAAACTCACATACACTTATAAAAATAAATTATAGATTTTAAAACTCTAACTTTTATAAATTCTTCATACGCTTTTAAAAATCCCTATTTTTCGAATATCTTATTTATAACAATAATTTCTGATTAATAAACTAAAATCAACGGGTTAAACTCAGGTTTTAGGCTTGAGCATTAACAGTTTTAAAAAGCCTCAAACTAAATTTTCCATTTGATACTTTAACTTTAAATTAACAATTTGGTTTTAAATGAATAAATTTTAAATTTTCAATCAATTTCCTCTAATAAATTATTTTTAGAAACTAACTAAATAATTTATTTAAACAAGTTAATTCTTATAATTCTTCAATATCCAAACCCCTATGTAGATACTTTATTTTCCTATAAACAGCTTCTTTTTTACTGTTAACAACCCTTCTTTTTTTTCTTTTAAAAAAAACAATAATGATAATTTAGCCTAGAGAATACCTCAGAACCTTACTAGCCTCGACTGCATCGCCCACACAGCCTCCACCGTGGCTCCCTCCTGCCGCATCGTCCTTCCTTGTGCTCGCCCGAAGTCGCGACCACTGCCGCCTCGCACGACCTTGCCCTTACGCGTTTGCCGACCGAAACTAAACTCCACCATCGCGCAAATCACCACATCACGGCGCCGATCGACTTGATTTTTTAAGAGGAAATAGGGCTTCGGTTATCGTACGCCATGCATTCGAACTCGATTCGATCCCCTCTCTTCTTCTTTTTTGTTTGTTTGAGGAACGGCCTGAAGTTATTTGTGAAGGAGGGAGGAGGCGAAATATACTGAAGATGGAAAGTATTAGGTTCGGCCATTATCTATTTTTTTTTGAGATAAAAAGGAAGTGAAGAGGGACGCCATTAATATCAAAGAGCAAGATATATTTTTTCATAAGTTTCGGTTGAAAAGAAAGAAGGGCAACGTGATTCGAAATAAAGTAAGGAGGCGTATACAAGAAGACTCGACTTTTAAATTAAATTTCATCAATTTAAATTTCCAGCACGTTTATAATTCGTACACTCACACACTAACTTCGATCAAAACGAAATTTGAAACCCGATAATAATTCAATATTACGGACCCAATGGAACTGGTTTCGTCGAATTCCGAGACTGTGCCTCGGAAGGCTATTTTTAAATTCAATTTAAACGATTTAAATTTCGAAACCGAACAAAACACTTCCAAAGTCAATTTTAACACTTTTACTATTTTCCATATTATCGATATAAATTTTATAAGCCATTAAATTATTTTTAATAGGCTTAAAACTCCAGATTCAATAATTTACCCAACTTCAAATTATTTAATTCAATAATTAAGTATAAATAAATTGTGATATTCGTAATTCAAGTTAAATGTTGCTCTATTGAATATTTAAAATCAATTAAATATTACGATTTTAAATGTTTAAAAATTCCGGGTCGTCACGTATACCCTATAACTCGGTACCAAGTTATATTGGTCCATATCCAACGTTTTCAACTTTACAAGAGTTATTCTTTAGCTCCTCCATGCATGCCTAAGTGATTTTATAATGTTGAATGACTTATATCAAGAATTAAAGAGTTAGCTAGTGTAAGCTGCTGAACAAACCAGGTTATGAAGGAACGATCATCAAAGCAAGTCATCAATTTATGAAAACACAAAAGGCATCCCAAAATGGAGCAAGAAGAAAGATCCAAAAAAATTATGAGTTTTACCATAAGGGGATAACTCTGTATCGAGTAAGGGGAAACTCGGTACTAGTTATAGGGATAACTTGGTACCGAGTTATCCCTATAACTTGTAAGCTCCCCAAACTTTTCACACTAATTTGGGCTGATATCCGAACCTCATTGGATGCAGGCTTCTGATCCATCATGCTAATTCTATATAAATACAGCCTCAAGTGCAACCAAACAAGGATTTGGTTTATGCCATCACTATGTGGAAGCTCCGTCTCTTCTTTATCCTCCATCTCCACACAATTGTCACTAAGGGATCTAGGAAATTCTAAGAAATAGAATCTATCTAAAACCTTTTCTAGTGACTTATTATCTCTCAAATCTCTTGAAATCTCAAGCAAACTACATCAAATCTATAAGCAACAAAGCTATGAAGTGGACATAGGGCCATCTGTACATCTCTCTCTCCTATTAATGCTATTTTTATTTTATTTTCAACACTATCTACTTGATCTAGATCTTACAGGTTCCTACATCCCATTCTTGGATGTTGATCCAATTTTTCTATTAACATTTTTGTGCTTTCTTTGAGAGAACTGAATCCAGGCTTAGGTCTAGCTTGCTATTTAGGATTTGAAGAGATCTAGTGGTTAGATCCATAGAATTTGCTTTGAGAAGTTTGAAGGCTTGCTATTAAAGATCAACGAAATCAAGAAAACAAAAATATGCGTTTGGAAGATCTATAGGAGCAATGGTGGGCGGTGATGAGACAAAAAATCGACAAACTGAAGTTGACAATACTAACAATCAACAAATGGAGGTTAACACTGGAAATGGGGCACTATGATCCTCCACTTAACATGAAGTTGTAACTAAAGGAGAGCTTAATTAAAGATGGTCAATGAACTTAACCAAAAAATGGCTGGTGGGCAAAAAGGTCTCATGGATAAAATTGATGCTTTGCTATCACTGCAGCCACCAAGTACTCAGAGGACTAGGAAAGAAACAGCAATCATTGCAGAACATAAGAGTTCTTCTGTTTCGAGCTTTAGCGGGATAAACGGAAAACAAAAGTAGAAGTGAGTAGTTGGTAAAGTTGCAAGGGTTATCATAGGCGGTGCCAGGAGTGCTTCTAACATCGTAAGACAACCCAATGCAGACCAAAATCTTGAAGTAAACATTCCAGAAAAGAATAATGCAATGCTTTTCTTTGATTCAAAGGATGAAGTGCAGCTTGATGGTTGCAAGTTAGAACTAAATGCTGATATAAATAGTAAAAACATTAGAAATGAAGTTCAAACTGCCACGGTAAGGACAACCATGCGCCCATATAACTCTATATGAGTGGTTCTCCCATAGAATGGAGAGCCTAGCCTGCAGTTGGCAAACTACGATCATTTGCAAAGTTCAAAATTCGGCATTGCCCCCGATAGTCAACTTATGGACTACCGTGCCAACAAGGAGCATATCGTTGATGGTCAAACGGTTGGTGAAGGAGAGTAGAGGAGCGGAAAATGAGGATTGAGGTTGCACGTTAAGCCAAACTCCATTCATTGGAAATGTTTTGAGATAGGAGAATCCTTGGGAATTCACTATGTCAACAATGCCATCATATAATGACACGACGGACCCTAAAACGCACTTGTTCAAATATGAATGGCATATGGATAGAGCTAGGGATATAGATGCTTTTCACTGTAGATGTTTCCCTTTCTTCTTAGAAGGAGCCGCTTCCGTGTGTTTTACAAGACTCGCACTGAGATATATTTCCACTTTTGACAAATTGGCGAGGAAGTTTCTAGAATAATTTAGACTCCATACTGCATGACCAAAAAGGACGTGATGTCCTTATCTTGCTTTTCACAAGGGCCCAATGAGTCCCTAAGATCATTCATGAACAAGTTTAACATCACAGTTACTTAGGTAAGCAATCTAAAGGAAGATACAGATTTTATGGCTTTGGTTTGAGCTATTCATTTGGATATAGATTTTGGTAAATGGATTAAGATGAAACAACCAACCATTATGGAAGAATTCCACCGAAGATCGAACCGGTTTCTAAATCTGGAAGAAAAGAGCTGATTGAAGGTAAAATTCACGATGTGCAATGGAAGGAAGTGGTTTAGAGTAATGTTGCAGTCAAGCAGAATGGAAACAGTTCTGGAGCAATTGTAGGAAATGTAGGAAAGACTGCAAATCAAAAGAAGAGAAATTAGAACTCTATTAGTCATGATGGGAATGGAAATGTCTAATGAATCTAAAGGTCGAAGAATATACACCGATAAATGACAATATGGAGAACATCTATCTTGCCACTTAGGGAACGAAGCAGTATAACAAACCCCCATGGAGGGAAGCAACTGAATAGAAGAAGAGATTTAGTGTCGATTGGGAGATATGCACAGTCATTGGGATTGGTTTTAGTAGAAGTGTTATCTGCTTCGAGCATAAATCAAATGGTTGTTAGTTGGCTTCTGGAGACCATGGAAGAGGAAGAATCATGGATAATGTCAATTAAGAACTACCTACTCAGAGGAATGCTCCTTAAAGACCAAAATAAATGAAAGAAGCTCCATCCAAAACCACCATGATTCATAATTCAGGATGAAGTAATGTACCGGAGAGGATTCTCCGCTCCTTTACTTAGGTGCATAACCAAAGATGAAGCTAGAAAGATCCTCATGAAGATCCATATTGGCAGCTGCGATGACATCGAGTGATAAACACTTTTGAAAATGTCTCCTCGTTACGAATATTTTTGGACGACCACAAACCAAGATGCAGAAAACTAAACAAGATGGTGTGATCGATGCTAGAGATTTCAAAGGTCCCATGGACCCCACCTTCAGAACTTAGGAAAATGGTTTTCCCATAGCCATTAGCGATCCATGGAATCGATTTGATCGGCATGCTACTAATAGCAAAAGGAGGAGCCAAATACACTATCGTCGCAGTTGATTACCTTACAAAATAGGCTAAAGCGAAAATGTTTTCCATGATTACAACTAAACAATTGATTAACTTTATTACAAAAAATATATTATTTGTAGGTTTTAAGATCGTAGAGAATTATCACAGACAATGGAACTCAATTCGAGAGTGCTGAATTAAAGGACTTCTATAAGTATTACCAAATCGAAAAAAGTTTTTATGTAGAAGCGCATTCGTAGGAAAATAGGCAAGTAGAGGAAGTGAACAAAATCATCAAATCCACCATAAAGAAGAGGCTGACAAAAGCTAAAGGAAAATTGAGTTGATGAGCTTTCGCTTGCACTATGGGCTTACAGAATGACACACAAATCTACGATCGAGCACCAACCATTTGATTTGGCATATAGTTCAAAAGCTATGATCCCTATGGAACTGGAAGTCCCCTCTCTTCATAGAAGATACTTCAATAAAAGAGAAAACGAGCAGCTACTGCATGGGTCACTTGACAAAATTGATGAGAAGCAAGAGGAAGCTGAATTGAGGACTACCGCTCACCAGTAAACAGTGGCACGACATTCAATGCCAAGGTTTGAAACTACACCTTTAAAGTGGGAGATCTTGTCCTAAAACGGGTCTTCTGGGGTACGAAGTGCTTAGTCCAAACTAGGAAGGAACCTATATAATCAGCCAAAAACATGGAGACAGAACATTCAAGCTCTCAACGGTCGATGGAATCCAAATTCCTCGTGCTTTAAACAGCGACTCAGTGCGGCACTACTACATTTAGTATATTTATTATTGGTATAACATCCAAGATTCCAAGTATGATGAGCCAAAACTTGGTCTCTAACACCCTGGATGACACGACTAAGCATGACTTAGCTGGTGTTGACCAAATAATGCTAAAGAATCAAGAATAGGCATAGCATTCAAGGCCAAGTGCATGATGGTATTATTAAGAAATGGTTTCATGATGCCCATGGATTTTTGAATTAAGACTTTTGAAAGCCCATGCCATATGATCAAAGGAGATAAAGAATAAGTCGCGAATATGTGTAATAGCCCATTAAGCATGTTAATGAGCTGAATAATAAATCCTCACATTTCATATTCAATTTTCCATATGTGGTTGGCAGGACAGTGTCTATGCATGAGAACACTAGTCTAGACCAGATCTATTATGACTCTACATGAAATAAAATCATGACAAACTTTGGATCCAAAGAACTTTATTATATGCATATCCATGTTCAATAATATCCAAAGTGCGTAATCAAGGTAGGAGGAATGTCCAAATACTAATTCATATATTTCCACAATGATCACAACCAAATCAAGTTTTGCCCTAATTCAATTTAAGTTTTCAATTGTTTAATTTTTAGAGGAGAGAAAAGAAATAATTTCCCCTTCCTCCAGGCCCTTAGGTTGATATTTATAAAGGTGGTTATGTGTGGCATGCTAGTACTTTGGCATCAGAGTTCATCTTGATGGCGCTAACGATATTGCTTTAATTTGATGATTTAGACATTCTTTAGTATATTGAAGGACTACGGTATCATCATCCTGATTACATGTGGCCAGATAGCTTTTGACATCATCCCCATAAGTAAAGGCACTCGACATCCTTTATTGCATTAGCAACATGCGATATGCTATTGTATCTTGACTCGGTTGGTGAAGTGCAACATCATTATGACACGACATTAGTGATTAGTGATATTGATGAGATAAGACATCACTTGAAGGACGACATTAGAAGGGGGCGGTATTGAAGAGATGCGGTATCAACCTAAGGCAATATCAACTGGATGCAACATCCATTTTATCTTCATGGGTTAAGTGTGACATTGATAGAACCCGGCATCAATAAGGTGCGACATGGATAATTGCCGCTACAACATTGATGGTTTATAGTATGATGTCATTCGATTTCATTGCCTTGATGATATATGATACTGATGGTGCATGACATCAATGCCTCCCTTGGCAAAATATAGTATTGGCTTTATACGATATCATCCATTGGTCATATGCGGGATACAGCATTGCTAGCTTTCGATGTCATTAGTCACTTTGATTAATTCTATTAGCTATAAGATTCTTTGGCCTCGGCACTCTTGGTGTCGACATACCCTCATGCCTTCGGGATAAATATTGGTTGTAACAATATGCTTTGACATTCTCTCAATGTTAGGCCTTCCGATATTCCTTTCATACCTTCAACATTATTTATTCATCCAATATTTCCTATTGCGCCAATGATGTGCGACATCAATGAGATGCAATAATAAGACATACGAGGCCTTATTAATGATGCCTTAAAACATCATTATAAGCTATAAATTTCCTTGTGACTATTGAAAACATGCGAGAGTCGGTATTCCACCTTTAGGGCCTTGAGCATGTTTCCTTGATTTCCCATTAAAAATCTATTGTTCGATACATTATTTCTGTATCTCCAACATCCTCTTATTAGTACGAGATGCCCCTGAATCTTGAATATGACATAGTTCTTTAAAGTATAACTTCGACATCACTTTTTCCTTTAGGTGTGATACACATATCCTTGCTGTATTTTGTCTTGGAAGCTTCATTGTAGACTCTATTAATTCAACTCATATTATTCTTAGAAGTTATGTGGATAACTTTTTCCCCCTCCTTGTATAGAATAACCTTTTTACACTTTAGTGTAAAACCAAGAATCCCCTTGTTTTCTCAATCCTTTGCGAGATTTTCTTTCTAGTCTTGTTTTCTTGTAAAAGATAAAGTGAATGACAATTTCTATTAACAACTTTAAATTCAATATTAATTTTATGCAAATACTTTTTGGATTTGATTGAGCTATGAATAGGTATATATTTTTCATAATATTCGTATGAGTCAAGGTTATAAATTTGCTTTACTGGATCAATTAACAACAATAATTTCTCAAACGAATGCCAAAAAGGTTATCTTGTAATATTAGATGAGGAAGGGTCAGAAATTCCTCTAGCAACATCATGAATAAAAGATAAGAAAACCTATCTGACAATACCAATTTCTCGATTAGAAGATCAAAAATTCATTCTAGTAATAAGAATGTTTTGAATAGATGCCTAGATAATTAGAAATCCACTTGGTAATATCGATCTCCTAAATAGGAGAAGTCCATAAAATTATATGGAAAAAAGTGGAAACCCAGAAAATCAATCTGCTAACTATAATATTTTGAATATAAGGCTATAAAATCATAATAACATTTTGAATAGAAGACCAATAACCATCCGACAATAATGATATTCTAAATAAAAGATCATAAAATCATCTGACAAAAATGGTATTCTGAATGGAAGATGAGAAACCATCTGGCAATAATGATATTCTGAATAGAAGACCAAAAACCCATCTGCCAATAATGATATTCTGAATAGTAGACAAGAAAACCATAGAGCATGATTTTTCCTCTAAAGATTGCTTCATCTTTCCTTGGAAACTAAATCGCTTGTGTTTGATTACTCTTCCTCTAAAAGATTGCTTTAATCCATTCTCATAGATATAGTTCAATTAACCCAATTGATTTCTTTGTCACCATCTTAGGTGAAAATTTTGCTTGGATCTCTAATTAACACAATATGTAATGATCTTGATTGATTCCTTTATCACCATCTTAGGTGATCATCTCAACTTGGACCAAACCTATTATCACCATCTTTGGTGATGATTTTATGTCTTTTGTCTGGTGCATTTGGTTAGCTATCTTAAGTGGAACCAAAGACTTACCTAACCTCCATCTAGAAGGCACTTCAGTAAGGCCTTATAGACAGTACTAAAGGCTAGTTTAGTGTTTTAGTCAGGCCATCTTAGATTGGACCAAAGGATTACTCCTTCCTCCCTCTAGGAGGCGCTCCGTATAGAATACAAGGCTAGGGCAGAAGGTTTACAAATGCTTTGGTCAGGTCATTTTAGATGGGACCAATATCTTACTTTGATGACCCACTAGGAGGTGCTGACCAGGCCATCTTGGCGGGGATAAAGGCTTTTTCATTTATTTAAGGAGAGTCTTACTCCTTTTCACGGTTGACCCACTAGATACTCTTGTTTCAATTTCTTTACACATTCATTGTTAGGAAATATGGTCACAAATGTTCAGCATTGCATGTCCTTGCTATTACTTATCCATCAGGTTGGCACAGCCTATAGGTCCCAAGTGGGATTACTTTGTGTATAATTATGGTCCTTCCCAATTGGCCCAATCGATCCGTCCACTAGATTCTTAGTATTTTCCATAACTTTTCAAAGCACTAAATGTTCTTTTCGAAATGATCTTTCTCTTACTTTAGAATTGTAATATTTGGAAATTATTTGCTTATATTCAACCGTCTATATGGTTGCTTCATATCTTAACTCATTGATTAAATCCAAGGATTCTTTTTTTAATTCCTGATTTGGATTGAATGCATATATAGTCCTTCGATGAGAGGGTACTTTAGCCTCTGGCTTTACATCCATATGTTAAGGAATATGTGGTATGACTTGTTGCAGTATTAGTCGAGGTTCTATATTCCTATATTATAAGGGGTAATTCTTCTACCCAATTTCCTTTAGCTTTGTATAATCGTTCTTGAGAATGGTATTAATATTTTTACTAGCAGCTTCAATGGCTTTCGATGCCTTTGATGTACTTCGAAGTGCTTGCAGGAAAGGATGTTGTCATGTTGTTGGAAGTCTACCGACGAATTGCCTTCTTGATATCAATTTGTCATGGATGCTTAACACCTTCGAAGTCATTTGAATATGATGCCGATGATCGGTGGTGTAACACCTCGCATTTTCAGATAATTAAATAACCAACATAATTCTTAAACAATGAAAATGGGCATTTTTGGAAGTGTCAGAATTTGGCTATGGGAGTTGCACCACTACGCCCACGGCAATTTTTTAATCAATTTCCATATATAACTTGTCGAAATCCGAGCTAGTATAAAGAAGTTACGAGAGAAATAAGATATCATAATAAAATAATTATATATATATAAATGAAAAAAAGGACCCTATGGATTGACCTATAGGTTGACCCGCAAAGCCCCGAGCTCGACCTGCATTTCCCTTCTGGATGTAAAAACGTCCAGGAGCGAGACGATGGATCCAAAGTTGATTTTCGTGCAATCTGAAGCATTGTTTTCTAGATCCAACGACCCACAACATGCTTGTGATGTGGTTGCACCAGATTCAATCCTAAAATCCACGGTCCGAGACCCTAAGCCACACTATAAATAGAACCCTAGGCCCAGCTATTTTTCTCCTTTAGATTTTCTCCCAATTGGGTTCATCGCCTGAGGCTAAACCCTAAATAGAAAAAATTTCTAGGGAGGAAATCTTTTTAATAAAAATATTTCATGCCCCGGAATGGATCCAGGAAGGACTAGGATTAGAGCTAAGGACCATAGGTGAGTGTGTTGTAATTATTTTAGATTTGTAAGCAATTTGAAATAATAGGGTTCTCAAAAGTTTAGTTTTTCTACAATTTTGAGATAGTATTTATAAGTTTATTTAAAGTCAGTTTTTATGTAAATTTTAGAAGTTCCTTTCGGTCTATTTTTATTCAGTTATTTTCTGTTATTTACAGTTATTTACATCTGTTTTAAGTTGGAATTTAGTCTGTAATTTGTTAGTTTCTTTTTATAGAGATTTAATTATTTTTTAACGTGAATAAAATATTAAAAAGAGAAGAATTCAAAAATATGTATTAAAATAGAAAAACACTAAATTTATAGAAATCATATGTAAAATGAGAAACACTGAAATAAAATAGAAATGTACTGAAATAGGCAAATTTGAGATATTTGTAAGCATGATGATAACAAGTGGTTATAACTAAAAAGAGAAAATAGAAGAGTAAGAGTTGCAAGAACAATTAGAACACGTAGGTTATAATTAAAAAGAAAGAAATAACAGAAGAGACTTATTTAAAACTTAGATCTTGGATTAAGTTAATAAGAAAATATTGCAGTAGTGGCCCGTACTGGCGACATTCCCTTTTAGGTCTATGGCTGATGGTCTCACAAATGAGTGAGGCTAGGCACCCTTATGCTAATTAGGGTAAATAAGTGGCCAACAGATAGAGGCTCAAATTCAGGGATTTGGCAAGAGGCGAAAGTTAGAAGATTTGTTTGTTAAGAAAAGTCCCGACAGCATTCCCTTTCTGGTCGAGGACTGACGGTCTCACACATTAGAGAGACTAGGCATGCTTTAGTTGATTAGTGTAAATAAAGGGTCAAATAGGGGCGATGGTTAGTGTGTACCGACGATGACCGAACCCGTTGCATCGATTAGGGTAAATAATTTGCTATTGCTTCCTAAGCGCTAAGATGTGTCTTTTGCTGTGGGACCAACACGATTGGTTCACGGTGTAGAATACAATGGCATATGTTTTTTGTTTGATGATAATAAACATATATATTCATTTAAATGTATTTGTTATTGTACTATTTTTTTTGTAGAATAAGCGGGGTTAAACTGGTCCCCTACCAGGTTTATTAAAGAAAGGAGAAAATACAAAGCAAGAGAAAACAACAACAGGAAAAGAAACCTACAAAAAGAAAAACAACAACCACACAGGAGACACAAACAAACATTGAAATTGGAAAAAAAAGCAAGGAAGAAACTAAGGAATCCATGGCTCAAACTGGTGATCAAGAAATGTATGCACACTGGCCCTCATTCCCAACAAAATTTCTTGCTTTAAGACAGTCCATAATACTTCATGGCTTCTCCTGATACCATCAAAACACCTCTTGTTCCTTTCTTTCCATATGACCTTCATTAACTTTTTCAAAATGAAGAAAAAAATAGTTTTATGTCATCCCTCCACTTAGTTGCACTCTCAATAATATTCCAATGACTTGCAGGGACATGGGAAACATCCACCCTTTGAATGGAACTAATCATTTTGCACTAGATATGTTGTACATAAGCACATTCAAAAAATAAGTGCTATATACTCTCACTGTGATAACTTCATAGCTCACAAGAGGGTGGCACAGACATTCCACGCCTAATCAACTTGTCCCTTGTCATCAATGCGTTGTTACTTACCTTCCAGAACATCAGGTTGTCACTGCTACTAGAAATGGGAGACCAGTAACCTTGATGCACCTACAATTAGGCAAAATTCCGAACCCAGTAATGGTATGAGCTTGACCATTCCATAGAACTGTGTCATGCTCATAAAACTCATATGTGCAAGTATCTTATTGGTTCCAAAAAGCTCTGACAATCTGATTGCTAGTAAATGGCGGCACAAGCTTACCATTAACAATGTGGTCAACAGCCAGAGCATTATATCCAATGCCAGATTGAAACTTTTGTTGGGAAGTGAATAATTGTTCAAGAATAACACCCTTGCTTAACCATGGCTCATTCCAAAAATTACACAAGCTAGCTTCAGAGAGATTGATCTGAACATAAGGTTTGAAAATGTTTCTTAACTTTAATATACTTCTCCATATCCAACTACAAGATTGGGAAATCTCCATTAGCCAAAAGTTCTTAGCCCCAACAATGTTATACCTGAGAGTCCACCTCACCCATAAAGTGTCCCTCTTTTGCAACAAGGCATTGAAATGATGACTATAAGCAGCTTTGTTCCAAACTTCAAAGCTTTGCAAGCCTAAACCCCCTTTTCTTTTTGGCTTCTCAAAATTAGAGAAAGAACATGGAAGCATTTTCTTCGAATGAATAGAACCAAACCAGAGAAATCTCAACATGGCTCTTCTTACCATTTTCAATAGCTTGATTAGAAGAATGAATGCTCTAGCCTAATTGACCATCATGGAGAAGCTAACAGATTTTATGAGAACCAATCTACCAGCTTGAGACAAGAACTTGTTAGCCCAACAGCCCATGAAATCAGTTATTTTTTGGAAAAGAGATATACAGTCGGCCTGAGTTACCCTAGAAGTACAGAGAGGCAGCCCAAGGTATGTCATGTCAGTATTCATGGACTGCATACCAGGAAAGGAGGCAAGATTCAATTCCTGCAAGCTAGATAACCCAGAGAACAAAATACTTGATTTATTGAGATTATGCTTTAGGCTAGTCATCATGTAGAAGCTATAAAGAGCACCTTTAATACAGTCAACGGATTGAAGGTTCGGCTTGGTGAATATCATGATGTCATCAGCAAATAAAAGGGAAGTTATTTGGAGGTCTTTGCATTTGGAATGATAATGTATTTTCTTGTCATGATACAGTGGTCTAATCAAGCATGTGAAAACTTCCATAACTATGATGAAGATATAGGAGGAGAGAGGGTCCCCCCGCCTAATGCCTTGCTTGGAAACAAAATAGCCAGAGTTTGAACCATTAAATATCAGAGAGAAGGAGGGTGAAGAGATACACTCATAGATCCAGGCAACAAAAACTTTTGGAAAACCCATGAGTGACATTATCCTAACAATAGACTTCCACCGAATACTATCATAAGCCTTCATTAAATCAAGCTTTAACATTGCTCCCGGAGTTGCATTAACACAACGGTATCCCTTTAAAAGCTCATGGGCTAGCATATTGTCTGGAATATTTCTTTTGGGTAAGAAAGCTACCTAGTTGTTAGAGATGATTCTTTGCAAAACAGCAACAAGCCTCGTAGCAATTATCTTCGAAATGCATTTGTAAACAACATTGCAGCAGGAAATGGGTCTGAAGGAGGATACAGAAGTAGCAGGCTTGCACTTTGGGACTAAAACCAGATTCGTAGCATTCACGATTTTAGTAACTTGAACTTATCAAAGAAATTATGTACAGCCTTGTAGAAATGCCCACCAACAATGTCCCAACTAGAAGTAAAAAGGACCATGTTGAAGCCATCAGGACCACCATAAGAGCTCTTATTCATAGAAAGTAGGGTGTTCTTTATTTCTTTATCATTCACCTTTTCCACAAGCAATTTAGCTTCATCACGATTAATTCTAAGCAGAGGGATGTTGGATAGTAGGTCCAGCTCCGATTCAAAATTGTATTCATTTCCGAAGAGGGCAGTATAGTGCAGGAGAAAATCATTGTCAACTGTCTCAGGGGAAGTGTACAAGTTACCTGCTTCATCATATATGGAAGAAATGTTATTTATAGAATGTTTAACCTTAAGGGAGGCATGAAAAAATTTAGTGTTCTTATCGCCATCAGTTGCCCATTTGATTCTTAGTTACTGCTTCTTCATCTCATATTCAGTTGCCAGAGCTAGGTTGAGATCATTGAAAAGAGCATCTTCCTTTTCTGCCAGCTCAGCATTGTCTGGTTGAGCCATCATCAGATCTTGAGCTTCCTTTAACTGTACCCTATGACCGGTTGATTGAAGATTATCATTTCCAAACTTAGCTCTTGCCCAAACCCTTAAGGCTTCCTTAGTTGCTTTGAGATTTCTGCAAAAAAATATACATAGGTTTTCCAAAATACTTATAAGACCAAGCAGTTTTTAAAATATTATTATACTTCGGATCAAGGACCCAAGTATTATAGAATTTAAAACCTATTTTGACTCCATAGGACAGCTTCACAGTGGTCAAGATGAGGGGAGAATGGTCTGAGAGGATAGTTTGGGGAATAAAAGTGGAAATATTTGGCCATGTGATTAGGGCTTTGTAGTTTGAAGAAGAATGATCAATGTTGGAAAAGATTCAAGCTCCACTCCTTGATCTATTGTTCCAAGAGAAAAGAGCACCAGCTTTGTGAATTGGGATTAAGGAAGATTCATTAATAACAGTATTCAAAGGAAGGATATCCCTTGGCATGAGAGGGAGGCCCCCACGCCTGTCAGACAAAGTTGAGCAACGGTTGAAATCTCCAAGAATAACCCAATGGTGATTTTCTTGCCTGAGAGCAGGAATACGGTTGAAAAGGGAATGCCTAGAGGTTTGAGAGTTATAGGCATAGACAAAAGTAATATAGAAGGAAGTGGAGGAATTGAAATACCTGGCACGAAAGTGCATTAATTGAAGAGTTGCAAGAAGGAGATCAAGGGATAGTTCAACAGGATTATGAAGCAACATTATGCGACCATAACTAGCTTCAGGAAGATTGTGAGACGGGGACCAAGATGGGTTTATGTACTTTGCAGCAGAAATTGATAGGGGCAGGTTCAACTTAGTTTCTAGAATTGCAAAAATGGAAAGATGATGAGTGGTGATTAAATGCTTAACCTGATCAAGCTTGAGGAAATTATGAGATCCTCTGATGTTCCATGCACCAAAATTGTGTAACATAATTATACTATTGAGTGGTGGTCAACTTCTTTCATGCTCCTCGTAATGGGAGAATTTATTCTTGTTAAGCCTTGGATTTGATTCTTGGATTTTTTATTCTTCTTGCATTTAACATTTTTAGAAGAAAAACAGTTGTCATTAGATGGTTCTTTTGGAGAAGGAGGTGATTTCCAACCAGGAATAGTTCCTAGAAAAGAATAAGGTTGACATGAGGAAGATTTAATTGGTGGATGTGGAGATGAATTGGGTGGAGAAACTGGTGAGAGAGAAGAAGAATGCATAGAGTAGATTAAATCAAAAATTTGACTGCAAAAAATTACAGAAAAGCTCATCTGGATTAGGATCTAAGGAGGATTTGGATGTTGTATGACATGAGGATAAGGGATTTTGAATGAAGTGGGATGTTTCTGGAGATTGAGCATGCATATGGCTACTGTGTTCACAAAGTTTTGCATGCATCTGAAAATTAGTTGCATACACATATTGGTTCCCAAACTCTTTTACTTGATTCTGCATGAATTGTGCTTCTTCAGTTGTGGATGTTAAATGCTCAGGTACTAATTTCTTGTCAACCATTCCTCCAATGCTAGATACAAGCATCTCAGCTAAATTTACTTCCTCCTCATCAAATTCCTCCACATTAGCTGCTTCAAACTCCACAACAGATCCATTTTCCATATCCTTTAAAACTTCAAATTTGTTATTTGTCAAGACAAATTCATAGTCATTTTCTACTTCACCATCGTCCACATAATTTTCATTTCCACTATTGTCAACAATTTTTATGTTCACCATCTATTGCTGCACTGCGATATTACCATCATCTTTCACAACATTAACTTCATTACCATTAAGCTCTGACAATTTTTAGGAAATCCTAACCCTGTTTTTTGTTTTTTTATTTGCAACTTTCATCCAGATTTGTTTGCTTTTGTTTAGCTGCTTACCATCCATATGCTCAATAATATTACCTTCTTCCATTTTCTTCTTTGATATTATTTCTACCTCATTCCTATCATTATCCTCACCTTATCTCATGCAAAAGTTGTTCAAGTGGCCAATTCTTTGCAATGAGTACAAATTTCACATTTCCAGAGGTAGCTGACCTGCACCATTTGAGTTGATCCATCAAGAAGTTTCACAGGAAACTCATTAACCAATTCATGATAAGGAGTGACATCCACCAAGCATTTGGCATAACCAATCCTTTCGATTTTTTTATGGAAGAATCCAAACAAATCATTCTTCTAATTCTTGAAGCAAGCCAGTTAATTCCTAAGTGAGACCAGCAAAAAGAAGAATGTTCGATAATTTCAACCAAACAGGCACAGATTTAATGGTACTGCAACTGTTACCAATATTTGGATCCTAGGCCTTCATAATGAATATCTTGTTCCTAAGAATTATAGGGTTAGCTTCAATGATTTTCCTTTTGTCCTTAGCATAGGACAGATGGAAAAGGAACAAGGTATCATCAGATTTAATAGAAATTTCCCCTTCAAGCTTCCAAAGCTTCTTTAAATGGTTGATAATAGTCAAGTAAGACAGGGGCTTATCAAGGAAGAAGCGTACCAACCATTCACCCCAAACATCATTACAAGCTTTTATCACATCACTCGTAGGAACCAAAGGAAGACCATCAAAAGATAGAGGAATATCAACTGGGGAGTACTGTCCAGCATTATGAGGCTTGGATTTAAAAAGAGAGGACCAGGAAGAAGAAGAGGTAGCAGAGTCAGACAAAGGAATGTGTTTGATAGGGGGAGGAACCGGCGGTGGTAGGGTATGAGGAGTGTTAGGTAAGGGGGCCGATGGAGAAGCAGGAGGAGGAATAGTTGAAATTAAGGGGAGGACAGTTTGAAAAGATGGGGAATGGGGATAGGGATGGGTGGGAGCAGCCATGAAGTCAAAAAATAGGCATGAAGAGTAGTTTCCGTTGTTGAAATTAATGATACTATTTTATTTTTTGACATAAATAGTTGTTTGTTAAATAAAATAAATAATTCAGATTTATAATTAAATAAATATTTTATTCAAACAAATATTTTATTACAAATTGAAATAGTACAAATTTGAGCTCTCACTACATTTACACATTTTCAATTACAATACAACTTCAATTACAACACATTTTTCACTCTACAATTTTCACCTCACTGCATATATTCACTTATCACTTGTATTTAATCTTCAACTCTGCTCCAGCCCGTATCCAACATCTGAACTATCTGAAAAATAAAAAGAGACAAAGTAAAATTGAAAAAGAAAATATTTTTCTATGCTAAATAAAGTGTATGGTTTTGAAAATATTATTTTCCTCGGTTATTTGGGTTGTTCGTCATCATTTTCCATTAATTTGTCTTACACGAACAACTTGTGACATGCACAATGTATCACTGTAGATGCCATAGGGTCATGTGCACCGATATACCCTTGCTTGTTAAAATCGCAGGTACAGGTGAGCACAAGGTCAAACCCAAGCAAAAGCTGGATTCAACTCAGCTACGGTACAAAAAAAATGCAGATCGGAGCATGTGGAACCACACATAAAGCAACAGCCAACATACATGAAGATACACATGTATGCATATATATGTACACATGTCAGTTCAGTATACCTGAAGTCTTAAATCAAGACATGTACAAAGTGCACCAGACCTTCCAGCCACAATGCAACTGGGCAATATGACTCGAAGCAATGTAATGACCAGTTCACATGCAACTAGACTCCAAACGTACAAGTTCAATGAAATGGTCAGGAGCAACCCAGACAATGAAAACACATGAAGACTTCACACTTGAACCAGATCACAAAATGGATCAAAACCAGTTCATCAATGGAAGCACACAAGACACGGTCGGCTTTTAAGATCAAATGCATAAGCAGACATGAACACAAGCAAAACCATAATGAAAAACAATGCAACATGCAAGAGATTCAACCAAAATGTATATGCATACAAACCAAAACATGGAACCAGAACCAGACCCCAAATGACAGTGCATATGAACATAGCGAGGTGACAACAACTCAACGTAACATGCATACAACATACAGACTCAACACGGAAATGGTCAAATTCAACAAATGTACAAAGACATGTGTAGAGAATCAGTGACTTCTCCTACACTAATTGATACCAATATTAATCCAACAGCTAGTGGCATGGCACAAACGCACAAAACACAAGAAGATTCAAACAAATGCACACACCAGACTTCAGTGCATATGTACATGAGTGCAAAGCACAATGCACTAGACCAAAAGCAGTCTAATCACAAAATGACCACATATCAACATAAACAAAATGGTGCAACATATATATATATATATATGCACATGCAATAGAGGAGCATACATATTGAAACAGATGAGACCAGAACATAATCACACAACAGACTTTAACATACAACAACAATGATCACAATAATTCAGACCACCAGCACAATGTAAACCAGACTCGAGTGAACTAGAGGTGAAGTGAATATAACAGGACAACAATCTCACCAATGTAGACCTATGCAAAATCAACAAGTGGAACTCGAAGCTAATCACAATACAACAAATATGATGAAGAAGCCATTGGTCACGAACAAGAGCAATAACAAAGTCAAGGTCATGTTTCAAAAAAGAAAACAGTGAAGCATACAAGAGAAATGATCTATAATAGTTCGACCAAAGTGAAGGAAAAATTTAAATGGAAATGGAAAAACGAAATCATTGAATTGTTCAAAAAATTAATATTGCTAGCAAATAAATGGAAGTGTGTCGTGGTGAAATTATACCATAAATATATCACCAAACTCAAATGCTAACAAGTCAACGAATTGAACAAGTCAATCCACATGAAGTCGCAGATATTATCACAAATTCAAAATGTAGAAGTCATAGGAGCAAAAAGAACGGAGCCAACTCAAGAAATACGAGTAGATTCAAATTAATTCAACAATAAACAAGTCAAAATGAATCATATCATCCAAGCAAAAATCCATGGCCAAGAAAAGCAATTGACAAGTTCAAACAGAAATATACAAACGAAAATTTAGGGTTTTAATCCCTATAAATTGAACCCAGTTACGTCATCAACAAGCATGAGTTCGAAAATAATCAAGTCGAGCATAAACTAATATTGAAAAGGTGCAAATCACTTACTAATTCAAAGTAGCATTCGAACTCATCAATGAAGCAGCCATAAGCAATTTGAATATCACTGATAGAAGAAGCATCGAAGTAGGAACGAAAACATCAAAGGATATGAGCTTCAATTTTACAAGCGGCGTTTCAACTAAGAAACCCTAGTTCCAAGATAACAAAGAAACAAGGCGGTCGAAGATAGTATACAACATATAAGGGAAGATCGTTTATTTTAGTTCAACAAATTGGGCCGCACTATTATTGTTTTAAATTGGGCCATGCTATTTTTATTTTGTTTATTTGGGCCAAATAGAGAATTAGGGTTTTGTATTGTTTGTTTTTATTGTTTATGTAAATAGACTCTAGTTTAACTAGGTTACGAACTACAGTTTTGTAGTTCAAGAATTCGCAACTCAATGGATGAGTTGTGGCATCGTTTTGAGCTTAGAGTTAGGTTAGTCAAGTTAGCAGGTATCGCAAGTTTATGTGTGTTTGTAAGCGTCTAACTACTTAATTTCCAGAAGAAACCTTAGGGGCAGCACGTCAGCAGGTTATTGTCGAAGTAAATCTTTGTGTAATTTTTACTATATTACTTTCTACTATTCTTTTTATTTTCGTATTAATTTTTATTATTATTAGTACAGCCTATTCACTCCCCTCTCTAGGGTGAAAATGATCCTACAAGTGGATTGGAGCTTGGTACAAAAACCAATTTTTCGTTTCAAAATTTTGATTTTTTTTAAAATGGCTTCTTTTAATAATGTTTTTGCGGAAGGTCTGTCCATGGTTAGACCACCCATATTCAATGGTGAATATGCTTGCTGGAAAAATAGAGTGAATTTTTTTCTGAAAGCCATAAATGCATGAAATATTGTTGAGATGGGATATAGCACACCAACAATAACGATTGATAATCAAGAAGTTGAAAACCTATGGATCAATGGACAGATTTTGAAAATAAATTGCAAAATGCTCATGCTAAAACTATGAATTCTATTATTTGTTCATTAGATCAAATTGAATTTAGTTGCGTCTCACATTGTCTAACTGCATAGAAATTTTGGCACATGCTTGAAGTGACTCATGAAGGAATCTCCCAAGTTAAAGAATATCGCCTTGCCATGCTTAGTAGCGAGTACGAGAACTTCATAATGGCAAAGGATGAAAGTATCAAAGAAATTTATGGATGACTTTCTAATCTAGTATATAAATCAAAATCCCTTCGAAAACCATATACGGAGCTGGAAATAGTTCAAAAAATCCTTAGAATTCTTCCATGAAATTTTGAAGCAAAAGTGACTTCCATTCAAGAATTGAAGGATTTGAAACAAGTTAAAGTCAAAGAACTCATCGAAATCCATACCACTTATGAGTTGAAATCAAATTCAAGGAAGAACGTGAAGGAGGTGATATGCAAAAGAAATCAATAGCTCTCAAAGGAACAACGGAAAGTGGAGAAGATGATGATGATGGAGCACCTGAATTGGCACTAATAATAAAGAGATTCAATAGATGGAATCGCAAATATGGAAATCCTGCCCTAAATCAACAACTGAAGACAGAATCGTCAAAGTTCTAGACAATTTAGAAGAGAAGGAGATCAATTGTCACGAGTGCAAAAAACCTTTTCATATCAAGCCAAATTGTTCTCAAAATCAATTCAGGGAAGGAAAGAAACCAAAAAGGAGAAGTTTTGCAGCTACTTGGGATAAAAGTGATGAAGATGATAAAAGCACTTGTAGTGAGAGTGAAAGAGAAAATATGTGTCTTCGAGGTGAAATAAGTGACATCGATGATGATGTACCAAGCGAGGTACTAAAACTTACTCATTCACAATTACTTATATAATTTCATGAAGTAAATGGCTATTTAGAAAGAATTAGGAAGAAGTACGCGAAAATAGAATCACAGAAGGATAGTTTGATAGAACTAAATATGCAGCTTAATCAAATGGTTCAAAACTATAGAAATAAGTGCCCTAAGTGTGATAAGTGTGCATCATTTGAAGATCAAATAAAAAAATCAGAAACTAAAACCAAAACCCTTGACAATGAAATTCTGATTTTGAAAGAAAGTGAAAACATTAGGAGGGAAAATTCTATTAAAAAGTGCACTTTGTTATTGAATGAAAATGAATCTTCCAAAACACAAGTCCAAAAATTGTCTACCACTTTAGAAAAATTCTCCAAAGAGAAAGATTACCAAATATGCTATTAGGGAAACAAACTGTTTATCCTATTAGACAAGGACTTGGGTATACTCAATTTGAAAGAGTTAAAAATGACACAGATCTTGTCAATTCCATGTGCACGATTTGTTGAAAAATTGGACTCAATCAAAACAATTGCTGGTTTAGACCCAAACACACGTAAACCATACAAATTTGGCTTCCTAAAGGCACGAATGTAAAATCCCTTAAAGTCAAAAAAATCTGGGTTCCAAAAGGAACAAACATAAACTTTTTTTGTTCTACGCAAACTTTTTTCAAAATCGTTTGTCACTAACAATCGTGGACTTATAAAAAAATAGGTCATAAAAATCATTCCTCGTGTACGTGTGTTGGCAGACTAAGGAACAACAAGAGTGGTACTGGATTCTGCCTATTCCAAGCACATGATGGACGAAAAATCAAAGTCCTTAACCTAGAGAAATATAAAGGCGACAGACTCAAAATGGGCAAAAAATGATGTATTATATGATAAAAATCTGCACCATAATTTGATTTTAGTCACCCAGTGATCAACTAAAAAAATTTGAGCACCACAATTAAACTTGACGAGGATGAAAAAGGTAAGATGGTTCATCAAAAGAAATATCGAGGTACGATTGATCACTTCTTTATCTTACTGCTTCTAGACTAGTGGATCAAAAGAAATATCGAGGTACGATTGATCACTTCTTTATCTTACTACTTCTAGATATTATGTTCTCTGTTTGCTTGTGTGCACGGTTTCAATCAAATAAAAAAGAATCTCTTTTTAAAAGCTATAAAAGTGTTATAAGGTATCGGTTGAACACCACACGGTTTGGTCTATTGTATCCAACTAATGATAACTTTGAGTTAAAGGGTTATTCTGATGCAGATTATGCTGGTAGTCTAGTTGATAGAAAAGGTACTGGTGGAATGTGTTTTGTGTTGAGACATTCATTTAGTTGCAACACATTTTCAAATAAAATCTCTGCATAATTTTTATTTCAACTAATTTTCAATTGGTAGACATTTTTACAAAATTCCTTCCAGAAAATAGTTTTTGTCGACTACATCTCAGTTTAGGCATTTTACAAATCTGATTTTATATTTTTGGATTTGATCTTAAATGTCAATGTTAAATAATCCGACTCCCTACTGATTATCGAAAAGATAAATAGTGACTGAAAAAAAAGATGATGAGTGTTGATATTAATCATACATTATGACTTGAGACAGTATATTTAGTAAATTTCTTTAAAATTTAAACAAAATTTGTAGTAACTTTTGTTGGTAAAAATTCCATGACCATCTATATTTCTATCATATTTCTAACGACCATCACTCATCAGAATCCAATATAGTATGTCAAAATGTGGTATTTTAATGGGAAATTATTCATTTTTTTAAATTTAATTAGCAATAAAAACATCCAAAGTACTCACTCTCATTTGAAAGTCCTCGTGGTTATGCATGGGTGAACAATTTGGAATCTTTGACTATGTGCTTTCATGCTCATTTAAAAGTCCTTATGGTTATGCATGTATGGAACACATATCAAAACTGATTATTAAATAAGCAAGTTGATTCTAAACCCATTTAAAAGTCCACATGGTTATGCGTAATTAGAACATGCTTGGAATTCATTTTTTTTAAATCAAGGAATACCACTAATCTCATTTAAAATTCCTAACGGTTATGCATGGTTAGTAAATATTCAACAATTTCCTATTATAAATATACCATAAATGAACACAACTATATGATTTTCTATGCCGACATCATCCCTATCACTCTAAAATGGAATATGTGCCTAATAGAGTATTTATGATTTTTGTTTGATTTTTTATATTTAATATTTATACTCGATTAGGTATTAATGTTGTATTAATGTCTATCACTTTATCTCTATTTTCTGATACTATTACACTTTTGCTGATAATAAAAGGAGGAGAGATGTTAAGATTTTGGAAAATAAGTCAAATATTTTTTGGCATATTCTGATGTAGGTTCATTACATTTGAATATTTTTAATTTATTGTCATGCATATATGAAGGGGGTCATTATTCTACGGGGAGCTCATGGAATTCCTTAAAGCCAAATGCATTTAATTGAGTCAAAATCTTAATATATGTTGGTTGTCATCAAAAGGGGAGATTGTAGAATAAAATAGCCTATGATTTTTGATTGATGATAATAAACACACACACACACACACACACACATATATATACACACACACACACACATTCGTTTAAATGTATTTGTTACTGTACTACTTTATTTTTCAACATAAATAAATATTTATTGAATAAAATAAATAACTCAGAATTAATAATTAAACAAATATTTTATTCAAACAAATATTTTATTATAAATTCAAATAGTACAAATTTGAGCTCTCACTACGTTTACACATTTTCAATTACAATACAATTTCAACTACAACAAATTTTTCACTCTACAATTTTCACCTTACTACATATATTCACTAATCACTCGTATTTAATCTTCAACTCTGCTCCAGCCTGTATCCAATATCTAAACTATCTAAAAAATAAATACATACACGGTAAAATTTAAAAAGAAAATATTTTGCTCTGTTAAATAAAGTATGTGTTTTTAAAAATATTATTTGCCTCGGTTATTTGGGTTGTTCATCATCGTTTTCTATTAATTCATCTTACACGAACAACTTGTGACATGCACAGCGTATCACTATACTTGCCACAAGGTCGTGCACACAAGTACGAGAGAAACAAGACATCAGAATAAAATAATAATATATATATAAACGAAAAAAAGGACCCTATGGGTTGACTGCAAAATCCCTAGATCGACCCGCGTTGCCCTCCTAGACGTAAAAATGTCCAGAAGTAAGCCGAAGGATTCAAAGTTGATTTTCTTGCAATCTGAAGCGTTGTTTTCTAGATCCAACGATTCGCAACGAGCCTGTGACGCGGTTGCACTAGATTCAATCCTAAAATTCGACGGCCGATATCCCTAAGCCACACTATAAATAGAACCCTAGACCTAACTATTTTTATCATTCAGATTTTCTCCCAATTGGGTTCTTTGCATGAGGCTGAAACCTAAATAGAAAATTTTTCTAGAGAGGAAATCTTTTCAATAAAAATACTTCACACCCTAGAAGTTGATCCAGGAAGGCCTAGGATTAGAGCTAAGGACCATAGGTGAGTGTTTTGTAATTTGTAAGCAATTTCAAGTAATATGGTTCTCAATAGTTGTAGTTTTTTTACAATTTTGAAACGGTTTTAAGGTAAGTTTATTTAAAGTCGGTTTTTAAGTAAATTTCAAAAGTTCTTTTCAGTCTATTTTTATTCAGTTATTTGCAGTTATTTACAGTTATTTACATCTGTTTTAAGGTGATATTTAGCCTGTAAATGTTCGTTTCTTTTTGTAGAGATTTAATCCTTTTTTATGTAAATAAAATATTAAAAATGAAGAATTCCCAAATATGGATTAAAATAGAAAAAGACTAAATTTACAGAAATCAGATGTAAAATGAGAAAAACTAAGATAAAATGGAGATGGACTGAAATAGGCAAATTTGAGATATTTGTAAGCATGATATAACAAGTGGTTATAACTAAAAAGAGAAAATATAAGAGTAACAGTTGCAAGAGCAATTATAACATATAAGTTATAATTAGAAAGAAAGAAATAACAGAAGAGGTTTATTTTAAAACTTACATCTTGGACTAAGTTAATAAGCAAATATAGCTGTAGTGGCCCATACCGGCAGCATTCCCTTTTAGGCCTAGGACTGATGTTATCACATGTGGATGAGGCTGGATATGCTTATGCTGATTCGGGTAAATAAGTGGCTAATAGATAGAGGCTCAAATTAGAAAGTTAGAAGATTTGTTTGTTCGGACTAGTACCGACAACATTCCCTTTCAAGTCGAGGACTGATGGGCTTACGCGTGAGTGAGGCTGGGCATGCTTATTCTAAGTAGGGTAAATAAAGGGTGAAATAGGAGGGGATAGTTAGCGTGCACTGGTGATGACCGAGCGTGCAGCATCGATTAGGGTAAATAATTCGCTAATGCATCCTAAGAGCTAAGAGATGTCTTTTGCTATGGAACCAAAAAGATTGGTTCACAGTGGCACAACAGAGATAGGAAAGGCTGATCAATGGGTGGGATTAGAATTCTAGCCTAACCAAGTTAGCAGTTGAGATAGGATTAGGGTTTCAGCCTAATCACGACAGTTTAGACAAATGCAAAGAATCAAAGCTAAAAATCCAGTAGAATTAGTAATAGTGTTTTATGCAAGTTTTATCATTTTTGTATCTTCCTTTCATGCTTGAACTATTTCTTAGTCTATTATCTTCATCTTGCTTAGAAATGCTAGTAATCACTTTCACTCACCAAACTTATTGTCTGACTCACTCCTCTATCTTTCCTTCTTCCTCAATAGGCCAATAGAGTTGAGGATAGTTGATTCTGGTTTCTTGAAGATTCATTTTCGGAGTTTTCTCATTTCAGATGTATTCTTTCACTTTTTATCTTTTTCATTTGGCTTATGATAGATTGGCACTTATGAAAGGGATTATTATTGTTATTTTTGCACTCTGATTAGGTGAGACCGAGACGTATTTTCATGAGACATGAGAGATTTTGAGTTTTTGAGACATGTTATGTTTTTATGACTTGTTTTGAGATGATGTTTAATTCTGAATGATAAGTTATTATTTAAATGTTTTCCACTTCTTTTAATTATTTGTCTTATGGATTCTAGTCTCTATGATGCTTTAGCTATACCTATAACGCACCACATCCTTTGGTCTGCCATTTTTGGGGAATACTAAGGGATGTGGGGTGTTTCAAATTGTGTGATTTGGGTTGAAGTCCTTCCTAACCTTGCAAGTACGCTATATGGTTGGTACGTCTTAAGGGTTTAGTGTGGTGTAAAAAGAAGCGATGAAATGTATTATTGAAGATGGACTGGGCCGAGGTAGAATGATGCGATGTGATACTTCATCGAAGAGGCACGTTTCTAACCTTCGAAGAAATGTGCTATTGTCAAAGTGACAAAGTGAGGAGAGATACATTTGACAAGAATTGTTGTTGATGAAGTGTGGTTTTTTTCTTCAAAGTAAAACTCGACGGCTCTAACTCCTTTATGATGCCATTTCTCATAACATTATTTCCGATATTGAAATTATATGGATAACATTGAGCTCACATAGTATAAGTGAAGCTTTTATTCATTATGGTAAAACCATGAATTCCTCTATACTACCTGATTTTGGCTTCATTTTCCTATAATACATAAAGTGAGTGACATTTTTATTCACAGTTGTTTATTATAACAGACTAACAAATAAAAACTGAGTTTTCAAGCAGAAGCTTGAAAATTCATAAGAGACCGTTTCTATCAAAAGGAGGAGGCTAAAAACTCGTTTGGTAATGAAATATCTTTCCATATTCGAAATCATTGTCTTAGAGATAATGGAGAGAATCCATGAATCCGAACTTTGGAAATAGCGATGAAATTTATAAATCTAAGTCTGTAACGATGATTGAAGTTTAGAAATCCATGTTTGAGAATAGTTGTAAAAGACCATAGATCCTTATTTAATAATAATATGAGAGGATGAGAAATCCATAACTAATAAAAGATCAGAAATCCGCATACAATAATAATAGAATAATGGGAATCCATATAAGAAGACTAGAAATCAATATATGAAGATCAGGAATCTATATCTGGAAAAATAATAGAAGATCAGAAATCCATATTTGGCAATAATAATAGAAGATTGAAAATCTATGTAAGAAGACTAGAAATACAATTCTTCATTTAGAAAACTTGATTTGATTCGAAGCACTACTTAATTAAGGATCTTTTAGTCCCATAAGCTCTACTTGGCTCTTGATTGATTTGGGAGCAATACTTCGCTCTTGATTGATTGATCTTCCATTAGAAGATTTTGATGCTTTAGTGAGGCCTTTGATGATGGCACTGAATGCTTACTCTATCCTTCCTCTACGATGCACTTTAACCAGGCCACGTAAGTAAGGGTTAAAAGTGCTCCCGATGCTTTAGTGAGGCCTTTGATGGCAACACTAAAGGCTTACCCGGACTCCCTCTAAGAGATGCTTCAACAAGTGCCTTTGATGACAAGTGCTGAAGGCTTTCCTAATATTTTATTGAAGCCACTAATGGCAAGCACTAAAAGCTTACCTGACCTCCTTCTAGGAGGTGCTTCAGTGAGGCTTTTGATAACGGCGCTGAAGTTTTATGGCCTTTGATGGCTGAGACCTCTGGCAGTCAAGCCTTTGATTGCTGTGTCCTTTGATCGGTGGGATCTGTTGCGGTCAAACCTTTGATGGCTTGGCCTATGATGGCTGCGACCTCTTGCGGTCAATCTTTTGATGGCTGGGGCCTTTGATGGCCGAGACCTCTTGCGGTCAAGCCTTTGTTGGCAGAGGCTCTTCCTTTACCCCAAGAGAATCTTATTTCTTTCACCAACTACGTCGATAAATCCTTTTTATTCATCCATTGTTGAAAAGTATGGTCATAAATGATCAACGTTCCATGTTCTTACTAAGACATTGTCGTCTGGCCGGCAACGTTTATAAGTCCCTGTCGAGATTACTTTGTGTACGATTAATGATACTTCGCAGTTTGGCCATAACAGTCCATCCGTTGAATTCTTGACATCACCATGACTCGTCGGAGCATTTGATCTCCCTTTTAGAACAATTGTCCTCTTACTCTTGAGTTATTGTACTTAATTACTCTCTGTTGGTACTCGGCTGTTCGGATGGCTGCTTCATCTCTTAATTCATTGGTTAGGTCTAAGGACTCTTTCTTTAGCTCTTGATCAAATGCATACATTATCATTTGATTAAAGGTACCTTGACTTCGATTGGAAGCATTGCTTCACATCCATATGTAAAAGAGTATGGGTGTGCCATGTTGTAGGTTTAGTAGTTATATATGCCCATAAGAGACGAGGTAACTCCTCCAACCATTCCCTTTTTCTTTGTCCAGCCATTTCTCAAAATAGTCTTTATGGTTTTGTTAACTTCTTCAACTACTCTTTTTTCTTTAGGATGGACTATAGATGAAAAGATTTTGATAATCCCATTTTTGTTGCAAAATTGAGTGAATTCTTCGCTTTCGAATTGAGTTACATTATTGAAAATTATCTTATGTAGAATTTTGAATCGGGTAACGATATTTTTGATTAAAAATTTGAGAAGCTTTCTTGACGTGATATTTAGGAGGGGTTCAGCATCCATCCACTTAGTAAGATAATCAATGGCTACCACTGTGCACTTAGCTTCTCCTTTGGGCACTGGCAGTGGTCCTACCAAATCAATTCCTTATACATTTAAAGACTGCGGGCTTGATAAAGAAGTTAGTTAGCTTGGAGATAAACAAGGAATTCTAGAACACTTTTGATGCTTGTTCCATTTTTCCACATAGTCTACGGCCTTCCTAGTCATTTTAGGCCAATAGAAGCATTGCCTTATAACTCTCTTAGCTGGCTTTACCCCGTTGTAAGGATCTCCACAAAATCCTTCATGAGCATCCTTAAGCAACTTGGCCCCTGTTTCTAGACTAACACATCTCAAGTAAGGCAGTGAATAACCCCTTTTATGGAGTATTCCATCAGCCAGGATAAAGATTAGGGCTTGGTGCTTTATCCTTCTCTCTTCCTTTTTATCCTTTGGCAGTTTTTCTTCTTCTATATATTCAACATTCGGAGTCGCCAAATTATCCTTGTATTGATCATTAGCTCCCATGTGGGGGAGTTCTATTAAGGAATCCCAACTTCGTCTCCCTTCTCTTTATGTGATAAAGCCTAAGATCTAGTCAGCACTAAAGCTCCATTTTTCAAGTTAGTGTTATTTTCCTCAATGTAAGGATTTTCCCGATATCCCACTAACACAATTCGATCTTTTGGTGCTCCTCGTGTGCTTGCTCATTTAGCTAAAGTGTCAGCTTGAGACTTCTTGTCTTTAGTTATTTTCTATACTAAAAAACCTTCGAATTGAGTCAGCATCTTTAGTATTTCTTAACATATAATGTCAATTTGGGATCCTTCATTTGATATTTCTAGTTTAGTTGGTTTACTATCAACCGCGAATCACTGAAGATTTCAATTCTTAGGATTTTTAAATTTGAGAGCTAGAGTGAGCCCCGCTATCATAGACTCATGTTCTACCACATTGTTGGTCGTCAGAAATCCTGATTTCATCGCATAGTGCAGGCGATGCTCGTTGGGAATTATGACTACATACCTAGCTCTAGGTCCTTGTTCGTTTGAAGCTTTGTCTATAAATAGTTGCCAATTATGATTCAAGTCTTTCTCTTTTTCTAATTGCTCCTTAATGATTCATGTGCATTCCTTGACAAAATTGGATAGAGTCTGACCTTTAATTGATACTCGTGGTAAAAATTCAACAACATATTGGCTAAGCTCAATCTCCTACTTAAACCAATCTTACCGAGGCTTCAGGCATACTGAAGACATGATTAAGTGGAAAATTGATCAAGACTTTGATTGGGTCTGCCCGAAATTAGGCTCTAAATTTGCATATCGTAAGCATTAAATATTATGCTAGCTTCTCTATTACTGGATATCTGGTTTCCATATCCTTGAGCCTTTTACTAGTGTAATACACCAAAAATAAAGTCTTCTTGTTTTCTCTTACCAACACCGAACTAATAGCTTGTTCGGATTTGCCATATAGAGGTTAAAAAATTCCCTATCTACCGAGCTAGAAAGAATCAGTGGTTTTTCTACATGATCTTTCAATTCTTCGAAAGAATATTCACTATCTTTGCTCCAATCAAAATTCTTTTATATAACATGAAGAATGGAATGCATTTATTAGTAGCCTTAGAAATAAAACTATTTTATGTTGCCACTTTTTAATCCAGACTTGTCACATCTTTGCTCGTCTTGGGTTCTACCATATCTCTAATTACTTTAATTTGATCGGGGTTGGGATCAATTCCTCTTACACTAACGATATATCATAGGAACTTGCCAGATTGGATCCCAAGAGAACGCTATTCTGGGTTATGTTTCATTTGGTATCTTCGCAACACAACAAACATGTACTTTAGATCATTTAAATGACTTTCTTTTCTTAGGACTTAACTAGCATGTCATCTACATACACTTCCATGTTGCAGCCTATCTGTTTCTTAAATACTCGATTCAGCGGCCTTTGATTGGTTGCTCTACCAATCTTTAAGCCAAAGGTCATGACCTTATAGAAATAGGTCCCTCAATCCGTTATAAAGCTTGCATGTCTTCATCTGGTTTGAATATTGGGATTTGATTATAACATGAATATGCATCCATTAAAGATAAGATATGTTGTCCACTTTTCGCATCAATCAATTAATCTATCCTTAGGAGCGGATAATAGTCCTTTAGGCATGCCTTATTCAGATCAGTGTAACCGACACATGTTCTCCACTTTTTGTTGGGCTTCTTAACTAGCACTAGATTAGTTAATCATTTTGGATATAACACCTCTTTTATGAATCCATTCTTAAGTAGACTTTTTTACTTCTTCCTTTTGGAGCATTAGATCGAACCTTGTCAAATTGTCTTTTCTTTTGTCGAACTGGCATGACATTTGAATCTATGTTCAAGGCGTAACACATGATGGTTGGGTCTATCCCTACCATGTCTGAATGAGTGCAAGCAAACACGTCCTTACTAGATTGGGGAAATTGATAATTCTTCCTTGGTTACCATCTAGTTCTTTTTCGATCTTAACCGCTTTTGTTTTATCTGTCAAATCTATGCATACTTCCTCAAGGTCTTTCGTCGGTTTCATGCTTTCCTGCTCATTTCTGCAATCTAGCTCAGTGTCTATTTATTCATATTCTATTATGTCATTTACTAAGTTTACTTCTTCTCTTTTCCTCTTCTTCCCGAAGAAGTTAATTTTTCTTAACATATACCAAGTCGATTCTTCAGGTTCCGTTTTAGCTTTGGGTGATGAGTTTGAAGATTCATCGTCCAAATGCTTTTTAATATTGACCTTAGTCAATTTGTTTTCCTCCAAATCATAATGATAAAAATAGCTTCACCCATTTTGTTTAACTATTGAAAAAAAACATCTCCTGAGCATTGAATTGCTCACCTCGTATAGTTCCCATAGTTTTTTGTCAGAAATTTAACTATCAACTATTTTGGAGACGCGAAAGCATCTACCTCATCTAGAGTAGTCCTCCCAAATAAAGCGTTATAGTAGGATGGTTGGTCCATAACAACAAAGTATGTTTCAAAGGTCCTGTATCATGGTGGAACTCCCATCTGTATAGAAAGTCTTAGTTGTCCTGCTAGAGTTGACCCTTTGTTGTTGAATCCAAAGATTAGATCCAAGATTGGTTCCAGCATCTCCTCTGGGATACCCATTTTTCCAAAATCATGTTTAAAAATTACATTGATCGCACTTCCAGTACTAATCATTAATCTTGGAGACCATAGAAAGTTCGATCTGTGTGGTAATCATTAGCGAATCATTGTGTGGATGGTGAACTCCTTTTAGTTCATGCGAAGTGATTGTCAGAGCATGCATTTGCATTAGAAATATTGGATTATTGAGTGGTGGTTCTTCATGGATGGAGAAAATTCCTTCCTTCGCTTCCCTTACACATCGGCTTCTAGCCCCTTTTGGTGCTTCCAGCCAAGTGCGGGACCCCGTGAATTACATTGATCCGACTAAGAGGTAGAATGTAGTTAAGCTGAACATCATCTTCCACCATATTTGGAGTATTGCTCGACAACCTCTTATCGTTATTTCCAGAATGAGCAATCTTCTTTCCATCTTTGATAAATTCCTTCAGTAGTCCATTGCAGATCATCCATTGGACTATACCTGCCAACACCCAGCATTCATCCATCTTGTGTCTATTTGACTTGTGATATGCGCAGTAGTCTCCACATTTTCTTGGTTTGGGATCGGTTTTTGCCTTATAAGAAATAGGGCAATCATCCTTCTCTTTCATGGTGGAATATATGAAGGAGAGTGGCTTATTCGGAGCGAGATGACTAGCATTCGAATCTTCCTCCAACCATGGCTTCTTATGATTGCGGGCATTGTTAAATTTTCCAGTTTCCTTCTTGATTTGATCCTTCTTTCTAACATGGTACATTTCATCCATGTGGATGAATTTGTTAGCCTTGAAAAGGAAATCCTACAAGTCTTTGCCCCGTGGATGTAAATCTCCCACCAAAAGGGAGTTTTTCCAAATAACCCCCAATACACATTTACTAACTTGTCTCTGTTAGTCATGTTTTTTTTCCTTTAAAGACTCTATATTAAAATTCTAGGGATAATCACCTAGCAACTCCCAGGTCTTTGTTTGATATTGGTTGCTATAGTGTAATCAATGGTAGGGTTTCTGCATATGCAAAATTCTGCTAAAAACTCATAAAAAAATTGCTTCCATGAATACAAGGTTTTATTCGGTGTTGGTAGTATCACTTGGTTGTCGCCCCTTGGAACATGGTTGGGAAAATTTCATAGCAAATAGCTCCGGAGGCATTGCATAAATCCATTTAGCTTTCGAAAGCCAATGGATTGTCATCTGGGTCAGTGTTTCCACGACATTTGATAGTTGGAATCTTGATAGCATCACTCATAATCTCATTAGTAAATGGAGCCTCTCTTTGATTATCTTTTACCCAATAATCTAAAGTCCTCTTCCCTTTGATCTTGAGCATGTCATTTGCCACTACTCCGCTAGGTCTCCCGAGTAAGACTTGTCATTTTGGTAATTTCTCCTCTTTGGTTTATATCCATTAAAAGGCGAACTCCTAGGCTACGCTCCAAGTTTCTTCTTCATTCTTTCTCGACTTCCTCCCTGGCTTACTTATCATTTTCCTTTTTTGCAGAGCTTGAGAAACTTGCATTTCTTTTATTTCCAAGCAAGGATGCATTTAAGTTTCTCTTTAGAGATTCCGCTTTATCTCCACCTATGAGTTCGCTATAGTTAAAAGATTTCTGAGCAATCACCACTTCTAATAGCCCCTTCATATCCAGTAATTGTTGTTCCAAGCTTTTAATTTTTGCCTCGTTGGTAGTTGGTTATTCCATTGAAGATGGCTATCCCGATTCAACATTTTATAAGTTGAAATTTAGGGTAATGTTCTCGTTTAGAATTTTTGCTTGCATAACTTCCTAGTTTACACTGTTAGTTCATTTTGCTTTTGCCATTTCCTAAAAGAAAAACTTAATTACTCTGAGAGGGAAGTTAAAAAAGAATGGAGATTCGAGCCCTCCTTCTAGTGTTAAGAATGTTAGATCGAAAAATTGTATAACATCTCAGATGCCTAGTAAGATATCCCTTGACTTGAATATTTGTGAAGACGTGATGATGCATTGGTTAATCTTGTCAACTTGATTAATAGATGCATAAAGACATGATCATGAATATATTGATCATATCGACGTGGTTAATGCCTAGATAAAGACATCATATCGACATAATTAATACATCAAGGTTTAGCTTACTACTTAGGATAGATCTTATGACAGAAACATTAATGGGTGGAAGGAAATTGGCCCTTAAGATGAAGTTCATTCTTGTCACGATTATTCTATATGCTCGAAGTCCTCTAAGGCTATTGTCATGCACACATACACATATAGTGTGTATGTGTATGTATACATATATATGTACATGTATATATATGTGTATATGTATATGTATATGTATATGTATATGTATATGTATATGTATATGTATGTATATGTATATGTATATGTATATGTATATGTATATGTATATGTATATATGAGTTCATATCGGCTATTAGATAAGATAATCCAATAGGCCTATGATATATTGCACGTTCAATAGGAGTATAACATGAGGCATTGAGATATAGTAAGTCCATTATGCGTATCTCCTTAAATTTTTAGGCATTCCGGTTAATGAGGCTTGAGGCAACGATTACCTTCTAAGGAGTTTATACTTGGAATGCTCATTGTCCTCCAATGACAATGTTCCGATAGCATTCATCCATACAGGTCCATTCTAGGTCTAAATGAAACCGAAGGCAATAATCTTACTACATCCATTTTGGAATCATCATCAGGATTAGTAGCGATTAGCCCTTGTTCAATGCTCCAACTTCAATTCCCTGCTCTTGACTTCAATTTGAAAATGTATTCATTGGACAAAGTGGTTTTCGAATAACTTATCCGATTTTAGTCTCTTTGAAACAACGTTCGATATTTCCGGTAAACTCAACCACGGTTCTTTAGGAAATAAACAGATGAAAATAAGACCGGAGATCATCTCCAAACCGTTAGTGGACAGATTCCCTTATCATCGTCCTTAGAGAATGAAACGAATTTATATGTACAATATAGCACCTTCGACGGTAACTATACCATACAATTCCCGTGTTTCTCCTAGATATTGCCAAAGTTATGTTTTTGGTCCAGATTTGATAGTCGGTTATTTAACTATCAAATAAACAATCATTTACAATACAACACTTTCCCATTGGAAATCATTACACTTATTTAATTTAATTTTAACAAATTAAATCTCTTTTTATCAAAAAGGGTATAAACTTATCTCACTAGAAAAGTATATTCACAAATAATTCCTTTCAAAATACTTAAAACTTTTTTATATATATAAATGTGGAAAGCACCATGTGGTATCAACCATGGAGTCGCAGCTTAATGTTTACGTCTCTATACCAGAGAAATCCAAACTTAACAGCAGGCAATCTCTGCCTCCGATTACGCCAGAAAGCAACCCATTACTTTCCGAAAACTTTGTTTAATAGTTATCTTAAAATAATACTTATAAAGTTTCTATACAAATTTTCCCAATTTTAATTTAGGAAAAATACTCTTTTATAAAAGTTTACCATATAATATACTATTTTTAAAAACATTATTAATATTCGATAAAAATTGTCTTTGAACTAAAAATAATATCTAAATACTGATTTATTCTTAAGTAATAATTAACCTTAATCAAATCATTACAAATAACTTTAATTAATAATTTATATGCTTTGAAACAATAAGAATAATTAAATAACTTTGAAACAACAATTAAATACTTTAAATAATTTTTAAGAATAATAAAATAATTAAATTTAAATCATTTTCAATTAATTATTATTATCTTTAAAATATCGATAATAAATAATAATTATCTTTTATATATCTTTGATTCCAATATCAACTTCAAATTTGGAAAGAGGCCTATCAATTCAATGGTATTAGTTAAGTTACCATTTATTTCATAACAATCCAGCATAAATGATTTTGCTATTCATGTCAATCTATCTGTAATAACCCGCATATTTAGCGATTTTATATTTAAATGTTTAATTTAAATATAGCGTCGTTATTCGAATTTTTGAGGTCCGAAATGTTACTTTCTGCAAATGGCCGAATTGGAACTCGAAACTACCTCCATTGGTTCCAAAATGGCGTTTGCGATCTTTTTGAGTATAATCTTTGATATGTTTTGTAACGACCCGTAAATTTTCGATAATTAAAATAGCTAATTTAATAAGATTTCGTGATTAGGTGTTAGAAAAAAATTTGTAAGTCGTTTGGAATAATAATAACTAGAATGAAATGCAACAAATTTTATCTAAGTTAATTATTTATGAATTGAATGAAATCCCAGATCAATTGAAATAATATGTAGTCAAAGGTAACTGAATGAATTTGTATTGAACAGGTAATTGCGACGCTTGTTTATAAATAATAAACTTATAAGTAATTAAAAGTAACGGTGATAATTATTTAAGTTACCTATTCATTTAGTTAGTCAAATTGAATTTGTGAACCAATTGCAATTGAAATGAAAGTTTATATATTAGTTGAGTGCATTATCTCTAACTGTAGTTAAATAATAATGTGGAATTCATTTGATGTAATATAGTAAATCGACTGATAATGAAATTTTATTTAAAATTCCAATATTGAAATCCGTCAAATATTGAACAATTAAATTGTTTAAATTTAATATTTGGAATTTATTGAATAATTGAATAAGGGGAATTGAATAACCGTATAATGGAAATAGTTGTTCTATAATTTTAACTCGTTTCAAAAGTTAAATTTTTAAGTTCGTTTTGAATATCTCAAAAGACAGTGACTCAAGAATAATAAAAATTGTTTAAATTTAATATTACAAATGTTTGAATAATTAAATTCCGAATTTGATATGGTTAATTTGATATTGAAAATAATATATATAAATAGAGTGAACAATTGAAATTTGATTTAATGTGGTTCAAATTGGTTTCCAAAGTGAATGTAAGTTATATCGGGATTATAATAGAGTTAATAAGATTTTAAAATTGGAATTTATTGGATAATTGAATAACGGCTTCAATATGATTAAAAATGATTTGTAAAATTTTATTTTATCATGTTAAAGTTAGAATGATGTTGTAAAACTTTTAAAATTGAATTAAAAGCAAATTTGTGAAAATTGAATATTTTAATATTTAATTATCGACTGAAAAATAGCCAATTTTTGAACAGTCTCAGAATTAGGCGAAACTAGTTCCATTGGATCCGTAATAATTTGTTATTATCGGGTTTCAATTTTCGTAGCAATCGGAGTTGTCGTTTGACCGTGGCAGCTCGAAACGCATCGAAATTGTTTTAATATTAATTTGACGAGTTAAAATAGTCATTTTCCAAACGGTCTCGGATTTCGACGAAACTAGTTTCATCGGATCCGTAATGTCATATTATTGTAAGGTTTCAAATTTCGTGTCAATCGGATTTACCGTTTGTCCGGGGCAAGCCAAAACGCATAGAAATTAGTTGAATCGGATTAATTTAAATTTGATCGTTTATTGCCGTAACTCACACATATGATCGAATTAGCCTCCGAAACCTATCCCATTGTGTCCGGAACGTGGGGTAAACCTTAGAAACGCCTGCCGGCACGCTTCGTTTGGAGTTCGAAAATTTTTCGGTGAATAGTGTTTTTGCAATTTTCTATAAAAGGACCCATCCTCTTCCATTTGCTCCAAACCCTAACTCTTTTTGACCAGCCGCCACTTTCATTTCAATGGCCAGAAAATTTTGAAACTACTTCCTCATTTTCCTCTCAATCCATCAACAATTAGCAAAAACTCTCAACTACAAAGTTGTAGAGGGCATCAAGATCTAGCTATCCAACGGTGGAGATCGGAAACGGAGCCACGGATTGACGGCAAAACGCGATGGAAGCAGCTGCGTTTTTTCACGCAATTCGAGGCAGAGGATGAGGCCGAGCTTGGAGCTATTTGGGGTGAAGGTGGAGTAAGGCGGTGGCTTCGAAGTGGTGTAACCTGATCGTCTTCAAGTTGCTCGGGTTCGTCGCGTTAATTGATGGAAGTTCGGCGGCCTATGGGTTCACGTACGTGAGTTATTCACGTATGGAACGAAGGGGGAGAAGCATGAAGGTGCGGCCAGATCTGTAGTGGGAGAAAATGGACGGTCCAGATATGTCTAGGTTTAAATAGAAAATATAAATTGAAAATTTATTATGTTATAATTCGAATAAACTTTAAACTGTCATAACTTTTTCATACGAGGTCGAAAACACACGAAACTTTTTGCGTTGGAATCGTATCGACGAGCACTACGCAATGGAGCTGGATTGGAATCATTTGGAGATAGTGAAAATTTCGGATAAATTAAACGCTCGTTTAATTTTATTCGAAATAAAACGCTGGAACTGCATTGAAATCAAGGTGAGTGTTTTATAACACTCACAACGTACTAAATATCATTATGCTAGTTAAATTTGACATTATGAAGTGTTATGATTTTATTTGTCGTTGTTTGATAGAATTTAATTGTCATATACATTGTCATTTGAATTAACCGTTGAAAATTAAATTGACAATTAAATTGAAATTGAAATTGGATTGCGATTAAATTACCTGACATTGATAACTATGAAATTGCCATGAATTGTATTGTCTATTGGATGATTTATTTCGATGGATGCTATTGGTTGATATTTAAATGTTTGGATGTTTATTTGCTTATATATAACCTGTTATGCATACATATGATACTGTGATTTAATTTAAGAAATATATACTCATCCCTGACATTTAATTGAAATAAATAATTACTTGGCCATAGTATAGAAAATTATATACGGACACCGAATTGGCTAAATTAATAATTTTAAAAATCGTCGATTTGAAATTTGTTTAAATGTTTTGATTTAAAAGTATAAATAGAAATCAATTTATAAAAATCGAATTTATCGAAATTTGAGTTTGGAATGTTGAAATTAATTTTGGTTAAAAGAAATTGTTAAAAAAAAATTAAGTGGAGACTTTGGAATTTAAAATCAGGATATGATTGAATTTCGAAATTGATTTGTTTAAAGATTTAACATTAATTCGAGCTTTGAATATTACTATGTAAACTGATATAAAAATGATATTTTGAAATCGAGCTTGGAATTGAACCATATTTGGAATTTGGATTTAAACTTGAATATTGATGGAAAATTTGTTAAGTGTTATAAATGGATATTTTGAAATCAAGCTACAAATCGATAAAAATTGAAATTGAATAAATTGAAGGTGAATGTAGAATTGAATTGATTTGAAGTTAAAGTTGACGTTGTTTTGAATTGAAATCGAAATTGAATCGGTAGAATGGAAATTGAAAGTGATTTGAATTGGGAAGTTATAAATTGAAATGGATTGGTTTTGAAGCTGTTTTATTTTGTTTTCCAAATTACTCTGCTGTATAAACCATTTTTGAATACTTAAACTATTTTAAATCTACTTAACCCAATTTAAATTATTTTAAACTAATTTACCTATTTCAAATCCATTTTAAGATTTTAAGTATTTTAATTATTTAAAACTACTTTTAAACTACTTAAAACTATTTTCTAAAATTCTAAGCCGGTCAATAAGGTGAAGTGTTTATGTTTAAATCTTGAATTTAAATACGAATTGGGTTAAATGAAGTTGCAACCTAAATTAAAATTCGAATTGATTTTAAAATCGAAATAAGATATTGAGACGAAAATGATTTTTGAAACGGAATATGACATTTTAATAGATACGATGATTTTTGAAATGGATTTGATTTTTGAAGCGAATATGATATTTTGATATCAATTACGAATCGATTTGAAATGTAAAAGAGCCAACGGTGTAATAATACGTAGTTATTAAAGAGACCGGGATCTGATATGGACATACTCTCTGTCGATACCGAAAACCACTTTAATAACTATTATACGCGGAGTGTTGATCCAGAATGAAGTGGATGGTTTGGTGAACGCGTTGATTGAAGAAAGAGAACGATATTGGATGACCCCTGACATGACTAAAACAGGAGCCGCGCCGGGCCATTGAGGTTCGCCACCTCTAGCGGACACACTTCTTCGATACCATATCTATTACATTTGTGATTCGATTTGGGTGCACCCCTTGATTTGGGAGTGTTGTTTTGCGGTGTTGGGGTGGCTGCTGGCTATGCCCAACATCAGTCCGGATCACGCAACTACTAGTATCCTAGTTGGTATCGCCTCATGTACCTTGTCATACTGATTATCCTATCCGCGACCACTACGTTATGCTTTGTGTTATACCTATGGGGTACCCTCTGATAACCACTAGTTTACGGTGGGGCTTACGGTGCTGTATAGACTATGGCATTATAAAAACGTGTTAAGGGGGATTATGGTAACGCCTTAACGCTATTTTGATACTTTATATTACTGATAGACATTATCTACTTAGCGTACATTACTATATAGTAGATAGTTTAACGGATCCTTAAGAGATGGAAAATCCCATAACATCTCTTAAGTTATTGCACGCACGTTGACACTGGATATGAGATGTCAAACCCCGTAAACATCTCTGACGCCGTCACACTCATATTTATTTACGATTGATTTAACTTTCATAAGGATGTTTTAGTCCTGACTCGAGTGTTTTGTCTTTTCATTACGCTCGGGTCAGTCCTGAGTTTTTCATATTTTTGAAGATCTATTCTGGAGGATGAAGACGAAGATTTGGTATACTATTACTATTATTATCTATGCATCATGCTGTCTGCTGCATTATTTAAATTGTTCTGTTGTATATGTATAACTCTGATAAATGTTGTATAAATAATTGTCAAAGTATAGTAAACAGCTTCATGAACTGTTTATTTGACTATTATATTTTATCGTTCCGCTACGAGATTCTGTGTTGTTTCATTTCCTTTATTTCTCTTTCTTTTCTTTCTTATTTACCCCAATAACCATCTGCCCTTTTGAATGGTTTGAAATCGACATGTGTAATTGATCGTCGGTTTAAACTGTCCAAAAAGGCGGGTCGTTACAGTTGGTATCAGAGCTTTGGTTTAGCGATAAACCTTGGCTCTAGTGGGGAATAACTCATTGAAATAGAGGTAAACTATATGAATGAGTTGAGTGTATATGAGAGAGCGTACTTGTTATTTGATATAAAATGGTTTTATATTGTGTTAACTTTGTTCCGTTGAGTATTTATGAATTCTGGTCGATACTTGGGACGCCAAGGCGTCGATAGGAATTTCTAAACACTCGAATAGGACAAACCAACACAATATCGTTTTGGAATATATTTTATATAAAAGAATTATTTGAATATTTATTCATTTTGATTGAATTGATTGTTAGGAGATGATAATATTAGATTATTATCGTTATTGTTTGATCAGTCAATATTTACAACAATTGATTAAATAATAATGGATTTAGGAAAATGAAATCTTGTAAACACAATTGATAATGAATATAAATGAAATTTAACTTGGATTTGGGAATTTAAATTCCGGTGTTTGAAATTGACTTACAAGAATTTGAAAAATATAATATGAGTATTATATAATAGTATAATTGAGTTGAAATTGTTTTCGAAGGATTTTTTTTATGATAAGTGTTATATTCCCTTCTCTTGACGCTAGAAAATGATTTCGGTGATGAGTGCATGCATCATCGGCGTTTATTTTCGAGAGTCCGAGTGGGGGAGACCACTTAATAGCTTGTCTAAACCTTGTCTTGATTCAAATTTTATTTTATTTTGTATTCTCTATAGTATGATTTGATATATAAATTATATAAGTATATATATTGTTTTAAAACTTGGTTTGAAATGAAACCGAGATTGGAATTCTTAAGTCCTTTAATAATTAATGATTTTTTTAAATGATTGAAATGAATTTAGACTTGAATCATTGAGGAACTTCTGAATTGTAAAATGAGAAATGAACCTAAGAGCTAAGTGAAAATATCAATTGAAGTAGAAATCCTTAGAATTAGGAAATTATGAACTTAAAATAAAATTGAAACTGTAAAACTCGCATAGTATTAAATTTTATTCTATAGCATAGATATAACTTACCAAAATATTTAAGAAGTTCATAAATGTTATATGAATTGTTAATTGGATAATATACAAGTATAGGTTTGAATAATGAAATATGCATTTAATTAATGGTTTGCAAATATAAATAAAATTGTTAGTAAATAATTGGAATTTAAATTAACATTTAAAGGTGATTCGCAATTATGTCAATATAAAATGGAAATACTATATGTGAATGAAAATGTGAAATTAAATTATAGTGAAATTTAAGTAATGACTTAAGAATTAATTAATTGAAAATTCAACTTTAAATGAAAGGAAGTTGTATGTTGTTTAACTACATTCTATTTGCATAACTATAACTTACCAAATACTTAAAAGGTTTAAAATGCTAATAAGGTTAAATAGAGAAATAATATACCAGTGTGAGAGTGAATAATAAAATGTGAAGATCTTTTGATAGTTGTAAATGTAAAAGAAATATAAGCTGTAAAATGAATGATATATATAAGTGAATGAATAAAATTTAAAATTAATGAAATATAAAATTGGTAAATGGAAACTAATTAAATTTGAATATAACTAAATGTTAATAAACTTGGAAGTGTATGAAATTAAAAATTGACTTGGAATTGTATAATTGATTTAGTGTAGATTCTGGATGGTTGTTAATGTTTCATATGCATTGGTTGTTAGATGGATGAAAATTGACTAAGTAATATTCATTAGTGTTAATGGAATTGAATAAACGGAATAAAATATTAAATAATAAAATTCAAATTTGAAGCAAAGTGAAATTAAATATAATTGAATTCAATTTAAATTGAAGCAAATTGACTTGAATTTAAAATGTGAATGAAACAAACTCGAATAAATCAGAAACAAATTGAATGTAAACCTATTGCATGGATGAACAAGAAAATAAATGACTTTGTCTTTATGATTGTTCTTTAGAAAATTTGAAGTTTTGATGGTTTGTACTTTGAAATAATAAAAGCAAATTTTTGAGAAAAATCCAAAATTATCCAATATATGCTGAAACGAAAATAACCATAACTTTTAAATGGCTGAACGGAATTCGACGATCTTGGACTTTTCGAAAATCTTAGAAACTATAGCACAACTTTTGTTTAGATAACTTGAGAAAATTCCTTCATCTACTAGGTTAAAAACTTGAATGTTACTCGCTGTCCTGTGTAAAAATAAGTAAAATCAGTAGTATACACCCTTAGTATTTTCGCCATACCTTTTGGCTGGTTTATCGGATTTTGATGATCTTGCACTTTCTGGAAAGCTAAGAACTTAAGCTAAAACTTTTGTTTAAAGTTTTTTGTGTTTTGATGTGGTTTAGAAGGTTGAAAACATGGGTGAACGTCGCTGACCTGCGCAATTCATTGCCCAGGTTGAGGCGTATCCTCTAAGTAAAACGGCCATAATTTTTGAACGTATGGTCCGATTTCGATGATTTTGGACATTCCGGAAAGCCTGAAATGAATGCAACAACTTTTGTTTAGATTTTGTTGCCGATTTTTATCGTTTAGGTGACCTAAATCTAGGATTGTTTGCTGTCCTGAAATTGGAATCTCAGTTTTGAAGCTAAATATGTTATATATATGTTGTATAGGCTAAGTATATCGATCAATCTTTATATGCATGGTTCTAACTTAGTTATTGAGTGTTTAGTAGGTGCGGATTGCGCTTGCTACGCATTTGGAGCTCGCTTTCGCGCTATATTAGCCGTATATGCTCGCTAACAATATATAAGGTACATATCTCGGATTACATACCGTACTTTTATACTTTTTCCCTGCGGGATGCCTCATCACTTGATGAGATGTATATTTGTGATATATATAGTGTTATATTTTTTTTCCGATCGAGCCGCGCAAAGGAGACTCTGCCGAAATTTTCCGTAAAATCCGGTTGTTAGAAAATTTTTCAAGTTTTAAAATTTTTAATAACTTGTTTTGATTGCTAACTTTTAAAGTTAGGAGGTCGTTTGGAGTAACTTAGTGGAAGCGTAGTTATGACTTTATAAATGGAATTTCATTGTTTTATAAGTGGATAATTTTGAATAAAATATAACAAATGTTGAATTCTTTACTTAGTTCCTTTTCTCTTCTTTTTCCTTTTCGGGGACGAAAAGTTTTGAGTGGGGGAGAGTGTAAGGACCCGTAAATTTTCGATAATTAAAATAGCTAATTTAATAAGATTTCGTGATTAGGTGTTAGAAAAAAATTTGTAAGTCGTTTGGAATAATAATAACTAGAATGAAATGCAATAAATTTTATCTAAGTTAATTATTTATGAATTGAATGAAATCCCAGATCAATTGAAATAATATGTAGTCAAAGGTAACTGAATGAATTTGTATTGAATAGGTAATTGTGACGCTTGTTTATAAATAATAAACTTATAAATAATTAAAAGTAACGGTGATAATTATTTAAGTTACATATTCATTTAGTTAGTCAAATTGAATTTGTGAACCAATTGCAATTGAAATGAAAGTTTATATATTAGTTGAGTGCATTATCTCTAACTGTAGTTAAATAATAATGTGGAATTCATTTGATGTAATATAGTAAATCGACTGATAATGAAATTCTATTTAAAATTCCAATATTGAAATCTGTCAAATATTGAACAATTAAATTGTTTAAATTTAATATTTGGAATTTATTGAATAATTGAATAAGGGGAATTGAATAACTGTATAATGGAAATAGTTGTTCTATAATTTTAACTCGTTTCAAAAGTTAAATTTTTAAGTTCGTTTTGAATATCTCAAAAGACAGTGACTCAAGAATAATAAAAATTATTTAAATTTAATATTACAAATGTTTGAATAATTAAATTCCGAATTTGATATGGTTAATTTGATATTGAAATTTAATATATGGAAATAGAGTGAACAATTGAAATTTGATTTAATATGATTCAAATTGGTTTCCAAAGTGAATGTAAGTTATATCGGGATTATAATAGAGTTAATAAAATTTTAAAATTGGAATTTATTCGGTAATTGAATAACGGGTTTAATATGATTAAAAATGATTTGTAAAATTTTATTTTATCATATTAAAGTTAGAATGATGTTGTAGAACTTTTAAAATCGAATTAAAAGCAAATTTGTGAAAATTGAATATTTTAATATTTAATTATCGACTGAAAAATAGCCAATTTTTGAACAGTCTCAGAATTAGACGAAACTAGTTCCATTGGATCCATAATAATTTGTTATTATCGGGTTTCAATTTTCGTAGCAATCGAAGTTGTCGTTTAACCTTGGCAGCTCGAAACGCATCGAAATTGTTTTAATATTAATTTGACGAGTTAAAATAGTCATTTTCCAAACGGTCTCGGATTTCGACGAAACTAGTTTCATCGGATCCGTAATGTCATATTATTGTAAGGTTTCAAATTTCGTGTCAATCGGATTTACCATTTGTCCGGGGCAAGCCAAAACGCATAGAAATTAGTTGAATCGGTTTAATTTAAATTTGATCGTTTATTGCCGTAACTCACACATATGATCGAATTAGCCTCCGAAACCTATCCCATTGTGTCCGGAACGTAGGGTAAACCTTAGAAATGTCTGCCGACACGCTTCGCTTGGAGTTCGAAAATTTTTCGGTGAATAGTGTTTTTGCAATTTTCTATAAAAGGACCCATCCTCTTCCATTTGCTCCAAACCCTAACTCTTTTTGACCAGCCGCCACTTTCATTTCAATGGCCATAAAATTTCAAAACTTCTTCCTCATTTTCCTCTTAATCCATCAACAATTAGCAAAAACTCTCAACTACAAAGTTGTAGAGGGCATCAAGATCTAGCTATCCAACGGTGGAGATCGGAAACGGAGCCACGGATTGATGGCAAAACGCGATGGAAGCAGCTGCGTTTTTCACGCAATTCGAGGCAGAGGATGAGGCCGAGCTTGGAGCTATTTGGGGTGAAGGTGGAGAAAGGCGGTGGCTTCGAAGTGGTGTAACCTGATCGTCTTCAAGTTGCTCGGGTTCGTCGCGTTAATTGATGGAAGTTCGGCGGCCTATGGGTTCATGTACATGAGTTATTCACGTATGCAACGAAGGGGGAGAAGCATGAAGGTGCGGCCAGATCTGTAGTGGGAGAAAATGGACGGTCCAGATATGGCTAGGTTTAAAAAGAAAATATAAATTGTAAATTTATTATGTTATAATTCGAATAAACTTTAAACCGTCATAACTTTTTCATACGAGGTCGAAAACGCACGAAACTTTTTGCGTTGGAATCATATCGACGAGCACTATGCAATGGAGCTGGATTGGAATCATTTGGAGATAGTGAAAATTTCAGGTAAAATTAAACGCTCGTTTAATTTTATTCGAAATAAAACGCTGGAACTGCATTGAAATCAAGGTGAGTGTTTTATAACACTCACAACGTACTAAATATCATTATGCTAGTTAAATTTGACATTATGAAGTGTTATGATTTTATTTTTCATTGTTTGATAGAATTTAATTGTCATATAGATTGTCATTTGAATTAACCATTGAAAATTAAATTGACAATTAAATTGAAATTGAAATTGGATTGCGATTAAATTACCTGACATTGATAACTATGAAATTGCCATGAATTGTATTGTCTATTGGATGATTTATTTCGATGGATGCTATTGGTTGATATTTAAATGTTTGGATGTTTATTTGCTTATATATAACCTGTTATGCATACATATGATACTGTGATTTAATTTAAGAAATATATACTCATCCCTGACATTTAATTGAAATAAATAATTACTTGGCCATAGTATAGAAAATTATATACGGACACCGAATTGGCTAAATTAATAATTTTAAAAATCGTCGATTTGAAATTTGTTTAAATGTTTTGATTTAAAAGTATAAATAGAAATCAATTTATAAAAATCGAATTTATCGAAATTTGAGTTTGGAATGTTGAAATTAATTTTGGTTAAAAGAAATTGTTAAAAAAAAATTAAGTGGAGACTTTGGAATTTAAAATCAGGATATGATTGAATTTCGAAATTGATTTGTTTAAAGATTTAACATTAATTCGAGCTTTGAATATTACTATGTAAACTGATATAAAAATGATATTTTGAAATCGAGCTTGGAATTGAACCATATTTGGAATTTGGATTTAAACTTGAATATTGATGGAAAATTTGTTAAGTGTTATAAATGGATATTTTGAAATCAAGCTACAAATCGATAAAAATTGAAATTGAATAAATTGAAGGTGAATGTAGAATTGAATTGATTTGAAGTTAAAGTTGACGTTGTTTTGAATTGAAATCGAAATTGAATCGGTAGAATGGAAATTGAAAGTGATTTGAATTGGGAAGTTATAAATTGAAATGGATTGGTTTTGAAGCTGTTTTATTTTGTTTTCCAAATTACTCTGCTATATAAACCATTTTTGAATACTTAAACTATTTTAAATCTACTTAACCCAATTTAAATTATTTTAAACTAATTTACCTATTTCAAATCCATTTTAAGATTTTAAGTATTTTAATTATTTAAAACTACTTTTAAACTACTTAAAACTATTTTCTAAAATTCTAAGCCGGTCAATAAGGTGAAGTGTTTATGTTTAAATCTTGAATTTAAATACGAATTGGGTTAAATGAAGTTGCAACCTAAATTAAAATTCGAATTGATTTTAAAATCGAAATAAGATATTGAGACGAAAATGATTTTTGAAATGGAATATGACATTTTAATAGATACGATGATTTTTGAAATGGATTTGATTTTTGAAGCGAATATGATATTTTGATATCAATTACGAATCGATTTGAAATGTAAAAGAGCCAACGGTGTAATAATACGTAGTTATTAAAGAGACCGGGATCTGATATGGACATACTCTCTGTCGATACCGAAAACCACTTTAATAACTATTATACGCGGAGTGTTGATCCAGAATGAAGTGGATGGTTTGGTGAACGCGTTGATTGAAGAAAGAGAACGATATTGGATGACCCCTGACATGACTAAAACAGGAGTCGCGCCGGGCCATTGAGGTTCGCTACCTCTAGCGGACACACTTCTTCGATACCATATCTATTACATTTGTGATTCGATTTGGGTGCACCCCTTGATTTGGGAGTGTTGTTTCGCGGTGTTGGGGTGGCTGCTGGCTATGCCCAACATCAGTCCGGATCACGCAACTACTAGTATCCTAGTTGGTATCGCCTCATGTACCTTGTCATACTGATTATCCTATCCGCGACCACTATGTTATGCTTTGTGTTATACCTATGGGGTACCCTCTGATAACCACCAGTTTACGGTGGGGCTTACGGTGCTGTATAGACTATGGCATTATAAAAACGTGTTAAGGGGGATTATGGTAACGCCTTAACGCTATTTTGATACTTTATATTACTGATAGACATTATCTACTTAGCGTACATTACTATATAGTAGATAGTTTAACGGATCCTTAAGAGATGGAAAATCCCGTAACATCTCTTAAGTTATTGCACGCACGTTGACACTGGATATGAGATGTCAAACCCCGTAAACATCTCTGACGCCGTCACACTCATATTTATTTACGATTGATTTAACTTTCATAAGGATGTTTTAGTCCTGACTCGAGTGTTTTGTCTTTTCATTACGCTCGGGTCAGTCCTGAGTTTTTCATATTTTTGAAGATCTATTCTGGAGGATGAAGACGAAGATTTGGTATACTATTACTATTATTATCTATGCATCATGCTGTCTGCTGCATTATTTAAATTGTTCTGTTGTATATGTATAACTCTGATAAATGTTGTATAAATAATTGTCAAAGTATAGTAAACAGCTTCATGAACTGTTTATTTGACTATTATATTTTATCGTTCCGCTACGAGATTCTGTGTTGTTTCATTTCCTTTATTTCTCTTTCTTTTCTTTCTTATTTACCCCAATAACCATCTGCCCTTTTGAATGGTTTGAAATCGACATGTGTAATTGATCATCGGTTTAAACTGTCTAAAAAGGCGGGTCGTTACATGTTTGGAGTTTGTGAATTTTGGCTACTTTTTTCTATTTGGTTTGGGTTCAACCCACTAGCTTAACTAAATACCCTAGCTTAGCCACTCCTCTCATTCACTTATTCATTTCTTAAAACTTAAGCTTAGAACTGAAATGGGGGAAAGGAAGAGGAATTAGAAATTAGAAAGCCCTAGTTCTCCTTTGTGTCTTGATTTCTTGCTCCAAATTCATAGAGAATCCATTGGTAAGTTTATCTCCATCTTCTCTATCTCTTCTCCTCTTCAATTTCAGTAATTTCCTAACCCTAACTTAGGAAATGCTTCCTTTGATTCGAGATTGAAGCTTGTAGTGTTGAAGTGGAGTGTAGTTGGTTGATTCCTTGCATTTGTGCTTCTTCATCTTCTTTGTTTTGTGTAAAAAGGTGGGTTTTTTTAACTCACATCTAAGCATGTTGCTTTTGCTGTGGTTGGATATGAAATTCTAACCTCGATTCATGTCTATTGCTGTGGAGTTGGATCGATTCATTCCGATATGTTTTGGCCACTTTGGCCTAGGCAAATTGTTGCCCAGACCAGGTGACCAGACGTCTGGAAGCAAAGCTCAGACGTCTGGTTTTAACCTGGAGTGAAAAATAGTAAGCCACGGCAGTTGGAAGAAAGTCAGAAACCAGGATCAGACGTCTGACCCTCAAGTTCAGACATCTGATTGGTTTCAGACGTCTGGTATGCAAAACCAGACGTCTGGTTGGGCTTTCTGGAATTTTTCCAGAGACTGAAACCAGACGTCTGAAGGCACCGCTCAGACGTCTGGAATTCCCTGTTTTGCCTAATTTGCCTTTCTTTGAATGAAGTTCCATTGGTTATCGACTTTTGTCGACTTGGTTTGTGTTATCAATTCACGATTGACTTTGATGATTTCATTTTGACTTCATTCACGGGTTTTATAAAATATATCTCTAAATCGTATTAAAAGCTCGCTTCTTCAATTTATAAATTCTATTTAAACGCGTGCACACACACACAATTTTGCACTTCGAGCGAAGTGGAAGGGTGATTAAATGGTTGGGCAAAACACGGACCATGAATCTGTGCGTTTATCCTTTCGATTAATCCCCGACCTATTCAATTGATCGTTTTGACGTTCGGATTTGGTTTATCGATGATATGAGGTAAATTTGTACTGCTTTGAGTGTAAAATAAACTAACGGATAGTAAACCGTTTAGTGCGAATGGGTGGTTATGGGACTCACGTTACCACTTTTCGGATTCCTCTCTGGGAGTTTGTGGCACATGCTGCATTTGGGATAGTGTCTTCGGACTGTCTCCTCTGGCTTGTTTCCTTTAAATATCGCCTTTGGAGTTGGCCCTTTGCCCCGACTCGAAAAATATATGGGGTTGGCGGTTGTCTTTAGTATTACTTTCGGAGTGGTTTCTTCACCACCGCTCAAGAGATATTGGAGTGGTTTCTTCACCACCGCTTAAGAGATAACGGAGTGGTTTACTTACCACCGCTCATGATGTTTCATTTATATGTATATTCTCTAGGTATTGCTTTTCTGTATTGGTTCTTTGGAGCCACACGAAATATAGCGTCTACCTTGTGGAACTCGTATTATCGGTATTTGTTGTTTGCCTTATGGCTTGCTTTGGGATATTCTTATCCTTTGTTTCTATATGTTGCCGATGATATGAGGCTTGATCTATATGATTCATCTTTCGTTAGATGATTGTGTATCTCTTTTAGAGATATCTGTTATGCTTTGTAACCTTGCAGGTTTATTGTTGTTCAGTTTATTTAACTGATTTGTTTAGCTAGACTGATCCGTGTAATTTATACTCGGGTCAGACCGAGTTGTTTCAGGTTAGGTGCTTTTGGACTTAGCCTATTTTGCTTCCGCATGGACTATTCTCTAGCTTCATTTTGTTGTAACGTCTTTTGTGGTCTTTATCTGTTGTAACTCTGATATTTATATTTTTGTCTCGTATGTATATTGTGGTCTCCTGTACCACTTGACATGTATTATTTTGTATACACTGTTGTGTATCCGTTTATGTGTATATTATGATCGACTGTTCTGTGATGTGATTTACATTTGAGTTGTTATATTTTCTTCTGATAGATCCTATAGCCATTGTAGTTTTTCCTTAAATATTTATTGAATAGGTCGAATTTTAATGTGACTACTTTTCAACGTATTTAGTGAATAGTTAAGGTAAGATTACATATGGTCGCTTCCATTATACTCTATTGTCCGCGTTAGCCGACAGTATTATTTATGTAATACTCTTTGTTAACGAGGCTCTCGGATTGGGGCGTCACACTATCTTTAACAATTAATTCAACATCATATTGCATAATATAATTGTCAGGAAAATAAATAAATGTCCACATAAATAAGACAGCAAAACAGGGTTTTAATTCAGCTATTCAATGTCCAAAAATACACATATTCGGTAATAATGGTAGAACGGTGATTTATTCTACAAACAGTGGTCCAATTTAATATAATTAGTAGAACAGTGTTTTATTCCGCTAAACAAATGTCAGAACATCATAATTAACTTAAATTAACTCACTGCTATTTTTATCTGGGCAAATGACTTCAATAGATGGGTCATATAAATCTTAAACGACTAAGTTTGTTTAAATCACGCATTTAAAACTTGACCGTTTTAAAATACCATAAATTATTGCTTTGTCAAAACTAATAACAAACTTCAAAGCATCGAAGTACTCGACGAAACGAACCCATCGCAAAAAGAATCGCGATAATCGAGATTCATATGGACAAGTTAGAGTATTTCAAAATTTACAAAATATGATTATATATTTTAACATTAAAAAATTAAAAGTTTTTACTCTTTAACACCTTTGGGCCGAAGCCCAAATGCACAATACCAAAACGCGCTTCCTTACTCGCCTAATCCTTTCCATTCCCACTTCATTCTAGCTAAAACCAAACAACTCCATGTAGCAACTCGCAGCTTCGCACCCCTTGAGTTGATAATAATTCCTCCTCACTCAACCCAAAATGTATGAAAGAGTGAATAACTAGGGTAAAGAAGAAGAATGAGGTAGAAGCAAAATAAACAACATAGAATCTTACAATCGTAGCAGAACACAAATATAATATATAATAACATAGTTTTATACAAAAGAATCTGTATCTATCTATACTTACAATCATCATAGTACAATGATCAATACATCAATCTAGAAAATTATAATCACTTGCCCTCATACAGCTGAAATATAAATCAAGTACGGCGATATGTCTCTACTCCTCCAGCTCGCCTCCTGAGCTCCATAGCATTCTATCCTGAATCTGTAATACTCGGTTTGACCCGAGCATTATAATAAAATAACACCCGAGTTAGTCTGAAAAACAAGCGTGAGAAAACACACTCAATTTGAATTATTAAAGTTATCAAAATCCTTTGAGAACAAATGTATCTCACAAGACCGCGTCACACAAAATACAACGGGTTTTTTTTTCCTAATAATGACCAAAACATTTTATAGAAAATCCAGTGATATTATAGTAGTGTCTAAGTACAAATACTTATTCAAATAGCCGAAATTGTTACATTAATTAAATTCCAGCATGCTAGGCTCTACAAACTGAACCATGAACTCGTATTAGAGAATGGATTCGTATGAATGACTAGGCCACTAGGATACCGTCCATCACAGTACACCCTTAGAACAATGTACCGAGGACTATCTCGAGATCTCCTTCTACATAAGACCGGCCTACCCCTAACCTGGATAGACTGAACATGTTATCACTCAGGGTGTTCCCACCCTTACTATCGAGCGCTCTTTCTTTCATGGACAATCATATCCATAATATAAAGGTTTCCAAGGACATATTGGAAAGTGATAACATACCCTAATTGGGTGCGACCCACTTAGTCTTGCTGCATCTCTTATGTTTTAGTCATTCCCAATTAATGAGGCTCGAGTTTAAGCATTACCTTTCAAGAAACAATTCTTCTTAGAATGCTCATCATCCTCCAATGACGATGTTCTGATAGCACTCGTTCATACAAGTTGTCCTGGGTCTGGAAAACCGAATCACCGTCTTCATCATTTTCACAGCATTCATTCATAACGTTCAAACCGGATAGAAGTGGATTTTGGTCCGATCCCGGTCTCTTCGAAACGATTAACGAAATTGGCCAATATTGATAGTCGGTTATTTAACTATCAATAAAACATCCATAAGCAGGCACTGGGTCTTATTTTATACTTCTTCAATTATTTGTTTCAAAATATCTTCACTAAGACATATATTTCCATACAACTCCAATATGTCAATAGTTGAAATCAAATTCAAATTCATATCCATAACAGCATATTTCCGAGTTATTTCAATACTTTGAATATCTTCCTCGCTTCTCTCTTTTAATTTATCCCCTTTTGAAAATATTTCTATAATAATCTTAGAGCTAAATATTTTCAAAACCTTCTCGTCCAACACTTAAGAATGTTTATAAGTATATCCATAAGATTCTATTATCTCTAATATTTAGGAAATAGTCTTTTTATTTCCTATTTCTCAAACTCCCTAACAAATTTTATTTATAATTTCCTTAACCCTTTTTTTTGACAAATTCTATAAGCACTGGAATCCATTAATTCATAAAATTTCCAAAATCAATTATACTTATCTATACTCTCAACCATCCATTTCTAACCTCCTTTCTATGAATTGTTACTCCATTTGCGAAGTTCTCGTATTTTAAAACTTGGAAATTTCCTTAAGTTTCTCAGAATCCCACTATAAGATTTCTCTTCTAAAATCATATATGTTTTAGTATTTCCAATCTCGAGAGGATTTACAAATAAATTTTGTTCTTTTAAAATATATATATAATAAGAATTTTCATAGAATAATAGTCTATTTTTAAAATATGTTTAAGTAGATTAAAATATCAAACATTTTAAATAACATCGATAACTCATTTCCAAATCATTTGAAATAACTAATTAATTTACAAAGTTGATTTATAAAATTAGAGTTTATTTTAATAAATATTAAATATTATAATAACTAACCTTTCGGAATATTCTAAATCTAAATAATAGTTTAATTTATACAGCATAGTAATTTAAAAGTCCCATTTAAACAATTTTTAATTTCTCAACAAAAATCTATTTTAAAAATCAAACGTGCCAATTTCAATTTATAAATCCCACTCAATTTGTATCACATCGATTATATCTCAATTTTATCACCACTCTCATATTCAAAAATAGCTTCCACTATTTCTTTCCCAATGATTTCCATAACCCAATATAAATTCCCATCGTAAATCTATATTCCCAATTCATCAACTGGCCAACATTTTCCTTAATATATTCCATTTATTTTTCAAATCCATTTTGAATATCGATTTCAACTCCTTTCTATATTTTTCAGGATATCAATTTAAAATTCATTATCTAAAATTATCTATAAAATATCTTCATTTAAAATCTCTATTATAATATTTTTCTTTAATAGTTGAGCATAACTCAAAATGAAATTATATATATTTTTTCAAATCAACTTCTTTTGAAATAGGCTAAATTTCGATAAAAATGTTTTTTATTTAAAACCTCCTTTAAATCCCCCAATTTCAAAATAATATTTATAGTATTTTAATATACGAAAATTAAGACCGGCGTTACCATGGCATCCAATTATTCAATCACAACAATAATTTATAACCTATTATTCTAACACATCATATTATATATATATATATATATATATATACAAATCAACATTTTTGAGGAATCAAGTTGGATCTCTCCAACTTGTTTCTCTGCATCCACAGATGTTAGTCAACAATAAAAATACCAATCCCACTTCAAGGGGGATATTGTTGTATATAGGGTCATCTGTATTATGCGCGGCGCATAGGGTCTCATCCGCTATAATGTGCGGGAATATCACTCCAAATGCTAGTATATATATACTAATATATAAATTATATCATTCAACAGACAATAAATTTTATAAATTCAACTAGCATCCAAAATTTGATTTCAATTATTTTAAATATTAAATTTTAGTTATCCAGATGGGTGAGAGTTCTCTCATCTTTATTTTTATTTAGCTAATCGATCCAATTTGATTCCAGCTGACTTCGAAAAGAATTCCAATGCTGGCGATCTTATGCAATTTAACCTCGTATGAATTTTTATTAAATTTAATTAGCTATCACAATTTCAAATTCTAATTTAAATAACTAACTATAAAATTTAAATTAGTTAGAGATTAATACCTCCACCATCGTACGCAACCATACACCTAAGCCTCGCCACTGACCACGACATTCCCAAATAGAGGCGCTCAGCCCTCACCTTCAACTCGCGACTGCCGCCCCCTTCTCCATGTTGCCGCACTTCCACACGAGTCAACCAGATCGGCCACATGAAAACCCGAACCCCTCCAACTCGTCGCTGCTACCTTTATGACTCACATCGACCATCGATCACCGACCTACAACCGCCCCTTCGCGAACTCGGTCGCATCCCACAACCATTCGAACATCATTACCGTCGTTCACTCCTTCGCCGAACACATTCACCTCTTGTCGAAAATGAAGTCGCTGCTCTCGAATCCCAAATCACAACAATGTCAAGATTCCCATTTCTTACGCTCCCTCCTCTTTCTTCATGCTATCTTCGACCCTCGAACTGAATTCGTGAATATTGAGAACGAATTCAGTCTAAGAATTTAAAAGGGAGATCGCGATTTTTGTTTACCCAAATTTTTTTCTTTCTTTCGACCAGGATTTATTTTTGATTTCGATAAAGCATATAGGAAGAGGGAACATGATTTTAAATGGGGATAGCGTGTTTGAAAAGGTAAAGGGAGCGTGTACGTTTAAACTGAGGAAGACGGCCATGATTTGATTTTAATCTGATTTTATAAATATGTATTATTTTATTACATTATCTCATATTACACATCTTAAATTTTTGGACTCCTACGAAGGCATGCCGCAAGGCGTTCATAATGTTATACCCTTATTTCGATGCAATGGAAAATATTTTGAGTCCTAATTCGATCGTATGGAGAAGATAGCTTTTGAACCAAATTATTATATTAAATTTTTGATATTGACTTCAGCGCGTTTTTATGCCGTACGATCAAATGATAACTCCAATCACTACGAATTTTGAAATCTGATAATAATACACTATTACGGATCCAATGGAACTGATTTTGTCAAAATCTGAGACTATGCCCTAGATCGCTATTCTAACGCGACGATTAAATTGACGATTTCAAAACGTTACGTAAGCGCTCAAAATTTCAGTTTTAAAATCTTACTAGCTAATTTCTAATTCAAATAGAAACTAAATAAATATCAGATATCATTTCGATTTCATGTTCCACTCCAAATCAATTATTTAAGTGATTTTTAAGTATTAACTCCATAATTAAATTTATTAATTAAACCATATATTTGGAACTTAAGTTTTTATTACACTATTTTGATCGATAAACTTCATATTAAAACCTCATTCACATTCCAAAACTAAACATTTAAAATGAATTAACTATTAAAAACTAACGATAAAAAATCTGGATCGTTACATTTTTGTCCCCTTTAAAACAATTTCGTCCCCGAAATTGCTAAGGTAGGATGAACGATCCAAACCCTTTTACTTTTCAAAACTTGTCGGTAAAAATTAGATATTTACTTTTCTAATCTTATGTTTCGCCTAAAACAATTAATTTTCAATTCTAATTCCAAAATTCTTTATTTTAATTCCAATTTGAAATCAATTTATCCTTAACAAAAATTCTCTAACACCCTAAATTTCCGAAATTTTTTGGTCGGGACTCCCTTGTACGGAGAGCCTTTTGCAATATGATAAGAGAGATAAATATATATACATTGACCTACACGGTCGAAAAATAAAATATATTAACAATATTCATAAGTTGCAGCATTTCATCCAAAAACATACCTTATTTAGCATTTTTAAGCATTATTAAGCAAGTAAGTTTACTTCATATGCAATTATGCAACCCAAACCTATCGTGATTGCCTATGGGTACTTGTACTTACTCAATTTAAACACATAAGTACCAAAATATCAAATTCAATAACGTTTCACTTATTTAAATAGTTAAAACACATAGATTTCATAAACCAGTCATGCTAAACATGTATTTATAAGCAATTATGAGGTTCCAACACCAATTTAATTAATCCAATCAATCTATATTCAATCCGAATGATTTGCAACCATTTTCGTTCAACTCATATTTATATCAAACAATCTGATATCCATTCCAAATTGATTTAAAATTCATTTATTCACATTCTATTCATCCATAAAATTTTATTTACTTTTGTTTGCATCGACAATTTTTCTATGCAAATTTAGCAATATTCATTTAATAGAATAACCATTTCAGTTTACAACTATTTTAAATTGATTCCAAATCAATTTATATTCCATTTTTATTCCATTTCAAATTTATTCTAATCAATTCATTTATGTTTCACTAATATCCACGTTTATTATATTCAAATCCGTTTTATTAAACTCGAAATCATTACATGCTAATTTATTACATGACCATTCCACAATTTATTCGAGCTAACTTCCATTCAACAATATTAATTTAAGTTAATCCGTTAGTTTATATTATTGTTGCTTTATAACTTAAGTTTATTTTCATTTCGACCAACTTCAATTTTATGTACTAATTATCAATTAGTTCATTCATTTTATTCACTTCAATTTTTATTCCACACTCGAATTCATTTAAACAACTCCCACAACCATATTCAATTAAATCGAATTATATTTATAACCTAAGCCATTTCTATTTCAATCCAATTCTATTTTATTACATAGTATTTCCAATTATAATTAATTCGCTTACCATCTAAGTCGAATTTTGTATACAACCTAAGTTCTATTTCCAATATCCATTTTTAATCCACAATCCAATTTTAACTTAACCAAGTTAAATTCTATCTTCACATTCATCTAACTAATTAATTATCTAATTAGTTCGCTTTAAATTTATAACTCAATATCTGATTTTTATCTCAAAAATCACTTCTTCAAATTTTCTTGAGTTCAAATTCCTTTTTATAATTCAAGTTTGGATTTAATTTCCTTTACCAAAATATAAAACAATTTTATTTTGGGTTTTCTATTTCACTTTTCAATTTTTATAAGTCACACAACTTATTCTTCACATTTCCATCAATTCTATGCCCGAATATATTCACATTTATTTTTTTAACTCGAGATTATACATTTATTTATAGCCTAAGTATATTGTATTCTGTTAATATAAATTCTTATAAGCTATTTCAAATTTTTTTATTCATAATTCCAATTTTCCCTTAAATTTTATTTCATTAAAAATTTATGCCATATGGTTTTATAATATTTCATAATTCAAAATTCATATTTACTTCAATTTGGTACTATTTCTAATCCAATCCAATTGAATTTCAATTCTTCCTTACCATCATTCCAAAACCATACTTAAATTAAATTCCACTCCAAACCATTTTATTTTTCAATCCTTTCCATTTAAATCAAGTACGGATTCAATTCCAATTTCTAATTTTTTTCCACTTCCTTATTTATATTCATCTAGCAATTATTATGTCAATTCCCAATAAATTTATTTAACTTCCCTAAGTTAAATTCAATTCGCACAATTCTACTTTAACTTACTTAAGTTAAAATTTATTTCTCAAAACTAAATTTCCATACTTCCCTTTCTTATAAAAATCATCTTCCACGGGATTCTAGAATTTTTGAACACCCGTTATTTATTTCAAATCACTTTGAAATCAAATATATATATATACACACACACACTCATTTTGGTTTAACAAACCACTTCCTTCGAATTTTAAAATCAACCCGATTTTATCTAAAACAATTCCTTTCGAAAATTTTAAACAAAACTTGCTTGCCCCACAAATCCAAATCAAATCAATTTCGGCAGCAATCCGTCACTTAGAAACTCGAAAATGAATACTAATGATGTTGTGCAGTCATTCCTAAGATTATTTTCTAGCGACTGAAGTGAGTTTAGTGCTATATCACTTCAAAAATCCATTTAAAACCATTTTTTACTCTAAAAATATCTTCAAAATAGTAATACTATTATTATCTTCAAACACTTTGGAAAATACTTCTAAAAGCCTCCAGGATCAATTTTTTTTTTTCCAAATTCTGGTTTGTCCCATTGGTAGTTTTTAACTCACTTGTATAATTCACTTATACAATCTAATTTGGTTTTTATAATCATTCCAATTTTTTTAATCTTATTTTGGTTATATAATAACAACCAAACACACCACTATAATAATTTCTAGAAAATTATTCCTTTTATATCAAAATAAATTTTGGGTAAAATTATTTCATTTACTCCCTTCAAAACCATATTACGTCGAATTACTCTATTCAAGTGTTTAGAACTCCTATCGATTCAATGGCGTCCCACTACTCGAACAGAATTTATATATATCACTCGACAGATTAATCAACACAATATAAAACCATTTTATATTCACTAACAAATACGCATTCATATCTATCACTACACTCAACTCATTCTAGAGTACTACTGACTCTTATCTCTAATGAGTAAATTCCCACTAGACCTAAGGTTCTCGCTTAGCCTTTAGCTTTGATACCAAAATGTAGCGACCCGCAGCTCCATACCCCTTGATTTGATAATAATTCCTCCTCGCACAACCCAAAGTGTACGAAAGAGTGATTAACTAGGGTAGAAGAAGAAAGAGGAAAAATAAAAATAAACAACAACACGGAATCTCACAATCGCAGTGGAACACAAATATAATATATAATAACATATTTTTATACAAAAGCATCTGTATCTATTTATACTTACAATCATCAGAGTACAATGATCAATACATCAATCTAGACACTTATAATCACTTGTCCTCATACAATGGAAATATAAATCAAGTACGGAGATACATCTCTACTCCTCCAGCTCGCCTCCTGAGCTCCATAGCATTCTATCCTGAATCTGTAATACTCGGTTTGACCCGAGCATTATAATAAAAATAACACCCTAGTCAGTCTGGAAAACCAGCGTGAGAAAACACACTCAATTTGAATTATTAAAGTTATCAAAACCCATTGAAAAAAAGGTATCTAGTAAGACCGCGTCACAGATAAACATAACGGGTTTTTCATGATAACCGAAACATTTTATAGAGAATCCAGTGATATTATAATAGTGTCTAAGTACAAATGCTTATTCAAATAGCCGAGATTGTTACATTAATTAAATTCCAGCATGCTAGGCTCTACAAACAAAACCGTAAGCTCGTATAGGAGAATGGATTCCATATGAATGACTGGGCCACTGGGGTACCACCCATCACAGTACACCTCTAGAACAATGTACCGAGGACCATTGTCGGGATCCCCTACTGCGCAAGACCGGCATACCCCTAACCTGGATAGACCGAATATGTTATCACTTTGGATGTTCCCACCCTTACTATCGAGCGCTCCTTCTTTCATGCATAACCATATCCATAATATAAAGGTTTCCGAGGACATCTAGAAAAGTGATAAAATACCCTAATTGGTTGCGACCCACTTAGCCTTTCTACATCTCCTCTGTTTTAGCCATTTCCGGTTAATGAGGCTTGAGGCTCAGCGTTACCTTTCAAGAAACAATTCTTCTTAGAATGCTCATCGTCCTCTTTTGACGATGTTCTGATAGCATTCGTCCGTAAAAATTGTCCTGGGTCTGGACACACCGAATCACCATCTTCATCATCTTTATGGTATTCATTCGTAACGTTCAAACCGGATCGAAGTGGTTTTCGAATAATTAAATCCAATCCCGGTCTTTTCGAAATGATTAACGAAATTGGCCAATATTGATAATCGGTTATTTAACTACCAATAAAACATCCCCAGCAGACATTGGGCCTTATTTTATACTTCTTCAAACATTTGTTTCAAAATATCTTTACTAAGAGATATATATCCAAACAACACCAATATGTCAATAGTTGAAATCAAACTCAAATTCTTATATCCTTAACAGGATATTTCCAAGTCATTTCAATACTTAGAATATCTTCCTCGCTTCCCTCTCTTAGTTTATCCCCTTTTGAAAATATTTCTATAATAATTTCAGAGTTAAATATTTTCAAACCCTCCTCGTCCAATACTAGGAATGTTTATAAGTATATCCCTAAGATTCTTTTATCTCTAATATTTTAGGAAATAGTCCTTTTATTTCCTATTTCTCAAACTCCTTCACAAATTTTATTTGTAATTTCCTTAACCCCTTTTTTCTAACAAATTCTATAAGCCCCGGAATTCGTTAATTCATAAAATTTCAAAAATCGATTATACTTATCTATACTCTCATCCATCTATTTCTAACTTTCTTTCTAAGAATTTTTACTCCATTTGAGAAGTTCTCGTATTTTAACACTTGGAAATTTCCTTAAGTTTCCCAAAATCCCACTATAAGATTTCTCTTTTATAATCATATCTGTTCATTTCCAATCTCGAGAGGATTTATAAATTAATTTCAATCTTTTAAAATTTTATATATATATATAATAATAAGTATTTTTAAAGAATAATAGTCTATTTTTAAAAATATGTTTAAGTGAATTTAAAATTTGAAACATTTTAAGTAGCATCGATAGCTCTTTTCCAAATTGTTTTTAAATAACTAATTAATTTACAAAGCTGATTTATAAAATTAGAATTTATTTCAATAAATATTGAATATTGTAAGTGTTAACACCACTATTTTATGACTTAGCGACTCAATGACCTAAAAGAAGGCTTACGACCTAACGACCTAAAGGCATAGGAAACTTAACGGCCTAAAACAGGGAGCGACCTAACGACTTAAAGCAAAGTGCGGCTCAACCAGGTTAACGACCTAACGAGTTAGAAGGGAAGCGACTTAACGACCTAACGAGCTCCAGGATAAAGCCGCATGCACATTACCTCTTCCATTAGGTCGCTTGCGACCTAAGCTAGCCGAGATAACTCCTGCATTACACATACTAAGTCGTTCAAAGCGTATATCTCGTCAAGGATGACTCCACTAAGTCGTTAACGACTCATGCTGCCTCAGGATAACTCTTATGTCGCAACTCCTTATGTCGCAACTCCTTAGGTCGCTCACGACCTATGACCAGCCCGACCTAAACCCAACCTCTCCTATAAATACCTCACCTGCTCCACTTTGAGGGGGGACTTTTGGGACCTTTTCGAACGCCAAGACGCTCCTGTTTTCACAACTTCAACAACACTTCAAACGCATAAGACACTTCAAGGAACCTTAAGAGAAGATTAAGAAAATTCAACATGAATTCAAAGAGCTTTTCTGGATTAAAGTTCTAACTTCTTGCTTTAATGGTGTTGTAATTGGAGAATTATTGTGAAAACTTGTAACCAAGTCGATAAGAGAAAAGATTAAGTGGACGTAGGCTTGACTTTGAGCCGAACCACTATAAAAACTATTGTCTCTTTACTTTTTTTCTGCTATTTTTTGCTTACTTTTAGTTCCCGTACCAACGGGTGGTGCTTTCACTCTAACTCAACTCACACCGGGGTGTTAGCGTACATCTTTAGCGTTAACATTTTTGGTGCTTTCACTGAGAAATCGAACTCAGGCTGCTCTCATCATTGCTCCACAAAGATTTGTTGAAAGACTCTCTTTACGAACCAGTCTATTCGAAATTATGGCTCCTGGAAGAAAACGTAGATCTACTAGATCTGGAGATGCTTGTGACAACACCACCACTTCTCCCACGTCAAATGAAGCGGCTCCTAGTGTTGGAGTCACAAGGGCGGAGTTGGATGTTGTAGTGTCTGGGTTGTATCAACAGATTGAAGCCCAGAACACTTTGATGTTGGACAGGTTAAATGCTTTGCTTGGAGTTAACCATCAACCATAAAACAACGAAGAAACCTTTGTCGAAGATGTTCATGATTCCCAAGGAAAAAGTATTCCTCAAAGGGCAGCTGGCACCGCCGAAGAGGTACCTCCCCAAGCCGGAGGTTCAAGGCCGCAGCCAACACTTCGTGAACGTTTGTCCAGGCAAACTTCCGAAAAAGTAGCCGACGTCTATCCCGCGGGGCCTCTAAACGATGAGGAGTACCTCTAGGGAATGATTCGACAAATTAAGAAAGAGAGTATGCAAAGGAAGGAAGATGAAAATGATTAGGGGTTTGCTCCAAGCAAGACTCCTTTTACTGAAAGGATCCTGAAGGCTGAATTTCCAAAGAAGTGTGTTCCTACTACTATTCCCGCTTAACGGGGGACAAGTGATCTTAACCAGTTCTTATACAAATATAACTGTAATATGACTGGGGCCAGAGCAACGGATGAGATCAAGTGTAGATACTTTCATGTGTACTTGGAGGGAGTGGCCCAGCTTTGGTTCACAAAGTTGCCAGTTTGATCCATAGATCAGTTCTCCGACCTGACTTGTAAGTTCAACGATCGGTTCAGGTTATATGCTTCGAAGGCCAAGGACATAATGTCACTATCCAGCCTCGAACAAGGCCCTGGAGAGCCTCTCAAATCTTTCTTAAACCGCTTTAATATAGCCTTGGCCGAAGTTGATAATGCAGAGCCACAGATGATTTTGACTTACTTGATGTGAGCTATTGACAAATCAAGTGAATTTGGAAAGTGGCTAAAGATGAAAGAGCCAAATTCACTCGAGAAATTCTACAAGAAGGCGATGAATTTATGCACTTAGAAAGCCTTCCTGTACTAGCAAAAGCTGTGACGACCCAGAATTTCTAACAATTTAAATTGGAATAATTAATTGATTTTAAATATTTAAAAGTTAATTTTAACTTGAAATTCAAGATATCAATATTTACTTAATAATTAAATTATTGAACTATATAGTTTAAATATTGAATTTGATAAATTGAAATTGGGTAAATTGTTGAATCATAAATTTCTAAGCCTGTTTAAAATAATATGAAGGCTTATAAAATTTATAATGATGATACTGAAGATAATAGAAGGGTTGAAGTTTAATTTAAAGGAAATTTGTTCAATTTTAAAAATATACCGTTCAAATTGAATTTAAAAATAGCCTTCTGAGGCACAGTCTCGGAATTCGACGAAACCAGTTCCATTGGATCCGTAATAGTTAGTTATTATCGGATTTCAATTTTCATAGCCATCGGAGTTGTCATTTGACCCTGGCAGCTCGAAACGCTTAGAACTGTTTTAATCGATTTAATTTAAAATTGATCGTTTACTTCCATAACTCGCGCGTACAATCAAATTAGCCTTCGAAACACGTTCCATCGTGTTCGGAGTGCAGGTAAAACCTTATAAACATCTGTCGGCATGTCTGATTCGGGGTTCGGAATTTCGCGTTATGCAACGAGATATTTTCAATATTAAATTATTTTATGAAAGCGTACTCAAGAAGCTAATTTCCCAAATCAATTTTTATTCCATCCTCTCTTCTTTCAACAGGGAGGAAATCAGGCCTCCCCTTTTATTGCTTCAGTAAAAAAAATCAATTCGAACGAATAGATGGCATCTCCTTCTTCTCCCTTTCAGTTCGCGAAAGTATTTCATCGCAATTCTTCATTCCCTGACCTAATCGGCGAATCGAAGCATAGCTTCTTGCTATCGCTACCTCCCTCATGTTGGGGTCGAGAAGTTGGGAGCTTGCGATGGGGAGGTGGGCACGCGTGAGACAGAGGTATGTCGCGATGATGGGGGGCAGCGACGATGGAGGAATAAAAGGTGAGACGACATCGCGATGCGAAGTCACAACACTTGAAGGTGTTCTCGGGGCCGTGGAGCAAGTCGAGATGAAGGAAGCTCGACTCACGAGCAGTGGAAGGGGGTTCGATCTAGGTTAGTAGGGTACGAGAAATGCGAAGAAACCTCGCCTCTTTAGACCTTCAAATTTTACTCCCTTAACTGATACTCTGGAAAATATCTTTTTCACAACCAAGGATACTGTTGAATACCCTAAACCACCTAAGATAAAGCCTGGGAAGGATGTTTTGCATAATGGGAGATTCTATCGGTTCCATAATCAACCTGGCCATGACATTAATGAATGTCGCCATTTAAAGAATTTGATTGAAGAGCTGCTGAGACAGAATAAATTGTAATAATATGTGAAGAGGAACAGAAGTGACCCGACCTCATCCACTCAGGGGCAACTAGTTCCTGCTTATCAATCCGGCTCAGGTGCGAGGACCACTGCGCATGAATCTGAAAGGCCTGTCATTAATGTTATCACAGGGGGTCCTCACCCAGCGGGCAGAAGCTGGGGTGAGATGGAAAGATATGCTCATGCTTTGAGATACGCCCCGGCGGAAGAAAGTGTTTTTGTCCTGGAAGATGATGCACCTTTAAAACAGCAAAGAACTTTCAACGATATATCATATTGCGGGCTAGAGACTCTGTTGGTGTGGAGGCTCCCACCATGGAACCTTTGGTGATATCTGCCGGCATCGGACTAGCCATTGTAAGAAGGGTGCTTTTTGACTGCGGCGCCTCTTGCAATGTCCTCTTCAAAAAGACATTTGATCAGATGAAAATTCCCATGGCTGATGCCCAAGCTTCCTCATAGAAAATTGTTGGGTTCACTGGAGAACCAAAACAGCCTATTGGACTATTGACCTATTTGTAGACCTTGGAGAAGGGGATAAGAAGGTGGTCCGAAAGAAAAAATTTATGATTGTTAATGAATTTTCCGCTTACAATGCCTTCTTGGGTCGACCAACTCTTGCTACGTTCAAGGTCATTCTCTGCCCCCATGGTGCCTGACTATGAAGTTCCCCACTGATAATGGCGTCGGTGTTGTGAAGGGGGACCAAAATGCCGGGCGAGAATGCTATCTCACAGAGTTGCAGGAGGCGAAGAAGAGAGAAATGGGTAAGGGTGCGGCAGCTCTGTTCCGCATCAAGGAGGCTACCTTGTAGCAATTATAGGGTGGACCCTACACTGGTAAACATAGTGGTGCACGAAAAGAGATTGATCCCAGAAAAACCAGTGCAAGGGAGAATAGAATGGTGCCGGTGGAAGTGACGGTGCAATACCTGTTGACCTAAAAGATCCAAACAAGGTGCTGAATGTGGGTTCACAACTTGGTGTAACGGTTCAGAATATGTTGATATCATTTTTGAAAGCAAACCTGGATGTATTCGCTTGGAGTCATGCCGACATGTGTGGAATATCTCCAGAAATCGCAGTGCATGCTTTGAATATTGATCCGAAATTCACACCCGTAAAGCAGAAAAAAAGAACCCAGGGTCCTGAAAGGTCAGTAGCATTAAAAGAAGAAGTAGATCGGCTCGTGGAAAATGGCTTCATCAGAGAATCCACTAATCCGAATTGGGTTTCTAATCCGGTGTTGGTTAAAAAAGAAAATGGAAAGTGGAGGGTATGCATCGACTTTTCGGACTTAAACTAGGCATGTCCCAAGGACTGTTTCCCGTTACCCATGAATGATCAGTTGGTGGATGGAACAACCGGGCATGAATTATTGTCTGTTATGGATGCTTACTCAGGATATAATCAAATCATGATGCATGAGCCAGATCAGGAGGACACGAGCTTCATCACTGATGTTGGTCTTTACTGCTATAAAGTCATGCCCTTCGGACTGAAGAACGCAGGGGCAACTTATCAAAGACTTGTCAATGCCATGTTCAAGCCCCAGATTGGCAAGACTATGGAAGTATATGTTGATGATATGTTGGTGAAATCGAAGAAGGTAGTAGACCACATGGATCATTTGGCAGAAATGTTCGCAGTCCTCCGAAAGTATGGGATGAAGTTAAATCCTCTGAAATGCTCATTCGGGGTAGAGTCCGGAAAGTTTTTGGGTTTCATTGTGAGTGCTAGGGGCATTGAAGCCAATCCTGCTCAGATTACTGCTTTAATAGAAGTCAAAACCCCCAGGACAAAGAAGGAATTGCAAAGCCTCAACAGGAAAGTCGCTGCTTTGAGTCGGTTTATTTCCAGGGCCATTGATTAATGCATTCCCTTCTTTGACGCCCTGAAGAAAGGAAAGAAAAACTTTGAGTGGACTCTTGAATGTCAGAAAGCTTTTGATGAACTGATTCGTCACAAGGAAACGCCGCCAATACTTTCTAAGCCCAGCAATGTTGAAGATCTTTTCATATATTTAGCAGTTTCATCTCATGCTCTCAGTGCAGCATTGTTATGGAAGACACAAATGTTCAGCGCCCGGTTTATTACATCAGCAAAAGATTCACTGGGGCAGAGTTGAATTATTCAAGGCTGGAAAAGCTTGCCTATTGTCTGTTAATTGCATCCAGGAAGTTGAGGCCATATTTTCAAGCTCATCCTATTAAAGTCCTCACTGATCAACCTCTAAAGCAAGTCCTATTTCGCCCTGAAACTTCGGGTCTTCTTCTGAAGTGGAATATTGAACTCAGCCAATATGATATCACCTACCATCCCCAAAGAGCAATCTATGGACAAGCTTTAGCGGACTTCATTGCAGAATACACAGATAAAGGTGACAGTGAGAAAGAGGTGACTAATGACATCCCGATCCGATGGAAATTATATGTTGATGGTGCAAGAAATGACTATTGTTCCAGAGCTGGGGTTGTGCTTGAAACCCCCGAAGGGCGGTCATTGTGCTATGCTTTGAGATTAGAATTTCCTTCGACAAATAGTGAAGCAGAGTATGAAGCTCTTATTACCGGCCTGAAGATTTTTAAAGAAGCGAACATCAAAGTATTGCAGATCTTCAGTGATTCCCAACTTATTGTATGCCAAGTCAAGAAAGAGTTTCAAACCAAAGGAGGAAATCTGCCTGCTTACTTGTCAAAGGCCTGGGAGCTTCTCGATGAGTTTGACCATTATACAATAAGCCATATACCACGGGAAGAGAACATGAAGGCAGATTCTCTCGCAAAATATTCAAGCTCTGGCGAAGCTCAATTATTGGGATTGGTCCCAGTGGAAGTCTTGTCAGCTCCAAGTACCGATGAGATGGATATTGACTGGATTACGGCTGTATCTGAAGAACAAAAGTCATGGATAACCCCAATCAAGGAATATCTACTCAACGGATCCCTTCCAGAAAACTCAAAAGAGCGCCAAAAACTATTAAGAAAAGCCTCGAGATATGTAGTTCAAGACGGTCGGTTGTACAGACGGGGATTCTCGATGCCATTACTCCGATGTGTAACCAAGGAAGAAGCTAAGACAATTTTTGCTGAAGTGCACGGAGGAGAGTGTGGGGATCATTCAGGTGGTCAAACTCTAGTAAAGAAAATTCTCCGCTATGGGTATTTTTGGCCAGATATTAATCGAGATGCTGCTAGCTATTCTTGAAAGTGTGACAGATGCCAGAGATTTGCAAAAATCCCGAGAGCACCTTCCACCGAGCTAACACAGATGGTCAGTCCATGGCCATTCGCCATTTGGGGGATAGATCTCATTGGGCCTTTGCCGGTTTCCAATTTCGGAATCAGATATGTTATTGTTGCTGTTGATTATTTCACTAAATGGGCTGAATCTGAACCATTGGCTACTATTACCTCTAAAAAGATGATAAACTTTGTGACTAAGTATATCATTTGCAGGTATGGTGTGCCTCAGAAGATAATCACAGACAATGGTACCCAATTCGAAAGCGAAGAATTTTAGGACTTTTATAGGCGATTCAAGATCCAAAAAAGCTTCTCAGCAGTAGCTCATCCGCAGGCAAACGGGCAAGTGGAAGCAATGAACAAAATTATCAAATCAACCATCAAAAAACAGCTGGAAAAAGCAAAAGGTGGTTGGGTCGATAAGCTGCCACTAGCACTATGGGCATACAGAACTACCCACAAGACTGCGGCTGGGCACACTCCATTCTCATTAGCATATGGATCAGAAGCCATGATTCCAGTGGAAATAGAGGTCCCCTCACACAGGAGAATTCATTTCAACCAAGCTGAAAATGAAAAGCTGCAACTTGAAGCACTTGACTTGCTTGATGAAAGAAGGAAAGAGGTTGAGCTCGGAGTTGCAGCCCATCAATAAAGGATAGCCAGGCACTTCAATTCAAAAGTTCGCCAACGCAGCTTTGAAATTGGGGATCTAGACTTGAAAAGGGTCATGAAAGCAACAGGAGTGTTTGGGCCAAACTGGGAAGGGCCGTATGTCGTAGGCCAAAAACTTCCTGATGGCACTTTCAAGCTCACAACTGCCAAAGGAGATCCAATTCCAAGAGCCTGGAACAGCAATCACTTGTGTCCATATTTTACTTAGAAGCTATGCTTAAATGCGCAAAATGATTATGGATGTATCATTCCATTGTAAAATCAGTGCAAATCAATAATAAGAACTATAAAGTGGATGTAGGCCCAATTTTTGGCCGAACCACTATAAATCTTGTGTTCTTTATTACTGTAAAATGCCTGTCTCATTTCGATGTGCACATATCTTAAACATATTGCAAAAATGGCGATTTAATAATGCAGGCTATCAAAGCAAAGATTACCTATTCAACACATCACAAGGCTCAGTGATTCCTACAAATCACTCAACAATCAAATGTCAAGCCACAAAAATTCCAGATTCAATTCCTACATAAGAAGTGCTTCTCACAAACAGTTGGTGATTCCACCGGAGGGGCACCTTCCCAACGTGAAGGTTCCAAGCCCTTGCTAACTGATTGCGATCGTTTGTGCAAACGAACATCCGGTCAAGTAGCTTGTGTCTGCCCCGTGGATTCACTTAACAATGAAATGCACTTCTCTGGAAAAAAGCAAACAACTTGCAAAGGAAGAGAACATGTGCTTGGAAACGATAACGAGGAATCGTTGAGAGGCAGATGGTGGAAAGACATGGGCAAGCAGACAAAGAATAGCCAAAATGGAATCTTGTGCCCCAACCAAAAAGGTTGGTGGAACCACCAAAGGGGCACCTTCCCAAAATGAAAGTTCCAGGCCCTTGCTAGTTAATTGCAATCGTTTATGCAAACAAACATCCAGTTAGGTAGCTTGCGTATGCTCCATGGATCCACTTAACTGTGAGATGCAACCTTCCCGGCGAACAACAAAGCCCTCTTCGGAGGCACACTTCTCCTCTCAAGGGGGGAGTGCCAAAGACCTCTTCGGAGGCAAATGCCCTCTTCGGAGGCACACTTCTCCTCTCAAGGGGAGAGTGCCAAAGCCCTCTTCAGAGGCACACTTCACCAAGTTGAAGTGAAAAAGCCCTCTTCGGAGGCACTCTTCTCCTCTCAAGGGGGGAAGAGCCAAAAAGCCCTCTTTGGAGGCACTCATCTCCTCTCAAGGGGGAAGAGCCAAAAAACCCTCTTCGGAGGCACTCTTCTCCTCTCAAGGGGGGAAGAGCCAAAAAGCCCTCTTCGGAGGCCCACTTATCCTCTCAAAGGGGAAGTGCCAAAAAATCCCTCTCCAGAGGCACAAACAAAAAGCCCTCTTGGGAGGCACAAACAAATCAAAGCCTTCTTTGGAAGCCTGCTTCACTGGGTAGGAGAATCCACTTCTCAAAAATAAAAAGTGACCACCTACGAAAGTTGAAGTGTAAAAACTCTTTCTAAAAATAAAAGAGAATACTTCTTCAATACAAAGCACACTCTACTAAAGCAGAATAATACTTCCTCAAAATGGAAAAATTATTCTCCAAAATAAGAGTACAAGTCTCCTCAAAATGGAGAAGATTGCAATGAGCCGTGATATGGGGGCAATATAATATAGCTGCATTAATAAAAGCAACGCTCAAGCAACATACCACGAGCTCACTGCAATATCACACAAAGAAAATAAAGAAACTTGTGTGAAAATAAGGAATAAATGCATTCACAAATACAGTCAAAAGATTGTACAAGTAAAAAGAATCATTTTATTCCATACTATAAAAAATCTGTATACATGTGCAGGTTTCAGAAAGTGGGGGCCGGTACCCGCACAATCTTCGATTAATACAAGTCTTCATATAAAAGAAAAAAAGCAAAACAAGGAGAATAAATCCAGGCCCATTACTTCTTCTTCCCGCCGCTTTGGAGCCCTCGCCTGGCCTAATGGTTAATTTCTTGAGTCGGCCTGAACGAGTCGGGGAAGAAGGAGAAAGAGATGCAATTGGGTTTTCTTCCGCTTTCTCATCACCAGCAGAAGTGCCCTTCATCTTCTTTGAAATTCCACGTTGTCCCCTCTTCTTTGAAGAAGATTCACTACCCAAAGTGATAAGATCAATCAGCTTTGTATGATCGGCAGTGAATTCCTCCGAGGTCCTCTCACCCTCCTCAAGCTCTTCAGCTTTCTGCTCTTATGAAGCGGCTGGGTCATCCAAGCCTTGAAGAGCTTCTATTTGCTCTTCTAGTGACCCCGATTGAGAAGCAAGAGAAGGAGTAACTTGAAGAGATGGAGGAGCAACAGCTGGAGGAGGCGAAGCTTGTGCAATACTTGTTGTTTTCACTACAGAAAAAGAAAAGTTAACATCAGTATTTCTCGCAAAGAGAGGAGATAGTGGCACGTCAAGGTTTAACTAATAAGCAAGAAGTTCATCGAGCTCATGTGAAGCAAACGAGTAGTCCACTTGAGCTGGATCAATATTGAAGTTACCTGGAGAGGTTGGCGTTATCACGTCAATTTCAAAGTCTTAAGCTTCAATGTCTTCTTGGGTCTTCTCTTCGGTATGAGCAGTTGTAATTTCAGTTTCGGCTTTGGCAGGAGGTGGGGAGTGAGAACTGGAGCCAATAATGTCGATGTTAATCGAAGCTGAAGGACAAGTTGGGTCGGTCAAAGGTGCCTTCCCCAAATGCTCTCCTTCCGCCGCTTCGGCTCGCTCCTTGGCAAGTTGCTATTTCCCTTTGGCAAGGACGGCACGACTCTCATCATCCAGATAATAAGCCTCAAGATCCTCCTCGGCGTAGCCAGCGCCCCTAAGCATATCAACTGCTGCCTCCCACACTTCAGCTAGGGTTATCTCATACTTCGGACCCAAGAATGAAAGACTGCCACGTCCCAAGACGCTATGAAGATAAAACTCGAATAGAGTGGAGTTGATGTTGGCCTTAGTCGCTTCATGCGATTGTTCAGCTGCTGCTTTTCCAGCGATAGCCTCATCATGCTCCTTTTCAGCCTTGGAAAGTTGGGTCTTTAGCATTTCAATCTCCAAATCTTAGGAGTTAGTCTTCTCCCGCAACTGAGCAACATCATTGCGGTAACTTTCCACAATTTTCTGCTGCGCCCCAAGTTTAGCCTCAGCATCCTGTTGAGCAACGTGGGCGTCTCTTACTTGCTTTTGAAGCACATCTTCCTTTCGAGTATAAGAAGTGGAAGAGGTGGCAAGATCTTCTTTAAGCTTCTTGACTTCATCCTGAAGTTTCTCGTTGTAGGCAGTGATGTTTTTCATTTCTGTATCATGCTGATCAAGAACTTTTTGCCACTCAGATTTATCACTTTCCATGGTCAGCATGGCCTCAAGATTTAAGCAAATTACCCTCTGAAGCTCATCAACTAATTTTTGCCAGCCAGACATTCTTTCGATATCAAGCTTGACGGCGTCAAGATTTCTCAGCATGGCCTGTTTGTCAATATGAGCCAAGTCCAAATTAAAGCATGCTCCTTTCAAACATCAATGTGGAAATCGGCTTTGGAGTGCAGGCGGAGGTCTCTCAACTTGATAAGGAGGCCTATTAATGATTGATTGTATGTCGGCTCTTTGAAGGGCAGGGGAGCTAGAGGAGATGTCTATAGAGGTAGGAGCAGCGGGCACTTTGGAAACTTCAGATGAAGGCTTTTCGCTTAGCTTGGCTCGCTTACTTGGATCTTCGGCTATATAACTCTTCCCTTTGTCGTCATAAGACTTTCTCTTATGGGAGTCATCGTCATGTCGATCATCTCTCCTTCCATAGCGCCCCTCATGAGCCTGCCTCTCACGAGCTTTCCTAGCTGCTCTTTCCTCATCGGTTTCCCTAGAGGCAGGAAGATAGCGCCTGGGGTCATAAGAATCACGCCCCGCATAGTGCTGAAAGTCATCATAATATGAGCCGCTGCGTCCCATGGGAGTACTGAAATTGAAAAAGAGACAAAATTTAGAAGTCTTCAAAATAAAGAGGCTAAGTGCACATAATTGCCAAAAATCCTAAGTGTGTGTGGCGTGCAAACTACGCGCGTCAGGCTACAAACCACTCTTCAGCTTAGGAGTGATGTCGGCTTTTGCGGCGGGAGTCAACTCCTAGAGTGATGAAATTGACCACAAAACAGATGTCGCTTCGATTGTTGGGGAGACAAGCTTGGAGGTGATGGTGTCATCTTTAAAAAGCTCTTGGGAAGTCACCATAAGGTCGCTCAGTCCCCCAAAGACATCATCACCATCGTGCCCAACAGAACTCTCTTTCTCAGCCCCCTCATCAGCTTCTCCGGTGGCCTTCCCGGAATGCTGAGGAAATTCCTCTTCTTCAATAGCTGGGGGAAGTTTAGATTTGCTTGATGATCCCGCACCATCAACGGAACTGGAGAATTTTACTAATGAAGCCTCTACAATAGGTTCCTTCGGTGTGAATTCCTTTACGGAGGCTAGGGCATCTGATGCTTCTATTTGATAACTGGGGGCATCACGGGATTGAGTGGATCGAGAAGAATGCAAAAGTTCGAATTGGTGCAAAAACTCATCTTTCAGCAGAAACTTAATACTTCTCTCATCAGCAGCCACGACACTCAATCTTTCGAAAGTTGGTTTGTGGCTAGAATCTTTAGAGGGAGGAGGAAGTGCTGTAAAAGTAAAGAATGAAGTTAGCACTTGACAACTCGAATTTTGAAAGGCTCAGAAATGAAGTGAACAAAGATGGGTAGCCTTACTTCCTACTCTCTAGATGTCGCAGAATCCCGGAGGGCAACAGACAAAAAAGAACTTGTTTAAGAACCCGTGAGCGCTCTCGGGCAAATCCGCAATCAACTTATGGTTTCTTACACTCCTTACAAGAGTAATCGAAGGGTGATCTTTGTTCTTCCTGAATGAGCACAAATAGCATATCTCCTCGAAGCTTGGGAGGCGGTTAAGCGTCCTCCTGAATAGTGCGCACAACCCCATCAAGATGGCATAGCCATTAGGGTGCAACTGGAATGGAGATATAGTAAGCCGAAGGAGAAGTGTTCTGAGAAAATCATTGAAAGGAGGAATGGCTCCATTTAAACACATCTGACGGTTGACTGCAACAAAGCAAGGGGGCGGTCTATCGGTAGTGTCATTTACCCCGGGAAGCAGAGCATCCGTTTCAGCAATGCCGAATTGAATGCATAGTTGGCTGAAAGCCTGTTGACTCAATGAAGTTGAAACTCTTTCTGGAGGATTTTCTAGAGGGTCGGCTATTGGGAAAACTTCATTGGCTCACTCTGCTATCTCTTCTTGCATTTGTTGAGAAGTCATTCTACACAAGGAACTGGATATTCAAATATGAAGGTGCACGTTTCCTAAATGTGTGAAGTATCATGCAAAACTAATAAAATAACAAGCAAATATAACTGGAATTAAACTAGTCGGCATTTGTCGATTATAAAGTTTCAAGGCTTGTTATTTTAAGTCCAAGTACAGTGTTGATGCAAACAGATCAGCTTTAGTTGATTAATTTAGCTTTGCTTTAATACTTCACTTGAACTGGTTAATTCATGGCATTTTGTTCACATAATTCCTTTAAGTTGATTATTCTTTATCGACTAATCTGTCATTCGATTTGGGCAGTCAATGGCAGTTTGTTCGCCCTAGTTTTCTGCAAATGTTGTATTTAACAGGTTGTTAGCTTAAAAGTTAATATAATCTATGAAAAAGTGCAACAAGTTCAAGCAGTTCATTCTGGCAGTTCAAGTTGGAAGTTCAATCAAGTTCTGTCAAATTCTACAAGTGTTCAAGTCCTATTCATTCCTTAAGTCGTAGGAACAATTTAAGTTAGCTCGGGACTCTTCAAGTCATCCAGATCATGCCCAAACGACTTAACATAGGTTGGGCTTTCTTAAGTCGCTCTGCTTTAAGCCATATGCTATTCCGGCAAGTTAAGTCGCAAGTCAGTTAGGTCGTGCGATTCACATCCAAATCGATAAGCCTTAGGTCGTTCGAAGCTCCTAGGTCGGTCACTTCCTCACTCTCCTTAACCCGCTAGCTCCTCTTCATTCAACAACTGCCTAACTCACAAACTCGCTAACCCGTTAATTTGTGACCCGATAACCCATTATCATCTCCACAATAGAATCCATCATCTTTCCACACCACCAAATCACCCAATACCGGTCCAAATCACCTAAGATCCATCATGGATCCAATGCACTACTGTGTTCTCGTGGATAACAATGACAACGCGTCCAATGACGACCAAAGATCGATTGTAACATGATTCGTGGTGAAATGCAGCACATGAAATTGGATTAGGGTTGGAAAAAGGGGGATTCGCGATTCGACAGTGATCGTGGTTGGATAATGATCGGATTCACTTACGTAGTGTGATGTAGAAGATGATCAACGGTCGGTTAGATTAATTTCATCCTTTAAGAGCTCAGAGAATTCTTCAATGGCGGTTCAGGGTGTTAGAGCAAGTGAAGAGAAGAAGGATCAACATAAGCGACTTATATACATGGGCAATGGAACACGAATCGGCACGAACGACCTAGCTGTCTCATAAATCGCTCACGACCTAGCGACCTAAAGTACAGGGCAGTTTAACATGGCACGCGAGTTAGTAAGGTCCTTGAGTCGCCCACGACTTAGCAGGGTTAAATCGAAGCACACGACCTAGCCCCTAGGCGTGTACTACGAGGGGCAAGTGTTAACACCACTTTTTTATGACTTAGCGAATCAACGACCTAAAGGACTCAATGACCTAAAAGAAGGCTTGCGACCTAACGACCTAAAGGCATAGGCAACTTAACGACCTACAGCAGGGCACGACCTAACGACTTAAAGCAAAGTGCGGCTCAACCGGGTTAACGACCTAACGAGTTAGAAGGGAAGCGATTTAACGGCCTAACGAGCTCCAGGGTAAAGCCGCATGCACATTGCCTCTTCCATTAGGTCGCTTGCGACCTAAGCTAGCAGAGATAACTCCTGCATTACACATACTAAGTCGTTCAAAGCGTATATCTCGTCAAGGATTACTCCACTAAGTCGTTAACGACTCATGCTGCCTCAGGATAACTCTTATGTCGCAACTCCTTATGTCGCAACTCCTTAGGTCGCTCACGACCTATGACCAGCCCGACCTAAACCCAACCTCTCCTATAAATACCTCACCGGCTCCACTTTGAGGGGGGACTTTTGGGACCTTTACGAACGCCAAGACTCTGCTATTTTCACAACTTCAACAACACTTCAAACGCATAAGACACTTCAAGGAATCTTAAGAGAAGATCGAGTAAATTCAACATGAATTCAAAGAGCTTTTCTGGATTAAAGTTCTAACTTCTTGCTTTAATGGTGTTGTAATTGGAGAATTATTGTGAAAACTTGTAACCAAGTCGATAAGAGAAAAGATTAAGTGGACATAGGCTTGACTTTGAGCCGAACCACTATAAAAACTGTTGTCTCTTTACTTTTTTCTGCTATTTTCTGCTTACTTTTAGCTCCCGTACCAACGGGTGGTGCTTTCACTCCAACTCAACTCACACCAGGGTGTTAGCGTACATTTTTAGCGTTAACAATAATAACTAACCTTTTAGAATATTCTAAATTTAAATAATAGTTTTAAATTATATAGCATAGTAATTTAAAAACCTATTTAAACAATTTTTAATTTCTCGACCAAAATCTATTTTAAAAATCCAACATTGCCAATTTCAATTTATAAATCCCTCTCGATTCGTATCACATCGATTATATCTCAATTTTATCACCATTCTCACATTCAAAAATAGATTCCACTATTTCTTTCCCAATGAATTCCATAACTCGATATAATTTTCCATCGTAAATCTATATTCCCAATTTATCAACTGACCATCATTCTCGTTAGTATATTCCATTTATTTTTCAAATGCATTTTAAATATCAATTTCAACTCCTCTCTATATTTTTTAGGAATATATCAATTTAAAATTCATTATTTAAAATCCTCTACATAAATATCTTTATTTAAAATCATATTAAATTCCTGTTTTAAATCATCAAAAAATTTCAGGTCGTTACAATATCTCTGACCCTTGTTAGGAGGCCCGTTCTCGACATATTGAGGGCACCTCCAGCAGAAATCCATATTTGTGAACGAACCTATGCGGTTTTGAATGTATATCTAATATTCTTATGTTGTACATATAGCACAAAACACAACATAGCTATTTTTTGATTTATATTCTGTAACATACGCGGTTTTGTCGGGATCCAAAGGTTGGCATTCTTACGTCCACTGTACCAAATGCCGCATGATCGAATGCCGGAGAACCGAATCGTTAGGGTTAAAAAGAAGAGGTAGAAGAAAAGATAGAACAGAAACAATATCAGAATCTCACATTCGCAGCGGAACAACATATAATAGATAAATGAATAATCTTTAAAACAAACAACTATCTCAGTTATTACATTACATTACATCAGAGTGTACAACAACAATATACAACACAATACAACAACAATGGACAGTTATACAAACATGTCCCTACAACTGAATACACAGCGGAAAGGATAATATCATATACAAGCAATACGTCTCGCCATCCAGCTCTCCACTTGAGCTCCATAGCACTTCTGAATCCAGAATGACCTGATAACCTGACTCTAGGCTGCCCGTGTGGAAAATTTTAGGCACCCAGAGTTTAGGAAGAGAACAATAAACTCCAGGTCAGTCATGGGACTGGTGTGAGAACTTTAAATAGTTATTTATCTTTAAAACAACAACAACAATAGAACTGGAAAATATCCGCAATGCTTTTGGAAAATGAAACTACCATAAGGCCTCCCCGCACACACACAATGCAAACGCAGAATTGGAGGAGATTTCTCCTTATGATAGTCAAAGATGCTTACTACGCAAAACAAGTCATTTTTTATATTATTATTAGTGCATAGTGTAGAAAATATTTGGAAAATAGAATATAAATCTTAGCCAACATACGACCATTATCGTATGCCTACTATAGCTACCATGTTCAATAGCAGATTACCGCCACATTCCATGGCAGGTTATACAACTAAAACCGTACAAGGCTCGTATTGTTTCATTGGATTTCCAACAAATGGTCAGGCTAAGGAACTTCCACTGCCACATGGGATCGCCCCTGGCAGGACGTCCCAAGAACTTAACCAGCTCTCTGCCAATACAAGGCCGGGTTAGCTCTGTAACTAGGTAACTACTACAAGAATATGCCACCCCCCGGTCCTTTGGGACCTTTATCCGAGGGCCCTCATTACCAAGCAACAACCACACAGAAAAATGAGATTGGAGCAACCACATAGGTTAAGCATCAGGGCTCCATACCTGACACCACCCTTTTCCAGAAGGGAATGACATACCCTAAAGCGAGCGAACCTCGTAACCTTGCAGCATATTCCTGTATTCGACCATTTTCGGGGTATGAGGTCTGACGAAGTCTCGTCCACAAAGCTACGCTTTTTCACAAAGCCATGCTTTGATCAACAAATGATCAATAAATAATCATCACACAGCAACACTCATCATGCCACATTACCAAGTTGGGAATATATCGCTGATAACCTTCAACTACAAAACCTCTGAACTAGTACATTTCAGAAAAGGGTGTTAAGCTAAGAGAATAAATTCTCCGCCACCAACAGAATTGTATTTGAAAGAAATCTGCTTTATATCTTAAAATGTAATGTCAGACACGGAACCATACAAGTCTGTTCCGGGCTCGAACAGAACCGAAGGCACTTCAAAAGAAGCCCTTGCGATCCGGGTATTCATAATCCCGATCGAATTTCCCATCACCAAGGAAATCTCCATACCGTAGCTAACGGTGCAGAGACAATTGATAGGTCATCCTATCGTTTTCACAAATACCCGGTCTTCACCACCGGTCTTCAATGCTATCCATTACGTCGTATCACTATTCGGAATGGGTAATCCGAATAACGAGCGCAATAATTTAAAAATAAGTGTAGCATTCAATTTCAACTGATCCACAACAAATAGCCATTTAATATTGATAGTCGGTTATTTAACTATCAACCAATATTCACAACATAACCCGATTTCAAATAATTTCCCAAATAATTTATTTCTAAAATATCTTTATAAGATACATTTTCCACACTTCGACCATTTGAAAACAAATTTCAAATCAAATTTCACCTTTACAACTTTCATTTCAAAATGGTTCATTTAAACCAATTAAATAAATCCTTACCGATTTATTAAATTTACATTCCAAATCCGTAAATTAATTCCACACTTTTAAAAATAAATCAATGTTTATTTTTAAACAAATTTCCCTTTCTTTTTTAAATTCCATAGTGAATTTAACCATCCAAAATATCTATGAATATACGATTTCAAAATCGATTTCTAATATTCATTTTCAATTCATCTTTAAAGGATAAAATCTCAAAACATTCACTTTATATTGGAAAAACATTTCCATACTTATTTAATAATAAGTAATTCACAAATCTGTTTATTTCCAACATTTCGAAAATATTCAATATACTTAAATCAAGTATATATTTTATTCTATAAGGAAAACATTCTCTTAAACACATTTATTTGGGTCAAAACAAATGTTGCGTAAAACATTGTTACGACAACCCAAAATCATTAGTATAGGGATTCGAAATTAAGATAGATATATAAACCCCAATACTATACAAAACTTTTCCTTTCGGAAATCATTTACTATAACAACAGTGTTATAGTCCACCATTTCCTTCTATTTCTCGAAAACGTCTATTTCAACAATGAATGTTGAACTCTATGGTTTCGACACTTAATACAATTTAAAACATCTTTAAATGTTTAATTCTATTTAAAATATCACTTTCCAAAAATATTTCTTTAATATATTATTCACCGTCCAAAATCGTGAATATACTTCATTAACCAAATTCAATTTCTACATATTTTATTTAAAGGATTATCCACTGTCCCAAAATCGTGGATATATCTCCTTTAATAAGCTATAATAATTAACTTATCCAAATAAGTTGATTTCGGATTTATAGAACAACGTTTATAAATACCATTTATACTTTATAACAACTTCAACTTATAAAAAATCACTTTATTAACCAAATCTATCCATATCCCATTTACACGCCAAAATCCAATTTATAAGTTAATTACTTATAAATCTTTTACTTTACCAAAAATCTATTCATTTTATAATTCACAATTTATAAATATATAGATCTATTCACTTATAAAATCCATTTATACTTCATTTTAACACCTATAAAAACTCGTTTTAAAATCCCAATATTTTAATTTATAAATATCAATTTTATAAATATTTTATATAAATTATTTATAATAATTCAAAAATCCCAATTTAAACCATTTATTAAATTAATCAACTACTTATTTCGAAAAAATCACATTTCGGTTATATTTCACAAAAATCATAATTTTTATAACATAAAAATTTCAACGTTTATTTATTTAAAATGGATCAATTCCAAAATTAAATTTTATTATGAATTCTCAACTTAAATTTTCAAAAATCAAATTTTATTTATTTTCGGCATCTAACGATACCAAAAGCATATTCGGCTAAAATTTAGCCTTTAACCATTTCAATCACAAAGATAATCACGCGGATTATAAATAGATCAATAAATAGATCAACGCACAACATTGAAACCAATTCAATTATTTGAGGAATCCAGTTGGATCCCTCCAACCTATTTCCCTGCATCCAAAGATGTTAGCACAATACCAATTCCGCTTCGAGACGGAATATCGCGGTATATGGGATTTATAAAATACTATTCGCTATTATGAGGCGCAATAGGGTCTCATCCGCTATATAATGCGGGAAATCAACTCTAAGTACATATATAATACCAATTCCAATCAAGTCGGAATTATCGCGGTATATGTTTTTGATAAATAATATCCGCTTAATATACGGTGTATAGGGTCTATTACAATACAACAGATAATAATTATCATCCAATCACACAACCAAGAAATTTTAAATTTAACTATTTAAAATTTAAATCAAAACAATTCGATTGAGTGAGAAGTTCTCACCTTGAGTTTTCGATAACAATTGTAGCGTTTTGTTTCGAATAAAATTAAACGCACGTTTAATTTTACCCGAAATTATCACTAGCTCCAAACGACTCCAAACCAGCTCATTGCTTAGTGCTCGACAAAACAAACCCGATGCAATTCGTTGCGTGCGAAACGGACCTCGTATGAAAAAGTTATGATATTTTAAACATTGAACGAATTAAAACATATATAAATTCACAATTTCTATTTCAACTTTTTAACCTAATTCAATATCGGCCATTGATTTTTCGTTTATGAAATCCAAGCCGCCCATACTGCTTCATCTTCCACGCGCGTTTCATCTCCAGGTTTTCACGTGAAAGCCGAACACAACCAAGCCGCCGCGTAACCCTAATACACGCGACCCCAATGCTCGACTACACGACGATCAAATGATGTCGTTTCGAAGCCCCACTCCACCTCGACTTCTGTGCCAAATGCCATGAATTCCGGTCGCCTCCCTTGCACGAAAATCAAGGATGAACACGACGACTTTGAACGCAAATTGTTAGCGATTGGTAGCTTCATTTCCGATCACAATTGGAATCGTAGATCTCGACGAGCTCTACAGTTTCATAGTTGAGAGTTCCTTGAATTATAGCATGGATGAAGAGAAAAATTGAGGGAAAAGCAAGAACATTTCGGCCATTGATAGTTGAAAGTGGCGGCCTGCTTAAAACCCTAGGGCTTGAATGCAAAAGTGAATTATGAAGTCCTTTTATAGAAAATTTTCAAATTACTATTCATCCAAAATATTCTGAACTCCAAATCTTGGCGTTTCTAGAGTTTAACCCGCGTTTTGGACACAATGGAATAGGTTTCGGAAACTAATTCGATCATCTGTGTGAGTTACGGCAATAAACGATCAATTTTTAAATTAAATCGATTTAAACTAATTTCTATGCATTTTGGCCTGCCCCGGACAAACCGTAAATCCGATTGACACGAAATTTGAAATCTTACAATAATATCACATTACGGATCCGATTTCGTCGAAATCCGAAACTGTTTGAAAAATGGCTATTTTCACTAGTCGATTAAATATTAAAATATTCAATTTTCACAAATTAACTTTTAATTCGATTTTAAAAGTTCTATAACATCGTTATAACTTCAGTATGATTAAATAAAAATTTACAAATCATTTTTAATCATATTAAACCCAATTTCCAACTATTTACGCAATTTCAATTATTAAATTGTCGATTTAATTATCCAATTAAATCCAAATATTCAAAAAATAAATTATTCGACTCATAAATTTTACTTTTTGATATTTAAAGTCAATTAAATATCTGAATTTCAAATGACAGAAATTCTGGATCGTTACAAACTTCCCCCCTTAAAAGAATTTCGTCCTCGAAATTACCAAGTAAGAAAAAGTTTTGAAATCCATTAACTTTTCAAAACAAACCATTCAAATTTGATTTACAAATCTCTTAAGTGTTTTACTTTTCCAAATCCATAGTTAAACTTCTTACAAAATATTTACTAAGTTTTCAAATCCATATATATCTTTTCAAAATCAACTATATCGTTTAACCTTTAACTTCAAATCAACACTTAGTTTTCACAAAAAAAAAATTCCCAAAATTTCCCGAAAATTTTCTAACGCCTTAAATTTTCAAAAAATTTCGCAATAACCTCCTTTGTAAGGAGGAGCTTTTACAATATCACAATAGAGATAAATATATATACATCGACCCACCCGGTCGGAAAAAAGAAAAACAGTTCATATTTCCTATTTTTATTGCATAGGCGTACCTTTTTAGCATTTTTAAGCAAAGCAGTTATTTATTTAGCATTTCGCGCAACCAAATCCCGCTAACGGTAGCCCCGGTACCTGTACTTACTCAATATAAACACGTAAGTGACATATATAAGAAGTTATTAACATTTTACTCTTTTAAACAACTACAACACATGCATATTAAAAGAAATGCATATTAAACAGGTTTATAAGCAACTTATATGATTTCAACATTACTTGTAATTGTTTGCAACCAATTTATATACAACGATGTTCAATTATTCATTTTCAATTAGTTTACATTCACTAATTTACACTCACATTTGTTCACTTTCAATTCAAACAAATTTCCATTTAATTTAAATTTACTTAACTTCCAATTTGAATTTAATGGCTTTAGCTTTCAATTTTATTCATTCAATTTCATATGAATTTCTATTCAATCAATTAACAACAATCTAACAACTAATGTATAACCAATACAACCAAATTAATTTAATTCACTACGTTTGTATTCAATTTGGTTTAATATTAAATTGACTTCCATTCAATTATTCATTTTCAATTACATTAGCTTTTAATGAATTAACACTTACACCCATTATTTCATATCAATTCATTACATTCGATTGATTAATATTCAATTCATTAGTTCAATTACTAATTTATTTTACAAATAAAGTTGAATCTCCTTTATATAACTCAAATTCATATCCATTTAATTCACTTCATTTCTTTACTTCAATACCAAAATCAATTTCATTCAACATTACTTAAGTTATATTCCATTTAAACATCATTTGTTTAACTTAACTTAAATATCCATTTCAACAACATATCTAATCTAGTTAAAATCCAATTCAAATTCCAACTCCAAAGTAAATTCTATTTAACTTTTACCAAAGTCAATTTTCATCACTTATTCAGATTCATACCTCCTTTTGCTTAACAAAGTTGCTTAACCATTTTAATAATTGGTTTTACTTACATCTTCACACTTTTATAAGTTTTACAACTTATTATTCAACTTCCAAATCTGATTTAATTTATTTAACTTCCTTTAATTAAATTTTACATCATATATTTGATCATGCTAATTCAAATTTATTTCAACTTTTCCAAAGTTACATCTTTATTATCTCATATTATAAATTCAACACCTGATAACTTATATTCATCAATTTCAACTTGGATTTTAATTTCAAATTTGTATATCACAACAAAATTCAATTTCAATTTACTATGGTAGCAAATCCATCACACAGAAACTCGAAAATGATACTGATGATGCTGCAGTCATCACCCTTATTATTCCCCGGCAACAGTAGTGGATCCAATGCTTTAAATTCTTTCAAAATTTTCTTTTATTTATAAATCACATTTATAAATCTTGCGTATATAATTTCACTATTTCCATTTACTTATATAAGATTATTCCACAATTGCAAATCATTTCAATTATAATGCTATACTTATACAATTGTTGCTCTTATATAATTTATTCTTTCACAATTGTTATTTTTGTTCAAATTATTCTAACAACTTTGATTTACTTATATATGTTCATATATTTCAACAATCAAACCATTCAATCTTTACATACACTTTGATAGTTCCTAAAAAATTATTCCTTTATATATAAAATATACTCGAGGTAAAATTATTTCATTTACCCAATTTAAAACAATACTATGTCGGTTTATCTCGTTTAAGAGTTTAGAAACCCCTATCGATATAGTTAGCCAGACTGCGCCGACCAGAATTTATGAACAATTAACTGATAAGTCAACACAATATAAAAAAAATTCATATTCACTAACAAATACGCGCTCATATTTATTATTACACTCAACTCATTCTAGAGTACTACTGACTCTATCTCTAATGAGTAATTCCAAACAGAGCCAAGGTTGTCACTTAACCAAATGCTCTAATACCACTTTGTAACATACGCAGTTTTATCGGGATCCAAAGGTCGGCATTCTTACGTCCACTGTATCAAATGCCGCATAATCGAATGCCGAAAAACCGAATCGTTAGGGTTAAAAAGAAGAGGTAGAAGAAAAGATAGAAGAAAAAGATAGAACAGAAACAATATCATAATCTCACATTCGCAGCGGAACAACATATAATAGATAAATGAATAATCTTTAAAACAAAGAACTATCTCAGTTATTACATTACATCACATCAGAGTGTACAACAACAATATACAACACAATACAACAACAATGGACAGTTATACAAACATGTCCCTACAACTGAATACACAGCGGAAAGGATAATATATATCATATACAAGTAATACGTCTCGCCATCCAGCTCGCCACTTGAGCTCCATAGCACTTCTGAATCCAGAATGACCTGATAACCTGACTCTAGGTTGCCCGTGTGGAAAATTTTGGGCACCTAGAGTTTAGGAAGAGAACAATAAATTCCAGGTCAGTCATGGGACTGGTGTGAGAACTTTAAATAGTTATTTATCTTTAAAACAACAACAACAATAGAAGTGGAAAACATCCGCAATGCTTTTGGAAAATGAAACTACCATAAGGCCTCCCCGCGCACACACAATGCAAACGCAGAATTGGAGGAGATTTCCCCTTATGATAGTCAAAGATGCTTACTACGCAAAACAAATCATTTTTGATATTATTATTAGTGCATAGTGTAGAAAATATTTCGAAAATAGAATATAAATCTTAGCCAACATACGACCATTATCGTATGCCTACTATAGCTACCATGTTCAATAGCAGGTTACCGCCACATTCCATGGCGGGTTATTCAACTAAAACCGTACAAGGCTCGTATTATTTCATTGGATTTCCAACAAATGGTCATGCTAAGGAACTTCCTACTGCCACATGGGATCGCCTCTGGCGGGACGTCCCAAGAACTTAACCAGCTCTCTGCCAATACAAGGCCGGGTTACCTCTGTAACTAGGTAACTACTACACGAATAAGCCACCCCCGGTCCTTTGGGAACATTATTCGAGGGCCCTCTATCACCAAGCAACAACCACACAGAAAAATGAGATTGGAGCAACCACATAGGTTAAGCATTAGGGCTCCATACCTGACACCACCCTTTTCCAGAAGGGAATGACATACCCTAAAGGGAGCAACCCTCATAACCTTGCCGCATATTCCTGTTTTCGACCATTTCCGGGGTGTGGGGTCTGACGAAGTCTCGTCCACAAAGCTACGCTTTTTCACAAAGCCATGCTTTGATCAACAAATGATCAATAAATAATCATCACACAGCAACACTTAGCATGCCACATTACCAAGTTGGGAATATATATCTGATAACCTTCAACTACAAAACCTCTGAACTCGTACGTTTCAGAGAAGGGTGTTAAGCTAAGAGAATAAATTCTCCGCCACCAACAGAATTGTATTTGAAAGAAATCTGCTTTATATCTTAAAATGTAAAGTTAGACACGGAACCATACAAGTCTGTTCCGGGCTCGAACAGAACCGAAGGCACTTCAAAAGAAGCCCTTGCGATCCGGGTATTCATAATTCCGATCGAATTTCCCATCACCAAGGAAATCTCCATACCGTAGCTAACGGTGCAGAGATAATCGATAGGTCATCCTATCATTTTCACAAATACCCGGTCTTCACCGTCGGTCTTCAATACTATCCATTACGTCGTATCACTATTCGAAATGGGTAACCCGAAAAACGAGCGCAATAATTTAAAAATAAGTGTAGCATTCAATTTCAACCAATTCACAACAAATAGTCATTTAAGGGTCAATATTGATAGTCGATTATTTAACTATCGATCAATATTCACAACGTAACCCGATTTCAAATAATTTCCCAAATTATTTATTTCTAAAATATCTTTATAAGATACATTTTCCACACTTCAACCATTTGAAAACAAATTTCAAATCAAATTTCACCTTTACAACTTTCATTTCAAAATGGTTCATTTAAACCAATTAAATAAATCCTTACCGATTTATTAAATTTACGTTCCAAATCCGTAAATTAATTCCACACTTTTAAAAATAAATCAATGTTTATTTTTAAACGAATTTCCCTTTCTTTTATAAATTCCATAGTGAATTTACCTTTCCAAAATATCTATGAATATACGATTTCCAAATCGATTTCTAATATTCATTTTAAATTTATCTTTAAAGGATAAAATCTCAAAACATTCACTTTATATTGGAAAAACATTTCCATACTTATTTAATAATAAGTAATTCACAAATCTGTTTATTTCCAACATTTGGAAAATATTCAATATACTTAAATCCAAATTAGGTATATATTTTATTCTATAAGGAAAACATTCTCTTAAACACATTTATTTAGGTCAAAACAAATGTTGCGTAAAACATTATTACGACAACCCAAAATCACTAGTATAGGGATTCGAAAATAACATAGATATATAAATCCCAATACTATACAAAACTTTTCCTTTCGGAAATCATTTACTATAACAACAGTGTTATTGTCCACCATTTCCTTCTATTTCTCGAAAACGTCTATTTCAACAATGAATGTTGAAATCTATGGTTTCAACGCTTAATACAATTTAAAACATCTTTAAATGTTTAATTCTATTTGATATATCACTTTCCCAAAATATTTCTTTAATATATTATTCACCGTCCAAAATCGTGAATATGCTTCATTAACCAAATTCAATTTCTACATATTTTATTTAAAAGATTATCCACTGTCCCAAAATCGTGGATATATCTCCTTTAATAAGGTATAACAATTAACTTATCCAAATAAGTTGATTTCGAATTTATAGAACAACGTTTATAAATACCATTTATACTTTATAACAACTTCAACTTATAAAAAATCACTTTATTAACAAATTCTATCCATATCCCATTTACACGCCAAAATCCAATTTATAAGTTAATTACTTATAAATCTTTTATTTTACCAAAAATCCATTCATTTTATAATTGACAATTTATAAATATATAGATTCCATTCATTTATAAAATCCATTTATACTTCATTTTAACACCTATAAAAACTCGTTTTAAAATTCTAATATTTTAATTTATAAATATCAATTTTATAAATATTTTATATAAATTATTTATAATAATTCAAAAATCCCAATTTAAACCATTTTATAAATTAATCAGCTACTTATTTCAAAAAAAATCACATTTCGGTTATATTTCATAAAAATCATAATTTTTATAACATAAAAATTTCAACATTTATTTATTTAAAATGGATCAATTCCAAAATTAAATTTTATTATGAATTCTCAACTTAAATTTTCAAAAATCGAATTTTATTTATTTTCGGCATCTAACGATACCAAAAGCATATTCGGCTAAAATTTAGCCTTTAACGATTTCAATCACAAAGATAATCACGCAGATTATAAATAGATCAATAAATAGATCAACACACAACATTGAAACCAATTCAATTATTTGAGGAATCCAGTTGGATCCCTCCAACCTGTTTCCCTGCATCCAAAGATGTTAGCACAACACCAATTCCGCTTCGAGACGGAATATCGCGGTATATGGGATTTATAAAATATTGTTCGCTATTATGCGGCGCATGTAACGACCCAGAATTTTTGATAATTTAAATTTGATTATTTAATTGAATTTAAATGTTAATAAGTGAAATTTATTAGTCGAATAAATTTTATTTTGAATATTGGATTTAATTGGATAAATAAATCGATAATTTAATAATTGAAATTACAGAAATAATTGAAAATTGGGTTTAATATGATTGAAAATGATATGTAAAATTTTATTATATCATATTAAAGTTATAGAGATGTTATAGAACTTTTAAAATGGAATTTAAAGTTAAATTGTGAAAATTGAATATTTTAATATTTAAATCGACTAGTGAAAATAGCTAATTTTTGAACAGTCTCAGAATTGGACGAAACTAGTTCTATTGGATCTGTAATAGTTTGTTATTATCGGATTTCAATTTTCGTAGCAATCGGAGTTTTCGTTTGATCGTTACAGCTCGAAACGCATCGAAATTGTTTTAATATTAATTTAGCGAGCTAAAATAGTCATTTTTCAAAAAGTCTCGGATTTCGACGAAACCAGTTTCATCGGATCCGTAATGTGATATTATTGTAAGGTTTCAAATTTCAAGTCAACCGGATTTAACGTTTGTCCGGTGCAAGCTAAAACGCCTAGGAAATCGTTTAATCGGTTTAATTCAAAATTGAACGTTTATTGCCATAACTCGAACAGATGACCGAATTAGCTCCCGAAACACATTCCATTGTGTTCGGAACGCGGGGTAAACCTTAGAAACGCCAAACGGCATGCTTCGTTTGGAGTTCGGAAAATCTGGGATGAATAGTGTTGCGTATTTTTCTATAAAAGGACCTCAATCTTCATTTTTGCAAATAAAAACAAGGCTAGGGTTTCAACCGCCACCCTCTTGATTAATGGCCAGAAAATTTCGAAACTTCTTTCTCATTTTCCGCTCAATCCATCAACAATTAGCAATGTAACGACCCGTTAAATTAATAATATTTAATAAATTAAATTAATATAATTTCTAATTTTTTTAAGAATAAATGTAGAAATTTGGTATAGTAGTTGTAACCTAGTGTAACAATAAAATTTTATGACAATAGATTTGGATAATGTAATTTGTCACTTTTTGTTAAAAGTAAATTTTAAGAAATCAATAAATGTTGAATTGAGAATATTAATAAAAAATATTAACTAAAATGAGATTCATTAATATAAAATCAGTAGTGAAGATGTCACCTTTGGTTGTAATAAAGGTGAATGCTATTAGTGGATGTCAACACTTAATAAAATTTATTTAGAATAAAAAGAATTTAAATGCATGTTTGAATAGAGTATTAAATTGATAGATTAAGCGTAAGTAATTAGAATTTAACCCTATAAGATATGGAACTGAATGTATGAATATAATTTTGTAGAAATAATTAATTAACAACTTATTTGTGCATACCCAATTTAATATAAATAACAAAAGGGCTAGCACTTGATGTGCCTAAGTATTAATATATTGGAACTATAATAAAATAGAGAGTTCGGTAGTAAATAGAAATAAAAAGACCGTTATTAACTAGTAAATTAATAAATGGATTCTAACAATAGGTAGTAATTAATGTGTGTATATTGGGCATTTGCGGATTACCAAATTTTCTACCTATTCATATAATTTATTTATGTAAATCTAAACCTATGGCAACATTTTGTTAATAAATGTTGGAAGTGAATTTGAATATATCAAAGGATAACAAGTGTTTAGGTTAACCATTTATTTTATTTATTTAAGAAGGGAAATAGATTGAAATAAAGCTAATTTAATTTTTTTGGTTGTTAATGGGTATAGTTAAATAAGGAGAAGTTATAGGAAATAAAACGCGCACTAATGAGATGTAATATAATTCCAAAGTTATTTATACCCACAAATAGGTTAATTACTGTATAGAAAGAGTCTAAATCAATAAATGAATTTATTAAGATTACATTTATAATTTTTTTACCTTTATGCTGATTTAAGTTCAATTAATTTATTTGATTAAATAGTGCAGTAGCGTAGTTTTGTGCGGTAGTTGAAATAGCTAATTCTTTTAGGTGAAGTTAAGGCTAATTCTATGTATATATTGGACATATTGTTGATATAGATTCTAGGAAGCACGATCTATTAATTAAATGGAGTATTAGATTCAATAATTGCATTTATCGCATAAATAAAGAGAATATAACGGTTAAATTTGGCGTTATTGAAATTAAAAAGGAATGGGGGAATAATAATTTGAAATCATTGCAATAGATATTAATTTAAGGTTACCTTAAATAAATTAAGGTAATAAATGGAGGATAGTGTAAATATCTTTATAATACGATGATTTGTGTAGTTAGGGTAGTTTTGATTTGTCACTTAAGATGGAGGATTTTTATAAAATGTAATAAATGCAGTTTAAATTAAGGCATTGACGTTTGGGTATTTAAGAAGTGATAAACTAAAATTTATTTATTTATTTGAAAATTTGAAATCCAATTTGTGGATTTATTGCAAATAAGTGAAATTTGTGTTTAACCATTACATCGATAGGAATAAATTAAATTTAAGGTTATATTAATAAAATTTGGACTAGAGAAATGATATGAATCGGTTTTAGAAGCCTTAAATATAAAATGGGAAGTAGACGGGATTTCACGTTACAACCATTTTTAAAAATCCTGATGTATGTAGAAATATTTATGAAATATAACGTAAACCAATGTTGAATCAAAAGAATAGAGTCAACACTTATTTATTCATTTAATGTGATATAACTACGAGTATGATTTATTGCAAATTACATGGAAATCTAATATATAGGACATTACCTAAAAAGGAAGAGTAGATAAAATTTATGATAAACATATTTGTATATGAAGGTTATTGATTTAAGGAGAAATTGGGCAAGTTTTATGTATTTGGGTTAAGTGCAACCTTTAATAGATAAATTTAGTGCAATTAAAAGAAATTGACATTTAATATTTCGATAACTTAAAATTTGATGGGATAAGAACATTTGGGTAATGAAGGGATGACAAATATTAGCTGTGATTCTAGAAGGAATTAAATAGATAATGGGAAGATTAAAATCAGGTTCTAAGCAATAATTATTAAATAACAGAAGTTTAGGAGTAAAGTGAGATAATTGAAAATTTTAATCATTCATATAAGTCATTTGTTTATTAATATGAGTTAGCTAATAAATTTAACTTGGGCAATACCTATATATTGGAAACACATTTGTAAAGTGTAATTAATTGAATTTGGTGAATTGGGAATGAATCCAAGGTTATAGGAATTGATGTAATACTACGCAAATAAAAGGTAACTGCATAAAATCAATGTTTCGTAATAAATTGTAATTGATAATTAAGTAGGAATGGGTTTGAATTTGACAAAAAGGAAAATTTATTATTTGCTTACCCATCTATTCAATCTATTAAATTTGATCAGATCCATTTGCAATTAAATGAATTTATTTACAAGTTATTATGTATTTAGCTGATAACTATAAACCAATTAGGGCAATTGGGTATATATATTACCAGTTAAGTTATATAAGATAATGGTTGACTTAATTAAGGGAGTTTATGTAATAATTTCATTTATTTTGTAAGTGGAAATAAAACTTTAATGATAACAAGTATTCAAAATTTACCATCTATTTAGTATATTAAGTATAATTGATAATCAACTGCAACAAGTAATAAATAATAAATACGTAACGTTAAATGAAGTAATATTTGAAATTTAATATTTAGAAACTATGTAAATATAAGTGCAGATGAAATTGGGGATATTTACATATTGAAATATGAATCCAATGATAAATCAATCTAATTGACAATAAATAATGGAAAGTAAATTTAATTAAATTTTGGAAATTTAATATATATATATACAGTTATAAACCCTAGCTCCATCCTATTGTCATTTGCTGTATATTCATTTCTTCATCTCCTTCTCCTCCTCAAATGGTTGCAAAACCTAGATCTACTTCAATCCAAATTTCAATGAAAATGCAAACACTTCAGAAAAAATCCACAAAAATTATATGTTAATGTTCTCGAGGCACGTAATCTACTGGTGCAATTCGTTTTCTGTTTTGAACATTCGTTTGACCAGAATTAATTCAAACAGTCCGTGACCATTCATCATCGTCGTCGCAAACTTCGTCGGATCGTCAAACCTTTTTTGGGTTTTGTAGAGTGGAGGATGGGGATCGCATCTATATGGTTTTGTGTCGATTCAACGGTTAGATCGTCATAGACCTTCGATTAGGGTTTCTGGAAGGGGGCCGCATGCGTTTCTGGGAATAGAAGGAGTGACGTGGCACATATATTTGTAAGTGATGAATGTGTGTCGTTTTATTTATTTTCAATTTTGAATTCAATCATCATTTTTCGCCATAACTTTCTCATACGAAGTCGGATTCACACGAAATTTCTTTTGTTAGGATCGTAATTTAATTCCGGATTTGATGACGCTGGTTTGGACGAATTCCGAGAAGGGCAAATTTTTGGGTTTAAATCGAATTTAAATTTGATTTAAATTCAAAAGGTGAGTGTTTTAACCCACTCACAACTACTAGAAGCTTTTATGTTTGTTTAAATTAATTTTAGAAATGAATAGAAATTTATTTATGAGTATTTGGCATGTTTATTTTATTCATATCTGTTGAATTGCATTTATTTAATTTAACTGTTAATTTAATTAATTTATTGCGTATAAATTTACAGTTAAAATTTATTTGTTTGTATATGAACTGCTAGTTAACAGTTATATAATTTATTACTGAATATAGATTGTAGATTAATAGCTGTTAAATTTAATTTGAATAAAATTGCCAGTATTACCTGTTATGTAGTACCAAAAATAATATTGTTATTGATTGATATTGATTGATGATTGCGATTTAGATGATGGATGATGTTAATGAATGGATGTTTATCGTATATCATTAAATTGCAAATTATCATGCATATTTCATTTCATTCGGGATTGTGGTTTGAAATGATATATAACCGCAAAATTTTATATATATTTTTTTATTTGCGGATTGAAATGATAAATATTCGTATCACTTGACCATAGGATAGAAAATTATATACAGGCACCGCGGTATATATATATAACTATTTAAATGTGATTTCTATGGTTTGGATGGAATACGGTTTATAATAATCTTAAATTTTATATTGTATAAATATTATTCTTCCATATATGTACACATGAAGTTGAAAATTTTGAAATTAAAAGGTGTATAAATCTTTATTAAAAATGGAAGAAAATTAAGAAAATGGAGTTTAGTAATTTATATCATATGTTTAAATGTTAAGTTTGAAAATTTTAAGATATGATATTTATAATTGGATTTTTCCCAAAATAAATTGAAATGAATATTCTAGTATAATTTGAATTGGGAAAAATATATATTTTTTATTACTAGAAATTGAAGTCTTATTATTTATGGATTTTATATGAATATTCAAGACTAATTAATAGAACAATTGATTTGTTGAAAGAATAAAATCCAACTTTATTTTGAAATATTGATACTCAAAATGGATATACGTATATATAAATAAATTGAAGTGGTTTTGGAACTTGAGAGAGATAATATAAATTTTGGTTTAGACTTTAAAAAGAAATGTATTTGTAAAGCCATGAGAACTATTTTCTTTACAAAGTAACATTTAAGTTAAACCATTTAATTCATACACCGTTGAATGTCCAAACCATTCAAGTTTTTAGAAGTTATGGTTTTAAATTATGATTTTCAAAATATTATTTTTTGAAAATATTTGATTTTCAGACATTATGAAGTTAAAGCATTATGATTTTGGAAAAGAATTATATTTGGGATAAGTGATAAAATATGGTTTTGGGTTTTGAAATGATATCGTATTCATGGTTATGAAATGGAATGTTTATTCTGATTTTTAAAGTATAACCTATTTTTAAATGACCGCGGTGTTATAATAACGATGGGTTGGCAAAGAGACCGGGATCGGATATGGACATACTCTCTGTCGATACTGAAAACCACTTTGACTAACCGTGTACGCGGTGGAGATTCCAGAATGAAGTAGGTGGTGGCGACGTTTCCTGTAAGGTAAATACGTGGACCCGACTCCCGTGAGTTGGCATAAGGTGGCTAAAACAGGAGCGATTCTCAGGCCAATGAGGTCATTCCTCTGATCGGACCCTCCTCTTCGATATTATACTTTGATTTTGGATTGATTCAGTGGCCACTTCTATATTTTGATTTTGGGGAGTTAGTCCGAGGTGGGCGGTAACTGCGGCTATGCGTTTCCACCAGCCTGGATAGCAATTGGTATATGTACCCTGGCATTGCCTAATTGTGCCGTGTCACCTACCATACCGAGCCTTTACTACGAGTTTCTATTTGTGTCGTACCTATGGAGTATCCTCTGGTAGCTTCCCGATCAAGAGGTATTACGGTACTGTATAGACTATTGGCATTATTTGTGTTAAGGGCTATATGGGTAACCCCTTAACGCTATTAAAAAGTAAGTTTATTTTATAAATAGACACTATTATAATAGCGCAATATACTACATAGTAAATAGTTTAACGGATCCTTAGGAGATGTAAATCTCGAACATCTCTTGAGTTACTGTACTCATATTTATTTCTGTTAATTTAACTCACATAAGATCTTTTAGTTCTGACTCGAGTGTTTTTGTCTTTTCAAATTCGCTCGGGTCAGTCCGAGCGTTTCAGGATCGAAGACTTTAGCTTTGGAGGACGAAGACGAAGAATTCGTATTATTATTATTTATAGTATTGCACCACACTCATACTGTTCCGCTGCATTGATTGTATTGGTAGGTGTAACTCTGATATTTATTGTATAAAGCAAATCAAGTGTTTGTAAACTGTTTTGAACTGTATATTTATTATTATATTTTATCCTACCGCTGTGAGATTCTATTTTGTTTTTATTTCTTCTCTGTTTTTCTTATTTACCCCATAACAATCCGTCCTTCCGTTATGTTTTGAATTGGCACGTGTGTCGGTTTAAAGTGTGCGATAAGGCGGGATGTTACAGTTCGTATCGGAGCTTTGGTTTAGCAATAAACCTTGGTTTTGTGGGGTTTGACTCTTTGTTAATAGGGTAGTAATACCCTATGAGAGTCGTTGAGAGTATATATATGAGAGAGCGTATTTTGTTAGTTTTATAAAAAGATTTTGATATTGTGTTAATCTGTTCCGCTTTGTATTTATAAATTCTGGTTGATGCATGGGACGCTATGACATCAATAGGGATTTCTAAAAACTTAATAGGACAGACCGACATAACATTTTTTTTTAATATAGGTGAATGAAATAATTTTGCCTATTATATTTTCTATATATAAAAATATTTTTATAAAGATATATATATATATATTTGGTTGCTATAGATTGGGTGTTAGGAAATAAAAATATTTATAACAATTGAAGCTAAGTTGAAATTATAATAAATCAAATTGGAGATTTTAGAACTTAAGTCCGGGATTTTTGAAATCTTCTTTCAAAGGATTTATGAAATATAATGATTTGGTTTATAAATATTTTCTTATATAAATATTTATTATAATTCAAAAGAATTGGTTTAAAGAGGATTTTGAGAAAAATAAGTTTGTACTTTCCTCTCTGTCGCTGGAAAATAATTTCGGTGATGACGGCCTCATCATCGACTTTCATTTTCGAGTTTCGAAGGGGAAAGGCCACTGTAGTAAATTCTACTGCAGATTTATGTTGGAAATATCTGAATTTGTTTGTTTTAAATATAATTGAGATATAAAAGTTGTAAGAAATTAATTATCTATTATTTCAAAATAAATTGAAATTTGACCCGGAATTTAACTCTAAAATTTTCCATTAATTAATTGTTAAATTTTAGTGGAAAAAAAAAAGAAAAAAAAAATTTAGGTTAGTGAAATAAAGGTTAAGTAATCAATGAATTAAAAGGGTTGAGATTAAACTTGTATAAGTTCTTTTGCTTTTTCTTTAACATAAATAACTTACCAAGTATAAAAAGTTGAAATGTAAATTAAGAGTGGAATAGAATATTATGCAAGTAGAATTTTTGGAAATAATGAAGTATTCAATAAATTACTGTTATAAATAAGAATTTAATGGTATTAACTTAAGTGATGATTGGAATTTTACTAAAATTAAAGGTTGTATTATTAATAGGTGATTTTAACCTTAAGAAAGTAAAAAAATGAAATTCCTTAATTTATAAAGTTTGATTGTAGGGTTATTAACTTAAGTACGCCTTAATTTCCCCTATTCTAATATAATGGAAAGTAGGAAAAATATAAATGACTGCAATCCATAGTTAATGAATGAGTAAAATCTTTCACTTATAGGAATGCAAGTTATAAGGTTAATAAATTAAGTGTAAGTAGAGGGTTACTGTAATTAAATATAATGGAAACTTCAACATTAAATGAATGAATGAGATTAAAGGTAAGTCGAAATTGTAATTTATAAAACAAATATATATTAATTAAAGGAATGGAGAAGAAACTTGTAAATTTTCACTTACATTCTTAAAACATACATAACTTACCATATAATAAAAAGTTGCAATGTTAGTAGGAAAATGTAAGGGGAAATCTTACAAGTGAAGAGTAAGGTAATAAAGGTATTCTATTAATTTGCTATTATTAATGAGAATTAATTGTATAGACTTAAGTTAAATTGGAAATTTTACTATAAGTAAAGGTAAGTAGTATAAATAGATGATAGAAACTTTAGTAAATAAATTGGAATACAAATATAATGAATTTTGTGATAAATGGAAAATGAAAATTTGTAAGAAATAAAGAAATCACTCCATAAATGAAAGAAAGAAAATCAAACCACTGAAGCATGAGATAAATGTATAATAAATAAATTTGGGTGTTGGTTTGAATTGTGTTGTTTGATTTATGTTGTTGGGTAAGAAATTTGAAGTGGTTAAATGAATAAGTATCTATATTTGTTCCATCTAAGACTGTTGAGTAAAGGATGCACTTGATAGTTAATTTCATTTCATACAAATTTCAAGTTTGAACCCAAACAACTATTTGTTTGATGGATTAAATGGTTGCTTTGTTTGTGTATGTATGTTGTTTGTAAGGTTGATGGTTGTTGAATTGTTTGGTTAATTAATGATTGAATCCACTTGAATAGTTCACTTTAAAATAAATATTTAACCTTTTAGATTATATAAGTGAATACAGGTGATGGAAGCAACTGCTACTGCTTTTGGTTCCATAATAATAAGCGTATTTTGCCCGACAAATAGGTACGTTTTCGGATTACGTTTAAAGCGTTATTTTTCCCGTGTTGGGATATAATATTTTGATAATATATGTAATATATTTGTATATTTTGATATTATATTTTCTCCCGAGCCTCACCGTACAAAGGAGACTCTGTCAAAAAATTTCGTAAATTTTGGACTTAGAATTTTGTGAAAATATTTTCCCAACTTTAATAATTAAGTATAAAATAATATAATGATTATAAACAGGTAAATTTTATTTAAGAAAATAAATTTAGTAAATTATTGTTATAAGTTAATATTTGGAATAAGATGTACTGTTTTATTCTTCCTTCTCCCTTCTTTTTCCTTTTCGGGGACGAAAAGTTTTGAGTGGGGGAGATTGTAACGACCCGTTAAATTAATAATATTTAATAAATTAAATTAATATAATTTCTAATTTTTTTAAGAATAAATGTAGAAATTTGGTATAGTAGTTGTAACCTAGTGTAACAATAAAATTTTATGACAATAGATTTGGATAATGTAATTTGTCACTTTTTGTTAAAAGTAAATTTTAAGAAATCAATAAATGTTGAATTGAGAATATTAATAAAAAATATTAACTAAAATGAGATTCATTAATATAAAATCAGTAGTGAAGATGTCACCTTTGGTTGTAATAAAGGTGAATGCTATTAGTGGATGTCAACACTTAATAAAATTTATTTAGAATAAAAAGAATTTAAATGCATGTTTGAATAGAGTATTAAATTGATAGATTAAGCGTAAGTAATTAGAATTTAACCCTATAAGATATGGAACTGAATGTATGAATATAATTTTGTAGAAATAATTAATTAACAACTTATTTGTGCATACCCAATTTAATATAAATAACAAAAGGGCTAGCACTTGATGTGCCTAAGTATTAATATATTGGAACTATAATAAAATAGAGAGTTCGGTAGTAAATAGAAATAAAAAGACCGTTATTAACTAGTAAATTAATAAATGGATTCTAACAATAGGTAGTAATTAATGTGTGTATATTGGGCATTTGCGGATTACCAAATTTTCTACCTATTCATATAATTTATTTATGTAAATCTAAACCTATGGCAACATTTTGTTAATAAATGTTGGAAGTGAATTTGAATATATCAAAGGATAACAAGTGTTTAGGTTAACCATTTATTTTATTTAGTTAAGAAGGGAAATAGATTGAAATAAAGCTAATTTAATTTTTTTGGTTGTTAATGGGTATAGTTAAATAAGGAGAAGTTATAGGAAATAAAACGCGCACTAATGAGATGTAATATAATTCCAAAGTTATTTATACCCACAAATAGGTTAATTACTGTATAGAAAGAGTCTAAATCAATAAATGAATTTATTAAGATTACATTTATAATTTTTTTACCTTTATGCTGATTTAAGTTCAATTAATTTATTTGATTAAATAGTGCAGTAGCGTAGTTTTGTGCGGTAGTTGAAATAGCTAATTCTTTTAGGTGAAGTTAAGGCTAATTCTATGTATATATTTGACCTATTATTGATATAGATTCTAGGAAGCAGGATCTATTAATTAAATGGAGTATTAGATTCAATAATTGCATTTATCGCATAAATAAAGAGAATATAACTGTTAAATTTGGCGTTATTGAAATTAAAAAGGAATGGGGGAATAATAATTTGAAATCATTGCAATAGATATTAATTTAAGGTTACCTTAAATAAATTAAGGTAATAAATGGAGGATAGTGTAAATATCTTTATAATACGATGATTTGTGTAGTTAGGGTAGTTTTGATTTGTCACTTAAGATGGAGGATTTTTATAAAGTGTTATAAATGCAGTTTAAATTAAGGCATTGACGTTTGGGTATTTAAGAAGTGATAAACTAAAATTTATTTATTTATTTGAAAATTTGAAATCCAATTTGTGGATTTATTGCAAATAAGTGAAATTTGTGTTTAACCATTACATCGATAGGAATAAATTAAATTTAAGGTTATATTAATAAAATTTGGACTAGAGAAATGATATGAATCGGTTTTAGAAGCCTTAAATATAAAATGGGAAGTAGACGGGATTTCACGTTACAACCATTTTTAAAAATCCTGATGTATGTAGAAATATTTATGAAATATAACGTAAACCAATGTTGAATCAAAAGAATAGAGTCAACACTTATTTATTCATTTAATGTGATATAACTACGAGTATGATTTATTGCAAATTACATGGAAATCTAATATATAGGACATTACCTAAAAAGGAAGAGTAGATAAAATTTATGATAAACATATTTGTATATGAAGGTTATTGATTTAAGGAGAAATTGGGCAAGTTTTATGTATTTGGGTTAAGTGCAACCTTTAATAGATAAATTTAGTGCAATTAAAAGAAATTGACATTTAATATTTCGATAACATAAAATTTGATGGGATAAGAACATTTGGGTAATGAAGGGATGACAAATATTAGCTGTGATTCTAGAAGGAATTAAATAGATAATGGGAAGATTAAAATCAGGTTCTAAGCAATAATTATTAAATAACAGAAGTTTAGGAGTAAAGTGAGATAATTGAAAATTTTAATCATTCATATAAGTCATTTGTTTATTAATATGAGTTAGCTAATAAATTTAACTTGGGCAATACCTATATATTGGAAACACATTTGTAAAGTGTAATTAATTGAATTTGGTGAATTGGGAATGAATCCAAGGTTATAGGAATTGATGTAATACTACGCAAATAAAAGGTAACTGCATAAAATCAATGTTTCGTAATAAATTGTAATTGATAATTAAGTAGGAATGGGATTGAATTTGACAAAAAGGAAAATTTATTATTTGCTTACCCATCTATTCAATCTATTAAATTTGATCAGATCCATTTGCAATTAAACGAATTTATTTACAAGTTAGTATGTATTTAGCTGATAACTATAAACCAATTAGGGCAATTGGGTATATATATTTCCAGTTAAGTTATATAAGATAATGGTTGACTTAATTAAGGGAGTTTATGTAATAATTTCATTTATTTTGTAAGTGGAAATAAAACGTTAATGATAACAAGTATTCAAAATTTACCATCTATTTAGTATATTAAGTATAATTGATAATCAACTGCAGCAAGTAATAAATAATAAATACGTAACGTTAAATGAAGTAATATTTGAAATTTAATATTTAGAAACTATGTAAATATAAGTGCAGATGAAATTGGGGATATTTACATAATGAAATATGAATCCAATGATAAATCAATCTAATTGACAATAAATAATGGAAAGTAAATTTAATTAAATTTTGGAAATTTAATATATATATATATACAGTTATAAACCCTAGCTCCATCCTATTGTCATTTGCTGTATATTCATTTCTTCATCTCCTTCTCCTCCTCAAATGGTTGCAAAACCTAGATCTACTTCAATCCAAATTTCAATGAAAATGCAAACACTTCAGAAAAATTCCACAAAAATTATATGTTAATGTTCTCGAGGCACGTAATCTACTGGTGCAATTCGTTTTCTGTTTTGAACATTCGTTTGACCAGAATTAATTCAAACAGTCCGTGACCATTCATCATCGTCGTCGCAAACTTCGTCGGATCGTCAAACCTTTTCTGGGTTTTGTAGAGTGGAGGATGGGGATCGCATCTATATGGTTTTGTGTCGATTCAACGGTTAGATCGTCATAGACCTTCGATTAGGGTTTCTGGAAGGGGGCCGCGTGCGTTTCTGGGAATAGAAGGAGTGACGTGGCACATATATTTGTAAGTGATGAATGTGTGTCGTTTTATTTATTTTCAATTTTGAATTCAATCATCATTTTTCGCCATAACTTTCTCATACGAAGTCGGATTCACACGAAATTTCTTTTGTTAGGATCGTAATTTAATTCCGGATTTGATGACGCTGGTTTGGACGAATTCCGAGAAGGGCAAATTTTTGGGTTTAAATTCGATTTAAATTCAAAAGGTGAGTGTTTTAACCCACTCACAACTACTAGAAGCTTTTATGTTTGTTTAAATTAATTTTAGAAATGAATAGAAATTTATTTATGAGTATTTGGCATGTTTATTTTATTCATATCTGTTGAATTGCATTTATTTAATTTAACTGTTAATTTAATTAATTTATTGCGTATAAATTTACAGTTAAAATTTATTTGTTTGTATATGAACTGCTAGTTAACAGTTATATAATTTATTACTGAATATAGACTGTAGATTAATAGCTGTTAAATTTAATTTGAATAAAATTGCCAGTATTACCTGTTATGTAGTACCAAAAATAATATTGTTATTGATTGATATTGATTGATGATTGCGATTTGGATGATGGATGATGTTGATGAATGGATGTTTATTGTATATCATTAAATTGCAAATTATCATGCATATTTCATTTCATTCGGGATTGTGGTTTGAAATGATATATAACCGCAAAATTTTATATATATTTTTTTTATTTGCGGATTGAAATGATAAATATCCGTATCACTTGACCATAGGATAGAAAATTATATACAGGCACCGCGGTATATATATATAACTATTTAAATGTGATTTCTATGGTTTGGATGGAATACGGTTTATAATAATCTTAAATTTTATATTGTATAAATATTATTCTTCCATATATATACATATGAAGTTGAAAATTTTGAAATTAAAAGGTGTATAAACCTTTATTAAAAATGGAAGAAAATTAAGAAAATGGAGTTTAATAATTTATATCATATGTTTAAATGTTAAGTTTGGAAATTTTAAGATATGATATTTATAATTGGATTTTTCCCAAAATAAATTGAAATGAATATTCTAGTATAATTTGAATTGGGAAAAATATATATATTTTATTACTAGAAATTGAAGTCTTATTATTTATGGATTTTATATGAATATTCAAGACTAATTAATAGAACAATTGATTTGTTGAAAGAATAAAATCCAACTTTAGTTTGAAATATTGATACTCAAAATGGATATACGTATATATAAATAAATTGAAGTGGTTTTGGAACTTGAGAGAGATAATATAAATTTGGGTTTAGACTTTAATAAAGAAATGTATTTGTAAAGCCATGAGAACTATTTTCTTTACAAAGTAACATTTAAGTTAAACCATTTAATTCATATACCGTTGAATGTCCAAACCATTCAAGTTTTTAGAAGTTATGGTTTTAAATTATGATTTTCAAAATATTATGCTTTGAAAATATTTGATTTTCAGACGTTATGAAGTTAAAGCATTATGATTTTGGAAAAGAATTATATTTGGGATAAGTGATAAAATATGGTTTTGGGTTTTGAAATGATATCGTATTCATGGTTATGAAATGGAATGTTTATTCTGATTTTTAAAGTATAACCTATTTTTAAATGACCGCGGTGTTATAATAACGATGGGTTGGCAAAGAGACCGGGATCGGATATGGACATACTCTCTGTCGATACCGAAAACCACTTTGACTAACCGTGTACGCGGTGGAGATTCCAGAATGAAGTAGGTGGTGGCGACGTTTCCTGTAAGGTAAATACGTGGACCCGACTCCCGTGAGTTGGCATAAGGTGGCTAAAACAGGAGCGATTCTCAGGCCAATGAGGTCATTCCTCTGATCGGACCCTCCTCTTCGATATTATACTTTGATTTTGGATTGATTCAGTGGCCACTTCTATATTTTGATTTTGGGGAGTTAGTCCGAGGTGGGCGGTAACTGCGGCTACGCGTTTCCACCAGCCTGGATAGCAATTGGTATATCTACCCTGGCATTGCCTAGTTGTGTCGTGTCACCTACCATACCGAGCCTTTACTACGAGTTTCTATTTGTGTCGTACCTATGGAGTATCCTCTGGTAGCTTCCCGATCAGGAGGTATTACGGTACTGTATAGACTATTGGCATTATTTGTGTTAAGGGCTATATGGGTAACCCCTTAACGCTATTAAAAAGTAAGTTTATTTTATAAATAGACACTATTATAATAGCGCAATATACTACATAGTAAATAGTTTAACGGATCCTTAGGAGATGTAAATCCCGAACATCTCTTGAGTTACTGTACTCATATTTATTTCTGTTAATTTAACTCACATAAGATCTTTTAGTTCTGACTCGAGTGTTTTTGTCTTTTCAAATTCGCTCGGGTCAGTCCGAGCATTTCAGGATCGAAGACTTTAGCTTTGGAGGACGAAGACGAAGAATTCGTATTATTATTATTTATAGTATTGCACCACACTCATACTGTTCCGCTGCATTGATTGTATTGGTAGGTGTAACTCTGATATTTATTGTATAAAGCAAATCAAGTGTTTGTAAACTGTTTTGAACTGTATATTTATTATTATATTTTATCCTTCCGCTGTGAGATTCTATTTTGTTTTTATTTCTTCTCTGTTTTTCTTATTTACCCCATAACAATTCGTCCTTCCGTTATGTTTTGAATTGGCACGTGTGTCGGTTTAAAGTGTGCGATAAGGCGGGATGTTACAAGCAAAAACTCTCAACTACAAAGTTGTAGAGGACGATGAAAGCTTCAAATCCATACGGAGATGATCGAAAACGGAGCTTCGAATCAACGGAAAATCGAGCAAGAAGGGGCTGCATTTTTCACGCAAAACGAGGTGATAGGGGAGGCTGAGTTCAACATGGCGGCAGCCGATTGTGGCTCTCGAGCGGGGCTTCGCAACGATGGTCTCCGGTCGTCTTCAAGTCGAGTGTGGAGGTCGCAATAATTCGTTGAAGAAGCGCGGCCGTGGGTTCTTAGTAGCGTTCAAAACCTGGACAGTTGCATGACGAAGAAGAGAGGAAGAAAGGGGTGCGGCTAGGATCTGGGCAGTGGAATATGGACGGTGATGATCTATTTAGGGTTAAAAATAGAAATGAATGTTGAAAATTTTATATTAAAAATTCGTGTAACTTTGAAAATTCATATCTTTTTCATACGAGGTCGAAAACGCGCGAAACCAGTTGCGTTGGAATTGTATGGACGAGAACTACGCTATGGAATTGGATCGGAGTCGTTTGGAGTTAGTGAGAATTTCGGGTAAAATTAAATGTTCGTTTAATTTTATTCGAAATAAATCGCTAAAACGAAATTGAAATCAAGGTGAGAACTTCTCACTCAATCGAATCGGTTTCGATTTTAATTTTAAATAGTTAGATTTAAAATTGTTGATTGAATGTTGAATGATGATTGTTATCTATTGGTTGTTAAAATAGACATTATGCGCCGTTAGTAAGCGGAGGTTATTTATTAAAAACATATACCGCGAATATTTCATAAACAGTGAAATTGGTATTATTTATGTACTTGGAGTTGATTTCCCGCATTATATAGCGGATGAGACCCTATTGCGCCGTCTATTAAGCGGATAATATTTTATAAATCCCATATACCGCGATAATTCCGTACTGGAGCGGAATTGGTATTGTGCTAATGTTTTTGGATGCAGGGAAACAGGTTGGAGGGATCCAACTGGATTCCTCAACTGTATTGATTTATTTACAGATATTGTGATATTTGTTGATTATCATATCGATATATGATATTTGGATGTCGTGATTGACTATTTGGTGCTGCTGCATCATCGGATCCATTTCTGAAGTTTTAAAATAATGATTTTTGGTTTTAAAAGGAATTTTAAAGTGATTTTCGAAAGTATTCGTTTTATTAAATTTTGAATTGTTAAAAATAAATAAACGTTAAAATTTTAATGTTATAAAAGTATGATTTTTATGAAGTGAAAGTGAAAAGTGATTTTTGAAATAAATAGTTAATAAATTTATGAAATGGTTTAAATTGGAATTTTTGGACTATTACAAACAATTTTTATAAAAGATTTATAAAATTGATATTTTATAAATTAAAAATATTGGAATATTAAAACGAGTTTTTATAAGTGTTAAAAATGAAATAAAAATGGATTTCATAAGTGAACGGAATTTATAGATTTATAAATTGTGAAGTTATAAAATGAATAGATTTTGTAAAGTAGAAGATCTATAAGTAATTACCTTATAAATCGGATTTTGGCATTTAAATGAGATATAAATGGAATTTGTTAATAATGAGATTTATAAATCGAAGCTTTTAAATAGAAATGGAATTTATAAACATTGTTTATAAATTCGAAATCAATTTAATTTGACAAATTGAACATTGAAGTTTATTAAAGGAAATATATTCACGATTTTGGACAGTGAATACATTATTGAATAAAATGGTCATGTTTGGCAAAATGAATATTATAGAATAAAGTTAATTATTTTAAAGATGTTTTAAAATCTATTATGAATCGAAACCATAGATTTCAACATTTATTGTTGAAATAGACGTTTTCGAGAAAGAAGGAAATGGTGGACTATAACACTGTTGTTATAGTAAATGGTTTCCGAAAGGAAATGTTTTGTATAGTATTGGGATTTATATATCTATTTAAACTTTGAATCGCTATACTAGTGATTTTGGGTCGTCGTAACGACGTTTTACACAACATTCGTTATTGACCCAAATAAATGTGTTAAGAGAATGATTTCCTTAAGGAATGAAATATATACTAAATTTTGATTTAAGTATATCGAATATTTTCAAATGTTGAAAATAAATAGATTTGTGATGTACTTATTATTAAATAAGTATGGAAATATTTTTCCAATGTGAAATGAACGTTTTAGAATTTATCCTTGTAAGATAAATTGAAAGTGAATATTGAAAATCGTACATCATAGATATTTTGGGATTATAAATTCACTATGGAATTTATAAAAGAAAGCGGAATTAGTTTAAAAATAAACGTTGATTTATTTTTAAAGTGTGGGAATAAATTTACGGATTTGGAACGTAAATATAAAGTAAATCGGTAAGGATTTATTTAAATTGGTTTAAATGAACCATTTTGAAATGAAAGTATTTCCAAGTAAGGAAAAGTGATTTGAATGATTGTTTTCAAATGGTTGAAGTGTGGAAGTTTATATCTAGTAAAGATATTTTGAGAAATAAATAATTTGGAAAATTATTTGGAATCTGGTGATGTTGAGCATCTTTATTGATAGTTAAATAATCCGACTATCAATATTTACCTTTAAATAGGTATTTATTGCGATTGTTTGAATTTGAATGCCACACTTATTTTTGAATAAGCGCTCACTATTCGGGTTAGCCGGGAAAGGACCTTGGGGTCGTATAACCTATTCCGAACATGTGATACGTCGTTATGGATAGCATTTGATGACCGGTGTTGGAGACCGGATATTTGTGAAAACGGAAGGATTACCGTCGAGTTACTCTACATCGGCTGATCTCCGATATAGAGGTTTTATCACCCTTAGTGACGGGAAGTCCGGTCGTGATTAGTGAATATCCGGAATGCAAGGACTTCTTTGTAAGTGCATTTGGTTCTGTTCGAGCCCGGAACAGACTTGTATGGATTGTATGTCTGACATTACAAGTTGAGATATAAAGCTGATTTCTTTCAAATATATTTCTGTTGGTGGCGGACAATTTATTCTCTTAGCTTAACACCCTTCTCTGAGACGTACGAGCTCAGAGGTTATATAGTTGAAGGTTATTAGTGATCTACTCCCAATTTGGTAGTGTGGCATGCTGAGTGTTGCTGTGAAATGATCATTGTTTGATTATTTGTGATATGATCATTTGTTTGATCATTTATCTTGGTGATCATTTCTATGATCATTTGATTGACCCAAAGCACAGCTTTTGTATAAAGCGTGGCTTTGTGGACGAGACTTCGTCGGACCTCACACCCCGAAAATAGTCAAAACAGGAAGGATGCGGCAAGGTTATTAGGGGGTAGCGCCCCTTTAGTGTATGTCATTCCTTCTGGATAGAGGTGGTATCATGGTATGGAGCCCAGATACTTAACCTATGTTGTTGCTGCAAATTTTATGGTTGTTGGAAATCGAGGATCCTCGGATAGATCGGTTACGATCGGGGGATGACATATTCATGTCAGTAGTTACCCAGTTAGGGGTAACCCGGCCTTGTGTTGGCAGAGATCCGGTTTGGTTCTCGGGTCGTCTTTCCAGAGGCGTACCTATGTGGCAATGGGAAGTTCCTTGGCCTGACCATTTGTTGGAAATCCAAAGAAACAATACGATCTTGTACGGTTTTAGTTGTAGAACCTGCCATGGAATGTGGCGGTAACCTGCTATTGAACATGGTAGCTATAGTAGGCATAAGTGCGGAATGCCTATGCTGGCTAAGATTTATATTCTACTTTCGAAATTGTTTTCTACACTATGCACTAGTGATAATATCAAATGTTCCTTTTTAATGCGTATCAAGCATCTTTGACTATCATAAGGAGAAATCTCCTCCGATTCAACATTTGCATTGTGTGTGTGTGTGTGCGGGAGGCCTTATGGTAGTCTCATTTAAAAAAAAACATTGCGAATTAACTTTAAAAATATTCCTCTATTTTGTTTTAAAGATAAACTGTTTTGGTTCTCACACCAGTCACATGACTGACTCGGAGTTTATTGTTTTCCCTCCTAAACTCTGGGTGCCCACCAATTTCCACACGGGCAGTCAAGAGTTAAGGTTTATCAGGATATTCTGGAATTTAGGAGTTGCTGGAGGCAAGCTGGATAGCATGGCGTATTACTAGTATATAGTATTTCTTTTCCGCTGTTTGTTGTTGTTTGTTGTTGTACACTCTGATGATGTAATGTAAAATGATGTAATGTAATAACTGATATAGTTCTTTGTTTAAAGATTATTCATTTATTATTATATGTTGATCCGCTGCGATTGTGAGATTCTGATATATTGTTTTATTGTTCTGTTGTTTCTGTTCTGTTCTATCTTTTTCTCTCTTCTTCTATCTTTTTCTTCTTCTTTAACCCTAACATTTCGGTTTTTCGGCAACGAAAAATCGCAGACGTTACATTTGGTATCAGAGCGTATGGTTAAGCGACAACCATGGCTCTGTTGGGTATACCTCATTAGAGATGGAGTCAGTAGTACTGTAGAATGAGTTTGAGTGTAATAATAGCTATGAGCGCGTATTTGTTAGTGAATATGAAACTGTTTTATATTGTGTTTGCTTATCCGTTGAGCTGTTTGTGAATTCTGGTCGGTAGATGGGACGCCATATTATTGATAGGGATTTCTAAACTCTTAAACGAGGCATGTCAACATAGTATTATTTAAATTGGGTAAATGAAATAATTTTACCTTGATTATGTTTTATATATAAAGGAATAATTTTTTAGGATTATTAAGTGTATATGAATTGATTGTTTGGTTGTTGAATAAGTTAAATAAAACACCAATTTTGAAAGAATAACTGTATAAGCAAATGAATTATAAGTATGGAACTATAATTAAGGTGATTTACAATTGTGAAATAATCTTATATACAAGAAGTGAAATTATATAAGTAAAAGACTTATAAATGTGATTTATATTCTGAAACCAAAATTCCAGAGAAGTGTTTTGAAAAGATTTTATATTTTGGGAAAATTGTTTTGGAGAGATGAAAGCTCTAAACTCTTTTCGGTCGCTGGAAAATAATTCCGATGATGATCATGACATCATCGGTGTTCATTTTCGGGTTTCCAAAAGAGGTATTGCTTCCAGATTATTTTAAATGAAGTTGTTTGGAAAATTTTAAGTTTGGTTTTGGGAATTCAAAAGATAATTTGAATTAATTTCAAAAGTGGTTTTGAAAGTTTGAAAGGACTCTGGAATCCTATTTAAATATTATGGGAATGATAAATGAATTGATAACTTATAAAGATTGAATTTTGATAGAATAAATTTAACTTAAAGGATGGAGTTAAATTAAAGGAAGTATAAGTAAATCAATAAAATTCAAGTTGAAATAAATTTGAATTGTCCTCAAAGGCATGTAATTTGAAATTTAACAAAAGGAAAGTTAAATAAATTGATTTGGATTCGATAAGGTGGTTGAAAAGGAATATAACTTAAGTGAAGTTAAATAAAGTTGATTTTGGTGTCAAAGTAAATTAATAAGTGAATTAATGAAGTGAAGTCATTAAGAATTTGAACTTGAGTTATATAAATGAAATTCAACATTATATTGTTAAAGGAATTAACAATTGAATTGATGAAGGGATGAAATATTAATCAACTGAATGTAAATAATTAGTATGAAACAATGAATATAAGTGTAAATTCATTAAACTAATGTTATTGGAAGTTGAATAAATTGAAAGAAAGTCAATTTAATATGATCCAATTGGAATTAAATGTATTGAACCAAATTGAATGTAAAGTGAATAAATTTGGTTGTATTGAATAAACATTGGTTGTTATTTGATTGTTAGTTGATTGTATATAATTCATTAAGTGTTAATGAAATTGAATTAGCGAAATTGTAAGCTATGTAATTAAATTCAAATGGATAATATGTAAATTTGAATAGAATTGGATTTGATTTGGATTGAAAGCGAATCAATGTGAATAAATTAGTGGATGTATACTAATTGGAAAATGAAAAAATGAATGTTAGAAAAAAATCCAATGTAAATGAATCAAATGTGATTTAAATTGAAAACCAATTCATTGAATATTAATGAGAATATGAATGAATATTGATTTGGTTATGGATGATAGTTGGTTGATGTTTGCATTTGTTGTTTTGTTGCATTTGCTATATTGGCACATGTAGTTGTTATGTTGCTATATGTTGTATATTGATACTATTTTCATATATACATGTTCTCATATGTTTGTTGAGTGTTTAGTAGGTGCGGATGGCGTTTGCTTCGCATTTGGAGCTCGCTTTCGTGCTATATTAGCCATATATGCTCGCTAATAATATAATAAGGTACATATCTCGGATTACATACCGTACTTTTACACTTTTTTTTCCCTGCGGGATGCCTCATCACTTGATGAGATGTATATTTGTGATATATATACTGTCATTTTTTTCGGATCGAGCCGCGCAAAGGAGACTATGGCGAATTTTTCCGAAAATTTAAGGCGTTAGAAAAATTTTGAAAAAAATTGGGAAAATTTTGTGAAAACTAAAAATTTGATTTTGGAATTGAAAGTTAAACAGTAGTAATTGGTTTTGAAAATATAACTAAGTATGAGTTGGAAACTTAGTAAAGGATTGTAGAAGTTTAACTATGGATTTTGAAAAGTTAATAAATTCTGTAACTTTTTCTTACTTTGTAATTTCGAGGACGAAATTCTTTTAAGGGGGGAAGTTTGTAACGACGCAGAATTTTTGATAATTTAAATTTGAATATTTAATTGAATTTAAATGTTAATAAGTGAAATTTATTAGTCGAATAAATTTTATTTTGAATATTGGATTTAATTGGATAATTAAATCGATAATTTAATAATTGAAATTACAGAAATAATTGAAAATTGGGTTTAATATGATTGAAAATGATTTGTAAAATTTTATTATATCATATTAAAGTTATAGAGATGTTATAGAACTTTTAAAATGGAATTTAAAGTTAAATTGTGAAAATTGAATATTTTAATATTTAAATCGACTAGTGAAAATAGCCAATTTTTGAACAGTCTCAGAATTGGACGAAACTAGTTCCATTGGATCCGTAATAGTTTGTTATTATGGGATTTCAATTTTCGTAGCAATCCGAATTTTCGTTTGATCGTTGCAGCTCGAAACGCATCGAAATTGTTTTAATATTAATTTGGCGAGTTAAAATAGTCATTTTTCAAAAAGTCTCGGATTTTGACGAAACTAGTTTCATCGGATCCGTAATGTGATATTATTGTAAGGTTTCAAATTTCAAGTCAATCGGATTTATCGTTTATCCGGTGCAAGCTAAAACGCCTAGAAAATCGTTTAATCGGTTTAATTTAAAATTGAACGTTTATTGCCATAACTCGCACAGATGACCGAATTAGCTCCCGAAACACGTTCCATTGTGTTCGGAACGTGGGGTAAACCTTAGAAACGCCAACCGGCACGCTTCGTTTGGAGTTCGGAAAATCCGGGATGAATAGTGTCGCGTATTTTTCTATAAAAGGACCTCAATCTTCATTTTTGCAAATAAAAACAAGGCTAGGGTTTCAGCCGCCACCCTCTTGATTAATGGCCAGAAAATTTTGAAACTTCTTTCTCATTTTCCTCTCAATCCATCAACAATTAGCAAAAACTCTCAACTACAAAGTTGTAGAGGACGATGAAAGCTTCAAATCCATACGTAGATGATCGAAAACGGAGCTTCGAATCAACGGAAAATCAAGCAAGAAGGGGCTGCATTTTTCACGCAAATCGAGGTGATAGGGGAGGCCGAGTTCAACATGGCGGCAGCCGATTGTGGCTCTCGAGCGGGGCTTCGCAACGATGGTCTCCGATCATCTTCAAGTCGAGTGTGGAGGTCGCAATTATTCGTTGAAGAAGGGCGGCCGTGGGTTCTTAGTAGCGTTCAAAACCTGGACAGTTGCGTGACGAAGAAGAGAGGAAGAAAGGGGTGCGGCTAGGATCTGGGCAGTGGAATATGGACGGTGATGATCTATTTAGGGTTAAAAATAGAAATGAATGTTGAAAATTTTATATTAAAAATTCGTGTAACTTTGAAAATTCATATCTTTTTCATACGAGGTCGAAAACTCGCGAAACCAGTTGCGTTGGAATCGTATGGACGAGCACTACGCTATAGAATTAGATCGGAGTCGTTTGGAGTTAGTGAGAATTTTGGGTAAAATTAAACGTATTCGAAATAAATCGCTAAAACGAAATTGAAATCAAGGTGAGAACTTCTCACTCAATCGAATCGGTTTCGATTTTAATTTTAAATAGTTAGATTTAAAATTGTTGATTGAATGTTGAATGATGATTGTTATCTATTGATTGTTAAAATAGACATTATGCGCCGTTAGTAAGCGGAGGTTATTTATTAAAAACATATACCGCGAATATTTCATAAACAGTGAAATTGGTATTATTTATGTACTTGGAGTTGATTTCCCGCATTATATAGCGGATGAGACCCTATTGCGCCGTCTATTAAGCGGATAATATTTTATAAATCCCATATACCGCGATAATTCCGTACTGGAGCGGAATTGGTATTGTGCTAATGTTTTTGGATGCAAGGAAACAGGTTGGAGGGATCCAACTGGATTCCTCAACTGTATTGATTTATTTACAGATATTGTGATATTTGTTGATTATCATATCGATATATGATATTTGGATGTCGTGATTGACTATTTGGTGCTGCTGCATCATCGGATCCATTTCTGAAGTTTTAAAATAATGATTTTTGGTTTTAAAAGGAATTTTAAAGTGATTTTCGAAAGTATTCGTTTTATTAAATTTTGAATTGTTAAAAATAAATAAACGTTAAAATTTTAATGTTATAAAAGTATGATTTTTATGAAGTGAAAGTGAAAAGTGATTTTCGAAATAAATAGTTAATAAATTTATGAAATGGTTTAAATTGGAATTTTTGGACTATTACAAACAATTTTTATAAAAGATTTATAAAATTGATATTTTATAAATTAAAAATATTGGAATATTAAAACGAGTTTTTATAAGTGTTAAAAATGAAATAAAAATGGATTTCATAAGTGAACGGAATTTATAGATTTATAAATTGTGAAGTTATAAAATGAATAGATTTTGTAAAATAGAAGATTTATAAGTAATTATCTTATAAATCGGATTTTGGCATTTAAATGAGATATAAATGGAATTTGTTAATAATAAGATTTATAAATCGAAGCTTTTAAATATAAATGGAATTTATAAACATTGTTTATAAATTCGAAATCAATTTAATTTGACAAATTGAATATTGAAGTTTATTAAAGGAAATATATTCACGATTTTGGACAGTGAATACATTATTGAATAAAATGGTCATGTTTGGCAAAATGAATATTATAGAATAAAGTTAATTATTTTAAAGATGTTTTAAAATCTATTATGAATCGAAACCATAGATTTCAACATTTATTGTTGAAATAGACGTTTTCGAGAAAGAAAGAAATGGTGGACTATAACACTGTTGTTATAGTAAATGGTTTCCGAAAGGAAATGTTTTGTATAGTATTGGGATTTATATATCTATTTAAACTTTGAATCCCTATACTAGTGATTTTGGGTCGTCGTAACGACGTTTTACACAACATTCGTTATTGACCCAAATAAATGTGTTAAGAGAATGATTTCCTTAAGGAATGAAATATATACTAAATTTTGATTTAAGTATATCGAATATTTTCAAATGTTGAAAATAAATAGATTTGTGATGTACTTATTATTAAATAAGTATGGAAATATTTTTCCAATGTGAAATGAACGTTTTAGAATTTATCCTTGTAAGATAAATTGAAAGTGAGTATTGAAAATCGATTGAAAATCGTACATCATAGATATTTTGGGATTATAAATTCACTATGGAATTTATAAAAGAAAGAGGAATTAGTTTAAAAATAAACGTTGATTTATTTTTAAAGTGTGGGAATAAATTTACGGATTTGGAACGTAAATATAAAGTAAATCGGTAAGGATTTATTTAAATTGGTTTAAATGAACCATTTTGAAATGAAAGTATTTCCGAGTAAGGAAAAGTGATTTGAATGATTGTTTTCAAATGGTTGAAGTGTGGAAGTTTATATCGAGTAAAGATATTTTTGAGAAATAAATAATTTGGAAAATTATTTGGAATCTGGTGATGTTGGGCATCTTTATTGATAGTTAAATAATCGGACTATCAATATTTACCTTTAAATAGGTATTTGTTGTAATTGTTTGAATTTGAATGCCACACTTATTTTTGAATAAGCGCTCACTATTCGGGTTAGCCGGGAAAGGACCTTGGGGTCATATAACCCATTCTGAATATGTGATACGTCGTTATGGATTTCATTTGATGACCGGTGTTGAAGACCGGATATTTGTGAAAACGGAAGGATTACCGTCAAGTTACTCTACATTGGACGATCTCCGATACAGAGGTTTTATCACCCTTAGTGACGGGAAGTCCGGTCGTGATTAGTGAATATCCGGAATGCAAGGACTTCTTTGTAAGTGCCTTCGGTTCTGTTCGAGCCCGGAACAGACTTGTATGGATTGTATGTCTGACATTACAAGTTGAGATATAAAGCTGATTCTTTCAAATATATTTCTGTTGGTGGCGGAGAATTTATTCTCTTAGCTTAACACCCTTCTCTGAGACGTACGAGCTCAGAGGTTATATAGTTGAAGGTTATTAGTGATATACTCCCAATTTGGTAGTGTGGCATGCTGAGTGTTGCTGTGAAATGATCATTGTTTGATTATTTGTGATATGATCATTTGTTTGATCATTTATCTTGGTGATCATTTCTATGATCATTTGATTGACCCAAAGCACAGCTTTTGTATAAAGCGTGACTTTGTGGACGAGACTTCGTCGGACCTCACACCCCGAAAATGGTCAAAACAGGAAGGATGCGGCAAGGTTATTAGGGGGTAATGCCCCTTTAGTGTATGTCATTCCTTCTGGATAGAGGTGGTATCATGGTATGGAGCCCAGATACTTAACCTATGTTGTTGCTGCAAATTTTGTGGTTGTTGGAAATCGAGGATCCTCGGATAGATCGGTTACGATCGGGGGATGACATATTCATGTCAGTAGTTACCCAGTTAGGGGTAACCCGGCCTTGTGTTGGCAGAGATCCGGTTTGGTTCTCGGGTCGTCTTTTCAGAGGCGTACCTATGTGGCAATGGGAAGTTCCTTGGCCTGACCATTTGTTGGAAATCCAAAAAAACAATACGATCTTGTACGGTTTTAGTTGTAGAACCTGCCATGGAATGTGGCGGTAACCTGCTATTGAACATGGTAGCTATAGTAGGCATAAGTGCGGAATGCCTATGCTGGCTAAGATTTATATTCTACTTTCGAAATTGTTTTCTACACTATGCACTAGTGATAATATCAAATGTTTCTTTTTAATGCGTATCAAGAATCTTTGACTATCATAAGGAGAAATCTCCTCCGATTCTGCGTTTGCATTGTGTGTGTGTGCGGGAGGCCTTATGGTAGTCTCATTTAAAAAAAACATTGCGAATTGACTTTAAAAATATTCCTCTATTTTGTTTTAAAGATAAACTGTTTTGGTTCTCACACCAGTCACATGACTGACTCAGAGTTTATTGTTTTCCCTCCTAAACTCTGGGTGCCCACCAATTTCCACACGGGCAGTCAAGAGTTAAGGTTTATCAGGATATTCTAGAATTCAGGAGTTGCTGGAGGCAAGCTGGATAGCATGGCGTATTACTAGTATATAGTATTTCTTTTCCGCTGTTTGTTGTTGTTTGTTGTTGTACACTCTGATGATGTAGTGGCGCAGCGGATTAATCGAAACAAAACTTCAATCGATGGAATGTAGCAATCGGTGAGTTGAAGATACCAAAATGCCCAAATTCGTTGATCCAAAGATACCGAACTCTAGCTATCTCAAACACGTTGATAGCGCACTATACCGTGTTTAAAGATCTACGATTCTTCGCACGTTGATCTAGCGCACTAGATTCCGTGAATCGGCTTCTACGATCGTTGAATCGAGCGCACTCGATTAGCCGAATGAGGAGATAGGAGATTACACTCAACTACCAATTGGTATGAAAGCACAAAGCTAACAAAAGGAATTTTATTCAAAAATCAACAACCCCAAATGTACAACCCACACCCCTATTTATAGAGTTACAACAGTCCCCATAAGTCGTTGCCGACTCATGAACTCTGACACATCATAAGTCGTTACCGACTCAACAACACAGCACAGCTTACACGACTCACAGATATACGACTCATCCACAATACAGACTCAAGCGACTCATGACTAAGAACACACGACTCACGACTCAGCAACAATACTACGCCCCCCATATGTCGCAGACGACTTACACTACAACGACTCATATATACACACGGGTTACACGACTCAAGATATGCACAGACTCAAACAGTACACGACTCAATGGTTCAGACGACTCATCATACAAAGCCTCATTACAACACCTCCGACCCAAGAAAATGCGACTCAACATCTTCCAACGACTCAAGCTCCCAAGCTTATTTGCGGCATATCCCTTCAACCGAGTCAACACCGAACGACTCAACTGGGTCGTAACCCTTCCACCGACTCAAGTCTTCATCAGTTGGAACCTTCTCCTTCTTCATGCTAAGTCGTAAACGACTTATGGATGGGTCATTGAGTCGTGGACGACTCAACTCCGATACCTCCTCCTCTTTCTTGTTAAGCCGTAGCTCGTTCCTCCAAGCTTCGTTAAGTCAGAAACGACTCATGTTTCCACTAACCCGTGAACGACTCATCAAGCACGAACGACCTAAGTCGTTAAGAGATGCCTCTTTCCCATATGACTCCTTCGCTTGTCTCGTGCACGACTTACGAGTTAAATCCGAAACTTCTTGACTCGTGCACGACTTAATATGGTCTAACTTCTGAATTTCCATAGGCCTTGCTGCATCATCCTCCCCTGGTTGAAAAAAATTCGTCCTCGAATTTGCAAATTCTTTCTCATCAAAATGTTCATTTCCATATTATGGCACCAGATGCTTAATATTGAATACGTCAGAAGTGTAAATATCCTCCGGCAGTTTCAACTTATAAGCATTGTCATTAATTCGTTTCACAACTTCGACAGGACCAATTTTTCTGGCTTTCAGCTTATTATAAGCGCCCACTGGAAAACGATCCTTGGTTAATACAGCATAAACCAAATCACCTTCCTTAAATTCAACATTTCGTCGTTTCAAGTCTGCAAACTTCTTATACTTCTCATTCGACTTTTCCAATCGTTCCTGAACGACTTTATGACATTTAGTCAGCTCATCAACAAAATCAGCAGCTCGTTTAACTGTTCCCTTCGACTGTGGTACTACTGCCAAATCTAACGGTCCCCTGGGTAAAATTGAATAAACAATCTGAAATGGACTGAATCCTGTGCTACGATTCACTGCATGATTATGAGCAAATTCTGCCTGGCATAGCTTCATGTCCCAACTTCTCAAATTATCCTGTACAAGACAACGCAACAAATTTCCCAATGACCTGTTAACAACTTCTGTCTTCCCATCAGTTTGCGGATGATAAGCACTACTAAATTTCAGTTTCGTTCCCATCATCTTCCACAAACTCAGCCAAAAGTGACTCAGAAAACGAGTATCTCGATCAGAAACAATAGATTCTGGTAAACCATGAAGTCGATAAATCTCCTTGAAAAATAACTGTGCCACTCGAACTGCATCTGCTGTCTTCTTGCAAGCAACAAAATGTGCCATCTTCGAAAACCTGTCCACTACAACAAATATCGAATCATTTCCCCTTTGAGTTCTGGGCAAACCCAAAACGAAATCCATGCTAATATCAATCCATGGCTTAGATGGTACTGGTAATGGCATATACAACCCTGCATTCGTTGCTGTTCCCTTTGAAACTTGGCAAATATGACATCGCTCCACGAACCTTTCAACCTCTTTTCTCATCGACGGCCAAAAGTAGGATTGTGAAATCAACTGCAAAGTACGATCACGGCCCACATGCCCTTCCTCATGTAACTCCTTGATAATTTTCAATCTCAAGCTACAGTCTGGAATACACAAACGATTCCCTTTAAACAGAAAACCATCAACTATCATAAATTCATCGGTACCCCCTTCCTTCACTTTTTCAACATATTTCACAAAATAAGGATCTTCTTTAATCATCTCTGGCAGTAATTCAAACCCCGTCACTTCAACCTTCAATGTTGTTAATAAATGACTCCTCCTACTCAAAGCATCAGCTACCCGATTTGTCACCCCTGATTTGTGCTTAACGACAAAAGTAAACTGCTGCAAATAAGCAATCCATGACGCATGTCTTGCTGAAACCTTGTCCTGCCCCTGTAAATGCTTCAATGCTTCATGATCAGTGTAAAGAACAAATTCCTTCTGAAATAGATAGTGTCTCCAATGCTTAACAGCTTGCACAACAGCATAGAATTCAACGTCATAAGTACTGTATCTCATCTTTGCCCCTGACAACTTCTCACTGTAATATGCAATAGGTCTCCCACATTGACTCAACACTCCTCCAATCCCAACCTTTGATGCATCAGTGTGTAGCTCAAACAACAACTGGAAATTTGGTAAAACAAGAATTGGTGCAGACGTCAACAATTCCTTGATCTTTTCAAAAGCAACCCCCGCTTCTTCTGACCATACAAATTGTTTCACTTTCATGCAATCAGTCACTGGAGCCATCACGCTACTAAAGTGTGGTATGAATCTTCGGTAGAATGATGCTAACCCATGAAAACTTCTAACTTCAGTGATAGTTCTCGGCTGTGGCCAATTTCTAATAGCTTCAACTTTACTCTGGTCAACTTGAATACCTTCTCTTGAAACAACATAACCCAGAAATAGAACTCTGTGCGTCATAAACACACATTTCTTCGTAGCAGCATAAAATTGTTCCTCACGAAGAATAATCAATACTTCCCTCAAATGTTGAACATGCTCCTCCGTACTCCTGCTGTATATCAGAATATCATCGAAATAAACCACGACGAACTTCCCAATGAATGGTCTAAATATTTGATTCATCACCCGCATGAATGTACTAGGTGCATTTGACAAACCAAATGGCATAACCAACCATTCGTACAACCCCTCTCTCGTCTTGAAAGCTGTCTTCCATTCGTCTCCAGGTCTGATTCGAATTTGATGATAACCACTCTTCAAATCAATCTTCGAGAATATAGTTGCCCCACTCAACTGATCCAACAAATCATCCAACCTCGGCATAGGAAATCTATATCGGACAGTGATCTTATTCAAAGCTCTACTATCTGTGCACATCCTCCATGTTCCGTCCTTCTTTGGTACTAATAATGCTGGCACGGCACAAGGACTCAAGCTTTCCTGAACACGTCCCTGTTCCAACAACTCTTCCACCTGCCTTCGTAACTCCTCATGTTCCTTCGGACTCATTCGGTAATGTGGTCGATGTGGTAAAACTGCTCCTGGCACAAGATCAATCTGATGTTGAATGTCTCTAAGTGGTGGTAACTCCTTAGGTAACTCCTCTGGAAAGACATCTTCAAATTCTTTCAAAATTGGCTTTGCTTCTTCTGGAATTTCAACTTCTTCCCTACTCTCTCTCCCAATCAACAAAAATACTTCAGTCTCTTCCTCAACTTCCTTGACAAACTCCTTCAAAGTCAACAGAGTTTTCAATTCCTCAATCTCCTCCAGCTTGCTCTCCTTCTACTGTTGCTTCTTGGGAACCAAAGTGATTTTAGTACCCTCGAACATGAAACTGTAACTGTTGGCACGACCATCATGTTGTACTGCTCTATCAAACTGCCATGGTCTGCCCAACAACAGATGACACACATCCATGTCTACAACGTCACACCAAATTTCATCTTTGTACTTCTTCCCAATAGAAAAATTAACACAAGCTCTTCGACACACCTTCACTTCACCACCCTTCCTTAACCATGCTAGCTTGTACGGTTTAGGATGCTTCTCAGTCTTCAAGTTCAATTTCCTCACAGCCACTGTAGAAATAATATTATCACAACTTCCCGCATCAATAACGAACTTGCAAACCTTTCCCAGAATAGTGCATGTCGACTGAAAAATATTGCTTCTCAACCAACTAGAATCCTCTTCTTGCTTTGGTGTCAAACAACTTCTCCTCATCATAAGATTACAACCTTCATCTCCAAACAATTCTTCTTCCTCCTCAACATAAGGTGTATTTGAACATTCTGCCTCCTCACCATCATCCTCCTCAACTTCTGCAACCATGGTTCTCTTCTTCGGCTTCGGACATTCATTGCTTTTGTGACCCAACTCCTGACAATTATAACATTTGAAAACACTGCTAGCCTTTGCCTTCTCAACCTCCTTCACCACTGGCTTTGAAACAGGTTTAGGAACATTAGAACTTCCACCAACACCCCTTGCTTGATTATTGGAATTAGTAAACACACCACCTCCACGCCTTCCTTGTTTCTCCCAAGCCAACGCTTTCTGATGTGCCTCTGCAACTGATCTAGGATCAAACATATTAACCATATCCTGGATCTGTATTCTCAACCCCCCAATGAATCTAGCAGTTAGCTGTTCTTCCGTTTCCATAATATCATTCCTGGCAATGAGTTGGTAAAATTCATCAGCATAATCACTAACAGATTTTGTCCCTTGCCTCAGATTCTGCAACCTTTGGTACATAAGTGACTGATAGTTGTAAGGTAAAAAGGTAGATCTCATCAACTTTTTCATCTTATCCCACGATTCTATCTTTGACTTCCCCATTCTCTCCCTGGTTAGTTTAGTTTGCTGCCACCACGCCAAAGCTCTCCCCCTCAACCTAGTAGCAACCAACTTCACCCTTCTATGTTCAGGAACCTCCTTGAAATCAAAGATCTCTTCAACATTAGAAATCCAATCGAGAAATTCTTCCGCTACCATCCCGCCTTTAAATTCCGGAATCTCCATCTTCATACCAGATTCCCATCGACGATCATCTTCAACATCCCGATAAGAATTTCGAACTTGGTCTCGATCTCGATAATGAATACTAGCTCTATCACCTTCTTCAACAAAATCAAAAGTACGTCTACATCGATCTCGACCATTATCATCCCTTCGTTCATGCATGCTTCTTTGACTATGTCTCTCTTCATCCCTATATACTTCATGGTCAAATTCACGTTGACTTCTTCTCTCTTCATGTGCATAGTCATGATGATCTCTTCGGGATGAAATTGACGCTTCTCTTCTATCTCTACAAGAATGTGGTGATACCCTCCTCGCTTCCGTAACCGATGGCGAAACTCGGTTTCCTCCATGGTTCGAGTTTGGTGATCTCCTCCTTTGATTCAAATCATTCATCAATTTCTCCAATTTACCAATGCCTTCATCAAACTTCTCATTAATACGTTGTTCCATAAGCTCGGCTTCTTCTCTACGATACAAAGTTTCAACGTTTTGATGACGATTAGCTCTCCTTGGTAGCATGATTGAAAACTTTCACAAACACTTCAACAATTCGACACAAAATTCAAAGCTTCAACAATGCAATAAGTCACGGCTCAACAATGCACGGCTTAATCTTGTCTCGGCCTCTACTTAGATCGGCAATGGCTTCTACATGGCTCCACACTTCAAATCTTGGCGCGCAAAACTCCAAAACCAAATTCAAACAATGTCCAACACTTCGATCCAAAATGAAATGGACCAAACACTCCAAATTTGATGCAACTTCAATATGAACACGATGAACAACTTCAAACTTCAAAAACTTCAAAAACTTGGCTCCAAGAATCAACTTAGCTATGATTGGCTAAGTATGGCTCTGATACCAATAATGGCGCAGCGGATTAATCGAAACAAAACTTCAATCGATGGAATGTAGCAATCGGTGAGTTGAAGATACCAAAATGCCCAAATTCGTTGATCCAAAGATACCGAACTCTAGCTATCTCAAACACGTTGATAGCGCACTATACCATGTTTAAAGATCTACGATTCTTCGCACGTTGATCTAGCGCACTAGATTCCGTGAATCGGCTTCTACGATCGTTGAATCGAGCGCACTCGATTAACCGAAAGAGGAGATAGGAGATTACACTCAACTACCAATTGGTATGAAAGCACAAAGCTAACGAAAGGAATTTTATTCAAAAATCAACAACCCCAAATGTACAACCCACACCCCTATTTATAGAGTTACAACAGTCCCCATAAGTCGTTGCCGACTCATGAACTCCGACACATCATAAGTCGTTACCGACTCAACAACACAGCACAGCTTACACGACTCACAGATATACGACTCATCCACAATACAGACTCAAGCGACTCATGACTAAGAACACACGACTCACGACTCAGCAACAATACTACGCCCCCCATATGTCGCAGACGACTTACACTACAACGACTCATATATACACACGGGTTACACGACTCAAGATATGCACAGACTCAAACAGTACACGACTCAATGGTTCAGACGACTCATCATACAAAGCCTCATTACAACACCTCCGACCCAAGAAAATGCGACTCAACATCTTCCAACGACTCAAGCTCCCAAGCTTATTTGCGGCATATCCCTTCAACCGAGTCAACACCGAACGACTCAACTGGGTCGTAACCCTTCCACCGACTCAAGTCTTCATCAGTTGGAACCTTCTCCTTCTTCATGCTAAGTCGTAAACGACTTATGGATGGGTCATTGAGTCGTGGACGACTCAACTCCGATACCTCCTCCTCTTTCTTGTTAAGCCGTAGCTCGTTCCTCCAAGCTTCGTTAAGTCGGAAACGACTCATGTTTCCACTAACCCGTGAACGACTCATCAAGCACGAACGACCTAAGTCGTTAAGAGATGCCTCTTTCCCATATGACTCCTTCACTTGTCTCGTGCACGACTTACGAGTTAAATCCGAAACTTCTTGACTCGTGCACGACTTAATATGGTCTAACTTCTGAATTTCCATAGGCCTTGCTGCATCATGTAGTGTAAAATGATGTAATGTAATAACTGATATAGTTCTTTGTTTAAAGATTATTCATTTATTATTATATGTTGATCCGCTGCGATTGTGAGATTCTGATATATTGTTTTATTGTTCTGTTGTTTCTGTTCTGTTCTATCTTTTTCTCTCTTCTTCTATCTTTTTCTTCTTCTTTAACCCTAACATTTCAGTTTTTCGGCAACGAAAAATCGCAAACGTTACAGCGCAATAGGGTCTCATCTGCTATATAATGCGGGAAATCAACTCCAAGTACATATATAATACCAATTCCAATCAAGTTGGAATTATCGCGGTATATGTTTTTAATAAATAACATTCGCTTAATATACGGCGTATATGGTCTATTACAATACAACAGATAATAATTATCATCCAATCACACAATCAAGAAATTTTAAATTTAACTATTTAAAATTTAAATCGAAACAATTCGATTGAGCGAGAAGTTCTCACCTTGAGTTTCCGATAACAATTGTAGTGTTTTGATTCGAATAAAATTAAACGTGCGTTTAATTTTATCCGAAATTATCACTAGCTCCAAACGATTCCAAACCAACTCCATTGCGTAGTGCTCGACAAAACAAACCCGACGCAATTCGTTTCGTGCGAAACGGACCTCGTATGCAAAAGTTATGATATTTTAAACATTGAACGAATTAAAACATATATAAATTCACAATTTCTATTTTAACTTTTTAACCTAATTCAATATCGGCCGTTGATTTTTCGTTTATGAAATCCAGGCCGCCCATACTGCTTCATCTTCCACGCGCGTTTCATCTCAAGGTTTTCACGTGAAAGCCGAACCCAACCAAGCCGCCGTGTAACCCTAATACACGCAACCCCAATGCTCGACTACACGACGATCAAATGATGTCGTTTTGAAGCCCCACTCCACCTCGACTTCCGTGCCAAATGCCATGAATTCCGGTCGCCTCCCTTGCACGAAAATCAGGGACGAACACGACAACTTTGAATGCGAATTGTCAGCGATTGGTATCTTCGTTTCCGATCACAACAGTTGGAATCGTAGATCTCGACGAGCTCTACAGTTTCCTAGTTGAGGGTTCCTCGAACTATAACATGGATGAAGAGAAAGATTGAGGGAAAAGCAAGAACATTTCGGCCATTGATAGTTGAAAGTGGCGGCCTGCTTAAAACCCTAGGGCTTGAGTGCAAAAGTGAATTATGAAGTCCTTTTATAGAAAATTTTCAAATTACTATTCATCCAAAATATTCTGAACTCCAAATCTCGCGCGATGACTGGCGTTTCTAGGGTTTACCCTGCGTTCCGGACACAATGGAATAGATTTCGGAAGCTAATTCGATCATCTGTGCGAGTTACGGCAATAAACGATCAATTTTTAAATTAAATCGATTTAAATTAATTTCTATGCGTTTTGGCTTGCCCCGGACAAACCGTAAATCCGATTGACATGAAATTTGAAATATTACAATAATATCACATTATGGATCCGATGATACTGGTTTCGTCAAAATCCGAGACTGGCTGAAAAATGGCTATTTTCACTAGTCGATTAAATATTAAAATATTCAATTTTCACAAATTAACTTTTAATTCAATTTTAAAAGTTATATAACATCGTTATAACTTTAGTATGATTAAATAAAATTTTACAAATCATTTTTAATCGTATTAAACCCAATTTTCAATTATTTACGCAATTTTAATTATTAAATTGTCGATTTAATTATCCAATTAAATCCAAATATTCAAAAAATAAATTATTCGACTCATAAGTTTTACTTGTTGATATTTAAAATCAATTAAATATCTGAATATCAAATGACAGAAATTCTGCGTCGTTACAAACTTCCCCCCTTAAAAGAATTTCGTCCTCGAAATTACCAATTAAGAAAAAGTTTTGAAATCCATTAACTTTTCAAAACAAACCGTTCAAATTTGATTTACAATTCTCTTAAGTGTTTAACTTTTCCAAATCCATAGTTAAACTTCTTACAAAATATTTACTAAGTTTTCAAATTCATATATAGTTATCTTTTCAAAATCAACTATATCGTTTAACCTTTAACTTCAAATCAATACTTAGTTTTCACAAAAAAAATTCCCAAAATTTCCCGAAAATTTTCTAACGCCTTAAATTTTCAACAAATTTCACCATAACGTCCTTTGTAAGGAGGAGCTTTTACAATATCACAATAGAGATAAATATATATATATACATCGGCCCACCCGGTCGGAAAACAGAAAAACAGTTCATATTTCCTATTTTTATTGCGTAGGCGTACCTTTTTAGCATTTTTAAGCAAAGTAGTTATTTATTTAGCATTTCGCGCAACCAAATCCCGCTAACGGTAGCCCCGGTACCTGTACTTACTCAATATAAACACGTAAGTGACATATATAAGAAGTTATTAACATTTTACTCTTTTAAACAACTACAACACATGCATATTAAAAGAAATGAAAATTAAACAAGGTTTATAAGCAACTTATATGATTTCAACATTACTTGTAATTGTTTACAACCAATTTATATACAACGACATTCAATTATTCATTTTCAATTAGTTTACATTCACTAATTTACACTCACATTTGTTCACTTTCAATTCAAACAAATTTCCATTTAATTTAAATTTACTTAACTTCCAATTTGAATTTAATGGCTTTGGCTTTCAATTTTATTCATTCAATTGCATATGAATTTCTATTCAATCAATTAACAATAATCTAACAACCAATGTATAACCAATACAACCAAATTAATTTAATTCACTACGTTTGTATTCAATTTGGTTTAATATTAAATTGACTTCCATTCAATTATTCATTTTCAATTACATTAGCTTTTAACGAGTTAACACTTACACCCATTATTTCATACAATTCATTACATTCGATTGATTAATATTCAATTCATTAGTTCAATTACTAATTTATTTTACAAATAAAGTTGAATCTCCTTTATATAACTCAAATTCATATCCGTTTAATTCACTTTATTTCTTTACTTCAATACCAAAATCAATTTCATTCAACATTACTTAAGTTATATTCCATTTAAACATCATTTGTTTAACTTAACTTAAATTTCCATTTCAACAACATATCTAATCTAGTTAAAATCCAATTCAAATTCAAATTCCAACTCCAAAGTAAATTCTATTTAACTTTTACCAAAGTTAATTTTCATCACTTATTCAGATTCATACCTCGTTTTGCTTAACAAAGTTGCTTAACCATTTTAATAATTGGTTTTACTTACATCTTCACACTTTTATAAGTTTTACAGCTTATTATTCAACTTCCAAATCTGATTTAATTTATGTAACTTCCTTTAATTAAATTTTACATCATATATTTGATCATGCTAATTCAAATTTATTTCAACTTTTCCAAAGTTACATATTTATTATCTCATATTATAAATTCAACACTTGATAACTTATATTCATCAATTTCAACTTGGATTTTAATTTCAAATTTGTTTATCACAACAAAATTCAATTTCAATTTACTATGGTAGCAAATCCATCATACAGAAACTCGAAAATGATACTGATGATGCTGCAGTCATCACCCCTATTATTCCCCAGCAACAGTAGTGAATCCAATGCTTTAAATTCTTTCAAAATTTTCTTTTATTTATAAATCACAATTATAAATCTTGCTTATATAATTTCACTATTCCTTTTACTTATACAAGATTATTCCACAATTGTAAATCATTTCAATTATAATTCTATACTTATACAATTGTTGCTCTTATATTATTTATTCTTTCACAATTGTTGTTTTTATTCAAATTATTCAAACAACTTTGATTTACTTATATATTTTCATATATTTCAACAATCAAACCATTCAATCTTTACATACACTTTGATAATTCCTGAAAAATTATTCCTTTATATATAAAATATACTCGAGGTAAAATTATTTCATTTACCCAATTTAAAACAATACTATGTCGGTTTATCTCGTTTAAGAGTTTTGGAAACCCCTATCGATACAGTTAGCCAGACTGCGCCGACCAGAATCTATAAACAATCGACTGAAAAGTCAACACAATACAAAACAATTTCATATTCACTAACAAATACACGCTCATATTTATTATTACACTCAACTCATTCTAGAGTACTACTGACTCTATCTCTAATGAGTAATTCCAAACAGAGCCAAGGTTGTCACTTAACCAAATGCTCTGATACCACTTTGTAACATATGCGGTTTTGTCGGGATCCAAAGGTCGGCATTCTTACGTCCACTGTATCAAATGTCGCATAATCGAATGCCGGAAAACCGAATCGTTAGGGTTAAAAAGAAGAGGTAGAAGAAAAGATAGAAGAAAAGGATAGAACAAAAACAATATTAGAATCTCACATTCGCAGCGGAACAACATATAATAGATAAATGAATAATCTTTAAAACAAAGAACTATCTCAGTTATTACATTACATTACATCAGAGTGTACAACAACAATATACAACACAATACAACAACAATGGACAGTTATACAAACATGTCCCTACAACTGAATACACAGCGGAAAGGATAATATCATATACAAGTAATACGTCTCGCCATCCAGCTCGCCACTTGAGCTCCATAGCACTTCTGAATCCAGAATGACCTGATAACCTGACTCTAGGCTGCCCGTGTGGAAAATTTTGGGCACCTAGAGTTTAGGAAGAGAAAATAAACTCCAGGTCAGTCATGGGACTGGTGTGAGAACTTTAAATAGTTATTTATCTTTAAAACAACAACAACAACAACAATAGAAGTGGAAAATATCCGCAATGCTTTTGGAAAATGAAACTACCATAAGGTCTCCCTGCGCACACACAATGCAAACGCAGAATTGGAGGAGATTTCTCCTTATGATAGTCAAAGATGCTTACTGCGCAAAACAGATCATTTTTGATATTATTATTAGTGCATAGTGTTGAAAATATTTCGAAAATAGAATATAAATCTTAGCCAACATACGACCATTATCGTATGCCTACTATAGCTACCATGTTCAATAGCAGGTTGCCGCCACATTCCATGGCAGGTTATACAACTAAAACTGTACAAGGCTCGTATTGTTTCATTGGATTTACAACAAATGGTCAGGCTAAGGAACTTCCTACTGCCACATGGGATCGCCTCTGGCGGGACGTCCCAAGAACTTAACCAACTCTCTGCCAATACAAGGCCGGGTTACCTCTGTAACTAGATAACTACTACACGAATATGCCACCCCCCGGTCCTTTGGGACCTTTATCCGAGGATCCTCTATCACCAAGCAACAACCACACAGAAAAATGAGATTGGAGCAACCACATAGGTTAAGCATCAGGGCTCTATACCTGACACCACCCTTTTCCAGAAGGGAATGACATACCCTAAAGGGAGCAACCCTCATAACCTTGTCGCATATTCCTGTTTTGGACCATTTCCGGGGTGTGGGGTCTGACGAAGTCTCGTCCACAAAGCTACGCTTTTTCACAAAGCCACGCTTTGATCAACAAATGATCAATAAATAATCATCACACAGCAACACTCAGCATGCCACAGTACCAAGTTAGGAATATATCGCTGATAACCTTCAACTACAAAACCTCTGAACTCGTACGTTTCAGAGAAGGGTGTTAAGCTAAGAGAATAAATTCTTCGCCACCAACAGAATTATATTTGAAAGAAATCTGCTTTACATCTCAAAATGTAATGTCAGACACGTAACCATACAAGTCTGTTCCGGGCTCGAACAGAACCGAAGGCACTTCAAAAGAAGCCCTTGCGATCCAGGTATTCATAATCCCGATCGAATTTCCCATCACCAAGGAAATCTCCATACCGTAGCTAACGGTGAAGAGACAATCGATAGGTCATCCTATCGTTTTCACAAATACCCGGTCTTCACCACCGGTCTTCAATGCTATCCATTACGTCATATCACTATTCGGAATGGGTAATCCGAATAACGAGTGCAATAATTTAAAAATAAGTGTAGCATTCAATTTCAACCAATTCACAACAAATAGCCATTTAAGGGTCAATATTGATAGTCGGTTATTTAACTATCAATCAGTATTCACAACATAACCTGATTTCAAATAATTTCCCAAATTATTTATTTCCAAAATATCTTTATAAGATACATTTTCCACACTTCAACCATTTGAAAACAAATTTCAAATCAAATTTCACCTTTACAACTTTCATTTCAAAATGGTTCATTTAAACCAATTAAATAAATCCTTACCGATTTATTAAATTTACGTTCCAAATCCGTAAATTAATTCCACACTTTTAAAAATAAATCAACGTTTATTTTTAAATAAATTTCCCTTTCTTTTATAAATTGCATAGTGAATTTACCTTTCCAAAATATCTATGAATATACGATTTCAAAATCGATTTCTAATATTCATTTTCAATTCATCTTTAAAGGATAAAATTTCAAAACATTCACTTTATATTGGGAAAACATTTCCATACTTATTTAATAATAAGTAATTCACAAATCTGTTTATGTCCAACATTTGGAAAATATTCAATATACTTAAATCCAAATCAAGTATATATTTCATTCTATGAGGAAAACATTCTCTTAAACACATTTATTTAGGTCAAAACAAATGTTGCGTAAAACATTGTTATGACAACCCAAAATCACTAGTATAGGGATTCGAAATTAAGATAGATATATAAACCCCAATACTATACAAAACTTTTCCTTTCGGAAATCATTTACTATAACAACAGTGTTATAGTCCACCATTTTCTTCTATTTCTCGAAAACGTCTATTTCAACAATGAATGTTGAAATCTATGGTTTCGACACTTAATAAATTTAAAACATCTTTACATGTTTAATTCTATTTAAAATATCACTTTCCCAAAATATTTCTTTAATATATTATTCACCGTCCAAAATCGTGAATATACTTCATTAACCAAATTCATTTTCTACATATTTTATTTAAAGGATTATCCACTGTCCCAAAATCGTGGATATATCTCCTTTAATAAGCTATAATAATAAACTTATCCAAATAAGTTGATTTCGGATTTATAGAACAACGTTTATAAATACCATTTATACTTTGTAACAACTTCAACTTATAAAAAATCACCTTATTAACAAATTCTATCCATATCCCATTTACACGCCAAAATCCAATTTATAAGTTAATTACTTATAAATCTTTTATCTTACCAAAAATCCATTCATTTTATAATTCACAATTTATAAATATATAGATTCCATTCACTTATAAAATCCATTTATACTTCATTTTAACACCTATAAAAACTCGTTTTAAAATTCCAATGTTTTAATTTATAAATATCAATTTTATAAATATTTTATATAAATCGTTAATAATAATTCAAAAATCCCAATTTAAACCATTTTATAAATTAATCAACTACTTATTTAAAAAAAAAATCACATTTCGGTTATATTTTACAAAAATCATAATTTTTATAACATAAAAATTTCAACGTTTATTTATTTAAAATGGATCAATTCCAAAATCAAATTTTATTATGAATTCTCAACTTAAATTTTCAAAAATCAAATTTTATTTATTTTCGGCATCTAACGATACCAAAAACATATTCGGCTAAAATTTAGCCTTTAACGATTTCAATCACAAAGATAATTACACAAATTATAAATAGATCAATAAATAGATCAACACACAACATTGAAACCAATTCAATTATTTAAGGAATCCAGTTGGATCCCTCCAATCTGTTTCCCTGCATCCAAAGATATTAGCACAATACCAATTCCGCTTCGAGACGGAATATCGCGGTATATGAGATTTATAAAATACTATTCGCTATTATGCGGCGCAATAGGGTCTCACCCGCTATATAATGTGGGAAATCAACTCCAAGTACATATAAAATACCAATTTCAATCAAGTTGGAATTATCGCGGTATATGTTTTTAATAAATAACATCCGCTTAATATATGGCGTATAGGGTCTATTACAATACAACAGATAATAATTATCATCCAATTACACAATCAAGAAATTTTAAATTTAACTATTTAAAATTTAAATTGAAACAATTCGATTGAGTGAGAAGTTCTCACCTTAAGTTTCCGATAATAATTGTAGCGTTCTGTTTCGAATAAAATTAAACGTGCGTTTAATTTTACCCGAAATTATCACTAGCTTCAAACGACTCCAAACCAGCTCCATTACGTAGTGCTCGACAAAATGAACCCGACGCAATTCGTTTCGTGTGAAACGGACCTCGTATGAAAAAGTTATGATATTTTAAACATTGAACGAATTAAAACATGTATAAATTCACAATTTCTATTTTAACTTTTTAACCTAATTCAATATCGGCCGTTGATTTTTCGTTTATGAAATCCAGGCCGCCCATACTGCTTCATCTTCCACGCGCGTTTCATCTCTAGGTTTTCACGTGAATGCCGAACCCAACCAAGCCGCCGTGTAACCCTAATACACGCGACCCCAATGCTCGACTACACGACGATCAAATGATGTCGTTTCGAAGCCCCACTCCACCTCGACTTCCGTGCCAAATGCCATGAATTCTGGTCGCCTCCCTTGCACGAAAATCAAGGACGAACGTGACAGCTTTGAACGTGAATTGTCAGCGATTGGTAGCTTCGTTTCCGATCACAACCGTTGGAATCGTAGATCTCGACGAGCTCTACAGTTTCCTAGTTGAGGGTTCCTCGAATTATAGCATGGATGAAGAGAAAAATTGAGGGAAAAGCAAGAACATTTCGGCCATTGATAGTTGAAAGTGGCGGCCTGCTTAAAACCCTAGGGCTTGAGTGCAAAAGTGAATTATGAAGTCCTTTTATAGAAAATTTTCAAATTACTATTCAACCAAAATATTCCGACTCCAAATCTCGCGCGGTGACTGGCGTTTCTAGGGTTTACCCCGCGTTCCGGACGCAATGGAATAAGTTTTGGAAGCTAATTCGATCACCCCTGTGAGTTACGACAATAAACGATCAATTTTTAAATTAAATCGATTTAAACTAATTTCTATACGTTTTAGCTTGCCACGGACAAACCGTAAATCCGATTAACACGAAATTTGAAATCTTACAATAATATCATATTATGGATCTGATGAAACTAGTTTCGTCGAAATCCGACATTGTTTGAAAAATGGCTATTTTCACTAGTCGATTAAATATTAAAATATTCAATTTTCACAAATTAACTTTTAATTCAATTTTAAAAGTTCTATAACATCGTTATAACTTTAATATGATTAGATAAAATTTTACCAATCATTTTTAATCGTATTAAACCCAATTTCCAATTATTTACGCAATTTCAATTATTAAATTGTCGATTTAATTATCCAATTAAATCCAAATATTCGAAAAATAAATTATTTGACTCATAAATTTTACTTCTTTGATATTTAAAATCAATTAAATATCTGAATTTTAAACGACAGAAATTCTGGGTCGTTACATATTCTACACCCTAAACATTATATTTTATATTGCTATATTTACTTATTAGATTGTTTGTCCCTTTTGGGGGGGAGGAGGAAACCATTTCGGTGTTTCTGTCGGTCTCAAAAGACACTATTATATGAATGCATCGTATTTTTTGAGTTTCTCACACTGGACTTTTGTCCGACTCGTGTTTTTATTTTCTCTTAATTCTTCAAGTGCTCTTTTGAGCAGTTTGAGAAAGACTAGTGTAAGTTGGATATTCAAGCTCGAGATGAGCCGGATGTTTAACATATCGTAGTATTTTTATTTCCGCTGCATTACTATTAGTATATATCAGCAATTGTGAGGGTGAGCTGTTATAACTATCCACACTGATGATAATATTTGGCATTGTAACTCTGAAATTCCATGTATCTTAGAGCGACAGTTTGTACTATCTTTTGATATTATATGTTATGGTTCCTTTATGAGATTTTGATATTATGTCTTTTTTCCTTGTTTCTTTTTTATTTACTCCGACAATCTATCTTTCTTGCACTTGGATGTTTGACATGTGAATACAGTGAATATATTAGCGTCAATATTTGGAGGTCGAAATGGCGAGTCATTACACTTGTTGTCTTCTTTAAAAATAATATCCTCATGTTAATTCATTTTTAGCAATAAAAGAAATAAAGAAGAAAAGTTAAAGAATATGTATAACCTAAAACGTCCTAGTAAAAATAATCAAAAGGATAAAATAGTCATTTATTTTCAATTTTTTTAATGAGGTGAGAAAGTCAAAAGTGCCGTATTAATAGAGTTAGCCTTAATTTGTGGTCAAATACTCAGCCCCATTAGATTTTACTATAATTGTATGTTATTCGTTTATGCATAAGTATTCTTATTTACATACTATTTACACTCACTTAAACACTTCTCTCATCCACTTATCATCCCATCTAATCAAATAGTTTATTTAATTTTGTTCATAATCATAACTCAAATTCTTATCCCTCTCTCTCACTAAACAATAAAATCAAAATTTCTTCATCTAGTTTTTCAAAACCATTTTTTTTCATCCAATACTTCATCAATATATATGAATCCAACTAATTTGGTTATGATTGTGATGTTATTGACTTTAACTGTATGTCGATTTTTTTATTTTTTTTGTAAATTGTGTAACCCTAACTACGACTAACATATTAAAAAATGGTTATCTACTCAAATTTGGGGCTATTATATAATATGATAAAGAACCTCCATTATCACGTTCATAAAAAATGTCTAACCATGATTACTTTTGTTGTTGTTTCAATAAAAAATGAAAAAAGAACTATTAGACCAAATATGATAGGAAACAATATGCTATAGTCAAATATATTTAATTTTCATTATCCTTCCCTACAACATTGATGGAGTCACAAATATATTGATTTACATGTATGTCCTAAATATAATTAAATACTTTAATTCATCGTCTTCTGATATGAAATTGATGAAATACTTTTATTTACTTTGTTCATCTCATTTTTTTGGTTAAAAGGATTAAAAGTAATTATGTTTAATTTTTATATTTCATTATATATTTACGTTGCTCAATTACGCATAACCAGGTCTCTTTTCTTTCATAACATTTTAAAAAAATGAGTTTCTAAATTAATTTCCATGATTCAATTTTATTAAATGGTCAAAGGTGGCTTGCAAATGGTTAAGTGGGTGGAAACTCTGACATCCTTTGCTTCTAATTACTATTGTAAATTTAAGGCGGTATTTTAAGTAGATTTATACGAAAACTACTAGGCTCAATTCATTTCTTCAATTCAATATCTTCCATAAATACCGACCATGGTTTTGTACTGATATAGGTACGGCCGACCAAAACTAGGCCTTGACCATTAATCAGTTATTCGTTCAAAAAATTAGTGTTCGACGATTTGAGGTTGGTATTGCGAGGATCTATAAATTATTTCTTCAGTTAAGGTATGCTAGGTTGAATTTCTTTCAGCACATTTTTTGTAGGGCTTCAAAAGCTGATCGAATTATTTGAATCGACCGTTCTTTCAATTTTAGTATTAGTTGGGTTTATTGACTAGGAGATTCGAAATCCATGATGTTTCTCTCCAAAACTATATGCTCTTTTGTGGATTTATTTTGATTAGGTGCCTTTTGCTGTTATCCACGGTCTGCGAACTGAAATTATTGTAATTCTTTATACCGTGTTTTTCTTTTTGGAGCTTCCAGTTTTTTATATATGAATTTCTCTATCATTTTCAACACCTAAATAACCAGAAATCAGACTTTCTGGACAAAACCTATAACCATGGTATATAGTTTAATCTGATAATACTTTTCTCAGCCAAGGTTCTGTTTGTTGAAAACGCTGCACACAAACGTTGATCGCTAAATGTGGAAAGTTGAATTATGATTATTTACGCTCCATTTTACTTTAACCACCCCACAACATTCCACAAGTACCCTTCGGCCTTCACTTCATTTTAACCAATCCATTCAATCTCTTCATCCACAATTATTCTTGCTCTTTACTCTACTTCATCGAGATGTAATCTAATAAAATTAAAAAAATTAAAAATAATTTAAATTTGTAGTTTACTGCACTAGGATTTGGTATAAACATGGAGCGTCCCATGCTAGTTTTAGATTAATTCCTAGTGCGCTTCATACTAGGTTTTCATCAATCAAAACTACCAGTGCACTATGTTTCCATTGGTTTCAAGCAGTTGGTTAACTAGGCATATATCAACTTCTAGTCTAGTAATAGTGGAAAACATTACTCTTACATAACAAACATAGTACGTAGGGGAAAATTGAAGAACAACAGTTCAACTTCTTACAAATGGACATCAAGAAAAATGAATATATATTTTAAAATTAGAATAAAAACAATCACCATTTTCTCTGTTATTATGATTTTGATCCACGGGTTGTTTTCCCGAACAAGAAAGTAGGAAATGGAACATTTGCAAGAAATTTGAAGTTATGTATTAAGGGTGAATTAGTCATTTTGTTTTTTTAGCTTTTAGGCGTGGAAAAAAGTAGGGGTGGTAATAGAATTAGCCATTGTTTGTTTACGGTTTAAACTTCCTATCCGATTTTTTTTTAAAAAAGAATTTTTTTATCATAGTTATCAAGGCACACGCTTAGGCTTAAAAAAGGCTCAGGCATTGAGATGTCCTTTTGGAAAGTTCTAATTTTAGTTTACAAAACAGTTAAATAAAAAATTTAAATAGTTTAATGAATTATAAAGTATGGTTTAAAATTTAAAATTTAGATACTAAAATGTTTAAATAGTTGAATAAATTATAAAATATGATTTAAAATTTAATTTGTAATTAGTAAATTAGTAGATCAAACTTGTATAAAAGCACGCAAAAAGGCCCAAGGCTCAAAAAAGCGCAAGGCTTGCGCCTTTTTGCGTCTTAGCGCCTTACCTACTATGGCTTTCAATAATACCCCTATCCATTGATTGTTTTTCTAAATAATAAACGTGATAGGGAGGAATTTGAAAATTGAAAATTTAATACTTTGAATTCTGAGAGAGTTTAAATTCGTAAAATATTTTCAACAGTAGAATAAGTTTATAATTTTTTGGTTTAGAATGTCTAATTTTCAATCATTAGCAGTCAAAATTCCTAGTGTTCAAAGTTTTAATTCTAAAAAAGTAATGAAATTGAAAAAATTGATTTTCTTAGCAACTTCTATTTAAAGAAAATAGTTTTCAAAATATTTTATCCAGAAACTTGAAATACTTTAGCTTATCAACTTTGAAAATTTGGATTTTGAAGATTCAATTTTTTTAGGATTTAAAACCTCGAAAGTTGATTTTAAAATTTGAATTCAGTATAACAATTGAGCTTTTAAACTTAAAAATAAACAGGAAAAAATGACGAGTGTACTCTTTTCTTAATAAGTGGCTTTATTCAAAAGATTTAATAAAAACCAAAGTTGTTAAGGCGAAAAAGCCCCCAAAAGTGTAAGGTCAGCGCCTAGTTCTTTTTTGTGCCTAGCGTTTTTTTGGACGCTTTGAGCATGACTTTTTTCATTTTCGTCATAATAAGAACACACTTCAAAATTGCTATTAAAATTGAATTTCGAAGATTTGAATGAGTATGAGATATTATTACACATAAGGTTTGGGTTAAACAGATCGAATTAGAACTCAGTTTTGGACCGAAACCTTCAAGTATTTTATATCCTTCAAAGCGACCAAAAAACACGTTTTTTTTCGAACGCTTTAGGCAAGCGCTTTCCTCACTTTTGTGGCGTCTCAAGCATGAGTAACACCTCAACAAGAAAAAAAGCCTTAAACTAACGCCTAAGGCTTTTTGACGCCTAGGCGAGCGCCTTGACAACACTGATAAAAACAAACAACAAATACGGTTTTGACTTGCTAAACAAAACATTAATTAGAACTGCTTAGTAAAATAAAAAATGCACTCTTCATCATTAGAACAATTAACGTGAATGGTAGCACTTGAGGGTCTCACGCCATTACAAAAGCTTGAGTAAAGACTTCATCCATCAGAACATGTGATCCAGGTGACAACACTTAAGGGACTCGCTTGTCAACAAAGATCTAAAGTAAAATCTTTGGATATCAAAATACATTTTGGATGCACTTCCTTAAAAAAAATCATATTGTCAACTCTTCTGAGTGGAATGTCAGTCAAGTGTAAATGTTTTGAAGATCCTTACATAGTTGTTAGTTTGAGGTGACCGGCCCTTGGGGTAGGCTGGCCAGGCAATCGACTTGGGCAACCCCCTATGTCGGGCAACCACAATTGAAGAAAGTGATGACAATTGATAAACATTATTGATAAGAATATTATTGTCACATGAAATTTTTACAAATAGTTTGTTGTTGTAGTTGGTTTTGTGATATGATTCTTATCTTGACATCAAGGGTTCAATTCTGGGTTGTTGCAATTAAGTTTTATTTTCCTAAAATTGATTTCTTTTACATTATGTACAAAACCTTCTTTTACCATATGTTTGGGTAAAATTCACTACATGTTATCATTATCTTTAAATTTTTAGTTTATACAACATACATTTTTAAGATGGTACCATTTGTTATTTCTATATTTTATTTTGTTATGGATTTACATCTTATAAAATGAAAAAGAAATTTACTCTAATATAAAAAAGAAAATAGGGGCAAAAAATTGATCTTGCCTAAGGCAACCCGAACCTCAGGACCTGCTTTAGCTCTACATTCCTACATTTGGGAAGCTCAGCTAGATAAAAGATCATATTTTTTCCTATTTGAATCACCTAAACAAAGGAGGGATACGAGCATGCACTACTAATGATGCTTAGATCTATTTAAAAGCTTTTGTCAAAAACAAAAGAATACGAAAGGGAAGCCTAATTTTAGACTTAACATAAAAAATGCAAAATAATCTCAAATTGGAACGAGACATGTACACATTAAGGTTTGATGGAAACCACGAACTCATGTCGTAGAACAACTGAACTGCAATCCTAAATCATCCTTGGCATCTGCCTAAGGCAAAAGAATCTTCAATAACTTGTAATAAACCTTCAAAAAGCATAAGAGACTCCATCGTCTTTTCCAACCAAAGAGAACTCCTTGTTTGAAATGGCTACACTATTAGGCTTGCTCGTCCATCCAGTGTATGGAGGGGGCATATACTTCAACCATGGAGGTGGCGACATAAAACCAATGGTACGTAACCAAGGCCATATACAAGTCTAACTCATTTGACTACAACCAAGGTTTCATCGGATTTTCCGTTTTGGGGTTTTCATATATATATATATATATTGTATATTGTATCTTGTATTGAATTTAATAACAAACGAGACGAGTGTATATCGGACGTACATCTCGAATTAACATATCAAATTTTAAGCATCTTGCATAAGTTATGTCTAAAGTTGACATCATGCATTTTTATCCAAAATATAGAAATAAAATTTGTAGCATACTTAATTTACATAGAAAGATATTGTTGGAAAAGATTGTTGATCTTTTAAACAATGAGAGTTAACTAGTTGATTTGAAATAGATGAAGTAATAATCAAAAAAGAATTTTGTTGTGATCCTCAAAGTAAAAAGTAAAAAATTAAATTATTATTTTTTAAACGATATTAAAATTAGAAAAAAAGTAATGTAAAAACATGCAACTTCAAATGAGATTTTAGAATGTAATCTCGTCCTAAATTTCATCTAAGTGCTAAAATGAGATTTCAAACAAGATTGAAGAGATTTAAATCAGTGATTGCAACTATATTTATCTTTTTAAAGGATTATTGTAGATTTTCTCCATCTTCAAAGATCAACAATCAACTTACAAACATTGAAAGGAAAATGAAAGCTATCCATGAAAAGCGCTAAAAGATATGGTTCCTTCATGGAAATTTTATAGATCCCGATCATATGTCCACCACAAAGATTCATGTCCATTGGGAACCCCATAGCCTATCTCTAATTATGCTTTAACAAATGCAAATATTGTTCACCTGTTACTACACATAAGATATTGATTTTCAGCATTTTTTCTTCGAATGTGAAAAGAACGTCCAATCAATTTGAAAAAAATGATTGTCAAAACAAACGTAGGAATACACTTCAATTGGGCTATGTACTAAACCCCCATATGACAACAAAACAAAAGATTCTGCTATAAAGACCCCTAACTTAGTAAAACATTGTGTTATAATACTTAATCATTGGGCTTGGGGAGGACTATTCGATAGATAAAAGACTCATTTATGATTCATGCGAATCCAACAAAAGCCTTTTTAGGGAATCTCTCCAAGCCATCAGGAGATTGTAAAAGGCTTGGTGGAGCCTCTATGTTAATGAATATACAAGAGTGTTTCATCATGAAAAATGTTCGTCTCCTAACGTAAGAAACAATTACATGACTTATTTTGCAAATATCTCATCCTTAAGATGTCTTGAACAACCAATGGAATTTACGTTTCTAAACGATGAAACCGTAAAATACATGTAAAAAAAACAAGGATCCCTTTGGCATTCATCTTAGTACAAAGAACGTCAATATTTACTTGTCTCCGTTGAATCTTTTTTGTCATCTATCACCCCCCCTTCGTGGTAAGGTAGTTCTACTTCATGCGGGATATATTTGTAATTAACCCTCAATAGCAACACACAACGACAACTTAAATGAAAAGAGAATGATTTCCAAATGATACGGGTGAAGTACCTTTTTGATAAACGGTATAACACCACCTTTTGTTTACCGTTTGAGAACAAGAAGTTGAAAACGAAAAGTTTCCATTTGAAAAACATCGACATTTATTATAGTAGACACAAATTGGAGTACGGGCAGCCTCAATAAAATGAGGAACATGGATACCGACTCTCAAAAATTGTCTTTGATGGATGCTGACTCCCTAAAATTGCCTTTGGTGCTTGGATAGGAACTCCCAACAACTTTTTACTAGCCTTACCAACATATTGCGGAACTTTGCAATCTCATCAAGAAACATGAAGTTTGACCTATTTTTAGAATCGAAGAAACTCCTAAAATTTGGCTTTTTCAACAAAAAGAGTACCACTGGGTAGTTTCATCTTCCAAAGTTGGGGAAGGGCAAAATCAAGTTGGAATGTGTGAAGTAAAAGCATCCGCCTTAGTTTCCCATCGAGAATCTTCCTTAAATAAAAATGATATTTTTAGTTTGATCGACCATGTGTCACATGAGCATAAAAACTTGGTCTATCGTCATCGACGTAACACCTACGTTCTAAGTGGCAAGCGGTGACGCCCTGCGGTGAAGAACTGGACTGAATGAATTGCTTAGCTTCAAGTTCGAACAATTGCTTTTTGAGTTCTTCATTTTTCTTAGTGGACATCCTCGTGGAAGGATGACTAACAGGTCGAGCACCAGGAATGATGTAAAGTTGAACGCTTCATAGAAAACTCGAGGTAGTTGCATTACTTATAAAAAATCCTACGATCCACAATGTGTACGAAGTCTCAAGGACTATCATTCTGGGGCCAATTTAATTTTTTTAACCAAAATGCGACATAAGTTCTATGAAATGGAACGAGCTGGAAGATTAAGATATTTAGCGTAGATAAAAAACAGTCCTGTTGAAGGATGGTGTACCATGTACATCATCTTAACCAATCAGCGACAGAGAAACAAAATCTAGGATTTCATACCTCGTGGAGATGCAACAAATTCAGTTTTCTAAAGTTTGAAAACTCCATTAATGTACTTTAGTAATATTTAGAAAATGATTACATCATCGGTATAAGTAACATCATTTCCACCATCAACTATAGGTGCCGATTAACTGATTAAGTCAAAGCACAGCAAGACAAAAATTTCAAAGAACATGACGGTTTTAGGTCTTCATTTGAAAGTATATAAGCTAAATGACTGTCCCAGCATGCTTAATGGCACATCTCAATAAAATACAATGTCCTGTATCTTTTGGTGGGATCGTTCCACATATTTACATATTGTTTAATTTAGTAACATCATGCCACAATATCTCTGTTCACATAAGTGTTTAATATTGTTATATTTGTCCTACTATTGACGTGGTATGGTTTTTTCCTACAAAATAGATGTCACTTGTTGAAAAGTAAAATGTATGATGGTTAATATTTTCAAAGGTTTATTCTGTCCGAAATCAAGCAACTTTATTAGTATTTAGTTGGATGGATGTACATTAGTATAGTCGGTGCTTCATAGTAGATGGAAACCACACTTTAGCAATATATTTTCTTTGATGTATGGTTGTTCTGCTGAGATATATTTTTATTCTTTTTTTGTTTTAACAGTTGCCATTCATTACTATACTTCCATAGTTCGAATCCATCTTGGCTGACTTTTTTTTCAATTTTTTTTTTCAGGTGTTGCAATAATGATAAGACTCCAAACCTATGCTGGATTTAGTTTCCTGGCTATGTTAACCATGATATATCACGCATTTGATAGCAGAGGACAGTTTTATCCAGCAATGGTTTATTTATCCACTTCCAAAATCTGCTTTGTTCTTCTACTAAACATGGGTCTGGTCTTGATGTGCATGCTGTGGCAGCTAGTTAAGCTGCTGTTTCTCGGTACTCTTAGAGAAGCAGAAATTGAAAGGTTAAATGAACAATTGTGGAGGGAGATAATGGAAATCCTTTTTGCAATTACTATATTCCGTCAGGAATTTTCGGTAACCACACTTGCAATGGTAACCACACTTTTGATGATCAAATCATTACATTGGCTGGCTTTTAAGAGGGTAGATTACATTGAGACAGCTCCTGCTGTTTCATTGCTTTCCCATATCCGTATAGTTTCTTTTATGGTGTTTCTTCTTGTTGTGGACTGTGTCTTCTGGTACAGACCTTTGATGTCGTTTATGCTGACACGAAAGGCTTCAGTTGCGCTCTTCTTCTTATTTGAGTAAGCTAATCAGATTCCTTGATGTCAACTATACATGGCTCTTTTTATATATTTTTGTCATGCAGTGGGTAGTTTATTGATTTGATTGTTGACTGTTATTCATTTTCGGTTCAACATGACATAAATCTTATATTATCCTTAGAATCAGAGGAGTCTCTTTCATGTTTATCACATGTTTTAATCCTAGATTCCAGCATGTCTTGAATAAAGATTTGCACATGTAATATCTTGTTTTAGATGAGATCTTAGATGGAATTCCAGATGGTATGCGTGTTCACCTAGTGCATATCCTGAATTTTGAATTTTATATTGGACAAAATAAACGATATCACGAAATTAGTAAAATATATAAAATATAAGGTTAATGACTTTAATTTTATTTCGGTTTTTACAAGGAACTTGTGATTGATGACATTTGGAGTAAGCAATCAAATTGAACATGTTTCTAAATTATACAATTAATAAGGCTTCAGCCATCTTAAAATAATATAAAATATTCTATTTGTATAGATAGCTATATTTTTATTTTTTTGAGTAATCAAGCGTATTAGCACTGATCCACCACAATGATAATTCGATTATGCCGTTTTGATGAACTCCTTGCGCATCTTTGTTCATAAGAGAAATGTTTGTTAAACATTTTTCTTAATAAAAACATGCAATGAAAATGATATCATAAGAATAAGTAAGATTTATGCATAGTAATTTTAAATGATGAGGTAAATTTGGTACTAACAATTTAGATCATGATTATTCGATGTTAAGTTATTTGTTTTACAATTGCTTAAAGTTTATAAAACATATTTTGCCATAATTTGCGATTAACATGATTTAGACCAATGTTTGAAATCAAAATGAATGGCAAGCAACATTTACTCAAAATTCATTTCTTTAACTCAGTCTTCTCAAGGCATCTCTAGTAGGACACTGACAGATTATTAAATTTGAATCCATTTTTCATTGTCTCTCTGTCCAATATGCGACGACGCTCTGTTTTACACAACCTGTTTACCCAACCAATAGTTTGGTCTACATGTTAGATGTATATGGATCTATCCATTTAATTAGTATGCATTTAATGTCAACTTTTTTCAAGGATTTTTAGTTATTCGAGTTTTTATTTTTTTTGGACTACTATCATTGATAGGTTTTGGAAAATTTGAATGCTTCTAGAATTTTGATATGCTGTATAAAATTTAACTTTTTAACGATCTTTTTCTCTAGAAATTTAACTTCAATTCTTTACTTCACATTTGTAATAGAATTTTAATTTGTGGGTTTGTAAAAGAAATCTTATTTTTCTTCAAAGATTCAGGCTTTCAAGTTTTTGTGCAAAACTATTTAAGTTATTTCAGAAATTTTGACCTAATATATATACACTACTGTTTTTGATTTCTTTCTTTTCCAAATTTTGTCCTTTTTAATATGTTTGCTTTTTAGAAATGTTTGGCATTTTATTACATTTTTTACTTGTTTTCAAAAGTTTTGACTTATTTTGTACATTGATATAGCTGACACCTAAGAAAAGATATTTTTTTTCCATAACTTTAACTATTTGACATTCACACATGCAGATATACATATGATGCACATGCATGTACTGTCTAAAGTTCGAATACTTTTGAAGCATTTTTAAATTGCTGCTTTGCAGATACTACATATATAAGCTAATAAAATGGCTTTACTCATTTTTGAATTGGTTTGCAATGCGACTTATGGTAGGCCTATTTAGTTTTGCATGTTTAAACAGGTGTTAATTTTGATCCAGATATAGTTTTCTTGTGATATGTGAATTTCATGGTCTAAAATTCCTTTGGCATTTCGGTAATTCGATTTCGGGTATGTCATAATCGGGGCCAAATACAGTCTAAATTTCGGTTCCGGTCCAAATCTTGATTTAGTTTTTTAAATGCTAAAAAAATAATGAAAAATAATAGAAAAAACAATAACACGTTAATTTTTTTTAAAAAGACAAGAAATCAAACACGATAATAAAAAAATGGACAAATGACCAAGTAGTTTAAAAAGGTCAAGATGCCTTTGTCAATTCCAACCAAAATAAGAAGAATTAGCATGAAAAAGCAGTAAAAAAGGGTAATCGAACCAACTTTTTCATGTATAATTTTTTTTTCGAGTGCATGTATGAACTATCTATTGATGTATTTCTATATAAAAAAACATCAAAATCCAAAATAGAATCATAAGCGAAGTTTTCAAAATTCAAATTTTCTAAACGAGATAAATGAATTCGTGAATCAAAATCTTGATACTTGGTGTAGGTTGATTTAGTATACATATTTTATTTAGTGATTATATGAATGAACATTGGTTAATAATATGTGTTACAAATATTGTAGGCTGTACACTTTTTCGAACAAACATGTATCTAATGTACAATCCAAAATATAATATAAATTTATGTTAATACTGAATATGTATCATAATTTTTATATAGAATTACTGGAATTTGCAAAGCAGAATTAGAGTAAAATTTAGAAATGGAACCAAAATTTCAAATCCATCATTGATCGGGACAGAAAATGAATTTTGAACCTTAGCGAATTTCATTTTTTTCCTTGAAAATAATAATATAAATTTTGGATTTTTAGTGTTAGAATTTACATACATTCTTGATTAGTTCCTTATGGACCTAAATGCTTTTTCTTTTCCGCGAATCTTTACTTGGATGTTGATGGAAGCAAACCTTAGGATATTAATATTTGAACTCATAATGTATTCTTTTTATGATATATGTGAAGAAAAAATTATATATATATATATAAATAATATAAATACACACAAGTGCTCTCCTTGTTGAGAGGATCACTCATTTTTATGAAAACAAATAACAATATAAACACACACTCGACTCTTACGGAGGTCAAGTAGTAGGGCACATGGTTAATACATCGAAGGTCGCTAGTTCAATCCCGTCATGACACAATTCTTAAGGCAATAATGCTTGGTCCCTTTCACTTACGTGGAGTCTAACCGTGAGTTTCGATTTAGGCTCCCTTAAGTTTACTTAATGAGTTTCTAGGTTGCAAAAAAAATAAAGTGTGTTACTATTGGCACCCATGAAGATGATTCGGACTACCATTAATTTTTTATCATGTATCAATTTTTTCATATAGATTATGATTATCAAAATCTATTTTCTCATTCAGCCCTAAACAATTGAGGCTTCTTCATATTTCGTAGAAAAACTCACGTACACTATCGCAAAACATTGTTAGAAAATAAAATTTTCAAACTCTAAAGCAAAACAGCTTTTTTGTCTAATTTATGAAACCAAGTAGAAAATAAAAATTTCAAACTCTAAAGCAAAAACAGCTTTTTTGTCTAATTTATGAAACCAAGTGAAGATTTAATGGAAGACCCTAATTCATTGAACATACAGATGTTAATTTACTTTTTATTTCTTAAGTCTATTTTTATTCTACATATCAATATTAAATTTGTTGTTATTTCATGATGGATTTAATGATTCCGTGACTAACATAAACTGGATGATATAGTATTTGATGATTTGTAATTGAAACTCTCAATACAAGCCATCGAACTGTAATGTTTTTATCATATAATGTTTATTTTGCTTTTTCCCTAAGGTTCAAAAATCTGTCCACTACGTTGGAATTTTGGTCATTCTGGCCCGGTTATGGCGTTGACCAGAACATAGCGAATTGTTGGAAAAACCAAATTCCAAAGCGGGAAGTTAAAACATGCAAAAAATCGAATTTTTAGGGGGAAAAAAGAAAACAGCAAAGCAAAAAGCAAAAAATGCTACTTTTCACTTATTTCGAATAGGTACGATGAATTTGAACAGACTGAAGCAATTTTTCCTCAAATCATCGCGTGCATCATATCTTATAATTGTTGGAGAGACTCGCAAAACATCATAGCCATTGGCCCATCATCGCGAGATCAGTTTTTTGTTCTTTTATGTGAATTTCTATGGTACAAATTTGGAGACGAAAAAAGGGAGAAGAGAGTTAAAAAAAACACGTTATTGTTTACGGTTGTTGTGTTCTTGTTATGTCGTTTTGCTTGTTATTTGGGCTAGGCTTGAGGTATGGCTAGATTGTTACTATGTAACAATATTACCAATTTTAATTTGTACACGATTCAAACGTTTGTAAGAGCAACTAATATATCACTACTTAAAAAACCATTTTTGATATTGAAATTGATATATGTTTTCAATATTTTGTATTCGCATGGGGAAAAGAACCGGAATTTGTAAATCGAAACTAAAGCGGAATTTCTAAAATTTTCGAAACAGAACCGAAAATTTAAAAAATTACATGTGAACTGAAACGAAAAATGAACATTTGAACCTTTTTTTCCCTTATATATATTTTTATTTTTTTTGTTTGCTAGACGGAGAATACCAATTGCAATAAAATTGAGAATGCTCCTGTCATTTCGAATAAAAAAGTGTTTGATAGTGAAAATATGGAAAAAAACAATCGATGAAATGCTTCAAAAGGCATGCAAGTTGATTTGACAAACATTTTTTAACCGATAAATTAAATTTTTTATTATCCTAAATACGAAAATATAAAGCTTACTGCTTTGTTTTTGGTTTTTTTGTATGTTATATGATTTTTGTTGTGTTTTGAAAAAAAAATTGACTTTGGTTTAGGAAATTGAAGGGATAACTGTTGCGTTTTGAAATATTGGGTGCCTATTTACTTGGACTAAATAATAGCTGGCGTTAAGAAGTAGAGAACTAAACTTTATATGGTGGTCTTCAATTCTGATAGCCAAAAGCAATTTTTTAGATGCCAATAATAGCACACAAAATAAAAATAAACATACACAAACGCACACACAACAATAAGCAACATGGGCTAACTATGTGGTGATCACCAAATACCATATTTTGTTATAAATACCATTGGTGAATTGTACCAAGGTTTGAGGTTTCAATCGGAACATCGGGATTCTGGTCGTTCTGTTTCGATTTCGGACAAAACTAAGCTGAAACTCCAATTTAATAAAAAGAACGACCGAATTGCAATTTTACATAAGAAACTCAACAAAAGAATTAACTCGATATTCAAATATATGAATATTCAAAATTCAAAGTTTTAACTTAGGAAACATACAAAATCGTAAAATATATAAAATGGTTTAAGTATAAAAAGTTGAAAATGAAGTAATATATAAACATTTTCAAGTGTTAAAAATGTTTACCACGAATAAGCATTGTTTGTTTATATTTTATTTTTCAATTAAAGATAAATTAGACATTTTGTTTTAATAACCTAAACAATTATGTGTAATATTCCGAAACCAAAACTAAACCGAAACTCCCGAAATCTATGAATTAGATCGAAAATTTTAAAAGATTGGAACCGAGTTCTCAAGGTTTGTACATGCTGAAAATGACCATATTACCGCAGTATAAGGCAATGACCATATTACCGCAGTATAAGGCTCGTTTTGCAATGTAGAATTGGTGTTCTAAATCTCAGCGAAGATGGACAAGTTCTCAACTGAGATGCAGTTTTTCCACTTTTGTGACACAACATAGTTAATCTTGTTTGAAGTCCATTCTCCTCAGGATACTTGAATCTCAACAGATATCTTAACCAAGATCTCAATCCACGGTTTCTGCCAATTTTACATGTTTTCTTTAATAGTGAAAAGTAATGCATGGATTGCTTAAAATTTGGTCAATCATCAATTCAATTTGAATTTAATTCACTTATTCATTTCCAATTTTGTGGCTCCAAGATACATAATTTTATAATTATAATTTATATATTATGTGCAATGGTGAATTTTGTTTGCTAATTAAAAGACATATGAAATTTATGGCTACAATAAAGTATTTGCTCATTGACTTTTATCTTAAGATTTGTTTAGACAGTAATGAATTTCGTATTCATTTGCAGAATTATAACAAATCTCTTCAATAAAAATAAATCAATTTTAGAAACTAATTTACCCGTGGTAGTTTGATGTACTTCAAAAATTGAAACGTTGGTCCAAAATGTACATCTAAAATTCACTCATCTCATTTGTGATACGAAATACCATATGTGAAAATTCCAAGATTAGATGCGACAGAAATTCAAGAATTTAGACCTTTTGTATGGTCTAGAATAGCACTTTATCATCTCATGTCAGGTTAATTGGTTTGAAAATATTAGATCTTGATAGTATACATAGAGATGGTAAAAAACCGCAATGACAAAACTTCTGTAACCTCTGTTTAACCTGGCATGCCACATCCTAGTTAGATATAGGTCTATAATTTTTGTTATTTTCAGTTCATGCTCAATATTTTTGTTTCATGCTCTCATTCTATAGTATTTCTTATTCTTCAGCAGCATCTTTTTGGTTGAATGTAAACAGATGGATGTCAATGGTGCAAATTCATTCAGGCCATGTGGCTTCATATATTAATTTTACTGGTCCTAACCATGTATAGTCTACTGTTCTTATAGTAATTTGTCTCTCGTTATACACTTCCCATTTTGTTATGTTTCAGATATATGATTTTAGCATCAACTACAACGTCTACATTGGTGAAATATGCTTTCTATGTTAGCGACTTGATTATGGATGGTCAATGGGAGAAGAAGGCTGTGTATACGTTTTACCTGGAGCTTATCCGTGACCTTTTTAACTTGTCCCTGTACATCATTTTTTTCCTCCTCATATTTGTGTAAGTGATGCTATTTTCTCTCTGTTTAGTTATTTGATGGCTACTACCGTGCAAGAAAGAACATGAGTGACTAAATTATAACATATCAAACAAGTTGTCAAGTGATACTGATGATTTTCTTCAGAATTAATTTTTTATAGTATAAATGGTTCTCGGTGTAACATTCGTTATTTTTATGACTTTATATAGTGTTATTATTTTAAAATAAATAATATTAAACATCATAAAATATGATTAAACATATATTTTTGTAGGAGGCAGATGTCACAGAATTATCTTTTTAATGGGTTTAAAACTGAATGTTTAATACAGTTGTATATATTATATTTGAAATATACGTAATGCGTATATATATGTACACACACATATGTGTATGTACATATATATGTATGTATGTATGCATTATGTAAACAATTAGAATATAAAAAGGCGAGAGGTGAACTAACGAGAATAAACGAGGGGGATAAAGTGAAAATTCTCATCCCTATTTAAATGGAAATCATCCCACTTTCTCTCTTGTTTTTACTCTCTTTAATAAATGTTTTACTGATTTCAGTTGTTGCTTGTGGTTGAAATTGGGTAATTGCTATTGATTTTCTTTTGGGTTTTTGTGGGACTGGAAATTGAGAAATTTGTGAGTGGATTTGGGATAGATCCATATAAAACTGTTAGTTTTGTATGATTTGTATTTGCGTTGTTGATTTGAGTTATTACTATTTTTCTAAGTTTAGAATTGATGAATTCTTGTGTTGATTTGGATCCAAGTTTAAATTATTGAATTAGAAATTAGTAGTGAGATTTGCATGCAAAGGGGTCGTGTTCTTTTGGTGTTTGTTGAAGTACCCAATAAGAGAATGTGTGTTGAAGTAGCCAATAAGAGGATGATACATTCATGAATTTCTTTTCCTTGTTGGAAATGGGTTTGGATCTTTGATATAAGTTGAACATTAAAGATCTGAAGGTTATTAGTATTTGCATATGGAAGCGTTTTGGAAAAATTAGGAAGCAAGGTTATTGATTTAGGTGAGAAATCATCTACCACTTTATTTGTGATTCCAATGTATGCAAGTTTAGTAACAAATTAAGTATCACTTTTCATGGTTTTAATTAATTTTTGGTAAATTGATATCGTGAATTTGGGAGCAAATTGTTGGATTTTTAGAGTGTTTGAATTGTTTGAACAAATGTTTGTTTTGAATTGTTTGAACTAAATCCAAGTAAATATTTTTGCTTACAAAACTAAAGATTTTGACTTAAAGTGAGAAAATCTTTACTAAACGCAAATGTGATTTTTGGAGTTTTAGATGTTACCTTTCCTTGTTGGAAATGGATTTGGATCTTTGATATAAGTTGAACATTAAAGATCTGAAGGTTATTAGTATTTGCATATGGAAGCGTTTTGGAAAAATTAGGAAGCAAGGTTATTGATTTAGGTGAGAAATCATCTACCACTTTATTTGTGATTCCAATGTATGCAAGTTTAGTAACAAATTAAGTATCACTTTTCATGGTTTTAATTAATTTTTGGTAAATTGATATCGTGAATTTGGGAGCAAATTGTTGGATTTTTAGAGTGTTTGAATTGTTTGAACAAATGTTTGTTTTGCATTGTTTGAACTAAATCCAAGTAAATATTTTTGCTTACAAAACTAAAGATTTTGACTTAAAGTGAGAAAATCTTTACTAAACGCAAATGTGATTTTTGAAGTTTTAGATGTTATGATTTTTCTATAACGGAACATGCAAATCAATAGCAATTTGCCCATATCATAGCACAAATACAAATCTAACAATTTTTATCTGAGGAAACAAACCCAATAGTTTTATACGGATTTATCCCAATTCTACTCGTAAATTTCTCAAATCCTAGTCCCACAAATGCCCAATAGCAAATCAATAGCAATTTCCCTTATTTCAACCATAGGCAACCATTGAAGTCATCAAAACATTCTGTTTACTATTTACGAATCCAATTAACAAATTTATGGATTTACGTAACTCTACTCACCTTTGAGGATATGTGCTTGTAGATTTTGTGGGTAGATTAATGTATGTGAGTTTGAATTTCTTTTATAGATGATTGACAGAAATAGAGATAAAGAATTCTGTAGATATTACTGTATTTTTTAGGAAATGGAGAGATGAAAAAAAAAATTAACATGAGAACAATTAAGTACAATTAAGAAGTATAAAAATGAGAGAAAAATAAAGTGATTTCCATTTAAGCAGGGGACTAGAATTTTCACTTTGGCTCCTCTCTTCTAATCCTATTATTTTCTCCCCTCACTTCTTTATTTGTAGCTATTTCATATATTTTGTGTGTTTGTGCGGACATGCATGTGCGGACGTGCGTGTGTGACAAAACTTTCAGTTTTTAACCCTCTATCTAAATAAGAATATTTGTATATCATATTTTATGATGTTGAATACTAATTATTTTGAAGCAAAATTATCCAACTTCATAAAATAAGGGGTGTTACACTTAAATCACGACTGTTTTTGTAATTTGTTAATTCTGCCTACTCAAGACTGTATTTAGAAACAGTTGTTTGAGTTTCAGCTGATGGACAAACTATGTTACCGCAATTCATGCTTTAGTAGTTGTATTCCGTTTTGGTATGCATTGTTCCAAGGCGCAATACACCAGCATTCCGAAACATTGTGCACACAATTTGGTACACTAATTTTAATGTTCTGAAACATTGAATTTAGCGGTTCGAAATGTTAATTCGATGTTTCAAAATGTTGATTTCAATATTCCAAAATGCACGCTTGTTAATATGATTTCCTATTGAAAATATAAGACATCGAGTAATAATGATTTTCTATTGAAAATGTAAACAAATAATGAAGAATGATTCAAATTAGTTTTGAGAAGACTAAATGTCTTGTTTTCTGTTTTATTTTAACTCTCAACTACCATAATAACGTAAAGTAACCTACGTGCATTTATGAACTTTCCATTTATGCTCATGTATTCTTTTTTTTTTTCACATAACTATCTTTCAAATGTTCTCTTTCTCCATCTACTTTTGTTAAAAATTAGTATATTAAAACATGTTATTTGGAAAAATAAAAACATCGATAATAATGATAGTAAATTTGAAGAAGATAATATCGTATCAATGTATGGAAACTATTCCAACTTTAAGGTTGACGCAACATGAAAGGAAAAAACGTAACGTAACGTAACTTTGTTATAATTTTCAACTACTTAAACTTTAAAAAAGAGTCTTAAAAAAAGAACAAAGACATGATGTTAGCACTTACGCAACAATATTTGAATATTTTGCAATATTTTTTAAGCTTGAACTGATATAGACTATAATTTTAACTAGTAGGAAATGAACGTTAATGGTAATGTTTATTTATATAAGAATGATTTTACTTTGTGTCCATCAGTTTGTAGTGAATAACAATGGTATACAAATTTGTTTGTAAAGAGAGCGTTTTCAAAAATATTACACGTTCCAGCTAGGCGTATTCCGTTCCTGTCAAGCATTCCGATTAAACCTACCTCTAACGTATTGCATCCCATAGTATATAACGTTTCCGTTCCTCGTATCGAATCGTTCTGCGTGTCAGGTAATATAGAACTAAAATTGCGAGCAATTTCTTACTGTACGCATATTATCTTGAATTATTAGGCAATGACACGGGATAGCATTGTCAAATGTAAATACGTCTTGCAATAGCTTTCACAGTTTCATGCGTATAGTGAGTGCAAATTACTGAAAATTTTACCAAAATTCTAATGTGCATCCATGTATTTGCGTTTTGCATAGCGATAGCAAAGAATTTGGCAGCACACCTGAGTGCGTGTTTGAAGTGGAAAAAATTGGAGGGCTGTGTGTATATACTAGTCTAGCAATGCCCAGGTGTCATGAGAATGGTATTTAAAAATAAGTCATTTGTTACGGTCTTTGTTAAATTTTGCCTTGCCAATAATTATTTTCGACTGTTTAGATTTCATTAAAAAGCAAATATTGCTGCTTCAAACATCCATTTATGTATAATTCAAATACCTGTATTTCACATTATATGAATTTGCCATTATATTCTGTTTGTACACGTTTATGTTTAATCCAGTAGTTCCATGATACAAATGTTGATTTTAACAAGTTTTAGGGGTTTTATTTTCAGGAAATATGGTTTGCCATTACATTTGATTCGGGAACTCTATGAGACGTTTCGTAGCTTCAGGATACGCATTGCTGATTATATTCGATACCGAAAAGTAACATCAAATGTTGATGAACGGTTTCCAAGCGCAACCCCTGAGGAACTTAATACGTAGGATCGATTTAAAATTATTCTAATCTTGAAAATAGAGTTTTATTTCTTATTTTCGTTTTGTAATTTTGATTGGCATGGCCTGCAGAAATGATGCTACATGCATTATTTGTCGTGAAGAAATGGTCGCAGCCAAAAAGTTGCATTGTGGACATCTCTTTCATGTTCATTGTTTGCGATCTTGGTTAGAGCGACAAAATAATTGCCCTACATGTAGGGCTTTGGTCATTCCTCCTGACAGTGGAAGTGCTGCATCCGTACCACAAGCCAGTAAGTTATCTCAATTACCAATTTCGGTATTCTACATCCTTGATATTTCAAAGTTTTGTCAAGTGCAATGTATGGTTATTAGCTCAAACATTTTATATTCAGCCTTCGTGGAGCCTTTTTAAAATATTGATTTATACTATTTCTAATCAATGATACCTTAAAACTGAAAAAATGATTTCTAAATTGTAATGTTGCAATATGTAAAGATATTAATGTGTTAAAAGGTGTTGATATTTATTGTTTATATATCCTCTTGGAATGCTCTCTCTTTAAGACTATTGGAATAGTTTTGTTTAAAGTTTAACTTTAAAGTAGTTCAATTTCTAAGTCACTTCTTGATGCAGCGGATATTACGAAAAGGAATAAAACTGTGAAAGTAGCAATAGGTGGATTGAGAGATACTGAAAGGCCCAAATTCGTTGATCCAAAGATACCGAATTCTAGCTATCTCTGACACGTTGATCGCGCACGATACCGTGATGAGAGATCTACAATTCTTCGAGCGTTGATCAAGCGCACTTGATTCCGCGAATTGGCTTCAACGAACGTTGATTCGAGCGCACTCGAATACCGTAAGTGGAGATAGGAGATTACACTCAACTACCAATTTAGATGAAAGCACAAAGCTAACAAACAAGAATTTTATTCAACAATCAACCAAGTTCAAATGTTACAACACACCCGCTATTTATAGCATTTTACACCCAGACCACTAGGTCGTTCCGACCTAACACTCCGCGACCTACGACCTTACCAAGGTCGTTAACGACCTAACAGGCTCCAACACACACTGGTACGCGACTTACAGTAGTTCACGACCTAATCAACACGCGACTCAACAACATATGTAGAAGCAACGGCTTACGACCTAAGTCCACAACATACACGAGTTAACAAACATTATACTGAACGACCTACACAACACGAACGACCTAACACTGGCCGACCTACGACCTATACATGAACGACTTAACATATGAAATTACAAACGACACACGACTCAATCATACAACACATAACGACTCAACGATCTACGACTTAAAGTAGCTCGGCTCCAAGAAGGCTTCAACGACACATGGCCTGAGCGACCTAAACTTCTTCCGCGACTTAACAAATCAGCGACCTAAGAGAAAACTTCTGTACAACTTCATGAGACCTAACGGGATGAGCGACTTAACTTAGGTCGTGAGCGACCTACTGGAACGCTTACTCGTTTGGTTGCTTGAAGGTCCGAATGCTTAGCCTGTTGACATGCGAGCGACCTTCCCCAGGTCGTGGACGACCTGAAGCTCCTTCCTTTGAACAACTCCAATTCGATGATGTGTTATCTCGTATGCGACCTCCACTAGGTCGTGAGCGACCTAAGGCCTCTTCACTAGGTCGCGAGCGACCTAAAACCTTTGAGTGACTCGATTTCAATGCATTGATCAATTGCGCTGCTTCATCAATAGGCTGGGCTGCATCATCCTTTCCTGGTTGGGAAAAATTCGTCCTCGAATTTAAAAGTTCTTCCCCATTGGACTGTTCATTCCCATAATAAGGTATTAAATGTTTAACATTAAACACATCAGAAGTATACACATCCTCCGGCAGCTTCAACCTATAAGCATTTTCATTGATCCGTTTCACAATCTCTACAGGACCAATTTTTCGATCTTTAAGTTCATTATAAGTTCCCATTGGAAAACGATTCTTCGTTAGTACAACATATACTAAATTTCCTTCATTAAATTCAACATTTCTTCGCTTCAAATCTGCAGATCGTTTATACTTCTCATTCGTCTTCTCCAATCGTTCCTGAACGATTCTATGACACTCGGTTAACCCATTAACGAAATCAGCAGCTCGCTTCAATGTTCCCTTCGGTTGTGGTACTATCGTTAAATCCAACGGCCCCTTCGGTATGCTCGAATATATAATCTGAAATGGACTGAAACCTATACTACGATTCACTGCATGATTATGAGCAAACTCCGCTTGGCATAATTTCACATCCCAGCTCTTCAGATTGTCCTTCATAAGACACCGTAATAAATTTCCCAACGATCTATTTACCACCTCTGTTTGCCCATCTGTCTGCGGATGATAAGCGCTACTAAAATTCAGCTTCGTTCCGACCATCTTCCACAAACTTAGCCAAAAATGACTCAGAAAACGAGTATCTCTGTCCGAAACAATAGACTCTGGCAACCCATGAAGTCGATAGATCTCTTTGAAAAATAACTGAGCAATGAACAGCATCCGCTGTCTTCTTACAAGCAATAAAATGTGCCATTTTCGAAAACCGGTCAACCACCACATAGATGGAATCGTTACCCCTTTGAGTTCTAGGCAAACCCAAAACAAAATTCATACTTACGTCAACCCATGGTTTTGTCGGAACAGGTAAAAGCATATATAATCCCGCGTTTGTAGCTGTTCCCTTGGACACTTGACAAACGTGACATCTTTGAACAAACCTTTCAACTTCTCGCTTCATCGAGGGCCAATAATAAGATTGAGAAATCAACTGTAATGTGCGATCACGTCCAACATGTCCTTCTTCATGCAACTCCTTGATAATCTTTATTCTCAAGCTGCAATCTGGTATACATAATCGATTCCCCTTGAATAAAAACCCCTCAACCAACACAAATTCATCAGTATTCCCATCCTTAACTTTCTCAACAAACTTCGTAAAGTAAGAATCTTCTTCAATCAACTCCGGCAATAGTTCAAACCCTGCCACTTCAACTTTCATTGTCGTCAACAAATGATTCCTCCTGCTCAATGCATCTGCTACACGACTCGTCACCCCTGACTTGTGCTTAACAACAAAAGTAAACTGTTGTAAATGCGCGATCCATGAAGCGTGCCTAGCTGAAATTTTATCCTGCCCTTGCAAATGCTTCAAAGCTTCATGATCCGTATAGAGAACAAACTCCTTCTGAAACAGATAATGTCTCCAGTGCTTCACTGCTTGAACAATTGCGTAAAACTCCATATCATAAGTGCTATATCTCAACTTGGCTCCAGATAACTTCTCACTGAAATAAGCAACTGGTCTTCCACTCTGACTCAATACTCCACCAATCCCAACTTTAGATGCATCGGTATGTAACTCGAACAACAACTGAAAATCCGGTAATACTAGAATTGGTGCCGTCGTCAATAGTGTCTTGATCTTCTCAAAAGCAACCCTTGCTTCCTCTGTCTACTCAAACTTCTTTCCTTTCATGCAATCGGTTACAGGTGCCATCACACTGCTAAAGTGTGGAATGAATATTCGATAAAAAGATACCAACCCATGAATGCTCCTCACTTTAGTAATTGTCTTGGGTTGTGGCCAACTCCTGACAGCTTCCACTTACTTTCATCCACTTGTATGCCTTTCTTCGACAGAACATATCCCAGAAACAAAACACTATGCGTCATGAACACACACTTCTTTGCTGCTGCATAGAACTGCTCTTGTCGTAGAATCAACAGTACTTCACGCAAATGTTGGACATGCTTTTCCATACTCCCACTGTAGATCAAAATATCATCAAAGTAAACCACTACAAACTTCCCAATGAATGGTCTGAAAATCCGGTTCATCACCCTCATAAAAGTACTCGGAGCATTTGACAAACCAAACGGCATAACCAGCCATTCGTATAAACCTTCCCTCGTTTTAAAAGCAGTCTTCCATTCATCACCCGGTCTAATACGAATCTGATGGTATCCACTCTTCAAGTCAATCTTTGAAAACACAACAGCCCCACTCAACTGATCAATTAAATTATCGAACCTCGGCATGAGAAATCTGTATCTCACAGTGATCTTGTTCAAAGCCCGACTGTCCGTACACATCCTCCATGAACCATCATTCTTTGGCACCAACAAAGCTGGCACTGCACAAGGACTCAAGCTCTCTTGAACACGCCCCTGTTCTAACAATTCCTCCACCTGCCTTCTTAGTTCTTCATGCTCCTTAGGACTCATCCTGTAATGTGGTCTGTGTGGTAATACTGCTCCTGGCACAAGATCAATCTGGTGTTGAATATCTCTTAATGGTGGTAACTCCGTTGGCAATTCTTCAGGAAACAAATCTCTGAATTCTTCTAATACCGGCTTTACTTCCTCTGGAACGTCAACAGATTCAGTAGCTTCATGTCCAATCAACAAAAACACCTCTGGACTCTCCTCTACTTCTTCAATAAATTCCTTCAAAGTCAACAAAGTCTTCAGCTCCTCAATCTCCTCTGATTTGCTCTCTCCTTGCTGTCTCTTCTTTGGAACCAAAATGATCTTAACACCTTCAAACATAAAACTGTAGCTATTGGTCCGACCGTCATGCTGCACTGCTGTGACCCCCTACCTTTATACCCACGCTAGCCAAGAACATTACGGTGAATGCTGTCAACTAGCATGGAGAATAAGGCTGGTGAGGAGCGACCATCCGTGTAATTGCTTTGCGCGAGCATCGATATGTCAGATAGTATAACATGCATTTCTTTATCAAGAGGGAAATCCTACATACCGACACAAACTCAAAGCTACTACACAGTGGCTATAATATCTTCAGAAATAAATATAGAAATAAACATAACATAAATCAGTCAGAGACAATTCATATCACAAAGGCAGAAATAGATATGAATATTACACTAGGAAGTGTACATCAGAGTAGCGGTCTAAAAAGATCCACAATATCACAAAAGAATAGTTACACTAACTACACAAAAGAATAAGTATACATCATGAAGTCTATATCTCAAATGTATACAACAAAACTACCAATCTAAGTAGTTAACCAAAAGTCAAGGAGGTAATCCCGGATGTAAGGTCAAGCAGAAGCACATGTAACATTTCGGTCTGACCCGAGTATTATTTAATAAGAAAATAATAAACGGATCAGTCTAGCTATAAATATCAGATAACATGATATAGAATAAAAGGTATGACATAAACATATAATATCCATAATGACACACTACTATAAGTATGCAATTGAAACTCAACATGAGATTAATCAATATCACAGAAATCTTCACAAAAATCTAAATAGGGTTTCATACCCAAAACTTGTATTCACAACAAGTCAATGACACACGAATTCACCAATGCACAAAAATTGATAAATCATATCAATAGAAATCACAAAAATAGGTGAAGCATAAATTCCAGAATTCAACACATGAAATTCAGAAATCACAAGAAAGGTGGGAGGCCTATCACACGAACGGGAGCATTAAAGCTCACCTACATATGTATCACACGAACGAGAAGCCATCTCATGGTAGCTAGCCATTAATTTTTGACATACGAATGGTCCGAAGACCATGGGGAGCTACTCCACATGTGTGAGTCGAAACCACACCGAAACGAAGAGACATCGTACAATTGCTAGTCTAAATCTTAAAATGATCGTCATGATCAAAGAGAAGTGTCAATTACAGTAAGCTAGTAAATATATGAGCTTAGTTTCATGTCCCATAACCACTAGCTTAACTTAAATATTTACGAACAAATTGTAGATCTCCACTAGAAAATTGTCACAAGAGATTCAATCGAACAAGTCCAAGAATTAACCGACGAAGTAAACGCAAGCGTTTCATACCACTTGTTTTACTAAGCCGTTTAATTAGATTTCTCATACGAGTGAGGTAAATGTTTGTATATACTAATAGACTGGAAAATGGTTTAAGAAAACGAGCTTTGTAATAAAATAGTGTTGAAATCATTTGAAGAAAGAGTTTTGATATTTACTACTAGTATAGAAAACCTTTATATTTTTAAAGTGACAAATCACAAAGAAGATTGTAAGAACAATCAATCACTAAAATTCACATTCGAAGACGTGAATGAAAATCCAAAGAATTCGATAGAGGATCCATCGAAATGGATATTCAAAAATTCCTAAAAAAGAGTCATCAAGGTCATAATACATGATAACAACAAATAGGAAACAACACGAATCGATTAAAGTTGGAAATTCAAACAACTAGGCAAATAGGCATAGTTGGCAGATAGGAGCAGGTCGGTCAACCGGACTCCCTGAGTCGGTTGACCGAACCAGAGGTTGGAAGTGCTCGGGCACCAGGTCGGTCGACCGGCCCAGGGGCTCGGTCGGCCGAAGCCTGTAACCAGCACTTCCAAAACAGAGGCAGGAAGTGTCCGGGTAGCAGGTCGGTCGACCAGACCCTGAGCTCGGTCGGACGAACCTGTATACTTGCACTTCCTACCCTATTTCAAGAGAGGTGCAAACTTCCTCAATTTGCAACTCGTCGAGCAACGACACTAAGGGTTTACGCCAATCGACTATCCGGCCATAGAAGCTCTTTGGTTCATCATCAAAAACATGATCAAAACATCAAAGTTATGATTTTTAAAAAATTGAACCCAAAACACCAAAAATTGAAATATTCACAAAAGCAATCCAAATCAAAATCAAATGCACATGAATAAGTGTTAGGAATTCATACCTAACAATCGAAGATAAACATAGACTAAGATGTGAGATAAAAATCTCACCTTTGAACCCAAACGATTGAAAAAGAAGCTTAGAAGGAAAGGAGAATCAACCACTTTTCAAATCCAACTCAAGAAGCTTGATTCTAAGCTAAAAAGAGAAATATTTCTCAAATTAGGTTTAGGAATTTTCTGAAATCAAGGAGAAAGAGTTGGAGAAGAAGAAGAGAAGCTTACCAATGGGTTCTTCTATTAGTTTGGAGCTAGAGCTTGATTTGCAAAAGGAAACTAGGGTTTTGGAGTTTTAATTTACCATCTCTCCCACCATTGATGCTTTAGAACTGAAAAGAGGAGAAAGTGAGAGTGAATGGGGAGGAGTGATTCAGTTTTGAGTATAAGTCAAACATAGGGCTGAACCCAAACCCAAACCCAAACCCAAAGTGAAAATGATCAAATTTTTGACTAGCTCCAAATATACCAAAGTTTATACTCAAAAAGGTTGCAAACCTCATTTTGAACTCAATGGAAGTGGTCCCGAGTCCTAATTCGACCGTATGCAAAAAGTAGCTTTTCGGACTATATTTCGAGTATCGATAAAATATTTAAATATAAAATCGACAAATATGCGGGTTGTTACAGACTCTCCTCCTTAAAGAAATTGCGTCCTCGCAATATTTAAGAAGAAGATATATAGTAACGACCATAAAAGCATATTCAACACAAAAGGAGTTTGAAATAAGAAGTTCACCTCAAAGAGCACGAGAAAGTAAGTCCAGATGTGTTCGCTCGATGAACTCTCTAGATTCCCAAGAACAATCCTTAGGATTTGAAGACCATTGAACTTTAACAAGCGGAACATCTTTATTTCGAAGTCGTTTGACTTCCGAAGCAATGATACGAATAGGATGTTGCTCATAAGTTAAATTAGGTGAAACTTCAATCTCTTCCACAACACCGGGCTCAAGAATAGTATCGGAATCTCGAAGACATTTCCGAAGTTGAGAAACGTGAAACACGTCATGGATAGCGGAAAATTAAGCCGGTAATAAAAGGCGATAAGCCACGGAACCAATACGTTCGGTGATAGGAAATAGCCTAATATATCGAAGCGCTAATTTTCCCGATCGACTGAAACGTACAACACCTTTCATAGATGAAACACGAATGAATACAAGATCTCCTACAGAAAATTCTAATTTCCTTCTTTGGTTATCGGCATAGGATCTTTGCCTACTTTGAGCTTCTTTCATCCTATGACGAATAAGATCAATCTTTTCTGTGGAATCACGAATAAAATCTGAACCTAAAACCAGCTTCTCACCGGCCTCAAGCCAACAAGAAGGAGATCGACATGACCTTCCATAGAGTGCCTCAAAAGGTGCCATACCAATACTAGATTGGAAGCTATTATTATAGAAAAACTCAACAAGTGAAATATGATCTTTCCAACTTTCACCAAAATCAAGAACACATGCACGAAGAAGATTTTCAAGAGTTTGATTCACACGCTCGGTTTGTCCATCGGACTGGGGGTGATAAGCGGTGCTAAAATTAAGCTTCGTTCCTAAAGCTTTTTGAAGATTTCCAAAATCCACTAGTAAACAATGGATCACGATCACTAACTATAGAAGTAGGAACTCCATGTAATTTAACAATCTCTTTAACAAAGAGTTTGGCCAAAAGAGGAACGGTTCGGTTAGACCGAACGGGAATAAAATGGGCAGATTTAGTAAGTCTATCAACAACCACCCATAAGCTATCATGACCCGAACGAGAACGGGGAAGACCATCTATAAAATCCATGAAAATTTGGTCCCACTTCCAAATTGGAATTTCCAAAGGTTGCAATAACCCACTGGGCCTTTGATGTTTGGCCTTAACGAGTTGGCAAGTCATGCAATGCTTAACGGAGTTAGCGATATCAAGTTTCATTCCCTCCCAATAATAAAGTCGCTTCATATCCACGTACATTTTACTACTACCGAGATGAATGGTAAATTTAGAATGATGAGAATCTTCTAAAATATCTTTACGAAGATCACTAATATTTGGCACAACGAGTCTACCAAATTTTCGAATGCCGCCACGAGAATCAATATCAAAGTCTTTCAAATCTTCAATATCAATTTTATCCTTAACATTTTGGCCAAGAAGAGCCAATTTAGGATCTAGCATTTGAGCTTCAAGAATGCAGTCTAAAAGAGAAGGGTGAGCCACAAGGCTACATAAAATAAGAGATGAACATAAATCGGAAACACGGTCTCGAATTTCGCAAGTGGATAAAATCTCGAGATCGTTCCATTCGGATATCATCATAGAAACAACAGCTTGTTGTTTACGGCTAAGAGCATCGGCAACACGATTACCCTTATCGGGGGTATAAAGAATATCAAGATCATATGGTGCAAGGAATTCGAGCCAACGCTGTTGACGCAAATTAAGTTCCTTTTGAGAGAATAAATACTTCAAAGACTTATGATCGGTATAAAAAATAAATTTCTCTCCCAAAAGATAATGACGCCAAATTCGAAGAGCAAAAACAATAGCCGCGAGCTCTAAATCATGAGTGACATATCTAGTCTCAGCAGGCTTCAATTGCCTAGAAGCATAAGCAATAACACATTCTCTTTGCATAAGAACGGCACCCAAACCAACGCGACTAGCATCGGTAAGAACAACGAAATCTTGATTCCCCTCGGGAATAACAAGAATAGGAGCATCAGAAAGAAGTTCTTTTAGTTTCTGAAAAGAAGTTTCACATTTGTCCGACCAAATGTATTTAACACCTTTCTTCGTTAAGCTAGTGAGAGGCACGACAATCTTAGAAAAGTCTTTGATAAAACGGCGGTAATAACCTGCCAATCCAAGGAAACTACGAATCTCTGTCACACTCTCCGGTCTCTTCCAATCTTGATTCGCTTCAATCTTTGAAGGATTCACGGAAATTCCGGATTCGGAAATAATGTGACCGAGGAACTTCACACGAGATTGCCAAAAGTGGCATTTAAAAAACTTTGCTTTTAATTGATTACTCCTAAGAGTTTCCAATACAATCTGAAGATGCTTTTCATGCTCCTCCTCGGTTTTTGAATACACAAGAATATCATCAATAAAGATGAGAACAAACCTGTAACAGCTCGCAAATCCGTACCCTTTGAGTCAATACTATTCTACCTAAATCAACTCAAGTTGTACAGAAATACGAACCATTTGGGTTAAAGAAGAAGAGGTAGAAGAAGAAAAAATAGAAAACAACATCAGAATCTAACCATCGCAGCGGAATAAAATATAATAAGTAAATATCTTTACTCAAAATCAAATATATCTGTTTACATATATTACATCATCAGGGTACATCATTCACAGCTCACATCAATAACATACAATGTATACACAACAACTCAAACAGCAAAATATATATAGATAAACAAGTACGGATATACGTATCGTCATCCAGCTCGTCTCCTGAGCTCCACAGCATCATATCCTGTATCCTATAATACTCGGTCTGACCCGAGCATTACAGTTAAATAATACCTGAGTCAGTCTGGAATACCAGCGTGAGAAAATCACACCCAATTGATTATTAAAGTTTCAAAAATCCTTCTAAAACAAAAGCATCTCGTAAGACCACGCCACAAATAAACATGTCGGGTTTTTACCTTACGATAGCTAAAACATTTTTATTAAAGTCCTCTGATATTATAATAGTGTCTATAGAAAGTAAAATAGAATCTAGCTGAAATGCTTGCATCTCACGTTTCAGCAATAGTTGGGCACAATCAAAACCGTACGGGCGCGTAGGGAAAATGGATTCCAACTAATGGCTAGGCACTGGGGTACCACCTGGCACAGTACCTGGTCTAGATCAGCGTACCGTGGAGCCACCCTAACTCCTCTGCAACACAAGACCGGAACCATCACTTACTGGACAGTCTCGAGCAAGATCACCCCGCGGTTGGGATCAGCAACCGCCCACTAAGCCGAAATAAGGGACATCTAGACAGGGATGATCTCATCCTCCAGTGGGGGCTACCCATCAAGCCATGCTGCATATCCCCTGATTTACAACCATTCCCATTTGATGAGGCTTGAGGCTAAGCGTTACCTTTAAGAACAATATCCCTTAGAATGCCCATCGTCCACCTGACGATGTTTCGCAAGCATTCATCCATACAAGTCCGTCCCGGGTTTGAACGGAACCGAAGGCACTATTCCTACTACATCCATTTCGAAAATATCATCAGGATTAGTAGCGACTAGCCCTTGCACTTCACTGCTCCAGCTTCGAATCCAAAATCGTTTCCACGAAACGTACAAACCGGATCGAAGTGGTTTTCGAGAAATAAATCTCGATCCCGGTCTTTTTGAAACGATCAACGTATTTGTCCAATATTGATAGTCGGTGATTTAGCTATCAATTAATATTCACAAACAACCATCAACCAATAAATAATTTTTCAAATTATTTATTTATCCAATATATCTTTGCTACATACATTTCAGATTTTCACCCCTTTTTAAAACAGTTCCAACCCAGTTTCCACTCACGGAATACATTACCCTGATATTTATTTCCTTTGGAACACCAAGTTCAAAATACTTTTAGATTTTAAAATAAATTTTAAAAGCACTTTATTATTGAACATACTTTATAACTTTAAAAAAAAAATCAAAACTACTTTAACACTTTATTAAAATATATATACTGTAAGAATATTTTAAATAAAACCACTTTATAAAATGTAAACTAATTTTTTTTTTCAAAACATAATACCAAGACACCTTTATATAATTACTACATTAATAGATTTGAAAACACTTGCCTTAAAAGTTAAACATTAGAGATAATAAAGTTTCTAAACATGCTTTTTAAAACCATTGTTAAAACTTTTACTTATATTAAAAATTGCTTTGAAACCATACTTGGTTATCCCGAGAAATACTCTTCTCTTCCACATTAAAAATAAATCTCCATTTATTTTTAAACAAATTTACCATTTCTTTAATAAACTCACACCTTGAATTTATACTTCCAAATCCACTTCACCTTTATAAACCCAGATTATAAAATTTAAAATCTCAGTTTTCTTTAATTTCAATCCCAGACACTTCAATAAAATTTACAATTAACTTCTAATTTACTTCACCTTGAAATAAATTCCCTCACTTACTTTATTTATTTTAAATTCCATTAACTTTAAGATTTTTACTTCTTTATTATGAGTTAAACCCTTTCAAAAATACCAATTTCAAATTTCCAAAATTCCTTCTTACCTTTGATTAAATTTAACCCTTAATTTTAAAAAAATGACTTCTTTAATCTTTAAACTAACATCACTTAAGTTTAAAATTTATTATTTCCCTGTTAATTCAAAATTCCCTCTTTTTCCATATTTATTAGAATTCTGAAATTGCTTTTACTTTATTTTATTTTTCAATTCATTATTAAATTTATTCAAATTCCCAAGAATTTATTTTACTTAAAATTTTATTCTTTTATTTCTTTTCACAAATCCAATTCTATAGATTTTGATAACTCATTACATTGAGATATTCAATTCAACCATACCATCCAATATTTCAGTTACCAATAAAATCCTCACAGGATATCAAATATTTACAACACAGAATATTAAATGATCAAATAAATTTGAGGAATCCAGTTGGATCCCTCCAACCTGTTTCCCTGCATCCACAGATGTTAGCATAATATATAATACCAATTTCAAATATATACTATACTATACAGCACATCAATCAATTCATCCATTCAAACATTTATATAAATTTAATCATTAAATTTAAATTTAAATTAACTGAGTGAGATTAACTCACTTTTGATTCATGTTTTGCAATTCACTTCAGTATTGCCTTGGATTTCCTGATGTCTGACCTTGAATAAACCATTTATAAAATTTATTAATTTGTGAATTAATCTATAAATAATTCCACTATTTAATAAATTAAATTGATCATTATTTACAATAAATCGTTTGGTTTTTAACTAGTGATCAATTTTAACAACAACTACTTCCAAACTAATATCTCCTTTAAAAACCTCTTAGTAACAATTCAGTTAAATAATTTAACCATCTCAATCTTTGTTTGAAATGAAATAGTAGGTTGTAATTATATAAGTTTATACCTATGCTCTTTTCTTTCTTGAAACCACATATATATATATACTTATAAATAAAATTTATATTACCATTTGAAGTCTTCTATTTCCCTAAATCCTATCTATATTATCATTATTATTTTAAACAGTTCGCCAAAGTGTAAATATCTGATCTATAATTTTTTTTTAAAAAAGAAATGGTTTTGCTTATTGTTGTAAAATTTAAACAATGGGTTATATATATATATATATTCGTAAATTTTTAAAACAGAATTTCTTATTTCCTACTGCCGCCAGTATATATCACTGACCCATGTTTTCCTGTTCTTTAACCTTATGTATATTCAATCTACAAATCTATATACTTATTAAATTAAAGTCAAAAAAATAAAGCAACCTATACTCTTATTGTAAATATATATATATAACAAAAATTTCTTTCTATCTTGATTTGTGAAGATTTAAATAAATCAAATAAATAAAAACATAAAACACCCTCACCTATGACACAGATCGAAACCAACCCCCTTTTGCTCTGCTCGAACTCATCCCGTCGCCAGAACAGGAGTTCACACCCTTCGATTCCCTCAAGATCGAACAACAACTTGATGAGGAAGCCTGAAAAACGATGTCGGCCTCATTTTAGCAACCGCGACTCTCTTATGTTTCTAAAAACAATGATTTGATTTCAAAAAACTTGAAGGCGTTAGAACTGGAAAAAGGGAAAACGCGAAAACTCGATTTGACTTAAACAAAGGAAGCGGCCCCCTTTTGATTTTCGAACGAAAATGGATTTCATCCAGTTGATTCTCGGCCATTTATATATATATATATATTTTCTCTCTCTGAGCTCGAGAATGAAAAGAGGGAAACAAGGTAAAAAGGAACGAGCTCGGCTGCCATTTTTCTTTTATTTTCGATTTCGAGAAAATGGAAGGGGACAGTATGATTTTAAAACGAAGAGAAACGGCTTGCTTCAGAAGATTGTCGGCTACAGTACTTTGAATGTGAAAGGGAAAAGTTATGATGGGAAAGAATGTAGGCTGATGTCGACCAATATAATTATAAATTTAAATTGAACTCGATACAGATTCCAACGCGTTTACTTATCGTACGCTCACATACCAACTCTGATTGCTACGAAAATTGAAATCCGATAATAATAAAATATTACGGATTCAATGGAACTGGTTTCGTCGAATTCCGAGACTGTGCATCGGAAGGCTATTTTTAAATTTAATTTAAACGATATAAATTTTAAAATTGAACATTCCACTGTTAATTTCAGTTTTATCACTTCTATTATCTTCAATATTATCAATATAAATTTTATCAGCCATTAAATTATTTTTAACAGGCTTAAAACTCCAGATTCAATAATTTACCCAACTTCAAATCATTTTGATTTAATAATTAAATCACCCAATACATATTGATATTTGAAATTCAAGTTAAAATTTAACTTTTGAATATTTAAAATTAATTAAATATTCTTATTTCAAATGCTCAAAAATTCTGGATCGTCACAAAACCGATCGAGAAAATCTTTGAAAGCTCGATTCATAAGGTCAACGAAATAAGCCGGAGCATTCGTTAGACCAAATGACATAACAAGCCATTCATAAGATCCATAACGAGTACGGAACGATGTCAAAGGAATGATATCCTCTGCAATACGAAGCTGATGAAATCCAGTAGCTAAGTCTAATTGTGAAAAGACTCTAGCACCACTAAGTTGATCGAATAGATCATCAATCCGAGGTAAAAGATATTTATTTTTGATAGTAAGATCATTAAGCTTGTGGTAGTCAACCCAAAGCCTAAGTGTACCATCAGATTTCTTCACAAAAATAGCCGAAGCTCCCCAAGGCGAGGAACTTGAGCGAATAATTGCTTCGTTTCCAAATCGGATAATTGTATGCGCATCTCCTCATTTTCTTTATTGGACATGCGATAAGGAGGACGAGTAATAGGTTGAGCTCCAGGGATAATTCTGAACTCAATTGCTCGCTTAGGCGGTAATCCTAAAACAGGCTCAAATATGTCGGAAAATTCACGAACAATGTGAATAAGAGAAATTATATCTTCTTCATCATCATTATCGTCATCACGAGGATTTAAAGAATATAAAGATACAACCAAGCTGGAATCCGAATATTTAAGATTAATAGAAATCTGCTTAACAGATTGAGGATGTCGAAGATGAATAGTCCGCTCAGGACATAGGATATGAGCTTCATAACGGTTAAGCCAATCCATTCCCAAAATCATTCCAAAGCCTAAATAACGCATGACATGCAAATCGGCTAGGAAAGGAAAATCACACAAAATAATCTCCACATCTTTACAAAGCAAACTAAGAGTTGCGGATCCACCAATCGGATTCGCAATTCTCAAAGAAGTCATTAAAGCAACAACACTTAAAGAAAAAGTATCAACGAGTTCTTTTGAAATAAAAGAATGAGATGCACCCGTATCAAAAAGAACACGAATATGATGATCACGAAACACAATAATGCCATCAAGGATAGAACGAGAAATACATTGATCACGAGATGTGTTGCCAGGGGCTTGAGCAACATTAAGCTTTCCCTCCTTCCTGCCCTGAAGCTTGGGGCAAGAAGATAGATAATGATCCGGGCTTTTGCAATAGCGACAAGTACGAGGCTTTGAACACTTGTTCGCAAAATGGTCTCTGGAACCACAGTCAAAGCATTTCCCTTTAGTAGAGGAAAAAATCTTTGCAGCAGGAGTTGCTTGCTTCCCCTTTTTGTTGGGATAAGGGCCTTTGAATTTACCGGGCCTTTTCTTGTTGTTGTTGAAGCTTGGTTTGGAACCCACCACTTCAACATCATTTTCCCTATCCGCCTCTTCAAGACGAAGAGCGATATCAATGAGTTGGTCGAAAGAAACTTCTAATTTTAGAAGTAATGACTTCTTAAGATTTTTGTTTAAGCCATAGACAAATCTTTGGTTCTTCTTCAATGAGGTGTTGAAATATTCAACCCCGTATTTAGAGAGGATTCAAAGGACGCGGCATAATCTGCCACGGAAGATTCACCTTGAACAAGGTCAATAAAACGGCGAGCCAAAATCACCTTCTCAGCTTCTGGTACGACTTTTAACTCGAAGCGCTCTCGGAATTTCTCCCAAGTAAGATCCGCTTCATTTATTTCAGAAATCAGAAGCTCATACCAGTCTAATGCTTTTTCTTGGAGCATACTAGAAGCCACCTGAACTTGGTGAAGATCAATGAGGTTCATGCGAGAAAAGATTCGATCGCATGTCCTTAACCAAGCTTGGACTTCAATAATAGTTTCAGAACCTTTAAATGGCTTCCCGCCCAGGTTGGTGTAATCATTGCACAAACGTGCAAACCCAGATTTAGGGTGAGTAGGTTCCGGATTAGAACCAGCTGCTTGAGCATTCGTGACAAGGTCAAGAAGTTGCTGGGTAGTCATAAAAACTCCATCTTGGGGTGTAGCACTAGATGGTCCAGCACTGGGACGACCATGTCTAACCATTTCTCTTCTTTAAGAAAGAAATAAAGAAGAAGAAAAAGTTATTCTCAAGATAAATATCAAGCAATTCTTGATAGATAAAATAAGGAATCATAAAGAAAATAGGATGAATCGGTACGAAGACTCGAATTAAATCCTAAAGCACGACTCCTAAGAAAGACTTAGGACGATGATCCTTGTTATAATATTCCATATTGTTTCGAAGTTTGGCTCTGATACCAAGCTGTGACGCCTCACCTCTATACCCACGCTAGCCAAGAACATTACGGTGAATGCTGTCAACTAACACGGAGAATAAGGCTGTTGAGGAGCGGCCATCCGTGTAATTGCTTTGCGCGAGCATCGATATGTCAGATAGTATAACATGCATTTCTTTATCAAAAGGGAATCCTACATACCGACACAAACTCAAAGCTACTACACAGTGGCTATAATATCTTCAGAAACAAATATAGAAATAAACATAACATAAATCAGTCACAGACAATTCATATCACAAAGGCGGAAATAGATATGAATATTACACTAGGAAGTGTACATCAGAGTAGCGGTCTAAAAAGATCCATAATATCACAAAAAAATAGTTACACGAACTACACAAAAGAATAAGTATACATCATGGAGTCTATATCTCAAATGTATACAACAAAACTACTAATCTAAGTAGTTAACCAAAAGTCAAGGAGGTAATCCTGGATGTAAGGTCAAGCAGAAGCATCTGTAACATCTCGGTCCGATCCGAGTATTATTTAATAAGAAAATAATAAACGGATCAGTCTAGCTATAAATATCAGATAACATGATATAGAATAAAAAGTATGACATAAACATATAATATCCATAATGACATACTACTATTAAGTATGCAATTGAAACTCAACATGAGATTAATCAATATCATAGAAATCTTCACAAAGATCTAAATAGGGTTTCATACCCAAAACTTGTATTCACAACAAGTCAATGACACACGAATTCACCAATGCACAATAATTGATAAATCATATCAATAGAAATCACAAAAATAGGCGAAGCATAAATTCCAGAATTCAACACACGAAATCCAGAAATCACAAGAAAGGGGGGAGGCCTATCACACGAACGGGAGCATTAAAGCTCACCTACATATGTATCACACGAACGAGAAGCTATCTCATGGTAGCTAGCCATTAATTTTTGACACACGAATGGTCCGAAGACCATGGGGAGCTACCCCACATGTGTGAGTCGAAATCACACCGAAACAAAGAGACATCGCACAATTGCTAGTCTAAATCTTAAAATGATCGTCATGATCAAAGAGAAGTGTCAATTACAGTAAGCTAGTAAATATATGAGCTTAGTTTCATGTCCCATAACCACTAGCTTAACTTAAATATTTACGAACAAATTGTAGATCTCCACTAGAAAATTGTCACAAGAGATTCAATCGACCAAGTTCAAGAATTAACCGACGAAGTAAACGCAAGCGTTTCATACCACTTGTTTTACTAAGCTGTTTAATTAGATTTCTCATACGAGTGAGGTAAAGGTTTGTATATACTAATAGATTGGAAAATGGTTTAAGAAAACGAGCTTTGTAATAAAATAGTGTTGAAATCATTTGAAGAAAGAGTTTTGATATTTACTACTAGTATAGAAAACCTTTGTATTTTTAAAGTGACAAATCACAAAGAAGATTGTAAGAACAATCAATCACTAAAATTCACATTCGAAGACGTGAATAAAAATCCAAAGAATTCGATAGAGAATCCATCGAAATGGATATTCAAAAATTTCTAAAAAAGAGTCATCAAGGTCATAATACATGATAACAACAAATAGAAAACAACACGAATCGATTAAAGTTGGAAATTCAAACAACTAGGCAAATAGGCATAGTTGGCAGATAGGAGCAGGTCGGTCAACCGGACTCCCTGAGTCGGTTGACCGAACCAGAGGTTGGAAGTGCTCGGGCACCAGGTCGGTCGACCGGCCCAGGGGCTCGGTCGGCCGAAGCCTGTAACCAGCACTTCCAAAACAGAGGCAGGAAGTGCCCGGGTAGCAGGTCGGTCGACCAGACTCTGAGCTCGATCGGCCGAACCTGTATACTTGCACTTCTTACCCTATTTCAAGAGAGGTGCAAACTTCCTCAATTTGCAACCCGTCGAGCAACGACACTAAGAGTTTACGCCAATCGACTACCCGGCCATAGAAGCTCTTTGGTTCATCACCAAAACATGATCAAAATATCAAAGTTACGATTTTTAAAGAATTGAACCCAAAACACCAAAAACTGGAATACTCACAAAAGCAATCCAAATCAAAATCAAATGCACATGAATAAGTGTTAGGAATTCATACCTAACAATCGAAAATAAACATAGACTAAGATGTGAGATAAAAATCTCACCTTTGAACCCAAACGATTGAAAAAGAAGCTTAGAAGCAAAGGAGAATCAACCACTCTTCAAATCCAACTCAAGAAGCTTGATTCTAAGCTAAAAAGAGAAACATTTTTCAAATTAGGTTTAGTAATTTTCTGAAATCAAAGAGAGAAAGAGTTGGAGAAGAAGAAGAGAAGCTTACCAATGGGTTCTTCTATTAGTTTGGAGCTAGAGCTTGATTTGCAAAAGGAAACTAGGGTTTTGGAGTTTTAATTTCCCATCTCTCCCACCATTGATGCTTTAGAACTGAAAAGAGGAGAAAGTGAGAGTGAATGGGGAGGAGTGGTTCAGTTTTGAGTATAAGTCAAACATAGGGCTGAACCCAAACCCAAAGTGAAAATGGTCAAATTTTTGACTAGCTTCAAATATATCAAAGTTTATACTCAAAAAGCTTGCAAACGTCATTTTGAACTCAATGGAAGTGGTCCCGAGTCCTAATTCGACCGTATGCAAAAAGTAGCTTTTCGGACTACATTCCGAGTATCGATAAAATATTTAAATATAAAATCGACAAATATGCGGGTTGTTACAACTGCTCGATCATACTGCCATGGTCTTCCCAAAGTAAGTGACAAACATTCATCTCCACTACATCACACCAAATCTCCTCTTTGTACTTCTTCCTAATAGAAAATGGAACCTGAACTCGCCTGTCCACCTTCACTTCTCCTCCTTTTCTCAACCATGTTAACTTGTAAGGATTTGGATGTTTCTCCGTTTTCAGCTTCAACTTTCTCACGGCTTCGGTAGAAATAATATTGTCACAACTTCCTGCGTCAATCACAAATTTACAAACCTTCTCCAGAATAGTGCACGTTGACTGAAAGATGTTACTCCTCAACCAACTAGCTTCTTCTTCCTGCTTCGGTATTAAATAAGACCTCCTCACCATTAGATTACATCCTTCATCTCCGGACGCGATATCCTGTTCATCTTCCTCCACTGGACTAGATTCACCTTCACGGACTAGATTCACCTTCACCAACATCCTCACCTTCAACTTCAGTAATCATCGTTCTCATCTTTGGTTTTGGACATTCATTGCTCTTGTGACCCACTTCCTGGCAGTTATAACATTTGAAACCGTTGTTAACCTTTGCCTTCGCAACTTCATTCACAACTGGTTTACTGACAGCTTTCGAAACATTGGAATTCCCACTAGCACCTTTATTTTGAATATTGGAACTTGTAAACACACCACCTCCACGTCTTCCCTGCTTCTCCCAAGCCAACGCTTTCTGGTGCGCTTCAGCCATAGATCTAAGATCAAACATATTCACCATATCCTGTATCTGCATTCTCAACCCCCCAATAAATCTAGCAGTCAATTGTTCCTCTGTCTCCATAATGTCATTCCTGACAATCAGTTGATAAAATTCATCAGCATAATCATTAACAGTCTTCGTCCATTGCCTCAGATTCTGCAACCTCTGATACATGAGTGATTGATAATTGTAAGGTAAGAATGTAGCTTTCATTAACTTATTCATCTTCTTTCATGATTCAATCTTCGACTTCCCCATTCTCTCCCGTGTAAGTTTAGTCTGCTGCCACCATGCCATAGCTCTACCTCTCAAACGAGTAGCAACCAACTTAACTCTTCGATTCTCAGGAACTTCTTTAAAGTCAAAAATTTCTTCAACATTAGACAACCAATCAAGAAATTCTTCAGCTACCATTCCACCCTTGAACTCTGGAATTTCCATCTTCATACCCGACTCCCATCGTCTATCCTCTTCCACATCCCGATATGAATTTCGAACTTGGTCTCGATCTCGATAATGAATGCTAGCTCTATCACCATCTTCATCGTAATCAAATGTACGTTGATATCGATCTCGACCATCAACATCCCTTCGATCACGCATGTCTCTTCTACTATGTCTCTCTTCATCTCGATATGGCTCATCTTCAAACTCACGTGGAGTTTTTCTCTCTTCATGCCTATATTCATGGTGATCTCTTCTTGATGAAATTGATGTTTCTCTTCTTTCTCTAAAAGATTGTGGCGACGCCCTCCTCGCTTCCGTAACCGATGGTGAAACTCTGTTTCCTCCATGGTTCGAGGTTGGCGACCTTCTTCTTTGACCTTCATTCATGTCAATCATCAGTTTCTCTAACTTTGAAATGCCTTCATCAAATTTTTCATTGATACGTTGTTCTATTTGCTCGGCTTCTTCTCTCCTATACAATGCTTCAACATTCTGATGGCGGTTAGCTCTCCTCGGCGGCATGATTACACGATCACAAACACTTCAACAAATCAAATAATCTTCAAAAACCTCAACAATGCACGACTACCTCCTAGCTCGGCTCAAACTCAAACAAACAAGGCACGGCTCAAAGTTCAACACAAAGCTATGCTCGACCTATACTTCAACAAATGATACCAAAAGATGCTTCGATTCTCGGCTCAAACACTTCAAACTCCTTGGCTCCAAGACTCGGCTTAGCTATGATTGGCTAAGTCTAGCTCTAATACCAAAAATGATGCAGCGGATATTACGAAAAGGAATAAAACTGTGAAAGTAGCAATAGGTGGATTGAGAGATACTGAAAGACCCAAATTCATTGATCCGAAGATACCGAATTGTAGCTATCTCTGACACGTTGATCGCGCACGATACCGTGAAGAGATCTACAATTCTTCGAGCGTTGATCAAGCGCACTTGATTTCGCGAATTGGCTTCATCGAACGTTGATTCGAGCGCACTCGAATACCGTAAGTGGAGATATGAGATTACACTCAACTACCAATTTAGATGAAAGCACAAAGCTAACAAACAAAAATTTTATTCAACAATCAACCAAGTTCAAATGTTACAACACACCCGCTATTTATAGCATTTCACACCCAGACCACTAGGTCGTTTCCGACCTAACACTCCACGGCCTACGACCTTACCAAGGTCGTTAACGACCTAACAGGCTCCAACACACACTGGTACGCGGCTTACAGTAGTTCGCGACCTAATCAACACGTGACTCAACAACATATGTAGAAGCAACGGCTTACGACCTAAGTCCACAACATACACGAGTTAACAAACATTATACTGAACGACCTACACAACACGAACGACCTAACACTGGCCGACCTACGACCTATACATGAACGACTTAACATATGAAATTACAAACGACACACGACTCAATCATACAACACATAACGACTCAACGATCTACGACTTAAAGTAGCTCGGCTCCAGGAAGGCTTCAGCGACACATGGCCTGAGCGACCTAAACTTCTTCCGCGACTTAACAAATCAGCGACCTAAGAGAAAACTTCTGTACAACTTCATGCGACCTAACGGGATGAGCGACTTAACTTAGGCCGTGAGCGACCTACTGGAACGCTTACTCGTTTGGTTGCTTGAAGGTCCGAATTCTTAGCCCGTTGACACGCGAGCGACCTTCCCCAGGTCGTGGACGACCTAAAGCTCCTTCCTTTGAACAATTCCAATTCGATGATGTGTTATCTTGTATGCGACCTCCATTAGGTCGTGAGCGACCTAAGGCCTCTTCACTAGGTCGCGAGCGACCTAAAACCTTTGAATGACTCGATTTCAATGCATTGATCAATTGCGCTGCTTCATCAATAGGCTGGGATGCATCACTTCTCCTCTTCCATTTTGTAGATTTTTATTAGCCAATTTTTAGTCTTAAGACATTTGTCTTCCTCTTTGGAATAGAGTTGGCAAAATTGAACATATGTTTTCTGGAGCAACTCTTATGTGGGGGTGGATCCTGCCTTGGTGCTTGATGTCTATTCTATATATTAATTAGTTGGACGCGTCTCACTTTATGAGCAATAGTATAATACATGTTACATGTGACGCAATTTGCCTTTAATAGGTAAACCTAACACGAGCTTATTCATGTCTAGTTCGATTCAGTTTTTTGTGAGTGCTTGGTTTATCGATCAAGTTTCGGAAACAGTTTCTCCGGTAATAGAGGTGTGCATAACTTGCCCACCTCAAATCCCGCTCAGGTGGGAACCTTGTGCAATGGGTAGACGATGATGAAGTCCTTATTTAAATGCTCTCTCAAATCTTATAGTTTCATTCAATGTAATTCAATTTCTAAGCCATTTCTCCTTTTCCTCTTTGTAGATTTTACGAGGCATTTTTTTTAGGCTAAGATTCTTGTCTTTCTTTTCGGTACAGAGGAGTCTGGTAAATTTTAAGATATGTTATTGGAGTGACCCTTTTGTAGGGGCAAGGTTTACAAAATACAAAAACATCTTTGTACTTTTTTTGCGCATTTCATCTTTTGACGATGTATGTTCGGTGGGTTTGCTAATCATTTTTTTTAAAGTCTGAGATTTAAAACAATTTGCTAACCTGGCCATATGTTCCATGATGGCCAGAGTTTTAAAATGTTCTGAAATTTTGAGTTGAATTTCAACCTTGGTTTATTGACTTCATGCTAATCTCGAATGTTTACAAAAGGTTCCGGTGTTGATGCTATTTTATAGCGGTTATATGAATATATTCACATTCTTTCACTAACAGGTCAGTATTTCTGAATAAGGTTTTACAACATATAAGCAGTAAGAGGAATTTGGTCCAAGTTTTTTTTGGTTTGATTCAAAATCTATATCTTCTCAAATTGGACAGTATAGAATATTTATTATTCGTTGTATGTTAAAAGGTTAGCTGGATTTTTGAACCTGTGTGTTTTTTTGAGTTAGGTGTAATTACAGAGTTAGCTCTCATCTAATGTGATTATTTTGTTTGAGAATTACAGTTAATTAGTTACTTGAAATAATTTAGACTGGGGTACACACATGCACGTACGTGTGTATTTATGTATATAAATATGTGTGTGTGTGTGTGTGGGGGGGGGGGGGGGGAGGGGGAGGTTATCCTGTCTTGGATTTGAACCAATATATGGGATATTTCTTACCCTTAGGACATGTTTGAGATATGGGACCTAAAAACTTGGAACCATGTTAATGGGTTTTCGCAACAACTTTGAACTGGTCTTAACACTTAAAAGCATGTCTAATGGCACAGTGTGAGTCGGCATTAAACATAATAATTTTCTAGACCGATCCATGCTCACTCATCCCCAAAAATTCAACACGGTTTCCCTTTTTATCCGGCATTCTAAATGCTGAATATGAATGTAGGGTCACAATTGCAATCCACGTGTTAAAACAATTATTTGTCACCACACATCCTTATCCGGCATTATAAATGGAAATTATGTTGAATGGACCAAGCAATCTCGGAGGTGACCCTACATTGGGTTGCCAAAGTAAAGAGGTTGTTTTGGTTGGTCCAAATGGACTAAGCAAGCCTCCATGGGGTGGGTACTGACCCATCCATCCCTTATTGGATATGCTCTTAGGAGTAAATATATAATATGCCGTGCCCAGCGATATATCTACTAGTTGGTTTATCCTTTCATTCAAAACCAATTTTTTTATCATAGCTCAACAAAGGAGATTATAATGACTAAATAAGTGCCGCCCACTGATATAGCTAGAATTGCAAAAATAACAATTACTCAGATAAATTGAACCAACTCATTACCAATGTCTACGATTTGGTTGAATGCATAGGGATCATAATCAATGACAATATAATCTTAATAATTATTGAATTGGTAGAGATCAAGCATTTTATTTTGGTTCAAATTTAAAATTAGCCTTCAAATTATTGTTGCTTCCAGTTTAGTGCATACTTTTCACTACTTGGTAATAAGAAATTGTATATTAACAATGTCTGCTGGTTTTCTACTTTTTTTTACAGTATGTCATGAAATTGTTCAACGCACATCTTACAAAAATTTCACCTAATAAAAAACTAGACCGAAGAAATTAAATAACATGTAAAGTCAAATACCTGTCATAGTTTTGGGTTCCATTTCTGGCCGACCCCAACTTGTTTGGAAATAATGGCTTTGTTGTTGTTGTTGTTGTTGTTGTAAAATCAAACACCCACTGCTTTCTCTGTGAACCAGATCTATTCTTTTTCAGTCAGCTTATCAGGAAATGTTATCAATCTTCCTTTTCAATAACTTCTCAATAACCAGAAACATAATTAATTTTTTTTTTTGAATGAAACCAAAGCATAATCAGCCAATTCTACAAAATGTACAGTCATGTGAGCACCTTGGTGCATAGCATGAAAGAGCTTAACAACATTTCGAATATTGGCATCGCAAGCGGTAGAAAGCCTGCCTTTGTTTATTTAACTATTTATTCTATAGTTTCATAAAATAAATGACATAAAATATGTAGTTGTCTATTTTATGTAAGTAGAATATTTATTTTGACGAGAGGTAAAGGCAAAATAAATAGTATAAATGACAAGCGCCCTGCGTGTGAAACAAAACCGTTTTCCAAAAGACAACGATCCGCGCCTGAAAGACAATGTTACAATCTGAAATACAAAAGCTTAAATGTCATCTGTTGGCATCATAACATCCATTCAATATACGTAAACACTGAAGAGATTCTTAACGTATAAGCACAATATGATGGCTTATGTATGCATATTAAATGTTTTTACAGCAAATGTACTCTCTTTCTTTTCCTGGTCTTGATAACGACATCAATAGCAAAACGATTATGTATGCTTGTGTTGAAAATGTTATCAAGCATATTCAACATAACTCACAATGCTAATTTATGAGTGCTCGGCTTGAATAAAGTATCACTCTTATTTTCAAAGGAGAAAAAAAACTTACAAATGTTAATTAGAGTGCTAAAGTCAACGATTATTGTTTATTTTATTAGATTTAGCTTCATACTTTGTCATTTGTTTATATTAATTATTCAAGAACAAAAAATAATTTAATTAGAAATTGTTTACGAATAAGATTGAAAGTTATGCCAGTATTTTCTATTAAGTCATGAGTATTTAACACGTGCGATGCAGATGTGGATAAAAAAGATATATTTGAACAAATTGCATCTTTAATCTTAAAACTTTTGCATGTTGTTTTGGTCAATTTCCAATTTGATAATAATTTTGGCAAAAAACATATAATTAAAAATGATTCCATAATATCTGGTTCTAGATTAAGAAATATAAAACTACATAGATGTATAATCTTATTTTTCACTTGTGTTATTTCTATTAAAAATATCTTTTCAATATAAGAAAAATTCAATGTCATATAAAATGCGATTCAATAAAGATAATTTTATTTGCTGTAATATGAAACTATGTTTTATTTTCAAATATTAGAAAGTATTTTCTCACACAATATGCTTTATGCAAAAGTAAAAATATAGAGTGCAAATCTTAAATAAAAGAAGAATCTATACTGAATTATTAATACCAAAAATAGAAAAACATTACAAAAAATGGAGAAAAAATATTTTAATATGTAAAAAAAAAATTATCCTGTTGGAATTCGAACCTATGGCTTAATATTATTCCGAACTTTTCAATCAAAAATAGAGATTCATGTTTGTCAGGATTGGAATTCCAACTTGTGACATCATCTGTATACAATAAGGGTATTTTTGGAACTTCAGGTCAGTCTGAAAAATTGCAGCTTTATTCCAACAATTAATAAAGATGAGTTTGAGTTAACTTTGGTAGTTCACCTTTTTGCTGTTATTTATTATATTTGTTTTGACATAATTCTGTACTCAATAGCCTTATGTTTGACGGTACTTGTGCAGAATGGCTAAAATCCTTTATTAAATATATTTTATTATTAAAAGAGAATATGTAGCTTATTTGCCATTTTTCTTTGATTTGTGTTATATATTGCAAGAAAATCAGAGTTTCCCCCAATTATTGACTGTATCTGAAAAGATGCCCACCACTCAGATACCCACCATACGTTGCGGTATATATGACCTTAGGCTTGGGAGTCTTATGTTGTTAACAACTATTTAATCATTCCAAACAAATAAAACCCATAATTTTACAAAATGTATCTGAGAAATAATGAACAATGTAAAATAACTTCGTTTTCAAGGTATTAAATGCATTAATAAAATTGCTTGAGAGCATTTTAAATAAGCAGAGCAAATCAGCAAGGACTAAATATAGGCTAGGATATAAAAATAGAATTGAAAAGTTGAATCAAGCAACGAACCTGTATCGAGATGAAGATGAATTTGAAATCGTGGAATAATTTCTCTGGATTAAGCAATGAAAAGCTATATTGTGTATAACAGCTGTTTATTACAATGGAGTGTTTGCTGACTATACACATCATATAGTTTGTTGTAAATGATTCTTTTTGAGATGTGAACGAGGAACCTTTTATGAATAATATCTTGAAAAATATAAGTTGACAAACTGTAAATAAAAGCTCTGTGTATACTAAATATTTGTACATCTTTAGATTTCACTTGTAAATTGCCGGTGTGTTAGCATGGACATATGCACACCCTCTCTACCCTATATGGCTCCACCATTGTGGGTAAGTACACAGTAAGGAAAGTAGTGTACAGCTGTACAGGATTTTTTTTATAATGAAATGAAGATTTAATGGGAATAAATGGAAATAATTTATTGGTTACTATATCTTATCGTTTTGTATTTTTGCTCAGCTGCATGGTTTATATGTTGTAAGACTTGTTATTCTAGTTGTCAAATTTTAAAGGAGTTAATTCGCTCTATGTTTTATACTCCACTATGTTCTTTATGACCTGGGAATCGGAGAATTCCTAATTAGGTCATTACATCTTAATTATTATAATTGCAGTTGATGGATTATCAAAATAAGTATATTGGTTAATTAAAATACTATGTAATAATAAAAACCATCATCATCATCATCAGCAGCAGCAGCATTATTTTCCCCATGATAATGACAATGAATGACTTGAATATGTCTTTTGCCTATCTACCAAACTTACCCTTTGAATTTTTCTGTTTCCTGGGCAAGGTTAATCTGAATGCATGTTTATCAACTGATCTACAAATATTGCAGGTTATTGTTGTTTCAAATTATTAAGACATTTTTAATGGTTTGCACAAAATGCAATATATATTATCTGACAGGACCTACAGTAGCAAACACAAACACTCGGAGGTCTGAGAATGAAAAATTATCCCCACACCAAGCAAGGCTTAAAGCTGCTGTGTTGGCTGCTTCTATATATGAGAAGTCTTTTGTTTACCCCCCAACCAGATTCCTTGGGTAAGCATAGTTCAATTTTAGCAACACATTTGACAGATCAGCAATCTTCTTTATCCTACAGGATTGTGTAATTAAACTCTTTTGTCATATATTAGTTCTCCTGAACAACCTTTTGCAAATCAAGTTAAAGTTGATAATTCTGTGAATGATGGACTCTCTTCCTTAGGCCTTAAAGTTTCTACGTTGAAGGAACGAGTAAACTTTATTGGCTCCCAGATTGAGGTAATAATTTTTCTGGCAATCAAACTTCAGGAATTCAATTGTATGCAACTTATCCTTTACCTTGTCAGCCAATTGAGGGTTCTTTGACCATCACATTGGTTTGCAGCCCTGCCTGTTATTCCCACTATTTTATGTATTAGTCTTCCAAATAGTTCAAAATTTTGTTTTTACTTGTCATTTTGGATATAAAAGATGAATAAACGAGCCCTACATTCTAGTTGTGTGTAGATTACCTTGTAAAATATGCACATCTATTTATTGATAATGTTGAACTATAAGATAGCTTAGGCTAAGTATTGTGTATCTTATGCCTTTAGAATGCTAGAAGCCGTGTTCTCAAAAGGCGATAGGACAGTTTTTATTTTTAATTAGAATGTAGTTTATTACATTTCTTTAATAATCTATGTTTTACAAATGAGTCTAAATACATGTTTAATCGTTTACAGCGACCGTCAATATCATTTCTACTGTAACTGATCACGACTTTGTTAATATTTTATAAGATTATACATCCCGCATCATTCTAAATTCCTCAAACCTGTTTCGTAATAATATATCTAAACATTGAAAATGAGCTAGTGATTTCATAGTAATTTCTGTATATACAATCTTATTACTATCGATATCATCCACATAAATTTTTAAATTTTAAACTTGTTTTTGAAATCGAGTCAAAGCGAACTATTTATTTGAAGTGTCAATTTGAATTGTATGTAGCTTTGAATGGGTTAAAATTTTTATTTTGTGGAGATGATCATCACTATATAAAAGTCAGCTCATTTTGATGTCTAGATCTAAGTAGTTAATATCGGTATTGGATGCGCATCAGTCAAGTATCGATATGAGATATTTTGAAATATCGTGATAATATTGGATAATATCAATGATATATCGGACATGGGGTTATGTTTTTAAATATTTGGATCAGTATTGCCAAATTACTATTAAAGAGTGATTGCATATAGTTTATGGATTACAATATGGTTACCATATTAAACACAAGTCATAGCATAAGCTCATAAAAATAAATAAATTTGTATAATGTGCATTTTTATTATTTTTATACCATACTCGTTTTTTAAATCATCTAATTGCAATTTTTTTCCATATTTATAGTTTTTCGTTTTCGTTTTCATTTTCACTTAATTTATCAATAGGTAATGTTGATTTAAGATTGGTTAGGATTTCTAGTGTGTTCTTTATCGGTTTTTCAAATATATAACTTTACTACTCTTCAAAGTTTTAGTTCTTAGTGCATGATAATAAATAATAAAATCAATTTTCATAACCTATCTTACCAATTAGAAACGGTGAACTAAATTGTAACTAAAAAGAGAAGTAGTTTTTAAACGATCTAGTTTTTAGTGGTAAAGTCTCCACACAAAATAAAACAAATAAAATATTGGAATAAGTAGAGTTTTCTTTGTTAAAAGATGAATGAAATACAAAAAATTTATGGTTAAAACAAAAAAAATTAGTGCATCGGGATTTTAATGTATTGTCGTTCACTATATACTAAAAATAAATACTGAGAATGCGAAGATATTTATTTGTAAATTTATTTCTTCAAGGCATACAATAATGAACGATATTCTTAAAAAATATCGGGAATTTTTCACTAAATATCTGAGCGATATATCTGCAAATATCAGATGATATATCAATAACGGTATTTTAAGCGATATTTTAATATCGGTTAAGGAGCGATATGATATATCGGCAATATCATTCGATATTAACTGCGTAGCTAGATACAAAATAGTTGAGGATTTTGTGGACAATGCGGATGTGCTCATTTTAATTATCTAGTTGTAGAACTCATTGTTATAGTTTCATAATGTGGAAATTAGGTTGGAGGACTTCTCATTCTATGGTAACAAGTTTTAATGACAACTGTCATGACCCGATTCTTCGACTTTCGAAAATCGACATCAATACGTCCACTATATCAATTGCCGAGCAATCGAATGCCGGAAAATCGAACCATGAGGGTTTAAGAAGAAGAAAAAGGTAGAAAAAGTAAGGAAACAATAACAGATCTCACAGGCACAGCGGAACAACATATAATAGATAAATGAATAATTTTTAAATTAAAGAACTATATCAGTTATTACATTACATTATCATCATCATCAGAGTGTACAACAACAATATACAACGCAACAAAACAATGGACAGTTATACAAACATGTCTCTACAAGTGAATTTACAGCGGAAAGATAATATCATATACAAGTAATATGCCTCGCCATCCAGCTCGCCACTTAAGCTTCAATGCACGTCTGAATCCAGAATGACCTGATAACATGACTCTAGACTGTCCGTGTGGAAAATTATGGGCACACAGAGTTTAGGAAGAGAACAATAAACTCCAGGTCAGTCATGAGACTGGTGCGAGAACTCAAAACAGTTATTTATCTTTTAAGACAACAACAAGGGAAGTGAAAAATATCCGCAATGCTTTTGGGAAATGAAACTACCATAAGGCCTCTCCGCACACACACAGTGCAAACGCAGAATTGGAGGAGATTTCTCCTTATGATAGTCAAAGATGCTTACTACGCAAAACAAATCATTTTTGATATTATTATTAGTGCATAGTGATGAAAACATTTCGAAAATATAATATAAATCTTAGCCAGCATAGGTACCATTATATTATGCCTGCTATAGCTACCATGTTAAATGACAGGTTCTACAACTAAAACCGTACAAGGCTCGTATTGTTTCTTTGGATTTCCAACAAATGGTCAGGCTAAGGAACTTCCTACTGCCACATGGGATCGCTTCTGGCGGGACGTCCCGAGAACCTAACCGGATCTCTGCCAACACAAGGCCGGGTTACCTCTGTAACTAGGTAACTACTGCTCGAGTATGCCACTCCCCGGTCCTTTGGGACCTTTATCCGAGGGCCCTCTATCACCAAGCAACAACCACATAGAAAAATGAGATTGGAGCAACCACATAGGCTAAGCATCAGAGCTTCATACCTGACACCACTCTTTTCCAGAAGGAAATGACATACCCTAAAGAGCGCGACCCTCATAACCTCGCCGCATATTCCTGTTTTGACCATTTCCGGGGTGTAAGGTCTGATGAAGTCTCGTCCACAAAGCTACGTTTTTTCACAAAACTACGCTTTGGTCAACAAATGATCAATAAATAATCATCACACAGCAACACTCAGCATGCCACATTACCAAACTGGGAATATATCGCTGATAACCTTCAACCACAAAACCTCTGAGCTCATACGTCTCAGAGAAGGGCGTTAAGCTAAGAGAATAAATTCTCCGCCACCAACAGAAATATATTTGAAAGAAATCTGCTTTATATCTCAAAATGTAATGTCAGACATGTAACTATACAAGTCTGTTCCGGGCTCGAACAGAACCGATGACACTTCCAAAGAAGCCCTTGCAATCCGGGTATTCACAATGCCGATCGAATTTCCCATCACAAAGGAAATCTACATACCGTAGCTAACGGTGCAGAGACAATCGATATGTCATCCTATCGTTTTCACAAATACCCGGTCTTCAATGCTATCCATTACGTCGTATCACTATTCGGAATGGGTAATCCGAATAACGAGCGCAATAATTTAAAAAAAAAGTGTAGTATTCAATTTCAACCAATTCACAACAAATAGCAATTTAAGGGTCAATATTGATAGGCGGTTATTTAACTATCAATCAATATTCACAACATCACCCGATTTCAAACAATTTCTCAAATTATTTATTTTCAAAAATATCTTTACAAGATATAATTTCCATACTTCAACCATTTGAAAACAAATTTCAAATTATTTTTCACCTTTGCAACTTGCATTTCAAAATGGTTCATTTAAACCAATCAAATAAATCCTTACCGATTTATTAAATTTACGTTCCAAATTCGTAAATTTATTTCCACACTTCAAAAATAAATCAATGTTTATTTTTAAAACAAATCTCCCTTATAAATTTCCATTGTGAATTTACATTTCTAAATATTCACTTTTTATACGATTTTTCAAATCAATGTTTACGATTTCAAATATCCACTTTCAATTTATCTTTAAAAGATATAATCTCAAACATTCACTTCATATTGGAAAACATTTACATATTTATTCAATAATAAGTAATTCACAAATCCATTTATTTTCAACATTTGAAAAATATTCAATATACTTAAAACCAAATTAAGTATATATTTTATTCTTTAAGGAAAACTTCCCTTAAACACATTTATTTGGGTCAAAACGAATGTTGCGTAAAACATCGTTACGACAACCCAAAATCACTAGTATAGAGATTCAAAATTAAGATAGATGTATACACCCCAATACTATACAAAAACTTTTTCTTTCGGAAATCATTTACTATAACAACAGTGTTATAGTTCACCATTCCCTTTTATTTCTCGAAAACGTCTATTTCACCAATGAATGTTGAAATATATGATTTCGATACTTAACACATTTTAAAACATCTTTAAATTGTTTTAAATTCTATTTAAAATATCACTTTCCCAAAACATTTCTTTAAATATATTATTCACCGTCCAAAATCGTGAATATACTTCGTTTACCAAATTCATCATTTCTACATATTTTATTTAAAGGATTATCCACTGTCCCAAAATCGTGAATATATCTCCTTTAATAAGCCATAATAATTAAACTTACTAAATTAGGTCGATTTCGGATTTATAAAACAACGTTTATAAATTCCATTTATACTTTATAACGACTTCAACTTATAAAATCACTTTATTAACAAATTCTATCCATATTCCATTTACACGCCAAAATCCTATTTATAAGTTAATTACTTACAAATTTTTTATTTTACAAATTCTATTCATTTTATAAATTCACAATTTATAAATCTATAGATTTCATTCACTTGTGAAATCCATTTATACATTATTTTAACACTTATAAAAACTCGTTTTATAATTCCAATATTTTAATTTATAAATATCAATTATATAAATCTTTTATATAAATCATTTATAATAATTCAAAAATCCCAATTTAAACCATTTTATAAATTAATCAACTACTTATTTCAAAAATCACATTTCGGTTATATTTGACAAAAATCATAATTTTTATAACATAAAAACTTCAACGTTTATTTATTAAAAAGGAATCAATTCCAAAATTAAATTTGGTTATGAATTCTCAACTTAAATTTTCAAAAATCAAATTTTATTTATTTTCGGCATCTAACGATACCAAAAATATATTCGGCTAAAATTTAGCCTTTAACGATTTCAATCACAAAGATAATCACACAGATTATAAATAGATCAACACACTACATTGAAACAATTTCAAATGTTTGAGGAATCCAGTTGGATCCCTCCAACCTGTTTCCCTGCATCCAAAGATGTTAGTATAATACCAATTCCGTTTCAAGACGGAATATCACGGTATATGAGATTTATAAAATACTATCCGCTATTATGCGGCGCAATACGGTCTCATCCGCTATATAATGCGGGAAATCAACTTCAAGTACATATATAATACAATTCCATTCAAGTTGGAATTATCGCGGTATATGTGTTTAATAAATAACATCCGCTTAATATACGACGTATAAGGTCTATTTCAATACAACAGATAATAACTATCATCCAATCACACCATCAAGCAATTTTAAATCTAACTATTTAAAATTTAAATCGAGACAATTCGATTGAGTGAGAAGTTCTCACCTTGAGTTTCCGATAACAGTTGTAGCGTTTCATATCGAATAAAATTAAACGTGCGTTTAATTTTACCCGAAATTTTCACTAGCTCCAAACGACCCCAAACCAGCTCCATTGCGTAGTGCTCGACAAAACGAAGCCAACACAATTCGTTTCATAATTTTTCGATCTCGTATGAAAGAGTTATGATATTTATAAGATATGAATATTAATATAAACAAATTACAATTTTTTTTTTACCTAGAACTCAGATCGGCCGTGCATTTTGAAACCCTCAGATCTGAGCCGCAAGTTCCTTCTTCCCAAACGATGGTTTACAAGTGACGTTCGAACCCATGCCGCCCTTGCTTCTTGATTTATCGCGCCCAAATCGAGCACTTCTACAACGATCAAGATACACTACGACGGCCGTGACGAAGTTGAACTCGGCCCCTCCTTGTTGCTCGAGATGCGTGCACATACGAGCACGAACGCGGCCACGATTTTTCCTCCACGTCGCTCCATATTCGATCTCGACCGTTGGATTGGAAGATCTCACTGCTCTCTACGTTTTTGTAGTTGGAAGGTTAAGCTAATTGTCGAAGGATTTGGAGAGATTGGAGGGAGAAGATGGCACGTTTTCGGCCATTAAAATGGTTAGAAGCGGCGGCTGACTTAAGGAACTAGGGTTTTGTTTATTTTTTTGCAAATGAAAACAAGGAGGTGCTTTTATAGAAAATTTCCAAAAACACTATTCATCCAAAATTTTCCGAACTCCAAATCTCGCGCGGTGACCGGCGTTTCTAGGATTTACCCTGCGTTCCGGACACAATGGAATATGTTTCGAGAGCCAATTCGATCATCTGTGCGAGTTACGGCAATAAACGATCAAATTTAAATTAAATCGATTAAACTAAATTTCTATGCGTTTTGGCTTGCTCCGGACAAACGGTAAATCCGATTGACACGAAATTTGAAAACATACAATAATATAACATTACGGATCCGATGAAACTGGTTTCGTCGAAATCTGAGACTGTTTGAAAAATGGATAATTTTAACTCGTCGATTAAATATTAAAATATTCAATTTTCACAAATTAACTTTTAATTCAATTTTAAAAGTTCACAAACATTGTTCTAACTCCAATATGATTTATTATAACTTTATAAATCATTTTTAATCACATTAAACCCGATTTTCAATTATTTACGCTATTTCAAATATTAAATTATCGATTTAATTATCCAATTAAATCTAAATATTCGGAAAATAAATTATTCGACTTATAAATTTTACTTGTTGATATTTAAAATCAATTAAAATATCTGAGACTGTGAGATTCCATTTATACTTTATAAATAAGTCGATTTCGGATTTATAAAACAACGTTTATAAATTCCATTTATACTTTATAACGACTTCAACTTATAAAATCACTTTATTAACAAATTCTATCCATATTCCATTTACACGCCAAAATCCCATTTATAAGTTAATTACTTATAAATTTTTTATTTTACAAAATCTATTCATTTTATAACTTCACAATTTATAAACCTATAGATTTCATTCACTTGTGAAATCCATTAATACTTTATTTTAACACTTATAAAAACTCGTTTTATAATTCCAATATTTTAATTTATAAATATCAATTTTATAAATCTTTTATATAAATCATTTATAATAATTCAAAAATCCCAATTTAAACCATTTTATAAATTAATCAACTACTTATTTCAAAAATCACATTTCAGTCATATTTGACGAAAATCATAATTTTTATAACATAAAAACTTCAACGTTTATTTATTGAAAATGAATCAATTCAAAAATTAAATTTGGTTATTAATTCTCAACTTAAATTTTCAAAAATCAAATTTTATTTATTTTCGGCATCTAACGATACCAAAAATATATTCAGTTAAAATTTAGCCTTTAACGATTTCAATCACAAAGATGATCACGCAGATTATAAATAGATCAACACACAACATTGAAACAAATTCAAATGTTTGAGGAATCCAGTTGGATCCCTCCAACCTGTTTCCCTACATGCAAAGATGTTAGCACAATACAATTCCGTTTCAAGACGGAATATCGCAGTATATGTGATTTATAAAATACTATCCGCTATTATGCGGCGCAATAGGGTCTCATCCGCTATATAATGCGGGAAATCAACTCCAAGTACATATATAATACCAATTCCATTCAAGTTGGAATTATCGCGGTATATGTGTTTAATAAATAACATCTGCTTAATATACAGCGTATAAGGTCTATTTCAATACAACAGATAATAACTATCATCCAATCACACCATCAAGCAATTTTAAATCTAACTATTTAAAATTTAAATCGAAATAATTCGATTGAGTGAGAAGTTCTCACCTTGAGTTTCCGATAACAGTTGTAGCGTTTCATATCGAATAAAATTAAACGTGCGTTTAATTTTACCCGAAATTTTCACTAGCTCCAAACGACCCCAAACCAGCTCCATTGCGTAGTGCTCGACAAAACGAAGCCAACACAATTCGTTTCATAATTTTTCGACCTCGTATGAAAGAGTTATGATATTTATAAGATATGAATATTAATATAAACAAATTACAATTTTTTTTTACCTAGAACTCAGATCGGCCGTGCATTTTGAAACCCTCAGATCTGAGCCGCAAGTTCCTTCTTCCCAAACGATGGTTTACAAGTGACGTTCGAACCCATGCCGCCCTTGCTTCTTGATTTATCGCGCCCAAATCGAGCACTTCTACAACGATCAAGATACACTACGACGAAGCTCGCGCTTGACTCTACTCACGGCCGTGACGAAGTTGAACTCGGCCCCTCCTTGTTGCTCGAGATGCGTGCACAAACGAGCACGAACGCGGCCACGATTCTTCCTCCACGTCGCTCCATATTCGATCTCGACGTTGGATTGTCACTGCTCTCTACGTTTTTGTAGTTGGAAGGTTAAGCTAATTGTCGAAGGATTTGGAGAGATTGGAGGGAGAAGATGGCACGTTTTCGGCCATTGAAATGGTTAGAAGCGGCGGCTGACTTAAGGAACTAGGGTTTTGTTTCTTTTTTTGCAAATGAAAACAAGGAGGTGCTTTTATAGAAAATTTCCAAAAACACTATTCATCCAAAATTTTCCAAACTCCAAATCTCGCGCGGTGATCGGCGTTTCTAGGGTTTACCCCGTGTTTCGGACTCAATGGAATATGTTTCGAGAGCCAATTCGATCATCTGTTGGAGTTACGGCAATAAACGATCAAATTTAAATTAAATCGATTAAACCAAATTTCTATGCGTTTTGGCTTGCCCCGGACAAACAGTAAATCCGATTGACACGAAATTTGAAACCATACAATAGTATAACATTACGGATCCGATGAAACTGGTTTCGTCGAAATCTGAGACTGTTTGAAAAATGGCTAATTTTAACTCGTCGATTAAAATTAAAATATTCAATTTTCACAAATTAACTTTTAATTCAATTTTAAAAGTTCACAAATATTGTTCTAACTCCAATATGATTTATTATAACTTTATAAATCATTTTTAATCACATTAAACCCGATTTCCAATTATTTACGCTATTTCGAATATTAAATTATCGATTTAATTATCCAATTAAATCTAAATATTCGGAAAATAAATTATTCGACTTATAAATTTTACTTGTTGATATTAAAAATCAATTAAAATATCTGAATTTCAAATGATAGAAATTCTGGGTCGTTACAACAGCATTTTTGAATAATTAATTTTACGGATAATTTACATGAAAAAGATAAATTCATTTATCATTTTAAGTTATACAGGAATTCATTTATCATTATTCCTGTATAACTGAAAATGATAAGTTCATTTATCTTTCCTTAGAACTTATTACTCTGCACAAAGAGGCCCTGTGAGTGAAAATCTATTTTCATAATCTTATGGTTCAAATCTCATTTCGGTTTCCAATTTTGATTCAAAACACAGTTAAATATCATAACTAAGAAAAATCGTTCAATTCACGCTGGAATAATTGAATGTATAAATCAAAAACATTGTTTCCTGCAACAGCAACAAAAAAAAGAAGCAAAGATAAAGGAAGAGAAAATATTAAGTTTAACATTCAGAAAATATAAATTATTACCAAGGAAAAGAAAATCAATGTTTTTAAATACTTAAATGTTGCTTGATAACCAATATATAGCAAATGCAAGTATGCATAGTCATTAGAATATGAATACCTTGAAAGTACCTTTCGCAATTTAATCCAGTTTTGATTTAAAAATTAGTCTTTATGGATAACAATTTGAGTCCCATTTTGGAACATTGGCAAGACCGGTAATAATAAACTACACAATTTCCACCATTTTCTTCTTTTTTCAAAATGCTTAAACTATTGTTGGTAAGGAAGAAATTTTCTGTCCTGTTATATCGAGTTCAATGATTTATCGGAAACCATAACTATAAAGCTTAAAATCCACTGTCAAAGTATAAAGCTAGAATCTCAACCACTTTTGCTATATAAGTCATTTTTACATATTAATATCTTGAAGAATAAATGTTTTAACTTTATTACTGCTGCAGACGATCTATTGTAAAAATGATGCTTGTAAATTTTGTTAATAATATGCAGTGATGCAGAGGTATAACCAATAATTTGGAGTCCAACCCACTTATGCTAAATGTTTAACATATACTTTGCAGCATTTAAAGTTGCTTTCCAACATAATAAGGGTTTTGATAAAAATTTTAAGATGGAAGAAATGCTATCACCATTCTCCTTAAAGGGAGAGTATATAGTTATACTTGCTTTCTTATTGGTGGAAATCACTAGGTCCCATCTTGAAATCATTAATTGCTAAATGATTAATATTTGGGTCCTAGTGGTTTCCACCAATAAGCCAGTACAACAATACTCTCTCTAAAGGACGCTCTATGCAATGGTTTCTTTCTTCCATTCATTGTTTTAATTGGTTGATGCTGAAAACATGAAATTTAATCCATCTTGTTCATATGCCAGATGCTTGAAATTGAGTTGCAGAATTTAAAAATGCAAAAGGAAGAACTGTTGAATGAGAATGATGCCATTTCTTCTGGCATCATTTCTTCTGATTTGAAGGGAAAAGCCGTCGTTCAAGATGCCTCAACCTAGCTTATAATATAGTGCTGCAGGGAAATTCGGAGCTGCATATTATTAGATTAAATACCCTAGGCGTGCTTTGTGCATATATGCATATACAAGTAAAGTGAAATGCATTTATGATCTCAAGTATAAACAAATTTGATGTTTTCTTCCTGAGTGAAATTGCCTGGACGGGGTTTTGAAATATACGTTCATTCTTGGCTTTGCTTTCCTTGTCTGGTGCATCAATTGTGTTAAATTACAAGTAAAATCAGAATTGCAATAATTTGATAGTTTCCAAATTGATATCAGATGGTCTGTAATGCTGTAACTATAGTGATTTGTAATGCTGTAACTATAGTGATTTCATTTAATTTTGGACTAAAATATAATAAGTCATATTATTTGTAATAGCTTTGTTTAAAGTTGCAACAGGAAACCTAATGAACGTTTGAATTTTTTAATAAAAATGTTAAAGGTGGTATCTAGGTACTTCTAGGGTTCCCGGAATTTAAATATTATTGGTGCAAACTTCAAGTTCAACAGTCAATGCTGTTTAATATTTGATTATTACTGGGTAAAACTAACATGTAACTGTTGCTTTGAGCATGAGTAGGGGGGGGGGGGGGGGGGGGTTTGGGGGTGTGGTGGGGTGGGGAAGAGGGAAAAACTGAGCAAAAGATGTATAGGTAAACAGGAATTAAGCTAAAAGAATAGCAGTATAACTATAGTATTTGTGTAGTGATTTGCTAACACCATAAAAATGACTTTCTCTAGTTTCATCAAACATGTAATTTTAGCTGCAAACACTTAAAAATCAACGAACTTCTCATTTTACTATTTCTCCTGTTTCATCAAACATGTAATTCCTAATCCAAATTGTTGACTCTAATCGAATCATCAAAGAACATATTTTCACATTATGGATGATAATATGGAACCATGATGTGTACAAAAGCTTATCTCAGCTAATTCAAAAGAAAATACCCTTGATTTTTATTTTTTAAATTTGATTAGTTAAATGATGCATAGGTTAAAAGGGGATTTTAACTAGGCCTGTCAATGGGTAGGGTTTGGTTTGGGTATTATAAAACCCGGACCTGAGTCCAATTACAATAATTAAAACCCGAGTCCGGTCCAAACGTGCAAGATATTTCAACTCAATATTCGAGCCCGGTCCATCGGGCTTTTTAAGTCCGCTGGGTAATAACCGTATACCTAACTTAGAATATTTATGTTAAAAGCATATTTTAAAACTGCAATTTTGGTGTATACAAACAATGTTAACATATAAATTGGACGGTGATGTACTCAAGCTCATAACAAAAATATGTTAAAACATGTATATGTAAACAAACAAAATAGTAAATAAATAACATAAAAACTCATGTTTTAATACGACGAAAAACTAACAGTCAGATCGGGTGTAACGACCCAGAATTTCTGTCATTTGAAATTCGTATATTTAATTGATTTTTAATATTAACAAGTAAAAATTGTAAGTCGAATATATTTTATTTTGAATATCTAGATTTAATTATAATTAAATCGATAATTTAATATTTTAAATTACAGAAATAATTGAAAATTGGGTTTAATGTGATTAAATTTGATTTGTAAAGTTGTATTAAATCATATGGAGTTAGAATGATGTTATAGAACTTTTAAAATTGAATTAAAAGTTAATTTGTGGAAATTGAATATTTTAATATTTAATTGACGAGTAAAAATAGCCATTTTTCAAACAGTCTCGGATTTCGACGAAACCAGTTTCATCGTATCCTTAATGTTAAATTATTGTAAGATTTCAAATTTCGTGTCAATCGGATTTACGGTTTGTCCGGGGCAAGCTAAAACGCGTAGAAACCGGTTTAAGTGAATTTTGAATTTAAATAGTCGATTTGAAAACCTATCTTCCAAATACGATCGAATTGGCCTCCGATATATATTCCATTGCGTTCGGAATGGGGGTAAAACATTATAAACGCCAGGCGGCACGCTTCATTTGGAGTTTGAAAAAATTTCGGATGAATAGTGTCGCGTAATTTTCTATAAAAGGACATCCATTTTTCACATTTGCAAACAAATCTAGGGTTAGAACCCTAGCCGTCAGTTTCCAGTTAATGGCCGAAATCATTCGTTTCTTTTTCCCTTAATCTCTCTCGATCCACTCTCTATCATCAAATGCTTCCAACTAGAAACTTGTAGAGGATCGCGAGAGCTTCCCATCCATACGGCGATGATGGGTTTTCGAGTGTTGTAGGGGAGATAATTGCTTCTGTTCGTACGTCGGTCATGCGCGTATCTCGAAGCCAATACATGACCGAGTTGATCGTCGTTCGTACCGAAGATGGAGCTCACGTTGGCGCATCGTTCGGTGGCTTCTGATCGTCGTTGATGTCGACGATGATGGCGTGTTGATTTAGGGTTAGGGGCGGCTATATTGGGTTGTTCGGTCGCGATCTTTCACTTGGGGAAGAAGAAGCTAAGCACGACCGAGATTTCATCAACTAGATCGTGCGGCCTGGATTTAAAAGTAGGGTTGAAATTTTAAAAGAAAATAGTAAATTTATTTATAAATTCGTTCAAACTTTAAAAAGCTGTAACTTGTTCATACGAGGTCGGAATTTGACGAAACGACTTGCGTTGGATTCGTATTGTCGAATACTACGCAATGGAGCTGGATTGGAATCAATTGGAGCTAGTGTGAGTTTTGGGTTAAATTAAACGCACGTTTAATTTTATTCGAAATAAAACACTGCAACTGTTATTGGAAGCAATGTGAGAACTTCTCACTCAATCGAATTGTGTTTCGATATAAATTTTAAATAGTTAAATTTAAAATTGCTTGATTGTACGCTTGGATGATAAAATTGCTATCTGTTGTATTTAAATAGTACGCCGCATATTAAGCGGAGGTTATTATATTAAACACATATACCGCGATATTTCACCTTGAAGTGGAATTGGTATTATATATGTACTTGGAGTTGATTTCCCGCATTATATAGCGGATGAGACCCTATTGCGCCGCATAATAGCGGATAATATTTTATATAAACCCATGTACCGTGATATTCCGTCTTGAAACGGGATTAGTATTGTGCTAGCATCTGTGGATGCAGGGAAACAGGTTGGAGGGATCCAACTGGATTCCTCAACAGTATTGATTTATTTACCGATATTTGCGATATATTCTGTTATCATATTGATATATGATGTTTGGATGCCGTGGTTGATGTATTTGTGCTGTTGCAGCATTGGGCCTATTTTTGGAGTTTTAAAAATGTTAAAGTAAGGACTTCGAATTTAAAAGGATTTTCAAGTGATTTTTGAAAGTATACATTTTATTGAATTTTGGAATTGATTCATTTTAAATAAATAAACGTTAAAATTTTTATGTTATAAAAATTATGATTTTTGTGAAATATAACCGAAATGTGATTTTTGAAATAAGTAGTTGATTAATTTGTAATATGGTTTAAATTGGGATTTTTGAATTATTATAAACGGTTTATATAAAAGATTTATAAAATTGATATATATATATAAATTGAAATATTGGAATTATAAAAAGAGTTTTTATAAGTGTTAAAATGAAGTATAAATGGATTTCATAAGTGAATGAAATTTATATATTTATAAATTGTGAAGTTATAAAATGAATAGATTTTGTAAAATAAAATATTTATAAGCGATTAACTTATAAATTGGATTTTGGCATTTAAATGAGATATAAATAGAATTTGTTAATTAAGGGATTTTATAAGTTGAAGTTTTTATAAAATATATATATATATGTGTGTGTGTGTGTGTGTGTGTGTGTGTGTGTGAGAGTTTATAAACATTGTTTTATAAATCCAAAACCAATTGAATTTGATAAGTAAATATGGAAGCTTATTAAAGGAGATATATCCACGATTTTGGACAGTGGATAATCCTTTAAATTAAAATATGTAGAAGTGTTGAATTTGGTAAACGATTCATATTCATGATTTTGGACAGTGAATAATATATTAAAGAAATGTTTTAGGAAATGATCTTTTAAATAGAATTAAAACGATTTGAAGTTGTTTTAAAATGTGTTAAGGATCGAAACCATAGATTTCAACATTCATTGTTGAAATAGACGTTTTCGAGAAATAAGGAAAAGATGTACTATAACACTGTTGTTATAGTAAATGATTTTCGAAAGAAAATGTTTTTGTATAGTATTGGGATTTATATATCTATCGTATTTTTGAATCCCTATGCTATTGATTTTGGGTTGTCGTAACGATGTTTTACGCAACATTCGTTTTGACCCAAATAAATGTGTTTAAGGGAAGTTTTCCTTAAAGAATAAAATATATACTTAATCGTGTTTTAAGTATATTGAATATTTTCTAAGTATTAAAAATAAATAGATTTGTGAATTACTTATTGTTAAATAAGTATTTGGAAATGTTTTCCAATGTAGAAATTGAAATGGTTTAGAGAACAAATATTTTCAAAGATAAATTGAAATGAATATTTGGCAAGTTATTTAATTTATGGAAGATTAATAAAAGGGCCTAGTGATTGTTATGGTGCTGAATATTTTTTTATTTGCTTTGATAGTTAAATAACCGACTATCAATATTTATCTTTAAATGGGTATTTGTTGTGATTTGCTTGAATTTGAATGCTATACTTATTTTAAAATAAGCGCTCGTTATTCGGTTTAGCCGGGAGAGGACCTTTGGGTCATAAATCCCATTCCGAATAGTGATACGTCGTAATGGATATCATTTGAAGATCGGTGTTGAAGACATGATATTTTCGAAAACGGAAGGGTTACCGTCGAATGTCTCTACATCGGCTGATCCCCGATATAGAGATTTTATCACCCTTTGTGATGGGAATTCCGGACGTGATTAGTGAATATCCGGATTTGCAAGGGCTTTTTTGAAAGTGCCTTCGGTTCCGTTCGACCCCGGAACGGACTTGTATGGATGTGTGTCTGACGTCACAATTTGAGATGTAAAGCTGGTTTCTATCAAATACATTTCTGTTGGTGGTGGAGAATTTATTCTCTTAGCTTAACACCCTTCTCTGAGACGCACGTCTTAGAGATTATGTAGTTGATGGTTACTAGCGATATATTCCCAATTTGGTAACGTGGTATACTGAGTGCTGCCGATCATTTGTTGATCAAAGCGTGGTTTTTATGAAAAGCGTAGCTTTGCGGACGAGACTTGCTTGTCTTTGTGAAATGTGATGGGGGTTTCTCGCTTCGCGCTAGGTGGCGAACGGGAGACTCTTACCCCTACATGTCCTCTTTACGGGGTTGGTTAGGCGTAACCCGTGACAGTTGAAAGGCTGGCCGTAATAGCAAGTTTCGGGTACCAGTGTGAGCCACGGTGGGTCTGCAATGGTTGCAAAGCCTACCGGTCGCCGTTGCTTCGTATCGTCACATCGGGTCTTAACTGGGTTGGGTTTTGATAAAACCGTACCCGACCCGAATCGAACCTGAGTCGGACTTGGGTAGTAAAAAGCAAACCCGTATCCGTATAAATATGGCGGATTTGGACCGGGCTCGGACTGAAACTCGTACCATTGACAAATTCGATTGAAGTTTATTTTTTTTCGTCAGTGATAAAAAGATGTGGACTTTGTTCCATTTCTCCGCAATATGCATTTTGATGTAGTTTGATTGTTGTATGGTTAATCTTGCCATGCTGCCGTTTCATTAACAACTTCATTGATTTACTTGATTTTTTATATTATAAATTATTCATTTTTTTTGTAGGAAATAAATGTTCAACGCAGGTCCATCACAATTGTAGGTAGTATTGTAGTGCTTGATGTTACATTTGATGATCTTGTGGTAAATAAAACTGATTTAACAAATTCAAAACGTAAAGAACTAATGACGACTTAGAAGGAAAAATGTAGTAGTACTCACTCACCACTTGGTCACTAATTAGGTTTGTACCAATATTGTTACTTGATAATACCTTTGAATGATGCAACTTTCTGTGAGAAATTTATTCTTTGTCGTAGAACGTACATTGTTTGGTAATTTTATTTGTTAGTGTCAAATGGAGGTTAAAAAGTGGAAAATCGTTCCGGTCGTCGAAAAAATTGAAATGGAAGGGAAAGGAATAATATGGATTGTATGTAAAGTTCAAGCCTTACGTACCTAAAAAAAAATGTCAAGTGACAAGTTCGCGGTGGAAACAGGAGGTGTTAATGGTTTTGTGCTGCCTTGTAAAAAACATAATAAATAATAAGTTAAATTAATTAATTAAAAAAGACAAGATCAAAAATAGAAATTTTGCAGAAGTCAGAATCAAAGTTGGACCATGGAAGTTATGATGTTGCGTTTGTGGTAATTTTCTGATCGATTTTCATATATAATGTTCTAAAAACGGAGCTCAAACGAAAAAAGTATGAACGTTTAAGCGAAAAAGTTATGAACTTTTGAAGTTTTCGGATTTATATAATTTAAAGGGAATTCAAATTCAAATTAATATTTAATTCTGAAATTTGAAATTCAAAAATTAAATAGTAATTAGAGTTGGTGATTAAGTAAACGTTAACGTTAAAAACTTAACTAAGGAATAAAATAAATTAATCAGCGGTAGTAGGAAAATAGTCCTAAAATAAGACCATAGGTCGACCGCTAGCGGTCGACTGATAGTGTAGGTGCGGTCAATTGGTCCCCGTTGATGGTGGCTAGGGTTTTCAGCAATTGAACGACTCAAATTTTGTTATATTAAACCGACTTAAATGACCGTTCTAGGGCTTTCTAACCACTATAAATAAAAGTCCATTCTCCTTACTTTTATTTACGAATTATTTTGAGAACCAAGCGAAGTTCTGTCGGTCTCTCTCCTCGAAGATTAAGAAAAATACTTTAGGTTTTCGGGTAAGAATTTTAGATGTTTAATTATTCAATTTCTAATACTTTTCTCCTCCAATCCCTATATTTTTTAATCTAATTCGAATTCAAATACCCTTGTTGTATATTTCTAAAATGAGAGATTTGAAAGAGATCAAAGCACACATATCTAATCCAAAAAGGAAAAAACTAAGGATTGATTGTAAGTGGAAATCTTATTTTTTTTCTTCCTATTTTACTAATTGTATAGTATAACTCGGATCTGATATATGCCCTTAGGAAATTTTATTTACGCAAGCATCACACTAAAAGCCCAAAATTACCCTATAACGAAATGTCAATTCTTAAGTTTGAATCTCAATTATTCTATATTAAAATAATGGAATTGTGCAAGTATTGCAATTTAACGTTTTACATTCTATTCCATTTCTTATCTTTTTCTTTGGATCTGATTAAGGGTTTTGAAAAGAATAAATTAAAAATGGTGTGTAAAGTACGAATTTTTTATTTGTATTTTACACCGTTTATTTTTGCAATTTAAATAAAAGTTCACGTTTTCAATTTGATACAAAGAATTGAATAGAGCGTAAAATTATTTGAGTTATAAGTTTTTATTAATGATTAATTCCATTATTTTAGTATAAAATAAGTTGGTTATGAATTTTATTTTATGCAAGTCTGTTGATTTAATTATGGATATTGGATATATGGAATATGTGTTGACAGGGAATTGAATTTGTATAAATTTGAAGCTTTGACATTAAAACATTAATTTAGGATGCAATCTTTGTACGCTTATTTTAGATGCAAATGTGTGTGTGTTAGTGTAAACAACGTACAATTATAACGTATTAACTACGTGGTTAATATAATATTAATTATCATTAAATTCCTCTTAGGAAAGAAATTAATTGTAAATGTGAAATAAGTGTTTTTCTTATAAGGCCTTGATTTGTAATGCGATGAGATGTGGGATAATATATGAAGAGAGTGTTTTAGATTATGACTAAGTTATAGGGATGCAAGATCAATCAAAAGCACACGGTAGTCTGCCCAGCTAATGTCGCTATCAACAATGTGACTTTGGGGATGATGTGTGACATCGTCTGTAATAAGTAACCATGATGACGCAAGGTTGGTCCCAACTTTGTTAGATAAACTAGTTCAGTTAATCTGGCTACCAGTACCTATGAATAGTCGGACTAATGTAAGACGCCGCGGTTGGGTTATGTGCCATAATACGAAGGACCTGCTTCGGGGATTGAAGATAGTAAGTGGTCGATTAAGGGCGCGCTTTTTCCCTATAATAGAAGTATTAAATAGTCAGGGTAAATGGTTAGGCACGGTAGGGGATATCTTAGAGTGGGTCCGCTTCAGATTTGAAGTAGTATGTAGCTTGAAGAAATTCCGTGCAATGTTGGCTAGGTAGTACCGGAGAGGAGTCCGCCTTGGAATAGGTAGTAAATGATGAAGATTTACCTTAAATAAGGTATTAAATGGTCATAGTTTGTCTAATTTCCATTAAAAAGGTATTAAGTGGCTTGGGTACTATCTTTTGCATTGTTATGACATTATTGACGATAGATATGAGGTTTTGAGTTGAAGGAATAATTGACTGTAAAAGCCTTAGGGCATATGGTCAGACAACATCTTGTATGGTTAAGATACGCAAGACGTATTCTATTTAAATCATATTGCCCAAGTACTATTATAGAAAGGTTTGAGATTTTATTCATCAGACATTGTTGTTCTGACTCCCTTCTCATTACAACATTGTTAAAGATGTTGATGTAGATTTTCGAAGGTGGTGGCGAAGACGCAGACTTGTAGCAGTTACTATTTACATGCTTGTATTATTTCTTTTATTTGTGATGTACCCATTAAATGATGTTGTAACTTTGGAATATTGTATTTCGGATAGTTGATGATTTTTTGTGGTATTGTGTTATATTTTTATGACATTTGGATTTTTAATAAAATAGAAACTATTCTGATATTATATTTTATCATTTCGTTGTGAATTTCTGAATGTATAGATAAATAGCTTTGTTTATTGTTCTTTATGCCAACCAACATTCAGCTTTAGAATGGGTCTAAGTTTCGATGGACTATTTCATAGTCGGAGTTTAGGCCTGCTTCGAGATGGTTGTTACATTTGGATCAGAGCATATATTACTCGATCAATAGGGATAGGTATATAAAGAGTGATGTCCTTGTTGTTTTTGAAATGCCTCGATTTCCCATGGATCAAAGGTCGTGTCGTATGGAGTGGACCAAGAAAAGCATGACTGCAATAGATCGAAGCACCCTAGAAGCTGAAGTGTATTTGACTCCTTCGATTGGACATAGATTGCTTTATAATTGTGGATTTCGATGGACTGCCAATTGAAGATATACATTTCATCCAGATAGATGGGAGATAAGAACCTATATGTTGTAAGCATACAGAAGTAAGGAATGAAAAGAGGGAAGCGAAACGTGAAGAAGGAAGTTGAGCAAGTTCCCGCAAGAAGGTGTACATTAATCACCACAAGAAGATAATGGTAACGTCCCGCCTTTTTGTTCGTTTTAAATCGACGATAAACCACACACGTCAGATTTAAACCATACAGAAGGGCGGATTGTTATGGGGTAAATAAGAAGCAGAGAAAGTAAAGGAAAAAAACAAAACAGAATCTTACAGCGGAACGATAAAATATAATAATCAAATATACAGTTCATGAAGCTGTTTTACAAAAACATTTGATTATTGTTATACAGTATATATCAGAGTTACACATACCAAAGAATAATAACAATGCGGCGGAAAATGTGATGTAGTGGAACATTATAGTAAATAATAGTAATAATACAATCTTCGTCTTCGTTCTCCAGAAATAAGGCCTTCAATTCCTAAAATGCTCAGGCTGACCCGAGCGAATTGAAAAGACAAAACACTCGGGTCAGAACTAAAAGATCTTATGTAAGTTAAATCAACGGTAAATAAACATGAGTGTAAACGGCGTCGGAGATTTTTGCGGGGTTTGACATCTCCTATCCAGTGTCTAACGTGAATGCGGTAACTTAAGAGATGCTCGGGATTCACATCTCCTAAGGATCCGTTAAACTATTTACTATGTAGTAATATTTCACTATTATAATAATGTCTAATAGTAAAATAAACTCACTTTTTCATAGCATTAAGGGGTTACCCATATAGCCCTTAACACGTAATAGTCCCATTAGTCCATCCACTATCATAGTCCCTCGTGATCGGGAAGCCACCAGATGATACCACACGGGCTACGGGAGAAAACCAAACTCGTACAAGGCGTGCTAGGGTAGGTGATACGACACAACTAGGCAATGCCAGGGTAGATATACCAATTGTTATCCGAGCTGATGGTAACGCGTAGCGCGTAGCTACCGCCCACCTCGAGCCACACCCCAAATAAAAAAAATCAAAAGTGGCCACCGAATCAATCTAAAAGTCAAAGTATAATATCGAAGGGATGCGTCCGATCAAAGGTGCTATCTCGTTGGCCCGAAAATCGCTCCTGTTTTAGCCATCTTATGCCAACTCACGGGAGTCGGGTCCACGTATTTACCTCAAAGGAAACGCCGCCACCATCCTACTTTATTCTGGAATCTCCACCGCGTACACAGTTGTTAAAGTGGTTTTCGGAGTTGGCAGAGAGTATGACAACTTCCGATCCCGGTCTCTTCAACAACCAAACGTTATTATAGCACCACGGTAATTTTAAAATAATTTATACTTCAAAACCAGGATTATACTTCAAAACCAGGATATAATATTTATTTCAAAACCATATAAGTATTGTGACAACCCGGAAATTTTAACGAATTAAATTGGAATAATTAATCGATTTTAAATATTTAAAAGTTAATTTTAACTTGAATTTAAAAATATCGATATTTACTTGAGAATTAAATCAATGAATTATATAGTTTAAATATTGAATCATATAATTTGAAATTGGGTAAAACGCCGAGTCTGGAGTTTTAAGCCTGTTAATAATAATATGAAGGCTTATAAAATTTATATTGATAGCATTAAAAGTAGTGAAAGTGTTGAAATTAAGTTTGGAAGTGTTTTGTTCAATTTTGATAATATATCGTTTAAATTTAAATTTAGAAATAGCCTTCCGAGGCACAGTCTCGGAATTCGACGAACCCAGTTCCATTGGATCCGTAATAGTTAGTTATTATCGAATTTCAATTTTCGTAGCAATCGGAGTTGTCATTTGAACTGGGCAACTAAAAACGCTTAGAAACTATTCTAATCGATTTAATTTAAAATTGATCGTTTACTTTCGTAACTCGCGCATACAATCAAATTAGCCTTCACATTCCATCGTGTTCGAAATGCGGGTAAAACCTTATAAACGTCTGTCGGTGCGTCTGATTCGGGTTTCGGAATTTCGCGTTATGCAACGAGATATTTTCAATATTAAATTATTTTATGGAAGCGTACGCCAGAAGCTAATTCCCCGAATCAATATACTTTTCCGTCCTCTCTTCTTTCAACAGAGGAACCGAGTCCCTCCTTCATCTCCAAATACCAATTCGTTTTTATATATATAAAAAAATCAATGCGTCAAAAACACATAAAAAAAAGATGGCCGAACAATCTTCTCCCCAGATCTAATCGCCTCACCCTACTCGCCTTCGAATGGAAGCCGTTCGGTTCGAGCTTGCATAGAAGTGGAGGCGTGACCGGATGTGTAGTAAGTGGGCGAAGGCAAGCCGCTTAAGTCGCGTCTTCGAGTGGGTTCGACGGCGATCTGGGCGAGTCGCGCAGGGCGCGAGCAATTCAAAAGGGTTGCGAGGTCATCGATTGGGTCACGGCAGGCACAAAAATCGACGAGGCTAGGATTTTTCGAACAGGGAGTGGCGCAGTGTTTTGAGGTGAGTAAATTCATGTTATTTGTTTTGTCTTTCAGAGTTTGGAAGTTGAATATTTCTTGGATTCATCTGAATGACTTGGTTCATCAGAGTTGGAAGTGGAAGGCACTATGTTTTTTTTAAACTTGAACAATATGTCTATAGACAAGGGATTCGGGTTTGCCATAGTGTAACATTAATTAAAGGAAAATGTTTTAGTAATGTGTTAATATTTAACCCAGAGAATGTTTCCTTAAGTATAATTAAGATTTGATAAATTATAAAATAAGTTAGCGATTAATTAAGTAATTGGGATTGTAATTAGTGTTTGAGTAATTAGTAATTAGTGATTTACAAATGAGTAATTAGGTTTATAAATCAACAATGAAGGTAAATAATTAATAGTTAGGGAGTAATGAATTAATAAATTATGTGGGAAAGAAATAAATTAATAACCACCAATGTAATTAATTGGATGAAGTGGATTGCAAAATTTTAGAAGGCTAAGGTGAGTAAATCTCACACCGATAGATTTTATTTAAATTTCGAGGTTAAATTCAAATAATTGGTTTGATGAATAAATTGACTGGATGTTCTACTGATGATGATGTGACCTTGGTTTGGTTGGTTCTCGAGTTAAATGTGGTTTGGCTCGAAGTATTTGGGTTTTAGCTTGTTTTTAAACTTAAGTTATAAATAAGGAAAAATATTTTCATTTTAATGTTGATAAGGACTTGATGGTTTATGATTCATCAAATTAGCAAGGTAATTAAAATGGATAATTAATTCAATTAAATTAGAATAATCATTGGGCGGTTTAATGAGTAACTACTTAAAGTAATAAATAAAATATAATTACCTGCGTAATTAATTCAAGAGATTAATTAAGATAATTAATTAAGGAGTAATTAATTTATTAATGAAGTAAATAAAAAGATAGTTAATTATAGGATGAGATCAATCGAGAATGATTAATATTGTGGTTGAATTTTAGTAATTAAATTAGCTCAGATAAATTAAAATATAGTTGGAGATTATAAATTCATATAATTAACGATGTAATTAAAGATTGATTAATTAAGATGAATTAAATCAATAATAAGCGACTTATGAGAAGTTAAGTGATATAAATAATCAAGGATTAATATAATTAATATAATCAATTAATTTATGAAGTAATCAGGATTACTTATTAATTGGGATTTAGGACAATAAGTAACGAGAAGTTAATTTAAGATAATTACTTGAATGCAATTGTAAGATAATTATTCCAGGATTAATTAAGATGAATAATGATAGATTGATCAAATAAATTGATTTGGAATTAAATAACGTTAAATGAGGAAATCTAAGTGATTGAGGTTTGAAATTCAATACAAATCTATTGAATTGATTCGTATGTGATTAAGCTTTGCTTATGGATGATTTAATTGTATTGAATGCTATGAATGAGTTGAAATCTCTGATATGAAAGGTTGTGTATTTCATTTGAATAACTTGGGGTATGGTAAAACGAGTTTCGAAGAGACTGGGATCGGGTGTCAGGAAATACCTGAAACCACTTCGGATTGAAAATAAATTAATGTGTGCATGCAATAGGCTGGAATAAAACGATTTAAGTGAGTTGGATTATTTATCTAAGTTGGCTCTTAGAAATTGATATGAGAAAAGTGTTGTCTATAGCAAATTGTGAATTGGACAAATTGATATATGTTACCCCCGGGTTTATTTAAGTTGTTTGCTTTGGTATTCCATGTTAGTTAGATTTACTTACGTTGGTTTCCAGCCTGACCCGGGTGTTACTTTGGTGTAATGCTCGGGTCAGACCGAGTATTACAGTTTTTCAAGTAGGTACGTTCTGGAGCTCAGGAGGTGAGCTGGATGGCAATAGCGTATAGAGTATTTTCGCTATATTTATATTGTTATTAATCTGAGACTTGATAATTGTATATATTCAGTGACTGAATGTATGTGAAACTCTGATGTATATTAAATGCAATCGACAGAAATAGTATTCTTTTGTAAACAGTTATTATTTATTATTATATTTTATCCGCTGCGAATGTGAGATGTTGTTGATTTTGTTCTTCTTCTTCTATCTCTTTCTTCTTTTTCATAACTATCTGGAATTTTCGGGATCGAAAATTTCGGGTCGTTACAAGTACGGTATCATTTCAAATTTAAAAACCAAATCAATATGATATTCCTTTTATTTCAAATCAATATAATATCATTTTATTTCAAATATATCCCCGTTTTAAAATCATAGCACTTCCAAATTTTATGCTTCAAAACCAAACATTTGAAATTTTAACACCTTTAAAACATAATGCTATGAAATTCATAACTTCGAAACATTTCAATTTCTATAAACATTTCAATTTCGATATATTTCAAGGCTTTAAATATTCCAAAATTTCAAAACTAAATTTGACAATTTCGATTCAACAATTAAATTCCTATTATTTAGTTTTGAAATATTTTATATAATAAACCCCTTATGATTTAAATGAAACTCAAATTTCAAATAACTATATATTGCCTTCAATTCGTTATACTTGAAATAATCATTTAATTCACCTAGACCCAAAAATCAAGTTATAATAATTATACCTTTTAAAATTCCAATTTAATAAATTTCCCATCAACCTGTTGGTTTAATCCTTAAATAAATTCAATTTCATAAAATCTCAAATTTATCTAAATTTCAAATTTTATTCGAGTAAAATTCTTAAATAATTTAATTCACATCCATTTCATATTTTATCTTCTAAATCTTAATTTATTTAAATCATTATAACCTCTATATAAAAAATATGACTTAAATACTTAACCATATTTATTTTAATAAATCAAACTCCATATTTTTAACTTATTGTCATTAAACAGATTTATACATAGCCTGTGCAGTAAAGCGCTTGGCAGATTCGAAGCGGTGGAGGTTCAAAAAGTCATAGCGGAGATATAGCAAGGATATATCGGGATATAGCGGATGGCTCTAAAATAGCATATAAAACTCGTACTTAATGTTTTTACAAATATATAAATGGTAATTTAATGAAAATTTATCATTCAATTGAATTATAATTAATACATAAATAATTTTAAACAAAAAACATGTGTGAATATACTTTAAATAAACGTAAAACCGTTATATAACATAATTGAATTTAGTAGAATATTAATGTATTTTCATTTCTGAAAATATATTAAAAATTAAATCAAATAAACTAGTTTCATAATTTTTTATAATGTATAAATCCAATTTTTTAATCATTTTATTAAAGAGGATATGGCGGAAATAGTCAAATTTAGCGGGAATAACCGGATATAGTGGAAATAGTGGGGATTAAAGCGGAAAGACTATATTTTGGGGCTATAAGGAAAAATCGTGGCGGTAGAAATCCGCTATGAGATATAGCGGGGTTATAGCGAGGTGATAGCGGGGCATTAACTACACAGTACATAGCTTAAATACATGAATTTAACTATACATAAAATATTTTTATATAATATCAAAAAGAAACAATGTTTATTTAAACCGTATAATTCTATCCAAAACCATAGAAATCATTTTCAAAATATTTATATATATAGACCAATGGTGTCTCTATATAATTTTCTATCATATGGTCAAATGATACGAATATTTATTATTTTAATTCGCAATTTAAAATAAAAATGCGGTTATATATAATTTCAAACCGCAATCCCGAATGAAATAAAGTGCATAACAATTTGCAGTTTATAACGATATAAAATACAACATCCATTCATCCAATATCAATCATCAACTATTAATCACAATCATCATCCAATTCAATCAGTAGCATCAATATATAACAGATAATAAATAACAGGTATCAACTAGCAGTTTATATTCAAAAATAAATTAAATGAAAATTTAACTAGTAGCTTATATGCAATAAATAAATTAAATAACAATTTAATTCAATTATATTCAATTTAACTGGGATGATGATTAAAAAAGCCAAACGGTCATAGATAAATTTCTAATCACATCTTAAATAAATTTAACAAACATAAGAAATTTTAGAAGTTGTGAGTGGGTTAAAACACTCATCTTTTGATTTCAAATCGATTTGAAATCCAAAATAAGGCCAAAATTTCAATAGTCCCAGAATTTGTCCAAACTAGTTTCGAAATGTCCGGAATTCCAATACGATCGCAGTGGAACAAACTGCATGTGAATCCGATCATTTATGTACAAGTTATGACGATTAAACTATTATACAATTAAATTTAAAACAAATAAAATAATTAAATTAGGACTCAATACCACGCCACATCAGCACGTCATCTCGAGAAACCCTAGCATCCTATCGACTTCGAACTGTACGCACGCAACGATACCAGCCGCCACGAACTTGACCGAGAATCGCGCCGCCGCCCTTCCCATCAGAACGCCACCGCACGATCGCCTATCACCTAAACGGTCGCGCGCGCACCCGGGCCGACCCCTCGGCTCTTTGATCGAGCTTGAACAACGATAGCCGCAACATCAAACCCCTACCCTAATTGAATTTTTGAGCTTCATCCAACCGTTGATTCGACGAATGAATTTCACCGTTGGGCCACGCGTTAGACTCTCTTCACACTGGTACAACCGAATCGACGATCGGTCGCAGTTGATCAACGACGAACGGATGGCCGAGAATTCACCTTCAATTTCTAGACAAATGATGATTCAAAACCAAAAACGAACTGTAGATCCGAGATGCGTACATCGAGAGCTTCGATATATAATTTTTCTGAATTTTTTTGAGGAGTTTGAAATTTCAATTTGATTTTTTGAATTGCATTTGAATTTGGAATTGTCTGCCATTGAATTGAGGAGGTGAAGAGGAGCAATTGGAATTGTACGTGTAGAAAAATGAATATAAGAGATATGCTAGGGTTTATATCAAGGTATTTATAGACAAAGCTGAAATAGAATAGGTGGATCCGGTTTAGAATGCGCTCAACGATGAATGGCCCGAAAAACTAATTCTGACTCCGGAATGAAATTGGGTCAACCCATATATCAAAATAGACGCTTTAAATATTTTAAACACAATGGAAAAGGTTCCAAGTCCAAATTCCATCGTATGAAGAAGTTATGCTAAAATCAATTTATTTCAAATTGATTTCAATTGATTTCAATTTCATTGATTTCAAGGCGTTTCACGTTCGCATGATCAAACGACAAGTCCGATCGCTACGAAACTTGAAATGTACAATAATTCACGTTAACAGATCCGGTGAAACTGGTTTCGTCGTCAGTGGCCAAAATGGCTATTTTTACATTAATTAAATTAAAAATTAATTAAATTAAATCACTTTTCAACTTCAACTCTATAATTGACTAATTTCATCAATTTTAACTTTCTTAATCATTTACACTAGTTTAACCAAATTCAAATGTCAATCTAGAGTTGAATAATTTATCAATTCCAGTGTTAAATTTTCAATTTCATTATATTAACAATTTATAATTTAAATTCTCAATAATCCCATTGAATTTACTTTTCATTCTTATTATTCAGTTCATTATTATCCAACGGATGAAATTTACACTGGTTCATAGTTTATTACATTATTATCCTCAAATTTCATCTTAATTTCAATAAAGTAATATTTTTAATATTTAAATCCACTTATTTGAAAATAAATTTAATTATTTAACTTTAAATTCAAATAAACTAATAAATCCTGCCTTTCATTCTTTTAATTCAACTAATTATCATATTATGAATAAAATTTACGTTATTTCCAATTATTACCTAAATTTACATTAACGTTACATTTAATTTGGATTTATTGCAATTGATTATCCGTCTATTTAACACATTAAATAAACAAGCAACCTATATTAATTGCCACCTATTTGATTTTAGTTGCATTCATAAGTTCGTTACTTATCAATCCGGATTTATAATTCCATATATAACGCAAATTTTATTTCATTACATTGATATACTCCCATTTCCAACTTAATTTGAATAAATATTACATTTCTAAATGTGTACTTCTATCAATTGAACACATCAATTAAGGTTTTAAACCAATTAATGAATTTACCTTAATTCCATTCTTATACCAGCTTATTACTTTACTTGCATTACGTATTAATTCATCAAGTAACATACTTTGAACTATTTTCCCCAATTCACCAATTACTACCTTGAAATAATTTTACGTTTCTACTAAATATACATACATTCACACTTCCGTTGCTACATTTATTTCATTAAAGTAATATTTAATTATCTTTATTTGTAATAACCATATATCACCAATATAGTCTTTCTAATACTTGTATAGTTATTCTCTATAACAATTACCTCTATCCTATTATTTCACACATAAATACAATAATTACATTTTTTTATTATACTCCATTTATACTAAGTCATAACTTTAAATTATTTTATTTAATTGGAATGTTCATGAATTATTAACTTGCATTAACATATTTGCTTAATTTATATTCAATTACTGTTAACATTGTATTATCTCATTAAATAAATTCAACACTCACTTTTATTTACTTATTTTCTGATTTAACCAAGTGCAATAATTTACACTGCTACACTATTGGAATTCACTCCAATTTCAAAAATTTGTTTTAGATAACCTTGCCACAAATTCATTCTTACCATTTACTTCAATATAAATTATAATTTTTTTATTTCTTTCCAAATTTAATTACAAAAATCTTATTAGTTTAACCAATTTAATTATCGAAATTTATGGGTCGTTACACTCTCCCCCACTTAAAGCTTTTCGTCCCCAAAAAAGAAAAAGAAGGGAGAAGAAAGAATTAAATAAACAATACATCTTATTCAAAATATTAACTTTATAAACTATAATTTACAAAATTTATTTCTTTAAATAAAATATACCAATTTTATAACCATTAAATCTTTTTATACTCAAATTAATAAAGTTTAGAGAATATTTTCAAGAAATTTCTATGTCCAAAATTTACGGAAAATTTTGGCAGAGTCTCCTTTGTACGGGAGGCTCGGGAGAAAATATAATATCAAATATAATAATATATAACATATATTTTCCAAAATAATATATATCCCAACACGGGAGAACAATATAGTAACGCTGTAAACCGTAATCTGAGAACATACCTATTTGTCGGGTAATTTACGCTTATATTATGAAACCAAATGCAGTAGCAATTGCTGCCATAACCTGCATTTCACTTATATAATCCAAAAGAGTCAATAATTATATAAAATGAAATGTTTAACTTGTTTCAATCCATACAAACAACAATCACTTGCAACAAGGCATACAACCATCACATAAAAATCAACACAAATCAATCATTCATTCATATCAAACAAAATAAATAGTTGTTCGGGTTCAAAACTTTAGATTGTACAGAGTGGAAAATAAACTACTAAGTGCACCATTCACTCAACAGTCTTAGGTGAAACTAAATAGATTATTCGCACACCTAAACAAATTTTAAGCATCCATAACAAACAACCATAAACCAAAACAACAACAATTTCAACAATAAATCAAGCTTATTTTTTTTATCAATTCCACTTCATCCACTTGTTGTTTGATTTCCTTTTCATTCATTATTTATTTTTGTCTATTTCTATTCATTACCTACCAATTCATTTTCATCTATCTATATAACGCCAAATTCTATTTATTGCATTACATTTATTTATTTATATTATTCATATTCAATCAAATTTCTTAGTAGGTAATGTAACAACCCGCATATTTAACGATTATGTATTTAAATGTTTTATTTAAATATAGCGTCGTTAGTCAGATTTAGGTCCGAAATGTTACTTTTTGCAAACGGCCGAATTGGGACTCGAAACCACTTCCATTAAGTTCAAAATGGTGTTTGCGATCTTTTTGAGTATAAACTTTGAGATGTTTGGAGCAAGTTGAATTTTGCTATTTTTTAGTTGGCTTTTGGGTTTGGGTTCAGCCCACTAGCTAACTAAATACCCTAACTCAGTCCCTCTCCTTCCATTCACTCATTTTCACTTCTAAACTCAAGCTAAAACTGAAAATGGAGAAAAGGAAGAAGAATTAGAGTTTTCTTTGCGATTGGGCTTCTCATCTTTGTTTGTGAGTTAAAAGGTGAGATTTTTATCTCACATCTTTGTCTATAACTATCTTTGATTGTTGGGTATGAATTCCTAACATACTTATTCATATGCACTTGCTTTTGGTTTGGATTGAATTGGTGAATATCTCAATTTTTAGTGTTTTGGGTTCAAATCTTTAAAGATCCTAACTTTGATGTTTGAACATGTTTTTGGTGATGCATCGAGGAGCCAATAGGACCGGGTAGCCGATGGGCGTAATCCCCTAGTGTCCGTGCTCGTCCGGTTGCGAATTGAGTGTGTGCGCACTTCAATTAATAGGGTAGAAAAATGCAGGACATCAGGTTCCGCCGACCGACCTCTCTGAGCCGGTCGACCGAAGCTGTAGCCGAAACATTTCTGGGCTATTTCGGTCGACCGAACTCAGAGTCCGGTCAACCGACCTGCTCTGTTTCCCTGTTTTGCCTAGTTTACATATTTGTTTGTGATTCCAACTTTTATCGATCTACGTCGATTCCACTTAGTTGTTTATGCATATTTGACCTTGATGATTCCTTTTTGACTTAATCCATGGGTTTTTATAAAATAATCTTTTAAATTGTATTAAAAGCTTGCTTTTCCAATTTATAAATCTTATTTAAAACGCACACACACAATTTCGCACTTCGAGCGGAGTGGAAGGGAGATTAAATGGTTAGGTAAAAAACAGACCATGAATCCATGCGTTTGTCTTTCCGATTAATCCCCGCCCTATTCGATTGATCGTTTTGACCTTTTTAGTCTGGTTTACCGATGAGATGAGGTAAACTTTGTACTGCTTTGAGTGTGAAATTAACTAACGGATAGTAAACCGTTTAGTGCGAACGAGTGGTTATGGGACTCACGTTACCACTTTGTGGATTCCTTTTTTGAGAGTTATGACACATTCGGTAGTTAGTGGTATCCAGTACTGGGCCTCCGGACCTTCACCACTACGGTTTGTTGCCTTTGGAAAAGTGTCTTCGGACTGTCTCCTTCAGGTTTGTTGCCTTCGGGTATGTTGCCTTCGGGTTTGTACCTTCGATTTTGTGCCTTCGGGTTTGTTGCCCTATTGCATCGCGCTTTTGGAGTTGGTCATTCGTCACCGCTCGAGTGATATTGGGTTTGGAGTCTTCGGGCTCATGGATCCTTGTTTATACTATAACGTCCCACCTTTTTGCACGCTTTAAATCGACACACGTGCCAATTCAAACCATACGGAAGGGCGGATTGTTATGTGGTAAATAAGAAAAACAGAGAAAAATATAAAAAGAAAATAGAATCTCACAGCGGAAGGATAAAATATAATAATCAATATATGGTTCATAAAACCGTTTACAAAACATTTGCTTCTTCTTTATACAATAAATATCAGAGTTCACATACCAAAATATCAATGCAGCTGAATTAAATGTTGTAGTGGAATAATATACTAGATAATAGTAATACAAATCTTCGTCTTCATCCTCCAGAGCTAAATCTTCAAATCCTGAAACGCTCGAACTGATCCGAGCGTATTTGAAAAGACAAAACACTCGAGTCAGAACTAAAAGATCTTATGTGAGTTAAATTAACATAAATAAACATGAGTGCAGTAACTCAAGAGATGCTCGAGATTTACATCTCCTAAGGATCCGTTAAACTATTTACTATGTAGTATATTTCGCTATTATAATAGTGTCTAATTGTAAAATAAACTTACTTTTAAATAGCGTTAAGGCTTTACATTTTCCACCTTAACATGTAAAATGCCAAAAGTCTATACAGTACCGTAATACCTTCTGATCGGAAGGCTACCAGAGGATACTCCATAGGTACGACACAAATAGAAACTCGTACAAGGCGCGATAGGGTAGGTGACACGGCACAACTAGGCAATGCCAGGGTAGATATACCAATTACGCTTCCGAGTCGGTGGTAACGCGTAGCGCGCAGCTACCGCCCACCTCGAGCCACACCCCCAAATAAAATCAAAAGTGGCCACCGAATCAATCCAAAAGTCAAAGTATAATATCGAAGGGATGTGTCCGATCAAAGGTGCTACCTTATTAACCCGTCGATCGCTCCTGTTTTAGCCACCTTATGCCAACTCACGGTAGTCGGGTCCACGTATTTACCTTAAAGGAAATGCCACCACCATCCTACTTCATTCTGGAATCTCCACCGCGTACACGGTTGCTAAAGTGGTTTTCGGGGTTAACAGAGAGTATGACAACTTCCGATCCCGGTCTCTTCGACAACCAAATGTTATTATAACACCGCGGTCATTTAAAAATAATTATACTTTCAAAACCAGAATACAATTATCCATTTCAAAACCCATAAATACGATATCATTTCCTTTTAAAACCCAAATAAATATGATATCAATTTTTTTCAAATATATTTCTTTTCCAAAATCATGCCACTTTAAAATTTATAATACCTCGAAAACAAATATTTGAATTTTAACTTTCAACATAATACTCCAAAATCCATCGTTTTAAAACCATAACTTCAAAACTTAAATGGTTTGGATATTCAACGGTATATAAAATAAAACAGTTGAATTAAAATTTCTTTAAAAGTAAATACGCCTTCATAATTTTTTATTCACTTTAAATTCAGTCTAAACCCATAACCTTTATATCCACTTTCAGTTTAAATAAAACACTTCGATTTTCAATATTCAACTTTGAGTATTTAATGAATTTCAAAACTAAGGTTGGAGTTTCAAATCAACAATTCATTTTCCTATTATTTAGTTTGAATGGTTTACATGATAAATCCATAACCATTTAAAATAAAACTAAATTTACTAACACTAAATATTTCCTTCCATTTATTTATACTAGAATTATTCATTATATCCAGTTATAAATATCATACCTTTAAAATTTTCAATTTCAATAAGTTAACATCAACTTATGGAGTTAATTTTTTTTAATTAGCTCAATTCAAATTAAATTTCCAATTTATCTTTCAATCTTAATTTTTTTGAATCATTAAAAATTATATATATATATATATATATATATATACAAGATCTTAAACCTGTACTTAATCATATAATATAAATTATCAAATGCCATTTTTTCAACTTATTCATTTTTATGTAACTGATTTATGCATAGCTTAAATTCAACGATTTAACTATGTATGTATATATAAAATATATTTATATCATATCCAAATTTAATATTTATTAAACCGTATCCTATCCAAACCATAAAACCATTCCAAAAATAATTATATATATATATATATATATATATATATATATATCGCGGTGCCTGTATATAATTTTCTATCCTATGGTCAAGTGATACGGATATTTATCATTTCAATCCGCAATTTAAAAAAATAAAAATGCGGTTGTATATCATTTCAAACCGCAATCCCGAATGAAATGAAAATACATGATAACTTGCAGTTTATATAAGATAGAACACATCATCCATTCACCCAATATCAATCATCAACCAATTTATTTCAATCATCATCAATTTAAACAAACATCAATATATAGCATATAAAATATAACAGGTAATAAATAACAGTCATTAACTAACAGTTTATATTCAAAAATAAACTTATTAACTGTTTAACTATCAGTTTATATGCAAATAAATAAATTTTAACTGTCAATTTATATGCAATAATAAAATTTATTAACAGTTAAATTAAATAAATGCGATTTAACAGAGATGATGAATAAAATATGCTAAACAGTCATAAATAAATTTCTACTCATTTCTTAAGTCAATTTAACAGACATAGGAAAATTTTGAACTTGTGAGTGGGTTAAAACACCCACCTTTTGAATTTAAATCCGATTTAACTAAAAATCTGACGGTCTCCAAATCTGTCCGAACCAACGTCAAAAGATGTGGAATTTAATATGATCCTAACAAAAAAAATTGCGCGTAAAACATGTTACGTATGAGAAAGTTATGTCGAAAATTGCGATTGAAAACAAAATTAAACTTAAAATAAAACAAACCCTATTATATGGCCACGTCATCTCCAGAGCTTCTCCTCCAGGCGCGCATCAACGTAACCGAACCCAACAAAACGTTGACCGAGCTCCTTTGATTGCGATCGCCTACGCCTATAGTTCACCATCGGCCACGCCGCCACCCTTCTGGCGTTCGCCACGGCCTCCTCTCCATTTCGACGTGGGTGCGGCACCCCCAGTGCCCGCCGCCGCCGCCAAGCAACTAGGATTTCGAACCCTATTTTGATTATTCCGGCCACCACGAGCATCTCCAGGTCAAACGTCCACCACAAAACCATTCCAGACATCGAGCCCGACAAAACCGCTCAATCAATTTCGCCTATCGACGACGAAATCGAAACCCTAAATTCTGACTTTGACCTCGATTTCCCACTGATCGAAGCGCAATTTTGAAAAAAAAATAGCAGACGCTGATTCGTATCGTCGAGATGTCGATATATATTTTTTCTGGAATTTTCTGAGGATTTTGAATTTTAGGCTTTGGATTTGATTTTGAATTTGAAATTGGATCTAGGGTTTGTATCCATTGAGGAAGAGGAGGAGCTGATGAATTTACGCGTAGGCAAATGAGAATAGGCGGAGGCTAGGGATTAGTAGAGCATTATAGATAAAGTTGAGAGATAGATGGGTCGGGTTGATAGATATACGTGCTAACGCTAATGTGGCCCAAAAAGCCTGTTCTGACCCCGGAACGTAATTTGTTAAACCCATATATCGAAAATAGGTATTTTAAAATATTCTGAACACGATGGAAAAAGTTTCACGTCCAAATTCCATCGTATGAAGAAGTTATGCTGAAATCAATATTTACAAATTGATTTCAAATTGATTTCAATTAAATCGATTTCAAGGCGTTTCGCGTTCGTACGATCAAACGACAAGTCCAATCGCTACGAAACTTGAAACCCTTAAATAATTCACTGTTAAGGATCCGATGGAACTGGTTTCGTCGGAATCCGAGTCCGTGACCAAAATGGCTATTTTTATACTAATTGAATAAATTGATTAAATCCAATTTTATATTTTAAATTCTAAAATTGACAATTTTATCATCTTTATTTTACTCAAACATTTACACTGATTTTAAACAAAGTTAGATGTCAAATTAAATGTTGATTTAATCATATGTTTCAGCGTAAATTAAATTTTCAATATATTCGTAAATTATAAATTATATTTTCGAAAACTACACTGCATTCACCATTCATTCTTTTTATTCAATTTTTCGTGGTCGAATGAATGAGATTAACATTGGGTTCAAAGTTATTACCTTAATATTCTCAAAATTTAACCTAACCCTTAAATTAACGTAACATTTAACATTTAATCTAAATTAATTGCAATGACCAAATTTTCCAAATTTAAATCCAATTAAATAAACAAATCTTAAGTCCCATCTCAATCTAAAGTAACTCAATTCCCTCACTATTTAATTTATTTCAACTTCTTAAAATAACCCCTTTATTATAAATTTAATCCCATTTATTTTAATAAGTTTCAAATTAAACAGATTGGATTCAATTTCATCCTTTTAGCTTACACTTAAGGTTAGGTTAATATCAATTTATAACGTATTTCCTTTTTAGTTATTACTTTACATATTTCTTGCATAAATTTCTCAATTAATCCAAATTATTAAAGTAACGCTCATAATAAGTACGATCCTATAATTACTCACATTTTAAATAAACGTTATTTCATCTTCCATTAGTGTAACATTCATTTATCTTATTATTACTCATTACACATTCTAATTCCATTAACAAGTAAGCAGGTAATTTATGATATATGTTACAAATTTTTAATTAATTACTATTCATTATTGTTAACCTAAATTTAGCATTACTTACCTCGCATTAACCTTGTTACTTAAAATCCCTATCTAATTTCAATTAATATTCTAATGGATACATTTACTCCTTTCCGTTATGTTATTAATTATCATCAAGGCACACTTAATTATCTTTATTGGTAAATGAGTGAATTTACTAGTAACCCACTATTATAACCTTTAATACTTGTATATGATTAATTTACCCTTTTATATTCCATTATATATATATATATATATATATATATATATGCACCAATACAAATTTAGATTCGAAATCCAATTCATTTAATCCATTAATTGCTAAATTTAATTATTGCAATTTATTATCTAACATACAATTTGAATCTGTTTCCAAATTTTCATATTTCAATTAATTAACCTCCTTACAACAGTTTACGAATAAAAGGGATTGCACTAAATAAATTATTTATTGTCCTGCATTACTTTATTACCCCCATTTACATTCAATTTCCATAAATCAATATTTTATTTCATTGATAAATCCAATACTTGCCTTAATTTACTTATTTTAACTTTATATCCAAATGCAACAATTTCCACTATTACACACAAATTGCAATATATAATTTAATTTGTAAATTTTAATTACCCTTGATACATCAAATTTCGACATTCGCTTTCATATAAATATATAAGATTTTTATTTCTTTCTAAATTTAAATTAAAATCTTATTACTTTAATTCATTTTAAACATCGAATTTATATGGGTCATTACACTCTCCCCTACTCAAAACTTTTCGTCCCCGAAAAGGAAAAAGAAGGGAGAAGGAAGAATTTAGAGATCAATATATCTTATTCAAAATATTAACTTATAAACAATAATTTACAAAATTTATTACTTTAACTAAAATATACCCACTATATAATCATTGTATCTTTTATACTTAAATAAACAAAGTTTGAAAATATTTTCAAAATAATTTCTAAGTCCAAAATTTACGAAAAATTTCGGCAGAGTCTCCCTTGTACGGAGAGGCTCGAAAGAAAATATAATATCCAAAATATAACAATTGTATTACATATATTATCCAAAATATTATATCCCAACCCGGGAAAAATATATAAAATAGCACGATAAACCGAAATCCGAAACGTACATATTTGTCGAGCAATTTACGCTTAATTTATGAAACCAAAAGTAGTAGCAATTGCTTCCATAACCTACATTTCACTTATAAAATCCAAAGGATTAACAATTTATATAAAGTGAGATATTTAAGTGGTTTCAATCACTAATAACAAATCAATACAACAACCATCAATTTCAACAAACAGCATACACAACAATTACAAAACAACCATTCAATCAACAAACAAATAGTTGTTTGGGTTCAAAACTTTTAAATTGTACGGAATGAAGAATAAACTACTAGCTCATCATTTACTCAACAGTCTTAGATAAAACTTAATAGATTATTCATTCACTCAAACCCAATTTTTAAAGTATCTTACCCAAACAACCATAACCAAACAACAACAATTCCTACTAACAAATCGATTAGCTCATTATTAATTTTATTTCATACATTAGTTGTTTGATTCTTTTCATTCATATAACAGTTTATCCTTTATTTTCATTTATTTCTTTCAATTTTATTTTCAGAAATAACTTCAACCCTATTTCTTAAATTTACAATTTCTTTTTATTATATTACATTCATTTATTTTCATTTACTAATTACTATTATTCATTCATGACCTCATTTATTTACACTTTAATTACTTATGTTTATAATCATCTATTTGTCATACTTACCTTTAATTATATTTACTTGATAAAATTTCAGTTATAACTTAAGTTTATAATATTAAATTCCCATTTAACAGCAATTTCATTGAATACTTTTTACTTTTTCAAACTTCTACTTGTATAATATTCTATTACAATCTTTTATTAACATTTAAACTTTTAATATTTGGTAAGTTATATATATGTTTTTTAAGGGTGTAATTGAAAGTTATACAAGGTTGTTCTATTTCCTTTAATTCATTCATTGTTCAATAAATCTTTACCTTTTGTCTTATAACTTACCACTTCAACTTCCTTTTTATTTCCTTTATAACTTAGCATTAAATCTCTTACCTAAATTAGAGGTTTCAATTATTAATTACTTACCTTTCATTTCGCTACAATAATTGAAACAATTAATTAATGGAAATTTAAGAATTTAATAACGGGTTAAATTTCAATTTATTTTAAAACAACAGATAAATATATTTTTACAACTTATATATCTCTAATTATATTTAAACAATTCAAAATTTATATATTTTTCAAAAATGTCTGCAGTAAAGCTACTACAGTGGCCTTCCCCCTTCGAAACTCGAAAATGAAAGTCGATGATGCGGCCGCCATCACCGAAATTATTTTCCAGCGATAGAGAGGAAAGTACAAAACTTTTTCTCCAAAATCTTCTTTAAAACAATTCTTCCGTATTATATTAATTATTTATATCAGAAAATCTTTATAAACAATATTATTATATTCCAAAATTTATTTGAGGAAATTTCAAAACCCTGGAACTTAAGTTCTAAATTTCCAAATTTCATTTATTTTATTTTCGACCTTATTTCTATTATTATTTATACACTTTAATACCTACAACCAATCTATTGAGCCAAATATCGATATCATTTGAATTTTTTTATTTTATATAGAAAATATAATAGGAAAAATTATTTCATTCACCTATATAAAAAGCAAATATTATGTCGGTCTGTCCTATTAAGTGTTTAGAAATCCCTATTGATGTCATAGCGTCCCATGCATCAACCAGAATTTATAAATACAAAACGGAACAGATTAACACAATATTAAAACCTTTTTATAACACTAACAAATACGCACTCTCATATATATACTCTCAGCGACCCCCATAGGGTATTACTACCCTATTAATAAAGAGTCAAACCCCACAAAGCTAAGGTTTATCGCTAAACCAAAGCTCTGATACCAGATGTAACGTCCCGCCTTTTCGCACGCTTTAAATCGACGCACGTGCCAATTCAAACCATACGGAAGGGCGGATTGTTATGGGGTAAATAAGAAAAACAGAGAAAAATATAAAAAGAAAATAGAATCTCACAGCGTAAGGATAAAATATAATAATCAATATATGGTTCATAAAATTGTTTACAAAACATTTGCTTCTTCTTTATACAATAAATATCAGAGTTCACATACCAAAATATCAATGCAGCTGAATTAGATGTTGTAGTGGAATAATATACTAGATAATAGTAATACAAATCTTCGTCTTCGTCTTCCAGAGCTAAATCTTCAAATCCTGAAACGCTCGGACTGACCCGAGCGTATTTGAAAAGATAAAACACTCGAGTCAGAACAAAAAGATCTTATGTGAGTTAAATTAACGGAAATAAATATGAGTGCAGTAACTCAAGAGATGCTCGGGATTTAAATCTCCTAAGGATCCGTTAAACTATTTACTATGTAGTATTTTTCGCTATTATAATGGTGTCTAATTGTAAAATAAACTTACTTTATATAGCATTAAGGCTTTACATTTTCCACCTTAACACGTAAAATGCCAATAGTCTATATAGTACCGTAATACCTCCTGATCGGGAGGCTACTAGAGGATACTCCATAGGTATGACACAAATAGAAACTCATACAAGGCGCGATAGGGTAGGTGACACGGCACAACTAGGCAATGCCAAGGTAGATATACCAATTACGCTTCCGGGTCGGTGGTAACGCGTAGCGCGCAGCTACCGCCCACCTCGAGCCACAGCCCCAAATAAAATCAAAAGTGGCCACCGAATCAATCCAAAAGTCAAAGTATAATATCGAAGGGATGTGTTCGATCAAAAGTGCTACCTTATTAACCCGTCGATCGCTCCTGTTTTAGCCACCTTATGCCAACTCACGGGAGTCGGGTCCACGTATTTACCTTGAAGGAAACGCCACCACCATCCTACTTCATTCTGGAATCTCCACCACGTACACGGTTGTTAAAGTGGTTTTCGGGATTGGCAGAGAGTATGACAACTTCCGATCCCGGTCTCTTCGACAACCAAACGTTATTATAACACCGCGGTCATTTAAAAATAATTATACTTTCAAAACGAGAATACAATTATCCATTTCAAAACCCATAAATACGATATCATTTCCTTTTAAAACCCAAATAAATATGATATCATTTTTTTTCAAATATATTTCTTTTCCAAAATCATTCCACTTTAAAATTTATAATACCTCGAAACCAAATATTTGAATTTTAACTTTCAACATAATACTTCGAAATCCATTGTTTTAAAACCATAACTTCAAAACTTAAATGGTTTGGATATTCAACGGTATATAAAATAAAACAGTTGAATTAAAATTTCTTTAAAAGTAAATAATTTCCACGCCTTCACAATTTTTTATTCACTTTAAATTCAGTCTAAACCCATAACCTTTATATCCTCTTTCAGTTTAAATAAAACACTTCGATTTTCAATATTTCAACTTTGAGTATTTAATGAATTTCAAAACTAAGGTTGGGGTTTCAAATCAACAATTCATTTTCCTATTATTTAGTTTGAAAGGTTTACATGATAAATCCATGACCATTTAAAATAAAACCAAATTTATTAACACTAAATATTTCCTTCCATTTATTTATACTAGAATTATTCATTATATCCAGTTATAAATATCATACCTTTAAAATTTCCAATTTAAATAAGTTAACAACAACTGATGGAGTTAATTTTTTTAATAAGCTCAATTCAAATTAAATTTCCAATTTATCTTTCAATCTTAATTTTTTTGAATCATTAAAAATTCTATATATATATACAAGATCTTAAACCTGTACTTAATCATATAATATAAATTATCAAATGCCATTTTTTCAACTTATTCATTTTTATGTAATAGATTTATGCATAGCTTAAATTCAACAATTTAACTATGTATGTATATATAAAATATATTTATATCATATCCAAATTTAATATTTATTAAACCGTATCCTATCCAAACCATAAAACCATTTCAAAAATAATTATATATATATATATATCGCGGTGCGTGTATATATTTTTCTATCTTATGGTCAAGTGATACGGATATTTATCATTATAATCCGCAATTTAAAAAAAATAAAAATGCGGTTGTATATCATTTCAAACCGCAATCCCGATGAAATGAAAATACATGATAACTTGCAGTTTATATAAGATAGAACACATCGTCCATTCACCCAATATCAATCATCAACCAATTTATTTCAATCATCATCAATTAAAACAAACATCAATATATAGCATATAAAATATAACAGGTAATAAATAACAGTCATTAACTAACAGTTTATATTCAAAAATAAACTTATTAACTGTTTAACTATCGGTTTATATGCAAATAAATAAATTTTAACTGTCAATTTATATGCAATAATAAAATTTATTAACAGTTAAATTAAATAAATGCGATTTAACAGAGATGATGAATAAAACATGCCAAACAGTCATAAATAAATTTCTACTCATTTCTTAAGTCAATTTAACAGACATAGGAAATTTTAGAAGTTGCGAGTGGGTTAAAACACTCAACTTTTGAATTTAAATTGAATTTAAATCCGATTAAACCAAAAAATACGACAGTCTCCAAATCTGTCCAAACCAGTGTCAAAAGATCTGGAATTTAATTTCGATCCTAACAAAAAAAATTGCGCGTGAAACGGATAATGTATGAGAAAGTTATGTCGAAAATTGCGATTGAAAACAAAATTAAATTTAAAATAAAACAAACCCTATTATATGACCACGTCATCTCCAGAGCTTCTCCTCCAGGCGCGCATCAACGTAACCGAACCTAAGAAAACGTTGACTGAGCTCCTTTGACCGCGATCGCCTATGCCTATAGTCCACCATCGGCCACGCCGCCACCCTCCTGACGTTCGCCTCGGCCTCCTCTCCATTTCGACGTGGGTGCGGCACCCCATAGTGCCCGCTGCCGCCACCAAGCAACTAGGGTTTCGAACCCTATTTTGATTATTCCGGCCACCACGAGCATCTCCAGGTCAAACGTCCACCACCAAACCTGTGACGCCCCACCTCTATACCCACGCTAGCTAAGAACACTATGGTGTAGTGCTTTCGACTAGCACGGAGAATAAGGCTGTTGAGGAGCGACCCTCCATGTAATTGCCTTGTGCGAGCACCGGTATGTCAGATAGTAAAAACATTGCATTCAATTTCAGGAGGAAAATCCGACGCACCGATGCAAACTCAAAGCTACCACACGGTGGCTATAATAGTCTAGGACAAAAATATAGAATAATAACACAGATAATATAAATGCGGAACACAGATGAAACAGAAAGTCTCATATATATATAATAACTGATGTCAGTTACAATACATTTACACGGTACATGTGATACAACTACAACAGTCGACTCAGGAAGTTATATATACAAGTACATTATCGACTAATATACATGAATACATATCAACCTATACTATGACACGACAACTCCAAAAGATATGAAAAGTCTTCATAGCTCAAGCAGCATCCCAAAGCAGAATATCTACAACCTGAAAATACTCGGTCTGACCCGAGTATTAAATTCAAAAGAAAATAATACTCGGGTCAGTCTAATTCAAACTCAGTTATTAGTGCACAGAAGCAATAATAATTAAATAATGAATAGACGACAGCCACAATAAATCTCGTCTATCCAATCACTAATAAGGATGAATTGGACAAAGGAAACAATCAAGTAATTGGAAACATCAATTAAAACGTCAACTCGAGTAGGGCTGCAGTATACGCAAGCGTGTACTGCCTCGCCACTACAACATATGGAATACGAAATAGTTCCATAAATCAAAAGCAAAAGAAATAACAATAAAACCAATACCGTGTGGCTGCAGTTCACGCTTGCGTGCACTGCCTTGCCACTACAGTGATGATGTACCCAATGAGTACCGTGTGGCTGCAGTTCACGCTTGCGTGCACTGCCCTGCCACTACAGTGATGATGTACCCAATGAATATTCACAAGCGTCGCCATGAATATCATAAGGCCAAGTGTCGATTAAATTGCAGAGACAAATGCGAGGTCAAGCCCAATGAATTTTAGGCTCAACTCAAGGCGATGAGCAAAGTAGCAAGTCATGTACACTAAAACAAAGTCAAGAACGTATAAATGCACATGAACAAGTACTGTGCATATATAAGTGCACATAAACAAGTGTAGTTCAATGACTAGACTAGCAAATGTAGTATACAAGTGATGCAGGCAAAATGGATTTATGCAACCTGAACCAACAGAGCACGAAGGCTCGAATGGCCAAATGCACATGGCAATGGTACAACATGGTGCAAAAGAAAGATGCAATTTACATCAAACTGCAATGAACCAAAAATCACAAAACCAACATCAACTAAATTCAAAGGGGTCAAGACAGCTTCAACACAAATTGAAACTGCTTATATACTCGAAGCACAGTGCCAAATGGCATGAACAAGACTCTAATGTACAGCCTCCATTGTATATATATATACAGTAAAATGGCTGCAACATAATCAGGGTAGTAAAGAATGAATGCCACAACTTCAAAGAGCATGCGCAAGAGACTCGAAGCAGTGAGTCAAATATAGTTAAGACAGTGGTGAATATGCAGCACCACGCAACACAAAGCAAACTCATGTGAACATGTACATGGGGACACAAATCTGGACTAATTTTCCATCAGATGAATAAGAAACAAAGACCAGGCTACTCAATGCATACAACATGCAATGCAACAAAACTCAAGTTAAACTGAGTACAGTTCAATGCAAAAATAGGACCAGACCAACATATGAAATATGAATATGTACATGAAGTAAACATATACATATATGTGTGCAGTCAGTTCAAGTCTAACCAAACAGTGAACCTCAATATCGAAATGAGACAGTAATGCAAGCAATGCCACAATATGCCTTAGAAATTATCCATATGCAATGAAGACAGTATTTGAAACTGAGATCGAAATATATAATGTTAAAAACTCATAGTCAAGTGATAAAAATCAGGTTTAAAAAGTCAGTGCTGAAGTTCAGATGGAAATCAAGTTGAAGCCATGTTCAATAGAAACTGAAGTCATGATAGCCACAAAAATCAAAGCCGAAGCTTAGTATTGTTAACCAAAACAATGCAACACTCCAATGATCAGAGAATCGTGATAACCAGAGAACAAGTTTAAACAAATTCAAGTGGCCAAAGTCAATCAGATCAATGCCAAAGAAATGGTAAAAATCGAACTACCCAAAATCAACACTGTAATGACCATGAAGATCGAATAGATCAAACATCATCAAATGCAAAAGAATTCGAACACTGATAGCCAAGAGAATGAACAGCCTAAAGAACAAAATCAACATTTGAGCAAAAATAACTGTCGGGCATAGCTGAATTAGATGTGAGTGACACGTAAATCACTCACCTTTGCCACAATCAAAGCAGCCGAGAGCCAAGCAGGGAGACACCGATCGTCAGAGCAAGCGACGACAATCATCTTAAAGTCGGCATCTTTGATTTTGAATGTGCCCTAGCTTTTGAGGAACGAACGAAATTTACGAGGCTGCCATTTTGTTTCGTTTGCTTATTTTTTTGTTTAAGGGTTTCGAAAAATGAAAAGAGTAAAGGGGAACGGCATATTCACTTTAACACGGCACCAACAAAATGAAAACGTGGGCCAATATTCAACATTTAAAGCCCAACAACACTTAATCCATTTTTAAACGAACTACAAAAGGATTTTCACTCGATTGAAAACTTCAATTGGTAATTAGCGAAGATATCAATCGTTTAATGTCGATTGTAAATCGAGCGAAATACCGGGTTGTTACAGACTTCCCTCCTTAAAGAAATTGCGTCCTCGCAATCATAAGGAATAAATGGACAAAAGGTAACAACCGTAAAAGCATATCATCACAAGATGAAAAATTTTGAAATAGGAAGTTCACCGTAAAGAGCATGAAGGAGAAAGCCAGAACGTGTTTGCTCAAAGTCAAATCTGGTGAAACTTCAATCTCTTCAATAATACCGGGCTCAAGAATAAAATTGGAATCCCTAAGGCATTTCCGTAGAAGGAAGACGCATGAAACACGTCATGAATAACAGAAAATTGAGCCGGTAATAAAAGTCGATAAGCCAAGAAACCAATACGTTCAGTGATAGGAAATGGTCCAACATAACGAGGCACTAACTTTCCCGACCGACTGAAACGCACAACACCTATCATAGGTGAGACACAAATAATTTGGAACAACAGCGTCGTACAATAACGGTACGTCCAATGAACCGATCAACATAAAAGAACATCAGACGTAAGTCCATAAAAGGAATGAGACGAAGCTCAACAAAACGAAGTACATCGAAACGTCTGATGAACTTGGTAAAAAAAAGATGATTCCATTCGGACATCATCAAAGAAACAACCACTTGTTGCTAACGACAAGTGCATTGGTAACACGATTTCCCATCCGGGAGTGGTAAAGAATATCAAGATCATAAGATATAAAGAACTTGAGTCAACGTGGTTGACGTAAATTAAGTTCCTTATGAGTAAAATAAATATTCTCAAGATTCATGATCAGGGTAGAGAACAAATTTCTAACCCAAAATAATGATGCCGAATTTTTAAGAGCGAAATCAATAGCCACGAGCACTAGATCAAGCGTGGCATATCTAGTCTCAATAGGCATTTATGATTTAGAAACACAAGAGACAGCACGTTCTCTTATGCAAGAGAATGGCATGCAAACCAATACGATTAGCATTGGTACAAACGATAAAGTCTTGGTTCCCTCGGGAATCACAAGAATAGAAGTATCGGAAAAGAGTTGTTTTAAATAATATTCTTTCCCGAAAAGTTAAAAATTTCGAAATTTACGATTTACTTTATGTAATTATCTTTTCAGAAAAATTTTCATTTTAAAATTCAATTTACTGTGTCTGATTGTCTCATCAAAGCGTCTAAGAGATTCCTATCGATAATCGTTGATTAAGCGCATCGACCAGAATTCTTAAAGCACTCAATGGGCAATACAATCACAAAAATCATCTTTTAATTTCATAAAAGAAATTCTCAAATTCTCAGCAAAATCTATTTATCAAATCGATATTCAGAAAACACAAAACTGGATGAATGCAATTATCAGCAATATTCAACTATCAATTAGATAATTAGAATAAGGAAATCACAAAAAAGCAACATCTAATTATCGATACGATAATCAGAAAACAGCAAAAATCTAATTATCAACAAAGATAATTAGAAAACAAAATTCGCAAATCGAAAAATTGCAGATATATAATTATCCAAAACGAGAATCAGAAATCTCAAATATCTGATTATCACAAACGATAATCAGAAACACAAATATCCGATTATCAAAAACGATAATCAGAAATAACAAGATTATCAAAAACGATAATCAGATCGAAAAGTATTTAATTATCTCAAACGATAATCAAATCCGCAAATATTTAATTATCTCAATCGATAACCAAATCTCAAATATCTAATTATCACAAGTGATAATCAGAAACACAAATATCTGATTATCAAAAACGATAATCAGAAACACAAGATATTCAATTAACAAGTCCGGAATTAACCGAAATAGCAAACACACATGTCCCATAAACACGAGTTTTACTAAATCGTTTAATTCACTTCATCGTTTCCTTGAATGTGCAAAATTGTGTATTTTAAAATAGCATTTCACGTTCTCAAACGAATAAGTCCGGAATTAAACGAATCAGTAAAAGAAAGGGGTCATAGTCCTCGATTTTGCTGAAACGTTTAAATCGCTTCCTCAATCTTTTGAAAGCGTAAACTGTAAAAGTTTTGAAAATAATTTTTATTTTTATTTTGAAACAATTTGGAAGATAACAAATTTTTAAAACACGTGATTAAAACAGCAACATCAGTAGCAATTGGCATCAAAATATAATACCAATGAATTTTCATTTGTCAAAAATGTCACAAGAATCTTCTCAAAGATAGAAAGGGGTATCATACCCTAAACTTGTATTCATAACAAGTCAATGACACACGAATTCACCAATGCACAAAAATTGATAAAACATATCAATAGAAACCACAAAAATTGGTGAAACACAAATTCCAGAAGACTACACAAGAAATCCAGAAATCACAAAATGAGAGTATGAAAACTCAAATGGGAGTATGGAAACTCAAATGGGAGTATGAAAACTCAAACGGGAGTATGAAAACTCAAACGGGAGTATGAAAACTCAAACGGGAGTATGAAAACTCACCTACACGTGAGCATGAAAACTCACCAACACGTGTAACACAAAGCGAGAACGGGAGCATGGAAACTCACCTACACGTGAGCGTGAAAACTCACCTACACGTGTAACGCAAAGCGAAATGCTATGTAAAAGAACATCAACAAGAGATAAATCGATATCACAAGGATCTTCTCAAAGATCCAAAGAGGGCGTCATACCCAAAACTTGTACTCATAACAAGTCAATAACACTAGAATTCACCAATGCTCAAAAGCTAGAAAATCATAACAATGAAAGTCATGAAAGTAGGTGAAACATAAATTCCAGAAATCAACACACGAAATCCAGAAAACACAAAGAGGAGGGGAGGCCTATCACAAAACGGGAGTATGAAAACTCACCACACCGGTATCACAAAACGAGACGCTATCTCATGGTGGCTAACCATTAAATTTTGACACACGAATGGTCCGAAGACCGTGGGGCGCTACCCCACATATGTGAGTTGCAACATCACACAAACGGGGTTTAGTCTCCTCGTAGACAAAGAGACATCGCACAATCGCTAATCTAAATCATAAAAAGGGGAAGGCCTATCACAAAATGGGAGCGTGAAAACTCACCAACCGGTATCACAAAACGAGACGCTATCTCGTGGTGGCCAACCATTAATTTTGACACACAAATGGCCCGAAGACCGTGGGGCGCTACCCCACATATGTGATGGCGAAACATCACACAAATGCGATGGCGAAACATCACAAAAGCGGGGTCCAGTCTCCCTCGCAGACAAAAAGACATCGCGCAATTGCTAGTCTAAAACACAAAAATGACCGTCAATGATCATCAAGAAGTGTCAATTATACTAAGTTAGTGAATATAAAAGTTAAGCTTCATGTCCCATAACCACTTACTTAACTTAAATATTTACGAACAAACTGTAAATCTCCACTAGAAAATTGTCACAAAAGTTTCAATCGAACAAGTCCAAAAATTAACCGACGAAGTAAACGCAAGCGTTTCATACCACTTGTTTTACTAAGCCGTTTAATTAGATTTCTTATCCGAGTGAGGTAAAGGTTTATATATATTAGTAGATTGGAAAATGGTTTTTTTTTTTTTTTTTTTTTTTTAAGAAGAGAGTTTGGTAGTAAAATAGTGTTGAAATCATTTGGAGGAAAAAGTTTTGATATTTACTACTAGCATAGAAAACCTTTATATTTTTAAAGTGACAAATCACAAAAATGATTGTAGAAACAATCAATCACAAAAATTCACATACGAAGACGTGAATAGAATCCAAAGAAATCGATACCGAATCCTTCAAAAAGTAGGTTCACAAAAATCCCGAAGAAAAAGTCATCAAAGTTGCTAATAAATGATAGCAACAAATCAGGAAAATAATCAAGAATCGATTAAATTTGGAAACCAAATCAATTCACAAAAATTCACATTCGAAGACGTGAATAAAATCCAAAGAATTCGATTCCAAATCCATCAAAGTGGAAATACCCAAAAATTCCAGAAATAGAAGTTGTCAAAGTCGACAAAAGTGATAACAACTAATCAGAAAAGAAGAATCGATCAATAATTGGAAAAACGAAGCAAAATAAGCACAGATGCAAGAAAGACTTTAACAAAAGTAAAAGTCAAGTCAATGTCGATATCGACCAGGCAAAGTCCAAGACAATTTCTTTTATACCAAAGAAATTTTAAAACTATCAGAGAGAGGCACATGAAAGCCAACGAACCATGGATAAACAGACAGAGTCGACAATTGAAATGCAATATGTCGGATAAACAGGCAGAGTCGACAATTGAAATGCAATTTGTCTCAAAGATTGATACCCAAAACCCAATTGTATGGAGACTGCATTAAGTACATGAATCAGAGATAAGAATGCATATATACAGCAGTTCGAATAAACAATGCGAGTTCAAATTTAAGTGGGTACGAGCTGCAGCAATATGCAACTTGGTAGAGCATATACACAATGATACTTAGCAGTGCAAACTCAAATGAGCAAGTGCAACGGAGAATAGCAGCAATGCTCATGAATACGCGTTAGGAATTCATACCTAACAATCAAAGATGATCTTAGATAAAGATGTGAGATAAAACATCGACATATAGTTGTAACACATGTTCCATCTAGTTATGTTTTATATTCGTCCTAAACCCCAGGATCTGATACCAAGATGTGACGCCCCACCTCTATACCCACGCTAGCTAAGAACACTATGGTGTAGTGCTGTCGACTAGCACGGAGAATAAGGTTGTTGAGGAGCGACCCTCCGTGTAATTGCCTTGTGCGAGCACCGGTATGTCAGATAGTAAAAACATTGCATTCAATTTCAAGAGGAAACTCCGACGCACCGATGTAAACTCAAAGCTACCACACGGTGGCTATAATAGTCTAGGACAAAAATATAAAATAATAACACAAATAATATAAATGCGGAACACAGATGAAACAGAAAGTCTCATATATATATAATAACTGATGTCAGTTACAATACATTTACACGGTACATGTGATACAACTACAACAGTCGACTCAGGAAGTTATATATACAAGTACATTATCGACTAATATACATGAATACATATCAACCTATACTATGACACGACAACTCCAAAAGATATGAAAAGTCTTCATAGCTCAAGCAGCATCCCAAAGCTGAATATCTACAACCTGAAAATACTCGGTCTGACCCGAGTATTAAATTCAAAAGAAAATAATACTCGGGTCAGTCTAATTCAAACTCAGTTATTAGTGCACAGAAGCAATAATAATTAAATAATGAATAGACGACAACCACAATAAATCTCGTATATCCAATCACTAATAAGGAAGAATTGGGCAAAGGAAACAATCAAGTAATTGGAAACATCAATTAAAACGTCAACTCCAGTAGGGCTGCAGTATACGCAAGCGTGTACTGCCTCGCCACTACAACATATGGAATACGAAATAGTTCCATAAATCAAAAGCAAAAGAAATAATAATAAAACCAATACCGTGTGGCTGCAGTTCACGCTTGCGTGCACTGCCTTGCCACTACAGTGATGATGTACCCAATGAGTACCGTGTGGCTGCAGTTCACGCTTGCGTGCACTGCCCTGCCACTACAGTGATGATGTACCCAATGAATATTCACAAGCGTCGCAATGAATATCATAAGGCCAAGTGTCGATTAAATTGCAGAGACAAATGCGAGGTCAAGCCCAATGAATTTTAGGCTCAACTCAAGGCGATGAGCAAAGTAGCAAGTCATGTACACTAAAACAAAGTCAAGAACGTATAAATGCACATGAACAAGTACTGTGCATATATAAGTGCACATAAACAAGTGTAGTTCAATGACTAGACTAGCAAATGTAGTATACAAGTGATGCAGGCAAAATGGATTTTTGCAACCTGAACCAACAAAGCACGAAGGCTCGAATGGCCAAATGCACATGGCAATGGTACAACATGGTGCAAAAGAAAGATGCAATTTACATCAAACTGTAATGAACCAAAAATCACAAAACCAACATCAACTAAATTCAAAGGGGTCAAGACAGCTTCAACACAAATTGAAACTGCTTATATACTCGAAGCACAGTGCCAAATGGCATGAACAAGACTCTAATGTACAGCCTCCATTGTATATATATACAGTAAAATGGCTGCAACATAATCAGGGTAGTAAAGAATGAATGCCACAACTTCAAAGAGCATGCGCAAGAGACTCGAAGCTGTGAGTCAAATACAGTTAAGACAGTGGTGAATATGCAGCACCACGCAACACAAAGCAAACTCATGTGAACATGTACATGGGGACACAAATCTGGACTAATTTTCCATCAGATGAATAAGAAACAAAGACCAGGCTACTCAATGCATACAACATGCAGTGCAACAAAACTCAAGTTAAACTGAGTACAGTTCAATGCAAAAACAGGACCAGACCAACATATGAAATATGAATATGTACATGAAGTAAACATATACATATATGTGTGATGTTAGTTCAAGTCTAACCAAACAGTGAACCTCAATATCGAAATGAGACAGTAATGCAAGCAATGCCACAATATGCCTCAGAAATTATCCATATGCAATGAAGACAGTATTTGAAACTGAGATCGAAATATATAATGTTAAACAACTCGAAGTCAAGTGATAAAAATCAGTTTAAAAAGTCAGTGCTGAAGTTCAGATGGAAATCAAGTTGAAGCCATGTTCAATAGAAATTGAAGTCATGATAGCCACAAAAATCAAAGCCGAAGCTTAGTATTGTTAACCAAAACAATGCAACACTCCAATGATCAGAGAATCGAGATAACCAGAGAACAAGTTTAAACAAATTCAAGTGGCCAAAGTCAATCAGATCAATGCCAAAGAAATGGTAAAAATCGAACTACCCAAAATCAACACTGTAATGACCATGAAGATCGAATAGATCAAACATCATCAAATGCAAAAGAATTCGAACACTGATAGCCAAGAGAATGAAAAGCCTAAAGAACAAAATCAACATTTGAGCAAAAATCACTGTCGAGCATAGCTGAATTAGATGTGAGTGACACGTAAATCACTCACCTTTGCCACAATCAAAGCAGCCGAGAGCCAAGCAAGGAGACGCCGATCGTCAGAGCAAGCGGCGACAATCATCTTAAAGTCGGCATCTTTGATTTTGAATGTGCCCTAGCTTTTGAGGAACGAACGAAATTTACGAGGCCGCCATTTTGTTTCGTTTGCTTATTTTTTTGTTTAAGGGTTTCGAAAAATGAAAAGAGTAAAGGGGAACGACATATTCACTTTAACACGGCACCAACAAAATGAAAACGTGGGCCAATATTCAACATTTAAAGCCCAACAACACTTAATCCATTTTTAAACGAACTACAAAAGGATTTTCACTCGATTGAAAACTTCAATTGGTAATTAGCGAAGATATTAATCGTTTAATGTCGATTGTAAATCGATGCGAAATAACGGGTTGTTACAAAACCACTCCAGACATCGAGCCCGACAAAACCCCTCAACCATGTTCGGCTATCGACGACGAAATCGAAACCCTAAATTCTGACTTTGACCTCGATTTCCCACTAATCAAAGCGCAATTTTGAAAAACAAACAGCAGACGCTGATTCGTATCGTCGAGATGTTCGATATATATTTTTTCCAGAATTTTATGTGGATTTTGAATTTTAGGCTTTGGATTTGATTTTGAATTTGAAATTGGATTTAGGGTTTGTATCCATTGAGGAAGAGGAGGAGCTGATGAATTTACGCATAGGCAAATGAGAATAGGCGGAGGCTAGGGTTTAGTAGTGTATTTATAGATAAAGTTGAGAAATAGATGGATCGGGTTGATAGATATACGTGCTAATGCTAACGTGGCCCAAAAAGCCCGTTCTGACTCCGGAACGAAATTTGTTAAACCCATATATCGAAATAGGTATTTTAAAATATTCTGAACGTGATGGAAAAAGTTTCACGTCCAAATTCCATCGTATGAAGAAGTTATGCTGAAATCAATATTTACAAATTGATTTTAAATTGATTTCAATTAAATCGATTTCAAGGCGTTTCGCGTTCGTACGATCAAACGAAAAGTCCGATCGCTACGAAACTTGAAACCCTATAATAATTCACTGTTACGGATCCGATGGAACTTGTTTCGTCGAAATCCGAGTCCGTGACCAAAATGGCTATTTTTATACTAATTAAATAAATTGATTAAATCCAATTTTATATTTTAAATTCTAAAATTGACAATTTTATCATCTTTATTTTACTCAAACATTTACACTGATTTTAAACAAAGTTAGATGTCAAATTAAATTTTGATTTAATCATATGTTTCAGCGTAAATTTAATTTTCATTATATTCATAAATTATAAATTATATTTTCAAAAACTACATCGCATTCACCATTTATTCTTTTTATTCAATTTTTCATTGTCGAATGATGAGATTAACGTTGGGTTAGAAGTTATTACCTTAATATTCTCAAAATTTAACCTAACCCTTAAATTAACGTAATATTTAACATTTAATCTCAATTAATTGCAATGACCAAATTTTCCAAATTTAAATCCAATTAAATAAACAAATCTTAAGTCCCATCTCAATCTAAAGTAACTCAATTCCCTCACTAAAGAATTTATTTCAACTTCTTGAAATAACCCCTTTATTATAAATTTAATCCCATTTATTTTAATAAGTTTCAAATTAAACAGATTGGATTCAATTTCATCCTTTTAGCTTACACTTATGGTTAGGTTAAAATCAATTTATAACGTATTTTCTTTTTAGTTATTACTTTACATATTTCTTGTATAAATTTCTCAATTAATCCAAATTATTAAAGTAACGCTCATAATAAATACGATCCTATAATTACTCACATTTTAAATGAACGTTATTTCTTCTTCCATTAGTGTAACATTCATTTATCTTATTATTACTCATTACACATTCTAATTCCATTAACAAGTAAGCAGGTAATTTATGATATATGTTACAAAATTTTAATTAATTACTATTCATTATTATTAACCTAAATTTAGCATTACTTACCTCGCATTAACCTTGTTACTTAAAATCCCTCTACAATTTCAATTAATATTATAATGAATACATTTACTCCTTTCCGTTATGTTATTAATTATCATCAAGGCACACATAATTATCTTTATTGGTAAATGAGTGAATTTACTAGTAACCCACTATTATAACTTTAATACTTGTATATGATTAATTTACCCTTTTATATTCCATTATATATATATGCACCCGTACAAATTTAGATTCGAAATCCAGTTCCATTTAATCCATTAATTGCTAACTTTAATTATTGCAATTTATTATCTAACATACAATTTGAATCTATTTCCAAATTTTCATATTACAATTAATTAACCTCCTTACAACAGTTTACGAATAAAAGGGATTGTACTAAATAAATTATTTATTGTCCTGCATTACTTTATTACCCCCATTTACATTCAATTTCCATAAATCAATATTTTTATTCCATTGTTAAATCCAATACTTGCCTTAATTTACTTATTTTAACTTTATATCCAAATGCAACAATTTCCACTATTACAAATAAATTGCAATATATAATTTAATTTGTAAATTTTAATTACCCTTGATACATCAAATTTCGACATTCGCTTTCATATAAATAAATAAGATTTTTATTTCTTTCTAAATTTAAATTAGAATCTTATTACTTTAATTCATTTTAAATATCGAATTTATATGGGTCGTTACATATAAAGTACTGAGCACGTGCAAATTTTCTGGTGTTTCATTGATATGTATATTCCCTAGATATCGCCCTTCGGTTATGGTCTTTTTGAGCCGCACGATATATAGCGGTTACCTTGTGGAACTTGTGTTACCTTCATTGATATTTGTTATTGCCATTTTGGCTTGTTTTGGGATATCCATATCCTTTGTTTATTTGTGTTGCCGATGATATGAGGCTTGTTCTGTTATGATTCATCTTTTGTTAGATGATTGTGTTATCTCTTTTAGAGATATTTGTTATACTTTATGACCTTGCAGGTTATTGTTGTTCAGTTTATCTAACTGATTTGTTTAGCTAGACTGACCCGTGTATTTATACTCGGGCCAGACCGAGTTGTTTTAGGTTAGGTGCTTTTGGACTTAGCCTATTTTGCTTCCGCATAGACTACTTAGCTAGCTTCTTTTCGTTATGGCTTTTTGTGTAGTCCTTTTTATTGTAACTCTAATATGTTTCTTTTGGATTCGCCTGTATGTTATGGTTTGCTATACCACTTGACATGTATCAGTTTGTATACTCTGTTATGTATTAATATATGTGTGTATGATCTACTATTCTGTGATGTATATTATATGTGAGTTGTTATATTCTGTTCTGATAGATCCTCCAACCACCTATGGTTTTGTTTTAAATATTCATTGGATATGTCGACCTGCTTGGTATGACTATTGTCGATGTATTCAATAGATAGTTAGAGCAAGGCTATAGATGGTCGCTCCTAACCAGCCTTATTCTCCGTGTTAGTTGACGGCATTACCCTGTAGTGTCCTTGGCTAGCGTGGGTATAGAGGTGGGGCATCACAGGTAAATTTATTAACTTAAGTTTATAGTCATTTTCCAGTATTCATCTTTTATTCTTATTTTATTCAGAGGTAACTTCAACCTATCACTTTAGTTTATTATTATTTACTTACCTTTCTTTTCTATTACGTTAGTAGCATTTCAATTATACTTAAGTCCACAACAACTAGAACATCAATTCTTATTAATAAAAGCAATTTATTGAACAATTTTATTACATAAGTTTACTTATACAATTTTCCATTACAAATCTTTAACATTTTAACTTTTAATATTTGGTAAGTTATATATATATATATATATATATGTTTTAAGAATGCAATTGAAAGTTATACAAGTTTTTCTCAATTCTTTTAATTAATTAAATGTTCAATAATAATATCCTTTGTTTTATATGTTACAAATTTAAATTTTCTTTTTATTTAATTTATAACTTAGCATTAAATCTCTTATTTCCGTTAGAGGTTTCAATTATTAATTAGTTACAATATTCCATTTTCTACAATAATATAAACTATTAATTAACGGAAACTTAAGAACTAAATACTGGGTTTAATTTCAAATCATTTTAAAAATAATAGATAAATATATACTTACAATTTATATATCCAATTATAATTAAAACAATTTAAAAATTTATATTTGTTTATCGAAATAAGTCTGCAGTAAAACTACTACAGTGGCCTTCCCACTTCGAAACCCAAAAATGAATGTCAATGATACGTGCACTCATCACCGAAATTATTTTCCAGCGACAGAGAGGGTAGTACAAAACTTATTTCTTTCAAAATTTCTTTCAATTTATATTGAAATATTTATATCAGAAAATACTTATAAACAATACTATTATATTATTATTATATTCCAAAATCATTCGAAAGAAAGTTTCAAAGCCCGGAACTTAAATTCTAAATTTTCAATCTTTCATTTATTTTATTTTCATTCTTATTTTCAACTAATACCGAAGTTTCATCACCTAATAATCAATATAATACAACAAAATATAACCTTTATAAAAAGAATTTATTTTATATATATAGAAAATATAATAGGCAAAATTATTTCATTCACCTATATTGAAAGCAAATATTGTATCGGTCTGTCTTATTAAGTGTTTAGAAATCCCTACTGATGTCATAGTGTTCCATGCACCAAGAAGAATTTATAAATACAAAAGGGAACAGATTAACACAATAATAAAACCTTTTTATAACACTAACAAATAAGCTCTCTCATATATATATGCTCAATGACTCATCATAGGGTATTACTACTTTATTGATAAGACTCAGACCCCACAAAGCTAAGATTTATCGTTAAACCAAAGCTCTGATACCAGATGTAACGTCCTGCCTTTTTGTATGTTTTAAATCGATGATAAACCACACACGTCAGACTTAAACCATACAGAAGGGCGGATTGTTATGGGGTAAATAAGAAGAAGCAGAGAAAGAAAAGGAAAAAAAACAAAATAGAATCTTACAGCGGAACGATAAAATATAATAATCAAATATACAGTTCATGAAGCTGTTTTACAAAAACATTTGATTATTCTTATACATTATATATCAGAGTTACACATACCAAAGAATAATAACAATGCAGCGGAAAATGTGATGTAGTGGAACATTATAGTAAATAATAGTAATAATACAATCTTCGACTTCGTTCTTCAGAAATAAGGCCTTCAATTCCTGAAATGCTCAGGCTGACCCGAGCGAATTGAAAAGACAAAATACTCGAATCAGAACTAAAAGATCTTATGCAAGTTAAATCAACAGTAAATAAATATGAGTGTAAACGGCGTCGGAGATGTTTACAGGGTTTGACATCTCCTATCCAGTGCCTAACATGAGTGCAGTAACTTAAGAGATGCTTGGGATTCACATCTCCTAAGGATCCGTTAAACTATTTACAACGTAGTAATATTTCGCTATTATAATAATGTCTAATAGTAAAATAAACTTACTTTTTTCATAGCATTAAGGGGTTACCCATATAGCCCTTAACATGTAATAGTCCCAGTAGTCCATCCAATATCATAGTCCCTCTTGATCGGGAAGCCACCAGAGGATACCACACGGGCTACGGGAGAAAACCAAACTCGTACAAGGCGCGCTAGGGTAGGTGACACGTCACAACTAGGCAATGCCAGGGTAGATATACCAACTACTATCCGGGCTGGTGGTAATGCGTAGCGCGCAGCTACCGCCCACCTCGAGCCATACCCACAAATAAAAAAAAAAATCAAAAGTGGCCACCGAATCAATCCAAAAGTCAAAGTATAATATCGAAGGGATGTGTCCGATCAAAGGTGCTACCTCATTGGCCTGAGAATCGCTCCTGTTTTAGCCACCTTATGCCAACTCACGGGAGTCGGGTCCACGTATTTACCACAAAGGAAACGCCGCCACCATCCTACTTCATTCTGGAATATCTACCGCGTACACAGTTGTTAAAGTGGTTTTCGGAGTTGGCAGAGAGTATGACAACTTCCGATCTCGGTCTCTTCAACAACCAAACGTTATTATAACACCGCGGTCATTTTAAAATAACTTATACTTCAAAACCAGGATATAATATTTATTTCAAAACCATATACATTTCAAATTTAAAAACCAAATTAGTATGATATTCCTTTTATTTCAAATCAATATAATATCATTTTATTTCAAATATATCCCCTTTTTAAAATCATAGCACTTCCAAATTTTATACTACAAGACCAAACATTTGAATTTTAACACCTTTAAAACATAATGCTATGAAATTCATAACTTCGAAACATTTCAATTTATATAAATATTTCAATTTCGATATATTTCAAGGCTTTAAATATTCCAAAATTTCAAAACTAAATTTGACAATTTCGATTCAACAATTAAATTTCCTGTTATTTAGTTTTGAAATACTTTATATAATAAACCCCTTATTATTTAAATAAAACTCAAATTTCAAATAACTAGATATTGCCTTCAATTCGTTATACTTGAAATAATCACCTAGACCCAAAAATCAAGTTATAATAATTATACCCTTTAAAATTCTAATTTAATAAATTTCACATCAACCTTGTTGGTTTAATCCTTAAATAAATTCAATTTCATAAAATCTCAAATTTATCTAAATTTCGAATCAAATTTTATTCGAGTAAAATTCTTAAATAATTTAGTTCACATCCATTTCATATTTTGTCTTCCAAATCTTAATTTATTTAAATCATTATAACCTCTATATAAAAAAATATGACTTAAATACTTAACCATATTAATTTTAATAAATCAAACTCCATTTTTTTTAACTTATTGTCATTAAATAGATTTATACATAGCTTAAATACGTGAATTTAACTATATATAAAATGTTTTTATATAATATAAAAAACAATCAACATTTATTTAAACCGTATAATTCTATCCAAAATCATAGAAATCATTTTCCAAATATTTATATATATAGACCGACGGTGTCTGTATATAATTTTCTATCATATGGTCAAGTGATACGGATATTTATCATTTCAATCCACAATTTAAAATAGAAATGCGGTTATATATCATTTCAAATCGCAATCCCGAATGAAATAAAGTGCATAACAATTTGCAGTTTATAACGATATAAAATACAACATCCGTTCATCCAATATCAATCATCTACTATTAATCATAATCATCATCCAATTCAATCAGTAGCATCAATATATAACGAATAATAAATAACAGGTATCAACTAGCAGTTTATATTCAAAAATAAATTAAATGAAAATTTAACTGGTAGCTTATATGCAATAAATAAATTAAATAACAATTCAATTCAATTATATTCAATTTAACTGGGATGATGATTAAAAATACGCCAAACGGTCATAAATAAATTTGTAATCACATCCTAAATAAATTTAACAAACATAAGAAATTTTGGAAGTTGTGTGTGGGTTAAAACACTCACCTTTTGATTTCAAATCGATTTGAAATCCAAAATAAGGCCCAAATTTCAATAGTCTCAGAATTTGTCCAAACTAGTTTCGAAATGTCCGGAATTCCGATACGATCGCAGTGGAACAACTGCACGTGAATCCGATCATTTATATACAAGTTATGACGATTAAACGATTATACGATTAAATTTAAAACAAATAAAATAATTAAATTAGGACTCAATATCATGCCACATCAGCACGCCATCTCGAGAAACCCTAGCATCCTATCGACTTCGAACTGTACGCACACGATACCAGCCGCCATGAACTTAACCGAGAATCGCGCCGCCGCCCTTCCCATCAGAATGCCACCGCACGATCGCCTATCACCTACACGGTCGCACACGCACCCAGGACGACCACCTCGGCTCTTTGATCGAGCTTGAACAACGACAGCCGCCACGTAAAACCCCGACCCTAATTGAATTTTTAAGTTTCATCCAACCGTTGATTCGATGAACGAATTTCATCGATGGTCCACGCATTAGACTCTCTTCACACTGGTACAACCAAATCGACAATCGGTCGCAGTTGATCAACGATGAACGGATGGCCGAGAATTCACCTTTAATTTTTGGACAAACGATGATTCAAAACCAAAAATGAACTACAGATTCGAGATGCGTACATCGAGAGCTTCGATATATAATTTTTCTGAATTTTTATGAGGAGTTCGAAATTTCAATTTGATTGTTTGAATTGAATTTGGATTTGGAATAATCTGCCATTGAAATGAGGAGGTGAAGAGGAGAAATTGGAATTATACGTATAGAAAAATGACTATAAGAGATAGGCTAGGGTTTATAACAAGGTATTTATAGACAAAGCTGAAATAGAATTGATGGACCTGGTTTAAAACGCGTTGAACGATGAACGGCCCGAAAAGCCCGTTTTAACTCTGGAACGAAATTGGGTCAATCCATATATCAAAATAGATGTTTTAAATATTTTAAACGCAATGGAAAAGGTTTCAAGTCCAAATTCCATCATATGAAGAAGTTATGCTAAAATCAATTTATTTCAAATTGATTTCAATTGATTTCAATTTCATTGATTTCAAGGCGTTTCACGTTCGTATGATCAAACGACAAGTCCGATCACTACGAAACTTGAAATCCTACAATAATTCACCGTTACGGATCCGATGAAACATGTTTCGTCGAAATCCGAGTCAGTGGCCAAATGGCTATTTTTACATTAATTAAATAAATTAAAAATTAATTAAATTAAATCACTTTTCTACTTCAACTCTATAATTAACCAATTTCATCAATTAACTTTCTTAATCATTTACACTAGTTTAACCAAATTCAAATGTCAATCTAGAGTTGATTAATTTGTCAATTCCAGTGTTAAATTTTCAATTTCATTATATTGACAATTCATAATTTAAATTCTCAATAATCCCATTGAATTTACTTTTCATTCTTATTATCCAGTTCATTATTATCCTACGGATGAAATTTACATTGGTTCATGGTTTATTACATTATTATCCTCAAATTTCCTCTTAATTTCAATAAAGTAATATTTTTAATATTTAACTCCACTTATTTGAAAATAAATTTAATTATTTAACTTTAATTCAAATAAACTAATAAATCCTGCCTTCCATTCTTTTAATTCAACTAATTATCATATTATGAATAAAATTTACGTTCTTTCCAATTATTACCTAAATTTACATTAATGTAACATTTAATTTAGATTTATTGCAATTGATCACCCGTCTATTTAACACATTAAATAAACAAGCAACCTATATTAATTGCCACCTATTTGCTTTTAATTGCATTCATAAGTTCGTTACTTATCAATCCAAATTTATAATTCCATATATAACGCAGATTTTATTTCATTACATTAATATACGCCCATTTCCAACTTAATTTGAATAAATATTACATTTCTAAATGTGTACTTCTATCAATTGAACACATTAATTAAGGTTTTAAACCAATTAACGAATTTACCTTAGTTCCATTCTTATACCAGTTTATTACTTTACTTGCATTACGTATTAATTCATCAATTAACATACTTTGAACTATTTTCCCCAATTCGCTAATTACTACCTTGAAATAATTTTACGTTTGTACTAAATTTACATTCATACTTCCGTTACTACATTTATTTTCATTAAAGTAATATTTAATTACCTTTATTTGTAATAACCATATGTCACCAATATACTCTTTCTAATACTTGTATAGTTATTCTCTATAAAAATTACCCTCTATCCTATTATTTCACACATAAATATAATAATTACATTTGTTTTTATTATATTCCATTTATACTAAGTCATAACCTTTAAATAATTTTATTTAATTGGAATGTTCATGAATTATTTACTTGCATTAACATATTTCCTTAATTTAAATTCAATTACTGTTAACAATGTATTATCTCATTAAATAAATTCAATACTTACTTTTATTTACTTATTTTCCAATTTAACCAAGTGCATTAATTTACACTGCTACACTATTGGAATTTCACTCCAATTTCAAAAATTAGTTTTAAATAACCTTGCCACAAATTCATTCTCACCATTTACTTCAATATAAATTATTAATTTTTTATTTCTTTCCAAATTTAATTACAAAAAACTTATTAGTTTAACCAATTTAATTATCGAAATTTACGGTTCGTTACAATAATCAAATTTTTATAAAGACTAGACAGGGTGTAACAGCCCTAGTTTTTCTAGCACTTTATTCTTTTATCTATAAAACCTTGAAATTTGTTTTAATTTATATTTTTAATTTGATTAGATCTTTTCCCAAAATTTTAAGTATAAAATGGAAGTTCTGAAATTTTTTAACTTTGTTTAAAGGATAACTCTAATTGGAATTTTAATAAAAGGATTGGATTGTCTATTTGCTTTAAAAAAATTGGTAATATTTTGTTCATTTGAATAATAAATCGCGTTGTAAATGGTAATAGTAATCAGAGAAGAAGGTAACCATAATTCTATCTTTTATTCAAGTAATAAATTTGAAGAAGATTTATAGTGTACAAGGAAACTGTTAATTTACGCATTTAAAGGGTACGATATATAATAAATAACGTATAAAATAGAAAATCGTATTAATTAAAAAGCATTACTTTTGCATTAATTTTGGGTGTATATTTTGCGTAGGTTCTATGCATTTTTAAAATTCACACCGCAATATATATATGAGCAATACTTATTTTGCGGTTGTTCTACTGATATTTGTTGTATACTTTTTAAAGAAAAAGATAAATATTACGAAAGGAAATAAAATTTTACCTTAACTACATAAATAAATATACAAGTAGGCATGCATTCTTTTAAGAGGGAAAGAAATAAATTTTCCCTTTCCGTTATCTCCTTTTATCTAATAGAAATAAAACACATTTGTTTAAAAACGTTCAAATCATAAATTAGTGACGTTTTCTTCCACTTAAATCAACGCCATCTAAATATTTAGTGCATGCTTTTTTTTCTTTCCCTGAACCAACGCACTCACATACGAATTTCATTGCCACTTCGCTACTCTAAATTCACGCAAGCTATTATAAGATAAGGTAACGTTCGAAATCAAATATCATTCCGTTTCCTCAGCTATCAAAGGCCAATTCTCTCATTTAAACACGTTGCAATAAATTTGTCCAAAATTCTATTCCGTTCAAGGATAAAATAATTGCTTGCCGCCTTTAAAATCCAATCAACAAATCAAGTGCTTACATGCCTGTTTTGGTTACTCAAGATTTTCGCAAGCTTCACCTAAATACTGGAAACGTTGCTTTATTACTTCACCTCATTTTTAGCTCTGTTAATAAACATTAAATGGAAGCAACTTATCCCTTACCTGTGTGAACGAAATTACTGAATCTCAAAAGAAAAAAAAATCATGCAGCTTCCTATTTTATAACACGTTCGGAATGTTCAATTATTTTCTACCGTTTTTCCCCATAATCCAAGTAATAAAAACCCACACACCCTTTTTATTGCATTGAAATCATTTATTTCAAAATGTGACTTGCCGTTTTCTCTACATATTGATTTGCAAACAAACGTAATTCCTTGACCATAAAACTTGCATGCTTTGATTGCACATCTTATTATTTCCTTGCGTACAAAGCAACGAAAATATAGCTCCTATAAAAACTATGCACATCCCTAGATTTGCCGTTTATAGGTAAATGAGATTTCTTGCCATAAAATAAAACACGCATAGCTCATTTATAAATATCCGTCACAAACATATTTCTTTACCTCATCCTTGGACTTCATTTCCTAGCCAGCGTTTGTGGAGCTTCAGGTAATGACAGTTACATCTTTTTCCTTCTTCTTTTTTATTTCTCTTTCCTTTGTCTTCTTTTTGTTTCACTCGGCTGCCACCACTTGGACTACGACCCCACTACCTTCCCCTCCTCTACGATCTAGCCGTCACCATTGTCGAGCCTATCCCATATTTTTCCATTCGAGCCCACCTATACTAGGTTATCACTGCATACGTGCACTTCATGTTTGAAAACAAGTGTAGCATGCATGAATTAGGTTGTTATATATATTTATTTTGTTGCTTTGGCCGAGTGATAGAAAACAAGAGAGAAAATAGACTAGCAAAGGAGAGAAGTAGAGAAAAAAAAGAAAAAAAACCAAAACATCTTAATTTCTGATGCTAATAATATAATATCAATTCATGATACAAAATGCATGCGTGCATGCTTTTTGATAGGCAGGGCCGTGCTCTCTTGTAGCAGCAATAGCAAGTGAATCTTGATAAGTACAAGTGTATAGGAAGGCAAAAATTATTCCAAGTAATATTTGAAAAAAAAGGGAAAGAAAGTAACGTGCATGCATTTAATTTGGATAGGTTTTAGCAGTGACTTCATAACATCCTTACTGCCTTGAACACTTTCCTTTTCAATAAGTTGTGCCTCCTGTAAGTTGTGCCTCCTGTACTTAAGTTAGATAATATGTTCACCACCTTTGAAATGTTTTAGCCACTGAGTGGAATATGCGTGCATATTTCAGATAGGTGACCAAGAGTAGATGTTACGTGACGTGCCAAAAAAAAAAAAAAAAGAAAAGAAAAAAATATTTTATATATTTATAAATTTAAAATAATGGGCGGGTTGAGTTTGTTTTGGATTGAGCCGGGTGGTGGAGTGGTCGAGCTTACGGGTCAAATTGTCTGTTCGTCCTTTTTTGTTTCATATTAAAATTTTACTTGGCTTGACGTTTAAATTAATTCATTTCCTTTTCAAAAATAAAATCTAGTCGCAGCCTCCGCATTAGTTTGATCGTGCTTCTGTACGTTTTCTTTTTTTCTTCAAGTATTACCATCGTTGGGAATCAAATTTTCTACAGCATTCAGGTGAGTATTTCTCACCACACAAACATACCTATATATCTGTGAATTTATCACAAGTGTAATTGTAAATTTATTTTATTAAATTTTATCTGCCTGTGATATAAACGTATGATGTTAAACCCCATTATTAATTGACACACCATCAGTTGTTTATTTACTGTGATATTATTGCAGTTATACTATTTAATGCTTATTTACTGCTAATCACACTGCAAGTTCCCTGTAAATTTGAGATCGTATAGGCTGAAATGATAGGCCTGAACGATAATTATTTATCCATTTATTTATTTAATTATTTGATTATATATTATTTAACTTAGGATTGCAGTTTGAAATGATAGAACCGGGTTTTCCTTGTAAATTGCGGATTGAAATGATATATATCCGTATGACTCGACCTAGGCTAGAAAACCATATACAGACCCGTGGTTTATATAATATTTTTCTGAATGTTTTAAAAATATTTTTAAATGGAAAGTTTATAATATTCTGCTTTAAAATGTATTTAAAGGATTTTATAAAATTTATAATGATTTTTGAATGAGTCAAAATGTTAAATAAATGAAAGTCTAAGCAAAATTTTGGAATATAACTTATTTTGGGAAATTCTGAATTTTTGTTAAAAGTGAGATTTTAGTTAAGTAAAATAATTGATAATAAGTTATATTTGGGGATTTAAAAATTAAATTTTTAAGTTAATAATTTATTACAACACTAGAATGCTGCCTTTTGTAAATGAACTGTTTTAACCTATGACTTTAGGTAGCATTTTTATAAGTGCTACGGAAACTGAATTTTGATTGTTTTAATAAAATTTAATAGAAATAGTCTTTGGGAAAAGGCTTAAATTTTGGAATTTAATATGTAATTAATAAAAATAAGGAATTGACTTTAAATGGTTTGGAATGGAAGAATTTAACTTTTAAATGTAAGTTGAAAGGCAATTAATCCCTAAATAAATTAAATAAATTTAAATGGTATTTTATAAAATGACTGATGTTTAAATAAATGATGTTTGAAATGATACTATGATATTGAAAGGTATTTGAAATTTATTTTGATTTTTTAGTATCAATACCATTTTTAAAAGTTGTAACCATGGCTTATAATAACGTTTGGTTGTTAAAGAGACCGGGATCGGATATGGGCATAATCTCTATCGATACCGAAAACCACTTTGACAACCATGTACGCGGTGGAGATTCCAGAATGAAGTAGGATGGTGGTGACGTTTTCTTTGAGGTAAATACGTGGACCCGACTCCCGTGAATTGGCATAAGGTGGCTAAAACAGGAGGGATTGACGGATTAATGAGGTAGCATCTCTGATCGAACGCACTTCTTCGTATACCATTCTATTGCTTTTGTGATTGTTTGGTGCACACCTTTGATTTGGGAGTGTTGTTCGAGGTGGGCGGTAGCTGCGCGCTGCGCGTTTCCACCAGTCCGGAAGCGTAATTGGTATATCTACCCTGGCATTGCCTAGTTGTACTGTGTCACCTACCATAGTGAGCCCTGTACGAGTTTGATTTGTGTCGTACCTATGGAGTATCTTCTCGTAGTCTCCCGATCAGGAGATATGCAGGTACTGTATAGACTATTGGCATTATGTGTGTTAAGGGCTATATGGGTAACCCCTTAACGCTATTTTAAAGTAAGTTTATTTTACTAATAGACATTATTATAATAGCGAATATTACTACATAGTAAATAGTTTAACGGATCCTTAGAGGATGGGCGGTCCCAAGCATCCTTTAAGTTACTTGCTCTATATTACAGTACACTTGAATTAGCTTACACTATATAAGTATGTATGTCTTGACTCGAGTGTTTATGTTTTATTTTACGCTCGGGTCAGCCTGAGTTGCAGTTCAACTTTCATCCCGAAGCTAGGACTTCTGTAGATCTTTCAAGCTGCCGGCAAACTTTCAGTCCGTTATCTTATTTATGTAATCAAGACCATGGGATATTTGGATTTTCTATTTATGTTTTAAACTATATTTGAGATTTAAGACTATGTAATGTTTATTTGTGTGAGACTATTTTTAGTGGCTTCATGAACCACTAAGTATTTTAAATTCCGCTGCGCGTTTTCTGATATTTGTGTCTGTGATTCTGTGGTTTGATTTCATTTGCTCCTAATTTATTTACAATCTATTGTTTTGAACTATTCAAGCTTGACATGTTTTAAAATTATTGACGAATTTGAATGGTACAAAATAGTGGACTGTTATAGTTGGCATCAGAGCTTTGGTTTAACCATAGCCTAAGGAGAAAAAACTCATTAGAGATAGGGTAGCAATACCCTAGAATGAGTGAAGTCAAATCCTAGAATCCCTTCCTTGTCAGAGAACGTATTTTAAAGTATAAAATGATTTCAAAGGGTTTTTTCAAAGAAGTATTTTGACATAAAACTTCATTGTTTTAAATAAGATTTTCCAACTACTCCTTTCCTTTTCTCCATCCTATATAATTAGAACTTTGTAAATGATTGTTCTAGTTAAACTTTATCTTATCTAGAATATCTTGGCATCAAAATTTTTCCTCTGTACCCTTATGTGTTTCAAACCCAATCGGTGGTCCGGCGAACCTTAATAAGGTTTGTAGAAATGTGAAACTCTTTCATGGTAGTTATCGATTCACTGGTGACTTCTATGTTTTGGGGTTCGACGCTTTCGACATACTGCTTGGAGGTGATTGGTTAGATAGTCACGACGCCCATATCTCGTGCAGTTCTCAAACTGTGGCCTTCAAAGATGATTGTGGAAATCCATTAGAGATCCAGTGTAAATTGCCTCAGGAGTTCGCTGGTAGTTTCATTTATTCCCTCGATACTTTTGCTGATGATATCCATTCGACTCGAGTAGTCAAACTATTTCCTGATGTATTTGGTGAAGTCATTTCTCTACCTATGAAAAGGGAAATTGATTTCCGTATCGATCTTATTCCTGGAGCACGACCTGTAGTCCTTCCACCAGAAGAATGGCTCCACGGGAGAAGATCGAATTAAGGAAGCAAATTCAGGATTTGTCCTCTAAATGTCTGGTTTGGCCTAGTTTTTCAGAATGGGGAGCAGCCGTAGTATTCGTCACCAAATCGGATGGTTCTCTACGGATGTGTATTGATTATAGGGAGCTGAACAAGCTCAGTATGAAAAACAGATATCCTATGCCCCGCATCAATGATATGTTCGATCAACTCTATGGAGCGACTGTTTTCTCCCAGCTCGATCTAGCCACGGGTTTCCAATAACTCAGAGTTGCTGAGGAGGGCATTTCTAAAACTGCTTTTCGTACGGAGAACGGATTCTTTGAATGGCTAGTTATGCCTTTTGGTTTGACTAACGCTCATGCCTTTTTTTCCGACTTGATGAATCGGGTTTTTCGTGACGTGCTAAATAAATTCGATCTTGTCTTTATCGATGATATCCTTGTTTTCTCCAAGACGAAGAAAGAGCACGAGTCACATTTGAATTATGTTTTAGAGACTCTCCGAAATCACCAATTAAAAGCTAAGTTTTCTAAATGCCATTTCTGGGAAGAAGAAGTCCGATTCCTCGGTCATATTGTCTCTAGTGAAGGAGTTTCTGTTGATCCAGTCAAGATCGCTGCGATCAAAGATTGGGAAGAACCAAAGACACCAACTGATATTCGCTGTTTCCTAGGCCTTGCCTGTTACTATCGGAGGTTCATTAAGAACTTTGCTCGGATTTCTGCCCCTCTGACTGCTCTAACTCGAAAGAATGCTAAGTTTATATGGAGTAATAAGTGCAAAGCTGCATTCCAAGAGTTAAAAGATAAGCTCACCTCCGCACCAGTGCTTACTGTACCGAATGGAAGCGAGAGATTAACGGTATTTACCGATGCTTGTCGAGAGGGTTTGGGAGCAGTATTAATGCAAGATGGGAAGGTAATTGCATATGCTAGTCGCCAGTTAAAGACCCATGAGGCTAATTATGCTGCTCATGATTTAGAATTGCTAGCGGTTGTCTTTGCTCTGAAGCTGTGGATACATCATCTCTTGGGGGCTAAGTTTGACCTCTTCACCGATCATCAGTCTTTGAAATATAACTTCACCCAGAAGGATTTGAATCAGAGACAAGTTCGGTGGCTCGAGTTTCTAGCTTCTTACGATCTTGACATCAACTATACCCCGGGGAAAGCAAATGTAGTGGCGGATGCGTTGAGTAGGAAGAAGTCTTTGTTGTGCCAGCTTTTTGTTTCTTCTCCTCTTATGGATCGTATTAAGGCTAAGCAGGATGAGGACGAGATGCTTAGGCGTATGAAGGGAAGTGTCCGTTGCAGAGATGGTGGAAATAGTAGTATTGATGGCAGTGGAGCCCAGATTGATGATAAAGGGATTTTAAGGATTAATAATCGGATTTGTGTCCCGAATGTTGATGGTTTAAGGCAGGAGTTACTTCGGGAACATCATCAATCCAGACTTTCCATACATCATGGTGTAGCGAAGATGTATCAGGATTTAAAGAAACTTTATTGATGGAAGGGTATGAAGCGCGATGTCTCTATCTTTGTGAGTAGGTGTGCGACTTGTATGCAAGTCAAGGCTGATCATCAGAAGACACCGGGTTTGTTACAGCCTCTAGAGATACCCAATTGGAAGTGGGAGCAAATTTCTATGGATTTCATCGATGGTTTACCAAGATCTAGGAGGGTAAATGAGAGCATATGGGTTATCGTGGATAGACTGACCAAGTCCGCTCATTTTATTCCAGTCAAGGGTACTCGGACGGCTTCAAGCTTATCTGAGATTTATATGAGGGAGATCGCTCGCCTCCATGGCGTTCCCCTTAGCATAGTTTGTGATCGAGACCCTATTGTCACTAGTCAGTTCTAGAAAGCATTCCAAGAATCCTTGGGTACTCATTTGAATCTGAGCACTGCTTACCACCCCCAAACTGACGGTCAAACTGAAAGGGTAAATCAGATTCTAGAGGATCTCCTTCGTGCATGCATTTTGATAATGGAGGATCTTGGGAAGATCATCTCCATCTTGTGGAATTCACCTATAACCATAGTTATCAGGTATAAATTCCAACCCTCTGTTCTTATCGTATCTAAATTCCCCATCTATCTCATTTTATCTTTTATCAGGCTAGTCTTAAGATGTCCCCATTTGCTGCTCTCTACGGGCGACCTTGTAGATCTCCTTCTTGTTGGATTGAATCCGGTAATCGCTTAGTTCTTAGGCCCGAAATGATTTTGGAAGCTTCGGAGAAAGTGGAGGAGATTAAGAGAAGGTTAAAGATTGCTCAGGATAGACGGAAGAAGTACGCGGATCGTCGTAGAAGAAGTTTGGAGTTTGCTGTTGGTGATTTGGTTTTTCTTAAGGTTTCCCCTTTAAGAAATGTGGTTCGATTTGGGCGCAGAGGGAAGCTGGCTCCTAGGTTCATCGGTACTTTCCGTATCTTGGAAAGGATTGGATCTCTTGCTTATCGACTAGATTTGCCCTAGAAATTTGCTGGAATACACAATGTGTTCCATGTATCCCACCTTCGTCGCTGTCTTCACGATCCATCACTTATCATCCAGCCTACTGCTCTTAATGGTTTGGACATCGAGCCTGACTTAACTATTGAAAGGAAGCCGCTTCGTATCGTTGATCAAGGTACGAAATAGCTAATAAGTAAATCTATTCGACTGGTCAAGGTGCAATGGAGCACTGATGAACGAGATTGCACCTGGGAGACGGAGGAGAGCATTAGTGCTTTGAATCCGGAATTATTCGTTTAAGATACTTTGCTTTACTATCTTATCTTCCTTTGTTTTCCTTCTTTCGTTCCTTTTCGTGGACGAAAAGTTCTGAGTGGGGGAGAGTGTAACAGCCCTAGTTTTTCTAGCACTTTATTCTTTTATTTATAAAACCTTGAAATTTGTTTTAATATATATTTTTAATTTGATTAAATCTTTTCCCAAAATTTTAAGTATAAAATGGAAGTTCTGAATTTTTTTTAACTTTGTTTAAAGGATAACTCTAATTGGAATTTTAATAAAAGGATTGGATTATCTATTTGCTTTAAAAAAATTGGCAATATTTTGTTCATTTGAATAATAAATCGCGTTGTAAATGGTAATAGTAATCAGAGAAGAAGGTAACCATAATTCTATCTTTTATTCAAGTAATAAATTTGAAGAAGATTTATAATGTACAAGGAAACTGTTAATTTACGCATTTAAAGGGTACGATATTTAATAAATAACATATAAAATAGAAAATCGTATTAATTAAAAAGCGTTACTTTTGCATTAATTTTGGGTGTATATTTTGCGTAGGTTCTACGCATTTTTAAAATTCACATCGCAATATATATATGAACAATTCCTATTTTGCGGTTGTTCTACTGATATTTGTTGTATACTTTTTAAAGAAAAAGATAAATATTACGAAAGGAAATAAATTTTTACCTTAACTACATAAATAAATATACAAGTAGGCGTGCATTCTTTTAAGAGGGAAAGAAATAAATTTTCCATTTACGTTACCTCCTTTTATCTAATAGAAATAAAACGCATTTTTTTAAAAACGTTCAAACCATAAATTAGTGACATTTTCTTCCACTTAAATCAACGCCATCTAAAGATTTAGTGCTTGATTTTTTTTCTTTCCCTGAACCAACGCACTCACATACGAATTTTATTGCCACTTCGCTACTCTAAATTCACGCAAGCTATTATAAGATAAGATAACGTTCGAAATCAAATATCATTCCGTTTCCTCAACTATCAAAGGCCAATTCTCTCATTTAAACACGTTGCAATAAATTTGTCCAAAACTCTATTCCGTTCAAGGATAAAATAATTGCTCGCCGCCTTTAAAATCCAATCAACAAATCAAGTGCTTACATGCCTTTTTTGGTTACTCAAGATTTTCGCAAGCTTCACCTAAATATTGGAAACGTTGCATTATTACTTCACCTCATTTTTAGCTCTGTTAATAAACATTAAATGGAAGCAACTTATCCCTTACCCGTGTGAACGAAATTACTAAATCTCAAAAGAAAAAAAAAATCATGCAGCTTCCTATTTTATAACACGTTCGGAATGTTCAATTATTTTCTACCTTTTTTTCCCCATAATCCAAGTAATAAAAACCCACGCACCCTTTTTATTGCATTGAAACCATTTATTTCAAAATGCGACTTGCCGTTTTCTCTACATATTGATTTGCAAACAAACGTAATTCCTTGACCATAAAACTTGCATGCTTTGATTGCACATCTTATTATTTCCTTGCGTACAAAGCAACGAAAATATAGCTCCTATAAAAACTATACACGTCCCTAGATTTGCCGTTTATAGGCAAATGAGATTTATTGCCATAAAATAAAACACGCATAGCTCATTTATAAATACCCGTCACAAACATATTTCTTTACCTCATCCTTGGACTTCATTTCCTAGCTAGCGTTTGTGGAGCTTCAGGTAATGACAGTTACATCTTTTTCCTTCTTCTTTTTATTTCTCTTTCCTTTGTCTTCTTTTTGTTTCACTCGGCTGCCACCACCTTGGACTGCAACCCCACTACCTTGCCCTCCTCTACGATCTAGCCGTCACTATTGCCGAGCCTATCCCATATTTTTCCATTCGAGCCCACCTATACTAGGTTATCACTGCATACGTGCACTTCATGTTTGAAAACAAGTGTAGCATGCATGAATTAGGTTGTCATATATATTTATTTTGTTGCTTTGGCTGAGTGATAGAAAACAAGAGAGAAAATAGACTAGCAAAGGAGAGAAGTAGAGAAAAAAAAAGAAAAAAAAACAAAACATCTTAATTTCTAATGCTAATAATATAATATCAATTCATGATACAAAATGCATGCGTGCATGCTTTTTGATAGGCAGGGCCGTGCTCTCTTGTAGCAGCAATAGCAAGTGAATCTTGATAAGTACAAGTGTATAGGAAGGCAAAAATTATTCCAAGTAATATTTTAAAAAAAAGGGAAAGAAAGTAACGTGCATGCATTTAATTTGGATAGGTTTTAGCAGTGACTTCATAAAATCCTTACTGCCTTGAACACTTTCCTTTTCAATAAGTTGTGCCTCCTGTAAGTTGTGCCTCCTGTACTTAAGTTAGATAGTATGTTCACCACCTTTGAAATGTTTTAGCCACTGAGTGGAATATGCGTGCATGTTTCAGAAAGGTGACCAAGACTAGATGTTACGTGACATGCCCAAAAAAAAAGAAAAAAATATTTTATATATTTATAAATTTAAAATAATGGGCTGGCTGAGTTTGTTTTGGATTGAGCCGGGTGGTGGAGTGGTCGAGCTTACGGGTCAAATTGTCTGTTCGTCCCTTTTTGTTTCATATTAAAATTTTACTTAGCTTGACGTTTAAATTAATTTGTTTCCTTTTCAAAAATAAAATCTGGTCGCAGCCTCCGCATCAGTTTGATCATGCTTCTGTACGTTTTTTTTCCAAGTATTACCATCGTTGGGAATCAAATTTTCTACAGCATTCAGGTGAGTATCTCTCACCAAACAAACATACCTATATATCTGTGAATTTATCACAAGTGTAATTGTAAATTTATTTTATTAAATTTTATCTGCCTGTGATATAAACGTATGATGTTAAACCCCATTATTAATTGACACACCATTAGTTGTTTATTTATTGTGATATTATTGCAGTTATACTATTTAGTGCTTATTTACTGTTAATCACACTGCAAGTTCCCTGTAAATTTGAGATCGTTATAGGCTGAAATGATAGACCTGAACGATAATTATTTATCCATTTATTTATTTAATTATCTTATTATTTAACTTGGGATTGCAGTTTGAAATGATAGAACCGGGTTTTCCTTGTAAATTGCGGATTGAAATGATATATATCCGTATTACTTGACCTAGGCTAGAAAACCATATACACACCCGTGGTTTATATAATATTTTTTTGAATGTTTTAAAAATATTTTTAAATGGAAAGTTTGTAATATTCTGGTTTAAAATGTATTTAAAGGATTTTATAAAATTTATAATGATTTTTGAATGAGTCAAAATGTTAAATAAATGAAAGTCTAAGTAAAATTTTGGAATATAACTTATTTTGGGAAATTCTGAATTTTTGTTAAAAGTGAGATTTTAGTTAAGTAAAATAATTGATAATAAGTTATATTTGGGGATTTAAAAATCAAATTTTTAAGTTAATAATTTATTGCAGCACTAAAATGCCGTCTTTTGTAAATGAACTGTTTTAACCTATGACTTTAGGTAGCATTTTTATAAGTGCTACGGAAACTGAATTTTGAATGTTTTAATAAAATTTAATAGAAATAATCTTTGGGAAAAGGCTTAAATTTTGGAATTTAGCATGTAATTAATAAAAATAAGGAATTGACTTTAAATGGTTTGGAATGGAAGAATTTAACTTTTAAATGTAAGTTGAAAGGTAATTAATCCCTAAATAAATTAAATAGATTTAAATGGTATTTTATAAAATGACCGATGTTTAAATAAATGATGTTTGAAATGATACTATGATATTGAAAGGTATTTGAAATTTATTTTGATTTTTTAGTATCAATACCATTTCTAAAAGTTGTAACCACGGGTTATAATAACGTTTGGTTGTTAAAGAGACGGGGATCAGATATGGGCATACTCTCTATCGATACCGAAAACCACTTTGACAACCGTGTACGCGGTGGAGATTCCAGTATGAAGTAGGATGGTGGTGACGTTTTCTTTGAGGTAAATACGTGGACCCGACTCCCGTGAGTTGGCATAAGGTGGCTAAAACAGGAGCGATTGACGGATTAATGAGGTAGCACCTCTGATCGGACGCACTTCTTCGTATACCATTCTATTGCTTTTGTGATTGTCTGGTGCGCACCTTTGATTTGGGAGTGTTGTTTGAGGTGGGCGGTAGCTACACGCTGCGTGTTTCCATCGGTCCGGAAGCGTAATTGGTATATCTACCCTGGCATTGCCTAGTTGTGCCGTGTCACCTACCATAGCGAGCCCTGTAGGAGTTTGATTTGTGTCGTACCTATGGAGTATCTTCTCGTAGTCTCCCAATCAAGAGATATGCAGGTACTGTATAGACTATTGGCATTATGTGTGTTAAGGGCTATATGGGTAACCCCTTAATGCTATTTTAAAGTAAGTTTATTTTACTAATAGACATTATTATAGTAGCGAATATTACTACATAGTAAATAGTTTAACGGATCCTTAGAGGATGGGCGGTCCCAAGCATCCTTTAAGTTACTTGCTCTATATTACAGTACACTTGAATTAGCTTACACTATATAAGTATTTATGTCCTGACTCGAGTGTTTATGTTTTATTTTACGCTCGGGTCAGCCTGAGTTGCAGTTCAGCTTTCATCCCGGAGCTAGGACTTCTGTAGATCTTTCAAGCCGCCGGCAAACTTTCAGTCCGTTATCTTATTTATGTAATCAAGACTATGGGATATTTGGATTTTCTACTTATGTTTTAAACTATATTTGAGATTTAAGACTATGTAATGTTTATTTGTGTGAGACTATTTTTAGAGGCTTCATGAACCACTAAGTATTTTAAATTCCGCTGCGAGTTTTCTGATATCTGTGTCTGTGATTCTGTGGTTTGATTTCATTTGCTTCTAATTTATTTACAATCTATTGTTTTGAACTATTCAAGCTTGACATGTTTTAAATTTATTGTCTAATTTGAATGGTACAAAATAGTGGGCTGTTACACAGGGAAGAAGGAAAGTTCAATAGAAAGGACAATTAAGGGAAATTTCTAAATCCAATCTCATGAGAAAGAATTTGGTAAAAGGTTTTTGGAAAAATTCCCCGAAATGTTTTGAATGTATTTTTCAAAGAATTATACGAAGTTGTTTTGAAAATGTAAGGAAATTTGAAAATTATTGAATGAAAATTTCTGATTAAATTTTTTTTGTAAAAAGAATTTTTCATTTTTGAAATGTTAGTTTAAAATTGGTTGAATTTAATAAAGGGGTCTTCGTTTTTAAAATAAATGTATAATAGAGCATCGGTTGGTCTTAATGATTTTTCCCATCTCATAAATTTAGAAGTTTCATTTTTTTATTTTTTTTTAAATGGGGGATATATATATGGAAATGGAACTTGATTAAAATGATGTAGAAGTCAATTAGGTAGGAGAAATATAAAAAGAGACAATATTAGAAGATTTTGATAGAAATAACATTATAAATTTATATAAAATAGGATTTGTAATCTAGTTAGGAGCAATATAGGAGAGAAGGGATAGAAAAATGATAGGATGAAGTTTAACTTATCTACTCTATTTTTTATTGTTTAAAGTTATAGAAGATAATTTGAATTAAAAGACATACTTTTAAATTAACAAACCTTTAATGTAGAAAGTTTTTGAATGAAGGAAATTATTTTTCTCTTTTTTTGAATTAAACGATCTTTTTTAAATTTTCGATTTAATAATTGTTTGGTTTAATAATTGGTTTTTAAATTTTTTTGGTTAAAAAACATACTTTTAAAGAAGTCTTTGAGGTAATAGTCTTTGAGAAGGGAAAATATTTGCTATTTTGAATTTGGGTATAAGAATAAAGCGACAAATGTTTTGAAAAATTATGTTCAAATGCTCTGAATTTTTTTGTTTAAATGCTTTTTATAAGTTAAGTTTAATTATTTTTGGAAGATTTTGTAATAGAAATAAAAATGAAAATAAAAATAGAATATGCTGTTTAAATACTTTTGGGAATTCGATTCTTTAAACTGTTTTGCAAGTTGGAAATTCTTTTGGAAAACATGTTTAAAGGATTTCTTTTGAAATGAGAATTTTTGAATTTCAAATGCGATATACTAGCGTAATGAGGTTTTCTAAGTTTATGTTTTCAATACTTCATGATTATGAATTTTTGGTTTTTTAAAAGAATGATGAGGACTAAAAAAAACTTTTTTAATATATATGGAGTAGATATGGGTCATTACCTAGGTCAGACATGGTAAAGGTTTTGGGATATGAATAAAATATGTATAGTATGTACAACCTGATCTAGAATTTGAAACCAGTACCAAATATCTATTTGTAGAGTGATGGAAAAGTTGTAAAAATATTCCGAACCTATAAATGGTTATAAATTGGGTTTCTCTAGTTGGCTTCGAATGTGAATTTCTATGTTTTGATTTACTAGAGTAGATTTCGTTTTATTGTCGTAAGTCATCCAATTACAAAATATGTATAAAAGCGTTTCATCTGAATTAACAAGGGATATACCAAAAAGAGAATGACATACGTAAGAAATGGATATTCTTTTTCTCAGTTTACACTGTCTGTTTCAATAAAATAAAAGTAATAATTCCTTGTAATCTCAAATGAAGCAAAGAGCTTGTTTTGATTATAATGGAAAATATAGTGGTAATCCTTTTTGGAAGGATGACTCTGATAATTAAAATGTAAAAAGGAATGTTTTTGTTTAGAAATTAGTGTATGTATGTATGTGTGTGTATATATATATATATGCACACATATAACCGCACTTAATGCACAAATACACACACACATCGTAATTTACGACCACATGCGTATTAGTTAGTAGTTGACGGATTAAGATTTGTGGACATTAATTACAGATTTAATCGACAAGAAATTTGTAATTAATATTGAATTGAAAATAATTAAATGGGGACGAATTAAGGAATTTAGTATGGCATCTGTGGAGGAAACGAATCGATATAACATATGGATTTTGGAACTTATAATAAATGAGGATTGATTAGAGATTGTCCAAGTTGACATTAATGTCCATTTATTACGAGTGTTGGACATTTAATAAAAACTAAGAAGGAGAATTGAAGAAGGTGGGTGATAGTGGAATGACATTCTAAGAACGATCATCTTAATCTAGTAAGGAATATTAGGACGCCAACAGCATTAACACCAGTTGATGATAAATGTCAACTTCCACCTGCTAGCAAAATTTTCTTTTAGGGTTTTTGGGTTATAATCCTTAGCTATCTTCTTTAGCATATTGGAAAAGCGTACGATATGGTATGGCATATGTTCCTATTTTATCTATAGGCTATTTTGTGGATGGTATATATATATATATATATATATATTAAGAAATAGTGTAAATAAGAAAACCACATACGGACACATAACTAGTAATAAACTATAGGTAAGGCTGGAAGTTAATAAGGAAATGAGGTTAGCAACTAGAAATAACGATGTTTCAATCTCAAAAACTTTGGGATTTTGGGAAGAATAAATTTTTGCTTGTGGAATGTCACATTCACCTCAAAGAAGATAAGATGTATAGGGATATAAAGAGAATTTTCTATTGGTTAAGGATGGAGAGAGAGTCGTCGAATTCATTCCAGATGTTTGACGTGCCAAAGGATTAAGACCGAGCGAGGAAAGCCGGGAGGATTGTTATTATCGTTAGAGATTGTAACTTTGAAATGAGAGCATATGTCGATGAAATTTATAGATGGGTTTCCTAGGAACGAAGAGGCAATGAAGCAATTTGGGACATAGTGGATATGAGCAATAGGATCGCAACATTGGTAGCACAAATTTATATAAAGGAGTTGGTTCAACTTCATGGTATTCTGTTTGGTATTGTTAGTAATAGAGACCTCTTATTTACTAGCTAATTTTGGAGGAATTTGCAATTATCTTTAGTAACTTCATTAAATCTTAGCACTGCTTACCACTCAAAATCCGATGGATAAACTTAAAGGGTGAATAGGAATTTGGATGATTTGTTAAGAGCATACATTAGGGACATTGGATGCATCACTTACCATTAGTGGGATTTGCATATGATAATAGTCACTAAGCGACAATTGGTATGGCACCCTATGAACGCTTTATGAGAGGCCATGCAAATCGCTAAATTGTTGATGGGGAACCACTGAAAAAATTCTTATTGAACCAGATTTAATTCAAGAAAAGTAGGGTTGATTAGGCAGTGTATGGAGACCACAAAAGATCGTAAGATATCTAATGCAGATAAGCGAAGAAAGGAGTTAGAGTTAAAGGTTAGGGACATGCTGTTTGTTAAGGTTTTCCCTCTTATAAAGGTTGTAAGATTTGGAAAGTCGGGAAAGTTGGAACCAAGGTTTGTTAAGCTTTTCCCAATTTTGAAAAGAATAGGAAGACTTTCTTATCGTGACGAGCTACCAGATAAGTTGGTAGGCGTCCATGATGTATTTTACGTTTCACACTTGAGGAAACACCTTCATAGCATAACCATTGTGGTAGAGCCAGATTAATTGGGTGACACCGAGATGGAGCCAATAACATCTCGTGTCTTGCACACATTGAGGCGTGTGAAAGTAGGAGGCTCTGAAACATATAAATTAGGCTGCTTCGAGTATAATGGAGGGAAAATTTAGTGGAAAGCAAGAGGACTTCTCATCTTAAGATTTTCACTAGTAAAATTCTCTCTAAATTTAGGTTTTGGTTCCATCATGGTTGCTAGATTGGATGATAGGAGATGGTTACTACACCCTTCACTATCACTTTTTGCACTCATATAGAAATTTTATGCATGTTTTGCATACATACCTATATGTCACGATCATACACTCACGATTGGATTGAGCTCACCTATATAGTATGTCTACACACATAATTACATTGTACTTTTGGTTCAGTAAATGGATGTGCTGGTAATTTCGTTATATAACATGGATATTTTTGCATGTTACGCTATCCGCCCTTTTAAGGTTTCGAGGTTAAAATACTTTTTAAGGAGGGAGAACGTGACATTACATAAAAATAATAAGAAATAATAAGTTAAATTAATTAATTAATTAAGATAAGGCTATGTGGAAATTCTGCGACTGCTAGAATTAGGCTGTGTAAAGTTGTACCATTACATTTGGTGATTTTTTGATCAATTTCCATATATAACGTTTTGAAAACAGAGCTCAAATGAAAAAGTTATCGAGTTTGAAGGTTTTAGATTTAAAATAATTTAAATGTAATTCAAATTCGAATTAATAATTAGTTCCAAAATTTGAAATTCAATAATTAATACTAATTAGACTTGGGGATTGAGTAAACATTAAAATCAAGGTTAACTCTAAAAGTTTAATTAAGGAATAAAATAAATTAATCGACAATAGTAGGAAAACGGTCCTAAAATAGAAACATTGGTCGACTTTTAACCATGGACTGATCGACCGCTAGCGGTCGACCATTAGGGTAGGGGGTCGATCGACCCTGGCTAGGGTTTTTAGCAATTAAACAACTCATATTTTATTATTCTAAACCAATTTAAATCCAACGGTTCTAGTGCTTTCTAATCACTGTAAATAAGAGCCTAGCCACCTCACTTTTATTAAAAAATTATTTTGGGAACCAAGCGAAGCTTTTTCTCCTTGAAGATTCAAAAAGATACCTCAAGGATTTAGGTCAGAATTTTAGATGTTTAATTGTTCAATTCTAATCATTTTCTTCCGCAATCCCTAAATTTTTGAATCTAATTTGTATAAATTACTCTTGTTGTATATTTCTAAAAGGAGAGATCTGAAAGGGACTAAACAGGCGTATCAAATCCAAAAAGGGAAGAACCGAGAATTGATTGTGAGTGGAAATCTTAGTTTTTCCTATTTTAGCAACTTTATAATATAACTTGGATCTGACATATGCCTTTGGGGAATTTCGGTACGCAAACGTCATGCTACAACCTCAAAATTGCCTTAAAGAAAAATGTCACTTCTGAAGTTAGAATCTCAATTATTCTATAATAAAATAATAGAATTTTGGTGAGTACTGCAATTTAATGTTTTACATTCTATTCCACTCCTTATCTTTTTCTTTGGATCTGATTAAGGGTTTTGAAAAAATAAACTGAAAATGGTGTATAAGGTATGGATTATTTTATTCTTAGTTTACACCATCTATTTCTGCAATTTAAATTGAAGTTTCCATTTTCAATTTTATACGAAGAAGTTGAATAAAGCATAAAAGTATTTGAACTATAACTTTTTATTAATGATTGATTCCGTTATTTTATTATAAAATAAGTTGGTTATGGATTCTATTTTATAAAAGTATGTTGATTTGATTATGGGTATTGGATATATAGAATATGTGTTGATATGGAACTGAACTTGTATAAATTTGAAGTTTTGACATTTAAACGTTAGTTTAGGATACAATCTTCGTCTGCTTATTTTAGACGCGTATATATATTGATGTTAATATATATATATATATATGCGTCAATAACATACAACTATAACGTATTAATTGTGTATTTAGTATATTATTAATTATCACTCAATCTTCCTTAGGAAGGTAAAAAACTATAAAGGTGAAATAATAGTTTTTCTCATAAGGCCTTAATTTGTAACGTGGTGAGATATGGGATAATATATGAAGAGAGTGTTTTAGATTATGACTAAGTTATAAGGATGCAAGGTCAATCAAAACACATAAAGTCTGCCTAACCTAGCTCCCAATAGTGTGATTTTGATGCTAATGTGAGACATCACCTATAATAACCAAGGAGGATGCGACATTAGTCCCAGTTCTACTGGTTACCGGTACCTATGAATAGTCAGACTAATATGAGACGTCATGGTTGTGTTACATGTTATAATACAAAGGACCTACTCCTGAGATTGAAGGTAGTAAGTGGCTAGTTGAGGTCCTGCCTCTTTCCCATAATAGAAGTATTAAATGGTAAGGGTAAACGGTTGGGAACAGTAGAGGATATTTCGAAGAGGGTCTGCTTTAGATTTGAAGTAGTGACCTGAAGAGATTCCATGCAATGTCAGCTAGATAGTATCGGAGAGGAGTCCGCTTGGGGTAGATGGTAAATGAGGGAGCCTTAAATGAGGTATTAAATGACCAAAGCCTACCTAGTTTTCATTAAAAAATTATTAAGTGGCTTGCGTACTATCTCTTGCATTGCTAAAACATTATTGACGATAGATATGAGTTTTTCAGTTGAAAGAATAATGGACTGCAACAGCCTTAGGGTTTATTTTGAATACTTATAATATGGTTAAGATATGTAAGACATATTCTTATTCAAATTATACTACCGAAGTACTATTATAGAAAGGCTCGAGATTTTATTTAACAACCATTGTTGTTTCGACTACCTCCTCATCATAGATTAGAGATGTTGATGCAGATTTTCAAAGGTGATGGCGAAGACACGAACTTGTGGCAGTTACTATTATCTACTTGTGTTATTTTCTTTATTTCTGATGTACCCATTAAATGATGTTGTAACCTTGGAATATTGTACTTTGGATGGTTGATGATTTTTTGTGTTATATTTTTATGACATTTGGATTTTTAAAAATGGGTAATTTTCTGATGTTATATTTTATCCTTTCATCATGAATTTCTGAATGTGTAAATAAATAGCTTTGTGTACTGTTCCTTATACCAACCAACATTTAGTTTTGGAACAGGTCTAAGTTTCGATAGGCCTTTTATGGGTTGGAATTTAGGACTGTTTCGAGGCGGGTTATCAAATGTTTATTTTAGTTAAGAAGTATACATAGGTTATGATAAATGTGATGTGGATGTTTGTTGTGGTATGCGTAATCATTCTTCACCAACCTGGCTTGGTTATCCATATGTTATTAGAATGACCGTAGTGGTAAAATTTTTATTAAAAACATGACGATGGTCGGTGTTCCAACCAAAGATGTGCTTATTGGAATTAAGCAGGGATTTCAAGAAAAAAGTTTATACTGAAGACAATATACAACGTTGAAAACCATATAAAATTTATTAAAATGGAAGGTACATTACCAATGCAACATTTGATGAGATTTTGTGAGGTAAACATTATGTATTTTGGTATGCAAGAGATAAAGCAAGAAATAAGATGTTGAATAATATGTGGTTACATATAAAGTCGAGTGATTTTGCTAGTGTTTTTCTTTACTTTCACTCTCCGATTATACTTATAAGATGAATAGATTCGAGATGCCATTATTTGAAAGGTGGAAATGAAAACGACATTTAAAACATTTCTGTCCGGTCTTTCATCTTCTTCTCACAAATGAGTAGAATACCATGAATGGGATTTTAGTGTAAGTACAATCCGATCAACCTCCTAATGTTGTTGTGATTGATAAGAAGCTTCATTACATATTGCACTGAAACAAACATTTCCTTTTACTGTTTGGCTATTGTTCGTAAATTACATGTCAAAGGATGCGATTCAAAATTGTAATACATTGTTTTAAACAACGGAAATTCCAAAAATGTTTGTGAGTTACTATATGTGCGTTATTTGAGCATCGTTCAGAGTTGAGTTTGAAGATTATTAGGCCTCGTAAAGTGAAAATTCAAAAGATTATCCAAAGATATTAATTATGTCAACACCACATGAATGCCCGTAATATGCTTAGATGAAAAGCATTGAAATAATTGATCGTAATACAAAGAGAAAATGGTGCAATATAGCTTGAAAGGATATCCTCGTACTTCATGGTAGAGTTAAGGGGTATATTTTAGGGGAAATTATGTAACTTTATCATATATGTGTAACTTAAATCTTATATAATTTTTTTGTTCAAAGTATGCTTTTTTGGTTTTACTTCTATTGTATGCTACTATGATACACGCACACACATATAAGAGGTAATGTTATGAATGCATTAAAAACATACTGTTAGCAATTCCTAGGAAAAGCGCTTAATCGATTATAGTTGTGAATGAATTAGTAACAATAAGTATTGAAATATATCCCTAAAGACAATTAGTCTCAAGCATAAATCCAGTCGAGGTGCGTTAGGAAATGGTATAATGTACCTATCAAGAATAATGTGTGCAAGGCTTTCAATAGGATGGATGATGAATTACTCATGACCGTTGGAAGCATAAGTGGTTGTGTACATGTAATTTTTTGGAATAATTTTTTGGAATAATAACAAAATAAACTTGTTGAGTGTCCTCTATGGGTTATTGTTTCTAAGTCTAAAGGGTTTCAAATGACGATGGTAGTCTTCCGACTTGAGGGTACCATGGATATTTTGTACGAGTGCCTTACTTTGGTTATGGAAGATTCATCCATTATTGGTTTGAGCTACGACATTTTTACATGGATGAGTTGAAGTGTAAGATATGAATCGCTACTCAAAAGAGGATCCGTCTAATCCAACATAGAGGGTTAATGCTATTGTACATAACACTAGAATTGGACATTTGCAATGACTATAAGCGTTACAAATTGATTTTGTAATGCAAATAGCCATAAGCACAAGCTGCAAGTGATATTTAGCTTATGGATTTTGTAAAGAATAAAACCTTTAAGAATTTAGTAACGGATATGACATGCTAAATTGAATTTTGTAATGGATATAAAAGTTGGTAAAACATACTTCAACATTGCAATACTTTCTTATTGCAACGATTATAAGCATTGCTAAAGAATAATTTACCGACGGTTGTTATTGTTACGAATATTATTGCTATTTTTCCATTTTTCCATTATTTACAATGATTATATTAGCTGGCAATATGGTTTTCCTAGACCGAATACAAGTTAATTACTTTGTACCCATGGCTATATGATTCGCATCTCAGATTCAAGTTTACAACAACAAATACATAATTAGTTTTAAAGAAAAAAACATTAAGCAACATATATTTCATATCCAAATTTGACAAATTAAAAAATTTCACTCCTTCAACATACATAGTAACTTCATCACTTAAAACAAACATCAAAATATCATAAATGAAAATGTCCAGAAGCTTACCAATAACAAAAGCGATACACTTGCCAAATTATAAAAACCTTGCCTATCATGTTGGACAGTGTGTAATTATATTTTTTTATGCTTCAAACATTGGTGCATCTAGATCAGAAACTTACTCCATTTTAGGGTGCTTATGAATGAACATGAAAGAAAATTTATTGAATTTTAGATACACAGTAACATACAACAGTAACAACATCAATTATCTTATGTTTATAAAAAACTAATTAAGACAGTTATTTTCGTCATGTTGTGGATTCATGTAATACCATCAAATGTTCTCAATAAGGGGTAGCTATTACAAGGGAACTTCATAATCTAAGCACATTTTAATATCTCAAAAATTGGTGATCATCTGTTTGTCATTGAGGCACATGGTACATACTAACAAAGGGGAGAATACACACACACACATACATAAACATACACATACACATACACATACACATACACATATACATATACATATACATATACATATACATATACATATACATATACATATACATATACATACACACACGTATACAATTATAAGAGCAGCTTGCTAATTTCGTTAGTTCCAAGTATATATACAACTTATACATGGAGTACCAGATCATATATTATCACTGATTACTCCTGTTATGCCTTTGTGTTTTGAGGAAGGATATTTTAGAGAAAGTAACTACATAAGTATCAAATAGGTGAAAGTATGTTTGTAATTTGATGAAATATGATAGCATATAAAGAAATAAAACTATATGTTTTATGTAACGATCCAGAATTTTACTATTTAATTTGAGAATATTTAATTAATTTTAAATATTTGAACGATGGTTTGAATTGAATTTCAAATTATCAGAATGAATTTGGCGATTGAATTTTAGGATTTAATCTATTGAGAGTTGAATAAAAATTTGAATCTTCAATTTTAAGCCAATTAAAAATATTTCAAAGGCTTGTAAAATTCATATTGATAATATTGAAGATTATGGAAGCTTCAAAATTGAATTTGAAAGTGAATTGTTCAGTTTTGAAATTTAATCGTTTGAATCGATATTTAAAAATAGCCGTCCGAGGCGCAGTCTCGGAATTCGACGAAACCAGTTCCATTGGGTCCGTAATAATGAATTATTGCCGGATTTCAAATTTCGTATTTTTCTGAGTTGTTGTGTGAGAATACGACACCTAAACGCGTTGAAAATTTGTATCGAAACGAATTTAATTTAAATAAAAATCTAAATTGAAATTAGTGAACAACATCACGTTCTCCCTCTTTCACGCCTAAAATCACGGTCCTTTGCTTCAGCCTAAATCTAAGCCGAGAATCATGGAAAAATCATGAAACTTATCACGTTATTTTTCTTTAAAGTCTCGTATGTTCCCTCTTCCCCTCATTTCCAAAGTAAAAAAAAAAGAATCGAGACGAGGCATGAATGTGGAGCGGCGAAGCCAGGTCGCGGCGAACTTCGCGACCAGGGGAGGCATCGCGCTCGCGTGCGCGAGTATTTGGAGGGGCGAAGCCACCTCGTGATGGCGAGGTGATGGCGCTGGCGGTTTCACGTGAGCCTCGATTTGGGCGCTCTCGATTTCTGGAAGGGCGCGCGCGGCAGTGGGCGTTCGCGCGAGGAGATCGAAGTCGCGGCATCGTCTTGGAGCTCGCGAGCGATGGAGAGTATCTGTTAACCCCGTTCCAGCATACGAGCTAAAAGGCCTACGAGTTAGAGGCGTCAACGGGTTAAGACTTGAAACGACCTACGACTTAAGGTGCCTAACGACTTAGGAGACCTCACAACTTAAGGAAAGGACCGACTCAAAGAATCCCCGACTCAACTATTATGCGACTCATGGGAGTTTCTAAACTCAGCGACTCACGACTTAAGGAGCCTAATAAGTTAAAGCATTAGCGACTCATTGAAAGGACGACTTAGGGAAAGTACCGACTCATTTGACCTGGCTCCGACTCATCAAAGACCGACTCATCTGATCACGACTCATCCACTTAAGGTCTTACCGACTCATTGGAGCTACGACTCAGGAAAAGTCCACGACTCAACAGGCTAACGACTCAAGAAACCTACGACCTAAGGAACCTGGCGAGTTAAGGAGATTCTATGAGTTAAGGATGGCACGACTCAGGGAGGTTTACGACTCAAAAGATAAGTCGACGCACGACACAAGACTCAGAGGCAAGTTCAGAGTCATGCTGCAAAGGGGTGACTCGTAGATGACTCACGACTCATCATGAGTCGGTCACGACTCATCATGAGTCGGTCACGACTCATGACTTGACAGTTTCAGCCTAACATTTTGCCTATAAATACATGGCCATATTCAACATTTGGGGGGACTTTTGGGGACTGACTTCCTAGGCGCCATTACTCTGCTGTTATCTCGACTTCAAGCAACACTCAAACAACACTTCTATCACTCCAATCACCAAAGACATTTCGACAAATCTCAAGAAGAAAAATAACTCATTCATCATGCATTCGAAGGATTCTTCTACATCGGGGTTTGAGATATTTGTCTAAGTGTGTTGTAATCAGAGTTGATTGTAAAGAATTGTAACTAAATCAGCAATAAAGAGCTTTAAAGTGGACGTAGGCTTGATCCTAAGCCGAACCACTATAAATACTGTGTCTTTTATAGCTTTCCTGTGATTTCTTTGCATATACTTTGTTCCCGTACCAACGGGTGGTGCTTTCACAATTTCCATCTATACACCGGGGTGTTAGCGTTTATTTTCTAGCGTTAACATTTTTGGTGCTTTCACTGAGAATTGAACTCAGGACAGCTGTCATCATTGCTTCGCAGAGATTAGAAGAAAGAATTTCTTTAAAAACCAGAAGTATATCTGAGATTATGGCTCCTGGAAGGAAGAGTAGATCTATCAGATCTGGGAATATTCAAGAGGGAACCTCCGCTTCCCCTGTGCCTAATCTACCCACTCCGTCTGTTGGAGTTACAAAAGCGGAATTGGATGCTGTGATTCTAGGGCTAAACCAGCAGATCAACGCCCAAAATGCACAACTAGAGGCTCAAAGTGCCCAGAATGCTCTGATTCTGAATAAATTGAACGACTTACTTGGGGCAAACAATCAACCGGCTGGTAATGAAGGGAACTATGCTGGCAACATTCATGATGTTAATGAAAGGAATGCTCATGAAAGGCCTACTAGTCCCTTTGAGCAGGCAGTACCTGACGCCGGTGGATCTAGAACTCGGCATGATGAGGAATATCTTTCTGGAATGGTCCGGCAGATCATGAAAGAAAGTATGCAAAGGGTTGAAGATGAGAAGGAATGGGGTTTCGCTCCAAGTAAAACTCCGTTTACTGAAAAAATCTTGAAGGCGGAATTTCCAAGGAAGTTTGTCCCTCCAACTATTCCAGCTTACAAAGGGACAAGTGATCCGAATGAGTTCTTGTATAAATATGATTGGCACATGACAGGTGCCAGGGCCTCCGACGAAATAAAGTGCCGATATTTCCCCGTATACCTGGAAGGCGTGGCTTTGCTGTGGTTCACCAAGTTGCCAGTTCGATCTATCGATCAGTTTTCAGACTTGACCAGAAAATTTAAGGAGCAGTTTAGGCTATATGCTTCGAAGGCCAAGGATATCATGTCATTGTCCAGTTTAGAGCAGAATCCTGGTGAGTCTATCAGATCTTTCTTGAACCGTTTCAATATAGCATTGGCTGAAGTGGACAATGCTGAACCACGAATGATATTGACTTATCTGATGAGGGCTATTGATAAGTCAAGCGAATTTGGGAAATGGTTAAATATGAAGGAGCCAACCTCTCTCGAGAAGTTCTACAAAAAAGCAGACGAATTCATTCGCTTGGAAAGTCGTCCTTTGCCAGTAAAGGCAGTGTTGGAAAAAGCTGAAGACAATACTGTCGCTCCACGCAAGAATGAGTCGGTGGGGCAGAAAAGGGAGAATAATAATGGAAAGAAACAGGGTAATCTGAAAAAGCCCCGGTCCTTCAAGCCATCAGAATATACTCCATTATCACATACGCCGGAGCACATCTACCTTGCCACCAAAGATTCCGTCGATTTCCCTAAACCTATCCCTTTGAGAACTGGGAGAAAAGCCATACAAAGTGGGAAATTTTGCCGCTTCCACAATCAACCAGGTCATGAAACTGATGAATGCCGCCAGCTGAAGAATCTGATTGAAGAGTTGCTAAGAGAAAACAAGTTGCAGCAATTTGTGAAAAAGAATAGCAACAATCCTGCATCATCGAGTCAGGGGCAGCGGGCTCCTGTTCATCAGCCTGGGGCAGGTGAGAAAGCTACGGGGCATGAATCTGGAAGGCCCGTTATCAATGTCATTTCCGGAGGACCTGACCCAGCTGGCAAGAGTTGGGGTGAGATGGAGAGATATTCCAGGGCTTTGAAATATGCTCCAGCCGAAGAAAACGTCTTTGTTCTAGAAGACACTACACCCCTTAAACAACAAAAAACTTTCAGTGATGATATTATTTTCAGAGCCAGAGATTCTACAGGTATTGAAGCTCCTACTTTAGATCCCTTGGTCATCTCGGCTGGTATTGGACCAGCCATTGTCAGAAGAGTCCTCATTGACTGCGGAGCATCATGTAATATCCTCTTCAAAAAGACATTTGACCAGATGAAAATCCCTATGATCGATGTGCAAGCCTCATCACAGAAAATCGTGGGCTTCACAGGGGAGCCAAAGCAACCAGTAGGAACCATCGATTTGTTTGTAGAACTTGGGGAAGGAGAAAGGAAAGTGGTCCGAAAGCAAACATTTGTGATTGTCGATGAGTTTTCTGCCTATAATGCTTTTCTTGGCCGCCCAACACTCGCAGCATTCAAAGCTATCCTAGCCCCATGGTGCCTCACTATTAAATTCCCTACTGACAATGGAGTAGGAGTTATAAAAGGGGATCAGAATGCTGCGCGAGAGTGCTATTTGACAGAGCTGCGAGAGTCAAGAAAAAGAGAAATGGGAAAGGGTGTGGCAACCCCAGTCCGCATCAAGGAGCCAGCCTTGTAGCAATTACAGAGCGGACCCTTCACTGGCGAACACAGCGGGGCACGGAAAGAAATGGATCCCAGAAAAGCCAGTACAGGGGAGAATAGAGTAGTACCGGTGGAAACGACAGTTCCGGTACCTGTTGACCCAAAAGATCCAAATAAGGTGTTGAATGTGGGTTCACAGCTTAATATGTCAATTCAGAACATCTTGATATCTTTCCTGAAGGCAAATCTGGATGTCTTTGCTTGGACTCATGCCGATATGTGTGGGATATCTCCAGAAGTTGCAGTACACGCTCTGAATATTGATCCAAAATTTACGCCAGTTAAACAGAAAAGGAGAACCCAAGGTCCAGAAAGGTCAGCAGCATTAAAAGAAGAAGTTGATCGACTCATGGAAAATAACTTCATCAGAGAATCTACATATCCGAATTGGGTTTCGAATCCTGTGTTGGTCAAGAAAGCTAATGGAAAATGGAGAGTGTGCATCGATTTTTCTGATCTAAACAAGGCTTGCCCCAAAGATTGCTTCCCATTACCCAGGATCGATCAACTGGTAGACGGAACTGCGGGACATGAATTGTTATCCTTCATGGATGCCTACTCCGGTTATAACCAAATCATGATGCATGAGCCAGACCAGGAGGATACAAGCTTTATCACGGGTGTTGGACTTTATTGCTACAGAGTTATGCCCTTCGGATTGAAAAACGCAGGGGCAACCTACCAAAGACTTGTTAATGCTATGTTCAAACCGCAATTGGGAAAAACTATGGAAGTCTACGTCGACGACATGTTAGTGAAGTCCAGGAAAGCAGTGGATCACATTGAACACTTAGCAGAAATGTTCGCAGTCCTCCGGAAATACAGAATGAAACTTAACCCTCTGAAATGTACGTTTGGGGTCGAATCCGGAAAGTTCTTAGGTTTTATCGTCAGTGCTAGGGGCATTGAGGCTAGTCCAGCTCAAATTACCGCCTTAAAAGAAGTTAAAGCTCCTAGAACGAAGAAGGAATTGCAAAGTCTCAACGGAAAGGTCGCCGCTTTGAGTCGATTCATTTCCAAAGCTACTGATAAATGCATCCCATTCTTCGATGCCCTGAAAAAAGGAAAGAAGAACTTTGAATGGACTCCCGAATGCCAAGAAGCCTTTGAAGAGTTGATCCGTCATATGGAAACGCCTCCGATACTTTCTAGGCCAGGCAATGGTGAGGATCTTCTTATATACTTGGCAGTATCATCTCATGCTCTAAGTGCAGCGCTGATACGGGAAGACAAAAGGATTCAACATCCAGTTTACTATATCAGCAAAAGACTCACTGGGGCAGAGCTGAATTACTCCAAGTTGGAAAAACTCGCCTATTGCCTACTAGTTGCATCGAGGAAACTGAGGCAATATTTCCAAGCTCATCCTATCAAAGTACTCACTGATCAGCCTCTGAAGCAAGTCCTATTTCGCCCTGAAACTTCGGGTCGTCTTCTAAAATGGAACATTGAACTTAGTCAATATGACATCACCTATCACCCCCGAAAAGCAATCAACGGACAAGCTTTAGCTGATTTCATTGCAGAATTCACAGAGAAAGATAATGGCGAGGAAAAAGCGATCAATGATTCTCCAATCCAGTGGAAGATGTATGTTGATGGCGCAAGAAATGACTACTGTTCTGGAGCCGGAGTGGTACTTGAAACTCCTGAAGGTCGATCATTATGTTATGCACTAAGACTGGAATTTCCTTCAACAAACAATGAAGCGGAATATGAAGCTCTTATTGCAGGTCTGAAAATCGCTAAAGAGCTAAACATTCGAGCATTACAAATTTTCAGTGATTCTCAGCTTATCGTATGTCAAGTCAAGAAGGAATTTCAAGCAAAAGGTGGAAATCTGCCTTCCTATTTGTTAAAGGCTTGGGAACTCCTATATGAACTCGATCACTATTCAATAAGCCACATTCCTCGTGAAGAGAATATGAAGGCGGATTCCCTCGCAAAGTATTCAAGTTCTGGTGAAGCTCAACTATTGGGATTGGTCCCTGTAGAAGTCCTTTCAGCGCCAAGTATAGACGAGATGGATATAGACTGGATTATGAATGTATCTCAAGAACAAGAGTCATGGATGACTCCAATACTGGATTACCTACTCAGGGGTTCTCTGCCAGAAAACTCGATAGAAAGACGAAAGCTTCTAAGGAAGGCCTCTCGCTATGTAATTCAGGATGGCCGATTGTACAGACGGGGATTCTCAATGCCATTGCTTCGATGTGTATCCCGGGAAGAGTCCAAAACAATCCTAGCTGAAGTGCATGGAGGAGAATGCGGTGATCATCCAGGTGGTCAAACACTAGCAAAGAAAATTCTCCGATACGGATATTTTTGGCCAGAAATTAATCGGGATGCCGCAGATTACTCCCGAAAATGTGACAAGTGCCAAAGATATGCCAAAATTCCTAGAGCACCTTCTACCGAACTCACACAGATGGTCAGTCCATGGCCATTTGCAATTTGGAGAATGGATCTCATTGGGCCGCTACCAACTGCTAAATCAGGGATTAAATATGCTATTGTTGCAGTTGATTATTTTACTAAGTGGGCTGAAGCTGAACCATTGGCTACTATCACTTCTAAGAAAATGATAAGCTTTGTGACCAAGAATATCATTTGCAGATACGGTGTGCCTCAGAAAATAATCACAGACAATGGTACTCAGTTTGAAAGTGAGGAATTCCAGGATTTTTGCAAACGATTCAAAATCCAGAAAAGCTTTTCGGCAGTAGCTCATCCGCAGGCAAACGGGCAAGTGGAAGCAGTGAACAAGATCATCAAATCAACCATCAAAAAGCAACTCGAAAGAGCAAAAGGTGGTTGGGTCGATAAACTACCACTCGCACTATGGGCATACAGAACTACTCACAAAACTGCAACTGGGCATACTCCTTTTTCGTTAGCATACGGATCGGAAGCAATGATCCCGGTTGAAACAGAGGTCCCTTCACACAGAAGAATCCATTTCAATCAAGCAGAAAATGAAAAGCTGCAACTTGAAGCGCTGGATCTCCTTGATGAAAAAAGAGATGAAGCTAACCTCAGAGTTGCAGCTCATCAGCAAAGGATAGCCAGACATTTCAATTCCAAAGTTCGTCAACGCAGCTTTGAAATTGGAGATCTAGTCCTGAAAAGAATTATGACCGCGACAGGTGTGTTTGGGCCAAATTGGGAAGGACCATATGTAGTAGGTCAGAAGCTTCTTGACGGCACATTCAAGCTCACCACTGTTGATGGAGAGCAAATTCCAAGGGCATGGAACAACAACCACTTGCGTCCATACTTTACTTGAAAATTTTGTTGAAAAATTGTAAAAAGAATTATGGATGTATGATTCTTGTAATCGAAAGCAATTGTGAAACTGATGCAAGTAAATAAAAAAAAAATATAAAGTGGATGTAGGCCCAATTTCATGGCCGAACCACTATAAATCTTGTGTTCCTTATTATCATTATATGCTTGCTTTGTTTTCGATATAAAAATACATAAGATGTATTGCTAAAATGTCAATTTAAATTTTTGCAGACCATGGAAATAAAACTTGCGCATAATAAGACTGAGCGATTCTCACCATCATTCAACAAACAAATTTCAAGTCACAAAGACCCCGAATTCAAATCCTAGATAGGAAATACTTCAATTGAACGGCTAATGATTTCGATAGAAACGAGCCCTTGCTGATAAATTGAGATCGTTTGAACAAACAAACATCCAATTAGGAAGCTAGTGCCCGTTCTCACGAACTTGCCTGGCAATGAAGTACACTTCCTTGGATTAAACAAGCCACTTGTGAGAGAAAGGGGAATGAAAACTTGAAAAGAAAAAAAAAAGAGGATCGCTGAAAAGGCATAAGCAAGTGAACAGAGGAACAACCAAAGCTACCATCAGCGGCACAAGTCCTCTTCGGAGGTGCAACTCTTCGGAGGATAAAAGACCTCTAATGGGTCATACGCCACAAAAAAGAAAGTTCTCTACTCAACAAAAAAGATTGGAGGAGTCATGACCCTCCAACCATGAGAGAGTAACTTCCAGGCGATGAAAACCCTCTCTGAGGTACATTTCACCAGGAGTTGAAGTGTTATAACCGCTCTTCGGGATTTCACTTCACCAGAGTTGAAATGTAAACAAAATAAAAGCCCTCTTCGGAGGCCCATTTCACCAGGAGTTGAAGTGTTATAACCGCTCTTCGGGATTTCACTTCACCAGAGTTGAAATGTAAACAAAATAAAAGCCCTCTTCGGAGGCCCATTTCACCAGGAGTTGAAGTGTTATAACCGCTCTTCGGGATTTCACTTCACCAGAGTTGAAATGTAAACAAAATAAAAGCCCTCTTCGGAGGCCCATTTCACCAGGAGTTGATGTGTTATAACCGCTCTTCGGGATTTCACTTCACCAGAGTTGAAATGTAAACAAAATAAAAGCCCTCTTCGGAGGCACATTTCGCCAGGAGTTGAAGTGTAGCAACCGCTCTTCGGAATTTCACTTCACCAAAGTTAAAAACAAAGACCTTCTTGAAAGCACACGTTTCACCGAGATTGAAATAAAACTTCCAAGTGTTGAAACGTAAAAAGGCTTTCTTCAAAGGCACAACTCTTTGGGGGTACACGTTTCACCAAGATTGAAATAAAACTTCCAAGTGTTGGAACGTGAGAAATCCCTCCTCAGAGGTACAACCCCCTCCCGGGGACACAATTAAGAAGAAAGACCTCTTCAGAAACCCACGTTTCACCGAGATTGAAATAAAACTTCCAAGTGTTGAAACGTGAAAAGGATTTCTAAGGCATAACTCTTTGGAGGTACACGTTTCACCGAGATTGAAATAAAACTTCCAAGTGTTGAAACGTGAAAAAATCCCTCCTTAGAGGTACAACTTTCTATATATAAAAAAAATCCTCATCAAAAGCGTACTTTAACTTTCAAAGGAAAAGTAATTTGCCTACTATGGGAAATGGTCGTAAAAAGAAAAGAAGTTAAAGTACCCTTCAGAGGTCCGCTTTACCACATAGAGGAATTCACTTGGTGAAATATGCACGTAAGCAAAAGAAAAAAGTGATTTCTTCGGACGACAAAGCGTAAAAACTTATACGAAGGGATTTGTACTCTATAAAATTTTTTCTTTAAAGAATAAAATAATTATTCTTTAGCAAATAAGAGTGCAAGTCCCCTCGAAGTGTAAAATATTGCAGCAAGCTTAAGGTATGGGGGCAACATGGTATAGTAGTATAGATGCATCAGTAGAGTAATACTCAAGCAACATACCATAAGCCCGCTGCAACACTATATAAACAAACTTGTGCAAAAATAAATAGTAAATGCATTCTCAAATTCAAACAGAAGTTTGTACAAACGAAGAATCATTTTATTCAACTATAATGCAGATACAGGTTTTCAAAATAAAAGCGGGCGCCGGTACCCGCACAACTCTCGGCCAGTTCATACAAAAGGCAAAAAAAACTAAAATCTTCACTTTTTCTTCCCTCCTTTGGACCCTTTGCTCGGTCGAATAACCAGCTTTTCAGGTCGGCCAGTGGGTATAAGGGAAGTAGGAGAGGCAGGTGTAACCGGTTCAGCTTCCGGCTCCTCTTCAGTGGCGGTGATTTTCTTCCCCCTCCTTTTTGATGTCCCACGCTTCTCTCTCCTTTGTGAGGAAGACTCACTCCCCGGAGTGACAAGTTTTGATAGAACAATGTCGTCAGAAGGAGTCCGTTCCGGGGAAATGTCACCTCCCTCAGGTCTCTCATCTTTCTGCTCTTGCGAAGTGATGGGATCATCCACGCCGTGAAGAGCCTCTATTTGTTCCTCCTGTGATCCAGGTTGCGAGGCAGAAGGAGGCACCGCCTGAAGAGATGAAGGAAGGATGACCGGAGGAGTAGAAGTTTGAGCAGTGCTTGGTACTTTCTCTACAGAAGAAAAAAGGTTAAAGTCAGTAAAAAGAGGAGATGAGGGTTCACCAATGAAGTCAGTAAAGAGAGGAGATGAAGGCTCGTCAAGGTTGAGAAAATAGCCAAGGAGCTCGTGAAACTCATGAGAAATAAACGAGTAACCAGCTTGAGCAGAATTGACAGTAGCAAGATTAACAGTGAAATTACCTGGAGAAGCTGGTTTCCTGATATCGACTTCATAAGCTTGCGCATCAGCGCTCTCTTCACCCTCGTCTCCACCTTGTGTGCTTGTAATATCAGCGGTAACTTTGGTGGGAGATGCGAGATGGGAACTGGAACCAATAATGTCGACTTCAGACGAAGAAGGTGGCTGGACTAGAGTAGTTGAAGTGGTTTTCCCCAGCTGGTCCCCTTTCGTGACTTCGGTTCTTAGTTTGGCAAGTTGTTCCTTTCCCCTGGCGAGAGCAGCGCGAGCGTCTTCATCAAAATAATGCCTTTCCAGGGCTGGCTCGTCATAACCAGCACCTTCAGCACCAAGCATATCGAGGGCGGCCTCCCACACTTCAGCTAAAGCGATCTCATACTTGGGACCAAGAAAGGCGAGGCTTCCACGCCCCAAGACGCTATGCAAGTAGAAGTCGAATAATGTTGAGCCGAAGCTGTTTTTGGTCGCCTCATGAGACTCTTCGGCTGCGATTTTGCCGGCGACAGCCTCATCGCGCTCCCTTTCAGTTCTGGCAAGCTGAAGCTTAAGCATTTGTATCTCCGCCTCCTGGGAGTTGTTTTTCTTTCGAAGCTCAGCAATATCAGAGACATAGCCGTCACTGATTCTTTTTTGTACTTCAAGCCTGTCCTCAGCGTCTCTCTGACTGGCATGAGCATCTCTAACTTGTCTGAGAAGCACTTCTTCTTTTTGAGAGTATGAAGTAGAGGAAGCAGCAAGCTCATCTTTCAACTTCTCAACCTTTGCTTTGAGCTCCTCGTTGTAGGAAGTAATACTTCTCATCTCAGTATCATGCTGCTCAAGGACCTTTTGCCACTCAGCCTTATCGTTTTCCATGGTGAGCATAGCCTCTAAGTTGGCACGGTTAACTCGTTGAAGCTCATCAACAAGCTTCTGCCAGTTTGACATCCTCTCGATATCAAGTTTAACGGCGTCAAGATTTCGTAGCATAGCAGGCTTGTCAATAGGGACTAGGTCGAGATCGAACCTCACACCCTTTAAACACCACTGCGGAAAACGACTTTGTAAAGTGGCTGGGCCCGGTCCCACTTGAAATTTAGGCCTACTTATTATTGTCTGGATGTCCTCCTTCCCAAGAGCAGGAGAGTCAGAAGTAATGTCAAGAGGGGCAGGGGCAGTAGGCTTTTCGGGAATAGTGGAAGTATGTCTCTCACCATGTCGGGCTCGTTTGCCTGAATCTTCAGTTACATGACCTTTTCCCCGGTCGTCGTAAGATTTCCTTTTGTGAGAGTCGTCACTCCTTTGCAGAGAATCATGGTAATCATCCCTATCCCTTCTGTCATGACGCTCTTCTGCATCCCTCCTTTCACGAGCCTTTCGAGCAGCCCTCTCTTCGTCAGACTCTCTATAAGAGGGAAAGTAACGCCGATAATCATATTGACCACGCCCCCCGTAGCGTTGGAAATCCTGATAATACGATCCGCCGCGTGTCATTGAAGAATCTGAAATAAGAAAAGATAAGCTTTAGAAATCTCTAAAGTATAAGAAGATAAGTGCATAAATGTGCTGGAAAATCCTTAGTTGTGTGTGAAGTGCAAGCTACTCGCGTTGGACTAACGAACCACTCCTCTGTTGGGGGGAAGTGATAGATTTCACTGTTGATGACAATTCTTGAGATGAAGGAGTAAGAGTCTGTTGGAGGGCAGATGTTGCTTCAATCGTCGGAGGTATAGCTTTACCATGAGCAGGGTCTTCTTTAAAGAGCTCTTGGGAAGTAATAATTATGTCGCTTAAATCCCCAAAGACGTCATCACCGGCATGCCCAACCTGATTCCCTCCATCATCTCCTTTGTCAGCACTCTCCCTGGTTTGGGAAAGGGGCTCCTCTTCTTCTTCAATAATGGGAGCAAGTGCGGGCTTTTCGGAGGGTCCCGTATCGTCTCTGGGAGTAGAGCACTTTACTAATAAGGTTTCTGCAGAAATTTCTCCTCGTATGTGCTCTTTAGTGGAGATCGGAAGATCAGGAGTTTTCACCGGAGAGTCAGGAACCTCCGTTGGAGCTTCACGAGGCCGAGTAAAGCGAGAGAGATGGAGGAGTCCGTATTGATGTAAAAGTTCATCGTTTAGCAGAAACTTTATGCTCCTCTCTTCTACCGGCACGGCACTTAATCTTTCAAAAATTTGCTTGAGACTTGGGTCCCTAGCAGGGGGTGGTAGTGCTAAAAACAGAGAAAGAATGAAATTAGCAGCTGAGAGTTCAGATCTCGAGAAAGTTTCAAAACGGAAAAAGTAGAGACAGGAAATCTTACTTCCCACTCTCCAGATGGCATAAAACCCTGGAGGGCAGCGAACGAAGAAAAACTGATTCAAAAATCCGTGAGCGCTTTCGGAGAGATCAGTAATAAGTTTGCGATTTCGAGCGCTTCTTACAACCACAATGGAGGGATGGTCTTTAGTTTTCGTGAATGAGCAAAAATAGCAGATCTCCTCGAAGCTTGGTAACCGATCCAAAACTCTCCTGAATAGAACACATAACCCCATCAAAATGGCATAGCCATTGGGGTGTAATTGGAATGGAGAGATAGACAACCGAAGCAGAAGCTGTTGGAGAAAGCCGTTAAAAGGAGGAATCGCCCCACTTAAGCACATTTGGCGATTGACTGCAACAAAGCCGTAGGGAGGATTGTCAGCAGTGTCATTTGGCCCCGGAAATAAGGTGTCAGCATCATCAATGCCAAACTGAATGCGCAGTTGGTTAAACACCCGCTGATTCAAAGTTGTGGGTGTTCTCTCCGGAGGGTTGTCTATAGGGATGGCTACTGGAAAGACATCTTCAGCCTGACCCATCGGCTCTTCTTGATGAGAGGTCATTCTACACAAGCAACTGGATGTTCAAATGCGAAGGTGCACGTTTCCTAAAAAGTGTGAAGTGTCGTGCAAAGCTAATAAAATAATAATAATAACAAGTAAAGATAACTGGAATTAAACTGGTTGACGATTGATTGACTATGGTAATTTCGGAACTTGTTATTTAAAGCTCAAGCACAATATTAATGCGGGCTGGTCAGTTTCAATTGACTAATCCAGTGCTGCTTTAATATTCCACTTGAAATTGGTAGCACTTCATTCACACGATTTATTTAAGTTAATTATATATCATTAACTAATCTGTCGTTCGATGTGGACAATCAATGACAGTATATTCGTCCCAGTTTTCTGTGAATGTTGTATTAACAGATTATTAGCTTACAAGTTGAAGTAATCAGTAAAAGAATGCAGCAGTATAGCAGTTCAGAGTCCATGCAATAATTCGGAGTTCAAACAAAATTTACAAGTACTAAGTCGAAAACGACTCAAGGATTCTTTGTACGGGTTAAGCTAAGTCGTTGGCTATTTAGGTGGCTCGACTACGACCTAAGGAAAGTGAGGCGAGTTAAGTTAGGTTACTCCAACTCTAAACCGCTGATGTTATAAGTCGGCAGCACTATGAGTCGTAAGTCAAAGAACAGGAGGAAGGCTCCAGATCAAAGCAATAAGAAACCTTCTAAGTTCTAACCCGGTCACGACTCATGGATTTTGTCGTAAAATTTGCTAAGTCGGATTAAAGTCGATAGTAAAGGCTACTGGGTCGCATGGAAGCCACTGAGTCGTACACGGCTTATAGTTTAAGTCGTGCACGGTTTAAGGGATAAGTCACGGGAAAGTAGCAAGTACTGAGTCGTGCACGGCTTATGGCTTAAGTCGTTCACGACTTATAGTTTGAGTCGTTTGTGGTTTATGGCTAAAAGCATTAAGTCGTGTACGGTTGTGATTGCAAGGTATTTCAGAATCAGTGGCCGAAAAGCAAAACCAACTAAGTCGTGAGATCCTAAGTCGTTTCCTCAACCAATCAACCCCTTTCTAACCCATTAACCCGTTAAGAACTTCCTCATCTCCTCCGAACCCACGGGCCAGTCAAATCAAGACATTGTAATTCATCATCTTCTCCTCACATCATCAGAAAGCACCCAAAAAAAAACCAATTCGAATCGCTTCAAGTGTACGGCGAATCAAACGCGATGCTATAATCTAGAGGATCACAACAACAACGTAGCCAACAATGATCAGAATCGTTCACAACTCAAATCAAAGCCCAAGTGAGACATGCGGCGGTGATTTGGGAACAGGAAGCGAAAATTTGTGCCCTAGCAATGGACGTTGTTGGATTGAAGTTCGAAATCACTTACGCAATGTAGTGGAAAGGATGGATTGATGATCAATTAACTTGGATTCGCCTTCGAAAGGATGAAAGGTCTCTAATGGCAGATGCGGCTCTGGGATAAGTAATAAGAAGTGAGAAAGAGGAGAAGCGACTTAAGCATTTTTATACCGGGAAATATTGGGACTCGATTCGGCACGGGTCATGATGAGTCGAAGCACACGACTTACGACTTAAGCGTGTGCTTCGAGGGGCAAATGTTAACCCCGTTCCAGCATACGAGCTAAAAGGCCTACGAGTTAGAGGCGTCAACGGGTTAAGACTTGAAACGACCTACGACTTAAGGTGCCTAACGACTTAGGAGACCTCACAACTTAAGGAAAGGACCGACTCAAAGAATCCCCGACTCAACTATTATGCGACTCATGGGAGTTTCTAAACTCAGCGACTCACGACTTAAGGAGCCTAATAAGTTAAAGCATTAGCGACTCATTGAAAGGACGACTTAGGGAAAGTACCGACTCATTTGACCTGGCTCCGACTCATCAAAGACCGACTCATCTGATCACGACTCATCCACTTAAGGTCTTACCGACTCATTGGAGCTACGACTCAGGAAAAGTCCACGACTCAACAGGCTAACGACTCAAGAAACCTACGACCTAAGGAACCTGGCGAGTTAAGGAGATTCTATGAGTTAAGGATGGCACGACTCAGGGAGGTTTACGACTCAAAAGATAAGTCGACGCACGACACAAGACTCAGAGGCAAGTTCAGAGTCATGCTGCAAAGGGGTGACTCGTAGATGACTCACGACTCATCATGAGTCGGTCACGACTCATCATGAGTCGGTCACGACTCATGACTTGACAGTTTCAGCCTAACATTTTGCCTATAAATACATGGCCATATTCAACATTTGGGGGGACTTTTGGGGACTGACTTCCTAGGCGCCATTACTCTGCTGTTATCTCGACTTCAAGCAACACTCAAACAACACTTCTATCACTCCAATCACCAAAGACATTTCGACAAATCTCAAGAAGAAAAATAACTCATTCATCATGCATTCGAAGGATTCTTCTACATCGGGGTTTGAGATATTTGTCTAAGTGTGTTGTAATCAGAGTTGATTGTAAAGAATTGTAACTAAATCAGCAATAAAGAGCTTTAAAGTGGACGTAGGCTTGATCCTAAGCCGAACCACTATAAATACTGTGTCTTTTATAGCTTTCCTGTGATTTCTTTGCATATATTTTGTTCCCGTACCAACGGGTGGTGCTTTCACAATTTCCATCTATACACCGGGGTGTTAGCGTTTATTTTCTAGCGTTAACAGTATCGATTTGGGCGGCGACGTCAACTAGGGGTCGGCGATGCTCGAACTCGAGCTTGTCAGGTGAGGGTCGCGCGACTTTGAGGGTGGGAGATAAATCGTAATCTGGGTTTCGATAGTTGCAGAAGGTATTATTTTTATTATTCTTAATTTATAAATTATACGCTGACTCAATTTGAAAATTTTGATTTTTAAATTAAGTTTAATATGTATATAGATCTGTGTCCATAATTTTATAGTAAAGGTATATTTAGTTTAAAAATTTAATACGTACGTATAGATAGAAATAGGAAATTGAAATAAAATAATGTATTCACAAGTTGTATATTCAATTTAGAAACTTAAATGCAGACTTGAAAAAGAGATTTGGGAATTTTAAAGTGTTTAAAAGTTAAAAACAGAAAAAAATAGTACATGCAGTTTTTAATTGAGAAAAAAAATATGTATGTGATTCAATTTATAAATCTATATAAGAAAATGGGTTTAAAATTTAATTATTTGTTTAACTTTAACTTTTGGTTAAATTAAATATAGCGAATGGGAATTAATTATGCGATTTGTCCAAATGATTATATAAAATAAAAATTGGAAATTATAAAGATTAGTTTTGAATTTAAATTTTGTTAAATCAAATTATTAAAAAGAAATTGTTTGAAAGCCAAAAGAAAAAAAAATTTATTATTTAAAGGAAATGTATTTTTTTTGAATTAATATTTTGTTAGGTAAATTTTTATAAAAGGAAATTTGTTAGAAATTTAAATTGCTAGGTGAAGTGATTTATTTAGGGAAAATTTGTTAAAATAAATTTTTGGTTAAATAAAGTTTATTTGACTAAAAGAAATTAGCTTAAATAAAATTATTAGTATAAACCCAAAATGATTAGCCAAATTAAATAAACCTATCAATGGAAATTAAATTTATTAAGTGAAAGATTTATTTAATGAAACTTAATTGAACTTTTACAAGAGGTTATTTTATTGAAATAATTTGTTGGATAAATTTAATTTAAGGGTAAGTTAATTAAATCTATTTATGAAGAAAATTTAGTTTTAAAAATTCAATTATAGTTAAATAAATTTATTTAAGTAAATTTAGTTGAGATTTAAATGTAAATAGATAAATTTGTTAAGAGTAATTTGTTTGAATATTAATAAATTGTGTAAATATTTATACAAGGTATAAATGAAGAAAACAAGTTGAATTGGAAGTGGGTTGCAAACGGGAATAAAGGTGAGAACTTCTCACTCAAAAAGAATTTTATTGTTTATTTAAATTTTAAATAGTTAGGTTTAAAATTTGCTTGACTGTGTTGATTGAATGATTGAATGATGATTGTTATATATATATATATATATATATATATATATATATATATATATATATATTGGATGTGAATAGACCCTATACGCCGTTAGTAAGCGGAGGTTATTTATTACACACATATACCGCGATATTCCACCTTGAAGTGGAATTGGTATTATATTATATATAGCAATATATATATATATATATTGGCATATGTATATATTGCAGTTGATTGATTTCCCGCATTTGTATAGCGGATGAGACCCTATGCGCCGTTAGTAAGCGGATAATATATTTATAAAATCCCATATACCGCGATATTCCACCTCGAAGTGGAATGGTATTGTGCTAATGTCTGTGGATGCAGGGAAACAGGTTGGAGGGATCCAACTGGATTCCTCACAAATATTTATTTGATTTCATATATTGTGATATTTGATTGTTTATCATGGATGATATATAATGTTTGAAAGTCGTGATTGACTATTGATGTGTTGCATCATCGGATCCAATTTTGAAATTTAAAAATAATGATTTTGATTTCTAAAGTGATTTTTGGAAATATACGTTATAAAATATTTTTGGAATTGATTCATCTTAAATAAATAAACGTTATAATTTTAATGTTATAAAAAATTATGATTTTTGAGAAATACAGTTAAAAGTTGATTTTTGAAAATATGGGATTAGTGATTTTATAAAATAGTTTGAACTGGGATTTCTGAATTTATTATAAGAAGTTTAAAATAGGATTTATAAAATTTTTATTTTATAAATCAGAATGATGAAATTATAAAAGAATTTAAAGATGTTTAAAATAGTAATATAAATTGTTTTATATTAAAAAGATTTATAAATTGATATTTATAAATTAAAAATATTGGAATTATAAAACAAGCTTTTACAAGTATTAGAATGAATTGTAAATGAATTTCATAAATTGAAATTATAGAATTATAACGGTGAAGTTATAAATGGGATTTTATAAGCAGTAGGTTTATAAAATTTATAAAGTTAAAAGAATAGATTTTGGATAAATAAATGAATCTTATAAGTATAAGATTTATAATTATGAAGTTTAAAGGAACGATTTTGTAAACAAATAAATTATAAGTATTTAACTTATAATATGAAATTTTAGTATACCATTGAGATATGAAATTGAATAGATTTATAAAGGAAATTTATAAAAGGAAGTTGTTGTAAAATAAATAAATAAATAGAAATGGAATTATAAAACAAGCTTTTACAAGTATTAGAATGAATTGTAAATGAATTTCATAAATTGAAATTATAGAATTATAACGGTGAAGTTATAAATGGGATTTTATAAGCAGTAGGTTTATAAAATTTATAAAGTTAAAAGAATAGATTTTGGATAAATAAATGAATCTTATAAGTATATAATTTATAATTATGAAGTTTAAAGGAACGATTTTGTAAACAAATAAATTATAAGTATTTAACTTATAATATGAAATTTTAGTATATCATTGAGATATGAAATCGAATAGATTTATAAAGGAAATTTATAAAAGGAAGTTGTTGTAAAAAAATAAAATAAATAGAAATGGAAGTTATAAACATTGTTTTATAAATTCGCAACGACTTATTTTGATAAGTAAAATTGTTGTAATTTGTTAATGGAATTATATTCATGTTTAGACAGTGAATAATCCTTTAAAATAGAATGAATAGAAGTGATGAAATTTATTAACAAGGTATATTCACGTTTTTGAATAGTGAATAATATGTTAAAGAAATGTTTTGAATGTGATGTTTTAAATAGAATTAAAACGATCTAAAGATGTTTTAAAATATATTAACTATCGAAACCATAGATTTCAACATTCATTGTTGAAATAGACGTTTTCGAGAAATAGAAGGAAATGGTAGATTATAACACTGTTGTTATAATAAATGATTTCCGAAAGGAAATGTTTTGTATAGTATTGGGATTTATATATCTATTTTAATTTCGAATCCCTATACTAGTGATTTTGGGTTGTCGTAACGATGTTTTACGCAACATTCGTTTTGGCCCAAATAAATATGGTTAAGTGAATGATTTCCCTAAAGAATGAAATATATACTTAATTTCGGTTAGGGTATATTAAATATTTTCTGAGTATAGAAAATAAAAAGATCTGTGAATTACTTATTTTTAATAAGTATAGAAATGCTTTTCCAATATTAAGTGAATATTGTGAATTTATCTTTTTGAAGATAAATTGAAAATAAATATTTGAAAACGAATGGGAATCATATATTCATAAATATTTTGGAAGGTAAATTCAATATGGAATTTATAAATGAAATTTGGAAAATGGGTTTAAAAATAAATATTGATTTATTTTTAAAGAATGGAGAATGTATATCTTATAAAGATATTTTTTGGGAAATAAATAATTTGGAAAATTATTTGGAATCTGGTGATGTTGGCATATCTATTGATAGTTCAATAACCGACTATCGATATTTACCTTTAAATAGGTATTTGTTGTGAATTGCTTGAATTTGAATGCCACACTTATTTTTAAAAAAATAAGCGCTCACTATTCGGGTTAACCGGGAAAGGACCTTGGGGTCGTATAACCCATTCCGAATATGTGATACGTCGTTATGAATTGCATTCGAAGATCGGTGTTGAAGACCGAATATTTTCGAAAACGAAAGGGTTTCTTGTTGATTGTCTCTGCATTGGCTGATCCCCGGTATTGAGATCTCCATATGTGATGGGAAATCCGAACGTGATTAGAGATTATTCGGATTGCAAGGACTTCTTTGTAAGTGCCTTCGGTTCTGTTCGAGCCCGGAACAGACTTGTATGGATTGTGTGTCTGACATTACAAATTGAGATATAAAGCCGATTTCTTTCAAATATATTTCTGTTGGTGGCGGAGAATTTATTCTCTTAGCTTAACACCCTTCTCTGAGACGTACGAGCCCAGCGGTTATATAGTTGAAGTTATCAGCGATATATTCCCAATTTGGTAATGTGACATGCTGAGTGTTGCTGTGAAATGATCATTGTGTTGATTATTTGTGATAGGATCTTTTATTGGATCGTCTATCCTAGTGATCATTTCTATGATCATTTGTTTGACCCAAAGCATGGCTTTTGTATAAAGTATGTTTTTGTGGACGTGACTTCATCGAGCCTCACACCCCGGAATGGTCAAAACAGGAAAGATGCGGCAAGGTTATGAGGGGTAGCTCCCTTTAGGGTGTGTGCATTTCCTTCTGGAAAAGGGAGGTGTCATGGTATGGAGCCCAGATGCTTACTCATGTTGAAACACTTTTTATTATGGTGTGATGTTGATTAGAGAGCTCTCGGATAAAGGTCCCAAAGGACCGGGGGATGGCATGCTCGTGTCAGTAGTTACCCAGTTAGGGGTAACCCGGCCTTGTGTTGGCAGAGATCCGGTTTGGTTCTCGGGGATGTCCATCCAGAGGCATTCTCATGTGGCAATGGGAAGTTCCTTGGCCTGATCATTCGTTGGAAATCCAAAGAAACAATACGATCTTGTACGGTTTTAGTTGTAGAACCTGCTTCCTCAGGAAGTAGCTATAGTAGGCATAATATAATAGTACCTATGCTGGCTAAGATTTATATTCTACTTTCGAAATATCTTCTACACTATGCACTAATAATAATATCAAAAAAATTGATTTGATTTTAATACGTATCAAGCATCTTTGACTAACATAAGAAGAAATCTCCTCCAAGTCTGCGTTTGCATTGTGTGTGTGGCGGGAGGTCTTATGGTAGTCTCATTTTTAAAAAGCATTGCGAATTGATTTTTTAAAATATTCCTCTATTTTAATTTTAAAGAAAAATAAACTGTTTTGAGTTCTCGCACCAGTCACATGACTGACTTGGAGTTTATTGTTTTCCTTCCTAAACTCTGGGTGCCCACCAATTTCCACACGGGCAGTCAAGAGTTAGGTTTATCAGGATATTCTGGAATTCAGGAGTTGCTGGAGGCAAGATGGATAGCATGGCGTAATACTAGTATAGTATTTCTTTTTCCGCTGTTGTTGTTGTTATTGTACACTCTGATGATATGATGTAATGTAATGTAATAACTGATATAGTTCTTTGTTTAAAGATTATTCATTTATCTATTATATGTTGTTCCGCTGCGAATTGTGAGATTCTGATGTTGTTCTGTTATTTTCTATTCCATTCTATTTTCTGTTTTCTTTTCTCTCTATTTTCTCTCTTTACTCTTTATCTTCTATCTTCTCTCTTCTTTTTCTTTTCTTCTTTCTTAAACCCTAACTATTCGGTTTTTCGGCAACGAAAAAATCGCGTACGTTACATTTGGTATCAGAGCTTATGGTTAAGCGACAACCATGGTTCTGTTGGGTGTTACTCATTAGAGATAGAGTCAGCAGTACTCTAGAATGAATTTGAGTGTAATAATAGATATGAGCGCGTATTTGTTAGTGAATATAAAATTGTTTTTGAATCGAGTAAATAAGATAATTTTGCGCAAAACTATTTTTGTATAGAAAAGAAATGATTTTCTATGAATTATTATAGTATATGGTTGCATGATTGTTAGGAAGTGATAATATTAAATTATTATCATTAGTATATGGAATTAAATAAAATGGATTGGATTCAAGTAAATTAACTTGATAACTTATTCATTTGTGAAATAATTTCAATTGGAATGAATATGAATATGGAATGTGAATAAAATTGAATAAAGATGGTATGTGAATGGGTGGTAAGAAATAAAAATTGAAATTTCCTTTGTTAGTAATTAAGTAAATTCGAGATGAATTGAATATGGAAATTGAAATTTGAATTGAATAAGTGAATGTACTAATTGAAAGGAATTAGTAAATGAAAGTTAATCGTTAAAATTCAATATTTAGAATTGAGAATTGAATTCGAATGAAATTTAAATTGAGAATTGAATTCAAGTGAAATTGAAATGTAAAATTTAATGAAAGTGGATATGTAACTTCAATAGTGAGGTAAAAATGTAAAAGAAGCATATGTTGAAAATTTTGTAATAGAATTGGCAAAATGGTTTGTATGTTGGAATTGGATATTATGACTAGCAGGATATACAGGTATATAAAGGGATTGAGATTTTAATTTCAAAGATAAAAATTGAATTGCTCGACAAAAAGGTACGTATTTCAATTTCAGTATGAAATTTGATGATTTTCTTCTCCAGCCACTTGGCTTTCTCTTTTCTTTTTGATTCTGAGGGGCCGTGGTGCCATTTTGTAGTCGTACCGAGCTAGTCGCGCAAAGGAGACGCTGGCGAAATTTTTCGAAAATTTAGGGTGTTAGAAATTTTTTTGAGAAATTTGAAAGTTTAAAATTTGAATTTGAATTTAAATTTGAATTGTTAGGAGAACAATGTTGTTTGGAACCTATAATTGAAGTTGGAAAGCTAGTTGAAATGATAGTGAATCTCTAGTAAAAAGATTTAGGTTAGAAGGTTGATAAAACTATTTGGATTGTGAAAAGTAGTTAATGGGATAGGGGCATTCCTCTTAACTTGTAATTTCGCGACGAAATTCTTTTAAGGGGGGAAGATTGTAACGATCCAGAATTTTTAACTATTTAATTTGAGAATATTTAATTAATTTTAAATATTTGAATGATGGTTTGAATTGAATTTCAAATTATCAGAATGAATTTGGCGATTGAATTTTAGGATTTAATCTATTGAGAGTTGAATAAAAATTTGAATCTTCAATTTTAAGCCAATTAAAAATATTTCAAAGGCTTGTAAAATTCATATTGATAATATTGAAGATTATGGAAGCTTCAGAATTGAATTTGAAAGTGAATTGTTCAGTTTTGAAATTTAATCGTTTGAATCGATATTTAAAAATAGCCGTCCGATGCGCAGTCTCGGAATTCGACGAAACCAGTTCCATTGGGTCCGTAATATTGAATTATTGCCGGATTTCAAATTTCGTACTTTTCTGAGTTGTTGTGTGAGAATACGACACCTAAACGCGTTGAAAATTTGTATCGAAACGAATTTAATTTAAATAAAAATTTAAATTGAAATTAGTGAACAACATCACGTTCTCCCTCTTTCACGCCTAAAATCACGGTCCTTTGCTTCAGCCTAAATCTAAGCTGAGAATCATGGAAAAATCATGAAACCTATCACGTTATTTTTCTTTAAAGTCTCGTATGTTCCCTCTTCCCCTCATTTCCAAAGTAAAAAAAAAAAGAATCGAGACGAGGCATGAATGTGGAGCGGCGAAGCCAGGTCGCGGCGAACTTCGCGACCAGGGGAGGCATCGCGCTCGCGTGCGCGAGTAGTTGGAGGGGCGAAGCCACCTCGTGATGGCGAGGTGATGGCACTGGCGGTTTCACGTGAGCCTCGATTTGGGGGCTCGCGATTTCTGGAAGGGCGCGCGCGGCAGTGGGCGTTCGCGCGAGGAGATCGAAGTCGCGGCATCGTCTTGGAGCTCGCGAGCGATGGAGAGTATCGATTTGGGCGGCGACGTCAACTAGGAGTCGGCGATGCTCGAACTCGAGCTTGTCAGGTGAGCGTCGCGCGACTTTGAGGGTGGGAGATAAATCGTAATCTGGGTTTCGATAGTTGCAGAAGGTATTATTTTTATTATTCTTAATTTATAAATTATACGCTGACTCAATTTGAAAATTTTGATTTTTAAATTAAGTTTAATATGTATATAGATCCGTGTCCATAATTTTACAGTAAAGGTATATTTAGTTTAAAAATTTAATACGTACGTATAGATAGAAATAGGAAATTGAAATAAAATAATGTATTCACAAGTTGTATATTCAATTTAGAAACTTAAATGCAGACTTGAAAAAGAGATTTGGGAATTTTAAAGTGTTTAAAAGTTAAAAACAGAAAAAAAAAATAGTACATGCAGTTTTTAATTGAGAAAAAAAATATGTATGTGATTCAATTTATAAATCTATATAAGAAAATGGGTTTAAAATTTAATTATTTGTTTAACTTTAACTTTTGGTTAAATTAAATATAGCGAATGGGAATTAATTATGCGATTTGTCCAAATGATTATATAAAATAAAAATTGGAAACTATAAAGATTAGTTTTGAATTTAAATTTTGTTAAATCAAATTATTAAAAAGAAATTGTTTGAAAGCCAAAAGAAATTTTTTTTTATTATTTAAAGGAAATGTATTTTTTTTTGAATTAATATTTTGTTAGGTAAATTTTTATAAAAGGAAATTTGTTAGAAATTTAAATTGCTAGGTGAAGTGATTTATTTAGGGAAAATTTGTTAAAATAAATTTTTGGTTAAATAAAGTTTATTTGACTAAAAGAAATTAGCTTAAATAAAATTATTAGTATAAACCCAAAATGATTAGCCAAATTAAATAAACCTATCAATGGAAATTAAATTAATTAAGTGAAAGATTTATTTAATGAAACTTAATTGAACTTTTACAAGAGGTTATTTTATTGAAATAATTAGTTGGATAAATTTAATTTAAGGGTAAGTTAATTAAATCTATTTAAGAAGAAAATTTAGTTTTAAAAATTCAATTATAGTTAAATAAATTTATTTAAGTAAATTTAGTTGAGATTTAAATGTAAATAGATAAATTTGTTAAGAGTAATCTGTTTGAATAAACTAACTTATCATCAGTCTGGACAGTTATAACAACATATCCTCACAAATGCTGATAGATACAAAGCAACAAATGCAACAGAAATAAACTATACATGAATATGTTTTAGGGGCATCCATCTCATCTCCTGAAGCTCTAAAACATCCAAACTAAATCCGGAAATATGCTCAGGTTGACCTAAGGATTATAAGAAAATAACTCCCGAACCAGACTGGTAAACCAGCGTGAGAAACACATCATACGAAATTCAATATTATAAAACCTTTCAAAATAAAGGTATCTTGTAACACCACACGACATATAAAGACGGACATGTTTTTACCTTATGATAATCAAATCATTTCATAAGAAATCTTATGATATTATAATAATAAAACTAAATTTTGAAATAAATATTTAGTCATAGCCGAAATGGTTAAATTGATTAAATTTCAGCATATTAGGATACAAATAAGTCCGTAAAGGCACATATTGGAGAATGGATTTCATATAATGACAAGGCTATGTGGTACCGTCTGCCACAGTACACCTCTAGAAAAATATACCGAGGGTTTCACATGGACCCCGTGCAAATCAGGACTGACCTACCACTTACTGGATAGTATCGAAAATGTCACCACACCGGTTGTGGCCAACAACCGTAACGGGCCCCAAGCATACATAAATCCACAAATATCGGTCTCGATCAGGTGGTGACCAATATCCTAATGTTATCAAACCACATAGCCCTAAAGCATATCCAATGTTTTAGTCATTACCGGATGTAAGGCTAGAGGCTACATTTTACCACCTTTAGCAAATCTCATTTGGAAATGCTACCACTGCCCTCTAGGCAATAATGCAATGCCAACATTCATTCATACAAGTTGTTCAGTACTGAAAAAACCGAAGGCACCACTTCTGCTATATCCTTATAATTAGAAAATGTACACATATGCTTATCTCAACGGTATAAGTATATTCATAAATCTTAAGAAAGATATCATTTTCCAAGACCATACATATATGTGTTAAAACAAATGACATTTAAAAACATTGATAATAATAAACTCAAAACACTTTTCTCTTTTGGTGTAAGTAAATGAATCGTATGGAAATTAGACCAAATGTACTTAACACTACTTTCCAACTTCAAACAGCACCATCCCTCGATTAACAATGAAATGGGACAAGCACCATTGTCCAAGTGGTTAAGTGATTCGGCTTTGGTGCGAGAGGTCACGCATTCGAAACTTGCGTAGTGTGATTCGAATGTTTATTGACATGCGATATGTTTTCCCAATGACACATTGTATATAAAATACCATTTCAAAAAAAAAAACAATGAAATTGGACAAGTTAGAAAACTTTCCGTGCCTCGACATACATTCCTAATTATCATGATAGAGATGAGATTCCATACCTCGAAATTTGATGTTAAGTATGAAAAGAACATCTACCATACCACCATAAGTTAAAATGACTATCTATAGAAATCAAATCTCGTTTTCTTTCATAAACTTCCTTTTAATAAATCTCTTTTATATTTACAAACTCCATTTATAATTCCTTTACAAAACTTCATTTATAAATCTCATTTATAAAACTCCTTCCTATTTATAAAACTCATTTTATAAATCTCCAAATACAATTATAAAGCTTCCTTTATAAATCTCAAAATATAATTATAAAACTCCATATATAAATCTCAAAGTATAACTTCTATAATTCGATCATTTCGTATATCACTACAAATTCACAAATGCGATAAATTTCCAATTTATCAAAATGATATAATTCTCCCTTTTTATAAAATACCATTTAAAAATCATTTCCTTTACTATAAAACACCATTTATAAATCCATTTTTATATATATAATATTTTATATGAAACGTTTCACAAATATTTATTCTAAAATACTTCTATCTTCTTTTAAAAATAGAACCACTTTATAATAAAAGATAATCCTATTTATTTTCCGTAAATATAAACACCTATTAATATATTAAATTTTCTGTAAAATAGGTACTTCCCAAAATGCTTTTAAAACGTTTCCAAAAAGGTTGGGGTAAAATAGAAAAGTTAAAAAACTATTTTGTAACAACCAATATTTTCAGCCATTCGCATCCACACATGACGGACTTGAATTGCTCAAAATACCACGTTGTAAATAAATTTGGAGCAAATGAAATACAATCATAGAATCACAGACACAGAACAATAAAAATAATTCGCAGCGAAATATAAAAATAACATAGTAGTTCATGAAGCTACTATAACAGAGTCTCAAACCAAATACATAATATAGTCTGAAAACAACATAATAGAAATCCCAAATACATAGAAGTTCACTAATACATGAGACAAACTAGAACAGCTGAAACAGAAATAGATATAAATGTGATAAGCAGAAACTCCAGCAAAGACCAGCTTCGAAAAGAGAATCCAAAGCTGTGAATACTCAGGCTGACCCAAGCGTAAAGTAAAACACAAAACACTCGAGTAAGGACATATATACTTATATAATGTAAATCAACACAAGTGAACTGTAGTAGAAATGCACAATAACTTAAAGGATGCTTGGGATCGCCCATCCTTTAAGAATCAGTTAAACTGTAAATTATATACATCCCGTGGTTAAAATACAAAATGGTCTTTTATACTTCGAAATCAAATATCATTTCACAATTCAATATCATTCAAAAATCCATTTCAAAATATCAAAATATCGTATCTTCCAAACCACATTCATTTATTTAAAATACCATTTCAACCCACATTTCAAAATAGTTTATATTTCAAAAAAAATAACTTCATTTTAAATCATAAAAAAATGAAGTTATTATATTTAATAATTATATTATTAAAATTTTAAAAATTTAAACTTTTCAAAGTTCATTCATTCACTTAATTTTATCAAAACAGTGAAAATCCACCTTTCGTAGCATTTAGAAAATGCTACGGAAAGTCATACTTAAAACAGTTCATTAACAAAAGACAGCATTGACGAATGCTGTAATAAGTTTACATTAGTTTTAAAGAAACTTAGCTAAATTCAACAATTATAGCACTTACAAAATGCTATAATAGCCTTTAATTAAATTAAGCCATTTGGTTCATTATTATCAACTATAGTACAAATGCAGTATTATCATTTACATTAGAATTTATAGCATTTCAAAAATGCAGTTAATTAACTTCAAATGTTCAATATAATTTCATAAACAATTATATTTTTATTTAAACATTTTTAACTTATAAAATCATACAATTTCACATTTATAAAACATCATTTAATTTTCCTTAAATTCATGATTCTATAAAGTTCAATTTCCATTCAAAAATCAAAATTTAATAATAATTCACTTATTAAATTTCAATATTCAATTTGAATTCATTAAATTAAATTTCAACATAACATTTAAGTTTAAGTTCTCAAATATAACTTAATTTCATTTTTATTTACTTAACTTAAAATTCACTTTTAAGCCAAATTCACAAATTTCCAATTTTAGTTATATTTCAAAATTCCAACTTAAATATTCATTTATTTAACATTTTAACTTTATTCAAAAATCATTAATATAAAAAAATCATTTTAAATTCATTTAAATTTCAAAATCTCATAAATTTATCATAATTTCATATTTAATTTAAATTCCAATTAGCACTAAATTTAAGTTTCCAAAATAACTTACATTCAAATTTTCTAACATTTTCATTAATTTATTTCACTTATAAATATTCGTAAAATCAATAATATTTTACAAAAATCATTTTTAATTAAGTTTAAATCAAAATGTTATAATATTTACGTTTCTAAAATATTTTAAATTTTTTAGAAAAACATATTTTAACTACGGGTCTGTATAAGATTTTCTACACTAGGTAAAGTGATACGGGTACTATATCATTTCAACCTGTAATTTACAAAGAAAATCCGGGTTTTACCGTTTCAAACCCGCAGTCCCAAGTAAATGAAATAATTTGAAAATCGCTCAGGCCTATCATTTCAGGCCATAACGATTTTCCCTTATTCTAAAGTCCGTTCGGGTATGCATTATTTCAACCCATAGTGATTCTAATCTAAAGGGAACTTGCAATGTGATAAACTGATATAAATAACAGAACAACATAATATAATAGTAACATATGATATAACAGATGTTTAAGCATGGATGAAAATCATATAATCATAACATAGCAGATGTGATATGGTTATGCATTTTACAGATTCAAAAGTGGTCAATTTACTAGTTATATGGGTACACATTGTCTGGTGAGAATAACTCACAGGTTTGAGCTGGAGACACAACGACGAATGCACGAAAGAGATCCAGACATGCACGATAACACGACATAGAGATGAGTGTAAGAGCCTAAGTATCAATTCCCTTGAATACAAGTCACACAAAACAATAGAATATACATAAGTTTTCAAATTCAAATACGATAAATTGAGCTATAATTGACTGCACAAATCAAAGCAGAAATGCTTTGCACTTGCTTCCAGCATATACTGGGCTCGGCCAAAGGTGTAGTACAAGGCTAAAGCAAGGTTTTTGGGTTAGGTTTGGGTTCCTAAGGGTCGGCCTATCATGGTTTGAAGGTGATGCAAAGTGGTGGTGATGGAAACTACACTAACAAGGCAACATACCTGTATTCAAGGCCAAACTAAGCTCAGCCAAGGCCACTAGGGTCACGGCCTTCACTGTAGCAGCCAAGAGGATGATGTTGCAAAGTGTCCAGGTGGTGCTGGAGGTGGTGTAGGTGGTGTTGGTGGCGGCCATGGGTGGTGGAAGGTGGTGGATGTGTATGATGGTTCGGCTATGATAAAATGATGGAGTTTTTGTTAGATTTTGGGTGATGGACCATCAACAAGGAGGCACGGCTTGGGGTTTGGCCAAAGAGGAGGTGGTGATGGTTATGTTCTCAGGTGGTGGTGGAGGCGGCACGGCAGGTGGTGGAGGTGGACGAACCTAAAGAGGTGAAGAACAAGTGTAAACATTATCAAAAAATCAATAAAAGTAAACAAAAAGAAAGAGAAGACTACCAAACTTTTTCCCAAAAGCAAAGGCCGATTTTTTTTTTGTTTAGGAATGAGAAAAGTAAGTACGTGAATGGGAAATAGATGTGGTCGGCTGAAGATGTGAAAAATTATGGCTAATTGAATGAAAAGTTAGGTTAAATGTGAAAATGTGGAAGATAAAGAGCCATAGGAAAATCAAAAGTCATAACCTTTTCAAATTTTCTTTAATTTCTTTATATAAGTTTAAATTACTGAAAATAATTATAATTTAAGTAAAAAATTCAAAAATGTAACAAAATATAAAATATAGAAAATAAATAATAATTATATATGATAAAAATAAGAAAATAGCTGAGAAAATGCAAACTAGTCAAGAAAATTTGAAAATAAACAGAATAAATTTTGGAAAAATTATATGTATATGGAAAATATTTAAAAATTAAAGATAATAACATAAAATAAAAATGCATAAATAAATAAATTTTAATTAAATATAATTTAAATGAAGAAAATAGCAGAAAATTAGGAAATATCCTTTAAAAATAGAAAATAATTGCAGTAAATTTTGGAAAAATTCTGACATCACTTTAAAAATGTTTTAAAATAAATATACATCTAACATGTCATATAACACATACTATAACATGATTTGACAAATAAAAATATTAGTTTATATAATTTAAAATAGACAATTTTATTAAATAAATCAATGTACACACAATATTGTAAAATGCATAACTTTCACAATATAAATCATATTTCAATGAAACGAAAGGTAGTATTCTTAAAATTTAATCTACTTTCATAATAAAAGATAAAATTCAAAAATTTAAAAATTTAAAATTTAAATTTAAAAGTCAAAGTTTGACCAGATTGACCAAAAATCCAATTTTTTGGAAATATCCTATTTATTCAGGTTTGAAATTATAATTCACACAAAAATCAAAATATACTCTTAAAATAAAATTTTTTTATTCATTTTTAATAAATATAATAAAGTTTTTAAATCAATATTTTCAATTTAAATAATTGAAATAAACAATTAAAATAATCACAAAATACTTGGTTGTTACACTCTCCCCTACTCAAATCTTTTCGTCCTCGAAAAGAATGAACAAGGAAAATAAGGAAAAACAAGATAGAAAAAAACAAATAATACCTAAAAAAAATTTCGGATTCGAAGCACAAATGCTCTCCTCCGTTTCTCAGGTACAATGTCGATCATTAGTACCCCATCGTACTTCGATCAAACTAACAGATTTCCTTCTTAGCTGCTTCGTACCTCTGTCGACAATACGAAGTGGCTTACTCTCGACAGTCAGATTAGACTCAATATCCCAACCATCAAGAGCAGAAGGCCGAACAAAAAAGACAGGTCAAGAAGATACCAGAGAAGATGTGAGACGTGGAATACATCATGTACTCCAGAATGCTTCTTGGGCAAATCCAAACGATAAGCTCAAGAACCATTTCTTTCTACAATGCGGAAAGGACCCTCGAAAAGTAAGAAGAAGTTAGGAATAGCTAGAAGGGAAAATAAATTGAAAGACAAGGATGAACTATTATTTTAAAACCATCTAAATTTCAATTTAAAATTTTATATTTAACATTTTAAACATTTTATAATATGATGAATTGCCATTTGATTCAATTTGTTAGTTCAAAGTAAACAATATTTAAAACATTTTAAATTATTTAGACAAGTAAAATAATGATCAAAATATCCTTTATATAATATACTTTACAAAATACTTTTATAACTCGATGTCTTAACAAGTTTACTTTCGTTCCTACAGACTCTGGCCATGCGTTGATCAGGCGCAAAGCTAGAATTCTCCTAGTACTTAGTAGACTTGTTTCAACACCCAGTGAAAATACTTGAAAAAACTTTTAAAAACAACAGATATGGAAAGTGCAATCCAAACAAATCAACCAAACCAAAACATTTGCCTAACCATGGATTACAGATACACAATGGTTATGCCTAGATCCCATAGGAAACAATTCATATCCGTAAGCTTTCTCAGCCCGACGAGTTACGCCATGAGGACTAGTAGAGTGCAGGATACACAATGGTTACGCCTGGATCCCCCAGGAAACAATCCGCACCCCTAGGCCATCTCAGCCAGGCAGTTTCGCTACTAATGCGACCTACATAGATTGCTGGATACACAATGGTTATGCCTGGATCCCCCAGGAAACAATCCGTATCCGTAAGCTTTCTCAGCCCTGCGAGTTACGCCATGCTGACTAGTAGAGTGCATGATACACAATGGTTACGCCTGGATCCCCCAGGAAACAATCCGCACCCCTAGGCCATCTCAGCCAGGCAGTTTCACTACTAATGCGACCTACATAGATTGCAGGATACACAATGGTTACGCCTGGATCCCCCAGAAAACAATCCGTACCCCTAGGCCAACTCAGCCAGGTAGTTGCGCTATGCAGTCGCACTCGTAAGATCATGGAGATCGCCGTGGAATTCGATGGACACTCGAGTATCATATTCGGAAAATCCAAATCAAAGAGAGAATAATATCGATAGAATGAATCCACAGTGTGGCCACAAAGCGGATATCAAGCAGAAGGCACTTTCCATATCTTTACTTCGAAAATATGTATCATATAGTACCTTTCAAAATCACTTTCAAATATCATACTTATATAAAGTCCATTATATATAAGATTTCATTTCAAATCGAATACTTTCCAAAATCAATAGTATATCAAATCACACTTATATAGTCTTTGATTATATAAGATTTCAAATTACAAATTTGGTACCATATTTCATAAATCCATCGTTTTTAAACAAACTCAAATTACAAGTAAACCCAATATCCTTTCATACAAATATAAACTTCAAATATTCATTTAAGAAAATCAATTATCATTCCACATTCACATTCTTTATCAAATAAAGATTAAATCATTTCCAAACCATTTCAATCATCAAGATATCTAAAATGGTTATTAAATTTAAAACCTTCAAACTATTTATTTCTATACGAAAAATCAAATTTACCATTGGAAAGATTATTATTCTATATATATTTTATTCAAAACATTTCAAATCTATATTTCATACCAATATAATTCAACATAGTCTTATTTATTTCACTCAACAAACAGTTTCAAACTTATATAAATCATATTACTCTATACTTTAATCATACAAAACTAAACTTATATTCTTTATCAAATACCTTATATTTTCAAAATTACATAGCTTTGAAAAGTTAACCTTGATTTGGAAGTGCTCGAACCTTCAAAATAGTTGAAGAAATCATATCTTCAATCCAAGAGTTGGAAATCACCAACAAATCAGTAAACCAATTCCAAAAGATAGGGTTATACCAAAACAAATCTGAATCTCGAGGACTGAACACCGGCTTACTTTAAATCATTTCAAATATTATATATATATATATATACACATATACATACATATATCTTTCGAATATCAAACCAATCTTCAAAATCTGAAATCAAAAATTTGGTTTCACAAAGTCACTTGCATAGCAAAGCTACTAGAGTGGCCACTCCCCCACTTAGAAACTCGAAAATCAATGTCGATGATGCATGCATTCATCACCGAGATTATTTTCCAGCAACATAAGTGGGTTCTGGACTTTTATTTTCTCGAAACTTGTTTGAAATCTCTTTGAAATCGTTGGAATTCATTTGAGTACATTTAAAACATTTCTTATTCGGAAAATATCTTTAAATCATATTATTATTATATATTTTCCAAACTCCTAAAACGATATTCAAAACACCGGAGTTCTATCCTCGAAATTCAAATTCAAAACCCTTCAATTATAAATCATTTTATATAAGTCAAATTTTTATAAAATTTTAAAATTTCAAATCTTTTCGAAATTTCAAAGTTCATGTTTAAAAGGTATATAACCCTTATGGAAAACATTTCACTTTTATATACAAAATAAGGTCATCCTTATCGAAATAATAATTTCGATATATGCACGATTCCAAAATACAACCAAATACAAATTTTCAAGGGATTCAAGGATAAATTTCCAACAAATAGGTATTCAATTTTTGAGGAACCTTAATCAAATAGAATTCTGGTTCGAAGGTAAGCTCGAACGAAGATAAGATACTTTTATTACCAAATAAAAGATTGATAAGCCTATATAAATCGCGGGCGACCTTAACCGGTCAACCTTGACTTCAAGAAAATAATCAATTCGGAAATCTAAGGAAAATCGATATTCGATCGCCAGAGATTGAATCCGGGTAGAGCAGGAGATAAAAAGCATTGTAGGAGATAAATAGCATTGTAAACCGATGATATAGAAATCTCCGATGAATCAATGCCAATTGTAAAGAAGTTTCACCCCTTTACAAATCATTCAAAGATTGGCGGAATCACCAATCTTTAGAGAGGTCATTCTAAAGTGGAATTATGGATGCTCCAAAATCAAAATGGATAAAAATATGGAAGACAAGACTCGATTTCAGAACAAGTGGGAGTGTTCCAAAGTTCAAGGAATCCTAATCAATAAGAATCCTAACCAAGAGATTTCTAACGAGGTGGATACAGAAGGAATGAAGCTTAGAAAATCTTGATTTCAAAATAAGAAATTTTTTATACCAAAATAATCTTTGAAAATACTTTAAAAATCATTTGGAAATCATTTTATACTTCAAAAATATGTTCTCTCACAAAGAAAGGATTCTGAGATTGATTTCACTCATTCTAGGATATTTCTACCCTATCTCTAATGAGTTTTTGCTCCGAATACTAAGGTTTGCCTAAAACCTCGCTCTGATACCCACTGTAACAACCCGATATTTTCACCCATTCGCATCCACACATGCCGGACTTGAATTGCTCAAAATACCGCGTTGTAAATAAATTTGGAGCAAATGAAATACAATCACAGAATCATAGACACAGAACAATCAGAATAACTCACAGCGTAATATAAAAATAACATAGTAGTCCATGAAGCTACTATAACAGAGCCTCAAACCAAATACATAATATAGTCTGAAAACAACATAATAGAAATCCCAAATACATAGAAGTTCACTAATACATGAGATGAACTATGTAACGACCCTAGATTTTAATTTAATTTAAATTGATAATTAAATGAAATTATGAATAAAATTGTAAGGGAAATTGATTATAAATGGTAGCGAGTTTCCCCAAGTTCAAATATATTCTATATAAATCATTTAAATTTTTAAATATTATATATATATATATATATGTATATATGTGAATGTATATATATATGTATATTTGGGTATATATGAGTCAATTTGAAATTATAAAATCTTGAGTGTATATATATATATTTTGATTTGAATTTAAATCTTAGATGAATGGTTTAATAAATATTTGAGTTATAAAATAAATTAAGAAAAATATATATATATATATATAGTAACTCATAATTAAATATTAAAGTAAGATAACAATAAATATTTAAACTAGAAATAGAAAAATAATATGAGATAAATTTTAATAAAAATAGGAAGTAGAACATTTGCTAAATTCTAACAACATAATAAAATAGAAATTTATTTATATTTCAAAACAAGAAGATTTAAAGAAAATAAAATACATTTAAATATGAAAAGAATGTAGACGAAAATAAAACAAACAAATACAATACAAAGGACTAAAACAAAAGAAATAACATATATAGTAACACATTAGTGTAAAATAGGAAGTAAATGCATAAAAGAATAAACTATAACAACATGACAAAAGTAGAACTTCATTTTTATTTCAAAGTGATAAAGACAAGTAAAATGATATTTTTAGTTAACAATAGAAATTTATTCATATTCCAAAGTATAAGTTAAATATAAAGTGAATTAAACTATAAAAAGAATACAAAGCAAAATATCCACAAACTAACTACATACATAATTTAAAAACAAAGCAAATATAACTAAAACAAAAGTATGCATACAAATAAATACAAATATAAGTACATGTACAAAACAAAGAGGCTGTAGACAAAGTATAGAAACAGCAAGTACAAAGTATCATCCCTAAGCACATACAATATCCTAGCGAACCATACCACATCATCTCAGCCACGATTTGTTGTTCAAATATATCACCTGTAGACTTGTTTTTATATCAACTTCATATGCATCATCTTCTTATACTCAGTCTCATTCATTTGAACTGAAAAGAAAAGAAAAAGAAAAAAAACTGAAATGAGAAACAACTTGAACAAAACAAAGATTTAAAGGAAGAAGAAAAACAACTGCAGTTTTCAAATGGAATGCTCTGTTCACTCTGGAAACAATACAGTGAGTACACATCTGTATTTCAAAGTTTAAACTTGTGTGTTGCTTCGAAATGAATATGTATCTTATGGTATATGCTGTGATGATATGCATGTGTTGTGTGTGTGGCTTTCATCAGAGTATTCTCTGTTTTACTTCCCAGTATGCAAGTTTTGTTGTTTTTCTTTTTCACTGGAAACTGTGAAACCATAGATACATTTAAGTATCAGGTTTACAGAGAACAACACAACAAAGCAAAGAAAAAGATAATTCAAGTTCTTGTTTTATAATCCATATCAGGCCTTAGTTTCAAAACAAGATCGATGTGTTTAAGTATGGGCTATAATTTAAAAATGGTTTCATAATGTATAGAGGTATGTAGAATAGAAGATCAAGATTTTACAGTACAAACTTTAAATATTGGAAATTTCGAATGACACGAATCATTAATTCAAGTGTATAACTTGAATCCTTATATCAAATGATGATTTTTAAGATGGGTTTCGTGATTTTTAGTGGGGTAGTTTGGTAGCAGTTTGAAGTTGAATGGAAATGGGTTTTTGGGGGATTTCTGGCGATCAGTGGTACTAGCGGTGGTAGGGTTGTGCGTGGTGGTGGAGGAGCTTACCGGGGTGGCAGGAAAAATATAGGGATGGTGAGTAGATCACGGTGGTGGCGTCGGCAATTGGTTGAAGTCTGTAGCCCTAGTTTTGTTGGGGTCGAAGAAATTTGATTCGTTCGTCGTCCACGGTGCATCGAGTTGCACGAGACTGGGGGTGATGGAGGCTGGGGTGTAGATGAGGCGGTGGCCGGAGTTGCACGAACTCCAGTGGTTGAGGCGTCGAACACGAGACGTTGACAGGCTTCGAGTGGGAGTCCTGTGCTTGTTCCAGGTTTTAGCATTTAGCTTGATTTCGATTTTCGTGTGAAGGAGGGAGATTTGGTGGGTTGGAGTGTATGAATGGATGATCGTGGTCGTGTAGATGATCGTGGTGATGGTCAGAACGTCGCACGGCGACCGTGCAGGTGCACGGTGCATCTTCTTGTACCTGAAAATGGATTGGGTAGAAGCAGCGTTCCAGTGGGTTTTTACCCGAAGTGGTACTCGAGTAAATCGAGTAAGTGACTCGAAGCAAAATGATAAAGTACCGGGTAAATTTTTAACACTTAAACAAAAATTTGAAATTTACAAAGTCTCGGGTTGGTTTGGAGAAAGACTCGAAGCAGGGCTCGGGTAGAACGTGGATTTCCTCGGGTTTGACTCGGGTAGGTATAAAAACAGTTTTTGAAATTTTAAAACAAAATGCAAGTTTTAAACATTTTTAACTCATTCTTTTAAATAATTGTTTTATTTAAGTATGGGATTGGTTTAAGGTTTAAAAGTAAATTATTTTAATTTAATTAAGTTTTACTTAAAGATTTAATTAAAAGGATTAATTAATTAAAGATTTAATTTATGTGATTAGATAAATTAATGTGATTAATTAAAGATTTATTATTTAATAATTTAAAGGTTAATTAAGTACCGATTACAGATTAATTAATTTGTTAAGAGTTAATTTATTAATAATGAATAATTAAAGGATGACTACTTAAGCATATAATTACTTAATGTAATTGATAAAAGGGTTTTTACTTAATGGAATTAAAGGATAATTACTTAGTGTAATTACATTAAAGGATAGTTATTTAATAATTAAAGATCGATTGATTATTAATTAAGATTTATGAATTAATGTTTAAAAAGTTAATTCATTTAAAGGATAATTAATTAATGAAATTAATTTATTAAGGTAAGTAAATTGAGGATAATTAAATAAATTTAAAGGTTAATTAATAAATGAAGGTGATTAAGGAATGATAATTAATCAAGGAAAAATTAATTAGAGTAATTAATTAAAGATAATTAATTAAATGGTGAATTAGATAATTAAAGATTAATTGTTTAATAATTAAAGGTTGATAATAAAAGGTTAATTAATTTATTTTTAATGGATAATTAATAAATGATTAAAGAATAACTAATCAAAATGATTTGTAAATTATTAATGTTAGTTAACCAGGATTAGTAATTCATAAGGAATAAATTCGATTTAAATTAATCAGATAATTTATTGATCTTACCTATGGATATTTGGATTCTATTGGATGACTTGATTGTTTGATATTCCTGATTTATGATGCTTAGTATATATCCTGATTATGTTGTGATCTGTGATAAATTATCTGTGATGTAATTTACTAGCCGTGGCATATATATTTGTGATCTGTATATAACAGATAAGCGTTATAGTTTATATCGTTTATCAACTATATTCCTGTATTCTGATCTGTGATGATTGTATGCTGTTGCACTACTGTGTATAACCCCTGGACCACACTCATATACACACGAATATGGATTTCACAAGGAAATCGATTAAGTCACAGATTTTTGAAATAGTTTAAATTTGAATATTTGAATTCAAATGTTTTGGGAATGGATTGGGTTTAAAGTGAAAAGCTTTTGAAATGGAATTTCATAGATGAAATTTATTTTGAATAACTCGGTAAAATCTCCAAATTAAATAATTAAATTTGAATTTGAATTCAATATTTGGAATTGAATTCAATGATTATGGTTAAAGATATTATAAATATGTTTGTATGAATTTAAACCATTTTAAAGGTATTATTTTTGGGAATTTGAATTTAACCCAAGGATTTCAACTCGTATAAAAGAATCAGATTTTCTGAGATGAAACTGTTTGTTTTCAAAAGATAAAAGCTTTCAGATAAGAAATGGAATTCCTATTTAATTAGGGGAATTTCAAGATTTAATAGAGAAATGATTTTTCTAAGTTATGAATGAATTCTTTTTTGAATACTATGAATTAAATCTGTTTATTTTTAACAGATTTAAATTGATGATTTGTTTAAATCAAATAGAAATGAAATTGTTTTGAAAGCTATAAGTTAAATCTTTGATTTAAAGATTTAACGAGTTAATCAAATTGAAATGAAAATTGATTTGGAAAATCTGTGAATAAATCTTTTGTTTAAAAGATTAAAATGTGAAAATTGTTTAAACTGTTAAAGATTGTGAAAATGAATCTTTTTGTTTAAAGATTGAAAATGGTAATTTGTTAAGCCATTTGAAGAAAAGTTTTGAATTATTAAGTTGTGACTTAATTGAAATCCCAATATCCATATATTTTAAAAATATTTTCGCTCACTATTCGGTTTAGCCGGGAAAGGACCTTTGGGTCGTATAACCCATTCTGAATATCTGATTCGACGTTATGGATAGCATTTGAAGACCGGTGATGAAGACCGGGTATTTGCGAAAGCGATAGGATGACCTATCGATTGTCTCTGCACTGGGTAGCTCCTGGTATAGAGATTCCCTAAGTGATGGGAATCCGATCGGGATTGTGAATATCCGGGTTGCAAGGACTTCTTTGTAAGTGCCTTCGGTTCTGTTCGAGCCCGGAACAGACTTGTATGGATTGTATGTCTGACATTACAAGTTGAGATATAAAGCAGATTTCTTTCAAATATATTTCTGTTGGTGGCGGAGAATTTATTCTTTTAGCTTAACACCCTTCTCTGAGACGTACGAGCTCAGAGGTTATATAGCTGAAGTTATCAGCGATATATTCCCAATTTGGTAATGTGACATGCTGAGTGTTGCTGTGAAATGATCATTGTGTTGATTATTTGTGATAGGATCATTTATTTGATCGTCTATCTTAGTGATCATTTCTATGATCATTTGTTGACCCAAAGCACGGCTTTTGTATAAAGTGTGTTTTTGTGGACGTGACTTCGTCGAGCCTCACACCCCGGAAATGGTCAAAACAGGAAAGATGCGGCAAGGTTATGAGGGGTAGCTCCCTTTAGGGTATGTACATTTCCTTCTGGATAGAGGTGGTATCATGGTATGGAGCCCAGATATTTAACCTATGTGGTTACCGCGAATTTATTACTTTGTGGTTGTTGGTTTTCGGGATCCCGTGAGAAAGGTCGTTTACGATCGGGGAATGGCGTGCTCGTGTCAGTAGTTACCCAGTTAGGGGTAACCCGGCCTTGTGTTGGCAGAGTTCCGGTTTGGTTCTCGGGGATGTCTTTCCAGAGGCATTCTCATGTGGCAATGGGAAGTTCCTTGGCCTGACCATTTGTTGGAAATCCAAAGAAACAATACGAGACTTGTACAGTATTAGTTGTATAACCTGCCATGGAATGTGGCGGTAACCTGCTATTGAACATGGTTAGCTATAGTAGGCATACGATAATGGTCGTATGTTGGCTAAGATTTATATTCTACTTTAGAAATGAATTTTTCCTACACTATGCACTAGTAATAACATCAAGTGTTTCTTTTTAATGCGTATCAAGCATCTTTGACTATCATAAGGAGAAATCTCCTCCGATTCTGCGTTTGCATTGTGTGTGTGTGCGGGAGGCCTTATGGTAGTCTCATTTTTCAAAAGCATTGCGAATTGACTTTGAAATTCTTTTGTTGAATGTTTTAAAAGATAGACTGTTTTTGTTGCTCACACCAGTCCCACGACTGATCCGGAGTTTATTGTTTCTTTCCTAAACTCTGGGTGCTCATTATTTTCTACACGAGCAGTCTAGAGTTGGGTTTTACAGATAGTTAGATATAGTGGATTATCTGGAGTTGGTTCAGTCTTTGGACCACACCAGCCTTGCTGAGCTTGGTGATATGTTATTGGGGGTTCGAGTTTCTGCTGGATTGATTCTTGGAAATGGAGTTGCAGTTATTTTCGGAGTTCTCTTTTGAAGACTATCTTAGAGTTATATTGTTCCGTATGCTAGATGTTATCTATTTTCTTTTCCGCTGCTATTTATTGTATCATATCTCTGATGTATATTGATATCTATTGGATCATCTGTTGTATCAGATATTGTATCAAAGCTGTATATCAATGTATTATTCTTTTATTCCGCTGTGTTGTTTACTTAATGATTGTTATAAGCTCCGGCGAATCGGATTTGAACGGTCGAATCTACGGCATTCGAATACGATTTGAAGTATGGATGTCGATTTTTGAGCGGGCAAAATCCTACTCGTTACAAACTAGAACAGCTGAAACAGAAATAGATATAAATGTTGATAAGCAGGAACTCTAGCAAAGACCAGCTCCAGAAAGAGAATCCAAAGCTGTGAATACTCAGGCTAACATGAGCATAAAGTAAAACACAAAACACTCGAGTCAGAACATATATACTTATATAATGTAAACCAACTCAAGTGAACTATAGTAGAAATGCACAATAACTTAAAGGATGCTTGGAATCGCCCATCCTTTAAGAATTAGTTAAACTATAAATTATATATATCCTATGGTTAAAATAAAAAATGGCCTTTTATACTTCGAAATCAAATATCATTCAAAAATCCATTTCAAAATATCAAAATATTGTATCTTCCAAACCATATTCATTTATTTAAAATACCATCTCAACCCACATTTCAAAATGGTTTATATTTCAAAACAAATTACTTCATTTTTAAATCATAAAAAAAAAGTTATTATATTTAATAATTATATTATTAAATTTCCAAAAATTTAAAATTTTCAAAGTTCATTCATTCACTTAATTTTATCAAAACAGTGAAAATCCACCTTTCGTAGCATTTAGAAAATGCTACGGAAAGTCACACTTAAAACCGTTTAATTTAACAACACACAGCATTTACGACTGCTGTAATAAGTTTAAATTAGTTTTAAAGCAACTTAGTTAAATTCAACAGTTATAGCACTTACAAAATGCTATAATAACCTTCAATTAAATTGAGCCATTTGGATCATTATTATCAACTATAGCATTTACAAATGATGTATTATCATTTACATTAGAATTAATAGCATTTCAAAAATGCAGTTAATTAACTTCAAATGTTCAATATAATTTCACAAACAATTATATTTTTATTTAAAACATTTTTAACTTATAAAATCATACAATCTCACATTTATAAACATCATTTAATTTTCCCTAAATTAATGATTGTATAAAGTTCAATTTCCATTCAAAAATCAAGGTTTAATAACAATTCACTTATTAAATTCCAATATTCAATTTAAATTCATTAAATTAAATTTCAACTTAACATTTAAGTTTAAATTCTCAAATATAACTTAATTTCATTTTTATTTACTTAACTTAAAATTCACTTTTAAGCCAAATTCACAAATTTTCAATTTTAGTTATATTTCAAAATTCCAACTTAAATATTCATTTACTTAACATTTTAACTTTATTCAAAAATCATCAATATAAAAAGTCATTTTAAATTCATTTAAATTTCAAAATATCATAAATTTATCATAATTTCATATTTAATTTAAATTCCAATTATCACTAAATTTATGTTTCCAAAATAACTTACATTCAAATTTTCTAACTTTTTCATTACTTTATTTCACTTATAAATATTCAGAAAATAAATAGTATTTTACAAAAATTGTTTTTAATTAAGTTTAAGTCAAAATATTACAATATTTACATTTTTAAAATATTTTAAATTTTTTAGAAAAACATATTTTAACTACGGGTCTGCATAAAATTTTCTACGTTAGGTAAAGTGATACTGGTAATCTATCATTTCAACCCGTAATTTACAAAGAAAATCCGGGTTTTATCATTTCAGACCCGTAGTCCCAAGTAAATGAAATAATTTGAAAATCACTCAGGCCTATCATTTCAGCCCGTAACGATTTTCCCTTATTCTAAAGTCCGTTCGGGTATGTATCATTTCAACCGATAATGATTCTAATCCAAAGGGAACTTGCAATGTGATAAACTGACATAAATAACAGAACAGCATAATATAACAGTAACATATGATATAACAGATGTTTAAGCATGGGTGAACATCATATAATCATAACATAGCAGATGTGATATGGTTATGCATTTTACTGATTCAAAAGTGGCCAATTTACTAGTTATATAGGTACATATTGTCTGGTGAGAATAACTCATAGGTTTGAGCTGGAGACACAACGACGAATGCACGAAAGAGATCCAGAAATGCACGATAAAATGACACAAAGATGAGCGGAAGAGCCTAAGTATCAATTCCCTTGAATACAAGTCACACAAAACAATAGAATATACATAAGTTTTCAAATTCAAATACGATAAACTGAGCTATAATTGACTGCACAAATCAAAGCAGAAATGCTTTGCACTTTCTTCCAGCATATATTGGGCTCGGCCATAGGTGTAGTACAAGGTTAAAGCAAGGTTTTTGAGTCAGGTTTGGGTTCCTAAGGGCCGGCCTACCATGGTTTGAAGGTGATGCAAAGTGGTGGTGATGGAAACTACACTAACAAGGCAACATACCTGGATTCAAGGCCAAATTAAGCTCGGCCAAGGCCACTAGGGTCACAACCTTCACTGTAGCAGCCAAGAGGATGATGTGACAGAGTGTCCAGGTGGTGCTGGAGGTGGTGTTGGTGGCGGCCATGGGTTGTGGAATGTGGTGGATGTGGATGATGGTTCGGCGATGACAAAATGATGGAGTTTTTGTTGGATTTTGGGTGATGGATCATGAACAAGGAGGCACGGCTTGGGATTTGGCCAGAGTGGAGGTGTTGATGGTGATGTTCTTAGGTGGTGGTGGAGGTGGCATGGCAGCTGGTGGAGGTGGACGAACCTAAAGAGGCGAAGAACAAGTGCAAACATTATCAAAAAATCAATAAAAGTAAACAAAAAGAAAGAGAAGATTACCAAATTTTTCCCCAAAAGCAAAGGCCGAATTTCTTTTGTTCAGGAATGAGAAAAGAAAGTACGTGAATGAGAAATAGATGTGGTTGGCTGAAGATGCGGAAAATTATGGCTAATTGAATGAAAATTTAGGTTAAATGTGAAAATGTGGAAGATAAAGAGCCATAGGAAAATCGAAAGTCATAACCTTTTCAAATTTCCTTTAATTTCTTTATATAAGTTTAAATTACTGAAAATAATAATAATTTCAGTTAAAAATTCAAAAATGTAACAAAATATAAAATATAGATAAATAAATAATAATTATATATGATAAAAATAAGAAAATAGCTAAGAAAATGCAAACTAGTCAAGAAAATTTGAAAATAAACAGAATAAATTTTGGAAAAGTTATATGTATATGGAAAATATTTAAAAAATAAAGATAATAAAATAAAATAAAAATGCATAAATAAATAAATTTTAATTAAATATAATTTAAATGAAGAAAATAGCAGAAAATTAGGAAATGGCCTTTAAAAATAGAAAATAATTGCAGTAAATTTTAGGAAAATTCTAACATCACTTTAAAAATGTTTTAAAATAAAATATATATATAACATGTCATATAACACATATTAGAGCATGGTTTGACAAATAAAAATATTATTTATATAATTTAAACTAGACAATTTTATTAAATTAATTAGCGTACACACAATATTGTAAAATGCATAACTTTCACAATATAAATCAGATTTCAACGAAACGAAAAGTAGTATTCTTAAAATTTAATCTACTTTCATAATAAAAGATAAAATTCAAAAATTCAAAAATTTAAATTTTAAATTTAAAAGTCAAAGTTTGACCAGATTGACCAAAAATCCACTTTTTTGGAAATATCCTATTTATTCAGGTTTGAATTTATAATTAACACAAAAATCAAAGTATACTCTTAAAATAATTTTTTTTATTCATTTTAATAAATATAATAAAGTTTTTAAATCAGGATTTTCAATTTAAATAATTAAAATAAACAATTAAAATAATTACAAAATACTGGGTTGTTACATATTTTTAAGTAAAATATTACATAAATTTCAAAAAGTCAAATTTAAAAATCATTTCCAAATCAAAACCATTTCCAAATCCAAACAATGTTAATTGTATTTCAAAATACTATAATGAGGTCAATAGCTACCATAGCGCTAGACAATGCTACTACTACCTTTATTACTAAAAAGGTTCAACTTTTAACATATATCAATGTCATATTTAATATGGCCAACTACCAATATTTTTACCATTTAATAATTTATACAATAGGTATACAATTGAATTAAAATTAAAATAATTAATAACAAGGAATTCGGATTCCCCTACAAAATTCCATGTATTTCATTTTTAATGTCATTTGTTTTTTAAAGCGGAAGCTCCACCAAACCAAATCAATAAATCATTCCAACATGTAAACAATAGTTTTTATCTATTGTATATCATCGTAGTATTTAATCAAAGGCGAGATAACTCACCAAAATTTCAGCAGATGCTTAGGTGTTCCAGTTTGATGTAAAATCGAACGACGTTAGATTTTAGCTTAAAATTCTACTTGCTACAAACTCAATGAAATCAGCTCTATCACATAAAAAATACTTGTACGAGTGTAATGCAAAAAACCACGTCTCGATTGGACCTCATATGAAATAGTTATTGATTTTTTAAATTATATAGATTAAAATATAATTAAATAGTTTAATTGCATTACTTAAATTTAATAACCCACCCAAACTCATTATTCCCCAAATCCAACCCTCACTATTCATGTCTGTAAACTCACCACCATCCACTATGCACGCACGCTCTCCTTGATGTCTTAGACCATGAATCAAAATAGGATTCCATCATCGAAGTTCTCTCCATGTGAGCATCACATCCCTCACAATCATGTTGAACTCGATCCTTCCACTCAAAATCCAACCTGACGCCCTCACTTCAGCCACATGACATGTCATGATCCCCCACCGACCATCGTAGCACACCATATTCTAACCTAAGATGCTCCTCCACGCTATAAACCCATAAAATCTAATTTTCCTAACTCTGCCTACATCACCTAATAACCCTATTTCACTTACCTTAAAGTCGAATACCTCTAGGCCCAATCAAACACAACCAAACTTATATAGATCGATCAACACACTTATACGAACTCAAAAATAATTTTGTTTTGAATAAAAGTTATGAGTTTGATTTTTGAATGTTGCTTTGCTTTTATTTTGTTTAACATGAAATGGAAATGTAAAAGAGAAAAGATAAAAGAAAAGTCAGAAATGTTGAAGTTAGTTTTATTTTGTAATTTCTGACATCTTGTTAGATAGAATTCCGTTCGCATATGAAAAAAAAATATGACCGTGCATAAAAATTCGACACGATCTCAAAATAATAATAAAATACATTGGTTATCTTATTCTGTTAAATCTCAAAAATGTCATCTTTTGTCGAAAAATGCATCAAATGATAATTTAAATATTTTCTAAGTTAAAAATTATGGAAAGAACCTATAAATTAAAATCGAAATACGTTAATAAAAATCAAGCTGTTTTATTGAAAATTAATTTCTTATTATTTATCATATTTGACTCAAATTTGAATATTTACATAATTCAAATATTCACATTCAAAACGTTGAAAATTCAGGTCGTTACTTTCATTAAGAGCTTAAAGTGTATGGTCAGGGTCATTTGAATTTGGTAGATTATTTCTTTCTTAAGTCAAATGTCGTCTAGCCATATGCAAATGCTATTTGGTTAGAAGTGGTATTTTCTGGATGTTTGGAAAGTATTTTTTTGATAATATGCCTTAGTTCGTCATCTTAATGGTCACATGAAAATGCATCCTTAACAAATAAGCTCACAAACAGGATCACAACTGCTTTCAGGTGCATAATTGGAGCATCTGGCTAAATTATAAAAAGTTATCAAAAAATGATTATGTAAGGGATAAGAAACCTTTATTTTCAATTCGAACAAAACCTGGTATAGATGTATACTTCAATGTCCCTGCTCACCTAAAAATATTAGATAAGCAAACCCTTTGTAACGTCCCGCCTTTTGTACGCTTTAAATCGATGATCAACCACACGCGTCAGACTTAACCATACAAAAGGGCGGATTGTTATGGGGTAAATAAGAAAAAGCAGAGAAAGAAACAACGAAATAGAATCTTGCAGCGGAACGATAAAATATAATAATCATATATACAGTTCATGAAGCTGTTTTACAAAATATTCAATTATACTTATACAATACATATCAGAGTTGCACATATCAGCGAATAATAATTAATACAGCGGAATACAGTGTGTAGTGGGATATAATAATAAATAATAATAAATCTTCGTCTTCGTCCTCCAGAATACGGTCTTCCAAATCCTGAAATGCTCAGGCTGACCCGAGCGAATTGAAAAGACAAAACACTCGAGTCAGAACTAAAAGATCTTATATAAGTTAAATCAACAGTAAATAATATGAGTGGAATGGCGTCAAAGATGTTTATGGGATTTGACATCCCCTATCCAGTGTCTAACGTGAGTGAGTAACTCAAGAGATGCTTGGGATTCACATCTCCTAAGGAACCGTTAAACTATTTACTATGTAGTAATATTTCGCTATTATAATATTTTCTATTAATAAAATAAACTTACTTTTAAATAGCATTAAGATTTTACATTTTCCACCTTAACACGTAATAGTCCCAGTAATCCATCCAGTATCAGCGCATCTCCAGATCGAGAGACTACCCTAAATACTCCACGGGCTACGGGAGAAATACAAACTCGTACAAGGCGTGTTAGGGTAGGCAACATAGCACAACTAGGAAATGCTGGGTAGATATACCAATTACGCTTCCAGGCTGGTGGTAACGCGCAGCTACCGCCCACCTCGAGCCACACCCCCAAATCAAAAAAACAAAAGTGTCCACCGAATCACTCCAAAAGTCAGAGTATAATATCGAAGGGATTTGTCCGATCAAAGGAGCTACCTCATTAGCCCGTCAATCGCTCCTGTTTTAGCCACCTTATGCTAACTCACGGGAGTCGGGTCCACATATATACCTTAATAGAATGTCTGTAAAATCTAGGCTTTTCAACCATTGACAGTGGTCACAACCGGTAGGCTTTTCAACCATCTCAGCCCCACCGTGGCTTACACTGATATCCCAAACTTGCTTTTACGGCCAGCCTATCGACTGTCACAGCCTCTGCCTACCCAACCCCGTAAAGAGGACATGTGGTGGCAAGAGTCTCCCGTTCGCCACCTAACCGCGAAGCGAGAACCCCCATCACATTTCACCTAGATAAGCAAGACTGGTGTGAAAAGTGACTATTTTTAAATATCGATTCAAATGATAAAATTTCCAAACTGAACAAATCACTTTCAAATTAAATTCTGAAGCTTCTATTATCTTTAGTACTATCAATATGAATTTTACAAGCCTTTGAAATATTTTAATCAGCTCAAAACTGAAGATTCAAATTTTTATTCAACTTTCAATAGATTAAACTTTATAATTTAATCGCCAAATTCATTCTGAAAATTTGAAATTTAAATCAAACCATCATTCAAATATTTAAAATTAATTAAATATTTTCAATTTAAATTGTTCAAAATTTAGGGTCGTCACAATGTCGCCACCATCCTACTTCATTCTGGAATCTCCACCGCGTACACGGTTGTTAAAGTGGTTTTCGGAGTTGGCAGAAAGTATGACAACTTCCGATCCCGGTCTCTTTAACAACCAAACGTTATTATAACACCGCGGTCTTTTCAGAATAGTTTATACTTCAAAACCAGAATAAAATATCAATTTCAAACCATATAAATACGATACCATTTCCAATTTAAAACCAAATCAATATGATATCCTTTTTATTTCAATCAATATAATATCATTTTTATTTCAAATATATCTCTTTTCTAAAATCATAGGCCTTTCAAAAATTCGAAACCAAATGCTAGAAATATAACCTTTCCAAACATAATACCTCGAATTTTATAGCTTCAAAACCATAACTTCCAAAGCTTAAATAGTTTGGATATTCAAACAGTATATAAAATAAAATAGTTTGAATTTACAATTCCTTTATAAAGTAAAATAATTTCCTCCACTTTTCAATTTTATTCACTTTAAATTAAATCTCAATTCATAAATTTTCAACTCACTTTCAGTTTCAATACTTCAATTTCAATATATTTCAAACTTTGATATTAAACAATTTCAAAACTAAGGTTGGAAATTATGATTCAACAATTCATTGTCCTATTATTTAGTTTTGAAATATTTGCATAATAAATCCATTATCATTTGAATAAAGCTCAAATTTCCAATAACTAAATATTTCCTTCAATTTATTTATACTAGAAATATTCGTTTAATTCAACTTGAATGAAAATCAAGTTATAAATATCATACCTTTTAAAACTTCAAGTTTAATAAATTTTTCATGAACTTATGGACTTAAATTCTTAAATAAGCTCAATTTCAAATAAATTTCCAGTTTACCTTCCAATCTTCATTTATTTAAATCCTTATAACCTCTATATTAAAATATGATTTAAATAATTAACAATATTCATTTTAATAAAATCGAACTCCATTATTAAACTTATAATTATTATACAAATTTATACATTGCTTAAATACCTGAATTTAACTATATATAAAATATTTTTATATAATATCAAAAAGAATCCATATTTATTAAGCTATACAATTCTATCCAAAACCATAGAAATCATTTTCAGTGTGTATATATATATATATATACATACCGATGGAGTCTGTATAAAATTTTCTATCTTATGGTCAAGTGATACGGATATTTTTCATTTCAATCCGTAATTTAAAAATAAAATTTACGGTTATATCATTTCAAACCGTAATCCCGAATGAAATAAAAATTTGATAACAACTTGCAGTTTATAACAATATAAATAAAACATCCATTCATCCAATATCAATCATCAAACATTACCACAATCATCATCCAATTCGAACAATAACATTAATATAGAATAGATAATAAATAACAGGTAATTACTGGCAGTTTATACACAATAATAAATTAATTTAATTGGCAGTTTATTTGCAATAATAAATTGAATAACAATTTAATTCAATAAATTAAATTTAACCGGAATGACGATAAAAATATACCAAACAACAATAAATAAATTTCTAATCACATCAAAAATAAATTTAACAAACATAAGAAATTTTAGAAGTTGTGAGTGGGTTAAAACACTCTCCTTTTGAATTTAAATTGAATTTAAATCCAATTTAAACCCAAAATTCCAACAATTGCAGAATTCGTCCGAACCAGCGCCAAAGTGTTCGAAATTTTTATACGATGCCAGCTGAGAAAACCACGCGTGAATCTGAGTCCGTATGTGAAAGTTACACGAGTTAGAAGTTATAAAATTTCAATTTCAAAACAAATAAAATAAAATATTATTTTACACGTCACAAGAGAGGCCACGTCCACTTTCCATCTTCTCGTACGCAAGCTACAGGCACCCTCAGCCCATCACGATCCACGCACGAAATCCTCACCGCCTCAACCTAGGCATCGCTCGCAGCGCCTACCGCCGCCGCTCCTAGCTAAGGTCGCCCCCCCCACGTTGATGATCGACGTCGACAAAAAGCACCCAGCTGCTCCCCAATATTTCCAAACCCTAAGTGAAAATTGCCGTAGATCCAACCGTTAATTTACAAAACGAAGCATACTGATGAACTCCCCATCGTCCACTCTACATAACCCAGAAATGGTTCATCGATCAGTCGATGTTCATCGACGCGCGATGAACGGTCGAAAATGGTTCTGCGATTTTCGGCTAAACAGTGCATCAAATTGAAAAACGGATCATAGAATTGAGAAGCGTTATTCGAGAACTTCGATATATAATTTTCTGAATTTTTTTGAGGAGTTTGAAATTTTGGCTTTGGATTTGATTTGGAATTTCATTTGGATCTGTTGAGGAGGAGGAATAGCTGAATTGTACGTACAGACAAATGGAAAATAGAGAGGCTAGGGTTTATAACAGGGTATATATAGGCAAGTTGAAATAGACTAGATGGACACGATCGGTTTACGCGTTGAACGATTAAATGGCACGAAAAGCCCGTTTCGACTCCGTAACGTCAACCCATATATCAAAATAGATGTTTTAAAATACTTTAAATGCAATGGAACATGTTTCATGTCCAAATTCTATCGTATGAAGAAGTTATGCCAAAATCAAATTATTTCAAATTGATTTCAATTGATTTCAATTAATTGATTTCTAGGCGTTTCAAGCCCGTCGATCAAACGACAAGCCCGATCGCTATAGAACTTGAAATCCTACAATATTTCATCGTTAGAGATCCGATGAAACTGGTTTCATCGAAATCCGAGCCAGTGACCAAATGGCTATTTTTACAGTAATTAAATAAATAAATATACTAATTGAATTAAAATTAAAATTTCAATTCGATAATTAACAAATTTCACCCCTTTAAATTTTCTTTATCATTTACACTAATTTAAACAAATCTGTATGTCAATTTAGAGTTGATAAATCTATAAATTTCAGTGTTAACTTCCAATTTCACTAAATTCAAAATTATAAATTTAACTTCCAATAATTCAATTTAATTTGCTTTCTATTTATTATTCTATCAATTTCATCTTAAGGTATAATTATCATGATTTATATCTTAGTGTGTAAAAATTTCCAATTTCATTTAATTTCAACTAACATAGTAATTAATCTCATTAAATTGCAAAATTTGATTTCCAATTCTATTTAATAGACTAAATAAATATGTAACACGTAACAATTGATACCATTAACTTTTTATTTCATTTATAAATTTATTGCTTACAACAAATGCTACCATTAGTTTCATAATACTAATTCATTCCATATCCATTCATCATACATTATTTTATTAGTAAGTCAACATTTTAAATTATTAATTTACCATTTATATCCCATTATAAATTAATCCACACATTAATTAAGATTTAAATCAAATTAATCATTTCATCTTGGTTCCATTCTTTTATTACATCAACTATTACATTATGAATAAAATTAGCATTTCTTATTCATTTTGTTACATTCACAGTCTCCGTTATTGTCTTAAACTTGCTAATGTAACATTAAAGTTCATTTGATTCTAATTGATTCCCCAATTTAATTTGATAGACCCATTAAACAGGTAACTTATAACAATCGTTAAATTTCACATATGAATTCACTATTCACAAACAAATGTTACAGTTCTTATGTAATGTTGATTTTATTCAATTACTATTTATTATTATTAATTCATTTATTAATTCAATATTCATATTTGTTTTTCTTATATTAAATTATTATCAAATATTCCTATTTACAATCAATTATAACCCAAATAGTTGTTTCAATCAATTGGGATTGCATTGAATTTATTATTTATTAGCTTGCTTTAACATTATTACCTAAATTTACGTTCAGTTACTATTAATCAATATATTATTCATTGGTTAAACCCAACACTTACTTTTATTTACTTATTTTAAATTTTATAACTAAGTGCAACCATTTACATTATTTCATTTAATTGCAAGTTCATTCAAATAGTTAATAATTAACTTTGGTTAACCTTGTTACTTTTCATTTAAGTTATTATCTCCTTATTAATTAACAAATTTTTCATTCTTTCAATATTAAATTACCAAAACTTTATCAAATTAACAAATTTAAATCATTGAAATTTACGGGTCGTCACACTCTCCCCCAATCAAAACTTTTCGTCCTCGAAAAGGAAAAAGGAGGGAAAAGAAGAATTAAGAATCAATATATCTTACTTAAAATATTAAATTTATAAAACTATAAATTTTCAAAATTAATTAATTTGGATAAAATATACCGATTTATAACCATTAAATCTTTGTATACTCAAATTAATAAGGTTTGGAAAACAATTTCAAAATATTTTCTAAATTCAAAATTTACGGAAAATTTCAGTAAAGTCTCCTTTGTCCGGAGAGGCTCGGGAGAAAATATAATATTAAATGTAAAAATATATACATATATTTTCCAAAATAATATATATATATATATATATATATATATATATATATATATATATATATATATATATCCCAACACGGGAAATATATATATATATATATATATATATATATATATATATATATATATATATATATATATATATATATATATAATAGCACTATGAAACCGAAATCCGAAAACGTACCTATTTGTCGGGAAATTACGCTAATTTATGAAATCAAAAGCAGTAGCAATTGCTTCCATAACATGCATTTCACTTATATAATCCAAAAAGGTTAACAATTATATAAAATGAAATGTTAATGTAGTTTCAACCATAAACAACAAATCAATACAACCATCAATCACTTGCAACAAGGCATACAACTATCACATAGAATCAATACAAATCAATCATTCATTCATATCAACAAAACAAATAGTTGTTCGGGTTCAAAACTTCAAATTGTACATAATGAAAAATAAACTACTAAGCGCACCATTTACTCAACAGTCTCTGGTTAAGCTAAATAGATTATTCATACATCTAAACAAATTTAAAGCACCTTTCCCAAACAACCTTAAACCAAACAAATAACACTTCCAAAGAATAAATCAAGTTAAAATTTCCAAATTTCACAGCATTTATTGTTTGATTTCTTTTTTTCATATAATGATTTATCTTTTAATTCACATTTATTTCTTGCAAATTTTCATTTTTATATATTCATATCAAATAGTTTTCTTTTTATTGCATTACCTTCGTTCATTCACTACTTAATTTCATTTATTTACAGTATTCATCCTTCTACCTATTTTTATTATAAATAACCTCAACTTTTGCTTAAGTTTATTGTCATTTCTTTACAACCTTTCAGTCATACTTAAGTTTACACAATTACAACATCAAACTCTTATTTATAAATGAATTTCAATTAACATTCCTATTACATAAGCTTTACTTGTATAATATCCATTACGTTTTCTTATTAACATTTCAACTTTTTACATCTTTTGGTAAGTTGTATATATGCCTTTAAGAATGTCATTAAAATCATACAAGTTTATCTTATTTCTTTTAATTAATTAAATGTTCAATAATAATATCCTTTGTCTTATAGGTTGCACATTTCATATTTCTTTTTATTTCATTCATAACCTAGCATTAAATTTCTTATTTTAATTAAAGGCCCCAATTATTAATTAGTTATATTCTATTTCACTACAATAATTGAAACTATTGATTAACGGAAATTAAGAACTAAATACCGGGTTAAATTTCAAATCAATTTAAAATAACAGATAAATATATACTTACATCAAATTATATTTAAAACAATTTTAAAATTTATATTTGTTTATCAAAATAAATCTGCAGTTAAACTACTACAGTGGCCTTCCCACTTAGAAACTCGAAAATGAATGTCAATGATGCGTGCACTCATCACCGAAAGTATTTTCCAGCGACAGAGAGGGGAGTACGTAAACTATTTCTTTCCAAAGTTTCTTTAAACAATTCTTTCAAATTATATTGAAATATTTATTTTAGAAAGTAGTCTAATAATTTTATTACTATATTTCAAAATCATTCGAAAGTATTTTTCAAAACCCTGGAACTTAAGTTCTAAATTTTCAAACTTTCATTTATTTTTATTTTCAATCTTATTTCAACTATTATTTATAAATTTCATTGCCTAAGAACCAATATATTGCAACCAAATATATATCTTGTTTATAAAAATTTATTTTATATATAGAAAATATAATAGGCAAAATTAATTCATTCACCTATATTAAAAACAAATATTATGTCGGTCTGTCCTATTAAGTGTTTGGAAATCCCTATTGATGTCATAGCGTCCTATGCACCGACAAGAATTTATAACAAAACGGAACAAATTAACACAATATCAAAACCTTTTATAACACTAACAAATACGCTCTCTCATATATATACGCTCAGTGACTCATCATAGGGTATTACTACCCTATTAATAAAGAGTCAGACTCCACAAAGCTAAGGTTTATCGCTAAACCAAAGCTCTGATACCAGATGTAACGTCCCGCCTTTTGTACGCTTTAAACCAACAATAAACCACATACATCAGACTTAAACCATACAAAAGGGTGGACTTTTATTGGGTAGATAAGAAAAAGCAGAGAAAGAAACAACGAAATAGAATCTTGCAGCGGAATAATAAAATATAATAATCAAATATACAGTTTATGAAGCTGTTTTACAAAATATTCGATTATACTTATACAATACATATCAGAGTTGCACATACCAGCGAATAATAATTAATGCAGCGGAATACAGTGTGTAGTGGGATATAATAATAAATAATAATAAATCTTCGTCTTCGTCCTCCAGAATATGGTCTTCCAAATCCTGAAATGCTCTGGCTGACCCGAGCGAATTGAAAAGACAAAACACTCGAGTCAGAACTAAAAGATCTTATATAAGTTAAATCAACAGTAAATAATATGAGTGGAACGGCGTCAGAGATGTTTACGGGATTTGACATCCCCTATCCAGTGTCTAACTTGAGTGCAGTAACTCAAGAGATGCTCGGGATTCACATCTCCTAAGGATCCATTAAAATATATACTATGTAGTAATATTTCGCTATTATAATAATGTCTATTAATAAAATAAACTTACTTTTAAACAGCATTTAGGCTTTACATTTTCCACCTTAACACGTAATAGTCCCAGTAATCCATCCATTATCAGTGCATCTCCAGATCGGGAGACTACCCTAAATACTCCATGGGCTACGGGAGAAATACAAACTCGTACAAGGCGTGCTAGGGTAGGTAACATGGCATGTCCATTCGTGAAGAATTATGGCGAATGGACACTTCTTTTGAAATTTAAATTTTGAACTCATTTGACACCATGTCGACAAGGTCACCATGAGCATGTCGACATCCCAAAGCATTTTTTGATGATTTGATTTTCTTTGAAAATAACCTTTATCTTATATTAAAACTATTTTAAACTTTATAAAATATACTTGACTATAGTTAAAATTCATAAGTAAATATAGAGAGTAATATATATAGAATTTAACTGTAATTTTATATTTAAATCTAAGTATAAATATTTAAAAGTCAAATATATTATATTAAAAGATAGTTTAAAATCAGGAGTAATTTGACTTTGAAATTAAAGATGATTTTGAGGCCAAAATTATTTAAAATCAGGATAGAGGTTTTTGAATATTTTAAAACGAAAGTTTTGAAATCTTTTTGAAAATATGATATAATTTTGAAAAATCATTTTGAATAAAAATTTAGCGGATACTAAACAATGTTCCACTAGATTTTTCGTAGGTTCCATCCTACTTAGGGTTCCATCCCTTTAACAGGCTCGAAGTGGATTCCATTCCATGAATAAATTGAATTTTTAAGATGCCAGTGCTTTTCTATGAGTTTTAACAAAATTTCTAATTAACGAATAAATTACTTGAATTCTTGAACTCTTGATAATCTTGATACTCATGAGTCTTCAATCTCGATATCTTGAATCTCTATACTGTACAGTCTTCATTCTTGGTACCTGCATGGTGAAATCCTGCATATACATATATATATATATATCTAAACTTATAATGTTAGTATTTTTATTTAATAACCTATTCTAAGGTTGTTGTCATCAAAACCATCATCTTACGAACTAACACACGGTTGTTAAAGTGGTTTTCGGAGTTGGCAGACAGTATGACAACTTCCGATTGCGGTCTCTCTAACAACCAAACGTTATTATGACACCGCGTGTAACAACCCGCATATTTATCGATTTTATATTTAAATATTTTATTTAAATATCTTATCGATACTCAGAATTTAGTCCGAAGAGCTAGTTTTTGCATACGGTCGAATTAGGAGTCGGGACCACTTCCATTGAGTTCAAAACGCGGTTTGCGGTCTTTTTAAGTATAAACTTTGATATGTTTGGAGTTAGTGGAATTTTGCTACTTTTTCACTTAGGGCTTTGTTTGGGCTGAGCCCATTAACCCCACTTATTAACTCAGTCCCAACCCTCTCCTCTTCATTTAATTCTTTTCTATTTTCCTAATACTCAAGCTTTTATAACAATGGAGAGTGGAATGGGAAATTGAAACTCAAGCCCTAGTTTTCTTTTGCAAATCAAGCTCTAGCTCCAAACTAATAAAAGAAACTTTGTAAGCCTCTTCTTCTTCTTCTCCAACTCATTCTCTTATCAATTCTAGAAATTCCTAAACCTAACTTTGGGAATGTTCTTCTTTTTGAGCATAGATTCAAGCTCATTTGGGTTGTGTTGAAGAGTGGTTGATTCTCCCTTTGCTTTCAAGCTTCTTCTTCATTGTTTTTGTGAAAAGGTGAGATTTTTATCTCACATCTATGCTTATATCCATCTTTGAATGTCGGGTATGAATTCCTAACACTTATTCATGTGCATTGGATTTTGATTTGGGTTAGTTTTGTGAATATTCCGATTTCAGTGTTTTGAAAGCCAAATCCTTAAAAATCATAGCTTTGATCTTTAATCATGATTTTGTGATGCATCGAAGAGCTTATAGGGCCGGGTAGTCGATTGGCATAAACCCCTAGCGTCCTTTGCTCGTCCGATTTAAATTTGGTGGAGATTCGGCCCTCACTCAAATAGGCTGGGAGGAGCTGGAAACAGGCTCCGGTCGATCGAGCACTGAGGCCGGTCGACCGACCTGCTACAAAAGTGCATAAGACTTCTCTGTCTCTGGTCCGGTCGACCAGCTACAGAGCTCAGTCGACTGACCTTCTTCCCAAGAATTTTCCAGAACAGGGTCCGGTCGACCGAGCTCTATTGCCGGCCGACTGACCTGTTGCTATTTTTCCTATTTCGCCTATTTTGCATGGTTATCAAATTTAATCGATTCGTGTTCTTTCATTATTTGTTGTTATCATTTGTTATTGACTTTGATGACTTCTTTCCTTCGGGAATTTTAGGAGTATCCATTTTGATGGATTCGGTATCGATTTCTTTGGATTTTTATTCACGTCTTCGAATGTGAATTTAGGCGATTGATTGTTTTACAATCATTTTTATGATTTGTCGCTTCAAAATATAAAGGTTTTCAATGCTAGTAGTAAAAATCAAAACCCTTTCTTCAAAACGATTTCAACACTATTTTATTACAAAGCTCGTTTCTTAAACCATTTTCCAATCTATCAGTATATACAAGCCTTTTCTTCACTCGGATGAGAAATCGAATTAAACGGCTTAGAAAAACAAGTGGTATGAAACGCTTTCATTTGCTTCGTCGGTTAATTCTTGGACTTGTTCGATTGAGCCTTTTTGTGACAATTTCCTAGTGAAGATCTACAGTTTGTTCGTAAATATTTAAGTTAAGCTAGTGGTTATGGGACATGAAGCTAAATTCATATATTTACTAGTTTAGTGTAATTGACACTTTCTTGATGATCAACGACGATCATTTTTGTGATTTAGACTAGCAATGTGCAATGTCTCTTTGTCTGCGAGGGAGACTAAACCCAGTTTTGTGCAGTTTCGACTCAAATTGGTTGGGTAGCAACCCATGGTCTTCGGGCCGTTTGTGGAGCTTCGGCTCAATTTGTGATGATTAGCATCCATGGAATTAGCGTTCCGTTTGTGATACACGTGTTGGTGAGCTTTATGGTCCCGTTTTTGATAGGCCTTTCCCCCTTCTTGTGATTGATCGTCTCTACGATCATTTTTGTGATTTCTGGATTTCCATTGATGGTTTCTAGAATTTGTGTTTCACCAATTTTCTTGATTTTCATTGATATGTATTATCAATATTTGTGCATTGGTGAATTTGTGTGTCATTAACTTTTTTGTGAATGAAGATATTGGGTATGACATTCCTTTTGATCTTTGAGAAGATTCTGGTGATACTGATTAATCTCTTATTGATTTTCAATTTTTATACTTATCACAGTATGGCTTTATGGTTATCATATGTTTTTTCACATCTCTTATTCTACATCATTTTATCTGATATTTATAGCAAGACTGATCCGTTTATTATTTTCTTATGAAATAATACTTGGGTCAGACCGAGATGTTACAGGTGCTTCTGCTTGACTTCACTTCTAGGATTATCATCCTGACTTTTGACTAACTACTTAGATTAGTAGTTTTTGGTTCTATACATTTGAGACGTAGAATCATAGTTGTGTACTTATTCTTTTGTATAGCACATGTTGCTATTCTTTTGTGTCATTGTGGATCTTTTCGACCACTATTCTGATGTTCACTTTCATGTGTTATATATTCATATCTTTTTCCGCCTTTGTATATGGATGTCTATGACTGATTTGTGTTATGTTTATTTCTATATTTGTTTCCGAAGTCATTATAGCCACTGTGTAGTAGCTTTGAGTTTGTGTCGGTATGTCGGATTTCCTCTTGAAAAGAATGCAAGTTATATTTTATCTGGCATATCGGTACTCGCACAAAGCAATTATATAGATGGTCGCTCCTCAACAGCCTTATTCTCCGTGCTAGTTGATGGCATTACACCGTAGTGTCCTTAGCTAGCATGGGTATAGAGGTGGGGCGTCACAGCTTGGTATCAGAGCCAAACTTCGGAACAATGTAGAATAATTTAACAAGGATCATCGTCCTAAGTCCTTCTTAGGAGTCGTGCCTTAGGATTTAATTCGAGTCTTCGTATTGATTCATCCTATTTTCTTTATGATTCCTTGTTTTATCTATCAAGATTGCTTGATATTCATTTGGTGAATAACCTTTTTCTTCTTCTTTCTTTATTTCTAAAGGAAGAGAAATGGTTAGACCTGGCCGTCCCAGCGCCGGTCAATCTAGTGCTACTCCCCAAGATGGAGTTTTTATGTCTGCCCAACAGCTTCTTGATCTAGTAAAGAATGCTCAAGCAGCCGGTTCTAATCCGGAACCAACTCATCCTAAGTCTGGATTTGCATGCTTGTGCAACGATTATACCAACTTAGGTGGGAAACCATTCAAAGGTTCTGAAACTATTATTAAAATCCAGGCTTGGCTGAGATCGTGCGATAGAATCTTTTCCCGCATGAATCTTATTGATCTTCACCGTGTTCAGGTGGCCTCTAGTATGCTCCAAGAAAGGGCATTAGACCGGTACAAGCTTCTGATTTCTAAAATTATTGAAGCGGCTCTTACTTGGGAGAAATTTCGAGAGCGCTTCGAGTTAAAATTCATACCAGAAGCAGAGAAAGTGACATTGGCTCGCCGCTTTATTGACCTTGTTCAAGGTGAATCTTCTGTGACAGACTATGTCGCATCTTTCGAATCTCTTTCCAAATACGGGGTTGATTACATTAACACCCCATTGAAGAAACATCTGAGATTTGTTTATGGCTTGAACAAGAGTCTCAAGAAGCCATTACTTCTAAAATTTGAAGTTTCTTTTGATCAACTGATTAATATCGCTCTTCGTCTTGAGAGTCGGATAAGGAAAGCGATGTCGAAATTGTGGGTGCCAAACCAAACTTCAACAACAACAAGAAAAGGCCTAACAAATTAAAAGGTCCTTATCCCAATAAGAAAGGGAAGCAAGCAACCCCTATGGCAAATACTTCTTCCTTTGGTCGTGGGGAATGCTATAATTGTGGTTCGAAGGACCATTACGCGAACAAGTGTCCAAAGTCCCTCTCTTGTCGCTACTGCAAAGGTCCCGACCATGTTATATCTTCATGCCCCAAGCTTCAGGGCAAGAGGGAGGGAAAGCTGCATGTGGCTCTAGCCCCTGGCAACACATCTCGTGGTCAAGGTACATCTCATTCTATCCTGGATGGCATTATTACATTTCACGATCAACCTATTCGAGCTCTTTTTGTTACGGGAGCATCCCATTCTTTTATTTCAAAAGAACTCATTGATACTTTTTCTTTAAGTGTTGTTGCTTTAATGACTTCTCTGAGAATTGCGAATCCGGTTGGTGGATCCGCAACGATTAGTTTTCTTTGTAAAGATGTGGAGATTATTTTGTGCGATTTTTCTTTCCTAGCCGATTTGCATGTTATGCGTTACTTAGGCTTTTGAAGGATTTTGGGAATGGAATGGCTTAACCGTTATGAAGCTCATATCCTATGTCCTGAGCGGACTATTCATTTTCGACATCCTCAATCTGTTAAGCAGATTTCTATTATTCTCAAAGATTCGGATTCCACTTTATCTGCATCTTTATATTCTTTAAATCCTCGTGATGATGATAATGATGATGAGGAAGACGTCATTTCTCTTATTCACGTTGTTCGTGAATTTTTCGACATATTTGAGCCCGTTTTAGGATTACCACCTAAGCGAGCAATTGAGTTTAGAATTAATCTCATCCCTAGAGCTCAACCTATTACTCGTCCTCCTTATCGTATGTCCAATAAAGAAAATGAGAAGATGCGCAATCAATTATCCGAATTGGAGAAGAAGCAATTTATTCGCTCTAGTTCCTCTCCTTGGGGAGCTTCGGCTATTTTTGTGAAGAAATCCAATGGTACACTTAGGCTTTGCGTTGACTACCGCAAGTTTAATGATCTTACTATAAAGAACAAATATCCTTTACCTCAGATTGATGATCTATTCGATCAACTTAGTGGTGCTAGAGTCTTTTCACAATTAGACTTAGCTACAGGTTTCCATCAGCTTCGTATTGCAGAGGATAGCATTCCTTTGACTTCATTCCGTACTCGATATGGATCTTATGAATGGCTTGTTATGCCATTTGGTTTAACGAATGCTCCAGCTTATTTCGTTGACCTTATGAATAGAGTTTTCAAAGACTTCCTCGATCGATTTTTTCCCATCTTCATTGATGATATTCTTGTGTATTCAAAAACCAAGGAGGAGCATGAAAAGCATCTTCGGATTGTGTTGGAAACTCTTAGGAGCAATCAATTGAAAGCAAAATTTTCTAAATGCCACTTTTGGCAATCTCGTATGAAGTTTCTCGGTCATATTATTTCCGAATCCGAAATTTCCGTGGATCCTTCAAAGATTGAAGCGATTCAAAATTGGTAGAGACCGGAGAGTGTGACGGAGATCCATAGCTTCCTTGGATTGGTAGGTTATTACCGCCGTTTCATAAAGGACTTTTCTAAAATTTCCGTGCCTCTTACTAGTTTAACAAAGAAAGGTGTTAAATACATTTGGTCGGACAAATGTGAAGCTTCTTTTCAGAAATTAAAAGAACTCCTTTCTCATGCTCCTATTCTTGTTATTCCCGAGGGGAATCAAGATTTCGTTGTTTATACCGATGCTAGTCGCGTTGGTTTGGGTGCCGTTCTTACGCAAAGAGAAAGTGTTATTGTTTATGCTTCTAGGCAATTGAATCCTGCTGTGTCTAGATATGCCACTCATGATTTAGAACTCGCAGCTATTGTTTTCGCCTTTCGTATTTGGCGTCATTATCTTTTGGGAGAAAAATTTATTCTATACACCGACCATAAATCTTTGAAGTATCTATTTTCTCAAAAGGAACTAAATTTGCGTCAACAACTTTGGCTTGAATTTCTTGCATCTTATGATCTCGATATTCTTTGTACTCTCGCAAAGGGAAATCGTGTTGCCGATGCACTTAGTCGCAAGCAACAAGCGGTTGTTTCTATGATGATATCTGAATGGAATGATCTCGGAATTTTATCCACTTGTGAAATTCGAGATCGAGTTTCCGATTTATGTTCATCTCTTGTTTTATGTAGTCTTGAGGCTCATCCTTCTCTTTTAGACCGCATTCTTGAAGCTCAAAAGCTAGATCCCGAATTGGCTCTTCTTGGCCAAAATTTTAGGGATAAAATCGATATTGGAAGTATGAAGGACTTTGATATTGATTCTCGTGGCAGCATTCGAAAATTTGGTAGACTTATCGTACCAAATATTAGTGATCTTCGTAGAGATATTTTAGAAGATTCTCATCGTTCGAAATATACCATTCATCCTGGTAGTAGTAAATTGTACGCGGATATGAAGCGACTTTATTATTGGGAGGGAATGAAATCTGATATTTCTAATTTTGTTAAGTGTTGCATGACTTGCCAACTTGTCAAAGCCGAACATCAAAGGCCCGGTGGGTTATTGCAACCTTTAGAAATTCCAATTTGGAAGTGGGACCAAATTTCCATGGATTTTGTAGTCGGCCTTCCCCGTTCTCGTTTGGGTCATGATAGCTTATGGATGATAGTTGATAGAATCACTAAATCCGCCATTTTATTCCCGTTCGGTCCAATCGAACCGTTCCTCTCTTGGCCAAACTTTTTATCAAAGAAATTGTTAAATTGCATGGAGTTCCTACTTCTATTGTTAGTGATCGTGATCCATTGTTTACTAGTGGATTTTGAAAGAGTCTTCAAAAAGCTTTGGGAACGAAGCTTAATTTTAGCACCGCTTATCATCGTCAGTCCGATGGACAAACCGAGCGTGTGAATCAAACTCTTGAAGATCATCTTCGTGAATGTGTTTTGATTTTGGTGGAAGTTGGGAAGATCACATTTCTCTTGTTGAGTTTTCCTATAATAATAGCTTCCAATCTAGTATTAGTATGGCTCCTTTTGAGGCACTCTATGGAAGGCCATGCCGTTCTCCTTCTTGTTGGCTTGAGGCCGGTGAGAAGCTGGTTTTAGGTCCAGATTTTATTCGTGATTCCACAGAAAAGATTGACCTTATTCGTCATAGGATGAAAGAAGCCTAAAGTAGGCAAAAATCCTATGCCGATAACCGAAGAAGGAGGTTAGAATTTTCTGTGGGAGATTTTGTGTTTGTTCGTGTTTCACCACTGAAAGGTGTTGTGCGTTTCAGTCGATCGGGAAAGTTAGCACCTTGATATATTGGTCCATTTCCCATCTCCGAACGTATTGGTTCCGTGGCTTATTGCCTTCTATTACCAGCTCAGTTTTCTGCTATTCATGACGTGTTTCACGTTTCTCAATTACGGAAGTGCCTTCAAGATTCCGATTCTATTCTTGAGCCCGGTGTTGTGGAAGAAATTGAAGTTTCGTCGAATTTAACTTATGAGCAACATCCTATTCGTATTATTGATTCGGAGGTTAAACGCCTTCGAAATAAAGATGTTCCGCTTGTGAAAGTTCAATGGTCCTCAAATCCTAAAGATTGCTCTTGGGAATCTAGAGAGTTCATCGAGCAAACACATCCGTACTTACTTTCCCGTGCTCTTTAAGGTGAAATTTTTATTTCAAATTTCTTTTGTGATGAATATGCTCTCATGGTTGTTACTATATATCTTCTGCTTAAATATTGTGAGGACGCAATTTCCTTAAGGAGGGGAGTCTGTAACAACCCGCATATTTATCGATTTTATAATTAAATATTTTATTTAAATATTTTATCGATACTCGGAATTTAGTCCGAAAAGCTACTTTTTGCATACGGTCGAATTAGGACTCTGGATTACTTCCATTGTGTTCAAAATGCCGTTTGCGATCTTTTTAAGTATAAACTTTGATATGTTTGGAGTTAGTGGAATTTTGCTACTTTTTCACTTAGGGCTTTGGTTTGGGCTGAGCCTATTAACCCTACTTATTAACTCAGTCCCAACCCTCTCCTCTTCATTTACTTCCTTTGTATTTTCCTAATACTCAAGCTTTTATAACAATGGAGAGTGGAATGGGAAATTGAAACTCAAGCCCTAGTTTTCTTTTGCAAATCAAGTTCTAGCTCCAAACTAATAAAAGAAACTTTCGTAAGCCTCTTCTTCTTCTTCTTCTTCTTCTTCTCCAACTCATTCTCTTATCAATTCCAGAAATTCCTAAACCTAACTTTGAGAATGTTCTTCTTTTTGAGCATATATTCAAGCTCATTTGGGTTGTGTTGAAGAGTGGTTGATTCTCCCTTTGCTTTCAAGCTTCTTCTTCATTGTTTTTGTGAAAAGGTGAGATTTTTATCTCACATCTATGCTTATATCTATCTTTGAATGTCGGGTATGAATTCCTAACACTTACTCATGTGCATTTGATTTTGATTTGGGTTGGTTTTGTGAATATTCCAATTTTAGTGTTTTCAAAGCCAAATCCTTAAAAATCATAGCTTTGATCTTTAATCATGATTTTGTGATGCATCGAAGAGCTTATAGGGCCGGGTAGTCGATTGGCATAAACCCTTAGCGTCCATTGCTCGTCCGATTTAAATTTGGTGGAGATTTGGCCCTCACTGAGATAGGCTGGGAGGAGCTGGAAACAGGCTCCGGTCGACCGAGCTCTGAGGCCGGCCGATCGACCTACTACCAAAGTGCATAGAACTTCTCTGTCTCTAGTCCGGTCGACCAGCTACAGAGCTCAGTCGACCGACCTGCTTCCCGAGAATTTTCCAGAACAAGGTCCGGTCGACCGAGTTCTGTTGTCGGCCGACCGACCTGTTGCTATTTTGCCTATTTCGCCTATTTTGCGTGGTTTCCAAATTTAATCGATTCGTGTTCTTTCTTTATTTGTTGTTATCATTTTTTATTGACTTTGATGACTTCTTTCCTTCGGGAATTTTAGGAATATCCATTTTGATGGATTCGGTATCGATTTCTTTAGATTTTTACTCACATCTTCGAATGTGAATTTCGGTGATTGATTGTTTTACAATCATTTTTGTGATTTGTCGCTTCAAAATATAAAGGTTTTCAATGCTAGTAGTAAATATCAAAACCCTTTCTTCAAAACGATTTCAACACTATTTTATTACAAAGCTCGTTTCTTAAACCATTTTCCAATCTATCAGTATATACAAGCCTTTACTTCACTCGGATGAGAAATCGAATTAAACGGCTTAGAAAAAATGGTGGTATGAAACGATTGCGTTTGCTTCGTCGGTTAATTCTTGGGCTTGTTCGATTGAGCCTTTTTGTGACAATTTCCTAGTGAAGATCTACAGTTTGTTCGTAAATATTTAAGTTAAGCTAGTGGTTATGGGACATGAAGCTAAATTCATATATTTACTAGCTTAGTGTAATTGACACTTTCTTGATGATCAACGACGATCATTTTTGTGATTTAGACTAGCAATGTGCGATGTCTCTTCGTCTGCGAGGGAGACTAAACCCGGTTTTGTGGAGTTTCGACTCAAATTGGTGGGGTAGCAACCCATGGTCTTCGGGCCGTTTGTGGAGCTTGGCTCAATTTGTGATGGTTAACAACTATGGAATTAGCGTTCCGTTTGTGATATACGTGTTGGTGAGCTTTATGCTCCCGTTTGTGATAGGCCTTTCCCCCTTCTTGTGATTGATCGTCTCTACGATCATTTTCATGATTTCTGGATTTCCATTGATGATTTCTAGAATTTGTGTTTCACAAATTTTCGTGATTTTCATTGATATGTATTATCAATATTTGTGCATTGGTGAATTTGTGTGCCATTAACTTTTTTGTGAATGAAGATATTGGGTATTACATTCCTTTTGATCTTTGAGAAGATTCTGGTGATATTGATTAATCTCTTATTGATTTCCAATTTTTATACTTATCACAGTATGGCTTTTTGGTTATCATATGTTTTGTCATATCTCTTATTCTACATCATTTTATCTGATATTTATAGCTAGACTGATCCGATTATTATTTTCTTATGAAATAATACTCGGGTCAGACCGAGATGTTACATGTGCTTTTGCTTGACTTCACTTCTAGGATTATCATCCCGACTTTTGGCTAACTACTTAGATTAGTAGTTTTTGGTTGTATACATTTGAGACATAGACTCATAGTTGTGTGCTTATTCTTTTGTATAGCACATGTTGCTATTCTTTTGTGTCATTGTGGATCTTTTCGTCCACTACTCTGATGCACACTTTCATGTGTTATATATTCATGTGGCGCCCCACCTCAATACCCACGTTAGCCAAGAACACTACGGAGTAATGCTGTCAACTAGCGCAAAGAATAAGGCTGTTGAGTAGCGACCATCCATGTAACTTCTTTGTGCAAGCACCGATATGTCAGATAGTATAGCATGCATTTAATTTAAGAAGGAAGTTTGACATACCGATACAAACTCAAAGCTATCACACGGTGGCTATAAATTAATCTTCAGAAACAAATATAGAAATAAACATAACACAATCGGTCATAGACATCCATATCACAAAGGCGGAAAAAGATATGAATATATAACTAACACATGAAAGTGAACATCATTGTAGTGGTCATGAAAGGACCACATACACAAAAGAATAGCAACACGTGCTATACAAAAGAATACATCTATGAGTCTATATCTCAAGTGTAAACGACAAAAATTGCTAATGTAAATGGTCAGCCAAAAGTCAGAGTAGTAAATCACTGGGGTAGAAGTCAAGCAGAAGCACCTGTAACATCTCGGTCCGACCCGAGTATTATTTATAAGAAAATAATAAACGGATCAGTCTAGCTATAAATATCAGATAACATGATGTAAAACAATAGATATGGCAAGAACATATAGTAACCATAAAGACATACTATGATAAGCATGTAAATGAAGATCATCAAGAGATCAAACAATATCAAGAGAATCTTCTAAAAGATCCAAATTCACCTAAAAAAAGTGATGACACACAAATTCACCAAGACATAAAAGCTGGAAAATCATAACAATGAAAGTCATGAAAATAGGTGAAGCTCAAATTCCAGAAGACTACACAAGAAATCCAGAAATCACAATATAGGAGCATGAAAACTCACAAAATGGGAGCATGAAAACTCACCTACACGTGTAACACAAAGCGAGACACTATCTCATGGTTGCAAGCCATTAATTTTGACATACGAATGGCCCGAAGACCGTGGGGCGCTACCCCACATATGTGATGGCGAAACATCACACAAATGCGATGGCGAAACATCACAAGAGCGGGGTCTAGTCTCCCTCGCAAACAAAGAGACATCGCACAATTGCTAGTATAAATCACAAAAATGATCGTCATGATCATCAAGAAGTGTCAATCACATTAAGCTAGTAAATATATGAGTTTAGCCTCATGTCCCATAACCACTTGCTTAACTTAAATATTTACGAACAAACTGTAGATCTTCACTAGAAAATTGTCACAAAATGTTCAATCGAACAAGTCCAAGAATTAACCGACGAAGCAAACGCAAGCGTTTCATACCACTTGTTTTACTAAGTCATTTAATTAGATTTCTCATCTGTGTGAGGTAAAGGTTTGTATATACTAATAGATTGGAAAACGGTTTGGAAAAAGAGCTTTATGTTAAAATAGTGTTGAAATCGTTTTAATGAAAGAGTTTTGATATTTACTACTAGTGTTGAAACCTTCATATTTCTAAAGTTGTTATCCCGCCTTATTAGCAAGCCCGTGATACCATAAAATCGATCGAGAATCCCAAGATAGCTTGTCTCGAAGAATGGTCAACTCAGCATCTCAACAAAGCAAGTTCTGTTGAATGTTTTTCAGATAAGATCCTCTACGGAGGAGGGGTCCAGGGGGGTGGCAACCCCCCAAGGTGGGGGTGCGGGGCAACGCCCCGTCCAAAACGGTACGACTTAGTGAAGACCTAAGGGAGGATAGGATCGAGCGACCTACGAGTATAAGGGGTCGAGAGACCTAGGGGTTGCGACCTAGAGGTGTTCGCGAGTTAATAGAGGTACGCGAGCTAAAGTCTCAAACAAGGCCTAACGACCTAACTGCTCGCGACCTAAGTGAGGAAACAGGTCAAACGACCTAGTGGTTACGACTTAGGGGGTGTTTGCGACCTAAGTACGCGACCTAATGTGGTCAACGACCTAACTCGGTCGCGACCTAACGGAGCAAAGGGGCAAACGACCTAACTGGAGTCATGGTCCTGTGACCTAAAGGGGGTCAACGACCTAACCACATGGAGGCCGAGCGACCTAAAGGAGAACAAGGTCAAGCGACCTAAACGGGGTACGCAACCTAGTAGAGTAAGGGGGAAACAACCTAGGGGCTTACGACCTAAAAAGGAACGAAGGCCAAGGACTTAAAGCCCAAACGAGTTAACATATGTTGCGACATACATGGTAACGACCTAGCGAAGAAAGGCAGAGCGACCTAGTGGCCAAAGCGACTTAATGTTAAAGGAGCCATGCGACCTAAGGCGTTAACACGCGAGCGACCTAAGGCGGTAGCTCGCGAGCGACCTAAGGCGGTAGCTCGCGAGCGACCTAAGGCGTTAGCTCGCGAGCGACCTAAGGCGTTAGCTTGCGAGCGACCTAAGGCGTTAGCTCGCGAGCGACCTAACTCCGAACACGCACAAATGGCCAGAATGACCTAAATGCAGAAAATTCACCAAAACGCTAAAAATTGGAGATTTTCGCCAATCCAATCCAAACCAAATGCAATGTACATGCTAAAGTGATAGGAAATCATTCCCAAACATCCGTGATAGTTATAGACAAGAATTTGAGATAAAAATCTCACCTTTGCACAAATTCAATGAAGAAGAAGCTTGAAGTCAATAAAGAAACAACTACAAGCCTGAATCCAATGTCTTTACTTTGATTTTGGAGTTGGATGTTGAATTTGCTAATGAACTTGGGCTTGTAATTTTAATTTCCCTTTCCACTCACCATTAATGCTAAAACTAGAGTTAGGTAGGAATTTATGAAGTGATGAGGAGGAGGGGTTGGAACTTAGGTTTAATAGGCTAAACAACCCAAAGTCCAAAGCGGGAAAAGTTAGTGAAATTCCACTAACCCCAAACATATCAAAGTTTATACTTAAAAAGATTGTAAACGGCATTTCGAACTCAATGGAAGTGCTCTCGAGTCCTAATTTGACCGTTTGCAAAAAGTAGCTTTTCGGACCAATATCCGATTAATGACGAAATATTTAAATAAAATATTTAAATATAAAATCGATAAATATGCGGGTTGTTACAATTCATATCTTTTTCCGCCTTTGTGATATGGATGTCTGTGACTGATTTGTGTTATATTTATTTCTATATTTGTTTTCGAAGTCATTATAGCCACTGTGTAGTAGCTTTGAGTTTGTGTCGGTATGTCGGATTTCCTCTTGAAAAGAATGCAAGTTATATTTTATCTGTCATATCGGTACTCGCACAAAGCAATTATACAGATGGTCGCTCCTCAACAGCCTTATTCTCCATGCTAGTTGACGGCATTACACCGTAGTGTCCTTGGCTAGCGTGGGTATAGAGGTGGGGCGTCACACCGTGGTCTTTTCAAAATAATTATACTTCGAAACCAGAATATAATATCCATTTCTAAACCATATAAATAGATATCATTTCCAATTTAAAACCAAATCAATATGATATCCTTTGTATTTCAAATCAATATAATATCATTTTTATTTCAAATATATCTCTTTTCAAAAATCATAGCCCTTTCAAAAATTAAAATATTTCGAAACCAAACACTTGAAATATAACCTTTCCAAACATAATACCTCGAATTTTATAGCTTCAAAACCATAACTTCTAAAGCTTAAATAGTTTGGATATTCAAATAGTATATAAAATAAAATAGTTTGAATTTAAAATTACTTTATAAAGTAAAATAATTTCCTCCACTTTTCAGTTCTATTCACTTTAAATTAAATCTCAATTCATAAATTTTCAACTCACTTTCAGTTTCAATACTTCAATTTCAATATATTTCAAACTTTGAGTATTAAACAATTTCAATACTATGGTTGGAAATTATGATTCAACAATTCAATGTCCTATTATTTAGTTTTGAAATATTTGCATAATAAATCCATTATCATTTAAATAAAGCTCAAATTTTCAATAACTAAACATTTCCTTCAATTTATTTATACTAGAAATATCATTTAATTCATCCTGAATGAAAATCCAATTATAAATATCATACCTTTTAAAATTTCAGGTTTAATAAATTTTTCATCAACTTATGGAGTTAAATTCTTAAATAAGCTCAATTTCAAATAAATTTCCAATTTACCTTCCAATCTTAATTTATTTAAATCCATATAACCTCTATATTAAAATATGACTTAAATGCTTAACAATGTTCATTTTAATAAAATCAAACTTCATTATTAAACTTATCGTTATTAAACAAATTTATACATAGCTTAAATACCTGAATTTAACTATATATAAAATATTTTTATATAAATCAAAAAGAATCCATATTTATTAAGCCGTATAATTCTATCCAAAACCATAGAAATCATTTTCAAAATATTTTTATATATATATAGACCGACGGTGTCTGTATAAATTTTTTTATCCTATGGTCAAGTGATACGGATATTTATCATTTCAATCCGTAATTTAAAAATAAAATTTACGGTTATAACATTTCAAACCTTAATCCCGAATGAAATAAAAATTTGATAACAACTTGTAGTTTATAACAATATAAATAAAACATCCATTCATCCAATATCAATCATCAAACATTATCACAATCATCATCCAATTCAAACAATAACGTTAATATAGAACATATAATAAATAACAGGTAATTAGTGGCAGTTTATATACAATAATAAATTAATTTAACTGGCAGTTTGTTTGCAATAATAAACTAAATAACAATTTAATTCAATAAATTAAATTTAACTGGAACGACGATAAAAATATACCAAACAACAATGAATAAGTTTCTAATCACATCAAAAATAAATTTAACAAACATAAGAAATTTTAGAAATTGTGAGTGGGTTAAAACACTCACCTTTTGAATTTAAATTGAATTTAAATCCAATTTAAAACAAAAATTTCAACAGTCTCAGAATTCGTCCAAACCAGTGCCAAAATGTTTGGAATTTTACTAAGATCCTAGCGGAGAAAACTACGCGTGAATCTGAGTCCTTATGTGAAAGTTACACGAGTTAGAAGTTATAAAATTTCAATTTAAAAACAAATAAAATAAAATATTACTTTACACATCACTAGAGAGGCCAGGTCCACTGTCCTTCTTCTCGTACGCAAGCTATAGGCACCCTCAACCCATCACGATCCACGCACGAAATACCCATCGCCTCAACCTAGGCGTCGCTCGCAGCGCCTACCGCCGCCGCTCTTGGCCAAGGTCACGGCCTCCCCACGTCGACGATCGACGTCGACAAAAAACACCCAGTCGCTCCCCAATATTTCCAAACCCTAAGTTAAAATTGCCGTAGATTCATCCCTCAATTTGCGAAACGAAGTATACCGATGAACTTCCCATCATCCACTCTATAAAACTCAGAAATGGTTCGTCGATCAGTCGATGTTCATCGACGCGCGATGAACGGTCGAAAATGGTTATGTGATTTCTGACTAAATAGTGCATCGAATTGAAAAACGGATCACAGAATTCAGATGCGCTCTTCGAGAGCTTCGATATATAATTTTTCTGAATTTTTTTGAGGAGTTTGAAATTTTGGCTTTGGATTTGATTTGGAATTTCAATTGGATCTGAAATTTTATTGTCTGCCATTGAAGAGGAGGAATAACTGAACTGTACGCATAGACATATGAGAAATAGAGAGGCTAGGGTTTATAACAGGGTATATATAGGCAAGTTGAAATAGACTAGATGGACACGAGCGGTTTGTGCGTTGAACGATAAAATGGCCCGAAAAGCCCGTTTCGACTCCGGAACGAAATTGGATCAACCCATATATCAAAATAGATGTTTTAAAATATTTTAAACGCGATGGAACGGGTTTCACATCCAAATTCCATCGTATGAAGAAGTTATGTGTAACGACCCGGTATTTTCAACCATTTGCATCCGCACATATCGTACTTGAATTGTTCAAAATACCGCGTTGTAAATAAAATTTGGCAAATCTCAGAATATACAGTAAATAAATAATCACATAATCATAGACATAGAAATCAGAATACTCACAGCGGAATTAAAATACTATAGTGGTTCATGAAGCCACTATCACAAAGTCTCAAAATAAGTATAAATTACATAGTTTTAAAACCAAATATAGTTTGGAACAACCAAAGAAAATCTCAATATTCAATTTGTCTTGATTTCATAAGCTATGATAAGAACTGAACAGAAATTAGGCAGCAGCTTGGTAAAGATGGTCTTCAGCAGTCCTAGTTCCGAGGAACGAAGTCCGAACGGATACTCAGGCTGACCCGAGTGTAAAATAAACATAAACACTCGAGTCAGGACATACATACTTATACAGTGTAAGCTAATTCAAGTGAACTGTAATATAAAGACAAGTAACTTAACGGATGCTTGGGACCGTCCATCCTCTAAGGATCCGTTAAACTATTTACTATGTAGTAATATTTCGCTATTATAATAATGTCTATAATTAAAATAAACATACTTTAAAATAGCGTTAAGGAGTGACCCAATATTCCCCGTACTGGGCGTCGTCAGAGGGAACTCCATAGATATGGTACAAAACCAAAATCATATAAGGCTTGCTAGGGTAGGTGACACGGCACAACTAGGCAATGCTAGGGTAGATATACCAATTACGCTTCCGGACCGGTGGTAGCGCGTTGCAGCTACTACCGCCCACCTCGAACAACACTCCTAAATCAAAAGGTGCGCACCAAACAAGTACAGAGTAATAGAGCATACGAAGAAGTGCGTCCGGTAAGAGGTGTTACCTCCTTAGCCCGTCGATCGCTCCTGTTTTAGCCACCTTATGCCAACTCACAGGAGTCGGGTCCACGTACATACCTTAATATAATGTCCCCACCATCATACTTCATTCTGGAATCTCCACCGCGTACACGGTTGTCAAAGTGGTTTTCGGTATCGACAGAGAGTAATCCCATATCCAATCCCGGTCTCTTTAACAACCAATGCTATTAATACCCATGGTTATAAATTTCAAAATAGTTAATATTAAATCAAAATACTTCATTTTAACTTTTAAAAGTGAAGTTATTATATTTACGAATCGAATATCCAAAAATCTCAATTTCAGCCACTGCAACACTTAACTAGTGCTACTGTAACCTTTTTATTTATTCGGGTTTAATTTAAATTTCACGACCACAGCACTTACAAAGTACTGCAATAGCCCTTAATTAACTTTTAGCTTTTAGTTCAGTTGCATCAACTACTACACTTACAAAGTGCAGTAATATCCCTTACAACAGTTTTAAGTTAATTAATTTATTTTAGACTTCAATATAAATTCATCAATAATTCAACTTAAATTTTAAACTAAATTAAATAATAAAAAAATCATATTATCCATTTGAAATAGTCATTTAAATCTACCCAAAAATTTATGATTTTTATGAAGTATGTTCCACTAATAAATATCAACCTCTCAAGGCTTTACTTATTAAAGTTAAATGCCTAAATTTCTATATTTTTCTATATTCAAAATTTTCTTAACCATTTAGTTGAATTACCATTTCAATATATAGCTAAATTTCCTCTTTATTTATTAACTTACCTTTTATTCTTAAACCAAACTTCCATTTCTAAATTAAGATATATTTCTAATTTTATGTTTAAGTATTTATTTATTTAACTATTAAATTCATAGAAAATTTAATAACACCTTATTAATTTATTTAAATTCCAATTTACATCAAAATTTATTATATTTACATACTTAGCTTGAATTCCATCAAAATTTCCAAAATGAATCTATTACTTCAAAGTCCAACTTACCATTTATTTATTTATTTATACATTTAACTTGTATAAGACTAACAACAATTATTTTAACCCAATTTAAATAAAAATATTAAAATATATATATTTAAAATACTTATAATTTCCATAAATAAATATATATATATATAATAACCACAGGTCTGTATAATATTTTCTAACCTAGGTCAAGTGATACAGATAATATATCATTTCAATCCGTAATTTACAAAGTAAAACCCTGGTTCTATCATTTCAAACCCGCAATCCCAAGTTAAATAAATAAATAAATAAACAATATCGTTCATGCCTATCATTTCAGCTCGTAACGATTTCCATTCTACAGGGAACTTGCAGTGATAAACAGTATATAAATAAATAGTATAACTGCTTAAATATAACAGTATATAATATGACTGATGATGTGTCAAATTAATAACAGGGTTTTTAACATCGTAAATTTATATCACAGGAAAGAAAAATAAAATATAAATATTCTACAATTACACTTGTTATTAATTTACAGATCTATAAGTACGTTTGTCTAGTGAGAATACTCACCTTTCCGAAGCTGCAGATTCTATTTAAACCACGATATCCTCACCGACAAAAAGAAGTGTCCAAAAGGCACGATTAATTTTTAGCGGAAGCAACAACTTGATTCAAATCTTGAACAAGATGAATAAGTAAAACTGAGTACTGGAATTTAATTACGGATAAAGCAAAATTTTTTTTGCATGGCCCTTGCCTAATTAGAAAGCTCGAATGCATGCACGCATGAAATTTCACGTCATGGGCATAGAGGATTGGTTACAAAAGCTATAGGTGGCTCAAATTTTATCTACTTCAAAAATGCAAAAGGTAATTTCAACTTAGTCTCTAGTTGGACAACACAACACTATGCTTGACCCATATATCCATTTTCTGACATGCACGCATATTTTACTTCTCCCTTTATTATATATATATATATTAATAATGTAGAGGTGGAGGATGTAAATTTGCTCAAGGGTTTTGTCAGCAAAAGAAAATGTAACAACCCGCATATTTATCGGTTTTATATTTAAATATTTTATTTAAATATTTTATCGATACTCGGAATTTAATCCGAAAAGCCACCTTTTGCAAACAGTCGAATTAGGACTCGAGACCACTTCCGTTGAGTTCAAAACGCCGTTTGCGATCTTTTTAAGTGTAAACTTTGATATGTTTGGAGTTAGTGGAATTTTGCTACTTTTTCACTTAGGGAACCCCACTTATGTATTCAGTCCCAACCCCTTCTCCTCTTCATTACTTCATTCCTCATTTCCTAATATTCAAGCTTTTATAACAATGGAGAGTGGAAGAGGATATTAAGACTCCAAGCCCCAGTCTTCATTAGCAAATCCAACTTCTAGCTCCAAATTCAAGAGAACCCATTGGTAAGCCTTCTCTTCTTCTTCTCCAACTCATTCTCTTATCAATTTCAGAAATTCCTAAACCTAACTTTGGGAATGTTCTTCTTTTAAAGATTAGAATCAAGCTTCTTGTGTTGGATTTGAAGAGTGGTTAATTCTCCTTTGCTTTCGAGTTTCTTCTTCATTTGTTTGGATTCAAAGGTAAGATTTTTATCTCACATCTATGCTTATAATTATCTTCGATTGTTAGGTATGAATTCCTAACACTTATTCTTGTGCAATTGCTTTTGGTTGAGATTGATTTGGTGAATATTCCAATTTTTAGTGTTTTGAGTTCAAATCCTTAAAAATCATAACTTGAATGTTGGAACATGTTTTTGGTGACGCATCGAGGAGCCAACAGGATCGGGTAGCCGATGGGCGTAATCCCCTAGCGTCCATGCTTGTCCGATTGTAAATTGAAGAGGTTTGCACCTCATTTGATAGGTTTCAATTTGCAGAACATCATGTTCGGCTGACCGAACCCCTGGGCCGGTCGACCGACCTGCTACTAAAGTGCATAGGCACCTTTCTGTCTCTGGTCCGGTCGACTGGCTACAGGGCTCAGCCGACCGACCTGCTTCCCGAGGATTTTTTAGAACAGGGTCCGGTCGACCGAGATCTGTTGCCGGCCGACCGACCTGATGCTGTTGCCTATTTCGCCTATTTTGCGTGGTTTCCAAATTTAATCGATTCGTGTTATTTCCCTATTTGTTGTTATCATTTGTTATTGACTTTGATGACTTCTTTTCTTCGGGAATTTTTGGAATATCCATTTTGGTGGATTCGGTATCGATTTCTTTGGATTTTATTCATGACTTCGAACGTGAATTTTAGTGATTGATTGTTTCTACAATCATTTCGATGATTTGTCACGTTGAAAATATAAAGGTTTCAATACTAGTAGTAAATATCAAAACTCTCTCATCAAATGATTTCAACACTATTTTATTACAAAACTCGTTCTCTTAAACCGTTTTCCAATCTATTAGTATATACAAACATTTTCCTCATTCGTATGAGAAATCTAATTAAACGACTTAGTAAAACAAGTGGTATGAAACGCTTGCGTTTACTTTGTCGGTTAATTCTTGGGCTTGTTCGATTGAATCTCTTGTGACAATTTTCTAGTGGAAATCTACAATTTGTTCGTAAATATTTGAGTTAAGCTAGTGGTTATGGGACATGAAGCTAAGCTCATATATTTACTAGCTTACTGTAATTGACACTTCTTGATGATCATGACGATCATTTTTGTGATTTAGACTAGCAATTGTGCGATGTCTCTTTGTCTGCGATTTAGACTAGACCCCGTTTCTGTGTGATTTCGACTCACACATGTGGGGTAGCGCCCTATGGTCTTCGGGCCATTCGTGTGTCAAAAATTAATGGCTAGCTACCATGAGATAGCGTCTCGTTCGTGTGATACATATATAGGTGAGTTTTCATGCTCCTGTTCGTGTGATAGGCCTCCCCCCTTTTTATGATTTCTGGATTTCGTGTGTTGAATTCTGGAATTTATGCTTCACCAATTTTAGTGATTTTCATTGATATGATTTATCAGTTTTTGTGCATTGGTGAATTCGTGTTTCATTGACTTGTTGTGAACACAAGTTTTGGGTATGATACCCTTTTTGGATCTTTGTGAAGTTTTTTGTGATATTGATTAATCTAATGTTGAGTTTCAATTACATACTTATGGTAGTATGCCCGTATGGTTATCATATCTTAATGCCATATCTCTTATTATATATCATGTCATCTGATATTTATAGCTAGACTGGTCCATTTATTATTTTCTTATAAATAATACTCGGGTCAGACCGAGATGTTACAGGTGCTTCTGCTTGACTTCTCCCTAGGGATTCATTACTCTGACTTTTGGCTAACTATTTAGATTAGCAGTTTTTTTGTATACACTTGAGATATAGACTCATAGTTGTATTCTTTTGTATAGCACGTGTTGCTATTCTTCTGTATTACTGTGGATCTTTTTGACCACTACTCGAATGTACACTTTCATGTGTTAGTTATATGTTCATATCTTCTTCCGCCTTTGTGATATGAATTATCTGTGACTGATTTGTGTTATGTTTATTTCTATATTTGTTTCCGAAGACACTATAGCCACTGTGTAGTAACTTTGAGTTTGTGTCGGTATGTCGGATTTCCTCTTGAAAGGCATGCAAGTTATATTTTATCTGACATATCAGTACTCGCACAAAGATATTACACAGATGGTCGCTCCTTAACAGCCTTATTCTCCGTGCTAGTTGACAGCATTACTCCGTAGTGTTCTTGGCTAGCGTGGGTATAGATGTGGGGCGTCACATTTTGGTATCAGAGCCAAACTTTTGAACAATGTAGAATAACTTAGCAAGGATCATCGTCCTAAGTCTATCTTAGGAGTCGTGCTTTAGGATTTAATTCGAGTCTTCCTACCGATTCATCCTATTTTCTTTATGATTCCTTGTTTTATCTATCAAGATTGCTTGATATTCATTTTGTGAATAACCTTCTTCTTCTTCCTTCTTTCTTTCTTAAGGAAGAGAAATGGTTAGACCAGGTCGTCCCAGAGCTAGACCATCTAGTGCTCCACCTCATGATGGAGTTTTGATGACTACCCAGCAACTTCTTGACCTTGTCACGAATGCTCAAGCAGCTGGTTCTAATCCGAAACCTACTCACCCTAAATCTGGGTTTGCACGTTTGTGCAACGATTAACCAACCTGGGTGGGAAGCCATTTAAAGGTTCTGAATCTGTCGTCGAGGTCCAGGCATGGTTAAGGACCTGTGATCGAATCTTCATTCGCATGAATCTCGTCGCTCTTCACCGTGTTCAGGTGGCTTCCAGTATGCTCCAAGAAGGAGCATTGGACTGGTACGAACTTCTTATTTCTGAGATTAATGAAGCGGATCTCACCTGGGAGCAATTCCGGGAACACTTCGAATTAAAATTCGTGCCGGAAGCAGAGAAGGTGACATTAGCTCGGCGTTTCATAGACCTTGTTCAGGGTGAAGCCTCCGTGACTGATTATTATGCATCCTCCGAGTCTCTTTCCAAATATAGGGTTGAATACATCAGCACCCCATTGAAGAAGAACAAAAGATTTGTTTATGGCTTAAACAAAAATCTCAAGAAGCCATTACTTCTAAAATTAGAGGTTCCCTTCGACCAACTCATTGATATCGCTCTTCGTCTTGAAGAGGCGGATAGGGAAAGTGATGTTGAAGTGGTGGATTCCAAACCAAACTTCAACAACAAGAAGAAGCCAAACAAATTCAGAGGTCCTTATCCCAGTAAAAAGGGTAAACAGGAAACTCCTGCTGCGAAGACTTTTTCTTCTACTGAAGGGAAATGCTGTAGGATCTAGATTAACCCTAGAGGGGGGGGGGGGGTGAATAGGGTTATAGCAAATTTTCTCGATTTAAACACAGAAATAAACTGCAGAAATAAATATGCTGAAAAGTAAATCACACACAAAATTTACCCAGCTTCGGCAACCCCTGCCTACTGCTGCATTCACAGATTTCTATTAGAATTAAACAGTATCACGCTTACAACAACTCTACTAGACTCGCAGACCCTTTTGCTCCCGCTCACAAACACTCTACTAGACTCGCACACCCTGCTCCCGCCTATAGAGTTTCGCTCACTCGCAAACACTGCTCCCGCCTATCGAGCTTTGCAAACTCGCACTCCCTGCTTACTGAACTAATTCAAAATAGACAATCTGACACTACCTAACCTAGGTGGTGATTTACTAACTTTTTGGTTCGTAAAATAAAAAACAATAAATTAAAAAACAATAACTCTAAAAACAATATTAATAAAAGCCTTAAAACAAAAACAAAACCCCCTTTTTATTTTTAAGGACCGGCCCACTATTCTTTCAACCCGTTCCCTTCTATTTGTTCGTGAGAAACAATGGCGGCCTCTCTTTGTTGAATTAGGGCTTCGGCTCTTTCTCGAATTAGGGCTTTGTTCTGATGCTCGATTCTCTGATTTGATGGCTTGCGTCGCTTGTTCTCTGATATTCGATTGTGGTTAACTTTGAAATTGTGAATTGTTCGGCTTGCTCGTTGATCGAATTCCTTTCTTGCTCGGTATGTAATGCTTTTGCTTTTACTGATTTTGTGCTTTCTGGAATTCGATACATTGATTGCCGATGATGATTGGGTTATATATGCGTTTAATTTCCTGAATCTTCGATCGTATATATTTATTTGAATTTGTCAATTTTGTGCTTCGGCCATTCGATTATACTTGGATGCTCGTGATTTTTTCTTGACCAATTCATTCGTGTAAATCCTCGATTGCTTGATTGACACGGTTTTGAATTGCGGCATTGAATTGCCGTGCTCATCACGGTGTTGATTTTTGACTTTGTCAATACTGCATACGCACTTGAATTTTTACTTTCAATATACATTCATGAATTCTTCTTTGACTTCGATATTTTGTAAATTGGCTTCGGCCACTGTCTGCATTCCTGTTGCACTTTCACCTGCTAACTAATCTTCATTCACTTCAGTATTCTTCACTGCCTGTATTTGTGTCATTCACGGCTTCAACTTGAATATGTTGTGATGCTTGTGATTGTCACTATGTTGCATGGTTATTGATACATGGTTGTTCTGTTGGTTCTTCTCATCCTGATGCCGAACTTGATATGAAATTCTGGTGGCATTGCTTTGTTGTATCATGATACTTGGTCGAGTTGATTGTTGCATTGTCACTGGTTCATTTGATAGCACTGTACTGTTCTTTGTTGAGTTGATATATTTGTGGTCTTCATTTGGTGATTTGTACTTGGTGCAGTTTCCATATTTATGCTCGAGCTTGCATGTGTACCACTGATCATACTTGTGATATTCATTTGGGTTTGTGTGTTGTCTCTGACCTGAGCATGTGTACTGTGGCACTGAACTTGATCTCTGTTGTATTCATCTTTGTTCTGCATCACTTGTAGCTTGCTACTGTATCATTGAGTAGCTGTCGTCTGTACTTTTAGTCGAACTTGTATTGGTGCATTGCCGCCATGTTGGTTCGAATTGCACTTGCTCTTTTGTACTACTTCACCATGTCACTTTTTGATTGATGCTGCATCACTTATAGCTTTATGTATTCATGTGTTTGTCTGCATTCACTCTGGCTTGTGTTATGATTGCTGTGAAGTTGCAGTCTGCTTGATGCTGTAGCTTTATGGTTTTGTAGTTGTTCTTCTAGTTGGATATGTTAGTTGCGGCCTTGACTTGTTGTTATTTGTACCTGGTCTCTGTACATTTCTCTGACTGTTTGCATATACTTTTGGTCATGTTGTATTTGGTCTTCATTGACTTCATGTTGCATTATGATGTTGTCTGGACATTTGGTCTTCATGTGAGGTTGTAGCTTTGGTCTTTGTTTGTTTGATCACCTTGCTGTTCCTGTAGTTGGTCACTGATGCAGTTTGAAGCTTTGAACTGTTTGCTTTTGCATTCATTCATTTGTTTATTTAATCATTTGACTGGCTGTTGTAGTCGAGCTGTATTCATGTACAGATGCATTTGGAATTTGAGTTGTCTGCTATCATGAATTCGAATTGGACTTGCTTGATCATTGACTTTCTTTTTGCACTTGCACACTTGCTCTTGTTGGCCACGCACATGAGTTGGCGAGGCAGTGCACACGTGTATGAATGTACACGTGTGTATTGCAGCCACTTATGGTTACCTGTCCCTGTAATATCTATCAAGTGTATATATCGGTGTGCACGGCCTTGTGGCATATACAGTGATACACTGTGTATGTCACAAGTTGTTCGTGTATGATGAATTCAAATTTAAATGATGACGAACAACCCAAATAACTGAGGCAAATATTATTTTCAAAAACCATATTTTATTTTTGAATTGCAAAAATATTTCTTTTTCAATTTTACTGCGTTAGTTTATATTTTTGCAGATTGCTCAGATGCTGGATTCAAACCGGAATGCAGTTGAAGACAAAAATACGAGTGTGAGTGATATGTAGTGAGGTTATCAATGTAAATGTGATGTGATTGTAATCAAAAATGTATATGTATAGTGAGAGCATGAATTTGTACTATTCAAGTTTGTAATAAATATTCGTTTGAATAAAATATTCGTTTGAATTCAAAAAGCTGTGTAACTTGTTCTGTTTGAATTCAAATTCAAATTCCGTGTAATTTATTTTATTCAACAGATATTTATCTAACCAAATACATACTATACAAAATATTTGTTTGAATAAAATTTCTGTTTGAATTCAAAATCTGTTTAACTTGTTTTGTTTGAATTCAAATTCAAATTCTGTGAAATTTAATTTTATTCAACAAATATTTATTTAACCAAATACATACTATACAAAATATTTGTTTGAATAAAATTCCTGTTTGAATTCAAAATCTGTTTAACTTGTTTTGTTTGAATTCAAATTCAAATTCTGTGAAATTTAATTTTATTCAACAAATATTTATTTAAACTATGAAAAAATAAAATAGTACATTACCAAATACATTTATATGAATGTGTATATGTTTATTATCATCAAACAAAAATCATATAGCGCAAAGCGCATATTCAACAAATGCTTTAACTGTGGTTCCAGAGACCATTTTGCGAACAAGGGTTCAATGCCCCGTCGTTGTCGCTACTGTAAAAGCCCGGACCATTTTATGCAGGTATGTCCCAAACTTCAAAATAGGAAGGAGGGAAAGTTAAATGTTGCTCAAGCCCCTGGCAACACATCTCGTGGTCAAGGTATTTCTCATTCTATCCTTGATGCTATTATTATATTTCGTGATCAACCTATTCGAGTTCTTTTTGATACGGGAGCATCCCATTCTTTTATATCAAAAGAGCTTGTTGATACTTTTTCTTTAAGTGTTGTTGCTTTACGGACTTCTTTGAGAATTGCGAATCCGGTTGGTGGATCCGCAACGCTTAGTTTGCTTTGTAAAGATGTGGAGATTATTTTGTGTGATTTTCCCTTCCTAGCCGACTTGCATGTCATGCGTTATTTAGGCTTTGGAATGATTTTGGGAATGGATTGGCTTAACCGTTATGAAGCTCACATCCTATGTCTCGAGCGGACTATTTATCTCCGACACCCGCTATCTGTAAAGCAGATTTCTATTATTCTTAAAGATTCGGATTCTTTTTTGACTGCATCTTTATATTCTCTAAATCCTCGTGATGACGATAATGATGATGAGGAAGATGTCATTGCTCCATTCACGTTGTTCTTGAATTTTTCGACATATTTGAGCCTTTTTTAGGATTGCCACCTAAGCGAGCAATTGAGTTCAGAATTAATCTTACCCCTGGAGCTCAACCTATTACTCGTCCTCCTTATCGCATGTCCAATAAGGAAAATGAGGAGATGCGCTTACAATTATCTGAATTGGAGATGAAGCAATTTATTCGTTCTAGTTCCTCGCCTTGGGGAGCTTGGGCAATTTTTGTGAAGAAATTCGATGGTACTCTTAGACTTTGCATTGATTATCGCAAGCTTAATGATCTTACTATCAAAAATAAGTATCCTTTACCTCGGATTGATGACCTATTCGATCAACTTAGTGGTGCTAGAGTCTTTTCACAATTGGACTTGGCTACCGGTTTTCATCAGCTTCGTATCGCAGAGGATAACACTCCTTTGACATCGTTTCGTACCCGATATGGATCTTATGAATGGCTTGTCATGCCATTTGGTTTAACGAATGCCCCGGCTTATTTCGTTGACCTTATGAATCGAGTTTTCAAAGGTTTGCTCGATCGGTTTGTACTCATCTTCATTGATGATATTCTGGTGTATTCAAAAACCCAGGAGGAACATGAAAAGCATCTTCGGATTGTATTGGAAACTCTTAGGAGTAATCATTTAAAAGCAATATTTTCTAAATGCCATTTTTGGCGATCTCGTGTGAAGTTTCTCGGTCATATTATTTCCGAATCCGGAATTTCCATGGATCCTTCAAAGATTGAAGCGATTCAAGATTGGAAGAGACCGGAGAGTGTGACAAAGATTCGTAGTTTTCTCGGATTGGCGGGTTATTACCGTCGTTTGATTAAAGACTTTTCTAAAATTGCCGTCCCTCTCACTAGCTTAACAAAGAAAGGTGTTAAATACGTTTGGTCGTACAAATGTGAAGCCTCTTTTCAGAAATTAAAAGAACTCCTTTCCGATGCTTCTATTCTTGTGATTCCCGATGGAAACCAAGATTTTATTGTTTATACCAATGCTAGTCGCATTGGTTTGGGTGCCGTTCTTATGAAAAAAGAACGTGTTATTGCTTATGCTTCTAGGCAATTGAAGCCAGCCGAGATTAGATATGACACACATGATTTAGAACTCGCGGGTATTGTTTTCACCCTTCGAATTTGGCGTCATTATCTATTGGGAGAGAAATTTATTCTTTATGCGGATCATAAGTCTTTGAAATATTTATTTTCTCAAAAGGAACTTAATTTGCGTCAACAACGTTGGCTCGAGTTCCTTGCACCTTATGATCTTGATATCCTTTATACTCCCGGTAAGGGTAATCGTGTCGTCGATGCTCTTAGCCGTAAACAACGAGCAGTTGTTGCCATGATGATATCCGAATGGAACGATCTCGAGATTTTATCCACTAGTGAGATTTAAGAGCGCGTATCCGATTTATGTTCATCTCTTGTTTTATGTAGCCTTGAGGCTCATCCTTCTCTTTTAGATCGCATTCTTGAAGCTCAAAGGCTAGATCCCGAATTGGCTCTTCTTGGCCAAAATATTAAGGATAAAATTGATATTGACGGTTTTGAAAGACTTTAACATCAATTCTCGTGGCGGCATTCGAAAATTTGGTAGACTTATCATGCCAAATATTAGTGATCTTCGTAAAGATATTTTAGAAGATTCACATCATTCTAAATTTACCATTCATCCCGGTAGTAGTAAAATGTACGTGGATATGAAGCGACTTTATTATTGGGAGGGGATGAAATCTGATATTTCTAACTTTGTTAAGTGTTGCATGACTTGCCAACTTGTCAAGGCCGAACATCAAAGGCCTGGTGGGTTATTACAACCTTTAGAAATTCCAATTTGGAAGTGGGACAAAATTTCCATGGATTTTATCGGTGGCCTTCCCCGTTCTCATTCGGGTCATGATAGCTTATGGGTTATAGTTGATAGACTTACTAAATCCGCCCATTTTATTCCCGTTCGGTCTAACCAAACCGTTCCTCTTTTGGCCAAACTCTTTGTTAAAGAAATTGTATAATTACATGGAGTTCCTACTTCCATTGTTAGTGATCGCGATCCATTGTTTACTAGTGGATTTTGGAAGAGTCTTCAAAAAGCTTTAGGAACGAAGCTTAATTTTAGCATCGCTTATCACCCCCAGTCCGATGGACAAACCGAGCCTGTGAATCAAACTCTTGAAGATCTTCTTCGTGCTTGTGGGCTCGATTTTGGTGGAAGTTGGGAAGATCATATTCCTCTTGTTGAATTTTCCTATAATAATAGCTTCCAATCTAGTATTGGTATGGCACCTTTCGAGGCACTCTATGGAAGGCCATGCCGATCTCCTTCTTGTTGGCTTGAGGCCGTTGAGAAGCTGGTTTTAGGTCCAGACTTTATTTGGGATTCCACAGAAAAGATTGACCATATTCGGCGTAGGATGAAAGAAACCCAGAGTAGGCAAAAATCCTATGCCGATAACCGGAGAAGGAAATTAGAATTTTCTGTTGGAGATCTTGTTTTTATTTGTGTTTCACCAATGAAAGGTATTGTACGTTTCAGTCGGTCGGGAAAGTTAGTACCTCGATATATTGGGCCATTTCCTATCACTGAACGTATTGGTTTCATGGCTTATCGCCTTTTGTTAGGCTCAGTTTTCCGCTACGCATCACGTGTTTCATGTTTCTCAATTACGAAAGTGGCCTTCGAGATTCTGATTCTATTCTTGAGCCCGGTGTTGTGGAAGAGATTAAATTTCGCCTAATTTAACTTATGAGCAGCATCCTATTCGAATTATTGCTTCGGAGGTCAAACGACTTCAAAATAAAGATGTTCCGCTTGTTAAGTTCAATGGTCTTCAAATCCTAAGGATTGTTGTTGGGAATCTAGAGAGTTCATCGAGCGAACGCATCCTGACTTACTTTCTCATGCTCTTTAAGGTGAACTTCTTACTTCGAAATTCTTTTGTGTTAATATGTTTTATGGTTGTAACTCTATATCTTCTTCTTAATTATTGCGAGGACGCAATTTCTTTAAGGAGGGGAGTCTGTAACAACTCGCATATTTATCGGTTTTATATTTAAATATTTTATTTAAATATTTTATCGATACTCGGAATTTAGTCCGAAAAGCCACTTTTTGCAAACAGTCGAATTAGGACTCGAGACCACTTCCGTTGAGTTCAAAACGCCGTTTGCGATCTTTTTAAGTGTAAACTTTGATATGTTTGGAGTTAGTGGAATTTTGCTACCTTTTCACATATGGCTTTAGTTAGCGCTGAGCCCATTAACCCCACTTATGTATTCAGTCCGAACCCCTTCTCTTCTTTATTACTTCATTCCTCATTTCCTAATATTCAAGCTTTTATAACAATGGAGAGTGGAAGAGGAAATTAAAACTCCAAGCCCTAGTCTTCATTAGCAAATCCAACTTCTAGCTCCAAATTCAAGAGAACCCATTGGTAAGCCTTCTCTTCTTCTTCTCCAACTCATTCTCTTATCAATTTCAGAAATTCCTAAACCTAACTGTGGGAATGTTCTTCTTTTAAAGCTTAGAATCAAGCTTCTTGTGTTGGATTTGAAGAGTGGTTGATTCTCCTTTGCTTTCGCTTCTTCATTTGTTTGGGTTCAAAGGTAAGATTTTTATCTCACATCTATGCTTAGAATTATCTTCGATTGTTAGGTATGAATTCCTAACACTTATTCTTGTGCAACTGCTTTTGGTTTGGATTGATTTGGTGAATATTCCAATTTTTAGTGTTTTGAGTTCAAATCCTTAAAAATCATAACTTGAATGCTAGAACATGTTTTTGCTGATGCATCGAGGAGCCAACAGGACCGGGTAGCCGATGGGCGTAATCCCCTAGCGTCTGTGCTTGTCCGATTGCAAATTGAAGAGGTTTGCACCTCATTTGAAATAGGTTTCAATTTGCAGAACATCAGGTTCGGCCGACCGAACCCCTGGGCCGGTCGACCGACCTGTACTAAAGTGCATAGGCACCTTTCTGTCTCTAGTCCGGTCGACTGGCTACAGGGCTCAGCCGACCGACCTGCTTCCCGAGGATTTTTTTAGAACAGGGTCCGGTCGACCCAGCTCTGTTGCCGGTCGACCGACCTGATGCTGTTTTGCCTATTTCGCAAATTTTGCGTGGTTTCCAAATTTAATCGATTCGTGTTATTTTCCTATTTGTTGTTATCATTTGTTATTGACTTTGATGACTTCTTTTCTTCGGGAATTTTTGGAATATCCATTTTGGTGAATTCGGTATCGATTTCTTTGGATTTTATTCACGACTTCGAACGTGAATTTTAGTGATTGATTGTTTCTACAATCATTTCGATGATTTGTCACTTTAAAAATATAAAGGTTTCAATACTAGTAGTAAATATCAAAACTCTTTCATCAATGATTTCAACACTATTTTATTACAAAACTCGTTCTCTTAAACCGTTTTCCAATCTATTAGTATATACAAACCTTTTCCTCACTCGTATGAGAAATCTAATTAAATGACTTAGTAAAACAAGTGGTATGAAACGCTTGCGTTAACTTCATCGGTTAATTCTTGGGCTTGTTCGATTGAATCTCTTGTGAAAATTTTCTAGTGGAAATCTACAATTTCTTCGTAAATATTTAAGTTAAGCTAGTGGTTATGGGACATGAAGCTAAGCTCATATATTTACTAGCTTACTGTAATTGACACTTCTTGATGATCATGACGATCGTTTTTGTGATTTAGACTAGCAATTGTGCGATGTCTCTTTGTCTGCGATTTAGACTAGACCCCGTTTCTGTGTGATTTCGAATCACACATGTGGGGTAGCGCCCCATGGTCTTCGGGCCATTCGTGTGTCAAAAATTAATGGCTAGCTACCATGAAATAGCGTCTCGTTCGTGTGATACATATGTAGGTGAGTTTTCATGCTCCCGTTCGTGTGATAGGCCTCCCCCTTTTTTATGATTTCTGGATTTCGTGTGTTGAATTCTGGAATTTATGCTTCACCAATTTTAGTGATTTTCATTGATATGATTTATCAATTTTTGTGCATTGGTGAATTCGTGTGTCATTGACTTGTTGGTGAATACAAGTTTTGGGTATGATACCCTTTCTGGATCTTTGTGAAGATTTTTGTGATATTGAGTAATCTCATGTTGAGTTTCAATTACATACTTATTGTAGTATGCCCGTATGGTTATCATATGTTTATGCCATATCTCTTATTCTATATCATGTCATCTGATATTTCTAGCTAGACTGATCCGTTTATTATTTTCTTATAAATAATACTCGGGTCAGACCGAGATGTTACAGGTGCTTCTGCTTGACTTCTCCCCAGGGATTCATTACTCCGACTTTTGGCTAACTATTTAGATTAGCAGTTTTCGTTGTATACACTTGAGATATAGACTCATAGTTGTATTCTTTTGTGTAGCACGTGTTGCTATTCTTCTGTATTATTGTGGATCTTTTTGACCACTACTTGGATGTAAACTTTCATGTGTTAGTTATATGTTCATATCTTCTTCCGCCTTTGTGATATGAATTATCTGTGACTGATTTGTGTTATGTTTATTTCTATATTTGTTTCCGAAGACACTATAACCACTGTGTAGTAACTTTGAGTTTGTGTCGGTATGTCGGATTTCCTCTTGAAAGGCATGCAAGTTATATTTTATCTGACATATCAGTACTCGCACAAAGATATTACACAGATGGTCGCTCCTCAACAGCCTTATTCTCCGTGCTAGTTGACAGCATTACTCCGTAGTGTTCTTGGCTAGCGTGGGTATAGAGGTGGGGCGTCACAGAAAAACACACAGATGCACGACATGAACAGAACAAAATCTAAATGCACGCATGGCCTGGAATACTGGACACAATTTATATACAGGCACATGCATGTATTTTTCTTTTTACTTTTTTTAGATCTTGGAAACAAATGACACGGTTGCTGTAGTTGATGGTGGAGGAGTGGTAGGCGGTGGTGGTCGTGCACGGGAAATAGAGAGGCTGAGCATAGGTAACGAACGATAGTAAATGAAACAAGGAAATAAAAATAAAAATAAAAAATAAAAGAGCAAGACCATTACCTGATGCGTAGAAGGAAGATGAAGGTCGAAAATTTAAGGTAAGGAATATGTGGAACAGGTCTTGTATTTATAAATGGGCTAAACTTAAATCAGGGAGGAAAATTTTTGGCAAGGAAAATAAGTTGATTTTCAGAACGTTAAAAGGAAGTAAATGATCTCTTTCATAATCAACGGGTGCGTGGGTTTATATTCAAAGAAGTTAATTTGCATAGATAAAATGCAAGACATATTTGATAAAGTGGAAGGAGAAAATAAAGGAGGAAGTAAATTTGCGTTTACCCGAAAACTTGCCTTGATTGTTTGAGGCACGACCAGCATTAATTAAATTTGAATGATTTAATTAGGAAGGCTACGCTAAATCAAAGATTCCATACCAAATTTAAAAGATTTAATAAAAAGAAACGTATTTTATCAATAAAACTTGCGTTAATTTGGGAACAATGGCAAGAATTTAATGTGAACGGTTATGAAATTTGGATAACATTTCTATTAATTAGGAGAGCAAAAGGAAGGTGGAGTGTTTACACACGAATTTCAATCAAGCTTTAAAAGGATTTGAATGGCTAGGGATTTTATTCCTTTCCCACTATGAAATGCATGTCAACAGATATATTTTTATATTCATTGCTAAGGTAATAATTTAAAGAATGCGCACTATAGACGCATTTATCAAATCAAACATACACCCAAAATATAACGAAAATTACATATTTAAATTCTTACGTTTTCTTATTTATTTGTTACTTATATTAGCATTCATTAAATACATACTATTTATACCACTAAATTAATCAAAACGGGCATGAACGCATAAATTAAACGTCCTTTTTATAAATCTTATCTATATACTATTTATTTTTAAAATTTGTTACTTAATTAAAATATGATTTGCTTACATCCTTTTTATTCATTTACCATTTACAAAAAAATTATTACTTAAATGGATGTATATAAGTAAAATATTAATTACTTAATTTTAAAAGGTATATAATCCATTTTTTTAAAAGAAAAAAAATGAAATAAAACGTTGTTACGAATATATTCAGTTATTATAAAAGATTAGGAAGTTAGGATTAAAAATTTAAAACTTTAATTAATGTTAGACTTTAACCAAAATTAGGAATTATAAACATTTGTTTATATTTATAACATTTGGGTGATTAAAAATTCAACTTTTTATTTTAAAATAAAACCCAAAGTTTAAAATAAAAGAATAAAATAAGCTCTTAAGAAAAATATGAAATAAATAAAGAATTTCTTAAATTAATTGAAGTTGGAAATTAGAAATTGTAAACAAAATACAGTCGACACTGAAAAATGTCAATTACACTTTTAAAACGTTTTAAAACCAAAACATATACAAAACATGTTATTTTACCCCTGAAAACATAAATTAGAACATTACATGACTAAATAAAATATTTTTTATATAATTTAAAGTAAACAATTTTGTTAAATATAGAAAATTACACACAATAGTCAAAAAGGCATAACTTTCATATTATAAATCAGATTTCAACGAGATGAAAAGTAGTATTCTTAAAATTTTATTTACTTTCAAAATAAAAGATAAAAATCCAAAAAAATTTATACTTTTTAATTTTTAAATTTAAAAGTCAAAGTTTGACCATGTTGACAAAATTCATATTTCCAGAAAATATTCAATTAATTCATGTGTGGAATTTTTATTCCACACCAAAATTTATATTTTAAATTTTTTATCTAAATTAAATAAATAAAAAATTTGTTAAAATTTTTTGGTTGATACATAGATGGTTTGGATGGCAAGCAAGCTGAGAGCAAATGCTAAGAAACAGAAAATGCATAAGTTAAGGAGAAAGAAACGTATATATGTTTTATTCTTAAATGCAAATGAAAATGAGGAGTTTTGAAATGAGAATTAAATCTTCTTGTACATGATTTGCAAATGAGAAATACTAAGAAAAAAGTTTGTATGGCTAAAGCAAGAAATAAAGAGGCCATGTAGAAAAAAGCAAGAAATAAAGAGGCCGTGTAGAAAAAAGAAAGAAATCAAGCAATGACCTGATGGATTTAATTAATTTCTTTCCTTCGTATTAACATCTGTTCTTAATTATATTGAATTTGTTGAATGTGTTCATTTATTATGATTGAATCCTCAAATAAATTCATTCAGATAAGTTTCATTCTTTTATATTACCTTGTGAATAAAATATGCATTTCCACTTTAACATTCGTTCCTTATTTTATTACAAAGTTTATTTTTCATCATATTAAATTACCAAAATTTATCAATTTAACAATTTTAATTTTTAAAAATTTATGGGTTATTACACTCTCCCCCGTCAAAACTTTTCGTCCTCGAAAAGGAAGAAGGTAGGGGAATAGAAACAACCTAAACGAAAACTAAATTGAAACTTAAAATAGAACCATTAATCTAAACCATACAAATTCAATTTTAAATTAATAATTGATTTCATCTATTAAATTTCACTTAAGTTAAATTTAACTATTTCAAATTTCATTACTTCATCTTCCAATTATCTTGAAATAAAAATTTCTAAAATCATAAGTTTGAAAATCATTTGTTATACTCAATAATGTGTTCAATAAATTAATTTCTTCTTTATTCCTAATTATAATTAAATTTATTTCTCTCAATATATTTTTGTCATCTATGTTAGATATGTTTACACTTATTACAACTGTTTAAATTTATTCTAAGTTCCTTTAACATCATTTTATATTGTAAATTATTCCATTACCCTTTATTCTATTTACCTTTGTTAATCTTTTTATAACTAGAATTTAAGCGTATAACATTTATTATAACCACTCAAATTTTATTTATAAAATCTTTTTATATTTATATTATCCAATTACATTGTTAACTTCTGAAAATCGAGGTAAGTTATATTGAAATGCAATTGAGTATTATACAAATAAAACTTTCAAATTCAATATCCCAAGTCTGCCATTGCTCTTGGAGGGTGCAGCATGATAGGGGGTTCTTGCTCCTGGTTTGGCAGCGAACGGTTGACTCTTACTCCTACATGTCCTCAACGGGGTCGGTGGTGCAGTCGAGAGGCTGGCCGTAAAGGCAGAACATAGGTACCAATGTATGCTACGGTGGGCGTTACCCCACTGGCGCGGTCCGTTACATTTGGTATCAGAGCTTTAGCTCTAGGCAAAACTTAGCATGTATGGTAAATTTGAATTACAGAATCACTTTCACTCGTGCTTGAATCTCTTCCTTTCGATTCGATTTCCTTAGAATTTTGGAACGTTCCCTATTGTTCAAAAGTTCATTCGTGTCCCTCACTATTCACATTCTTTCGATTCTGGAGTATCCCATAACTCCACTACGGATGATCTTTATAGTGAATTGGCGGTCTCGCCAATATTCTAATAAAGGGGTGAAACTCCTTTACAATTAGCGTTGATTCACCAGAAATTTATATTTATCCTCGGTTTAGATGCTAGTATCTTTGGTTATTCCAAACTCTATCTCTTCAGATCAAATGTAGATTTACCCCAGAAAATCCACATCGATCTTATTCTTTAAGTCACGGTTGACCCGGTTAAGGTTGCCGCGATTTATATAAACTTATCCAGTTCCTTATTATGTTATTTAATCATCGGATCTTCTGATTCCAACTTAACTTTAAATCAAAATTATCATTGATTTGAGCCCATCAAATTTGAATCTCTATCCTTGTTTTGAAAAATTTATTCCTATATTTGAAAAAAATTCTAATATTATATATATTAGTATAATTTTCAGAATTTTATAATTAATTTAACTAGTTGTCAAGAGATAATAATCTTTGATTTTATTTATGGTTTTGTAAACCATGGGTTTTGTCTCATATAAATAATTGAACTATAAAAAATGGTTATAAATTAATTTGGAAGCAGAAATGAATTTAAAACTAGAACTTGAGAATTCAATTTCCGATGGTTTCAAATCTTGTGTTTAAAGTTTTAAAAGGGATATATTATTTAAAATATTTTCGAATAGAAATTTTTTCCAAAGAATTTTAAAGGTTTAAAAATCAGTGCTCTTCTCTTTGTCGCTGGGAAATAATTTGGTGATGACTGTAGCATCATCGACATTCTTTTTTCGAGTTTCGAAGTGAAGAGACCATTCTGTAGTCTAGCTACAGCGTTATCTTGAGAATTTAATTGATTTGAATCTCTAAAATATGACTTGATTAATAATATATATATATGATTTAAATTTGATTTGACATATTATGTACATGTATTTATTTATCTCTAAATGGTTTGAAGGGAATCAGAAATTTAGTTCTTAAATTTTATCTTGAAGAATAATTTCAATTATAAAAAGAAAATCAAATTTTTGGGTAGATTTAAACGACTATGTAAGTGCCGTAGTTGATGCAAATGAACTAAAAGCTTAAAATTAATTAAAGGCTATTGCAGTACTTGGTAAGTGCTGTGATCGCGAAATTTAAATTAAACCCGAATAAATAAAAAGGTTACAGTAGCGCTTGTTAAGTGTTGTAGTGGCTGAAGTTGAGATTTTTGGATATTTGATTCATAAACATAATAACTTCACTTTTAAAAGTTAAAATGAAGTATTTTGATTTAATATTAACTATTTTGGAATTTATAACCACGGGTATTAATAACGTTGGTTGTTAAAGAGACCGGGATCGGATATGGGCATACTCTCTGTCGATACTGGAAACCACTTTGACAACCATGTACGCGGTGGAGATTCCAGAATGAAGTAGGACGGTGGTGACGTTCTATTAAGGTATGTACGTGGACCCGACTCCCGTGAGTTGGCATAAGGTGGCTAAAACAGGAGCGATCGATGGGCTAAGGAGGTAGCACCTCTTATCGGACGCACTTCTTTGTATGCCATTCTATTACTCCGTGATTGTTTGGTGCGCACCTTTGATTTGGGAGTGTTGTTCGAGGTGGGCGATAGTAGCTGCTACGCACTACCACCGGTCCGGAAGGGTAATTGGTATATCTACCCTGGCATTGCCTAGTTGTGTCGTGTCACCTACCCTAGCGAGCCTTATACGATTTTGGTTTTGTACCATACCTATGGAGTGCCCTCTGACGATGCCCAGTACGGGGGAGATTACGGTACTTTATAGACTACGGGAATATATTATGTGTTAAGGGGAATATTGGGTCACTCCTTAACGCTATTTTAAAGTAAGTTTATTTTAATTATAGACATTATTATAATAGCGAAATATTACTACATAGTAAATAGTTTAACGGATCCTTAGAGGATGGGCGGTCCCAAGCATCCTTTAAGTTACTTGTCTTTATATTACAGTTCACTTGAATTAGCTTACACTGTATAAGTATGTATGTCCTGACTCGAGTGGTTATGTTTATTTTACGCTCGGGTCAGCATGAGTATCAGCTCGGACTTCGTTCCTTGAAGCTTGGACTGCTGAAGACCATCTTTACCAAGCTGCTGCCTAATTTCTGTTCAGTTCTTATCTTAGCTTATGAAATCAAGACAAATTGAATATTGAGATTTTCTGTGGTTGTTCCAAACTATATTTGGTTTTAAAACTATATAATTTATCCTTATTTTGAGACTTTGTGATAGTGGCTTCATGAACCACTATAGTATTTTAATTCCGCTGCGAGTATTCTGATTTCTATGTCTGTGATTCTGTGATTATTTATTTACTGTATATTCTGAGACTTGCCAAATTTTATTTACAACGTGGTATTTTGAACAATTCAAGTCCGATATGTGCGGATGCAAATGGTTGAAAATACCGGGTCATTACATTATGCCAAAATTAAATTATTTCAAATTGATTTCAATTGATTCGAATTAATTGATTTTTAGGCGTTTCAAGCCTGTACGATCAAACGACAAGCCCAATCGCTATGAAACATGAAATCCTACAACAATTCATCGTTACGGATCCGATAATTGACAAATTTCACCCCTTTAAATTTTCTTAATCATTTACACTAATTTAAACAAATTTGTATGTCAATTTACAGTTGATAAATCTATGAATTTCTGTGTTAACTTCCAATTTCATTAAATTCAAAATTATAAATTTAACTTCCAATAATTCAATTTAATTTGCTTTCCATTTATTATTCTATCAATTTCATCTTATGGTATGATTATCATGATTTATATCTTAGTGCGTTAAAAATTTCCAATTTCACCTAATTTCAACTAACGTAGTAATTAATCTCATTAAATTACAAAATTTGATTTCCAATTCTATTTAATAGACTAAATGAATATGTAACACATAATAATTGATACCATTAATGTAACGACCTGTGAGTTTAGTTAATTAAAATTTTCATATTAATAAGATTTTGGAATTAAATTTACAAAGAAATATAATTGTTATAATTTGTAATGAAGTAAATGTTAAAAATTAACCTATGAAATATTATATTGATTAAAATAGACTTAGTTAAAAAGGTTGAATTGAATAAATCCTATTTATTGGAACCTAATTTATTGGTATGCAAATTTATAATAAATGAGTTATTGCAAGAAATTGAAATTTGAATAGAATTCTAATAAATGAAATAGTGAAAGGATTTTACCCTGATGTAATTGTATATGAGAAATAAAGGAAAGCATTAAATGGATTAATGTAATAAAACATTGTTAACGGTATTTGATTGTAAATTAAGGAAACGTGTTAATGCAAGTTAATATTTAATGAACTTGAATGAATGTTATAATTTAATTAAAATTCAAATATTAGGACTTAGCTATAAATGGAATATAATAAGAACAAATGCAATTATATATATATGGGTGGAATAATATATTGATTTATTTGTAACTGAATGTAAATTTGTGCAATTATGTTAATGTAAGTTATAAATAATTAATTTAGCACAATCCCAATTAATTGAAATAACTGTAAGGACACAGTTTGTTTTATCTAGTAAATTTGGAAACTTAATTCCAATAAATGTAATAAAGTATTAGAAATGTATTTTGTTTCATAAGATGGTATAAAGAAATGTAAACTTACGATCTACGTATGAAATAATAACCAAATAAGGGAAATAGTGTTAATGTAAGTAAAGCTGTAACAAATTGGTTTGCTAAATCAAAATTTGGATATCAATAATGTAATGTTTATGAGACTTAATGCAAGGGCTGAATGTAGGTATGTAATAAATAAATAGAAACGAGAAATTATTCACAAGTAATAAATTGGGAAAAAAAGGAAATGGAACTAAGGTTTGGTTTTAAAACCTTAATTTATGTGGGTAATTAATAAGATTTCACATTTGAAACATAGCCATTAATACAAATAAAGAAAAAGAGGCAAAAGCGTAAAACTTTAATCATTTACCCATTCGGGTAATGCATTGAATTTGGTCTAAATCAAATTTAAACATTTGGTGGTTAATAATAGCTTATGAGTGAAATAAATGTTAAAGGGTAACAAGTATTGTAAGTTAAACTTTTAGACAAGTATATTAAATTATAACTCGTAATCAATTGCAATAAATATAAACAAATTTTTACATTAACATTAATTTAAGTAATTTTTGAAAATAATAACAATTCCATTTATAATATGACTATTGGTTCTGGTAAAGATTGTAAATCAAGCTTTGTTGATTTATTTGAATGAATTTGAAGTATAAAACCAAGTAAATAATTAATGGAGAATATAAATAATAATTAATGTACGTTTTTGGCAAATATAGTAAAATTGGAATAAAATGTTATGCAATTGAAATAAAGATGAAAATATAAATGGAATAAAGCTTTATTAATTTATTGGAATTTAAAATTTAATGAAAGTATTAAATTGTAATTAAATGGATTTAATATTTAAAATGGGAATTTAGATGAAATGTGAGGATATTAATGTAAATAGTTTTGAATCAAATGTTAAATCCATCTATTTGACAATAATTAATGGAAAAATGATTTGTTAATTTAATTTAATAGAAATTTTGGAAATTTAATTTATAATTTCTGAATTTGAATGGAACTAAGGAAAATACTAAATTTTGATAAGATAATCAACTTTAAATTGACTTTTAATTTGATTAAAACATTGAAATTGATTGAGAAATATAAAAGTGATAAAATTTGTCAATTTTAAGATTTAAAATTTAAAATTGGATTTAATTAATTAATTATTAATTTATTTAATTAATGGAAAATAACCATTTTGGCCACTGACTCGAATTTCAAAGAAACTAGTTTCATCGGATCCGTAACAGTGAATTATTGTAGGATATTAAGTTTCGTAGCGATCGGACTTGTCATTTGATCGTACGGACTCGAAACGCCTTGAAATAAATGAAATTGAAATCAATTGAAATCAATTTGAAAAATATTAATTTAGCATAACTTCTTCAAACGATGGAATTTGGACTTGAAACTTGTTCCATTGCATTTAGAATATTTAAAAACACCTATTTTGATATATGGGTTGACCGAATTTCGTTCCGGAGTCAGAACGGGCTTTTTGGGCCACTTCGTCTTTAGCGCGTACATCTATTTTATCTGATCCATTCTATTTCAAATCTATCTATAAATACGTTGTTATAAATCCTTATTTTCTTCATTCTCATTTGTCTGTACGTTCATCTTCTTCTCAACTCTTCCTTTCCAATGACAGACAAATGAATTCTAAATCCAAAAACAAATCAAATTCAAAATCAAAGCTAAAATTTCAAACTCCTCGGAAAAATTTGAAAAATATATATGTTGAAGCTCTCTGTGACGACCAACCTTTCTAACCCCAGAAAGACGTATCATCATTAAGAAAGAAAAGGATAGAAATAGAAAAGAATAGAAAGAAAGAAAGAATAACAATATCAGAATCTCACAGCGGAATGAAATAAAATATAATACATCACATAACTATTACATGGTTATACATACATCAGAGTTATACAATATCATACAGCAGAACTGTCGTATACATATATGTCCATACATACATCCAAAATACAGCATACATTAACTACACAGCGGAACTATATAGATATATACGTCTGGTCTTCTTCTCCAAAGCTCCTCCAGATATTCAACTCTCCAAATACCTATCACTTGGCTACTCATAAAAATTTGAGTACCCAAGAGTTTATGAAAAACAAAATATAAACTACGGGTCAGACATGGGTCTGGTATCAGTAAACGGGTTAAAATTGTATAACTTTGAAAATCATTTGAAAATAAAGGTATCACGTAAGACTCCCCATACATAAACACGGATAAGTTTTTACCTTACGCAAACCAAAACATTTTATAGGAGATCCAGTGATATTATAATAGTGTCTAGGGTTTCAAGTAAATAGAAAATAACCGAAATTGCTACATCTATTAAATTCCAGCTACTAGCCACAAAAGTGGGTAATACAAATCAAAACCGTAGGGTCTCGTAGGGAAAATGGGTTTCCAATAGTGGCAGGGCTACTGGGGTACCGCCCGTCATAGTACAGGGCCTAGATCACCATACCGAGGATTACTCCTGACCCCCTACAACACAAGGCCGAAACCATTCCTTACTGAACCGTCCCGAATGAGATAACCCCGCAGTTGTGGCTAACAAATGCCCACTCGGCCGTAATAAAGGGACATCTAGATAGAGGTATACCTCGTCCTGCTTGGGCATGACCCACCTAACCTTGCTGCATCTCCCCTGTTTTAGCCATTCCCAGTTGATGAGACTTGAGGCTGCGATTACCTTTAAAGAACATTATTCTTAGAATGTTCGTCGTCCGCCTGACGATGTGCTGAAAGCATTCAATCCATTCAAGTTCATTCTGAGCTCGAACGAAACCGAAGGCATTATCTCATTACACTCATTTTGGAATCTCCCTCAGAGTTAACGAAGATAACCCTTGCATTCTAGAACACCATCATGATCTTCAATTGATATGTCACGACCTATCGTTTAATTTGGATCGATGTGGTTTTCGAAATATCGAATTGATACCCGATCCCGGTCTCATCGAAATCCAAACGCCATTTTAAGGGTGTGATGCACCACCTCTATGCCCATACTAGCCAAGAACACTACGATGTAGTGCTGTCAACTAGCGCGGAGAATAAGGCTGTTGAGGAGCGGCCATCAGTAGTTAGGCCTTTCACTAGTATTGGTTATATCATAGGAGTGGTATATATATATATATATATATTCTTTCATTTTTCATCTCTGATTTATTTACTCCCATCGACATACCCCAATTCTAGTATAAAACGAACTACGATGGTTCATAATAGTTTAGGACATTAGATATAATAATAACACAGATAATATCAATAAATGCGGAACACAGATAAAACAGAAAAGTCTCATATATATATAACTGATGTCAGTTACAATACATTTGACATAGAACATATGATACAACTACAACAGTCGACTCTGGAAGTTATATATACAAGTACATTAACGTATATAATATACATGAATACATATCTTCCTATACAATTACACTGACTACTATAAATGACGACGACTACTCCAAAAGATATGAAAGGACTTCATAGCTCTAGCAGCAACCCAAAGCAGAATATCTACAACCTGTAATAACTCGGTCTGACCCGAGTATTAAATTCAAAAGAAAATAATACACGGGTCAGTCTAATTCAAACTCAGTTATTAATGCACGGAAGCAATAATAATCAAATATCAAATAGATGACAGTCACAGAAATCTCGCATATCCATCCCTTTAATAGGGAATTGGATAACGATAAATATAACACGTATCAGTGTTAAACAGCAAATCAGCAGATTAAACCAAATCAAAATACGATTCAAAATATTGAATTGGCAACATGAAACAAATCCAGTAATTGAAAACATCAATTGAACATCAATCTGGTAGGGCTGCAGTACACGCACGCGTGTACTGCCTCGCCACTACACATACATTACACAAAAGATCAACGCATCAAGAGTAAAAGAAATACCAATAAAATCGATACCGTGTGGCTGCAGTTCACGCTTCCGTGTACTGCCTTGCCACTATAGTGATGATGTACATAAAATATCAACGAACCAAAATCAATGAAGGTTCAAATATCAATTCAAAATGTCGACACTGTGTGGCTGCAGTGCACGCACGTGTACACTGCCTTGCCACAACAACATATATAGAAATAAAAACAAGGCACAAAGGCCAATACACAAGAATTCACAGTGCAAACTAATACACTAAGCAAGTGGCAGCAGTTTAAAACTTCCACCAAATAAATTGTAAAATATGTACACAAAAGAATGTACATAACAAACTACACATGGAAAAATGAATCAGAGGTACAACGAGAAGCAGTACAACTCAAATGAGCAAGTGCACAAGAGAAGGCCGCACATGGTCAAAATGAATCAGAGGTACAACGAGAAGCATTACAACTCAAATGAGCAAGTGCTATGAGCAAGTGCACAAGAGAAGGCTGCACATGGTCAAAATGAACCAGAGGTGCAACAAGGAACTGCACATGGCAGGGGTACATGTGATGACCCAGCCAAATGAAGGCATAAGTAAACAGAGATATGGCTTAATCCAAATAGCCATCACAAGACATCAACAAACATGACAATGATGTGCAGATGTATGTAGAGAAATGGAACAGGTGTGTGCAGAGGTATGAAGTACATGAAGTCGTCAAAATGAAGGTGGGAGCACCAAAAACATGGCACCACAACACACAACATTAAAGAACATAGAGAGTCAGTACCCAACAGAGGCAACTGGCAACACATGTATGCATATACATGCTATCAGTAATTACAAAATGCGGCAAACGGAAGTCTAGGAGTAGTTCAAGTGCATGAACGCATAACTCAAAGGAATGAAACACTACAGGCAAATAAACTCAAAACTATAACTCAAATACAAGCTGCATAAACATGTATACATATGCATGCTATCAGCAATTACAAAAGGCAAGGGTCAAATCACAACTATCATGATTCAACACAACTGCCAAGCTACTCAATAACATGGAAAATAGCATATGCAGTGATACATAAAGAACATGCATCACTACAGCAACTAAAAGTGAACTAGGCATATGTACCCAAACCAAAAGAACTCAGTAACAAGCATAATGCAATGCCCAGAAGCAATTACCAGTTTTGTACCAAGATAACTGCAGAGTAAAATAAGACATGCCGAAGTCACCAGTAACAACTACATGATACAGGACAATGCAACCCAAGTTGAAAATGTGTGGGAACGTGAACCAGTAACAAATGTACAAGCATCACAATAAACCCAATACAGTGATACGCGACAACAACAAAGTGAAGTCTGGGTGCCTAAAAAATCAGAGGCAAGGTAACTATAGACTACTCATAAATGAAGACTACACGAGCTCAATGCATCAGTAAAACAAGCTCGAGACTGGTGGTAACAAGTTTGACCAAGAAACTGTTGTCAACAGCAGTTATAAAAATAGTGTGACAAAAGAAAACAAACACACAATCGTGTATCAACCAAAGTCAGAGACCAAAATCAAGCATCACATGGATAGGTCAGTGAACACAATTAAGTGAAAGTCGAAGTCAATCAGAAATTCACGAAATCAAAGAAATAGGCGAAGTCAAAGGAAATCATCAATAAAATCAAGACGAAGTCAATCAACGAAAACAAAAGGAAAGCAGACGAGATTGAACAATTTCACAGTTAGATGTGAGTAATATAAATTACTCACCTTTGCCACAATCGAAGCAGGGAAGTCGAGGCCGAAGAAATCGAGGAAAACGAACTAAGTTAAGCCCTAGCTTCAAGCGACAGCACCATCACGCGATCGATCCTCAGAGAAACGAACGCAAACTAACGAATTGAAGACGACACCTTTGATTTGAATGAGCCCTAATCTTTGAACGATGAGGGTGAATGAAAGAGAGGCCGCCATTGTTATTTCTTCGTTCGATCTTATTTTAGGGTTACGAACGAATAAGAAAAATGAATAAAAGGGGATGGGTTATTTGCTTAGCAAATTATCACGGCCCAATAAAAAAAATGGACCACTATTTAATTTTCAAAGCCCATCAATCTTTTTAACACTTTATAAAAGAATTTTAATTCAATTTAAAAACTTCAATTGGCAATTTGCAACAATATTAATCGTTTAAATGCTGATTATTAATTGATGCGAAGTACCGGGTTGTTACAGACTCTCCTCCTTAAAGAAATTGCGTCCTCGCAATCATAATGAATAAATGGACAAAAGGGTAACAACCATAAGAGCATATCATCACAAAATGACGAAATTTGAAATAGGAAGTTCACCATATAGAGCAAGAAAGAGAAAGCCTGAACGTGTTTGCTCAAAGTCAAATCTGGTGAAACTTCACTTTCTTCAATAATACCGGGCTCAAGAATAAAAATTGGAATCCCTAAGGCATTTCCGTAGAAGGAATACGCGTGAAAACGTCATGAATAGTAGAAAATTGAGCCGGTAATAAGAGGCGATAAGACACGGGATCAATACGTTCGGTGATGGGGAATGGACCAACATATCGAAGTGCTAACTTTCCCGATCGACCGAAACGTACAACACCTTTCATAGGTGAAACACGAATAATTCGGAACAACGACGTAATACAATAACGGTATGTCTGATGAACTGATAACCATAAAAGAACATCAGACGCTAGTCCATAAAGGAAATGAGACGAAGCTCAATAAAATGAAATAGATCAAAAGTCCGATGAACTTGGTAAAAAGATGATTCCATTCGAACATCATCAAAGAAACAACCACTTGTTGCCTTTGACTAAGTGCATCGGCAACACGATTTACCTTTCCGGGAGAATACAAAGAATATCAAGATCATAAGATACAAGGAACTCGAGCCAACGTGGTTGACGGACATTAAGTTCCTTATGATAAAATAAATATTCCCAAAATTTATGATCAGGGTAGAGAACAATTTCTCACCCGAAAGTAATGGTGCCAAATTTTTAAAAGCGAAATCGATAGCCACGAGCACTAGATCATGAGTGGCATATCTAGTCTCAATAGGCATAAATGATTTAGAAGCACAAGAGATAGAACGTTCTCTTAATACCGTAAAAACGGACAACAAAATAAGCATCGTGGGATAACCGCTTGAAAATCCATTTTAAAATTGACGGTTACTAAAGTCAAAGGGACAATAATTTTTATACGTCAAAACCTAATCAAAATAATTGGTATTAAAACATAATACCAGTGAATTTTCATTCATCAAAAATGTCACAAGAATCTTCTCAAAGATAGAAAGGGGTATCTTACCCTAAACTTGTATTCATAACAAGTCAATGATGTGACGACCCAGAATTTTTAACAATGTAGACTAGGATAATTGAATTGATTTTAAAAATTTAAAAGTTAATTTTAACGTGAATTTGAGATATAAGTATTTACTTGAAAATTAAATCATTGAATTATATAGTATTTAATAATTGAAATTGGGTAAATTGTTGAATCTGAAATTTCTAAGCCTGTTTAAAATAATTTGAAGGCTTATAAAATTTATAATGATGATACTGAAGATAATAGAATGGTTGAAATTTAATTTAAAGGTGATTTGCTCGGTTTTGAAAATATACTATCTACACCATCTCTATTTTATTTATATATATATATATATGCTTTTAAATAATACAAAAGGTATAAGTATGTATACATTTATAAGTATAGGATAAGTGGCATGACATGGTGAAGACAAGTGGCATAATATGGACCATACACCTATCTTAAGATGAAATAGAATTATGACACATATATCACTTTGGTGTACACTTCTAGAACACCTTAAATGATTACTAAATAAGGTATGTGTCATGAAATAAGGCTTGCATAAAAAAAAATGAAGGACATGTGTCACAAGATTAAATAAAATAGTGACACATAAGCCCATTAGGTGTCCATGTGTAGAAACATCTTAAGACACCTAAGTAGACATGTGTCAATATTCTAAAGCTTGTACAAAGAGAAGTAGACAAGTGTCCAAAACTAAAATTACCAAACTAGCCTTGAAAATTACTATATAAAGGGTGGACATGTTCACTTATATTTTTTTCTTACTTTCACAAAGCAAAAACAAGAGTAGGATAAAGTGAAAAAGCTTGGAGAAAGCTAAGGAAAAAGAGTCAAGTCAAATACACAAATATAAGGTGAGAAAAACTATTTAAATTTCAAGTATTCATGTTATTCTTGAAAAGATAATAGTTGTAAGTAAAAGTGGCTCGGTTCTATCAAAAAAACGCAGCTTAGTAATTTGCCATAACTTTCTCAATTCTTAATGAAATTTCGATTTCTTGGATGTTCTGGAAAGCTTATTTCATGTGCTACAACTTTGATACTTTGTGTTTTCTCTAATTTGGATGTTAGCTATGTAAAAATTGAATTTTTCTACTGTAATCCCGAGAGCAAAATCAATATTAGCTCTGTGCTTAAGGCTGAAACTAAATTGGCCATAACTTTATGGTTCCTCAACCGATTGCGATAAATTTAGATGTTACAAAAAGCTTAGACTTTGTTCTAAAACTTTTAAATTTTGAGTTTTTCAAAATTTCGATTTTATCTTGCCCAAAATTATAATTGTTTATCGATGTCCCGAGACAAAATGACAGAAGTTGTGAAATTCAAATCTTATAATTGTTTTATCCATAACTTTTACAATTCTTATCAGAATTCGGTAAATTTTAATGTTCCGGAAAGCATAGAAACTAAGATACAACTTTTGCTTTATTCATTTTTCCTGGTTTCGATGTTTTCTATGCTAAAATTGCAATTGTTGGTCGCTGTCCTGCAAATGCATAAGTTCAGGCTAAGCTTAATGTTTTTAGTAAAATAGTCATTACTTTTGAGTCGTTGATCCAAATTCGATGATCTTGGTTATTCTGGAAAGCTAATGGAAAGGGCTATAACTTTTATTTGTATCACTTTTTAAAATTCGGCCATCTATATATATGAATTTGAGGTGTAATCTTGGGTTAAATTTCTGCCCGAAATGAACATGTTTGTTTCTAAGAAAATGCCTTACTTGTTAGATTTTTATCTTCGATTTGATAAACAACTTGATGGGTTTCTTTTCATGGTGGTTGAGTATACTAAGTAAATTACCTTAAAGAAGCATTTTCACTCAGAAGAATTAATTGAGGATGCGGTATAAGACCATAGAAAAGATGGGTATTAAAGGTATTGTTTTAACAGTTAATGATAATTTAACTTCCAGATAATTTAGTGCGTTAGTTAATGGAAACTAAGAAGTTAATTAAGATGAGTAGTTAATGATTGTGAACAATCAATATAATATAATCAATTAAAGGTTAATTAATTCTAGAGTAATTAATAATTTGGAATAATCAATGATTGATTAAGGTAATTAATCAATGTAGTTAATAGAATTTACTAATAAAAGAAATCAAAGAAAAATTACTTAATATTATAAATCAAAGGGGGTAATTATTGGTAATTACTTAATTGAGGATTACTTACTTGTTTAATTAGTGTAACGAAATTTATGGAGGGTTAGCAAATTTATGAGCATGATTAATTCAAGGATTTTAATCATTGTAAGTGATTGTAAGTTAATGAATCTGAGAACTTAATCAAAGATAGATGGGATTATTGTGAAAAGGGAAGGTAAATTAATAACATTGAATTCGAAGAGACCGGAGTCGGGTATAGTTAATACCCGAAATCACTTCGATTCTTTACAAATTGATACGTGGAATCAATAGGGTATATTGGAATGATTTTAAGTGAATTGGACCATAAAATCTAAGTTCTGGTACTTAGAATTTGATGTGTGGAATAAATGATGTCTATAACAACTTATGAAGTGGAAATTGATATAAGTTACCCGGGTTCATATGGGTTGTAAACTTTTGCATTCCATGTTAGTTGGGTTTACTCACGCTGGTTTCCAGGCTGACCCGGGTGTTACTTTGGTGTAATGCTCGGGTCAGACCGAGTATTACAGATTTTCAGGTAGGGACGTTCTGGAGCTCAGGAGGCAAACTGGATGGCAGTAATGAGTAGAGTATTTCCGCTATATTTATATATTCGTTAATCTGAGACATGATACTTGTATTTATTCAGTGACTTTATATGTTGAATATGCACTTATATGATTTTTGTTTGATGATAATAAACATATATACATTCGTTTAAATGTATTTGTTAATATACTATTCTATTTTCATAGTTTAAATAAATATTTGTTGAATAAAATAAATTACACAGAATTTGAATTCAAACAGATATTTTATTCAAATAAATATTTATTACATTTTCGAATAGTACAATTTCAAGCTCTCACAATAACTATACAACTTTGATTACAATTACATCACATTTCATATTTACAGTTCACCTCACTACATATCACTCACACTCGTATTTATCTTCAACTGCATTCCAGTTTGAATCCAGCATCTGAGCAATCTGCAAAAATATAAACTAACGCAGTAAAATTGAAAAAGAAATATTTTTGCAATTCAAAAATAAAAGATAATTTTTGAAAATATGATTTGCCTCAGTTATTTGGGTTGTTCGTCATCATATAAATTTGAATTCATCATACACGAACAACTTGTGACATACACAGTTTATCACTGTATATGCCACAAGGCCGTGCACACCGATATATGCACTTGATAATGCTACAGGGATAGGTGAGCACAGGTCAAACCCAAATAAAAAGCCGGGTCCAACTCATGTGCAATAACATAAAAGTCACGACACAAGCACAAGGTCAAACCCGAGTTTCGAAACTGGATTCAACACAAGGAAACTTGAAGAATGCAAAGCTTCGACAAATCAAAACTCCATCAAAGCACATGTATGCAGATCAGTGCAAGTGCCAACCAGAATAAAGTCCAACACAGTTACAACCAACTACATGCAAGAGGCAACAAAGACCAAAGTGCATGAACACAGTGAAGACCACAAAGGCAGTGCATCAATGTACATACACCAAAGCTAACAGCAGTGCCAAGAGATTCAAGTGCATAAACTAAACCAACAAGAATGAAGATACAGTGAGCATATACATATGTATGTAACGCAAAGGTTCAGGCCGAGTCAAAAGCAAGTTCAAGTGATGTAAAATGAAAATCAATAATGCATGAAACAAATGAAACAGCAACATGCAATGCAACAATCAGATGGTCAGAGCCGTAGCATACAGAGGACGCAACAGACCAATTCCAAATGCATCAGTGATCATGAGTACAAGAAACAACACAACTGAATCAAGTAACCAACTGCAAGTGCAAATGACCAGGATTCATGCAACATGACAAGTAATCAGTGAAGCCACAATGAAACTACAGTGGACAGGTATACAACAACAAGCATGAAGTATGCAAGCTCGGCTAACAGAAAGACCAAACTGCATAAGTGACCACAAAGACAACAGCTAGTGCTATCAAATGAACCATGCAACAATCAAATGAAGATAGCAACTACTACAACAAACATGCAAATTGGTCATGTATCAACAATGTGCACAGATCAGACACAGTACCAAAATATCAGAGTGAACTATGAAGATCAACAAGTAAAGGCCGCACCAGAATGCATCAAAAGCAAACCGAGTACAGGCCATAACATGTCAATACAAGCACATGAGGCAACGAAGCACTGAAGTGATGCATCCAGTACCAACCAGAAAAAGATGGCCAGAGACGAAATGAATCAAAGCCAAGACCGAAGCCAGCAGTAATTTTTTTCTTTCACGAAATCAACATGGTCAAAGAAAATCAACGCAGTGATAAAATTCTAGTGAGTATGAAGAATTGACAAAGTCAAAAAACTAACACCGTGATGAGCACGGCAATTCAAAGCCACAATTCAAAGCCGTGGGTATCAAGCATCGTATATACGATTGTGAACAAGTCAAAGAAATCATAAGCATCAAAACATTACCAAGCGGCCAAAGCACAGTGAAGACGAATTCAAACAAAACTTATACGAACGCAAAAATAGGATTTCGAATGCATATAAAAGCCCAATCATCATCGGCAATCAAATCATCGAGTTCGAGCAAGCAAAAACCAACAAAGCAAAAGGAGTAAAGTACATACCGAAAACGCAGAACGAACTCGATCCAAATTAAAGAGCCAAGAGCAAATCAAAGAGCATCGAAGCCTACTATCGAACTATATCAAGAGGCGAACTTCAATTTGCATAAGCCCTAAATTTCGAAGCCCTAATTTGCAGAGACAAGAAGAGAGCCACCATTTTACAAAGGAACGAGACAAAAAAGGAACGGGCTAGAGTGAATGAAAGGGGGCCGGCCTTGTTAAAAGGAAGAAGGGGACTAATTTTGTTTAGGCCTTTATTTTAGGGTTTAATTGTCTTTTAATTGTTGTTGTTTTTATTTTTCAAATCAAAAATTTGTAAATCACCACCTAGGGATTAGGTCGTGTCAGATTGTCTAGATAGAATTAGTTCAGTGAGCAGGGTGTGCGAGTTTGCAGAGCTCTATAGGCGGGAGCAGAGTTTGCGAGTAATCAAAGCTCTATAGGCGGGAGCAGAGTTTGCGAGTACTCAAAGTTCTATAGGCGGGAGCAGAGTTTGCGAGTAAACGAAACTCTATAGGAGGGAGCAGGGTGTGCGAGTCTAGTAGAGTGTTTGTGAGCGGGAGCAAATGTTTGCGAGTCTAGTAGAATGTTTGTGAGCGGGAGCAAATGTTTGCAAGTCTAGTAGAGTGTTCGTGAGCGGGAGCAAATGTTCGCGAGTCTAGTAGAGTGTTTGTAAGCGTGATACTGTTTAATTCTAATAGAAATCTGGGAATGCAGCAGTAGGCAGGGGTTGCCGAAGCTGGGTAAATTTTGTGTGTGATTTACTTTTCAGCATATTTATTTCTGCAGTTTATTTCTGTGTTTAATTCGAGAAAATTTGCTATAACACTATTCACCCCCCCTCTACGGTTAATCTAGATTCTACAAGTGGTATCGGAGCAAGGTATTTTATTTTTTAACTCTAGAGTCATGAATCCACCAAATAATATTTTTGTTGAGGGTCGTTTCAATAGTATTCCTTCTATTTTCGATGGAACAGATTTTTTGAATTGGAAATTGAAAATGGAATTTTATTTAAAATCTGTTAATATTAAGTGTTGGGATATTATTGAAAATGGGTGTGATTTAACAAATAAGGAAATTATCTCGATTAATGCTCTTGCTATGCATATATTATATTCTCATATTAATCGTGATAATTTTTATTTTGTCTCTCATTGTGAAAATGCACAGAAAATTTGGAAAACTCTCGATGCAATATATGGTGCAAAAGTCAACAGCAATGAGAAGTCCTCCACAACCGACTCACTTAAAGAAATATGCTTAACAGGATTGGTAAATAGCAGTTGTGATGAGGATGATGATGATGGAGCAGCCGAGCTGGCATTACTAATGAAGAATTCAAAAAGGAATTTTGCAGCCACGTGGAATAAAAGCGATAGCAGTGAAAGTGAGAAAGCAGATATGTGCCTTCATGGGAATATAACCGATAGCGACGACGACGAGCCAAGCGAGGTATCAAAACTTACTCACTCTGAATTACTTATTTATTTCCACAAAGTAAATGGATGTTTTGAACGACTTAGGGAAAAATACGCTAAACTTGAATCACAAAAAGACACTTTGATAGAATTAAATGAACAACTTGACCAACTAGGTAAAACCTATCAAAGTAGGATCCCTAAGTGTGATAATGTCCAACATTTGAAGAAGAAATTAAAGAATCAGAATTTAAAATGAAATCACTTGAAAATGAAATTCTGATTTTAAAAGAAAATGAAAATACTAGAAGAAAGAATTCTATTAAAAAGTGCACACAATTGTTAAACGAAAATGAATCTCTCAAAATACAAGTCCAACATTTGTCAACGACTTTAGATAAATTTTCAAAAAGCGAAAAATCGTTGAATATGCTATTAGGAAAGCAAACTGTTAACACGGTTAGAAAAGGACTTGGATATAATCAATCTAAGATTGTTGAAAGCAATTTTAATCAAGTCAATTTAATGTGCACAATTTTTAGAAAATTTGGACACAATCAAAATAATTGTTGGTATAGACCCAAACACGTGAAAACTATACCAATTTGGGTTCCAAAAGGCACAAATATAAAATCTTTGAAAGTCAAACAAATTTGGGTGCCAAAAGGAACATATATAAATAGTTTTGGGTCTCCACGAACATATTTTCATGTTCTGCCACTAACAATCATGGACCTATAAAAACAAATAGGTCACGTAAATCTTTTATCGTGTAGGTATGGTGGCAGGCTAAGGAACAACAACAGTATTCTCTGGATTTTGGCTGTTCCAGAAACACAACGGGCGACAAGGCAAAGTTCCTTAGCCTAGTATAAAGGTGACAGAATCACAATGGACAACAACGAAAAATTATCGTAAATGTAAAACAGGTAAATTTGTTTTGAACGATATATTAAATGTGATAATCTGCACCATATTCTGAATGAAATCAGCCAAAGATTGTGATGTTGAAAAGAGATGATTTTTTGATTCTGACTTGTTCGACATTGTTGGCCAATTACATTGCCAGAATCACTATTCTTCATACATATTTGTTTGGATTAAACATTGTGTTGTTGGATACATTTGATCATAGTTCGGCTAACTCTATATTCACGGTTTTCTGATTATTTACACGGCTTCAAATCAAATTCAAGAGAAGGTCATTTGAAATGCTGTTAAAAATTGAGTTTGAGTTTCTTATGCACATTTTCATGGTCTTGGTTTATCAAATTTAGTTAGTGATATTTTGGAGTGAAATTTAAATTCAGATGCAGATTACACTGGTAATATAGTTGATAGAAAAATTACTAGTGGAACGTGATTAATTTTTTGAAACATTCATTTGCTGCATCGTTTTTCAAAGAAAATATCTGCATATTTTTCACTTGAAATAATTTTCAATAGCAGAAAATTTTCTTATAAAACCGCCTCGAGAAAATCATGTTTGACCATATTTTTAGATTAGTCATTTTTGAAAAATTGATTTTATAATTTTTGAATTTGATTTTAAATGACTATTTTGACTAATCTGACTCCCTTTGATTATCGAAAAGATGAATAGTGATTGAAAAAGTGACGAGTGTTGATATTTATCATATATTATAACTCGAGAAAGTATAATTAGAAAATTTCTTTAGAATTTCATCACAAGAGTTATAAAAACTTTTTGTTGGGTAAAAGTTCCATGACCATTTCTATTTCTATCATCTTTCTATTGACCATCACTCATCAAAATTACATATAGTATGTAAATTTGTGGTAGTTTACAAAGGAAATCATTCGTTCTTCAATATCTTTAAATTTGTGAAGGAAATTATTTGTGCTTCAATTTATTATATTTTTTGGCAATAAAAATAAATATCCAAAGTATTCACTCTCATTTAAAAGTCCTCACGGTTATGCATGGGTGAATTACTTGGATTTTTGATTATGTGCTTCCATGCTCATTTAAAAGTCCTACGGTTATGCATGTATGGAACGCATATCAAAATTAATTGATTTAATAGACAAGTTGATTCTAATCCCATTTAAAAATCCTCACGGTCATGCGTGGTTAGAGGATACTTGATTTCATTTTTTTAAATTAAATTGGAATACTACTAATCTCATTTAAAAGTCCTAACGTTTATGCATGATTAGTAGATATTCAAATTTCCTGAAATAAATATACCACAAATAGACAGAACTGTATGATTTTTTGATGATTTTATCCCCATCACTTCTAAAAGTGGAATATGCGTCTAACAAGGGTAATTATGATTTTTGTTTGAGTTTTATTGAAATTTTATATTTATATTCTATTGAGTTAAATGGTTGATTCATGTCTGTCACTTCATCCCTACTTTTATAACACTGTTATTCTTTTGCTGATAACAAAAGGGGGAGGGAAAAGTTATGATTTTGTCAAATAGAATCAAGCAAAGGTCAAATAATTTTCACTTTGCATATAGGCTCATTTATATATTTCTATTTGTATGCATATATGTAGGGGGAGTATTATGTAGAGAGGAAGCATTTAAATAGGGGGAGCAAATTAAACGATCAAATACACTTAATACATTCAAAATCTTAAATATATGTTTGTTATCATCAAAAGGGGGAGATTGTTGAATATGCGCTTATATGATTTTTGTTTGATGATAATAAACATATATACATTCGTTTAAATGTATTTGTTAATATACTATTCTATTTTCATAGTTTAAATAAATATTTGTTGAATAAAATAAATTACACAGAATTTGAATTCTAACATATATTTTATTCAAATAAATATTTATTACATTTTGAATAGTACAATTTCAAGCTCTCACTATAACTATACAACTTTGATTACAATTACATCACATTTCATATTTACAGTTCACCTCACTACATACCACTCACACTCGTATTTATCTTCAAGTGCATTCCAGTTTGAATCCAGCATCTGAGCAATCTGCAAAAATATAAACTAACGCAGTAAAATTGAAAAAGAAATATTTTTGCAATTCAAAAATAAAAGATAATTTTTGAAAATATGATTTTCCTCAGTTATTTGGGTTGTTCGTCATCATTTAAATTTGAATTCATCATACACGAACAACTTGTGACATACACAGTTTATCACTGTATATGCCACAAGGCTGTGCACACCGATATATGCACTTGATAATGCTACAGGGATAGGTGAGCACAGGTCAAACCCAAATAAAAAGCCGGGTCCAACTCATGTGCAATAACATAAAAGTCACGACACAAGCACAAGGTCAAACCCGAGTTTCGAAACTGGATTCAACACAAGGCAACTTGAAGAATGCAAAGCTTCGACAAATCAAAACTCCATCAAAGACATGTATGCAGATCAGTGCAAGTGCCAACCAGAATAAAGTCCAACACAGTTACAACCAACTACATGCAAGAGGCAACAAAGACCAAAGTGCATGAACACAGTGAAGACCACAAAGGCAGTGCATCAATGTACATACACCAAAGCTAACAGCAGTGCCAAGAGATTCAAGTGCATAAACTAAACCAACAAGAATGAAGATACAGTGAGCATATACATATGTATGTAACGCAAAGGTTCAGGCCGAGTCAAAAGCAAGTTCAAGTGATGTAAAATGAAAATCAATAATGCATGAAACAAATGAAACAGCAACATGCAATGCAACAATCAGATGGTCAGAGCCGTAGCATACAGATGACACAACAGACCAATTCCAAATGCATCAGTGATCACAAGTACAAGAAACAGCACAAATGAATCAAGTAACCAACTGCAAGTGCAAATGACCAGGATTCATGCAACATGACAAGTAATTAGTGAAGCCACAGTGAAACTACAGTGGACAGGTATACAACAACAAGCATGAAGTATGCAAGCTCGGCTAACAGAAAGACCAAACTGCATAAGTGACCACAAAGACAACAGCCAGTGCTATCAAATGAACCATGCAACAATCTAATGAAGATAGCAACTACTACAAAAAACATGCAAATTGGTCATGTATCAACAATGTGCACAGATCAGACACAGTACCAAAATATCAGAGTGAACTATGAAGATCAACAAGTAAAGGCTGCACCAGAATGCATCAAAAGCAAACCGAGTACAGGCCATAACATGTCAATGCAAGCACATGAGGTATGAAGCACTGAAGTGATGCATCCAGTACCAACCAGAAAAAGATGGCCAGAGACGAAATGAATCAAAGCCAAGACCGAAGCCAGTAGTAAAAAAAAAAATTCACGAAATCAACATGGTCAAAGCAAATCAACGCAGTGATAAAATTCAAGTGAGTATGAAGAATTGACGAAGTCAAAAAATCAACACCGTGATGAGCACGGCAATTCAAAGCCACAATTCAAAGCCGTGGGTATCAAGCATCGAATATACGATTGTGAACAAGTCAATGAAATCATAAGCATCAAAACATTATCAAGCGGCCAAAGCGCAGTGAAGACGAATTCAAACAAAACTTATATGAACGCAAAAATAGGATTTCGAACGCATATAAAAGCCCAATCATCATCGTCAATCAAATCATCGAGTTCGAGCAAGCAAAAACCAGCAAAGCAAAAGGAGTAAAGTACATACCGAAAACGCAGAACGAACTCGATCCAAATTGAAGAGCCGAGAGCAAATCAAAGAGCATCGAAGCCTACTATTGAACTATATCAAGCGGCGAACTTCAATTTGCATATGCCCTAAATTTCGAAGCCCTAATTTGTAGAGACAAGAAGAGAGCCAACATTTTACAAAGGAACGAGACAAAAAAGGAATGGGCTAGAGTGAATGAAAGGGGGTCGACCTTGTTAAAAGGAAGAAGGGGATTAATTTTGTTTAGGCCTTTATTTTAGGTTTTAATTGTCTTTTAATTGTTGTTGTTTTTATTTTTCAAATCAAAAATTTGTAAATCACCACCTAGGGATTAGGTTGTGTCAGATTGTCTAGTTAGAATTAGTTCAGTGAGCAGGGTGTGCGAGTTTGCAGAGCTCTATAGGCGAGAGCAGAGTTTGCGAGTAATCAAAGCTCCATAGGCGGGAGCAGAGTTTGCGAGTAATCAAAGTTCTATAGGCGGGAGCAGAGTTTGCGAGTAAACGAAACTCTATAGGCGGGAGTAGGGTGTGCGAGTCTAGTAGAGTGTTTGTGAGCGGGAGCAAATGTTTGCGAGTCTAGTAGAGTGTTTGTGAGCGGGAGCAAATGTTTGCGAGTCTAGTAGAGTGTTTGTGAGCGGGAGCAAATGTTTTCGAGTCTAGTAGAGTGTTTGTAAGCGTGATACTGTTTAATTCTAATAGAAATCTGGGAATGCAGCAGTAGGCAAGGGTTGCCGAAGCTGGGTAAATTTTGTGTGTGATTTACTTTTCAGCATATTTATTTTTGCAGTTTATTTCTGTGTTTAATTCGAGAAAATTTGCTATAACCCTATTCACCCCCCCTCTAGGGTTAATCTAGATCCTACAGTATATGTGTGGAACTCTGATGTATACTAAATGTAATCAATAGATATAGTATTCTTTTGTAGACATTTATTACTTATTATATTTTATCCGCTGCGAATGTGAGATGTTTTGTGTTTCTCTTCTTCTTCTTCTTCTATCTTTTTCTTCTTTTTCATAACTATCTGGAATTTTCGGCTTCGAAAATTTCGGGTCGTTACATATGGTATCAGAGCTTAAGGTTAAGCGAGAACCTTGGCTCTGGTGGGGATTACTCTTTGAATAGAGTCCGTAGTACTCTAGAATGAGTTGAGTATATATATATGAGGGCGTACTTGTTATTTTCTTATGAAGATTTTAAATGATTTTGCATAAGGATATATTTTATATATAAAGCAATATTCCCTTCTAATGAATATTTAGGTGATTGGTTGTTAAGTTATTGGAATTAAGTTAAGAAGTAATATAAAATACGACCAAATCGAAACTTATAACCAAAATTGAAGAATAAACTTATATGATAAAATGGAATTTGAATTATAGATTGTGAATGTAATTTATAAATTGAAATAAACTTCATAATAAATGAGATTATAATTTGAAATAGAATTCCAGAGAATATTTGGAAATAAAGTATGATGAAAATTCCAGAATAATGTTTAAATATGAATTGGATGGATTGGGAATTTGGAATTTTTGGGAAAATTTAAAATTCCTTTGGATTTGGAAGTGGTTTCCAAAGGTTTTGGAAAAATAATAGTATTATTTCAAAAATATTTTTTGTGTTGAATTTGAAATCTGGGAGATTTGAAATTAAAAATATTTGGAAATGTTTTTAAAGAGATAAAAGCATTGAACTCTTTCGGTCACTGGAAAATAACGTCGGTGATGACTGCAGCATCATCGATGTTCATTTTCGAGTTTCTAGAAGATAAATTGTTACCAAATTGTTTCAAATTGTAGTTGTTTGTGAACTGGCTTTGGTTTTGAAATTCAAAAGGGTAATTGAATTTGCCAAAGAATTTTGGATATAGTTGAATTCTAAGGTAATATTGAAATCTTGAAAATTTGTTTAAACTCTGGAATCTTGATTTAAAATGTTTATGGAATAATATATTGGCTAAATAAATGTATAATTCCGGTTATAAGCAAAATGTGAATGTAATTGATTATAAATAGAAATTGTAAGATAGAAATTGTAATTAAAGTTGTACAAGTTTAAAGATCAGACGGAATTTGATTTGAAGTTGGAAGGAAATTGAGAATCAATTCAACTTGAATTGGGATTAAATCAATTTCAATGGAAATTGAAGATTATTCAATTTGGAATTGGGTCAATTTAAATGGGAGTGGAAATTTAAATTGAAATGTTGGGGTAGTGAACAGTTTTGACTCTGGATTGTTTTCAATATAAATTGTTTTAATATAAACTTATTTTTCCAAGTTATTAAATATATATAACCCTTCTATCTTAAAGCCAAATTATTTTAAACTTGTTTTACAATTATTTTTGGACCTATTTAACCATTTTTTCAACTATTTTCTAAACTAGTTACTATTTTTTCAACCATTACGAATTAATTATTATTTTACAACTATTTTGCAATTATCTAAGATTTCAATAACTACTTAGCTATTTTACAACTATTTTATAGATATTTTGTAAACTAATAATTATTTTTCAACCACTTCTCTATTTTTAAAATTTTTAAGCTGTTTTCTAAATATAAACTGGTCGGAGTTCAAACTGTTATTGATTAAGTACCCAACTGGGATAAGAATTGAGGTAATAATCCAAATAGGGATTAAGGCAAATGTGAATAAGTGAATGAAATTCTAGGTGGATGTGAATAGAAAGGAAATTGATATTGGAAAGAGTAATCAAATTTGAATATTTGATTTTGGGTAAACAAAGTTATATCTTTGTTATATATTCTCCCCTTGTTGAATCTATTGTTGGAAGAAAAAGGATTTTGGAAGTGTTTGAAGTATAAAAGTAATTTTATACAAGTTTAAAGTGATCCAAAGTTTTAAAAATTATATATATCTGTATATATATAAAGGATCTTATGAGGATTTTGGAAAGGGTTTTGGGAACCTTAGGATCTGGAAAGGCTTTTGATTTTTATGTAAAATCATTATATGGAGTTTGGAAAGCCTTGAGAATTATCGATTTTGGGATAATCGATTTTGTGTAAAGGAGCTTTGATAAAATTCATACTAGGTCTATGATTTGAAAGATACTATATGTGTATAGTATAGTGTTTTGATGATGGCTCTGGGGAAAAAGGCGCTCCCTTGGAATGAACTTCTCAGGAGTGCCACCAGGTGGTGCTGCCTTGAGCCCCAACGGGGGTTCTAAAGTTGATCCTGTGAGGAGTCCGGACAAAACTAGTTCCCGAGGATTATGAGTTGAGTATACCATAGTGTAAGTCGTATGTGCCGCTGAGAGCCAACAGTTACATGGACTTTTGCTGCGATGGCAACGTAACCCAGGATGTATCTGCGACCTATGGTATAACATAGCGAAAGTCGTGTGTGCCGCTGAGAGCCAACAGTATGTGTTTGATTTTATATCGACAGACTGCGACTTATGTAGGAGTGGAGATGTTTCATTTCGATAGCGAAAATCGGAGGCCGCTGAGAGCCTGCAGTTACATGGACTTTTGCTGTGACGACAATGTAACCCTGGATGTAACTGTGATCTGTTGTGTGAGTTCCATGGCGTAATCGAGAGGCCGCGGAGAGCCTGCAGTTGCATGGACTTTTGCTACGACGGCAACGTAACTCCGGAATGTAATTATGACCATGGATGGGGGTGATGATTTTCAGAGCATTGTCGCCAATGATATTTCCTCTATTTTCAAAAAACGTTTCCTATATTTTCAACAAAATTATTTTCCAAGTATTTTCACTGGATGTTGCAAACAGGTTTACCAAGTACTTATAGATTTTCAGTCCTACGCCTGATCAACATATGACTGAATTTCTGTGAGAACAAGGGTGGACTGGATGAAACATCAAGTTATAAGAAATATTTTTATAATAGCTATTTTAATATTATGAGGTGGGTTTAAAAGCATTTCTAAAATTTTAAAATAGAAGTGTTGAAATTTTAGGAAAATAAAAGGGAAACTCCAATCTGGAATTATAAAAATAACTTTGAACTCAGGAAATTTGATGAAGTAATTTTCTTTGTAATAAAAGTTGGAAGTAAGCTAATAAATAATTATTTGATAAAGTATGTTGAAAATTTTAACTCGATTAAACAAATGGATTGTAAATTAGTAATGGAGTTTGGAAATGAATTCGAATTTGTCAATAGAATTCGACTTGGATTTGATAATGAATGAAATAAGAAGAGATGTTGTAGAAATAAAATAGAGTTGGACTGGAAAAGTGATGGTTTGAATTACAAATAAAATTCAAACGTGATATGAATAATATTTAACAAAAGTTGCAAGTAAATTGAGAATGACTTTGTATAAATAAAATAAATTCGCAAATGAATTAAGAAAGTCAAATATAAAATGAGTTAATGGAATTAAATAATAAATGGACGAAGTCTGATTGAATAAAAAAAAACTAAATCAAGGTTGTGATTGAAATTGGATTACCAGACTGAACTTAAGTTCGGTGGCATATTGATTTGAAGTATAAATGAGTTAAGTATACGCTTGGATATTATTTTGATAAATTGTGGAGGTGAATTAAAATGAAATGGTGGGCTAACTGAGTTTAATGGAATTTGATTCAATGAGAATCAAATTGAAGTAAACTTAAGTTTGATGTTGGAATAAATTAAAGTAAAGTAACTTATGTTTAAATTTAAGGAAGCTTGCCTTCGAATAAGGGTAAAAGCCATTAAATAAAAGCTTGGTTTAAATTAATTTGGGAATGGTTAGTAGTACACAAGCATGGAATGTGTTGACTAAATAAAATGACTGTGAATAAATTAAAAAGGAATTGAATTAAATAAAATTGAGTTGGAATCAATTTTAATTGGTTATAAAACTTAAGTAATTATTTATTCACATGGATATTATCAAATTCCATAGAAATGATTGTCAAATTTAACGTAAACGAGATTTAATTAAATTCTATGAAATTAGTGGAAGCATATATAATTGTTTTTTTGAATCAATTGATATGAGTATGAGTTTGTTTTGCTTACAAATGAATTGAATGTAAGAAATTGCATTTTAAACCATTAAAATTGAATGTAATAGTATATTAATTTGGTTGGAAGCAACTGGATTAACTTTAAATTATATAAATCGCTTATGGTAAGCGTTTGGTGTTTGTTGCTTTTGAAATGCTTGTGTTTAGCCTTTAAAAGTAAGTGAAATGCTAATAGAATTTCTATATGTGGCACTTACATATTTAAATTAAGATAGTACAGGTATTTGAAGACTGTTTGGTTGGTTTGGATTGCGCTAATTGCTTAAATTTATAAGCTGCTTGCTTAAAATGCTAAATAAAGGTACGCCTACGCAATAAAAATAGGAAATATGAACTGTTTTTGCTTTTCCTGACCGTATGGGTCGATGTATACATATTTATATCTATTGTCAAATTGCAAAAGCTCCTCCGTACAAAGGAGACTCCGCCAAAATTTTTCGAAAATTTTGGGAGTTAGAATTTTTTTGGAGATTTTGGAATTTTTTTCGTTAACGATGAAACGACACAAATTGGAAATTAAAATAAATTATTAGATGAAACTAATATGAATCAGTTATAAATGGAAGTTAAAATCCAATATTCAAAATTGAAAATAAATTGTATTCGTATGAAAACGGGGAAAAACTAATTTGCATAGAAGTAGATATGAAAATTTCTGTAAAGAGTTGTATAAAATAATTTGAAAGGTTGTGATTGAATATTGTTGCTAAGTAAGATATGCAGGTATTAAAGGGAAAAGAAATTGGATTTGATTCCAAAGGATAAATGTGAATTGCCCGACAAAAAGTTATGTATTTAAATTTCTGTATGAAATTGGATTGGGTTTTCGATCTAGCCACTTGGCGTTTTGTTTTCTTTTGGAAATTGGAAGCCCGTAGAGGCCTTTTGTAGTTGTACCGAGCTAGCCGCGGAAAGGAGACACTGAAAAAAAAAATTGTCGGAAATTTAGAGAGTTAGAAAAATTTTGAGAAAATTTTGATAATTCAAAATTTGATTTAAAATTGAAATTTAGATGATTGAGCAAAGGGGTGTTGTTTGAAACTATAGAAGGTTTTAGGAAATTAGTTAAGGTGATAGTGGGCTTTTAATAAAAGATAATTGGTAGAGTGTTGAATTGTGAATTTTGGAGAAAAGGTAAACGGGTATTAGTCCATTCTTCCTAACTAGTAATTTCGGGGACGAAATTCTTTTAAGGGGGGAGGAATGTGACAACCCAGAATTTTTAACAATGTAGAATAGGATAATTGAATTGATTTTAAACACTTAAAAGTTAATTTTAGCGTGAATTTGAGATATAAGTATTTACTTGAAAATTAAATCATTGAATTATATAGTATTTAATAATTGAAATTGGGTAAATTGTTGAATCTGAAATTTCTGAGCCTGTTTAAAATAATTTGAAGGCTTATAAAATTTATAATGATGATACTGAAGATAATAGAATGGTTGAAATTTAATTTAAAGGTGATTTGTTCGGTTTTGAAAATATACTATCTACACCATCTCTATTTTATTTATATATCTGTATGCTTTTAAATAATACAAAAGGTATAAGTATGTATACATTTATAAGTATAGGATAAGTGGCATGACATGGTGAAGACAAGTGGCATAATATGGACCATACACCTATCTTAAGATGAAATACAATTATGACACATATATCACTTTGGTGTACACTTCTAGAACACCTTAAATGATTACTAAATAAGGTATGTGTCATGGAATAAGGCTTGCATAAAAAAAATGAAGGACATGTATCACAAGATTAAATAAAATAGTGACACATAAGCCCATTAGGTGTCCATGTGTAGAAACATCTTAAGACACCTAAGTAGACATGTGTCAACATTCTAAAGCTTGTACAAAGAGAAGTAGACAAGTGTCCAAAACTAAAATTACCAAACTAGCCTTGAAAATTACTATACAAAGGGTGGACATGTTCACTTATATTTTTCTCTTACTTTCACAAAGCAAAAACAAAAGTAGGATAAAGTGAAAAAGCTTGGAGAAAGCTATGGAAAAAAAGTCAAGTCAAATACACAAGAATAAGGTGAGAAAAACTATTTAAATTTCCAGTATTCATGTTATTCTTGAAGAGACTTGAAGAGATAATAGTTGTAAGTAAAAGTGGCTCGGTTCTATCAAAAAAACGCAGCTTAGTAATTTGACCATAACTTTCTCAATTCTTAATGAAATTTCGATTTCTTGGATGTCCTGGAAAGCTTATTTCATGTGCTACAACTTTGATGTCTTGTATTTTCTGTACTTTGGATGTTAGCTATGTAAAAATTGAATTTTTCTACTGTAATCCCGAGAGCAAAACCAATATTAGCTCTGTGCTTAAGGCTGAAATTAAATTGGCCATAACTTCTTCGTTCCTGAACCGATTGCGACAAATTTAGATGTTCCAGAAAGCTTAGACTTTGTTCTAAAACTTTTAAATTTTGAGTTTTCCAAAATTTCGATGTTATCTTGGCCAAAATTATAATTGTTTATCGTTGTCCCGAGACAAAATGACAGAAGTTGTGAAATTCAAATCTTATAATTGTTTTATCCATAGCTTTTACAATTCTTATCAGAATTCGGTAAATTTTAATGTTCCGGAAAGCTTAGAAACTAAGATACAACTTTTGCTTTATTCATTTTGCCTGATTTCGATGTTTTCTATGCTAAAATTGCAATTGTTGGTCGCTGTCCTGCAAATGCATAAGTTCAGGCTAAGCTTAATGTTTTTAGTCAAATGGTCATTACTTTTGAACCGTTGATCCAAATTCGATGATCTTGGTCATTCTGGAAATCTAACGGAAAGGGCTATAACTTTTATTTGTATCACTTTTTAAAATTCAGCCATCTATATATATGAATTTGAGGTGCAAGCTCGGGTTAAATTTCTGCCCGAAATGAACATGTTTGTTTCTAAGAAAATGCCTTACTTGTTAGATTTTTATCTTTGATTTGATAAACAACTTGATGGGTTTCTTTTCATGGTGGTTGAGTATACTAAGTAAATTACCTTAAAGAAGTATTTTCACACAGAAGAATTAATTAAGGATGCGGTATAAGACCATAGAAAAGATGGGTATTAAAGGTATTGTTTTAACAGTTAATGATAATTTAACTTCCAGATAATTTAGTGAGTTTGTTAATGGAAACTAAGAAGTTAATTAAGATGAGTAGTTAATGATTGTGAACAATCAATATAATATAATCAATTAAAGGTTAATTAATTCTAGAGTAATTAATAATTTGGAATAATCAATGATTAATTAAGGTAATTAATCAATGTAGTTAATAGAATTTACTAATAAAAGCAATCGAAGAAAAATTACTTCATATTATAAATCAAAGGGGGTAATTATTGGTAATTACTTAATGGAGGATTACTTACTTGTTTAATTAGTGTAACAAAATTAAGGAGGGTTAGCAAATTTATGAGCATGATTAATTCAAGGATTTTAATCAATGTAAGTGATTATAAGTTAATGAATCTGAGAACTTAATCAAAGATAGATGGGATTATTGTGAAAAGGGAAGGTAAATTAATAACATTGAATTCGAAGAGACCAGAGTCGGGTATTAGTTAATAACCGAAATCACTTCGATTCTTTACAAATTGATACGTGGAATCAATAGGGTATATTGGAATGATTTTAAGTGAATTGGACCATAAAATCTAAGTTCTGGCACTTAGAATTTGATGTGTGGAATAAGTGATGTCTATAACAACTTATGAAGTGGAAATTAATATAAGTTACCCGGGTTTATATGGGTTGTAAACTTTTGCATTCCATGTTAGTTGGATTTACTCACGCTGGTTTCCAGCCTGACCCGGGTGTTACTTTGGTGTAATGCTCGGGTCAGACCGAGTATTACAGATTTTCAGGTAGGGACGTTCTGGAGCTCAAGAGGCAAACTGGATGGCAGTAACGAGTAGAGTATTTCCGCTATATTTATATATTCGTTAATCTGAGACATGATACTTGTATTTATTCAGTGACTGTATATGTGTGGAACTCTGATGTATATTAAATGTAATCAACATATATAGTATTCTTTTGTAGACATTTATTATTTATTATATTTTATCCACTGCGAATGTGAGATGTTTGGTATTTCTCTTCTTCTTCTTCTTCTATCTCTTTCTTCTTTTTCATAACTATCTGGAATTTTCGGCTTCGAAAATTTCGGGTCGTTACAAATGACACACGAATTCACCAATGCACAAAAATTGATAAAACTTATCAATAGAAATCATGAAACTTGGTGAAGCACAAGTTCCAGAAGACTACACAAGAAATCCATAAATCACAAAATGTGAGTATGAAAATTCAAATGGGAGTATGAAAACTCAAATGGGAGTATGAAAACTAAAATGGGAGTATGAAAACTCACCTACACGTGAGCATGAAAACTCACCAACACGTGTAACGCAAAGCGAGAACGGGAGCATGAAAACTCACCTACACGTGAGCATGAAACTCACCAACACGTGTAGCGCAAAGCGAGAACGGAAGCATGAAAACTCACCTACACGTGAGCATGAAACTCACCAACACGTGTAACGCAAAGCGAGAACGGGAGCATGAAAACTCACATACACGTGTGCATGAAAACTCACCTACACGTGTAACGCAAAGCGAGAACGGGAGCATGAAAACTCACCTACACATAAGCATGAAACTCACCAACACGTGTAACGCAAAGCGAGAATGGGAGCATGAAAACTCACCTACACGTGAGCATGAAAACTCACCAACACGTGCAACGCAAAACGAGAACGAGAGCATGAAAACTCACCTACACGTGAGCATGAAAACTCACCAACACGTGTAACGCAAAACGAGAACGGGAGCATGAAAACTCACCTACACGTGAGCATGAAAACTCACCAACACGTGTAATGCAAAACGAGACGCTATCTCATGGTGGCCAACCATTAAATTTTGACACACGAATGGTCCGAAGACCGTGGGGAGCTACCCATATGGATGAGTCGGAATCACCCAGATGAAGTCTAGGATAACCAAAAAGCAAAAAGGTATGTGTGAATGGAATCACACAAATGGTGTCTAGCCTAACCTCGCAACAAAAAGGTATGTGTGAGTGGAATCACAGAAGTGGTGTCTAGGCTAACCAAAAAGAAAAAAGGTATGTGTGAGTGGAATCACACAAGTGGTGTCTAGCCTAACCAGAAAGCAAAAAGATATGTGTGAGTGGAATCACACAAGTGGTGTCTAGGCTAACCAAAAAGAAAAAAAGTATGTGTCAATGGAATCACACAAATGGTGTCTAGCCTAACCAGAAAGCAAAAAGATACGTGTGAGCGAAATCACACAAATGGTGTCTAGGCTAACCTAAAAGCAAAAAGGTATGTATGAATGGAATCACACAAATGGTGTCTAACCTAACCAGAAAGCAAAAAGATATGTGTGAGCGGAATCACACAAATGGTGTCTAGGCTAACCAAAAAGCAAAAAGATATGTGTGAGCGGAATCACACAAATGTTGTCTAGGCTAACCAAAAAGCAAAAAGGTATGTGTGAATGGAATCACACAAATGGTGTCTAGCCTAACCAGAAAGCTAAAAGATATGTGTGAGCGGAATCACACAAATGGTGCCCAGGCTAACCAAAAAGCAAAAAGGTATGTGTGAGCGGAATCACACAAATGGTGTCTAGCCTAACCAGAAAGCAAAAAAATATGTGTGAGCGGAATAACACAAATGGTGTCTAGGCTAACCAAAAAGCAAAAAGATATGTGTGAGCGGAATCGCACAAATGGTATCTAGGCTAACCAAAAAGCAAAAAGGTATGTGTGAATGGAATCACACAAATGGTGTCTAGCCTAACCAGAAAGCAAAAGGATATGCGTGAGCGGAATCACACAAATGGTGTCTGGGCTAAACAAAAAGCAAAAAGGTATGTGTGAATGGAATCACACAAATGGTGTCTAGCCTAACTAGAAAGCAAAAAGATATGTGTGAGCGGAATCACACAAATGGTGTCTAGGCTAACCAAAAACCAAAAAGGTATGTGTGAATGGAATCACACAAGTGGTGTCTAGCCTAACCAGAAAGCAAACAAAGAGACATCGCACAATTGCTAGTCTAAATCATAAAATGATCGTCATAATCAACGAGAAGTGTCAATTACACTAAGCTAGTAAATATAAAAGTTTAGCCTCATGTCCCATAACCACTTACTTAGGTTAAATATTTACGAACAAACTGTAAATCTTCACTAGAAAATTGTCACAAAAAATTCAATCGAACAAGACCAAGAATTAACCGACGAAGCAAACGCAAGCGTTTCATACCACTCGTTTTACTAAGTCGTTTAATTAGATTTCTCATACGAGTGAGGTAAAGGTTTGTATATACTAGTAGATTGGAAAACGGTTTAGGAAAAGAGCTTTGTAGTAAAATAGTTTTGAAATCATTTGGAGAAAAGGGTTTTGATATTTACTACTAGTATAGAAAACTTTTATATTTTTAAAGTGACAATCTCAAAAATGATTGTAGAAACAATCAATCACAAGAATTTACATATAAAGATGTGAATAAAATCCAAAGAAATCGATACTAAGTTCTTCAAAAGGTATGTTCACGAAAATCCCGAAGAAAATGTCATCAAAGTTGCTAATAAATGATAGCAACAAATCGGGGAATTAACAAGAATCAATTAAATTTGGAAACCAAATTGTTATCCCTTTTTTTTGGACAAAACTGGAATATCAATGTCGTATGCGTCAACACTCGGAGTCCCAAATTCATTCGGCATTCTAGAGCTCATTCGGTCATTCGGCATAACTCATTCGGTATGCTCATTCGGCAAGATTCATACTCATTCGGCGTGCTCATTCGGCATTCCCATCTCCCTTGGTTCATCCGGCATCCCAATGCAAGAGCTCGTTCGGCACTCCCGAGTATGTAAGTTCATTCGGTATTTCACAAGTACTGCCGGTCCAAACCCACGTCCATGCTAACACCGGACCATGCTACCACCAAGCCAACAACTACCGAACCAACTCAAACCGGACCACCATCACCGAACCAATGCACCGCTGAACCAACCAAACTCCCACCGGACCGTCTCCATGCTCCTACCACCGATCCAACATAAGGATGGCATACCGAATGAAGGCTCGCCGAACCAAAGTTGCCAGTCCAGATGGCTTCAGCCCAGGCCCACCAGCAGCTATATACTTCCAAGACCCCTGCCCCCAGCCTCACTCTATAAATAGAGGGGCAGGGGTACAACAATGGCGGACAAGTTTGAGAGCTCAAACCGGGAAGGAACTTTCAAACAACTTTCATACACTTGTACTACAAGCTTTGTACTTGTAATCGGATCGGAAAAGGAGAATAACATATAAAGTGGACGTAGGCATATTCTGGCCGAACCACTATAAATCTGTGTGTCTTTTACAGTTTAGTCCCTGCTTTTTACGCATTTGCATAAACCACCTAAACCACTACGAACAACATAAAATCAACTAAATCATACGACTTGGAGTTTTTTGCCCATCTTTTGTGCAAATGTACTTGAGTTATTTGCTGAGATCTGTGATTTGTGTTTGAATATCGCTGACTTATATTCATACACTGGTGCTTTCACGGTATTGGGTGTTTGTGGCCATTTTTTACGCAAACATTTTGGTGCTTTCACTGAGAAGGACCAGCTCCCACTACATCGGATAGAAGTTTGGATTTGGAAGACAATGACTAGGCAAAACAGTAGAAGGCTAAGGGCTGAGAGAAGCCAACAAGGAGGAAGTCAACAAGCATCCTCCGGAGGTGAGGAAGGACCGGCTTCGATCTATATAACCCGGGATGAAATGGAAGCCATAACAAATTCACTGCAAGAGAGGTTGCTGAAAAGTCAACAGGAAATGATGCAAACTTTCTTGGAGCAAATGAGAGTTGCAGGGATGCAGAACCTAGGAACAACTACAACGGCTGTGGATGCAGGACAAGAAGCTAGGGTTATGGAACCCAATGAAGGACAGGATACGGAGCCAGGCGGCAATCAACAAGGGCTTGGGGGCAGGCCCACAGGATTCAACACAGGAGAACCTTTGGAAGGAGTTCAACAGGCTAGAACCAACGTTGCTGCTAACGAGCCACACGAAGAGTATGTACCGGAGTTCCCTCGGGGGCAACCCCCGACAGATAACGGTGGATTGGTAGATATAATCAGGAAGACTGTGCGAGGTGGTTTGACCAACGGAGACTTGGAAGGAGTAAACAGGAGTCCGTTCACCCGGGAAATAAGGATGGCTCAGAATCCACCTAAGTTCAAGCTACCTAGCGTGGAGGCATACAATGGCAAGGAAGACCCTACGGATCACTTGATGAGATACACCAGACACATGGGGGTGCTGGGGGCATCGGAGGAGGTGATGGCCCGATGCTTCCCTTTGTACTTGACGGACTTAGCTGCAATGTGGTTCAGGCAGCTGGAAGAAGGATCTATCAGGACTTGGAGGGAATTGGTGGAAAGGTTTTTGGGACAGTTTCGGGTTCATGTCAGGAGACCGAAGAATGTGATGACATTGACGTCGGTAAGGCAAAGGATGGATGAATCGCTTAGAGCTTTTCTAACTCGATTCAGTGCCGCAGTTGCTTCGGTGGATCGGCCCGATCCATCGATGGTTTTAATGGCAGCAGTATCAGGAGTCAGGGAGAACTCGGATTTCAAGGTATCTCTGATACGAGATCCCCCACGGAATCTCGACGAATTTTTTCATGAGGCAGAAAGGTTCCTTCGACAAGAAGATGCGAGTACGGATTTAAAGCTGAAAAAGGTTAACGCGGTTGAGGGGGGAGGACCATCCAGCAATGGTTCGGATAAAAACAAAGGAAAAAGGAAGTTGGACAGTGATTCTGAAAATGCTAGGAAGCAATGGAAGGATCCAAAGTTTTCCACATACACAGGATTGAACGAGACACTGGAGCGGATATACCTGAATACTCGAAATCGCCTTCACTACCGGAGGCCGGCTAGGAGAGAACCAACAGAACGGGAGAGGACATCGGGAAGGCACTGCCTCTTCCATGATTTGGATGGACACGACACCAACAGCTGCAGGCACTTAAAGGACATAATTGAGGAACATGTAAGGAATGGACAACTGCCGCAATATGTTGGACCTCGGAATGCAACGGCGAGGCAGGAGCAACTGCCGCCTACCTCAAGCTACGATGGTGGGAGGCCCAGGAATGATGGTCGGTTGATCGTCCCTTGACCAGGTTAACATAAAATAAGTAGCAAACTATTGGCAAGCAACCAAGTCATTTACACATGTACGGGGACGGAGATAGCCCCTAGGCATGCTCTGAATGATAATGGGCTGCGATGCTATGGTTTGTGAAATTTATCTTTTGCTTTTGGATTGGACACTGCTTTTTCTTTTTGGTTTTCGGTTTTGGAGATTGGATTGAGCTCTTGGTTTTCCTTGCTTTTTGATTTGGATTTTCCTTTGGACAATTGTTTTCGGTTTTGGATGCTGGTTTGGATTTCTGGTTTTCTGGTTTTGGATTTGGATTTTCGGATTTGGATTCTGGATTTGGATTTTGGATTTGGATTTGGATTTTGGATTGGATTTTGATTGGATTTTTATCTGATTTTTGATAAACGGTCGTCGGGTATGGATTATGCCTGGCAAGGGGTGAGTCGCTGTGCCCGAACGTGGCAAATTGACTCATTCAGGTCGTCGAGTATGGACTATGCTCGGCAAGGGTCCGGAGTGACCAGGATTCGGCCTAGGACTTAGGCCCTATATTATCAATCGTTATTTTCAGGTCGTCGAGTATGGACTATGCTCGACAAGGGTCCGGAGAGACCAGGATTCGGCTTAGGACTTAAGCCATGGCATCGTACAGCGTCCAGGGACACTGGACCAAGGTCGTCAAGTGTGGATTACGCTTGGCAAGAACCCGGAGAGGTTAGCTCAACGTCCAGGGACACTGGACCAAGGTCGTCAAGTGTGGATCACGCATGGCAAGAACCCGGAGAGGTTAGCTCAACGTCCAGGGACACTGGACCAAGATCGTCAAGTATGGATTACGCATGGCAAGAAACCGGAGAGGTTAGCTCAACATCCAGGGACACTGGATCACGACCGTCAGGTGTGGATTGCGCTTGGCAAGAGCCCGGAGAGGTTATGAATTTGGATATCGACCCAGAGAGGTCCTGGATTAGGTTGTTGGCTATTGGATAAGGATGGTTTGGGACTCGGTTGTCGAGTTCGGATGGACAAGGAATAGACTCAAGCTTTGGTTATTGGATTTGGAACTGGATATCGACTCGGAGCAGTCAAGGATGATCTACTCTGGCAATATGGCTATTGACTTTGGATATTGGATTCAGGACTATTCAAAACACGCCTTGTTATCACAAGGCATGTTTTGGGGGGCAAAGTGTTATCCCTTTTTTTTGGACAAAACTGGAATATCAATGTCGTATGCGTCAACACTCGGAGTCCCAAATTCATTCGGCATTCTAGAGCTCATTCGGTCATTCGGCATAACTCATTCGGTATGCTCATTCGGCAAGATTCATACTCATTCGGCGTGCTCATTCGGCATTCCCATCTCCCTTGGTTCATCCGGCATCCCAATGCAAGAGCTCGTTCGGCACTCCCGAGTATGTAAGTTCATTCGGTATTTCACAAGTACTGCCGGTCCAAACCCACGTCCATGCTAACACCGGACCATGCTACCACCAAGCCAACAACTACCGAACCAACTCAAACCGGACCACCATCACCGAACCAATGCACCGCTGAACCAACCAAACTCCCACCGGACCGTCTCCATGCTCCTACCACCGATCCAACATAAGGATGGCATACCGAATGAAGGCTCGCCGAACCAAAGTTGCCAGTCCAGATGGCTTCAGCCCAGGCCCACCAGCAGCTATATACTTCCAAGACCCCTGCCCCCAGCCTCACTCTATAAATAGAGGGGCAGGGGTACAACAATGGCGGACAAGTTTGAGAGCTCAAACCGGGAAGGAACTTTCAAACAACTTTCATACACTTGTACTACAAGCTTTGTACTTGTAATCGGATCGGAAAAGGAGAATAACATATAAAGTGGACGTAGGCATATTCTGGCCGAACCACTATAAATCTGTGTGTCTTTTACAGTTTAGTCCCTGCTTTTTACGCATTTGCATAAACCACCTAAACCACTACGAACAACATAAAATCAACTAAATCATACGACTTGGAGTTTTTTGCCCATCTTTTGTGCAAATGTACTTGAGTTATTTGCTGAGATCTGTGATTTGTGTTTGAATATCGCTGACTTATATTCATACACTGGTGCTTTCACGGTATTGGGTGTTTGTGGCCATTTTTTACGCAAACACAAATCAATTCACTAAAATTCACATTCGAAGACGTGAATAAAATCCAAAGAATTCGATTCCAAATCCGTCAAAGTAGAAATAGTCAAAAATTCCAAAAATAGAAGTTATCAAAGTCGACATAAGTGATAACAACTAATCGGAAAAGGAGAATCAATTAACAATTGGAAAAACAGAGCAAAACGAGCATAAACACATAAATGACTTCAACAAGAATAAAAATCAAGTCAATGCCAAAGAAAACACAAAATATCAAGTTCAAAATCTCTGAGATTCGAACAAAATCAACATCGGCTAAATCAATTCAAAGCCGAAAACACAAGAAAAAAAATCCTCATCATCAAAAACCAACTTGAGTTCGCAAAGCAAACGGAGGCCGAAGTCAAAATACTTTCACGAAATCAAAATCAAATGTACATGAATAAACATTAGGAATTCATACCTAATAATCAAAGATAATCATAGGCAAAGATGAGAGATAAAACATCGACAATTAGTCGTAACACATGTTCCATCTAAGTTATGTTTTATATTTATCCTAAACCTCAGGCTCTGATACCAAGCTGTGACGCCCCACCTCTATGCCCACACTAGCCAAGAACACTATGATGTAGTGCTGTCAACTAGCGCGGAGAATAAGGCTGTTGAGGAGCGGCCATCAGTAGTTAGGCCTTACACTAGTATTGATTATCTCGATAGGAGTGGTATATATATATTCTTTCATTTTTCATCTCTGATTTATTTACTCCCATCGACATACCCCAATTCCAGTATAAAACGAACTACGATGGTTCATAATAGTTTACGACAGTAGATATAATAATAACACAGATAATATCAATAAATGCGGAACACAGATAAAATAGAAAAGTCTCATATATATGTATATATAACTAATGTCAGTTACAATACATTTGACATAGAACATATGATACAACTACAACAGTCGACTCTGGAAGTTATATATACAAGTACATTAACGTATTTAATATACATGAACACATATCTTCCTATACAATTACACTGACTACTATAAATGACGACGACTACTCCAAAAGATATGAAAGGACTTCTGTGACGACCCGCCCTTCTACTACCAGAAAGACGTATCATCATTAAGAAAGAAAGGGATGAGAAAATAGAAAAGATAGAGAAGAAAGAACAACAGCATCAGAATCTCACAGCGGAACGGAACAAAATATAATATATCACTTAAATATTACATAGTATAATACATCAATCGGAGTTATACAGACAATACATCACATACTAGATAGTTATAAACACCTGTCTAGCTAACACAAATCAATATACAATACAGATAAACAGCTAAGAGATATCAACACAGCGGAACACCATATATATATATATATATATATATATATATATCTACAACGTAGAAGCCTCCTGCTCCATTGCTCCTCCAGAATTCGTCAAATCTAACCTGAATCCCTTGGCTACAAGTAAAAATTTGGGTACCCGAGAGTTTATGAAAAAACCAAAAATAAACTCTGGGTCAGACATGGGTATGGTATGGGTAAACGATTTAAGGTTGTTTAACTTTGAAAAACATTTGAAAATAAAGGTATCACGTAAGACTCCCCACAAATAAATACGGGTAAGTTTTTACCTTACGCTAACCAAAACATTTCATAGGAAATCCAGTGATATTATAATAGTGTCTAGGGTTTTCAAGTAAATAGAAAATAACCGAAATTGTTACATTCATTAAATTCCAGCTACTAGCCACAAAGTGGGTAATACAAATCAAAACCGTAGGGTCTCGTAGGGAAAATGGATTTCCAACAATGGCAGGACTACCGGGGTACCGCCCGTCACAGTACGGGGCCTAGATCACCGTACCGAGGATCACTCCCGACCCCCTACAACACAAGGTCGGAACCATTCCTTACTGAATAGTCCCGAACAAGATAAACCTCGCGGTTGTAGATAGCAACCGCCAACTAAGCCGAAATAAAAAGGGACATCTAGACAAGGGAAATATCTTGTCCTGCTTGGGCATGACCCACCTAACCTTGCTGCATCTCCCCTGTTTTATCCATTCCCGGTGGATGAGCCTAGAGACTGCGATTACCTTTAAAGAACATATCACTTAGAATGCTCATCGTCCGCCTGACGATGTGCTGGAAGCATTCAATCCATACAAGTTCGTTCCGGGTTCGAACGAAACCGAAGGTGTTATCTCGTCACATTCATTTTGGAATCACCCTCAGAGTCAACGACGATAACCCTTGCATGCTGAATACACCATCTCGATCTCCATTTCAGGATTCACGACCTAACGTTTAAATTGGATCGATGTGGTTTTCGAAGAATCAAGTTTGATTCATCCGATCCCCGTCTCATCGAATCCAAACGCCATTTTAAGGGCCAAGTTGTCTATTTAACTTAACAGTTCAATTTAATATCAGAATTAACATAAAATTTATCACAGATAAAACATATACAAGCATCTTAGATATATCATAACATATCACAGAGTAGCATAGAATATCATCACATTAATATCACAATCCAGACGTTCCACATACACAATAATCCATAAGCAATTACCTTAAAATCTTGTTTGTAATTAATTCAATTTAGAATTAATCACCTGAGAGTTAATCACTTAACTCTTTTTAATTTATCATTAATCAATTACTTATTTCATTTCAAACGGTTTAATTAATGATTTCTTAATTAGTTATTTAGTCCAATTTCATAATTATTTAATTTCACATTATCATTTACTTAATTATTGCTTAATCCAGTTATGTACTTTAATTAATCATTTAATTAATAGTCTTTATTATTAATCAACTTAATTACCCATTTATTAACTGCTAATTACTTCCTTAAACCTTTATTTATTCTTAATTAAATTACTCGATTAATTAACTACTAATCATTCATAAATTGACTCAAGTAGTTAATTACAATTTTATCAGTTATTTATAATCTCTGACCAATTACAATTTAAAAGTAACTGTTCTTAATTTCTTTCCAAATTACTTTATATATATATTAAATGTTCAACTTAACTAAACATTTTAAACATTAATGTTTAACTAAGGTTAACTAAGTTAATGTTTTACTAAGTTTAACTAAGTTTGTTAAACATTAATTTTAAAACATTAATTTCATAATTAAACTTGCATTATCGTTTAACTAAGTCTTGTTAAACATTGCACCCATATATTTCATTTCTTTAAGTTCAGTAGCTTGAACCCAAGATTTTTCCCTGTTAAACCCATGCGCTACTTCGAGTTTCCCATGCATAACACCCTGAGACTTCCCTGCGCATACTTCTTCTTCCTCTCTTTTTTTTTCTTCTGTAAGTTAAGTTTAACTTCATTTTAAAAAATCAAAACATCAGGTATAGGCTCGCGATCGACTCAAGGCAACAACGGATGAGAACCCAAACACAACACGAAGCACCCCTACGACAACCGAAAATACAAAACCCACCTCCATCGCCACCGTGCACGTGCACGGTGGCTCGCAAGTCATTGATGATCTTCCAAGATCATCTGCATGTCGCAATCTTCATGAAAACACGAAATCCAACCTCACATCAACTTCAAAGAATTCAAATAGAAATTTGGTCATTTGGGTCGAGACTGCAGCTCACACGGTCGGCAAAACCAGTTCATTACCGCTGCCAAGACCACCTGAGACTCTCCACCCCCGGCCACACCACGACAACACGGTTCTCCACCATACCCTTGAAAATCGTGGAGCTCGATCACGTGTGGATGCCCCAAACAATTTTTTTACAGAGCCTCGAAAAAGATAAACACTAAACCCTACTTAAGATTCAAAACCAAAATCCATGCATTCGAAAAATCTTTCACCATTTTTCCCATATTCCTAAATCAATAACTAACTTCACAACAATTTTCAGCATTAATTATTTATTAATTCGATAGGAACTGATGAAAAAGTGTTTTCGGTTCCTTAATGAATTACTCTTTAAATCCATGACTAAGAATTTTCATTTTGGGTTTAAAATTCCTACCTTGATATGTATATTCAAGAAATGAAATCAAACCAACAATTTATGATATTCGAATTTTGATCCTTGTTTTCTTTTTACCTGTAATTTTGCAATAAACATTATTTATATCATACTGTCATACTTTAAAACAAGTTTCAGGCCAATATTTTAAGATAACCAACTTTAAATCGGCAACAACACCAAAGATCCAACAATTATATGAATAAGTGTTTAGAAATTTCTTTGTTTTGCTTGTTCAGATACTCAAATCTCTGAAGAACCACTTCACATATTACAGGACAGAAGGAGGTATTCAAGACAACATGATTAAAGCAGGCATCCAAGCACATATCCTTGTAAGTTAAATATAAAACTTTCAAATTGAAAAATAATAAGTTTACTCACCAAAACTGTTGAAACAGAGGCTAGTTGGAAAAGCAGTTTTGTAACGAGTCGGATTTTGCCCGCTCAAAAATCGACATTCATACTTCAAATCGTATTCGAATGTCATTGATTCAACCGTTCAAATCCGATTCGCCGGAGCTTATAACAACATTAAGTAATTAACACAGCGGAATAAAAGAATAATACATTGATATACAACTTTGATACAATATCTGATACAACAGATGATCCAATAGATATCAATATACATCAGAGATATGATACAATAAAATAGCAGCGGAAAAGAAAATAGATAACATCTAGCATACGGAACAAATAACTCTGAGATAATCTTCAAAAGAGAACTCCGAGAACTGCAACTCCATTTCCAAGAATCAATCCAGCAGAACTCAAACCCCCAATAACATATCACCAAGCTAGGAAAGACTGGTGCGGTCTAAAGACTGAACTAACTCCAGATAATCCACTATATCTAACTATCTGAAAAACCCAACTCTAGACTGCTCGTGTAGAAAATAATGAGCACCCAGAGTTTAGGAAGAAAACAATAAACTCCGGATCAGTCGTGGGACTGGTGTGAGCAACAAAAACAGTTTATCTTTAAAAACATTCAATAAAAGATTTTCAAAGTCAATTCGCAATGCTTTTTAAAAATGAGACTACCATAAGGCCTCCCGCACACACACACAATGCAAACGCAGAATCGGAGGAGATTTCTCCTTATGATAGTCAAAGATGCTTGATACGCATTAAAAGAAAATTTGATATTATTACTAGTGCATAGTGTAGAGAAAAATTCATTTCGAAAGTAGAATATAAATCTTAGCCAACATAGACATTTCGAACTATGCCTACTATAACTACCATCCAAACAGTGTTGCGACACCATAAGTGAATGATAGGTTCTACAACTAATACCGTACAAGTTTTGTATTGGGAATTGGATTTCCAACAAATGGTCAGGCCAAGGAACTTCCCATTGCCACATGAGAATGCCTCTGGAAAGACATCCCCGAGAACCAAACCGGAACTCTGCCAACACAAGGCCGGATTACCCCTAACTGGGTAACTACTGACACGAGCACGCCATTCCCCGATCGTAAACGACCTTTCTCACGGGATCCCGAAAACCAACAACCACAAAGTAATAAATTTGTAGTAACCACATAGGTTAAATATCTGGCTCCATACCATGATACCACCTCTATCCAGAAGGAAATGCACATACCCTAAAGGGAGCTACCCCTCATAACCTTGCCGCATCTTTCCTGTTTTGACCATTTCCGGGGTGTGAGGCTCGACGAAGTCACGTCCACAAAAACATACTTTATACAAAAGCCATGCTTTGGGTCAACAAATGATCATAGAAATGATCACCCAGATAGATGATCAAACAAATGATCCTATCACAAATAATCAACACAATGATCATTTCAGCAACACTCAGCATGTCACATTACCAAATTTGGGAATATATCGCTGATAACCTTCAACTATATAACCTCTGAGTTCGTACGTCTCAGAGAAGGGTGTTAAGCTAAAAGAATAAATTCTTCGCCACCAACAGAAATATATTTGAAAGAAATCGGCTTTATACCTCAATTTGTAATGTCAGACATACAATCCATACAAGTCTGTTCTGGGTTCGAACAGAACCGAAGGTACTTACAAAGAAGTCCTTGCAACCCGGATATTCACAATCCCGATCGGATTTTCCCATCACTTAGGTAGTTTCTATACCGGCGCGACTCGGTGCAGAAACAATCGATAGGTCATCCTATCGCTTTCACAAATACCCGGTCTTCATCACCGGTCTTCAAATGCTATCCATATACGACGTATCACATATTCGGAATGGGTTATACGACCAAAGGTCCTTTCCCGGCTAAACCGAATAGTGAGCGAAATAGTTCAAAAACATATGGATATTGGGATTTCAATTAAGTCACAACTTATTACCCAAATTTTTTCTTCAAATGGCTTAACAAATTACCATTTTCAATCTTTAAACAAAAAGATTCATTTTCACAACCTTTAACGGTTTAAACAATTTTCACATTTAAATCTTTTAAACAAAAGATTCATTCACATATTTTCCAAATCAATTTTCATTTCAATTTGATTTAACTCGTTAAATCTTTAAATCAAAGATTTAACTTATAGCCTTCAAAACAATTTCATTTCAATTTGATTTAAACAAATCATCAATTTAAATCTGTTAAAAATAAACAGATTTAATCATAGCTTTCAAAAAGAATTCATTCATAACTTAGGAAAATCATTTCTCTATTCAATCTTGAAATTCCCCTAATTAACGGGAATCTCAGTTCTTATCTAAAAGTGTTTATCATTTGAAAACAACAGTTTTCATTTTGGAAATCTGATTCATTTATACGAGTTGAAATCCTTGAGTTAAATTCAAATTCCCAAAAATAATACTTTAAAAATGGTTTAACTCATAATGACTAGTATAATATCATTAATCCCTAATTTCAAATTACAGAATTCAATTTCAAGTATTGAATTTAAATTTAAATTAACCTATTTAAATTCCAAAACTTAATCAAGTAATTTAAAAATAATAAATTCTATTTTGAAATTCCATTCCAAAAGCTTTTCACATTTATTCCGATTCCATTTCCAAAACATTTGAATTTAAAAATTCAAATTTAACTATTTCAAAAATCTGCGACTTAATCGATTTCCTCGTGAAATCCATATTTGTGTGTGTATAAGTGTGCTCCAGGGGTTCAACTCAATAGTGCACAACCATTCAATCATCACAGATCAAAACACAGAAATATAATTGATAAGCGATATAAACTATAACGCTTATCATATATTCACAGATTCACAGATAATATACAAATATATCATCAATAAATGAATAAATACACAGCTCACTTCCCAGAACAAACTATCACAGATCAGATAGGAAGATCAATTCAAGGCATCTCATACAACACAACCATTCATGAGTAATTCAATAGTTATCTATAAGCAGGATTAATTAAATCGTTTTTAATCCTAATCAATTCAATTTATTTCCAAGTAAATTTATTACTTATAAATTAATTACCCAATCCTGATTTATTAATTACAAATCATTTGATATTAATAAATTAATCAATTACCTTAAATTAATCTTGATTTATCGCGTTAATTTAATTAACCTTCAGTTAATTACATAATCATTTAACCTTAATTAATTTCATTAAGTAATTATTTTCCTTTACAAATAAATCAACATTTATTTACATTAAATGTAATCTTATCTTAATCACTTGATTAATTAACTTTAATCATTATTTATAAGAATTGATTTACCATTTATAACCCATTAATAAATCTGAATTATTCAATTAGGGGTTAATGGTAGCTGAATTAGTTCTTAATTACAATTAATTTCTAATCATAAAATTACTCATTTTCATTTCGAATTGAAATTCTTTCGGCACAATTTTTTTTTTTTTTGAAGTCTATGATTTCTAATTACTCATTAACTATCTCTTAATTGATTTACTTAAAACCTTAATTTATAAATTTAAAACTTTCTTTCATTTTGAAAATTTATTTATTTCAATTCATAAAGAGCTTTAACGTTGATTAACTTAAATACTTAACTTAAATTAAGTTATTTAGCTAAAGCATTACTTAGAAAAACTTTGTTAAGTATTTTCTTAAATAATTAAACCTGTCATAAAATCTTAGCTTGATTTATTTAACTTTGTTAAGTATTAATTTGAAAACTTTCTTTTCATTCGAGTTGAAGCTCGAGTTACTTCACCCTTCTTCCTATTTCCTTTTCTTTTTTTTTTCTTTAGTTTATGTTGTTATTTAAGTTTCAGCATCAGGTGAACTTTAATAACTTTACAGTTTAAATCCCCAGGCAAACATACGCGACCCCCAGAATTTTGAGTGAACCCAGTTGCTTCGAGTCAATTTACAAAAATCTCGAGCAATGCCCCGAGTCCCCCTCTTCTTCTTCCCCAACGACGCAACCCAATGCCAAAGAAACCCAAAACCAAACGTGCACGCGGTGCACTTGCACCCACGGCTTCGGCCTCTGGCGGCGGTCACGACCATCCCCAACAACCACACAAACTTACCTGAACACGAAGGCAACCCCAGATCGTACAAAAACCCAACGACGCAAAATTGAGGCATTCGCGACAAATCAGGAAACCACCATGGCCCGGAAACTCCACCTTCCCCATCGCCCACGACCTCGAGACCGCCCGCCGTCATCCCCGAGGCTTCCTCATTGACATACGCGGCCTTTCCCACAATCGCGATCAACTCCGATGCCATATAGTGGACGCCACGACCTCGATAGTTCAATGTTTCAGAATGCAGTATTAAACCCTAAATCGTCTTCGTCCCAAACATTCTTACATTGAAAAAAATATTTAGCAATTTTCCTGGAATCATCGATCAACAGCCTATCTCCAAACAAAATTTCAACATCTAAAATTTTCTAAATTTCCAGAAATTGATAAAAATACCATTTCAGTTCATTTTTGAACCGTTCGAAACATACTTAACTAAAAGCTTCCATTTTTGTTTCGAAAATCATATTTTCGAATGTAGATTCCGATTATGTAATTGAATCAACAATTCATTACTTTCGAATTTTATCATAATAATGCGTATTGCCTGTAGAACAGAGTCACTGGTGATGATGCTTCAACTACAGGCTCAAAACAAATTTTTAATGCTTTGATTTATGTTTAACAACCCATTTTGTTTTAAAATGTAAGCCTATATATGATTGGAAGAAGATGTTTTATATGTTTTGCTTAACTCCTTAACTCTGTAACTACAACCAGGAAATCAACAGCATCTTCAAAAGTTACAGCATACTCATTTATATAAACACAGAACTATACAAAACAAATACACAGGCAAGCACCATGTTAACCATGATAAAAATGTGTTTACCCACAGCATCAATAGACAAATAGATGAAATAAAAAAAAAATTCTGGTAGGAGTTTACTCACCTTCCAGATCATATTTCAAAGCTTTTAAGTGAATGTTGAGATTGTAATCAGGTTTTAATAACTGAAGCTTCCTTGCTCCTTGATTCCTAGAAATCTTTAAGTTGAAATCCTTTTTAACTTTGCAAAGTTAAAACTGAGTTGAAGTTGTTACAGGTACTTTCTCTTCTTCCTTCTTTTTATAATATTTGTTTGAGGGTTTTAAGTAGAAGTTTTAAGTTGATATTTATTTGAATTCCTGATGATATTGCTTTGGTTTTATTTAGTCTCAAATTGTAAACAAAACGGAAATGATATGCATATATAAGAACAGACAGGCCTTGCATATTTTATTATGCAGTTTGGGGCTGATGTGATATGTTAAGGCTTGTTTTACTTCAGCCATACCTACTTGTTTACCTGATGTTATACTTTGTACAAGGTGATATCTTTTGTTGTACTTAACTTTGAAGGCTGCATGAATATACTTATTTTTGCTTGGTGGCTGAAGACATACTTGTTTCATATTTGTACTTTATTTTTACTTTTACTTTTTTTTTAGTTATGTTTTGGTTGTACTTATCTATGCATATGTATATTTTAATTTGTTTGTTCACACTTTGTTTTGTTTTCCATTTGCTCGGCTGAGAATCTTCTTTTGTATGTTATTTCTTTTGTTTGAATACATGAATGTATCTTGTATTTTCTTTTCTTTTACTTTGCTTTTAATAACTTAAATAAATTTCTATTTTATATAACATAACTTGCTTGATTTAATTTATAAGCTCTTGTATTTGCTTATGCTTATGTTTGTATTTGTTTGTATTATTTTGTATTGCATACTTTTGTTTATGTAAGGTTGTGATGAATATTGTTTTTTTGACATATATATTGTTTTCTTGTTTTAAGTTTCATATAAGTTTATATGCATGTCTAGGTCATTTTTTTTATAACCATATATTTATTTGAAACATTTATTGCAAATACGTATTTTACTTTGTTTATATATCTTACTTTGTTTTGTTTCTCATTTATGCTTTTGTTTATTTATGTAAAAATATATACTTTTATTTTGCTTACTTAAATGTATTTGCTTTATTATTGCATTTTAAATTTACTTCTATTTTTATTTTACTCTTATTACTTTTGTCTTGTATTTAATATATATATTTTATATAACTCTAATTATCATCATTTATAAATTTTTAAATCAATTTATTTATTTATTTTTATACTTGTGTCCAAAGTATATTATTTATTATTTAAAAATCATTTATTTAAGAATTTATTTAAAATCCAATATATACATATATATTCTCGTATATACAAAATGTAACATCCCGTATTTTTTAGCTATTTAATTTAAAACGTTTAATTCGATTTAAATGTTTAATGTGGATTCTTATTGATTTTGGATACAATGGATTCGAATTCAATAAATGAAATAAGCTATAATTTTTTTTTTTTAATTATAGTAATTCCGGTTGAATTTGAATAATGGGAAAAACAATAATTTAAACATTTAGAATTTAAATAAAGGTAAAACTGGATGTAAATAGTGATAAAATGGTTTTAAAAATTTATCTTGGGCTATCTGAGTGTAAATAGCATGGTGGAAATTTTAGACGAATTTTTAGGTCAATAAATTAATATTTGGAATTTTATAATAATTTAAAATGAATTTAATATTAGTAAATATTGCAATTAATTCGATTTAAGTCCGGAATGAGCCAAAATGATTTTTAATGTGCTTATAAATTTTATATGAATTATTGTTAATTTAATAAAATTTGAAAAGTGGAAATTTTGAGTGTTTTCGATAATTTCGAAAATCACTTGATTTAATAGACGAGTTAAAATAGCCTTCCGGGGCACAGTCTCGGAATTCGACGAAACCAGTTTCATTGGATCCGTAATAGTTAGTTATTACCGGATTTCAATTTTCGTAGCAATCGGAGTTGTCGTTTGACCCCGGCAGCTCGAAATGCATTGAAATCGTTTTAATCGATTTAATTTAAAATTGAACGTTTAATTCCGTAACTCGCACATACGATCAAATTAGCTTACGAAACTTGTTCCATTGTGTCCGGAACGCGGAAAAACCTTAGAATCGCCTGGCGGAACGTGAGAATTGGAGTTTGTTTGCAATACAATGTTAAATTGAGAATAATATCAATAAAATAATATTAAACCAATATTATATATATATAATTTTCACTAAACCCTAGCATACGCTCAGGCCCGCCGCTCATATGCGTTTAATGGCGGAAAACTTCCCAAATTCATCTTAATTTTTCTTCTAATCCATCGCATAATAGCAACATCTTCCAACATGAAAAGGGGAGAGCTCGGTGAGCTCGTGAGATCCAACGGTTGAATTTGAGCATAGCGAAGCGTGGTGGCCATGATGTTGACCGATAAGGGGGCCGTGTTTTCGCGTTTTTCTGGGGCTCGAGACGACCGAGCTTGGTCGTATTCTGGGTGGAGGTGGAGATGCTATACGGCGACACGATGGAAGCGCTTGATTGGTGTAGCGTCGATCGTGGTGGGGGTGTTTCGAAACCCTTGACCGCGTGTTTTTGGGTTGTTCGAACCTGGGAATGTCGCGTTTATGGGAGAAGGTGAAGATGCAGGTGCGGCCTGTGTGCGTTGGGAATAATTTGAAATTTTATGAAAGAAATTGTTTTAAATTAAATTCAAACTTTAAATTTTAATATTTCGTTCATACGTTATCAGATTTTAACGAAACTGGTAACGTTGGAATCGCAGGAAAGAGTACTACGCGATGGTGCAGTTCCGGATTCATTCCGGGCAAGTAGAAATTTGGGTTAAATCGGACACCGTCCGGTTTAATTTGAATTTCGAACGCTCGCCGAAACTCAAGGTGAGTTATTCTCACTCACATCTGGATACTAGTAAAGTAGACAGCTAGTATTGATTGTTTGTTTGGATGTTTAGCTGAATATGTTAATTATTATCAAATTGAATTGATATATATATGTGATGTGCTAATATTTGTGGATGCAGGGAAAACAGGTTGGAGGGATCCAACTGGATTCCTCACAGTGTAGTAATATTTTTATAATTGATGATGATGCTTGTTTTTATATTGTGATTGATAAATTTGGGATTGAATTGCGTTGTGATATTGTGGTATAAACTTTAAACCTATAATGTTAATTATAAAGAAAATTGGAGTTTTAATTATAAAGAAATTAAATTGGGTTTCCAAAAAGAAATTAAGAAATTTATAAATAAGGAATTTAAAGAAATATAAAATTAGGATTTGTTGAATGAAAACTGAAATAAAATTTAATTGGAATATTGCCGAGTAAATTATAAATCCATAATTAATTGTAAATGGATAAATTGAATTCTAGAGAAATAAAGGATATTGTTAATTAATGAATTTTAAAGAATTAAAAATTTGAAATCTATTTAGAATGAAGATTGAAAATTGGGTAAATCTGAATTGATTAACAAAGAGAAAAGTTATTAGTTGATAAATGGGAAAATAAATTTATATTATTAAACCATAAAACTAAATTGAAATAAATTGACAGAAATCGTGAGAAGGATTTCTATGATATTTAAGTGGAAATGAGATTTCCTGGGAGAACCCAAGTTCGAGTTTAAACTGTTTTTATAAGAAGAAAGTTCTAAAAGTTAAGCTTGTTTTAAAAAGAGTGGTTTGGAAATTACTATTTTAAAGTAATTATATGTATATTAGCAATAGTAAATTTTATAAATACCTTAATAATTATCTTTACAAATGGACTTTCGCTTAAAGCTAGTTTCTTGAATAAAGTTGTTGAAATTTATTAATTTCTTAAAAACTCTACTTTTTAATTATAGTATAACTAAAACCTTATTTCAAACCAAGTATATTTTGCATAATAGTTTTGTTTTAAATATTTTGAAATTATATTTTGTGTAAATAATTAGTAGTAAATTTACCTATTTTAAAGTATATATTTTAAACTAAAATGTTTTAAATTGTTTCTAAATCTAAACTGTTTTGGACTTGGATATTTCCAATGGGAATATATGATAAATGATTTACCTTGTAAAGGAGAAATTTTGGGACATGGTTTCAAATGAGATTTTGAAAATTTGGTAACATATCTTTTAAAGATATTTGAGGTAAATAAATAATATGGAATATTATTTATTGTGTGATGGATGCTTATGAATGTTTATGAATATAAATTGATAGTTAAATCACCGACTATCAATATTGGACAATGCGTGATCGTTTCGAAGAGACCGGGATCGAGATTTATTTCTCGAAAACCACTTCGATCCGATTTGTACGTTTCGTGCGAAAAACGTGTTCGGAGTCGAAGATGGAGCAGTGAAGTGCAAGGGCTAGTCGCTACTAATCCTGAGGATATTTCCGAAATGGATGTAGTAGGAGTAGTGCCTTCGGTTCCGTTCGAACCCGGGACGGACTTGTATAGACGAATGCTTGCGAAACATCGTCAGGTGGACGATGGGCATTCTAAGTGAAACGTTCTAAAAAGGTAACGTTTATCCTCAAGCCTCATCAAATGGGAATGACTGAAAATCAGGGGATATGCAGCAAGGTTAGGTGGGTCATGCCCAAGCAGGACAAGATAATTCCCCTGTCTAGATGTCCCTTATTATATTTCGGCTTAGTGGGTGGTTGGTCGCGCCAACCACGGGGTTTATCTTGTTCGGGACTGTTCAGTAAGGAATGGTTCCGGCCTTGTGTTGCAGGGGATGAAGGGAGTAGTCCTCGCTACGGTGATCTAGGCCCCGTACTGTGACAGGTGGTACCCCAGTGCCTAGTCATTGTTGGAAATTCATTTTCCCTACGCGCCCGTACGGTTTTGATTGTGCCCAACTATTGCTGAAACGTGAGATGCAAGCATTTCAGCTAGATTCTATTTACTTTCTATAGACACTATTATAATATCAGAGGATTTTCTCTAAAAAGTGTTTTAGCTATCGTAAGGTAAAAACCCGACATGTTTATTTGTGGCGTGGTCTTACGAGATGCTTTTGTTTTTTTTCAAAGGATTTTGAAACTTTAATAATCAAGTTGGATGCATATTTATTATCAGCTGGTATTCCAGACTGACTCGGGTGTTATTTCATTATAATGCTCGGGTCAGACCGAGTATTATTTATACAGGACTTGATGCTTTGGAGCAGGAAAGGAGCTGGAGCCCGAGACGTATTATTTATATATATATGTATAGTCCGCTGTTGTGATTGCATGGTATGTCTGATTTATGACTATTGATGTATGAGACACTCTGATGAGGTGATGTATAAAAAGTTTAGATTTCATTTTGTGTAAAGTTCTATATTTATTATTATAGTTTATTCCGCTGCGATTGTGAGATTCTGTTATTGTTAGTCTCTTCTTCTTCTTCTATCTCTTCTTCTTAAACCCAAATGGTTCGTATTTCTGTACAACTTGAGTTGATTGTTGTAGAATATTGTTAATTCAAGGGGTACGGATTTGCGGGCTGTCACACTTGGTATCAGAGCTTAGGTTGGCGACAACCTAGGCTTTGGTGGGGAAGTTACTCATTAAATAGAGTCAATAGTACTCTATAATGAGTTGAGCGTATTAATAGATATGAGAGCGTACTTGTTAGTGCATATAAAATTGTTTTTTTTATACTGTGTTGACTTATCGGTTGAGTGTTTATGAATTCTGGTCGGTGCGGGAAGTACAACTGTATCGATAGGGGTTTCTAAACTCTTAAACAAGATAAACTGACATAGTATTGTTTTTAAAGGTGGGTAAATGAAATAATTTTACCCAAAATTATATTTTGATATAAGAGAAATAATTTTCTGAAATATTATATATGTTTGATTGTTTGGATGTGGATACTATAATCAAATAAGAATCTAAAATTTGATTTAAGATTTGAAATGGTTATAACGAAATAAATTCTGTGAGTATAAATTATACAAGAGAGGATAACTAAACTTAAATTAAACCAGAATTTAAATCCCGAAAGTTTTGAAAAAGATTTTAAATAGATTGAAAACCAAAGGTTTGGAAATTTAAAATCTTGGAAATGTTTGATAGTATTTTTTTCCAAGTGTTTGAAAGGCAATAATGGAATATTGTTTTGAGAAGTATTTTTGAATGGCAACTGTTTTGAAATGAATTTGGGAAAGCAAGAAGCATTGAACTCACTTCAGTCGCTGGAAAATAATCCTGATGATGCTGGCCACATCATTAGAATTCATTTTCGAGTTTCTAAAGTGATGGATTGCTTCCCTAGTACTTGGTTAAGGTATTGTTTGGATTTTGGGTATGCTAGTTGTTTTGGAAATTTCAAAGGAGGAAGATTTGTTTTAGTATAAACAAGTTGTTTTGGAAAACCTGGGGATTTGATTTGATATACCTAATGGGTAGGTATTGATTACTATTTCAAAATGGTTTTGAAATAAAACCGGGTAAATTGAATTCTGGGAAAATTCTAATTATATAATGTGTAAATTTAAATTGGATTAAGTATTGGATTTATTACGTAAAGTTGATGCTAATAAGAAGGAAGAAATGGAAATTTTAATCTTGAAATTAAAATTCAACTTAAGTAAATGGAAGTAAATAAAATATACTGAAGTAAATAGAAAATTTGAATTAAACCTGGATAAGTAAAATAAATTGGACTTAAAATAAAAATGATTTGAATCAAATTAAAATGTAAGATGACCTAGGAATTGTGGGTCATTGTGAAATGAATTGAACTCCTGAGCTATCAGGTGTTATGCTTATAGTTGAAACTATGGATTTGAAATTAGCAAAGGATTAAGGTGAAAGAAGATTAGTAACCTTAAGAATTCAGTGAAACATATATATGTAAAATCTGAGATTGTGATTATAAGATGTAAATGGATTAAAATGAGCTATATAAGCTTTAAAATAAATAAGTTGGTGAACTTATAAAATAGAAATGGAAATTATAATCACAATGGGAAATAATGGAATGGAAGGGTGGATTCTAAATTTAATCTCAAATGAATGTGGATTGAGATAAGGTAAAGTGGGGTATAAAAGAAGTGAATAATCTTCACTTAGTAAACAAGTTTTGAACTTGTATTTGGTGAATTAAAATAGTGAATTTGAAATGGAAGTAAATCTAAATGAAATGGAAAATTTAAAATTGAGAATTTGAATTTGAATTAGATCTAAATGAATTAAAATTAAATTGCATTGGATATAAAGGTGAAATGTAAATTTCTTATAATTGCATAAAGAAATTCATATTCTTAAGTTATTAAGTGTTATAATTTAAACTTATGATTATAAAATGAAAATGGATTTAGTAAACAATCTAAACTCTTGAATGGAAGTGAAATTGAAATCTATTAATGGAAAGAGTTGAATGGTGTGGCAAATTCAAAATTTGTTCATAAATGAATTGTAAAGTGAGAACATAAATGTGGATGTTCTTAAGTGGCAAATAAGTCTTGAACTTATGTATGGGAAAAAAAAAAAAAAAACTTGTTTTGGGTAATGAAGTTGAAATTGAATTTCAATTGAATAAATGAATAATATAAAAACAAAAGGGAAAGGTAGGAATTTAAATTGTTAAATGGAATAATGGGAAAATGGTGATATTATAAATGGATTCAGAGTAAATTGGGAAAGTGAATTAAACCTAATATGGATTAGGTTATTGACTGAATTAAATTACAAATTAATGGAATTTGTATTGTAATGGATAGAATTTGATAATTAGTCAAAATTTGAAGGTAAATAAAAATCCAGTTTGGATTGGGATTTAATTTTGGTAATAAATATTGGAAGGGAGAATGAATAATGGAATTTGAATATATTAATGATGATTTGAATTGTGAATAAAATTCAAATGAGTGAAATAATTTAAGTGGGCTCTTTGCTAATAAAATAAATCTAAAATGGATTGAATAAATAGACAAAGAACATTCAAAATTTGTAAAGGGATTGGAATTTGATTGATATGGAAAAAAAAAAAAAAAATTTGAATTGCAAGTGAAATGGTATTAATTAATTTTTGTGATAAATTAAAGATGTATGAGTTGTCAATAATCTAGAATGGAATGATATTCATGTAAATCTATTGGACAATGAATTGGAAATATAAGATTTGAGATATAATTCAATGATTGTAATAAAGCAAGAATGTTTGGACTGTAAATAAAATAGAATGAGATGTTATTAATTTGAATTTAAATGATGATCTTGAAGTGTGAATAAGAAATTGATTTAATAAATTGAAATGAAATAAGATGTAAGAAAATATGATTTAACAATTGCATTGGAAAAAGGAAATGTTTGTTTTGTGAACCTTGTAATGGAGTAAAATTAATTTGAATCTAAGCTGAAATTAATTTTTAAATGGTTATAAGTTTAAGTGGCAATTGTTTTGCTTGAATGACTTGAATATTTGAATGTATTTAGAATTGAGTTGTTTAAACAATAAATGAATTGGTTCTGGATAAATTGGAATTTGATTAAGTAAAGTCAAATTAAAATAAAACTAAGATTTGGTATGCGAGAAAGAATTGAGATATTATGCAATGGAATTGATTCTTGAATAAAATTGATATGGATTAGAATCCAATTCAAAGAGTTGGTAAATGAATGCAAGTGAATAGGTTTCAAGAAGCAAGTGGAATTGATTTTAAATCAATTGGAGTGAATTATCATTTAACAAGCAATGTTTGCATATGAATGAAAATGAGGCCTAAAAGAAATATGGGTGCTTCAATTGGAAATAAAATTTGGTTGTAAATCAAACTGGAAAGGTAAGTTATAATAAGAAGAGGTAAGTGAAGCATATGATAATCATATTAAAATAGAAATGAATTGGTTGAGATAAATATGTATTGTATGTAGTGAACTTGAATTTAAACCATTCAAGTGAAATAAAACAAAGTTGGACTTGAATAGGTAATTTGAAAGGTGATTTATATCTTTGATTTGTTGGTAAATAGTTAACATTGTTAAAGGTATGAAGTTGCTTGGTTAGGATGTAAAATGGATATGTTGGCTTGCATTTTCATTTGAAATTTTGTTATAATGCTCATATCTGTGAAAACTGATATGTTTGTTGAGTATAGCACAGGTGCGGGAGGCGTTCGAGAGAGTTGGAGCGCATATATGCGATATATTAGCCGCTTGCTTTTAAAAATTTGCTAAAAAGGTACGCCTACGCAAATAAAATTGGGAAAATGATATACATATTGTGTTATATTCTGGTTTCCGACCGTGTGGGCCGATGTATATATATTTGTGTATCCTGCGATGTCGCAGAAGCTCCTCCGTACAGGGGAGACTCTGCCAAAATTTTCCGTAAATTTTGGGAGTTAGGAAATTTTTGGGGTTTTTGGGAAAAGTTAAATAACTTGGGAAGTTATAAGTAAAAATTTAAGCTTTAGAGTTAATAAAGCAAATAGGTTTGGGAATTGAACAAAAAGGGATTTTGTGAAGTGTATATAAGCTTTTAACTAAGCAAATGGGGTAAGTAAATAGGTTTGAGAGTATGTTCTACCTTATACAAATTTCGGGGACGAAATTTTTATAAGGGGGGAGGAATGTAACATCCCGTATTTTTTAGCTATTTAATTTAAAACATTTAATTCGATTTAAATGTTTAATGTGGATTCTTATTGATTTTGGATACAATGGATTCGAATTCAATAAATGAAATAAGCTATAATTTTTTTTTAATTATAGTAATTCCGGTTGAATTTGAATAATGGAAAAAACAATAATTTAAACATTTAGAATTTAAATAAAGGTAAAACTGGATGTAAATAGTGATAAAATGGTTTTAAAAATTTATCTTGGGCTATCTGAGTGTAAATAGCATGGTGGAAATTTTAGACGAATTTTTAGGTCAATAAATTAATATTTGGAATTTTATAATAATTTAAAATGAATTTAATATTAGTAAATATTGCAATTAATTCGATTTAAGTCCGGAATGAGCCAAAATGATTTTTAATGTGCTTATAAATTTTATATGAATTATTGTTAATTTAATAAAATTTGAAAAGTGGAAATTTTGAGTGTTTTCGATAATTTCGAAAATCACTTGATTTAATAGACGAGTTAAAATAGCCTTCCGGGGCACAGTCTCGGAATTCGACGAAACCAGTTTCATTGGATCCGTAATAGTTAGTTATTACCGGATTTCAATTTTCGTAGCAATCGGAGTTGTCGTTTGACCCCGGCAGCTCGAAACGCATTGAAATCGTTTTAATCGATTTAATTTAAAATTGAACGTTTAATTCCGTAACTCGCACATACGATCAAATTAGCTTACGAAACTTGTTCCATTGTGTCCGGAACGCGGAAAAACCTTAGAATCGCCTGGCGGAACGTGAGAATTGGAGTTTGTTTGCAATACAATGTTAAATTGAGAATAATATCAATAAAATAATATTAAACCAATATTATATATATATAATTTTCACTAAACTCTAGCATACGCTCAGGCCCGCCGCTCATATGCGTTTAATGGCCGAAAACTTCCCAAATTCATCTTAATTTTTCTTCTAATCCATCGCATAATAGCAACATCTTCCAACATGAAAAGGGGAGAGCTCGGTGAGCTCGTGAGATCCAACGGTTGAATTTGAGCATAGCGAAGCGTGGTGGCCATGATGTTGACCGATAAGGGGGCCGTGTTTTCACGTTTTTCTGGGGCTCGAGACGACCGAGCTTGGTCGTATTCTGGGTGGAGGTGGAGATGCTATACGGCGACACGATGGAAGTGCTAGATTGGTGTAGCGTCGATCGTGGTGGGGGTGTTTCGAAACCCTTGACCGCGTGTTTTTGGGTTGTTCGAACCTGGGAATGTCGCGTTTATGGGAGAAGGTGAAGATGCAGGTGCGGCCTGTGTGCGTTGGGAATAATTTGAAATTTTATGAAAGAAATTGTTTTAAATTAAATTCAAACTTTAAATTTTAATATTTCGTTCATACGTTATCAGATTTTAACGAAACTGGTAACGTTGGAATCGCAGGAAAGAGTACTACGCGATGGTGCAGTTCCGGATTCATTCCGGGCAAGTAGAAATTTGGGTTAAATCGGACACCGTCCGGTTTAATTTGAATTTCGAACGCTCGCCGAAACTCAAGGTGAGTTATTCTCACTCACATCTGGATACTAGTAAAGTAGACAGCTAGTATTGATTGTTTGTTTGGATGTTTAGCTGAATATGTTAATTATTATCAAATTGAATTGATATATATATGTGATGTGCTAATATTTGTGGATGCAGGGAAAACAGGTTGGAGGGATCCAACTGGATTCCTCACAGTGTAGTAATATTTTTATAATTGATGATGATGCCTGTTTTTATATTGTGATTGATAAATTTGGGATTGAATTGCGTTGTGATATTGTGGTATAAACTTTAAACCTATAATGTTAATTATAAAGAAAATTGGAGTTTTAATTATAAAGAAATTAAATTGGGTTTCCAAAAAGAAATTAAGAAATTTATAAATAAGGAATTTAAAGAAATATAAAATTAGGATTTGTTGAATGAAAACTGAAATAAAATTTAATTGGAATATTGCCGAGTAAATTATAAATCCATAATTAATTGTAAATGGATAAATTGAATTCTAGAGAAATAAAGGATATTGTTAATTAATGAATTTTAAAGAATTAAAAATTTGAAATCTATTTAGAATGAAGATTGAAAATTGGGTAAATCTGAATTGATTAACAAAGAGAAAAGTTATTAGTTGATAAATGGGAAAATAAATTTATATTATTAAACCATAAAACTAAATTGAAATAAATTGACAGAAATCGTGAGAAGGATTTCTATGATATTTAAGTGGAAATGAGATTTCCTGGGAGAACCCAAGTTCGAGTTTAAACTGTTTTTATAAGAAGAAAGTTCTAAAAGTTAAGCTTGTTTTAAAAAGAGTGGTTTGGAAATTACTATTTTAAAGTAATTATATGTATATTAGCAATAGTAAATTTTATAAATACCTTAATAATTATCTTTACAAATGGACTTTCGCTTAAAGCTAGTTTCTTGAATAAAGTTGTTGAAATTTATTAATTTCTTAAAAACTCTACTTTTTAATTATAGTATAACTAAAACCTTATTTCAAACCAAGTATATTTTGCATAATAGTTTTGTTTTAAATATTTTGAAATTATATTTTGTGTAAATAATTAGTAGTAAATTTACCTATTTTAAAGTATATATTTTAAACTAAAATGTTTTAAATTGTTTTTAAATCTAAACTGTTTTGGACTTGGATATTTCCAATGGGAATATATGATAAATGATTTACCTTGTAAAGGAGAAATTTTGGGACATGGTTTCAAATGAGATTTTGAAAATTTGGTAACATATCTTTTAAAGATATTTGAGGTAAATAAATAATATGGAATATTATTTATTGTGTGATGGATGCTTATGAATGTTTATGAATATAAATTGATAGTTAAATCACCGACTATCAATATTGGACAATGCGTGATCGTTTCGAAGAGACCGGGATCGAGATTTATTTCTCGAAAACCACTTCGATCCGATTTGTACGTTTCGTGCGAAAAACGTGTTCGGAGTCGAAGATGGAGCAGTGAAGTGCAAGGGCTAGTCGCTACTAATCCTGAGGATATTTCCGAAATGGATGTAGTAGGAGTAGTGCCTTCGGTTCCGTTCGAACCCGGGACGGACTTGTATAGACGAATGCTTGCGAAACATCGTCAGGTGGACGATGGGCATTCTAAGTGAAACTTTCTAAAAAGGTAACGTTTAGCCTCAAGCCTCATCAAATGGGAATGACTGAAAATCAGGGGATATGCAGCAAGGTTAGGTGGGTCATGCCCAAGCAGGACAAGATAATTCCCCTGTCTAGATGTCCCTTATTATATTTCGGCTTAGTGGGTGGTTGGTCGCGCCAACCACGGGGTTTATCTTGTTCGGGACTGTTCAGTAAGGAATGGTTCCGGTCTTGTGTTGCAGGGGATGAAGGGAGTAGTCCTCGGTACGGTGATCTAGGCCCCGTACTGTGACAGGTGGTACCCCAGTGCCTAGTCATTGTTGGAAATTCATTTTCCCTACGCGCCCGTACGGTTTTGATTGTGCCCAACTATTGCTGAAACGTGAGATGCAAGCATTTCAGCTAGATTCTATTTACTTTCTATAGACACTATTATAATATCAGAGGATTTTCTCTAAAAAGTGTTTTAGCTATCGTAAGGTAAAAACCCGACATGTTTATTTGTGGCGTGGTCTTACGAGATGCTTTTGTTTTTTTTCAAAGGATTTTGAAACTTTAATAATCAAGTTGGATGCATATTTATTATCAGCTGGTATTCCAGACTGACTCGGGTGTTATTTCATTATAATGCTCGGGTCAGACCGAGTATTATTTATACAGGACTTGATGCTTTGGAGCAGGAAAGGAGCTGGAGCCCGAGACGTATTATTTATATATATATGTATAGTCCGCTGTTGTGATTGCATGGTATGTCTGATTTATGACTATTGATGTATGAGACACTCTGATGATGTGATGTATAAAAAGTTTAGATTTCATTTTGTGTAAAGTTCTATATTTATTATTATAGTTTATTCCGCTGCGATTGTGAGATTCTGTTATTGTTAGTCTCTTCTTCTTCTTCTATCTCTTCTTCTTAAACCCAAATGGTTCGTATTTCTGTACAACTTGAGTTGATTGTTGTAGAATATTGTTAATTCAAGGGGTACGGATTTGCGGGCTGTCACACAAAATTTCAAACCCATATGACTTAATATATTTTCTATTTGATTCGGGGAAACTCGCATCAATCCATCTATACATTTCACAATTTTAATTCAAAAATTCATTTAAATTATCAATTTAAATTAAACTAAAATCTAGGGTCGTTACAAACTTCCCTCCTTAAAAGAATTTCGTCCTCGAAATTCGCAGGCACGAAAACAACAAAGATAGATAAAAGATAGAGAAATATCTTTTCAGATCAAACTGGATATTTTCAGGCCATTCATAATATATTTTATATTAAACACTACTCAAAATATTAGTACATGAGTTATAGTCATACATAACCCACTAACATCCAACTTTTACTACGATCTCAAGTCCAAAATACCTATATAAATACCCCAAAATGAGTCAAACCGACCAACTACCAATCATCACTCTCAGAACCCTCCCTCTCAGGCCCTGACAGGTCTATCACTTCAACCTCATTGTCTGTCTCAAAAATCTCTTCCGGATCAGATTCTTCCAGAATAAGATACCCCCCATTTAACTCCTCGTCCTCAATGGGATAATCATCATCCACGGCATTATCCAAATCCCAATGAATTGCTTCGTCACCTTCGGACTCTTCCTCCACGTCAGGTTCTTCTTCCGCCTTAACCTCCTCCTCGAATTCCTCCTCAACTTCTTCTTCGAATTCTTCCTCGAACTCTTCTTCTTCGAATTCCTCTTCATTTTCTTCTTTGAATTCGTCTTCATTTTCTTCTTCGAATTCCTCTTCATCTTCTTCTTCTTCCACTGGTGGTTGGGGCTGCACTACAGGCTCCACTGGGAATTCCCTATGAACTGATGACTCACCTTCATCATCTCGTACCCTACTGGATGAAGCATAATCACCCACTCTCCTGACCTTTCCTCCTCGGCTAACGCTATTCGTTCTCTACAATTAAAATCAAAAGCCAAATATTAAGATCTTAAGTTTAGAGTTTTATATGTTGAGAAATACATCAAAGTTTATATTTCATATTTTATTCCACCCAAGAAGTTATAACAGAAATTCAAAATTTGTTCTCAACCAAAATCGTTTTATCAATACAATTCAAAAGAATTTGAAAACGAATCAAAGAAAATTGATAAGAAAGTTGTTTCTACTATTGTTACAGAGTATCGACCATTTATAGTCGTATTTCCCTGTCCTCTATCTCGTTCTCTTTTTGCACTCATACTTACTATCAGTGGATAGTAAGAGAATTTACTGAGGCATTCAAACGGATATCTTAAGGATTACTCATTCTAGGATTTACTTCACCCTATCTTTAATGAGTTACTTAATGTGTTACACTCCTGAGCTAAAGTTTCACCTTAGCTCTGATACCAAATGTAACGAGTCGGATTTTGCCCGCTCAAAAATCGACATCCATACTTCAAATCGTATTCGAATGTCATAGATTCAACCGTTCAAATCCGATTCGCCGGAGCTTATAACAACATTAAGTAATTAACACAGCGGAATAAAAGAATAATACATTGATATACAACTTTGATACAATATCTGATACAACAGATGATCCAATAGATATCAATATACATCAGAGATATGATACAATAAAATAGCAGCGGAAAAGAAAATAGATAACATCTAGCATACAGAACAAATAACTCTGAGATAATCTTCAAAAGAGAACTCCGAGAACTGCAACTCCATTTCCAAGAATCAATCCAGCAGAACTCAAACCCCCAATAACATATCACCAAGCTAGGAAAGACTGGTGTGGTCTAAAGACTGAACTAACTCCAGATAATCCACTATATCTAACTATCTGAAAAACCCAACTCTAGACTGCTCGTGTAGAAAATAATGAGCACCCAAAGTTTAGGAAGAAAACAATAAACTCCGGATCAGTCGTGGGACTGGTGTGAGCAACAAAAACAGTTTATCTTTAAAAACATTCAATAAAAGATTTTCAAAGTCAATTCGCAATGCTTTTTAAAAATGAGACTACCATAAGGCCTCCCGCACACACACACAATGCAAACGCAGAATCGGAGGAGATTTCTCCTTATGATAGTCAAAGATGCTTGATACGCATTAAAAGAACATTTGATATTATTACTAGTGCATAGTGTAGAGAAAAATTCATTTCGAAAGTAGAATATAAATCTTAGCCAACATAGACATTTCGAACTATGCCTACTATAACTACCATCCAAACAGTGTTGCGACACCATAAGTGAATGATAGGTTCTACAACTAATACCGTACAAGTTTTGTATTGGGAATTGGATTTCCAACAAATGGTCAGGCCAAGGAACTTCCTATTGCCACATGAGAATGCCTCTGGAAAGACATCCCCGAGAACCAAACCGGAACTCTGCCAACACAAGGCCGGGTTACCCCTAACTGGGTAACTACTGACACGAGCACGCCATTCCCCGATCGTAAACGACCTTTCTCACGGGATCCCGAAAACCAACAACCACAAAGTAATAAATTTGTAGTAACCACATAGGTTAAATATCTGGGCTCCATACCATGATACCACCTCTATCCAGAAGGAAATGCACATACCCTAAAGGGAGCTACCCCTCATAACCTTGCCGCATCTTTCCTGTTTTGACCATTTCCGAGGTGTGAGGCTCGACGAAGTCACGTCCACAGAAACATACTTTATACAAAAGCCATGCTTTGGGTCAACAAATGATCATAGAAATGATCACCCAGATAGACGATCAAACAAATGATCCTATCACAAATAATCAACACAATGATCATTTCAGCAACACTCAGCATGTCACATTACCAAATTTGGGAATATATCGCTGATAACCTTCAACTATATAACCTCTGAGTTCGTACGTCTCAGAGAAGGGTGTTAAGCTAAAAGAATAAATTCTTCGCCACCAACAGAAATATATTTGAAAGAAATCGGCTTTATATCTCAATTTGTAATGTCAGACATACAATCCATACAAGTCTGTTCTGGGTTCGAACAGAACCGAAGGTACTTACAAAGAAGTCCTTGCAACCTGGATATTCACAATCCCGATCGGATTTTCCCATCACTTAGGTAGTTTCTATACCGGCGCGACTAGGTGCAGAAACAATCGATAGGTCATCCTATCGCTTTCACAAATACCCGGTCTTCATCACCGGTCTTCAAATGCTATCCATATACGACGTATCACATATTCGGAATGGGTTATACGACCAAAGGTCCTTTCCCGGCTAAACGGAATAGTGAGCGAAATAGTTCAAAAACATATGGATATTGGGATTTCAATTAAGTCACAACTTATTACCCAAAATTTTTCTTCAAATGGCTTAACAAATTACCATTTTCAATCTTTAAACAAAAAGATTCATTTTCACAACCTTTAACGGTTTAAACAATTTTCACATTTAAATCTTTTAAACAAAAGATTCATTCACATATTTTCCAAATCAATTTTCATTTCAATTTGATTTAACTCGTTAAATCTTTAAATCAAAGATTTAACTTATAGCCTTCAAAACAATTTCATTTCAATTTGATTTAAACAAATCATCAATTTAAATCTGTTAAAAATAAACAGATTTAATTCATAGCTTTCAAAAAGAATTCGTTCATAACTTAGGAAAATCATTTCTCTATTCAATCTTGAAATTCCCCTAACTAACGGGAATCTCAGTTCTTATCTAAAAGTGTTTATCATTTGAAAACAACAGTTTTCATTTTGGAAATCTGATTCATTTATACGAGTTGAAATCCTTGAGTTAAATTCAAATTCCCAAAAATAATACTTTAAAAATGGTTTAACTCATAATGACTAGTATAATATCATTAATCCCTAATTTCAAATTACAGAATTCAATTTCAAGTATTGAATTTAAATTTAAATTAACTTATTTAAATTCCAAAACTTAATCAAGTAATTTAAAAATAATAAATTCTATTTTGAAATTCCATTCCAAAAGCTTTTCACATTTATTCCGATTCCATTTCCAAAACATTTGAATTTAAAAATTCAAATTTAACTATTTCAAAAATCTGCGACTTAATCGATTTCCTCGTGAAATCCATATTTGTGTGTGTATAAGTGTGGTCCAGGGGTTCAACTCAATAGTACACAACCATTCAATCATCACAGATCAAAACACAGAAATATAATTGATAAGCGATATAAACTATAACGCTTATCATATATTCACAGATTCACAGATAATATACAAATATATCATCAATAAATGAATAAATACACAGCTCACTTCCCAGAACAAATTATCACAGATCAGATAGGAAGATCAATTCAAGGCATCTCATACAACACAACCATTCATGAGTAATTCAATAGTTATCTATAAGCAGGATTAATTAAATCGTTTTTAATCCTAATCAATTCAATTTTTTTCCAAGTAAATTTATTACTTATAAATTAATTACCCAATCCTGATTTATTAATTACAAATCATTTGATATTAATAAATTAATCAATTACCTTAAATTAATCTTGATTTATCGCGTTAATTTAATTAACCTTCAGTTAATTACATAATCATTTAACCTTAATTAATTTCATTAAGTAATTATTTTCCTTTACAAATAAATCAACATTTATTTACATTAAATGTAATCTTATCTTAATCACTTGATTAATTAACTTTAATCATTATTTATAAGAATTGATTTACCATTTATAACCCATTAATAAATATGAATTATTCAATTAGGGGTTAATGGTAGCTGAATTAGTTCTTAATTACAATTAATTTCTAATCATAAAATTACTCATTTTCATTTCGAATTGAAATTCTTTCGGCACAAATTTTTTTTTTTTTTTTTGAAGTCTATGATTTCTAATTACTCATTAACTATCTCTTAATTGATTTACTTAAAACCTTAATTTATAAATTTAAAACTTTCTTTCATTTTGAAAATTTATTTATTTCAATTCCTAAAGAGCTTTAACGTTGATTAACTTAAATACTTAACTTAAATTAAGTTATTTAGCTAAAGCATTACTTAGAAAAACTTTGTTAAGTATTTGCTTAAATAATTAAACCTGTCATAAAATCTTAGCTTGATTTATTTAACTTTGTTAAGTATTAATTTGAAAACTTTCTTTTCATTCGAGTTGAAGCTCGAGTTACTTCACCCTTCTTCCTATTTCCTTTTCTTTTTTTTCTTTAGTTTATGTTGTTATTTAAGTTTCAGCATCAGGTGAACTTTAATAACTTTACAGTTTAAATCCCCAGGCAAACATACGCGACCCCCAGAATTTTGAGTGAACCCAGTTGCTTCGAGTCAATTTACAAAAATCTCGAGCAATGCCCCGAGTCCCCCTCTTCTTCTTCCCCAACGACGCAACCCAATGCCAAAGAAACCCAAAACCAAACGTGCACGTGGTGCACTTGCACCCACGGCTTCGGCCTCTGGCGGCGGTCACGACCATCCCCAACAACCACACAAACTTACCTGAACACGAAGGCAACCCCAGATCGTACAAAAACCCAACGACGCAAAATTGAGGCATTCGCGACAAATCAGGAAACCACCATGGCCCGGAAACTCCACCTTCCCCATCGCCCACGACCTCGAGACCGCCCGCCGTCATCCCCGAGGCTTCCTCATTGACATACGCAGCCTTTCCCACAATCGCGATCAACTCCGATGCCATATAGTGGACGCCACGACCTCGACAGTTCAATGTTTCAGAATGCAGTATTAAACCCTAAATCGTCTTCGTCCCAAACATTCTTACATTGAAAAAAATATTTAGCAATTTTCCTGGAATCATCGATCAACAGCCTATCTCCAAACAAAATTTCAACATCTAAAATTTTCTAAATTTCCAGAAATTGATAAAAATACCATTTCAGTTCATTTTTGAACTGTTCGAAACATACTTAACTAAAAGCTTCCATTTTGGTTTCGAAAATCATATTTTCGAATGTAGATTCCGATTATGTAATTGAATCAACAATTCATTACTTTCGAATTTTATCATAATAATACGTATTGCCTGTAGAACAGAGTCACTGGTGATGATGCTTCAACTACAGGCTCAAAACAAATTTTTAAAGCTTTGATTTATGTTTAACAACCCATTTTGTTTTAAAATGTAAGCCTATATATGATTGGAAGAAGATGTTTTATATGTTTTGCTTAACTCCTTAACTCTGTAACTACAACCAGGAAATCAACAGCATCTTCAAAAGTTACAGCATACTCATTTATATAAACACAGAACTATACAAAACAAATACACAGGCAAGCACCATGTTAACCATGATAAAAATGTGTTTACCCACAGCATCAATAGACAAATAGATGAAATAAAAAAAAAAAAAATTCTGGTAGGAGTTTACTCACCTTCCAGATCATATTTCAAAGCTTTTAAGTGAATGTTGAGATTGTAATCAGGTTTTAATAACTGAAGCTTCCTTGCTCCTTGATTCCCAGAAATCTTTAAGTTGAAATCCTTTTTAACTTTGCAAAGTTAAAACTGAGTTGAAGTTGTTACAGGTACTTTCTCTTCTTCCTTCTTTTTATAATATTTGTTTGAGGGTTTTAAGTAGAAGTTTTAAGTTGATATTTATTTGAATTCCTGATGATATTGCTTTGGTTTTATTTAGTCTCAAATTGTGAACAAAACGGAAATGATATGCATATATAAGAACAGACAGGCCTTGCATATTTTATTATGCAGTTTGGGGCTGATGTGATATGTTAAGGCTTGTTTTACTTCAGCCATACCTAATTGTTTACCTGATGTTATACTTTGTACAAGGTGATATCTTTTGTTGTACTTAACTTTGAAGGCTGCGTGAATATACCTATTTTTGCTTGGTAGCTGAAGACATACTTGTTTCATATTTGTACTTTATTTTTACTTTTACTTTTTTTTTAGTTATGTTTTGGTTGTACTTATCTATGCATATGTATATTTTAATTTGTTTGTTCACACATTGTTTTGTTTTCCATTTGCTCGGCTGAGAATCTTCTTTTGTATGTTATTTCTTTTGTTTGAGTACATGAATGTATCTTGTATTTTCTTTTCTTTTACTTTGCTTTTAATAACTTAAATAAATTTCTATTTTATATAACATAACTTGCTTGATTTAATTTACAAGCTCTTGTATTTGCTTATGCTTATGTTTGTATTTGTTTGTATTATTTTGTATTGCATACTTTTGTTTATGTAAGGTTGTGATGAATATTGTTTTTTTGACATATATATTGTTTTCTTGTTTTATAAAAGTTTCATATAAGTTTATATGCATGTCTAGGTCATTTTTTTTATAACCATATATTTATTTGAAACATTTATTGCAAATACGTATTTTACTTTGTTTATATATCTTACTTTGTTTTGTTTCTCATTTATGCTTTTGTTTATTTATGTAAAAATATATACTTTTATTTTGCTTACTTAAATGTATTTGCTTTATTCTTGCATTTTAAATTTACTTCTATTTTTATTTTACTCTTATTACTTTTGTCTTGTATTTAATATATATATATTTTATATAACTCTAATTATCATCATTTATAAATTTTTAAATCAATTTATTTATTTATTTTTATACTTGTGTCTAAAGTATATTATTTATTATTTAAAAATCATTTATTTAAGAATTTATTTAAAATCCAATATATACATATATATTCTCGTATATACAAAATTTCAAACCCATATGACTTAATATATTTTCTATTTGATTCGGGGAAACTCGCATCAATCCATCTATACATTTCACAATTTTAATTCAAAAATTCATTTAAATTATCAATTTAAATTAAACTAAAATCTAGGGTCGTTACAAGTTTGAAGTTTGAAATCCCTGTAAACTTTTCTTCTTACTTTCTGCATTCTGTTTAAACTTGATAATATGAAATTTGTTTATACTTCTTTGCTTCTTTTTTTTTTCTTTCTTCAGACTTTACTTTATAAGTTTTAATAACTGAACTAAATGATATCAACAGATAGAATAAATGAATATACATATATACAACCTTCAATAGTTATGCCTTCTTGAACAAGCTTTGTTGACAAAATATCTTGCTTTGTTTTTATTATGTACTAAGGTACTAAACCTGAAATGAAAGGCATATTTTCGGCTTAAAGATGATGTTTCCAGATATAACAGTGGCTAATTAATGTATATGTTTACTCATATGTTAACACATAATCAACTGCTAGCTGACACAAATATTTTGTATATAGATATTTGCAGTTTTTCTTTTGTGTTTGTACTAATATGCTGCTGGCAAACTTTGTTTTGTCTTTGAATTTGTATACACTAATTAGTATTGGCTGACACAAATATTTTGTATAAGATATCTCAGGTTTTGTTTTTATTGATATGTTTTATTTGCTGTGATTTCTTGGCTTATGTATGAAGCTTTGGTTATAAAGATGTTTTGTTTTGTTACTAAATTAATTTTGATTTTCTTAACTTCAAGTATGAACTGTAGCATACATATTTGTATGGAGATATGCATTTTTTTATTTTTTTTATTTTTGCAGGTAAATGTTGGCTGAGATGAAGCAAACTAAATGTTATGTTTCTTCAGCTAACAATATTTTAATTATGTACAATATATATGATTTACTTATTTATACTTATCTTTGTATTTATTTCCATTTATATTTTTTCTATAAATAATAAACTTATATTCATGAGTTTACTTATTTGTTTATACTTATATTTTTGACTTACATAAATATTAATATTTTGTATTGAACATTATCAACAATTTATATTTTACATCTTATATTTTCTATTTTAGCCATTAATATTTGAATTAGAGTCATAAGTTATATTTACACTTATTGTCATTTTTACGGTTCATTTGTATTTATTTACATTTATATTTGATATTGCTAGAATTCAATTTTAAATTTCAAACATTATCAAGCATATGTATTCATTTAACAAATGTTAACAATTGTATAGCATTCTAATTTAACGAGTTAAATTTTATTAAAATTATTGTTAAGAAACTTATTTTAGAATTTCAAACATTATTATCTATGTGTTTTATTTCATACTAAATATAAATAATGTAAAGTATTTTAAGTAGTTATATAAGATAGATTTTTATTGTGAATATTATTGAAATATTTATTTCAATTTCCCAATTAATCTCCTTTTAAAATACAGTTTATATAAATAGATGGCAATATTTCCAAAATCATATTTATTTAAATATGATCAATTCACATTTTATATTTAATTAAATTAAACATTTATTAAAATAATCGAGGCCGAAATCCAGGGTCGTTACATTCCTCCCCCCTTAAAAGAATTTCGTCCCCGAAATTTAAAACCAGGATAATTTAAAAGCTGTTATATCAACCATTCAACATACATACCATTCATACATTAGCAAACACCCAAACAATCAATCCTAACAAACATCACTAGTTTTCCGAACACGAATCCGGATAAGCTTCCCTAAAATTATCGAGAGTTTGTCTCTCGCTGATCAACAATCCAAACTGGATTCCCGACCACAGTTAAATTTGATTTAACTTCCAAATTCCTGAATTACTAGCTTAACCACTCATGAGGAATCATGAACAATTTCCAAGATGGGATATACAGAATACACAATAAATCCCAGATGTCTACTCTGGAAATTCAATTCTGGAATCTACAGTATTAATTCTTTTCCAATTCATTTGTTCTCTACAGAATTTCAATATCTTATTTAATCAAGCTCGTACGATGTACATATATCATTCGTACGCAATATCAAATTTGATCGCTCGCTCGATCATAAAATTTCACTTCCGAACTAGTATCATCCACCCGACTTCCTAGTACGGACATAGAACTGGTTTCTTGATCAAAAACTGTTATTCCCCTTGCATAGTCACAACTATGATAGAGAATTTCCAGAATCAATCAAAATCCACATCCATGGTTCGTCGTCGAAAATCGAGTGAAAAATCCTAACTCGAATCGATATAACTATCTCGAAATTCTATGCTTGAATCTGGATCTAATTGCTATGTGAATAAAATCATATACGTACATCCTACGTATTTATTTTTATTGATTATCAACTACATCAATTTTCTTTTATTCACATTATTCTGATTTCTATTCACTTGGAATAAATTTCTCAATATCAAATTTACTTAAGAATTTCACTCTTCATTTCTTACGTTTAATATAAGCATAATATATTCCCTTATATGATTAGTTTACCATTTTAGCTTTAATATCTTTTTATTTAAATCTGAATTTCCAAATTCTTGTGAATTCAATTTATCTTCAACTCTGAATATTTAATTTTATTATCTATCTTTCATTAAACTGATTTCTAACATTATTTTAAATTAATTTCATCCACTAATTTATTTTCAGTTTCCAATTTGAAAATCCTTTTTTTATTAATAATTTTTTTATAGTTTCCAAATTCTGAAAAGTTTTGGCAGAGTCTCCATTTGTTTAGCATTACATATTTCCAAAAGCACATATGTATGGTTCCAATCCTCAACACAATTAATTTCAATCAATTCTCAAACCATTCCCTTTTAATTAAAAGGAATTTACAACTTTCTTGCTTATATAATCCATTTAAGCAATACAAACTCATATTCAAAATCATCCTATTTTGCTTTCAATAATTCATCGATTTTATCTAATTCTCATTTACTTCAAACAACCCATTTCCATATGCAATTCAACAATATTATTGTGAATAGATAATCACTTAAGCTTTATAACCATTTTAAATTGATTCCATCTCAATTTACATTTGGCTCCATCTCAATTAATTTATTCACAATCCTTACATTGCATTTCTTTTATTTCAACAAGTTTGATTCCAAACCATTTTATTAAAATTCGACATCCAATATTTTAAATAATCATTTCACTATTTACTTAATTCATTTATTTTCTTCAATCAGTTCCACCTAATGACTTAAGTTTATTCTATTTCACCAATTTCCATTCAAATCTTTGATTTGATTTTCTTTTAACCAAATCCCAACTATTTTCTGATTAGTTTATTTTTTTTATCCGTTCTTAAATTTTAATTGATATTAACAATTCATTATTGAATTTATTCATAATAAGGTTATTCAATTTATGCTTGAATTAGATTTGTTTACAACCCACACCAATTCTATTTTAACCAAATTCAAGACTTACTTTGGTTTACATTTACTTATTTACATAAGAATTTTATTTCATTCAATTTTATCTTAACTCAGCTTCAGTTAAATTTAGCTACTTACCATTCCTTAAATTTATTTCTCAATATATGAGCTCAAAACTTATTTGTTTACTTTAAAGTTTATATTACTCACTTGGGTCATTTCATCTTATAATCACAATTTCAGATTATATATATATATATATATATATATATATAACACTTACTATCTTAAAGTATAAATTTCCACCTCACAATTACAAACATTTTACCTTCCAATTTTGTATCCAATTAAGTTTATTTTGAACTTCAATTCCATTTAACTTATCTCGGGTTAAGCTTCAATATGTTTCCTTATTTTCATTTACTTAAGTTAAATTTTAATTCCGGGATTACAATTCCCGATTCCTTCTTATTAATATCAACTTTACTTTATAGGTTCATTAGTTGATTCATTCAAACCTTTCACATTATCTAAATAGAATTCCTTAGAATTCAATTGCCCGGTTTTCATTTCCAAAACCATTTGAAAGGATAACTACACTTATCCACTTGGTATATCAAATCAAAATTTCAAATTTCAAACACTTGTTTTCACCAAAACAAATTTTCTCCCTTTGAAAATTTCTAAAACAACCTGTATACCCAACAATATCATGACCAACTATCCTGGTAGCAATCCATCACTTTAGAAACCCGAAAATGAATACTGATGATGTGGCCATCACCATCAGGATTATTTTCCAGCGACTGAAGTGAGTTCAGTGCTTCCTTACTTCCGCAATTTCCTCTCAAAACAATTCCCATTCAACAATAATTTCCAAACAAAATTCCATTATTTCCTTCAACTCTTTGGGAAAAAAAACATTTCAAACATACCAAGATTTTTAAATTCCCAAATTCTTTTGTTTAAATTCATTTAAACACCTTTCCAATTTCCGGGACTTACATTCTAGTTTAATCAGATTTCAGTTATATTCCTTTTTATATAAAATCATTCTTAACTAATTTTATTTGGTTATAAACCGCTCCAATTTTTAATTTTTATTTGGTTGTAGTATTAACAACCGATCATCCAAGTATATATAGTTATTTCAGAAAAATATTTCTTTTATATCAAAAAAATAAATTTTGGGTAAAATTATTTCATTTACCCTACTTTAAAAATAATACTGTGTCGGTCTATCTTGTTTATGAGTTTAGGAATCCCTATCGATGAAATGGCATCCCACACACCGACCGGAATCCATAAACACTCAACAGATAAATCAAAACAATATAAAAAAAAATTTATATTCACTAACAAATACGCGCACATATATATTAATACACTCAAACTCATTTTTAGAGTTCTGCTGACTCTATTTTATGAGTAATCACTACTAGAGTCAAGGTTACCGCCAACCTATGCTCTAATACCAACTGTGACGACCCACCCTCGTACTACCAGAAAGACGTATCATTATTAAGAAAGAAAGGGATGAGAAAATAGAAAAGATAGAGAAGAAAAAACAACAACATCAGAATCTCACAGCGGAACGGAACAAAATATAATATATCACTTAAATATTACATAGTTTCAACACATCGTCAGGCGGGCGATGAGCATTCTAAGAAATTTGTTCTCTAAAGGTAATCGTAGCCTCAAGCCTCATCAACCGGGAATGGCTAAAACAGGGGAGATGCAGCAAGGTTAGGTGGGTCATGCCCAAGCAGGACAAGATATTTCCCCTGTCTAGATGTCCCTTTTTATTCGGCTTAGTGGGTGGTTGGGCGCGCCAACCACGGGGTTTATCTTGTTCGGGACTGTTCAGTAAGGAATGGTTCCGGCCTTGTGTTGCAGGGGATGAAGGGAGTAATCCTCGGTACAGTGATTTAGGCCCCGTACTGTGACGGGCGATACCCCAGTAGCCTGCCATTGTATGGAATCCATTTTCCAATAAGTGCCCACGGTTTTGATTGTATTACCCACTTTTGTGGCTAGTAGCTGGAATTTAATAATGTAACAATTTCGGCTATTTTCTATTTACTTGAAAACCCTAGACACTATTATAATATCACAGAATTTCCTATGAAATGTTTTGGTTAGCGTTAGGTAAAAACTTACCCGTATTTATGTGTGGGGAGTCTTACGTGATACCTTTATTTTCAAATTTTTTTTTAAAGTTAAACAACCTTAAACTATTTACTCATACCAGACCCATGTCTGACACGGAGTTTATATTATGTTTTTCATAAACTCTCGGGTACCCAAATTTTTACGGGTAGTCAAGGGATTCAGGTTAGCTTTGACGAATTCTGGAGGAGCAATGGAGCAGGAGGCTTCAGCGTTGTAGATATCTGTCTAGTTCCGCTGTGTTAGTTACAGTATGTTGTATTTGAAATGTATGTAGTGACAGATGTATATAAAATTGTCAGATGTATAATATTGTATAACTCTGATATATGTAAAACTATGTAATTATTATGTGATATATTAGATTTTGTTCCGTTTCCGCTATGAGATTTCATGTTTGTTGTTCTTTCTTTCTCTTTCTTTTCTATTTCTATCCCTTTCTTTCTTAATGATGATACGTCTTTCTGGTAGTAGAAGGACGGGTCGTCACAGTTGGTATCAGAGCTGAAAGGTTAAGTGAGAACCTTGGCTCTGGTGGAGATTTCTCATTAGAGATAGAGTCGGTAGTACTCTAGAATGAGTCTGAGCGTAATAATAGATATGAGCGCGTACTTGTTAGTGAATATAAAATAATTTTATATTATGTTGATTGGTTTATTGAGTGGTATATGAACCTTCGTCAGTGCAGTCTGCACAACTGCACCGAAGGGGTTTCTAAACACTTGAATAGAACAATTCGACATGATATTGTTTTCCAAGGTGGGTGGATTAAATAATTTCATCCAAAATATATTTTGATATAATTTTTTTTTTCAAGTTATATATATATATAATTATAGTATTTGGATGATAGTGTTAATAGACAAATGAGATTATAAAATTTTTACAATGGCCTGTGTAACCAAGGGAAGTATGAAATTAAATTTGGAATTAAAAGTGAAGTTAAAAATGAATTTATTTTTGGATAATGTTGAAAGTTTAATTTGGAATTAAACTAATGATTAAAAACATAATAATAATAAGGATGTAAATAAATTAATGAAGTACATCAAATTTACAATGGAAAAAATTGGATTGGCAATAAAATTTTGGTTGAGGTTAACTTAAGCTTAATAATAATTGGATTTAAATTTAAGATTGGAATGAAATGAATCGAGATATGAGTAAATGAAATTAAGTTCTTATTTAATCAAATCCAAGTGGAAGATTAAAGAGAATGGTATAGTGCTTAATTTAACGGAAGTTAAGTTAAACAAATTGAATTGGAATAGAATTCAGTTGAGATATAGATGGTGTTGAATAAATTAAATTCTTACTTAAATAAATAAAAGTAAGTTGAAATGGAATTGAATTGGAATAAATATATTCCGATAACTTGTAAGAGAAATTAGCAACACATTGATTAGGAATATTTTTGGCTATGGATAAGTGTTCAATCTTGAGTTAAAATGAAATAAAGATCCAAAATTGAATTATAAAATAAAATTGAACACTGATAAAATAATAAGATGAGTTTTTGAAGATGAAACCCAATTCAAGCATGGATAAAATAAATATGGCTTTGGATTAAATCTTAACAAAATAAATGGAAGTTGATCTTGTGAGTATCAAAATGTTAACGCTAAAATTTGAACGCTAACACCCCGGTGTATGAAGTGTAATTGTGAAAGCACCACCCGATAGCTCGGGAACAGATTATAAGCAGATCATAGCGGAAAAGCAGTAAACAACAGCAATTTTATAGTGGTTCGGCTTAAGAGAGAGCCTACGTCCACTTTGAATATCTTTATTGACGATTTCGTTAAAAGCTGATACAATTCTTCCCAAGTACAATACACTTTGAATTACAAGACACTTTGAACGAGTAGCTCAAACTTCAATGGAGATGAGAGTCTTCAAATCCATGTTGGATGTATGTGATCTCTTCTTGAAGTTGTTTGTAGCGTTCTTCGTGTCTTGAGAGCTTCGAGTGTTGGATTGGTTCGGAATGCAGCAGAGTATCGGCGCTTGAAGAGAATGAGCCAAAAGTCCTCTTTCTGTTGGAGTTATGGGCGTATTTATAGGCATCTTCGGAGTTAGGTCGTAACTCGTATACGACTCACGATGAGTCGTAACTCGTGTACGACTCACGATGAGTCGTAACTCGTGTACGACTCACGATGAGTCGTAACTCGTGTACGACTCACGATGAGTCGTAACTCGTATACGACTCTTGGTAGGTCGCGGCTGATTTACTGGGTTCATGGCTTGGCCCAGAGTTATGCACCCATCTGAATGAATGATACAAGTTCTAAGTCGTTCACGAGTTAACCAAATGCAGTTTCCTTTATGCTAGCATGAGTCGTACACGACTCATCATAGGTCGTAAGTCGTCAGCGATTCTTCTTACTACAGCATGGTGTTGAACTTGTCTCCAAGTCTTAGGTCGTGAACAACTTATCTTTTGAGCCGTAGACTTCCTGTCGCGCCATCTTCTAACTCGTAAGATTGTTATCTCGTAGACTCTTTAACTCGTAGAGGCCTTAAGCCGTAGATCCTTATCTCGTAGACCTTTAACTCGTAGGTCGTTCAGCCCTTGAATTGTTAGGTCGTGAAGACCTTGAGTCGCACAGTTCTTGAGTCGTTGATCCGCTGAGTCGGCCTGTCTCATGAACCGTTAACCCTCTTGAGTCGTTCCATTCCTCTAAGTCGCCTTGAACCTTAACTCGTTAAGTCGTGGCACTTCTTAGGTCGTCCAATCCTTGAGTCGTTAAGCTTATTGAGTCGGCAACCTTATTAAGTCGACAACCTTATTAAGTCGATAAGTCGTGCCACTTGTTAGCTCGTTAACCCGCTTCATCAGTTAGGTCGTTGACTTCGAGTAGAAGATAGGTCGCTCCATTCTCTAAGTCGTATACCGTTTTGGACGGGGCGCTGCCCCGCACCCCGCCGGGGGCGCTGCCCCCTGGACCCCTGCGACCTGACCGGGCAGGTCGATCACCGTAGCGGTGGCGTTGCCCCCGCACCCCCACCTTGGGGGGGTTGGCACCCCCCCTGGACCCCCCCTCCGTAGGGGATCTTATCTGAAAAGCCATTCAACAGAACTTGCTTTGTTGGGATGCTGAGTTGACTATTCTTCGAGACGAACTATCATTGGTTTCTCGGTCAATTTTTGATATCACGGCCATGCTGAAAAAGTGGAGTTAACACAAATAAATTGGAAATAAATTTAAGTGTGAAATTAAACAAGTAAATTAACCAAAGATTAAACTTTATAGAAGCGTAGCTTCAAGGGAAGTGGGAGTTTATTTAGTAAAAGCTTTAATGATTTAAGTTGAATGAAATAAAATCTTTATTCAAATAGAATAGTTGGATAAAAATTAAATTTGTATAAATAAACTCTGATGGCTTATCAAAAGAATTTAAATATTTGAAATAAAAAGTATGCTTGTTTGATACAGGTAAGAACTGGAATTTAAAGTGAAAATGAATGTGTTTAAGAATAAATGGATGTGAGTGTGGAAAATAAATGAAATTGAGGCTCATAAAGTTAAGAATGGAATTATAAGCCAAAATAAAATTATTTTGTACTTAGGAAATGAAATAGACATCCAAATCAGAATTACAAACTAGAAATAAACTCGAGAACTATAATGAAGTGATTTTTCTGATAAAATCAAATATTGAATTGGAAGTGGAAATAAACTAAGATGAAATAAATTAGTAAATTAAGTGTGTAAATGAAATTAGGATTGGTCAAATAAAGTTGGATGGTGAATTAATAAATTTGATTGTGAATTAAAATGAATGGGAGGCTGAGACCTTGAGTTATATATGTATATAAAATTCAACTTGGATTGAAGTTGTATCTTATAGGATTGAATTGCTAGAACTGATGTCTGGAATTCATAATGTATCCCATGCATCTCATTTTGGAATTTTGTTTAGGATCCATCATTAGTTGTAGAACTAGTAGTACAGGGAGATTTGGAAGTCAAGCGGATTTTGACTGTAGTTAGGAATCCTGTTCAGATTGTTGATCAACTGAGAGGCAACTCGGGAGTAAGTAGTGAAGCTTGTTGAGTGCAGTGGAGCGAGAATCTCAATGGTTGCACCTGGGAAACTCTGGATAGTTCTAGGGAAGTTTATCCGGATTTGTGTTCGGATAGCTAGTGTTGCTTGTTAGGATAAACTATTTGATTGTTTGCTATTGTATGAATGATATGTATGTGTGAATGGTTAGTATAACAACTTTTAAATCATCTTTGTTTTAAATTTCGGGGACGAAATTCTTTTAAGGGAGGAGGAATGTAACGACCCTGAATTTTGGCCCTGTTTATTTTAATAAATATTTAATTTGATTTAATAGAATATGAACTAATTATTTTCAAATGAATATGATTTTGGGATAATTGCCAATTGTTTATGTAAATTTGTATTTTAAAAGGAAATTTGATCTTGGAAATTTACATAGAATTTTTTTTATTATATTGACCTTATATAACTAAATTAAAATACTGTACTTTGTTTACATTTGGAAATATACATATGGATGTTAATGTTTAAATTAAAATCTAATTCTAACAAGAATAAAATATAAATGTAAAATATAAATCAAATGTGTGTATATAACTTAATTTAAATAAGTAATAGTAGAGTACAATAGAAATGAAAGCAAATATAAGTAAGTAAATCATTTTGAATATAACTCGAACATTGACAGTTAAATATAAAGTACTTATGTAAAATTTAAAATAAGAATTTATTTGTTAAGATTTTATACAACATAACGTAATAATCTAAAATAAGAACAAAGTATAAGACACAAAGTAAAGTAAAATGAAATCAAATAGAATGTAAAATCAAACTTTAACTTTTATGTATAACTTATATAAATTAGAAGTTAACTAAACAAAATATTTTCATATACAAATTGACAATAAATATATGTATATTAATTATTCAAGTTAGAAACAATAAAACAAATTTATTTTTCACAAGTAAACCAAAGTAAATATAAATCTGACCCCAAACATAGTCGTTATTCAAGCAAACAAGGATAAGCTTTACACCATATCTTCACATATAAATTTAAACATAGGATATACAATAACAAAACAAATGTTGCAAAGGAAATGTTCATCATTCACAAGTGTCAGTAAGTATGGAGAAACCTGACACATATTGCTTTGATACAAATATCTGTAAACATGGGGAAAAAGAAACCTGACTAACTAAGGAAGATTGAAATATAAACATTTATAATAACTTATCCTTTCATGCAAGCTACTTGCTATTTAATGCTCTCCTATTAAAGCACATCTTTGTGTCTAATTATAATATGCAAATCTATTTTACAGTAGTGAAATCTGATTAACAGGATTGAATAGCAGTAAGTTAAGGATAAAAATAAAATAAAATATAACAGGCTTGATATTTATGAAACCTGCAAATGATTATGCTAAGCAAACTATAAAAAATCTATATACTAATAAGGTTATGTGTAGACAATAAGTACATAGCATTTAATGTTTTAGCATTTCAGCCGAATTCAAAAATCATATCAGTATACGTATAAAAAAAAAAGAGAAGCTTGCCTGATAAAACAAGAATAGAACAGTAGTAGATAACACCTTACCAGGTCAAAAACTTTTCCATTCATATTCTTATCTTCTTTATATATGTGTATGCATCCTTTATTTGATCAGTAGCATAGTATACCTAAGAAAACATAAAGGAAGCAAAATTAAAGTTTAAACCTATAAGAACAGAAAGAATTTAGGAAGCCAGAAAGTTATAGAGTTCAAAACTTCAAGTTGCAGGCATCTATTAACAACCCTGCCTTGTTCAACAATGGATTTTGGTGAGTAAACAATCTATTTTCAAAATTTAATTTGTGTATTTTCTTTTTGGATGTTATGTGCTTGTTATAGTTTAAACAAACTTCTCTGTGAATATTCCTGTTACACTGGAAATTTATATGGCTTGTTCTTCAGTATTTCAAGTTTCAGAACAAAGTAAAAGCAGTGACAAATTTAAATACTTCTTCATACAAATGTTTTATACTTAAGAATTTAAGTTAAACACACTTGTTAAACTGTAATTATGGCCTGGAAGGATTGATGAAGGTGGATAGTGAAAACTTAGACACTGCATACTCAAGTTACAGTAAATAGAAATCAATATGTCGAAATTCAAATATTTAATTTTGTTAATCTGATTTCATATCTTGATTCAACAAACAAAGTTAGGATTTTTAGCATAAAAATAATGATTTTTAAATAAGAATTCGAAGTGCAGTTTAAAAAGGAACTGAATCTGATTTTTTGTCAATAACTGTTGATTCAATCAATTTTTATTTTTAAAATTCTAGTTGAAGCAAGCTTAAACATTTAGGATCACGTAAAAATTATCAGATAATTTTTATATCACGTGAATTAAGGAAGTGGGATTGATTTAGGGTTTTAGTCCAAAATTTTGATCTGTCTGTAAATGTGCCAAGTTCATCATAAATTCGTGATCGAGCTATTTGGAACTTTGGGAAATGGAAGGGGGGGCGTGTTGTCGAGGTGTGGTCAAAGGTAGGAGGCTTATGGTGGTCACGGCGGCGGTGACGAGGTGGTTATGTTGGAGGGGTTTCGAGTTCTGTTTGGTTTGAATTGTCGATTCTCGTTTCGACATTTCTGGAATTTTTTCGACTGTGGATTTTAGATTAGCGAGTGGATTTTGAGGTGTCTGCGTCGTGGGGGTTCGCCGGAGGCCGTTGGTGTCGCTGTGCACGTGCACGGCAAGGAGGAGGGGACGGTGATGTGTCGGTGTGGGATACTCGGGTCGTGCTCGAATAATTAGAGGGTTTTCTTCGAGTTTGATTCGGGTGTTGAGGCGCGCGAGTTAAATTCATGTGTTGAAGCTTAATGCTTGGAAAAAAATTAAAAATGAAACTAAAAAAAAAGAACAAGAAGAAGAAGGGATTTGTACAGAGTCGTCTCGGGAAGGTTTGGTGAAGACTCGAAGAATACACAGGGAAAATGGGAGTGGGACTCGGTGAAGAACTCGAGTGAACTCAAGGGGGAAACTCGAGTTAGTTATTTCAACTACAGCATGTTATAAAATAAGGAAATGAAGTAAATCACTTTCAATCAAATCGGAAGCGTTTTAACAGTTTTAGATTAGAGCTTAAATACAAGTTCCAGTTATTTAATAGGTATTTAACAAATGCATTTAACACTTTATTTTAATTAAGCAATTGATTTGAGTAAAGATTAAAATTAACCAACATTTAAGAAGTCAAACTTTAAGAAAAATTCTTTCAAATGTTAATTAAGATCGAATAATAATTAAGAAATAAGTTAATTTGTAATTAACTACTTAGGTAAATTAATGAACAATTAATAGTTTATTAATCAAGAGATTTAACTAAGAATTAAGAAATAATTATTGAAGTAATCAATAATTAAAAATTTGTTAATCAAATTATTTGATTTATAATTAAGGTTTTCAACTAATGATTAAGGAAAAGCTAATTAAGTAATTAAGGTTAAACAAATTGATGAAGAAGTGGTAAATTAAATAGCATGAAATAGAATAATCAAATAAATAAGTAATTAAAGGAATTAATTACTTATTGTAATTAATGAGGTTTAATATGAATCGTTTAAGTTAATTAATCAAGTTTAATTGATTTAAATGATTATTTGATGATATGATGAATATAATTACTTGGAGAAGTAATTAATGATAATGACTTGAAGAAATTGATTGAGGATGACAATGGAAGTAATTTGAGTATAATTACTTTGTGCAATTTAATCAACGGATTAATTTTTAAGGAAATCAGTTGAGGAGTAATTAAGTGATGTGATAAGAGTAATTAAAGGAGATTGATTACTGAATAGTATTAATCAGGGATGATTAATAAATATAGATTAACTGAAGATTTAATTACTTAAGGTTATTCATTTAATATAGGATAATGAAATGAAATGTAATTAGCAATCATTAAATAATGAAATTAATAATGAAAGATTAAAGAATAATTAATTGTGAAATTAAGAAGTAATGTAATGTATGTAATTGAAGGTTAATTTCTATATTTGGATAAGATAATTAGTTTGGAAAATAATTAAAAGATGATTACTTGAATAAAATTAAATGTTAATTAATCAAGTGTGATTAATTTATTAACTGATTGATAATTGGTTAATAGTTATATAAGCAAGATTATGATAATGTAGTAATTAATTTAATTTACTTTAAATTAATTAAAGATGCAAGTGATTAATTTAATTCATTTTAAATTAATTATTGCTGAGATGGTTGCTTATATAAGGATGGATGATATTGTTTACTCTGAATGGTTTGAAATTCCTACTATGAGATAAATGATGCTGTATGAAATGTATACTTGATTGTAATATGATGATAATATGGATTATCTGTTGTGATGATAATATTGATTATCTGTTTATGATGATGATGTTCTATTGTGATATTGTGAATTATCTATCTGTGTGTTTATGGATAATTAAATTGTTTATTTTATAACTTTAAAACAACTTGGCCCTAAAAGAAACGTTTTGGATTTCGATGAGACCGGGATCGGGTTTCCACATTGGGAACATCCGAAAACCACATCGATCCAAGTTAACGTTAGGTCGATAATCTAAAGTGAAGATGAAGATTCAGAATGCAAGGGTTGTCGTCGTTAACTCTGAGGGTGATTCCAAATGAGTGTAACGAGATAATGCCTTCGGTTTCGTTCGAACCCGGAACGAACTTGTATGGATTGAATGCTTTCAACACATCGTCAGGCGGGCGATGAGCATTCTAAGAAATTTGTTCTCTAAAGGTAATCATAGCGTCAAGCCTCATCAACCGGGAATGGCTAAAACAGGGGAGATGCAGCAAGGTTAGGTGGGTCATGCCCAAGCAGGACAAGATATTTCCCCTGTCTAGATGTCCCTTTTTATTCGGCTTAGTGGGTGGTTGGGCGCGCCAACCACGGGGTTTATCTTGTTCGGGACTGTTCAGTAAAGAATGGTTCCGGCCTTGTGTTGCAGGGGATGAAGGGAGTAATCCTCGGTACGGTGATCTAGGCCCCGTACTGTGACGGGAGGTACCCCAGTAGCCTGCCATTGTATGGAATCCATTTTCCAATAAGTACCTACGGTTTTGATTGTATTACCCACTTTTGTGGCTAGTAGCTATTTTCTATTTACTTGAAAACCCTAGATACTATTATAATATCACAGAATTTCCTATGAAATGTTTTGGTTAGCGCAAGGTAAAAACTTACCCGTATTTATGTGTGGGGAGTCTTACGTGATACCTTTATTTTCAAATATATTTTTTAAGTCAACCAACCTTAAACTGTTTACTCATACCAGACCCATGTCTGACCCGGAGTTTATATTATGTTTTTCATAAACTCTCGGGTACCCAAATTTTTACGGGTAGTCAAGGGATTCAGGTTAGCTTTGACGAATTCTGGAGGAGCAGTGGAGCAGGAGGCTTCAGCGTTGTAGATATCTATCTAGTTCCGCTGTGTTAGTTACAGTATGTTGTATTTGAAATGTATGTAGTGACAGATGTATATAAAATTATCATATGTATAATATTGTATAACTCTGATATATGTAAAACTATGTAATTATTATGTGATATATTATATTTTATTCCGTTTCCGCTGTGAGATTTCGTGTTTGTTGTTCTTTCTTTCTCTTTCTTTTCTATTTCTATCCCTTTCTTTCTTAATGATGATACGTCTTTCTGGTAGTAGAAGGACGGGTCGTCACACGAGGATCACCCCCGACCCCCTACAACACAAGACCGTAACCATTCCTTACTGAACAGTCCCGAACAAGATAAACCCCGCGGTTGTAGCTAGCAACCGCCCACTAAGCCGAAATAAAAAGGGACATCTAGACAAGGGAAATATCTTGTCCTGCTTGGGCATGACCCACCTAACCTTGCTGCATCTCCCCTGTTTTAGCCATTCCCGGTGGATGAGGCTTGAGGCAGCGATTACCTTTAAAGAACATATCACTTAGAATGCTCATCGTCCGCCTGACGATGTGCTGGAAGCATTCAACCCATACAAGTTCGTTCCGGGTTCGAACAAAACCGAAGGTATTATCTCGTCACACTCATTTTGGAATCACCCGCAGAGTCAACGACGATAACCCTTGCATGCCGAATACACCATCTCGATTTCCATTTCAGGATTCACGACCTAAAGTTTAAATTGGATCGATGTGGTTTTCGGAGAATCAAGTTTGATTCATCTGATCCCGGTCTCATCGAATCCAAACGCCATTTTAAGGGCCAAGTTGTCTATTTAACTTAACAGTTCAATTTAATATCAGAATTAACATAGCATTTATCACAGATAAAACATATACAAACATCATAGATATATCATAACATATCACAGAGTAGCATAGAATATCATCACATTAATATCACAATCCAGACATTCCACATACACAACAATCCATAAGCAATTACCTTAAAATCTTGTTTGTAATTAATTCAATTTAGAATTAATTACCTGAGAGTTAATCACTTAACTCTTTTTAATTTATCATTAATCAATTACTTATTTCATTTCAAACGGTTTAATTAATGATTTCTTAATTAGTTATTTAGTCCAATTTCATAATTATTTAATTTCACATTATCATTTACTTAATTATTCCTTAATCCAGTTATGTACTTTAATTAATCATTTAATTAATAGTCTTTATTATTAATCAACTTAATTACCCATTTATTAACTGCTAATTATTTCCTTAACCCTTTATTTATTCTTAATTAAATTACTCGATTAATTAACTACTAATCGTTCATAAATTGACTCAAGTAGTTAATTACAATTTTATCAGTTATTTATAATCTATGACCAATTACAATTTAAGAGTAACTGTTCTTAATTTCTTTCCAAATTACTTTATATATATATATATATATATATATATATATTAAATGTTCAACTTAACTAAACATTTTAAACATTAATGTTTAACTAAGGTTAACTAAGTTAATGTTTAACTAAGTTTAACTAAGTTTGTTAAACATTAATTTTAAAACATTAATTTCATAATTAAACTTGCATTATCGTTTAACTAAGTCTTGTTAAACATTGCACCCATATATTTCATTTCTTTAAGTTCAGTAGCTTGAACCCAAGATTTTTCCCTGTTAAACCCATGCGCTACTTCGAGTTTCCCACGCATAACACCCTGAGACTTCCCTGCGCATACTTCTTCTTCCTCTCTTTCTTTTTTTTTCTGCAAGTTAAGTTTAACTTCATTTTAAAAAATCAAAACATCAGGTATAGGCTCGCGATCGACTCGAGGCAACAACCGATGAGAACCCAAACACGACACGAAGCACCTCTATGACAACCGAAAATACAAAACCCACCTCCATCGCCACCGTGCACGTGCACGGTGGCTCGCAAATCGTTGATGATCTTCCAAGATCATCTGCATGTCGCAATCTTCATGAAAACACGAAATCCAACCTCACATCAACTTCAAAGATTTCAAATAGAAATTTGGTCATTTGGGTCGAGACTGCAGCTCATACGGTCGGCAAAACCAGTTCGCTACCGCCGCCAAGACCACCTGAGACTCTCCACCCCCGGCCACACCACGACAACACGGTTCTCCACCATTCCCTTGAACATCGTGGAGCTCGATCACGTGTGGATGCCCCAAACAATTTTTTTACAGAGCCTCGAAAAAGATAAACACTAAACCCTACTTAAGATTCAAAACCAAAATCCATGCATTCGAAAAATCCTTCACCATTTTTCCCATATTCCAAAATCAATAACCTAACTTCACAACAATTTTCAGCATTAATTATTTATTAATTCGACAGGAACTGATGAAAAAGTGTATCCGGTTCCTTAATGAATTACTCTTTAAATCCATGACTAAAAATTTTCATTTTGGGTTTAAAATTCCTACCTTGATATGTATATTCAAGAAATGAAATCAAACCAACAATTTATGATATTCGAATTTTGATCCTTGTTTTCTTTTTACCTGTAATTTTGCAATAAACATTATTTATATCTTACTGTCATACTTTAAAACAAGTTTCAGGCCAATATTTTAAGATAACCAACTCTAAATCGGCAACAACACCAAAGATCCAACAATTATATGAATAAGTGTTTAGAAATTTCTTTGCTTTGCTTGTTCAGTTACTCAAATCTCTGAAGAACCACTTCACATATTACAGGACAGAAGGAGGTATTCAAGACAACATGATTAAAGCAGGCATCCAAGCACATATCCTTGTAAGTTAAATATAAAACTTTTAGAATGAAAAATAATAAGTTTACTCACCAAAACAGTTGAAACAGAGGCTAGTTGGAACAGCAGTTTGAAGTTTGAAATCCCTGTAAACTTTTCTCCTTACTTTCTGAATTCTGTTTAAACTTGACAATATGAAATTTGTTTATACTTCTTTGCTTCTTTTTTTTTTTCTTTCTTCAGACTTTACTTTATAAGTTTTAATAACTGAACTAAATGATATCAACAGATAGAATAAATGAACATACATATATACAACCTTCAACAGTTATGCCTTCTTGAACAAGCTTTGTTGACAAAATATCTTGCTTTGTTTTTATTATGTACTAAGGTACTAAACCTGAAATGAAAGGCATTTTTTCGGCTGAAAGATTATGTTTCCAGATATAACAGTGGCTAATTAATGTATATGTTTACTCATATGTTAACACATAATCAACTGCTAGCTGACACAAATATTTTGTATATAGATATTTGCAGTTTTTCTTTTGTGTTTGTACTAATATGCTGCTGGCAAACTTTGTTTTGTCTTTGAATTTGTATACACTAATTAGTATTGGCTGACACAAATATTTTGTATAAGATATCTCAGGTTTTGTTTTTATTGATATGTTTTATTTGCTGTGAATTCTTGGCTTATGTATGAAGCTTTGGTTATAAAGATGTTTTGTTTTGTTACTAAATTATTTTTGTTTTTCTTAATTTCAAGTCTGAACCGTAGCATACATATTTGTATGGAGATATGCATTTTTTTTTGCAGGTAAATGTTGGCAGAGATGAAGCAAACTAAATGTTATGTTTCTTCAGCTAATAATATTTTAATTATGTACAATATATATGATTTACTTACTTATACTTATCTTTGTATTTATTTCCATTTATATTTTTGCTATAAATAATAAACTTATATTCATGAGTTTACTTATTTGTTTATACTTATATTTTTGACTTACATAAATATTAATATTTTGTATTGAACATTATCAACAATTTATATTTTACATCTTATATTTTCTACTTTAGCCATTAATATTTGAATTAGAGTCATAAGTTATATTTACACTTATTCTCATTTTTATGGTTCATTTGAATTTATTTACATTTATATTTGATATTGCTAGAATTCAATTTTAAATTTCAAACATTATCAAGCATATGTATTCGTTTAACAAATATTAATAATTGTATAGCATTCTAATTTAATGAGTTAAATTTTATTAAAATTATTGTTAAGAAACTTATTTTAGAATTTTAAACATTATTATCTATGTGTATTATTTCATACTAAATATAAATAATGTAAAGTATTTTAAGTAATTATATAAGATAGATTTTTATTGTGAATATTATTGAAATACTTATTTCAATTTCCCAATTAATCTCCTTTTAAAATACAGTTTATATAAATAGATGGAAATATTTCCAAAATCATATTTATTTAAATATGATCAATTCACGTTTTATATTTAATTAAATTAAACATTTATTAAAATAATCGAGGCCGGAATCCAGGGTCGTTACAACTTCATAGCTCTAGCAGGAACCCAAAGTAGAATATCTACAACCTGTAATAACTCGGTCTGACCCGAGTATTAAATTCAAAAGAAAATAATACACGGGTCAGTCTAATTCAAACTCAGTTATTAATGCACGGAAGCAATAATAATCAAATATCAAATAGACGACAGTCACAGAAATCTCGCATATCCAATCCCTTTAATAGGGATTGGATAACGATAAATATAACACGTATCATGTTGAACAGCAAATCAGCAGCTTAAACCAAATCAAAATACGATTCAAAATATTGAATTGGCAACACAAAACATGTGACGCCCCACCTCTATACCCACGCTAGCCAAGAACATTACGGTGAATGCTGTCAACTAGCATGGAGAATAAGGCTGTTGAGGAGCGACCATCCGTGTAATTGCTTTGCGCTAGCATCGATATGTCAGATAGTATAACATGCATTTCTTATCAAGAGGGAAATCCGACATACCGACACAAACTCAAAGCTACTACACAGTGGCTATAATATCTTCAGAAACAAATATAGAAATAAACATAACATAAATCAGTCACAGATAATTCATATCACAAACGCGGAAATAGATATGAATATTACACATGAAAGTGTACATCAGAGTAGTGGTCAACAAGATCCACAATATCAAAAAGAATAGATACAAGTGCTAGACAAAAGAATAAGTATACATCATAGAGTCTGTATCTCAAATGTATACAACAAAAACTACTAAACTAAAGTAGTTAACCAAAAGATCAGATGAAAGTTCGATAAGGAGTCAAGCAGAAGCACCTGTAAAATCTCAGTCTGATCCGAGTATTATTTAAGAAGAAAATAATAAACGGATCAGTCTAGCTATAAATATCAGATGAAGTGATATATGATAAGAGATATGACTAAACATATAATAATCACAATGCCAAGCTGTGATATATAAGTAATTGAAAATCAATAAGAGATTAATCAATTTCGCAATAATCTACTCAAGGATCAAAAGGAATGTCATACTCCTAACTTCATTCACCAAGCCACAATAAATGACATATATATCAATGCCAATCGTAAAAGTTAGTGACACACAAATTCACCAATGCACAAATATTGATAAAACTTATCAATGGAAATCAAGAAAATTGGTGAAGCACAAATTCGAGAAATCATCTCAAGAAATCCAGAAATCACAAAAAGAAAGGATGGTCAATCCCACAAACTGGACATCGACGCACCTAGAAAGACACGGCCCATGTACAGTCGAACATCGACACACCTAGAAAGATATGCCCCATGCTCTAGCATCGACGCACCTAGAAAGATACGCCGCATGCATAAATAAACATCGATGCACCTAGAAAGATACATCCCATGCATAAATAAACATCGATGCACCTAGAAAGATACACCCCATGTAATGTCTAACACCGATGCACCTAGAAAGATACACCCCATGCTAGTCGAACATCGACGCACCTAGAAAGACACGCCCCATGCATAGACGAACATCGACGCAACTAGAAAGATACGTCCCATGCCCCGACTTATTGAGCCGATTGCTCCACGAAGTAAACAAACATCGATGCACCTAGAAAGGTACACCCCATGCATAAATAAGCATCGACGCACCTAGAAAGGTACGACCCATGTATAAACAAACATCGACGCACCTAAATAGGTACGACCCATGTAAGAAATGAGACGAAGCTCAATAAAATAAGGAACAGTCCTCCACATAGACAAATAGACATCGCACATTGCTAGTCTAAATCACAAAGATGATCGTCATGATCAACGAGAAGTGTCGATTACAGTAAGCTAGTAAATATATGAGCTTAGCATCATGTCCCATAACCACTAGCTTAACTTAAATATTTACGAACAAATTGTAGATCTCCACTAGAAAATTGTCACAAGAGATTCAATCGAACAATTCCAAGAATTAACCGACGAAGTAAATGCAAGCGTTTCATACCACTTGTTTTACTAAATCGTTTAATTAGATTTCTCATACGAGTGAGGTAAAGGCTTGTATATACTAATAGATTGGAAACGATTTAAGAAAAGATCTTTGTTATTGAAAATAGAGTTGAAATCGTTTTGATGAAAGAGTTTTGATATTTACTACTAGTATTGAAACCTTTATATTTTTAAAGTGACAAATCACAAAGAAGATTGTAAGAACAATCAATCAGTAAAATTCACATTCGAAGACGTGAATAAAATCCAAAGAAACCGATAAAGAATCCATTGAAATGGATATTCAAAAATCCCTAAAAAGGAGTCATCAAAGTCATAATAAATGATAACAACAAATAGGATCATCACGAATCGATTTAAATTGGAATTCTCAAGCGAATAGGCTAGCAGGCAAAACACTGCAGTTTCAGACGTCTGAATCTGGAAATATAAAGATTTCTAGAACACAATTCAGACGTCTGAATCAAGTGTTTCAGACGTCTGAAATAGGCATATTTTAGCCTGTTTCCTTTCTGGTTCCAAATGAACCAATTCAGACGTCTGAAACCATATATTCAAACGTCTGAATCTGGGAATAGAAATCTTCCCAGACAATATTCAGACGTCTGAATATTACGTTTCATACGTCTGAATGAAGGGTTCAGGGCATTCCCTGAACCTAGGCCAAAAATGGCTAAACGGATACCAGAAGCGATCGATCGAGCGACGACGACTAAGGAATTACGTCGAGCGACAACCCAGCCTAAACCGCTCTTCGATACGCCTCAAATATCAATGTCCAAATCTCCATAATAGGATTTTCATAAATTAGACGAAAACACCCAAAAATTGGAATATACACGAAATCAATCCAAACCGAAATCAATTGCACAAGAATAAGTGTTAGGAATTCATACCAAACAATCGAAGATAATTATAGACTAAGATGTGAGATAAAAATCTCACCTTTGAACCCAAATCAATGAAGGAGAAGCTTTAAAAACAAGTTAAGATCAATTCCTCTTCAATAACAACTCAAGAAGCTTCAATCTAAGCTTAAAAGAGAAACATTTCCTAAATTAGGTTTAGGAATTTTCTGAAATCAAAGAGAGAATGAGTTGGAGAAGAAGAAGGAGATGCTTACCAATGGGTTCACTTGAGTTTTGAGCAAGAAGATGGATTTGCTAATGGAAACTAGGGCTTAGAATTTCCTAATTCGTTTTCTCTTCCCCCATTGTTGCTAAAGCTTGAGTGTATAAGGAAATTATGAAGTAATGAAGAGGAGAAGGGGTTGGGACTGAATACAAAAGTGGCTCAGCCCAAACCAAAGCCCTAAGTACAAAGTAGCAATAATCAACTTTCTCCAAACATATCGAAGCTTATACTCAAAAAGGTCGCAAACGGCATTTTGAACTCAATGGGGGTGGTCTCGAGTCCTAATTCGGCTGTTTGCAAAAAGTAGCTTTTTGGACTAAAATCCGACTAACGATAAAATATTTAGATAAATTATTTAAATATAAAATCGATAAATATGCGGGTTGTTACAGACTCCCCTCCTTAAAGAAATTGCGTCCTCGCAATACTTAAGAGGAAAATAAGAAGTAATAACCATGGAAGCATATCAACATAAAAGAAAATTGAAATAAGAAGTTCACCATAAAGAGCACGAAAGAGTTAGCAAGAACGGGATCGCTCAATGAATTCTCTAGATTCCCAAGAGTAATCCCTAGGATTTGAGAACCATTGAACTCTCACAAGAAGAACATCTTTATTTCGAAGTCATTTGAGCTCCGAAGCAATAATTCGAATAGGATATTGCTCAAAAATCAAATCTGGTGAAACTTCAATTTCCACAATATCACCGGGCTCAAGAATGAAAACCGGAATCCCTAAGGCATTTCCGTAGATGAAAGACGTGGGGAACGTCAAGAATAGCAGAAAATTGAGCCGGTGCAACAGCGTAGTACAAAAACGGTATGCCCGAGGAACTAGAAACTCAAATAATTTGGGACATCAGCGTAGTACAAAAACGATACGCCCAATGAACCAAAGCAAAGACATTGATGTAGTACAAACGGTACATCCAATGAATCTAATAGCAAAGACATTGATGTAGTACAAACGGTACATCCAATGAATCAAATAGCAAAAACATTGATGTAGTACAAACGGTACATCTAATGAATCCAAAAGCAAAGACATTGATGTAGTACGTACGGTACATCCAATGTATCAAATAATTCGGAGCATCGACGTCGTACAGCGTGACGCCCGATGAACCTAATCAAAAGGGACATCAAAGAATCAACAACTTGTTGCCTTCGACAAAGCGCGTTGGCAACACGATTTCCCTTACAGGAATAAAAAGAATATCAAGATCATAAGATGTCAGGAACTCGAGTCAACATGGAGTTCCATATGAGAAAATAATCATCCCAAAGATTTATGATCGGGGTAGAGAATAGATTTCTCATCCAAAAATGATGATGCCAAACTCTAAAAGCGAAAACAATAGCCGCGAGCACTAGATCATGAGTGATATACCTAGTCTCAATCGGCTTTTAATGATTTAGAAGCGCGAGTGATAGCACGTTATCTTATACAAGAGAACGACATCCAAACCAATACGATAAGCATTGGTACAAAAGATAAAGTCTTGGTTCCCCCTCGGGAATCATAAGAATAAGAGTATCGAACAGAAAGAACTTCTTTTAAATAATTTTCTTTCCCGAAAAGTTAAAACTTTAAAAATTACATTTATCATTATGTAATAATCATTCTAGAAAAATTTACTATTTTCAAGTCAATATACTGTGTCTGATTGTCTCATCAAAGCGTTTAGGAAATTCCTATCGATAACGTTGATCAAGCGCGTCGACTAGAATTCTTAAAGCACTCAACGGGCAATACAATCACAAAATCATCTTCTATATGATAAACATTTTTCTTAAAAACCTTTAAGAATATTCTTTGTTCGTTTTAAGAAAAAAAATCCGGTTATACTTCTAAATAAATCTTATGAAAAAGATTTTGCAAAATTTTAAATTGCTATTTTCATCCAAAAATCAATAAATAAAAGAATGGTCTCATCGAAATATTCATAGAATATTTGATATATAAAATGGATGAAATAAGCTGGACAAATTGAATGACAAAATAAGTCATTCATTAGAATCATAACGAGTGCGGAGTGCGTAAGTGGAATGCTAACTCACGCGACTCGTAGCCAAATGAAAATCGGTGGCAAGGTCAAACTGAAAAGACCTTAGCGCCACACAAAAGATTACTTAGGTGATAATCCTTAGACACGCTCAAAAATACCGGAAAATTTCTCTAACTACATGAATGAGAGAAATAACACTTTCCTTATAAGTGGGCTTAAGGAATAAAATGATGTCATCAAGTTGGAATCAAAATCATAAAGGAAAAATAGAAATCTGCTTAACAGATTGAAAATGTCGAAGAGGAATAGTCCACATGAGAAAATAGGATATGGGCTTCACAACGATTAAGCCAATCCTATCGCACAAATCAATTCCGGAGCCTAAGTAAAAATATCGGCTCGGAAAGAAAAATCATATAAAATAATTTTCGACATCAAATAAAAGCAGATTGAGTGTTGCAGATCTACCATCCGGATTCGCAATCCTCAAAGAAGTCATCAAGCCCAAAATATTCAAAGAAAAAGAATCGACAAGTTCTTTTGATATAAAATAGTGAGATGAAACCCATATCAAAAATAACTCAAATAAGAAGATCACAAAATAAATGTAGTCAAGGATTAAATGAGAAATACCTTGACCACGAGAAGTGTTACCAGGAGCTTGCACTACATTGAGCTCTCCCTCCTTCTTACTTTGAAGTACGGGACATGCGGTAATATGGTGACCCGAATTTTTGCAATAGCGACAAAAGAGGGGTCTCGGACACTCCCTTGCATAGTGGTTCGTGGAACCACAATTGTAGCATTGTCCACGACTAGAGGTAGGTGCTTTTGCTACCGGGGTTTCTTGCCTCCCTTTCTTGTTGGGATTGGGGCCTTTGAATTTGATAGGCCTCTTCATGTTGTTGTTGAAGTTTTGTTGGGCACGCACAACTTCAACATCACCTTCATTATCGGCCTCTTCAAGACAAAGAGCGATATCAATAAGCTGATCAAATGAAACCTCAAGTTTCAGAAGTATTGGCTTCTTAAGATTCTTATTCAAGCCATAGAAAAATCTCTGATTTTTCTTCAATGGGGTATTAATGTACTCAACCCCGTATTTGGACAGAGATTCGAAGGATGCGACATAGTCTGTCACAGAAGATTCACCTTGAACAAGGTCAATAAAATGCCGGGCCAAAGTTACTTTTTTAGCCTCCGGCATAAATTTCAATTCGAATCTTTCCTGGAATTGCTCCCAAGTAAGATCCGCTTCGATAATTTCCGAAGTCAAGAGCTCATACCAATCTAACGCTCTTTCTTGGAGCATGCTAGAAGCCACTTGGACTCGATGAAGGTCAATAAGGTTCATGCGAGAAAAGATGCGATCGCATGATTTGAGCCAAGCTTGAATTTCAATAACACTCTCGGATCCCCTGAATGGCCTTCCACCCAAATCGGTATAGTCTCTGCACAAGCGTGCAAAACCGGATCTAGGATGAGTAGGCTCTGGATTGGGTCCGGCTGCTTGAGCGTTCTTTACTAGATCAAGAAGCTGCTGAGCAGACATGAATACTCCTTCCAGAGGAGTAGCACTAGATTGACCGGCGCTGGGACGGCCTGGTCTAACCATTTCTCTTCTTTAAGAAAGAAAGAAAGAAGAGGAAAAAGTTATTCTCAAAATAAATATCAAGCAATCTTGATAGATAAAACAATAAATCATAAAAGAAAGTAGGATAGAACAGTACAAAGACTCGAATTAAATCCTAAAGCACGACTCCTAAGAAAGACTTAGGACAAGATCCTTGCTAAATTATTCTATATTGTTCCGAAGTTTGGCTCTGATACCAAGCTGTGACGCCCCACCTCTATACCCACGCTAGCCAAGAACATTACAATGAATGCTGTCAACTAGCACGGAGAATAAGGCTGTTGAGGAGCGACCATCCGTGTAATTGCTTTGCGCGAGCATCGATATGTCAGATAGTATAACATGCATTTCTTATCAAGAGGGAAATCTGACATACCGACACAAACTCAAAGCTACTACACAGTGGCTATAATATCTTCAAAAACAAATATAGAAATAAACATAACATAAATCAGTCACAGATAATTCATATCACAAAGGCGGAAATAGATATGAATATTACACATGAAAGTGTACATCAGAGTAGTGGTCAACATGATCCATAATATCAAAAAGAATAGATACAAGTGCTAGACAAAAGAATAAGTATACATCATAGAGTCTGTATCTCAAATGTATATAACAAAAACTACTAAACTAAAGTAGTTAACCAAAAGATCAGATGAAAGTTCGATAAGGAGTCAAGCAGAAGCACCTGTAAAATCTCAGTCTGACCCGAGTATTATTTAAGAAGAAAATAATAAACGGATCAATCTAGTTATAAATATCAGATGAAGTGATATATGATAAGAGATATGGCTAAACATATAATAATCACAATGCCAAGCTGTGATATATAATTAATTGAAAATCAACAAGAGATTAATCAATTTCGCAATAATCTACTCAGGGATCAAAAGGAATGTCATACTCCTAACTTCATTCACCAAGCCATAATAAATGACATATATATCAATGCCAATCGTAAAAGTCAGTGACACACAAATTCACCAATGCACAAATATTGATAAAACTTATCAATGGAAATCAAGAAAATTGGTGAAGCACAAATTCGTGAAATCATCTCAAGAAATCCAGAAATCACAAAAAGAAAGGATGGCCAATCCCACAAACTGGACATCGACGCACCTAGAAAGACACGCCCCATGTACAGTCGAACATCGACACACCTAGAAAGATATGCCCCATGCTCTAGCATCGACGCACCTAGAAAGATATGCCCCATGCATAAATAAACATCGATGCACCTAGAAAGATACATCCCATGCATAAATAAACATCGATGCACCTAGAAAGATACACCCCATGTAATGTCTAACACCGATGCACCTAGAAAGATACACCCCATGCTAAGTCGAACATCGACGCACCTAGAAAGACACGCCCCATGCATAGACGAACATCGACGCAACTAGAAGGATACGTCCCATGCCCCGACTTATTGAGCCGATTGCTCCACGAAGTAAACAAACATCGATGCACCTAGAAAGGTACACCCCATGCATAAATAAACATCGACGCACCTAGAAAGGTACGACCCATGTATAAACAAACATCGACGCACCTAAATAGGTACGACCCATGTAAGAAATGAGACGAAACTCAATAAAATGAGGAACGGTCCTCCACATAGACAAATAGACATCGCACATTGCTAGTCTAAATCAAAAAGATGAACGTCATGATCAACGAGAAGTGTCGATTACAATAAGCTAGTAAATATATGAGCTTAGCATCATGTCCTATAACCACTAGCTTAACTTAAATATTTACGAACAAATTGTAGATCTCCACTAGAAAATTGTCACAAGAGATTCAATCGAACAAGTCCAAGAATTAACCGACGAAGTAAACGCAAGCGTTTCATACCACTTGTTTTACTAAGTCGTTTAATTAGATTTCTCATACGAGTGAGGTAAAGGCTTGTATATACTAATAGATTGGAAACGATTTAAGAAAAGATCTTTGTTATTGAAAATAGAGTTGAAATCGTTTTGATGAAAGAGTTTTGATATTTACTACTAGTATTGAAACCTTTATATTTTTAAAGTGACAAATCACAAAGAAGATTGTAAGAACAATCAATCAGTAAAATTCACATTCGAAGACGTGAATAAAATCCAAAGAAACCGATAAAGAATCCACTGAAATGGATATTCAAAAATCCCTAAAAAGGAGTCATCAAAGTCATAATAAATGATAACAACAAATAGGATCATCACGAATCGATTTAAATTGGAATTCTCAAGCGAATAGGCAAGCAGGCAAAACACTGCAGTTTCAGACGTCTGAAACAAGTGGTTCAGACGTCTAAATCTGGAAATATAAAGATTTCCAGAACACAATTCAGACGTCTGAATCAAGTGTTTCAGACGTCTGAAATAGGCATATTTTAGCCTATTTCCTTTCTGGTTCCAAATGAACCAATTCAGACGTCTGAAACCATATATTCAGACGTCTGAATCTGGGAATAGAAATCTTCCCAGACAATATTCAGACGTCTGAATATTACGTTTCAGACGTCTGAATGAAGGGTTCAGGGCATTCCCTGAACCTAGGCCAAAAATGGCCAAATGGATACCGGAAGCGATCGATCGAGCGACGACGACTAAGAAATTACGTCGAGCGACAACCCAGCCTAAACGGCTCTTCGATACGACTCAAATATCAATGTCCAAATCTCCATAATAGGATTTTCATAAATTAGACCAAAACACCCAAAAATTGGAATATACACGAAATCAATCCAAACCGAAATCAATTGCACAAGAATAAGTGTTAGGAATTCATACCTAACAATCGAAGATAATTATAGACTAAGATGTGAGATAAAAATATCACCTTTGAACCCAAATCAATGAAGGAGAAGCTTTAAAAACAAGTTAAGATCAATTCCTCTTCAATAACAACTCAAGGAGCTTCAATCTAAGCTTAAAAGAGAAACATTTCCTAAATTAGGTTTAGGAATTTTCTGAAATCAAAGAGAGGATGAGTTGGAGAAGAAGAAGGAGATGCTTACCAATGAGTTCACTTGAGTTTTGAGCAAGAAGATGGATTTGCTAATGGAAACTAGGGCTTAAGATTTCCTAATTCTTTTTCTCTTCCCCCATTGTTGCTAAAGCTTGAGTGTATAAGGAAATTATGAAGTAATGAAGAGGAGAAGGGGTTGGGACTGAATACATAAGTGGCTCAGCCCAAACCAGAGCCCTAAGTACAAAGTAGCAAAAATAAACTTTCTCCAAACGTATCGAAGCTTATACTCAAAAAGGTCGCAAACGGCATTTTGAACTCAATGGGGGTGGTCTCGAGTCCTAATTCGGTCGTTTGCAAAAAGTAGCTTTTCGGACTAAAATCCGACTAACGATAAAATATTTAGATAAAATATTTTAATATAAAATCGATAAATATGCGGGTTGTTACAAAACAAATCCAGCAATTGAAAACATCAATTGAACATCAATCTGGTAGGGCTGCAGTACACGCACGCGTGTACTGCCTCGCCACTACAAATACATTACACAAAAGATCAACGCATCAAGAGTAAAAGAAATACCAATAAAATCGATACCGTGTGGCTGCAGTTCACGCTTGCGTGCACTGCCTTGCCACTATAGTGATGATGTACACAAAATATCAACGAACCAAAAACAATGAAGGTTCAAATATCAATTCAAAATGTCGATACTATGTGGCTGTAGTGCACGCACGTGTACACTGCCTTGCCACAACAGCATATACAGAAATAACAACAAGGCACAAAGGCCAATAAACAAGAATTCACAGTGCAAACTAATACACTAAGCAAGTGGCAGCAGTTTAAAACTTCCACCAAATAAATTGTAAAATACGTACACAAAAGAATGTACATAACAAACTGCACATGGCAAAATGCAACAGAGGTACAACGAGAAGCAGTACAACTCAAATGAGCAAGTTCACAAGAGAAGGCTGCACGTGGTCAAAATGAATCAGAGGTACAACGAGAAGCAGTACAACTCAAATGAGCAAGTGCACAAGAGAAGGCTGCACATGGTCAAAATGAACTAGAGGTGCAACAAGGAACTGCACATGGCAGGGGTACATGTGATGACCCTGCCAAATGAAGGTATAAGTAAACAGAGATATGGCTTAATCCAAATACCCAACACAAGACATCAACAAACATGACAATGATGTGTAGATGTATGCAGAGAAATGGCACATGTGTGTGCAGAGGTATGAAGTACATGAAGTCATCAAAATGAAGGTGGGAGCACCAAAAACATGGCACCACAACACACAACATTAAAGAACATAGAGAGTCAGTACCCAACAGAGGCAACTGGCAACACATATATGCATATACATGCTATCAGTAATTACAAAATGCGGCAAACAGAATTCTAGGAGTAGTTCAAGTGCATGAACGCATAACTCAAAGGAATGAAACACTACAGGCAAGTAAACTCAAAACTATAACTCAAATGCAAGCTGCACAAACATGTATACATATGCATGCTATCAGCAATTACAAAAGGCAAAGGTCAAATCACAACTATCATGATTCAACACAACTGCCAAGCCACTCAATAACGTGGAAAATAGCATATGCAGTGATACATAAAGAACATGCATCACTACAGCAACTAAAAGTGAACTAGGCATATGTACCCAAACCAAAAGAACTCAGTAACAAGCAAAATGCAGTGCCCAGAAGCAATTACCAGTTTTGTACCAAGATAACTGCAGAGTAAAATAACACATGCCGAAGTCACCAGTAACAACTACATGATACAGGACAATGCAACCCATGTAGAAAATGTGTGGGAACGTGAACCAGTAACAAATGTACGAGCATCACAATAAACCCAAAACAGTGATACGCGACAACAACAAAGTGAAGTCTGGGTGCCTAAAAAGTCAGAGGCAAGGTAACTACAGACTACTCGTAAATGAAGACTACACGAGCTCAATGCATCAGTAAAACAAGCTCGAGACTGGTGGTAACAAGTTTGACCAAGAAACTGTTGTCAACAGCAGTTATAAAAATAGTGTGACAAAAGTAAACGAAGACACAATCATGTATCAACCAAAGTCAGAGACCAAAATCAAGCATCACATGGATAGGTCAGTGAACACAATTAAGTGAAAGTCGAAGTCAATCAGAAATTCACGAAATCAAAGAAACAGGCGAAGTCAAAGGAAATCATCAATAAAATCAAGACGAAGTCAATCAACGAAAACAAAAAGAAAGCAAACAGGATCGAACAATTTCACAGTTAGATGTGAGTAATATAAATTACTCACCTTTGCCACAATCGAAGCAGGGAAGTCGAGGCCGAAGAAATCGAGGAACACGAACAAAGTTAAGCCTTAGCTTCAAGCGACAGCACCATCACGCGATCGATCCTCTGAGAAACGAACGCAAACTAACGAATTGAAGACGGCACCTTCGATTTGAATGAGCCCTAATCTTTGAACGATGAGGGCGAACGAAAGAGAGGCCGCCATTGTTATTTCTTCGTTTGATTTTATTTTAGGGTTACGAACGAATAAGAAAAATGAATAAAAGGGGATGTGTTATTTGCTTAGCAAATTATCACGGCCAATAAAAAAAATGGACCACTATATAATTTTCAGAGCCCATCAATCTTTTTAACACTTTATAAAAGAATTTTAATTCAATGTAAAAACTTCAATTGGCAATTTGCAACAATATTAATCGTTTAAATGTCGATTATTAATTGATGCGAAGTACCGGGCTGTTACAAAGGGCCAAGTTGTCTACATAGTTTAAACAGTTCAAATTCAATGCTTTGATTTTACATAACAGCTATGACAGATAAATCATACTCAGTTATCACAGATATATCGAGAATACATCACAACATATCATAGAATATCACCAAACAAATATCGAAGTCAATCAAACAAGAATCTTAGTTCATATCAATATGGTTTGATCTACTTAACTTAATTAATTACTTTATCCAGCTTGATTAATCACTAATTAATCCATTTAATAAATTATTTAATTACTTCATTACTCATTTAATTAATTATTAATTATTAATTAATAATCTTAATTATTACTTAATAGAACTCAATTACCCATTAATTACCAATTAATTACTTAGTTAATCATTAATTATCAATTTATTTATCATTTAATCCTTAATTAATCATTTAATTAGTTAACTTCTATTCATTAATTAACTTAAGTAGTTAATTAAAATCTTAAGTTCAAATTGATTTAACAACAAAATTGTTAATGTCAATCTTCAATTACAAATCAATTTAATTTTTTAAATTATTTATTTCATTACAAGTAGAAGTTGATTAACATTTTTAATTACCTTATATTAATTAGTCATCTTTCCTTTACAAACCTTTCTTTTAATAAACTTTAAATCAAATATTAACTTAAAACTAACTAACATTATTTACTCAATTAATATTGAAATTTGTTAATCAAAATACTTAAAGTATTAGGCAAAAATCATCAGGATCTAGACCGAGCACGCACCACTTTTACTCGAGAAAATCTCGAGTTCTTCCCCACTTTTCCTCGCGCCACTCTCTCTTCTCATCTTCTTCCTTTTCCTACATGTTTCCTTTCTTTTTTTTATTTAGTTAAAGTTTAAGTTATAAAATTTAAAACTGCTGTAAAACACTCACGCGCACCAGGTTACTCTCGTGTAAAATCTCAATATTATATGTTAAATCAAGATATGGGATTAAATAATCAAATTAAAACATTCAAATTTTAGCTTATGATTTCTTTTCATCTCTAACTTGAATAAACAGTATCCATATCATACTATTATGCTTCAAACCAATTTCCAGACTTATGATTTAAATTGAACAAACTTAATTAGCCTAAAATTCTTAAGTTTAAATTGGTTTAAATGATGATGTATTATCTTCTTTTACTTCTTTGCCCATCGCTTTAAGAATATTGGAGATCATTACAAATTTAATCTTCCAAATATCATCTCAGAACCACATACTACAAGATATAGCATTCACAGGATATATATGAACTAAATACCAACTCAAGCTTAAAAATTGTATGTTTACTCACCTGAAACAATCTGAACAAAGATCAACTTCTAGATTGAAACACTTGCAGTTTGAATTTCCAGAAAGTTTTTCTTTGTTTTGCTGTTGAATTTTATTGAGTTTGCAAAGTAAAGATATTGTTTATTTTTTTTCTTCTTTTCTCAGATTTACTTCTAAGTTTTTGTTAAGTTTTGTAAACGAACAAATAATATGATGTATATATATAGAAAGGGCTTGGACAGTAGGTTACATCTGGTACAAACCATACTTGTTTTGGTCAGATTTGTGTTTGATATGCTATAATTTGAAAAGATCTTACAAAATTTCGGCTGGCCTTATATTTGTACTGAGATAATCTCCTTTGTAAATCTGAAATGACTATTTGTTGTGCTAATTAATGCATGTCTTCAAATTTGTTAACATCTATTTATGGTTTCTGATATTTGTATTTTTTACAAAGATATTTGTATACGTATAAAGACATTTTGTAGTTGATGTGCATACTTTTTCTTCTTGCATTGCATAATTCATATATGTATATACAGGTTATTCTTCTGTCCTCTTTATGTACAGCCCACTTGATCATATTTGTTAGCATATTAGTTTTATTCTATTTGTAAATTTAATTTTCAATTATTTTATTTATAACACTGTATTTGTATATTTTATATTTATATTTACATCTTATATTTTATATTTATATCTTATATTTACATTTTTATACTTATGTTTAGTATGTTTATGTTTATAACCATATATATTGTTTTATACGTAAATTTAATATTTATATTTAAATATTGCTAGGATTTCATATTTTAAACATTATTATTTAGATTACCCTTTTATATGTATTATATTAAATATTAATAATGCACAACCTTTGGTTTTCATTGAATAATACAGATTTTGTTTTAGATAGTTTTGAAACATTCCATTTTAAAATTTTCAAATCAAAATTTTCGTTACAAAGCATATATAACTGATAAATGATCAAGATTCCATCAGTTTATAAAATTGAAAAGCTTGTACTTTATTTAAATTAGATTAAATATTTATTAAAATATATTGTCGAAATCCTGGGTCGTTACACTCTCGACTAGCGTAATTCACTGGTGATGTTCATTTTTCGATTTAGATTATCGTTTGATCAGAAATTGTGTTTTAATTCTTGACCGTCCATATGGTTCAAATCAACGACGACGGATCGTCGAATGGATGATATCGGGCGGTGGAGAGTCTCGAGTGGGAGGCATCGGAGTTGTTCATTCAATATCGATTAACGGTTGGATTGCGCCCAAAAATTCATTAGGGTTTGATGATAAAGTGGCGGCTATGGCAATGTGGGCATCGCACTGCGCTAGAAGGGGGTCTCGGGGCCGTGGGGGGAGGCTTGAGCGGCGCGACGATGTCTGGAAGGTCGTCCTGTGTTAGGCGCACGTGCGATCGAGGTTTTGGGTGTGGCGGCACACGAGTTGTTAGGGTTTCAAAGCCTTCTGGATGCTGGGTTGTTTCGTGGGAGAAGAGGCGTACGTGGCACAATGTGGTAATTGTGTTATTTGTTTTATTTCTGTTTTATTTAAAAAATAATAATTTCAATTGTTCTAACTATCGTATCTGTTACATACAAACTCGGTTTTACACGCGGTTTTCTCCACTAGGTTCGTATTGGGATTCCGAACATTTAGGCGCTGGTTTGAATGAATTCCGAGACTATCAAATTTTTGAGTTTAAATTGAATTTAAATTCAATTTAAAATTCAAAAGATGAGTGTTTTAACCCACTCACAACTTCTTAAATTTCTTATGTTTGTTAAATTGATAAATGATGTGATTTGAAATTTATTTATGGTTGTTTGGCATATTTTAATTATAACGACTCGGTATTTTCAACCATTTGCATCCATTATAAGTGCATAGGCAGACACTCATGCAGGAATTGAATTGCTCAAAATACCGTGTTGTAAATAAAATTTTGGCAAACCTCAGAACATACAGTAAATAAAAATCACAGATCACAAACACAGAGTATATAAAAATGCAGCGGAAGAAAAAGAGATAGTAGTTCATGAAGCTACTATATAAATATGAGATACATCAGAGTTAAATAAGATACAACAGAAGAGTAAATGGATACATCAGGTACAAATAAGATACATCACTGAACCACTAGATACTGAAACAAAATAGATGGATGGATCTTCAAGGAAAGCTCCAACGTTGAAGGTGAATCTTGAATGCTAACTCAATCAATCTGACCCGAACGTAAAGCAAAACACAAAACCCTCGAGTCAGGACATAAATACTTATAAACTGTAAATCAACTCGGGTGAACAGTAACAAAATGCATCAGTAACTTAAAGGACGCTTGGGACCGCCCATCCTCTAAGGATCCGTTAAACTATTTACTATGTAGTAATATGCGCTATATACGGTAGTGTCTAATCAGTAAAGTATAATCATATAGAAAATAGCATTAAGGGGATGGTGAACCTTAACGCGGTCGGATCTTTAAAGCCAAAATCATAGTGGGCTCGATACAAGGATATGACACGGCACCCGAGGCAATGCCAGGGTGGATACACCGTTTGCACTCCCGGACCGGTGGTGACGGCAAGCCAGCAGCTTCCGCCCACCTCAAACAATACCCCCGAATCAAAGTGGCGCCACCGAATCGAATCACAACAGTAATAGAATGGTTTCCGATGGAGCATGCTCGGTGAAAGGGTGCGAACCTTTGTGTAGCCCGGTATAGCTCCTGTTTTAGTCATATATGCCAACTCACGGGAGTTGGTTCCACGTAATATACCTCGAGAACGTTGCCACCATCCTACTTCATTCTGGAATCTCCACCGCGTACACATTTGTTAAAGTGGTTTTCGGTATTGGCTGGCTATAAGACAATATCCGATCTCGGTCTCTTTAACAACCAATCGTTATTATAACCCGTAGTTATGACTTTAAAACAATATTTTATACTTCAAAATAAAATACCCTTTTTAATCCAAACCTTTATCAAAATAAAGATTAAATCATTTCCAAAACCATTTCAATATATCATCGTAAAATATCTTTCAATTCAAATATTTATCAAAATAAATATCAAGTCATTTCTAACCATTTCAATATATTAAATTTTCATACCCTTTCAACACTACCTTTCAAATCATTTTAATATATCAAAATATCATAACCTTTCAAAGTTCCAATTCCAAAATATCATATCTTTCAGAAATTCTTTTTAAATCATGTTAATATCAAAATGTCCTATCTTTCAAACTCCGTTTTCAAATCATTTAATATCAAAAATATCATATCTTTCAAAACTTCGTTTCAAATCATTTTAATATGTCAAAATATCATATCCTTTCAAAACTTCGTTTCAAATCACTTTAATATATCAAAATATCGTATCTTTTCAAACTTCATTCATTTCAAATCATTATTCATTTTATTCAATCTAAAATACCATTTCAATTCATATTTCAAAACAGTTTATATTCCAAATTTTTTTTTATCATTTCAATGAAGTTATTATGTTTAATAATTAAATTATTAAATTTCCAAAAATTTCAACTTCCAAAGTTTATTTATTCACTTAAGTTTATCAAAACTGTGAAAATTCACTTTTCGCATTATTTAGAAAACTTATACGGAAAGTTACATTCAAAACAGTTCAATTTAACAAAAGACAGCATTTTAAAATGTTATACTAGGTTTACTTAAATTTCGAATAACTTAGATAAATTCAAAAATTATAGCACTTACAAAGATTGCTATAATAGCTTTTATTCAATTTAGCTTTTTAGTTCATTATCATCAACTACAGCGTTTACAAATGCTGTAATATCATTTACATTGTAATTAATAGCATTTCAAAAATGCATTCAATTAACTTCAAATATTCAATAAAGTTTCTCAACCAATTATATTTTTATTAAAAACATTTTTAACTTATAAAATCATACATTTTCACATTTATAAACATCATTTAATTTTCCTCAAGTTCATGATTTTATAAAGTTAAATTTTCATTCAAAAATCAAGATTTAATAATAATTCACTTATAAAAATGCAATGTTCAATTTTAAAATCCATTACATTAAATTTCAACTTAACACTTAAGTTCAAATTCTCAAATATAACTTAGTTTTATTTTTATTTACTTAACTAAAAGTTCACTTTTACGTCAATTTCATAAATTTCCAGTTTTAGTTATATTTCAAAATTTCAACTTACAATATTCATTCATTTCACATTTCAACTTTATTAAAATCATTAATATGATATAAAAATCACTTTAAATTCATTTAAATCAAATTATCATAAATTTATCATAATTTCATATTCAATTAAATTTCCAATTATAATTAAATCAAAATTTCCAAAATAACTTACGTTCAAAATTTCTAACTTTTTCATTAATTCATTTCACTTACAATTATTCAGAAAATCAATAATAATTTACAAAAATCCTTTTTTTATTAAATTTAAAATCAAAATATTATAATAATTAAATTTTTAAAATATTTAAAATTTTAGAAAACATATTTAACTACGGGCCTGTATAAAATTTTCTACGCTAGGTAAAGTGATACGGGTAATATATTATTTCAACCCATAATTTACAAAGAAAATCCAGGTTTTATCATTTCAAACTCGCAATCCCAAGTCAAATTGAATAATTTAAAACCATTCAGGCTTATCATTTCAGCCCATAACATTTTTTTTCTAACAGGGAACTTGCAGTGTGATCATATACAGAAATAATATAAACAAGGTCAATATCACAATATACAGTCATATATGAGATGTCAGGTGAAAATTAACAGTTTTAACATGGTAATAACATGGCATAGCATATCATATGATCATCATTAACTTGCAGAAACATTTTATATTACTAACACTTGTCATCAATTCACTTTTCATAAGTATAAATGTCAGAGTGAGAAAGACTCGCTTTTTTTTTCAAGTTGAAGACCAAAACAACTAACACAAGTGCGATTCCAAAAGCACGACAAGCACGATGACAGAACTACGGACATGAGTGGAGAACGAATCCAATCTACAACTCTTGTGTACAACCCAAAACAAACAATCAAAACAACAAAATTCAATACGACTTTAAAATGCAATAACATTGAAATAAAAGGAGATACGATTACGCAGTCTTTTGCTTTGCCTTCTCTATTGTTTGGTATGGCTTTGGGGTCTGATGTGGTTCAGATGTGGTCAAGTTTTGGGTCAGGTTTGGGCTAACATAGCTCGGGTTCAAGGCAAGACAAGGTGGAGTTTGTACATGAGGAGGTGATGTGGTTTTGAAGGCAATTAGGTGGTTTTTTGGTCCAAACAAGGGCTCAACCTTGGGGATTGGGCTCGGCCATACATGTACAGGTTTGGACAGTAGATGGAGGGGTGTGGGGAGGTCCGGAAAAGGTGGTGGTGGTGGCCTATGGTGGTGGCCAAGGTGGTGGATGAAGATATGAAGTGATAGGGTGGCTAGTGCATTGTTTTGGACATTATTTGCAATTTTGTGGAGTTTTGTTACCAAGGGAGGTGTGGCCATGGATGGATCTGAAATGATGGCTGGAGATGATGCCAAGAAAGAGTGGTAGGGGATGGTGGAGAGTATGGTGGTGATGGTGGGTGGTAGAGGCCAAGCAATACATATGAGAAAACAAGGCAAAATATATGAAAACAATGGAAAAAGAAGAGCAAAAAGAAGAGGAAAAGAGGAGCCATTACCAAACCTTTCTAGCCGTGAAAAATGAAGTGGAGAGGAATGTTTTCACATGAAAATGAGGTAAGAAATGCACAGCTATTATAAAGAAAGGAACGGTCAAAGGAAATTAAATCTATTAATTGGAAAAGAAACGGAAGAAGAAATGTTAAAACGGTTTTACGTTTCTTTGCTTTCAAACCTTTAAAACTTCCTATATATATTCATATACATCTTAAATAACTGAAAACACTTATAAATTTTAGTTAGAATTAGAAAATATAACAGATAAACAAAATATTAATAATTAATTATTAATTAGATATGATTAAAATAAGAAAAATGGCACAGAAAAATGAAAACTAGACTTAGGAATTAGAAATAACTTCAATACACTTTGGAAAAATTTTCTTAAATTTAAATACATGTAAAATGAATAAATAAAGTAAAACACAGCAATAAAAGTGAATGTATAAAATAAATCAATAAATTGATGTATTAATTGCAAAAAGAAACGGATAAAACGCCTTTACGTTTCAGGCTTTTAAGATCTCTTAACTTTCTAAACCTTTTGCATTTCCTTTTCTTTTTAATTTTATAAAAACAAAATAAACTCAGAAATGTTATTTAAAACCGAAACTAAGTAACAATAAAATAAAATAAATAATTTATTTTAAGTAAAATAGAAAAAGGAAATAAGAAATTGCTTAAAAATAGCAACCCTGACATAAAAATTACAAGAAAATCTCCAATGACTTTGGAAAATTTATTACTCCACAAAAAAATATTACAACACAAAATTTGAATTAAAAATGGTTTTAAAACATTTTCAAGGTAAAATAATAATTTAATTTTTATTAAATAGAAAGTTAAATAAAGAAAAATGCAGTAAATACCAACTAGGCTTTATAAATTGAAATAAATTCAAATAAACTTTAGAAAAATTATATTATCATTTTAAAAATACTTAAAAGTCAAAATATACATAATATAACATATTATCACATATTAAAATAAAATATAACCAAGAAGAAGTAACTTATACAATTTAAAATAGTTATTGTTAAATAACCCTATATACGCACAATATTGTAAAGGGTATAACTTTCACAATTTACATCCAAATTCAATGAAACGAAAAGTGGTGTTCTTAGAATTTTATGTACTTTCATAATAAAATAAAATAAAAAATTTAAACTTTTAAAATTTTAAGTTGAAAGTCACAGTTTGACTATTTTGACCAAAATCAGCATTTCAGGCAAATATTCAACTTACAAAAGTTTGGAATTATAACTCATATAAAAATCAAGATTATATTTAAATAATAAATTTAATCATTTCAAATAAGTAAAATAAGTTTTAAATCAAACTCTTACATTAAAAATAATTGAAATGTACAATAAAATAATTACAAAATACAAGGTTGTTACACTCTCCCCCACTCAAAACTTTTCGTCCCCGAAAAGGAATGACGTATGGAAGGGCACAGAAAAGATAGAGTGAAATAGGATTAAGATAAGATGACAAGAAGATTGAAGTTATACCTGATAACTGTTGTTATAGGTAAGTTTTACAAGGTGGAGGTGATCTTTCCAAGATCCTCCAGAATCAAGAACACAACCACGAAAAAGGTGGATTCAAAATGATTACCAAAGGTCTATCAAAGATTATAGAAAGATTTCTAAACAGAAAGATTATAGAAATATGCCTATACCGGTCTATAGCAAGATAAGGATAATAAGGACAACCAAAAGATAGTTTGAAAACAAAATAAGGAAATGAATTTGAAAGCATGGAAATTTCAACTTAAACAGAGAATAAATCTTTACACAAGTTAAATAAATCTTAACTATCTCAAATTTCATTATCTAATTATCCAATCATCTAAAATTAACCATTTTTAAAACCATGGGTTTGAAAAATAATCATTTATTACACTCACAATGTACTTAATAAATTTTATTCTTCTTAATTCCTAATCAAAGTTAAATTTGTTCCTCTCAATATATTTATCACTCATGTTAAATATATTTACACTTTTTTTTATAACTACTCAAATTTTATTTATAAAATCTTTTTATATCGTATATTATCCAATTACATTTTTAACTTCTGAAATTTTGGTAAGTTATATTTGAATGCAATTGTATTATACAAATAAACCTTCCAATTAAATCATTTCATGTTTGATATTCATCCAAAATTTTGATAGATTGATTTTCTTTTTTTGGAATTATTCTTTAAAATAAAATTTAAGAATTAAATTTTCGATTTCTCCAAAATATTTAGAGATAAGTAATATTATATATATAATATGTCAAATCAAATTTCAATCATATATCTATATATATTATAAATCAAGTCATATTTTAGAAATTCAAATGAATTAAATTCCCCCGAAACAAAACTGTAGCAAGACAACAGAACAGTCTCTTCACTTCGAAACTCGAAAATGAACGTCGATGATGTCGCGATCATCACCGAAGTTATTTCCTGGCGACAATGAGAAGAGCACAAATTTTAAACCTTTAAAATTCTTTGAAAACAAATTCTATTCAAAATACTTTAAATAATATAACCCTTTAAAACTTTAAACCAAAGTTCGAAATAATCAGAATTTAAATCCTCAAATTCTTGTTTTAAATTCATTTCAATTCCCAAATAAATTTATAAACAAATATTTATAAATCTATTTGTAGAACAATAAATGATAAATCAAGTATTATCATTTCAAATTATCAATTTAAATCATTTCATTAAGTTCCATAAATTTACTTATATATCAAATTTTATTTCATTAACCAAATTTTAAAATAATATTGTGTCAGTTTGTTCTGTCAAAGTGTTTTGGAAATCTTATCGATAGCGTTGATCAGACGTATCGATCAGAAACCCAACTCAACATCAACAACTCAAACAACACAATATATAAAACATTTTAATTTTAAATATTAGTTTACAAAAACACTATGCATGAATAGATTTTCAAAGAAGGATAGAGATTCAAATTTTTGATTAACACAAATCAAAGGAGATTATGGTTTAAAAATAAGTTGGAAACAAGGATGACATGATTAAATAACAGAATAGGAAGATGGATAAGCTTATATAAATCACGGGCAACCTTAACCGGGTCAACCGTGACTTAAAGAATAAGATCGATGTGGATTTTCTAGGGTAAATCTACATTCGACCTCAAGAGTTAGTGTAAAGATCACGATTTTTCGTTGCCGAAAAACCGAACCTTTATGGTTTTTAAGAAGAAGAAAAAGATAGAAGAAGAAAGAAAAAAGTAGAAGAAGAACAGAAAGAAACAACAAAACAGAACAATATCAGAATCTAACCATCGCAGCGGAACAACATATAATAGATAAATGAATATTCATTAAAACAAAAGAACTGAATATTTTATATATTACATCATTATCAGAGTTTACAACAACAATAGACAACAGAGTCAATACATCAATGGACAGTTATATAAACTTGTCCTCATACAGAATACACAGCGGAATAATACATAATATAATATCATACACAAGTGTTACGTCTCGATATGCAGCTCGCCTCCTTAGCTCCATAGGACTCCTAAATCCTGAATAACCTGATAAACCTAACTCCAGACTGCCCGTGTGGAAATTGGTGGGCACCCAGAGTTTAGAAAGGGAACAATAAACTCCAGGTCAGTCATGAGACTGGTGTGAGAACTTAAAACAGTTTATTCTTAAAAACAACCAAAGAAATATTTTTCTTTAAGTAAATTCGAAATGCTTTTGGAAAATGAAACTACCATAAGGCCTCCCGCCACACACACAATGCAAACGCAGACTTGGAGGAGATTTCTCCTTATGATAGTCAAAGATGCTTACTACGCAGAAATCAAATCATTTTTGATATTATTATTAGTGCATAGTGTAGAAAACAATTTCGAAAGTAGAATATAAATCTTAGCCAGCATAGGTACCATTATATTATGCCCTCTATAGCTACCATATTAGATGGCAGGTTCTACAACTAAAACCGTACAAGGCTCGTATTGTTTCTTTGGATTTCCAACAAATGGTCAGGCCAAGGAACTTCCCATTGCCACATGGAAACGCCTCTGAAATGACGTCCCGAGAACCTAACCGGATCTCTGCCAACACAAGGCCGGGTTACCCCTAACTGGGTAACAACTGACACGAATATGTCATTCCCCGATCGTAACCAATCTATATCCGAGGATCCCCGATTTCCAACAGCCACAAAGTAATAAATTTGCAGTAACCACATATGTTAAGTATCTGGGCTCCATACCATGATACCACCTCTGTCCATAAGGAATGACATACACTAAAGGGGTGCTACCCCCTAATAACCTTGCTACATCTTTCGTGTTTTGACCATTTTCGGGGAGTGAGGCTCGATGAAGTCTCGTCCACAAAGCCATGCTTTACAAAAGCAGTGCTTTGGGTCAACAAATGATCAAAGCAATGATCATCAAGATAGACGATCAAACAAATGATCCTATCACAAATGATCACTCAACGATCATTTCACAGCAACACTCAGCATATCACACTACCAAATTGGGAGTATATCACTAATGACCTTCAACTATATAACCTCTGAGCTCGTACGTCTCAGAGAAGGGTGTTAAGCTAAGAGAATAAATTCTCCGCCACCAACAGAAATATATTTGAAAGAAATCAGCTTTATATCTCAACTTGTAATGTCAGACATACAATCCATACAAGTCTGTTTCGGGCTCGAACAGAACCGAAGGCACTTCCAAAGAAGCCCTTGCAAATACGGATATTCACTAATCACGTCCGGACAACCCGTCACTAAGGGTGATAAAAGCCTCTATATCGGACATCAGCCGATGCAGAGTAAGTCGACGGTAATCCTTCCGTTTTCACAATTATCCGATCTTCAACACCGGTCTTCAATTGCAATTCATAACGACGTATCACTATTCGGAATGGGTTATACGACCCCATGGTCCTTTCCCGGTTAACCCGAATAGTGAGCGCTTATTTTAAAATAAGTGTGGCATTCAATTCAAGCAATCACAACAATTACTCATTCAAGGGTAAATATTGATAGTCGGTTATTTAACTATCAATAGAGATGAGCAACATCATCAGATTCCAAATAATTTTCCAAATTATTTATTTTCCTAAAAATATCTTTACAAGATATATAATTTTCCACACTTCAAAAATAAATAGCGTTTATTTTGAAACCAATTTTCCCTTTCCATTTATAAATTCCATAGTGAATTTATATTTCAAATTATCTATTGATCTACAGTTTTCAATAGGTTCAATTATTCAATTCCAATTTATCTTCAAGAAGATAAATTCTAAAAAAAACGTTCCATTTCATATTGGAAAAACAATTCCATACTTATTTAAAAGTAAGTGATTCACAAATATTATTTATTTTCACAATTTGAAAATATTCGGTATACTTAAACCATAGTTAAGTATATTTTTTCATTCCTTAAGGAAAAACGTTCTTTTATTCACATTTACTTGGGTCAAAACGAATGTTGCGTAAAACATCGTTACGACGACCCAAAATCACTAGTATAGGGATTCAAAATTTAAAATAGATATATATAAATCCCAATACTATACAAAAATATTTCTTTTCGGAAATCATTTACTATAACAACAGTGTTATAGTCCATTGTTCCCTTATTTTCTTGAAAACGTCTATTTCAACAATGAATGTTGAAATCTATGTTTCCATTCCCTTTTATTTCTCGAAAACGTCTATTTCAACAATGAATGTTGAAATCTAGGTATTCGATACTTAATGCATTTTAAAGCACCTTTAAATCGTTTTAAATTCCATTTAAAACATTCCTTTCCCAAAATATATCCATTTTCTTTAACGATATATTCACTGTTCAAAAACGTGAATATAACTCCTTTAATAAACTTTTATATTTAATTGATCAAATTCAATTGATTACGAATTTATAAACAAATGTTTATAAATTCTATTCCTATTTATAAACTTCGATTTATAAATTTCCTTTATCAATCCAATTCAAATTATATAACTCAATTTGTAACGATCCCAGTTTTATAGACGAATTTAAATTTATAATTTAATTGAATTTTAGATTTAATTATGGATTTGTTTGAATTTTTCAAATTTAATAAGAAATTTATATTTATTTGTTTTTGAATTTGATTTGAAATTCAAAGTGAATGAATGGAATCGAATTTATAAATTAAATGTTTAAAATAAAATTTTAGAGTAATAACAAAAGAAATACAAATGAAAATCTAAGTACATATGAAATATAACGTAAGAAGAAAAAAATAGAATACAAAGCATAAAACAAATATGAAAATAAACTATACAAACATGTAAGCAAAATGTAAACAAATTTGCTATAAAGTAAACAACATATTAAATTGAAATGTAAAGTAAAAAAATAAAGACAAAGAAAATATATATACATAAGTATGTACAAATGGAAAATAAAAAGATAAACAAACAAACAAAAGTACTCAGGTACATACATAAAACTGCAAAACATATGCATATAAATTTTGTAAACCAGGGAAGTAACCAAAGAGAGTAAACAAAATACTTAGACACAGACAAAACAAGCTGCAGCCGAGTGCAAAGTAGAAGAAAAATTTGTACATACATAATAATAAAATAGCATAAGAGTGTAGACAAAGAAGTACACATGCATTTAATACCCCATCACTACTTTGCATAAAAATCGAATTCTCAGCCAACAAAAGATAAGATAAAGTTTGAAGAAGCATAGGTGGTAAACATAAAAAAAAAAGAAGCATGGGAACAAAGTACCTAGGCATTTAATGCAAGTATACAAAATGAGATTTGTAGTCACCAGGAGAAGCTATTAGCCACCCAAAACCATATTTTATATCAACTGAAATAAGATTTCATTTCATTTTATAAAAGAAACAAAAAAATATCTGTACTAAAACCTGCCAAACTGTTTTTTATATATCCATCTTTATATTTGCTTGTTCATAAGGAAAGAAGTTAAGCAAAACCAGAAAAGGAAATAAAAGCAAATAGCAAAACAAAAACTCAATTTAAACTAGCAACTCAAAGTCATTCAAAGAAAAAAATAAAAATCAAAGCTCAATTTCAAAAGCAAGTAGGATCAAGCTTTCCAATTCCAGGCTCTGTTCTTCAAATCTTGTCCATTGTTTCAACAGTTTTAGGTGAGCAAAACTTTCTTTTAAAACCTCCTTTATTTTAGCAATCTTTGAAGTATGATCTATTTAGTTATAAATTGAAATGCAGTTAAGAACATGTGAGATTATTGGGTTATGAATATCTATGTACTTCAGCTCTCTGATCTTTTTGGTTTCCAGGGTAGAAACTAAGTAAGAAATCCAACATCTCCTAGTTCAATCATCATTGAACCTTGAAATTAAACAAAACAAGTTGTTTAAGCTTAAACCATTGTTCATAATTATTTTAGCTTGCAAATGGAAAGAGTTGAACCTGTAAACTTCATTTTACAGTAAAAAAAGAAGAAGAGATTTTATGATAAACTCAAATATCTTAATTTGATGATTTGATTACATATCTTGAATCTACATACCAAAGTATGATTTTTAAAACAAAAATCAAGATTTATAGATTAATATTCAAAGAGCAGTTTGGAATTAAATTAAATTTGCATTTCTTCCTATTTCAAGCGATCGATTCATTTTTAATTAATGAAACTTGGACTAAAGCAAGCTTATCCATCCCTGATCTTGAGAAAAATGTCACATATTTTTTCTATTTAGTGGATTGAGAGGACGATGTGATTTTAGGGTTTAGTAACCCATTTTGTTTGACGTTGGATTTGGGTCTCGTGCATCATCGTGGGATTATCGGAGGGTGTCGCAAGCATAGGAATCGATGCGTGGATGTGTGAGGTAGCTCTGGAAAAAGTGCCGAGGTTTCTGGTCGATCAGGTTGACGTCGGCGAGTATTTTTGGTGGCTCTAATTTTTATCCCTGTTTTTCAATATTGTTCAATTTCGCGTGGGTTGTGTTTTCGAGTTGTCAGGGTGGATGTTGGTGAGGCTGCCGATGAGATGAAGGTTGCGACGCCGGCCAGTGATGGTCGCTGCGTTCGTGCAAGTGCACGTATACGTGCACAGGTCTACTCGTTGGAATAGGCTTGGATAGACTAAATACTGGGAGGGGAGTAAAGAAAAAGGAAGGGGGAAGAAGGATCGGGCCGGTAAGGTGATGGGCTGGAGTTTGGGCCCATGTTCTTATGCGTGTTAACAGTTTTTGAAAAAAAAAATAAATAAAGGAAAAAGTAAATAAAAGCAAGTTTGATAAAAATTAGAAGAAGTGAGATAAGGGGTCAACTAAGTTTTCACGCAGGAATTTGGTAGTTGGCACGAGGTCTTGATGTTCAGTCTCGGGTTCCAAAATTTTCAGTTTTGAAGCCTATGACTATTCAAGAAAACTTAATTTCTATTTTTAAATTAATGCTTATAGTTAAGTTGAAACATGTAATTAAAGGCTTTAAAACGAAGATATTTTAAATTGATTAAGTTCAAAATGTTTTAAACGAATAATTTTAAAAGAGTTACATTTTATAGAAGCTTAATTATGTAATAAAGGAGTTAATCAAGTGTCTCTAAATGGTCCGCATAAAGGTTAAGCTAACTTATGTAATTAAGGACAATTAATCAACGATTAGATGTCAAATAAAGTAGGGAATAACTAATTTAAGAATGATAATTCTCTTAAAGGTAAATTAACTTATGGCAGTAATTAAGGAATCATTTTTTAAGGATTAATTTATTAATCATTATAATTAATTAAAAATAGATGTTAATAAGGTAAATTAATTTATAATTTAGGATTCATTAGTTAATATAATTAATAAATGAAGATTAAATTTATGAGAACAATTAAAAGGGAATTAATTAAATGGTGATTAATTAAGGTAATTAATTTAAGACAATTAATTAATTAATTAATGAAGAATGATAATTAATTAAGGATAATTAATTAAGAATTAATAATAATAGAAGGAGGTTAATTAACCTATTGTTAAAGGATGATTAATTGAAATAATTTGTAATGAATGTTATTTAACCAGGATTTGTAATCCATTAGTGATTAATCTGATTTGAATTAATAAGACACTTACCTGATCTTACATATGAATGTTTGGATTCTATTTGATGATTGAACTGTTTGATATTTCTGATTGAGATGCCCTGTTTTGATTTGAGTGATGTTTACTGTAATTTATTATCTGTGATATGCACATCTGTGATTGTGAATATGGGATAAGCGTTACAATTGGTTTGTACCGCTTGTCAAAAATATAAGCGTTATAGTTTATACCGCTTATTAAATAGATTGCTGTATTTGAATCTATGCTGATTGATGTTGTGCACTATTGTGTTGAACCCTTGGACCACAAATATGGATTTCACGTGGAAATCAGTTAAGTCCCAGATTTTTAAATAGTTTTGAATTTGAATTTTAAATTCAAATAGTTTTGGAAATAAATTAAGTTTGATATGAAAAACTTTGAAAAAGTGTTTTAAGAATAAAAGTTATTTTGAATACTAATAGAGATTTGGAATTTGAATAATTTGATTTAAATTGGAATTCAATATTTGAAATTGAATTCTATATTCAGTATTTATAATATAAATGAAATCAGATTTTTCCGAAACGAAAACTATTTGTTTTCAAATGATAAAAGGCTTTCATATGAGAAATGAATTCCAATTTATATTAAAGGGATTTCAAGTTTGAATTGAAATTGATTTTTCAAGTTAGGGATAAATCTTTGGAAACGAGTTTCAAAAGCTAAAAACTAAAATCTTGACTTAATGATTTAAATGAGTAAATCAATTTGAATGGAAGTTGTTTTGAAATCCGTAACCGGATCTTTGTGAAACTGAATGAACTTTGTGAAATAAATCTTTTTGTTAAAAGATTTAAAATGGTAAATTGGGTTAAACCATTTGAAAGAAAGTTTTGAATTATTAAGTTGTGACTTAATTGAAATCCCATATCCACATGTTTTAAATGACGCGCTCACTATTCGGTTTAGCCGGGAGAGGACCTTTGTGTCATATATCCCATTCCGAATATGTGATACGTCGTTATGGATAGCATTTGAAGACCGGTGGTGAAGACCGGGTATTTGCGAGAATGATAGGACGACCTATCGATTGTCTCTGCACTGAGTTGCTCCGGTATAGAGATTCCCTAAGTGATGGGAAGTCCGATTGGGATTGTGAATACCCGGATTGCAAGGGCTTCTTTGGAAGTGCCTTCGGTTCTGTTCGAGCCCGGAACAGACTTGTATGGATTGTGTGTCTGACATTACGTTTTGAGATATAAAGCAGATTTCTTTCAAATGCATTTCTGTTGGTGGCGGAGAATTTATTCTTTTAGCTTAACACCCTTCTCTGAGACATACGAGCTCAGAGGTTATGTAGTTGATGGTTATCAGCAATATATTCCCAATTTGGTAATGTGACATGCTAAGTGCTGCTGTGTAATGATCATTGTTTGATCATTTGTGATAGGATCATTTGTTTGATCATTTATCTTTGTGATCATTACTTTGATCATTTGTTGACCCAAAGCATAGCTTTGTATCAAAGCGTAGCTTTGTATCAAAGCATAGCTTTTTGGATGAAACTTCGTCGAGCCTCACAAATCGGTAATGGTCGAAACAGGAATTGTGCAGCAAGGTTTCAGGGGTAGCTCCCCTAGGGTATGACCATTCCTTCTAGAAAAGGGTAGTATCATGGTATGGAGCCCATATACTTACTCATACGGACACACTATATTTATTTATGTGTGATGTTGGTTTCACCATCTGACAAATTTAATTTACTAGCAAATAAATTTGAACAAATGATTTCATTTTCAAAACAATTTCTGTTAAATAAATTTATTTAACTATACACTTTACTTTCAAACTAACTTTCCTTTTACTGGAAATTAAAATTTCATTTACACCTATATTTATTTTGTTTTCTGTTTTTACCGTATAAATTCAAATATGCATATTATTATTTTGAAATCACAAAAATTACCTTACCGTAATATTTTCTGTAATATACTCATATATAAGATAAATCAAATCAATTTCAGAAATTAAGCAAAATTATTTACAGTATCAAGTTTTCAGTTCCTATTTTTTTTTTTTTTTTTTTTTTGGTAATTCAGAAAATCAACAAAGATAAGTATACCATACTTGTCTGCAATCACTGATGACGACCCCAACCTGCTCGCACGAACAAAAACCAAAGCCACTGCCTTGCCCTGGACTTGAAGCTGCCGCTTGCTATGCTCGAGAACCCACGCGACCCGCTGCCATCGCGTACGCGAGCTGCTGCCGCCGATACCCCCATGCGCGAGCCCTAGACCGCCGCCGCGTCCTCCCAGCGAGCGCCGCGACCACTGAACCTCGCGCGCCTCCCTGCCTCGATGCGCGCGACAACGATTCGACCACCATTGATGCCGAGCTCGAGAATGGTAGTCGCGAGATGGTCGCGATTTCCCCTTTTCTATATTTTTTTCCTCCTCGGTTCGGCCATTTTGAACGAAATTGATAAAAGAGGCTCGGCTTCTATTTTTAATCAAAGGGAAGATGCGGCCATGGTTTAAAGAAAGGGGGAAGCTTGATTTTATTTAATTTCGTTTGGATTGGATGTCCAGGCTACGACCATTATTATCTTTGTTTGAATATGAGAATAATGGGTTGCGTGATTAACAGAGGGAACAAGAAAAGAAAGGAGTATACGAGTGGAGACAGCATGCGTGATTCTCGGCGTGAATTTAGGAACGAAGGTGGTTGCGTTGACAAAAATTTAAAATTTAAATTGAACTCGATTAATCTCAACGCGTTTTCTCACTGTGTGTTCACACAACAACTCCGAAAAATATGAAATTTGAAATCCGGCAATAATTCAATATTCCGGACCCAATGGAACTGGTTTCGTCAAATTCCGAGACTGTGTGAAAAGTGACTATTTTTAAATATCGATTCAAACGATGTAATTTCAAAACTGAACAATTCACTTTCAAATTCAATTCTGAAGCTTCTATTATTTTCAGTATTATCAATATAGAATTTACAAGCTGCTGAAATATTTTTAATCAGCTTAAAATTGAAGATTCGAATTTTTATTCAACTTTCAATAGATTAAATTTTATAATTTAATCGCCAATTTATTATGAAAATTTGGAATTCAAGTCAAACCATCATTCAAATATTTAAAAATAAATTAAATATTTTCAATTTAAATTTTTCAAAATTCTGGGTCGTTACAATCTTCCCCCCTTAAAAGAATTTCGTCCTCGAAATTGCAAGTTAAGGAGAATGATCCTAAACCGTTTATTTTTTTCACAATTCAAATAGTTTTATCAACTTACTAACCTAAATCTTTTTATTAAAGATTCATTATCATTTCAACAAGCTTTCTAACTTCAATTATAAATTTCAAACAGTATTGTGTACTTCAAAATTCAAATTTAAATTCAAATTCAAATTTCAAACTTTCAAAATTTTCTCAAAAATTTTCTAACACCCTAAATTTCCGAAAAATTTCGCCAGCGTCTCCTTTGCGCGGCTCGATCGGTACGACTACAAAATGGCACCACGGCCCCTCAGAATCAAAAAGAAAAGAGAAAGCCAAGTGGCTGGAGAAGAAAATCATCAAATTTCATATTGAAATTGAAATACGTACCTTTTTGTCGAGCAATTCAATTTTATCTTTGAAATCAAAATCCCAATTCCATTTCTTTTAATATACCTGTATAACCTGCTAGTAGTAGTATCCAATTCCAACATTCAAATATCAATTTGCACATTCCATTTCAAAATATTCAATATATGCTTCTGATACATTTTTACTTCACTATTGAAGTTACATATTTATCCTCATTCAATTTTACATTTCAATTTCATTTGAATTCAATTTAACTTCTGAATATTGGATTTTTATCTTTCAATTGCAGCTCTCATTTACAATTGATTCATATTAGTTTGAATTAGTTTCATTTACTAATTTACTTCAATTTGCAATTTATCAAGTTTCAATACAAATTTTAGTCACTTCCATCAAATTTTACATTCAATTCAATGGCTTACAATGCAGTTTCTTGACATTCGATTCATTTTTAAACAAAACGAATTCATATTCATTCTAGTTTATAACTAATTTAAATTGATACCAATTCAATTTATTTTAATTCTACTTCAGGTCAATTTGCAATTGATTCCATTCAATTTTGTTTACATTCCATATTCATATTCATCTCAAATTTACTTAAGCTAGTTCACTTCAAACTCAAGTTCATTTCCTTGTAAACAATTTCCAATTTCATTTATTTGCTAATGTAGCTTCATTGGTTCATTCACCGTTTCATTTATCTCAACTTATTGAGTCCATTAGATTAAATTCTCAAATTTACTTTTATATAGCATTCCAGAGTCTTTTCAACCTTTCAAAACCATTTTTGAAAACAATTCAAATTTATCCTTTGAATTTCCAAAACCAAACCCAAATTTTCCAAACATCTTTCATTTAAAACAATTGGCAGCAATTCCTCTTTTGGAAACCCAAAAATGAACACCGATGATGTCGCGATCACCACCGGAATTATTTTCCAACGACCGACAAGAGTTTAGAGCTTTTCATTCCTTCAAAACAATTTTCCAAAAACCTTTGAAATTCATTTTCAAGTCAAAAAGGAATTTAATTTCTAAATTTCCAAATTCTTTCAAAACATTTCCAAAAACTTCCCTGGAATTCTATTTCTAATTATAAGTCACAATTGTAATTTACTTCTATTCCAATTTTCAGGTAACAAGGATTTCAATTCTTATTCAATTTAAATGGTAATAATTTAATACTATCAATTCCTAACATCCATGCAACCATATACCATAATAATCTACAGAAAATCATTTCTTTTATACACAAAATAGCCTTGGGTAAAATTATTTCATTTACCCGATCTTTAAAACAATACCGTGTTAATTGTTCTACTCAAGTGTTTAGAAACCCTTTCGGCACAGTTTTGCAGACCGTGCTGACGAAGGTTCATATGCCACTCAATAAATCAACCAACACAATATAAAATCATTTTATATTCACTAACAAATACGCGCTCATATCTATTATTACACTCAAACTCATTCTAGAGTACTACCGACTCCATCTCTAATGAGTAACACCCAACAGAGCCATGGTTGTCGCTTAACCATATGCTCTGATACCACTTGTAAAGATCACGATTTTTCGTTGCCAAAAAACCGAACCTTTATGGTTTTTAAGAAGAAGAAAAAGATAGAAGAAGAGAGAAAAAAGTAGAAGAAGAACAGAAAGAAACAACAAAACAGAACAATATCAGAATCTAACCATCGCAGCGGAACAACATATAATAGATAAATGAATATTCATTAAAACAAAAGAACTGAATATTTTATATATTACATCATTATCAGAGTTTACAACAACAATAGACAACAGAGTCAATACATCAATGGACAGTTATATAAACTTGTCCTCATACAGAACACACAGCGGAATAATACATAGTATAATATCATACACAAGTGGTACGTCTCGATATGCAGCTCGCCTCCTGAGCTCCATAGGACTCCTAAATCCTGAATAACCTGATAAACCTAACTCCAGACTGCCCGTGTGGAAATTGGTGGGCACCCATAGTTTAGAAAGGGAACAATAAACTCCAGGTCAGTCATGAGACTGGTGTGAGAACTTAAAACAGTTTATTCTTAAAAACAACCAAAGAAATATTTTTCTTTAAGTAAATTCGAAATTCTTTGGAAAATGAAACTACCATAAGGCCTCCCGCCACACACACAATGCAAACGCAGACTTGGAGGAGATTTCTCCTTATGATAGTCAAAGATGCTTACTACGCAGAAATCAAATCATTTTTGATATTATTATTAGTGCATAGTGTAGAAAACAATTTCGAAAGTAGAATATAAATCTTAGCCAGCATAGGTACCATTATATTATGCCCGCTATAGCTACCATATTAGATGGCAGGATCTACAACTAAAACCGTACAAGGCTCGTATTGTTTCTTTGGATTTCCAACAAATGGTCAGGCCAAGGAACTTCCCATTGCCACATGGAAATGCCTCTGGAATGACGTCCCGAGAACCTAACCGGATCTCTGCCAACACAAGGCCGGGTTACCCCTAACTGGGTAACAACTGACACGAATATGTCATTCCCCGATCGTAACCGATCTATATCCGAGGATCCCCGATTTCCAACAGCCACAAAGTAATAAATTTGCAGTAACCACATAGGTTAAGTATCTGGGCTCCATAACATGATACCACCTCTATCAAGAAGGAATGACATACACTAAAGGGGTGCTACCCCCTAATAACCTTGCTACATCTTTCCTGTTTTGACCATTTCCGGGGTGTGAGGCTCGATGAAGTCTCGTCCACAAAGCCACGCTTTACAAAAGCAGTGCTTTGGGTCAACAAATGATCAAAGCAATGATCATCAAGATAGACGATCAAACAAATGATCCTATCACAAATGATCACTCAACGATCATTTCACAGCAACACTCAGCATATCACACTACCAAATTGGGAGTATATCACTAATGACCTTCAACTATATAACCTCTGAGCTCGTACATCTCAGAGAAGGGTGTTAAGCTAAGAGAATAAATTCTCTGCCACAAACAGAAATATATTTGAAAGAAATCAGCTTTATATCTCAACTTGTAATGTCAGACAAACAATCCATACAAGTCTGTTTCGGGATCGAACAGAACCGAAGGCACTTCCAAAGAAGTCCTTGCAAATCCGGATATTCACTAATCACGTCCGGACAACCCGTCACTAAGGGTGATAAAAACCTCTATATCGGAGATCAGCCGATGCAGAGTAACTCGACGGTAATCCTTCCGTTTTCACAATTATCCGGTCTTCAACACCGGTCTTCAATTGCAATTCATAACGACGTATCACTATTCGGAATGGGTTATACGACCCCATAGTCCTTTCCCGGTTAACCCGAATAGTGAGCGCTTATTTTAAAATAAGTGTGGCATTCAATTCAAGCAATCACAACAATTACTCATTCAAGGGTAAATATTGATAGTCGGTTATTTAACTATCAATAGAGATGAGCAACATCATCAGATTCCAAATAATTTTCCAAATTATTTATTTTCCCAAAAATATCTTTACAAGATATATAATTTTCCACACTTCAAAAATAAATAGCGTTTATTTTGAAACCAATTTTCCCTTTCCATTTATAAATTCCATAGTGAATTTATATTTCAAATTATCTATTGATCTACAGTTTTCAATAGGTTCAATTATTCAATTCCAATTTATCTTCAAGAAGATAAATTCTAAAAAAAAACGTTCCATTTCATATTGGAAAAACAATTCCATACTTATTTAAAAGTAAGTGATTCACAAATATTATTTATTTTCAAAATTTGAAAATATTCGGTATACTTAAACCATAGTTAAGTATATTTTTTCATTCCTTAAGGAAAAACGTTCTTTTATTCACATTTACTTGGGTCAAAACGAATGTTGCGTAAAACATCGTTACGACGACCCAAAATCACTAGTATAGGGATTCAAAATTTAAAATAGATATATATAAATCCCAATACTATATAAAAATATTTCCTTTCGGAAATCATTTACTATAACAACAGTGTTATAGTCCATTATTCCCTTGTTTTCTCGAAAACGTCTATTTCAACAATGAATGTTGAAACCTATGTTTCCATTCCCTTTTATTTCTCGAAAACGTCTATTTCAACAATGAATGTTGAAATCTAGGTATTCGATACTTAATGCATTTTAAAGCACCTTTAAATCGTTTTAAATTCCATTTAAAACATTCCTTTCCCAAAATATATCCATTTTCTTTAACGATATATTCACTATTCAAAAATGTGAATATAACTCCTTTAATAAACTTTTATATTCAATTGATCAAATTCAATTGATTACGAATTTATAAACAAATGTTTATAAATTCTATTCCTATTTATAAACTTCGATTTATAAATTTCCTTTATCAATCCAATTCAAATTATATAACTCAATTTTATACCAACAGTCCATATTATAAGTTAAGTACTTATAATTCATTCATTCATTTACCAAATCGTTCTTTTTAAGCTTCACAACTTCCAAAACTTATTGCTTATAAGATTCTTTTATATTCCATGACAATTTCAACTTATAAAAAAAAAATTCCTTTATTTACAATTTCTATAAATATCTCTTTTAAATGCCCAAAATCCATTTTCATAAGTTAATGACTCATGAATCTTATATTTTCAATATCTATTCATTTTATAACTTTCACGATTTATAAATCTATAAATTTTAATGAAAACCATTTTATACATCAACTTAACACTTAATAACTCGTTTCATAATTCCAATAATTTTAATTTATAAATATCAATTTATAAAATCTCTCATATAACTATTTATGATAATTATTCAAAACCCAAATCTAACTATTTTATAAATCTATTTATTTTAAAATTTTCCTTTTGGGTTATATTTTATAAAAGTATCAACTTTTATAACATAAAAACTTATACGTTTATTTATAATTGAATCAATTCAAAAATTAAATAAAACATATACTTTGGAAAAAATCACTTTGAAATCCTTTCAAAAATAAAAATCGTTATTTTTAACTTTAAAAATGAATCCGATGATGCAACAGCATCATATAATCAATCACGGGAACAACATCATATATATCAGTATGAAAGTCAACAATCATCACAATATTTATAAACAAATACATATTTGTGAGGAATCTAGTTGGATCCCTCCAACCTGTTTCCCTGCATCCAAAGATGTTAGCACAATACCAATTCCACTTCAAGGTGGAATATCGCGGTATGGGATTTATAAAATATATATCCGCTTAATAGCCGGCGCAATAGGGTCTCATCCGCTATACAATGCGGGAAATCAATCAATTGCAATATATACATATGCCAATATATATATTGCTATATATAGATATATATCCTACTATATCTAATATCACAATCAAACAACAATCCATCAATCAACAAATTTTAAATATAACTATTTAAAATTTAAATACCCTTTTGAGTGAGAAGTTCTCACCTTTGCTTTTATTTGCAATCCATTTCCGTCTCAGCTTGTTTCCGTGATTTTAAAACCTTGTATAAACAGTTTATACAATTTATCAATATTCGAATAAATTGAATAACCAATTTTCGTTTGGTAATTCTAATTATCCAATGATTTTGTTTTAAGCTGATAGCTTAAATTTTAAACCGATTTCCTTTTGAATGAATTTATTTAACTAAGACTAAATTAAAACTAAATTTTCTCTTTAATAAATTAACCAAAATTTATTTTTAACAAATTTTCCTTTAATAAATCATTTGTCTCACCATTTGACAAATTTAATTTACTAGCAAATAAATTTGAACAAATGATTTCATTTTCAAAACAATTTCTTTTAAACAATTTCTGTTAAATAAATTTATTTAACTATACACTTTACTTTCAAACTAACTTTCCTTTTACTGGAAATTAAAATTTCATTTACACCTATATTTATTTTGTTTTCTGTTTTTACCGTATAAATTCAAATATGCATATTATTATTTTGAAATCACAAAAATTACCTTACTGTAATATTTTTTGTAATATACTCATATATAAGATAAATCAAATCAATTTCAGAAATTAAGCAAAATTACTTACAGTATCAAGTTTTCAGTTCCTATTATTTTTCTTTTAGTAATTCAGAAAATCAACAAAGATAAGTATACCATACTTGTCTGCAATCACTGATGACGACCCCAGCCTGCTCGCACGAACGAAAACCAAAGCCACCGCCTTGCCCTGGACTTGAAGCTGCCGCGTGCTATGCTCGAGAACCCACGCGACCCGCTGCCATCGCGTACGCGAGCTGCTGCCGTCGATACCCCCATGCGCGATCCCTAAACCGCCGCCGCGTCCTCCCAGCGAGCGCCGCGACCACTGAACCTCGCGTGCCTCCCTGCCTCGATGCGCGTGACAACGATTCGACCACCATTGATGCCGAGCTCGAGAATGGTAGTCGCGAGATGGTCGCGATTTCCCCTTTTCAATATTTTTTTTCTCCTGGCTTCGGCCATTTTGAACGAAAATTAATAAAAGTGGCTCGGCTTCTATTTTTAATCAAAGGGAAGATGCGGCCATGGTTTAAAGAAAGGGGGAAACTTGATTTTATTTAATTTCGTTTGGATTGGATGTCCAGGATACGGCCATTATTATCTTCGTTTGAATCTGAGAATAATGGGTTGCGTGATTAACAGAGGGAACAAGAAAAGAAAGGAGTGTACGAGTGGAGACAGCATGCGTGATTCTCGGCGTGAATTTAGGAACGAAGGTGGCTGCGTTGACGAAAATTTAAAATTTAAATTTAAATTGAACTCGATTAATCTCAACGCGTTTTCTCACCGTGTGTTCACACAACAACTCCGAAAAATACGAAATTTGAAATCCGGCAATAATTCAATATTCCGGACCCAATGGAACTGGTTTCTTCGAATTCCGAGACTGTGTGAAAGGTGACTATTTTTAAATATCGATTCAAACGATGTAATTTCAAAACTAAACAATTCACTTTCAAATTCAATTCTGAAGCTTCTATTATTTTCAGTATTATCAATATAGAATTTACAAGCTGTTGAAATATTTTTAATCAGCTTAAAATTGAAGATTCAAATTTTTATTCAACTTTCAATAGATTAAATTTTATAATTTAATCGCCAATTTATTATGAAAATTTGGAATTCAAGTCAAACCATCATTCAAATATTTAAAAATAAATTAAATATTTTCACTTTAAATTGTTCAAAATTCTGGGTCATTACAGTTAGAGTTTGGAATAACAAAAGATATTAGCATCTAAACCAAGGATAGATAAGAATCTCTGGTGAATCGATGCTAATTGTAAAGGAGTTTTCCCCTTTTTTCAATTCAATTTGAAATTGGCGTGATCGCCGACTCACTAGAAAGATCATTCGAAGCGGAGTTATGGAATACTCCAGAGTCAAAAGAAGATGAATAGTGAGGGATACGAATGGATTTTGGAACTGTAGGTAAAGTTCAAAAATACAAAGGAATCGAGTCAAAAGAGAGAGATTCAAACTCGAATGAAAGTGATTCTGTAAATACATTCACTCCATATGCTGAGTTTTGCCTAGAGCTACCAAAGCTCTGATACCAACTGTAACGACTCGATATTTTCAACCATTTGCATCCATTATAAGGGCATAGGCAGACACTCATGCAGGAATTGAATTACTCAAAATACCGTGTTGTAAATAAAATTTTGGCAAACCTCAGAATATACAGTAAATAAAAATCACAGATCACAGACACAGAGTATATAAAAATGCAGTGGAAGAAAAAGAGATAGTAGTTCATGAAGCTACTATATAAATATGAGATACATCAGAGTTAAATAAGATACAACAAAAGAGTAACTGGATACATCAGGTACAAATCAGATACATCACTGAACCACTGGATACTGAAACAAAATAGATGGCTGGATCTTCAAGGAAAGCTCCAACGCCGAAGGTGAATCTTGAATGCTAACTTAATCAATCTGACCCGAGCGTAAAGCAAAACACAAAACCCTCGAGTCAGGACATAAATACTTATAAACTGTAAATCAACTCAGGTGAACAGTAACAAAATGCATCAGTAACTTAAAGGATGCTTGGGACCGCCCATCCTCTAAGGATCCGTTAAACTATTTCTATGTAGTAATATGCGCTATATACGATAGTGTGTAATCAGTAAAGTATAATCATATAGAAAATAGCGTTAAGGGGATGGTGAACCATAACACGGTCGAATCTTTAAAACCAAAATCGTAGTGGGCTCGATATAAGGATATGACACGGCACGCGAGGCAATGCCAGGGTGGATACACCATTTGCACTCCCGGACCGGTGGTGACGGCAAGCCAGCAGCTTCCGCCCACCTCGAACAATACCCCCGAATCAAAGTGGCGCCACCGAATTGAATCACAACAGTAATAGAATGGTTTCCGATGGAGCATGCACGATGAAAGGGTGCGACCCTTTGTGTAGCCCGGTATAGCTCCTATTTTAGTCATATATGCCAACTCACGGGAGTTGGGTCCACGTAATATACCTCGAGAACGTCGCCACCATCCTACTTCATTCTGGAATCTCCACCGCGTACACAGTTGTTAAAGTGGTTTTCGGTATTGGCCGGCTATAAGACAATATCCGATCTCGGTCTCTTTAACAACCAATCGTTATTATAACCCGTAGTTATGACTTTAAAACAATATTTTATACTTCAAAATAAAATACCCTTTTCAATCAAAACCTTTATCAAAATAAAGATTAAATCATTTCCAAAACCATTTCAATATATCATCGTAAAATATCTTTCAATTCAAATATTTATCAAAATAAATATCAAGTCATTTCTAACCATTTCAATATATTAAATTTTCATACCCTTTCAACACTACCTTTCAAATCATTTTAATATATCAAAATATCATAACCTTTCAAACTTTCAGTTCCAAAATATCATATCTTTCAGAACTTCTTTTAAATCATGTTAATATCAAAATGTCCTATCTTTCAAACTCCGTTTTCAAATCATTTAATATCAAAAATATCATATCTTTCAAAACTTCGTTTCAAAACATTTTAATATATCAAAATATCATATCCTTTCAAAACTTCGTTTCAAATCATTTTAATATATCAAAATATCGTATCTTTTCAAACTTCATTCATTTCAAATCATTATTCATTTTATTCAATCTAAAATACCATTTCAATTCATATTTCAAAACAGTTTATATTCCAAATTTTTTTTATCATTTCAATGAAGTTATTATGTTTAATAATTAAATTATTAAATTTCCAAAAATTTCAACTTCCAAAGTTTATTTATTCACTTAAGTTTATCAAAACTGTGAAAATTCACTTTTCGCATTATTTAGAAAACTTATACGGAAAGTTACATTCAAAATAGTTCAATTTAACAAAAGACAGCATTTTAAAATGTTATACTAGGTTTACTTAAATTTCGAATAACTTAGATAAATTCAAAAATTATAGCACTTACAAAGATTGCTATAATAGCTTTTAATTCAATTTAGCTTTTTAGTTCATTATCATCAACTACAGCGTTTACAAATGTTGTAATATCATTTACATTGTAATTAATAGCATTTCAAAAAATGCATTCAATTAACTTCAAATATTCAATAAAATTTCTCAACCAATTATATTTTTATTAAAAACATTTTTAACTTATAAAATCATACATTTTCACATTTATAAACATCATTTTATTTTCCTCAAGTTCATGATTTTATAAAGTTAAATTTTCATTCAAAAATCAAGATTTAATAATAATTCACTTATAAAAATGCAATGTTCAATTTTAAAATCCATTACATTAAATTTCAACTTAACACTTAAGTTCAAATTCTCAAATATAACTTAGTTTTATTTTTATTTACTTAACTAAAAGTTCACTTTTACGTCAATTTCATAAATTTCCAGTTTTAGTTATATTTCAAAATTTCAACTTACAGTATTCATTCATTTCACATTTCAACTTTATTAAAATCATTAATATGATATAAAAATCACTTTAAATTCATTTAAATTCAAATTATCATAAATTTATCATAATTTCATATTTAATTAAATTTCCAATTATAATTAAATCAAAATTTCCAAAATAACTTACGTTCACAATTTCTAACTTTTTCATTAATTCATTTCACTTACAATTATTCAGAAAATCAATAATAATTTACAAAAATCCTTTTTTTTATTAAATTTAAAATCAAAATATTATAATAATTAAATTTCTAAAATATTTAAAATTTTAGAAAACATATTTAACTACGGGCCTGTATAAAATTTTCTACGCTAGGTAAAGTGATACGGGTAATATATCATTTCAACCCATAATTTACAAAGAAAATCCGGGTTTTATCATTTCAAACCCGCAATCCCAAGTCAAAATGAATAATTTAAAACCATTCAGGCCTATCATTTAAGCCCATAACATTTTTTTCTAACAGGGAACTTGCAGTATGATCATATACAGAAATAATATAAACAAGGTCAATATCACAATATACAGTCATATATGAGATGTTAGGTGAAAATTAACAGTTTTAACATGGTAATAACATGGTAATAACATGGCATAGCATATCATATGATCATCATTAACTTGCATAAATATTTTATATTACTAACACTTGTCATCAATTCACTTTTCATACAGAGTGAGAAAGACTCGCTTTTTTTTTTCAAGTTGAAGACCAAAACAACTAACACAAGTGCGATTCCAAAAGCACGACAAGAACGATGACAAGACTACGGACATGAGTGGAGAACGAATCCAATCTACAACTCTTGTGTACAACCCAAAACAAACAATCAAAACAACAAAATTCAATACGACTTTAAAATGCAATAACATTGAAATAAAAGGAGATACGACTACGCAGTCTTTTGCTTTGCCTTCTCTATTGTTTGGTATGGCTTTGGGGTCTGAAGTGGTTCAGATGTGGTCAAGTTTTGGGTCAGGTTTGGGTTAACATAGCTCGGGTTCAAGGCAAGACAAGGTGGAGTTTGTACATGAGGAGGTGATGTGGTTTTGAAGGCAATTAGGTGGTTTTTTGGTCAAAACAAGGGCTCAGCCTTGGGGATTGGGCTCGGCCATACTTGTACAGGTTTGGACAGTAGATGGATGGGGGTGGGGAGGTCCGGAAAAGGTGGTGGTGGCGGCCTATGGTGGTGGCCAAGGTGGTGGATGAAGATATGAAGTGATAGGGTGGCTAGTGCATTGTTTTGGACATTATTTGCAATTTTGTGGAGTTTTGTTACCAAGGGAGGTGTGGCCATGGATGGATCTGAAATGATTGTTGGAGATGATGCCAAGGAAGAGTGGTAGGGGATGGTGGAGAGTATGGTGGTGATGGTGGGTGGTAGAGGCCAAGCAATACACATGAGAAAACAAGGCAAAATATAAGAATACAATGGAAAAAGAAGAGCAAAAAGAAGAGGAAAAGAGGAGCCATTATGTAACAACCCGATATTTTCGTTAATTTTCAAATTGAAGTTTTTAAAATTTAAATTACAAATGGTTATAAAGTTTGAGGGGCTTTGATTTTTTTTTAATAGTGGTTCATTTGTTTTGGTTTCGGTCCAAACTTTGGTTTTCAGTAGTTTGTTGATAAACGTTCGATCTCTGTAGTGTTTACTTGGTTTTCCATAGCGTACCTGTGAATTAAGAACAATGCTATCAGAAAGTGTGAATAATTATTATAACAATCAAATTGCACTTACTATTAAACAAACAAGCCAAACCCTTAACTAAATTATTTATTAAATATAAACCAGCCCAACCAAACTGCCTCTCTCATTTCTCAGCCCAGCCCACAATCTCCCTTTACCTTTTCTTCGACTTAAACCCATCCCCCTTTTTAATTCATTTTCTTATTCGTTCGTTTGCTAACCTAAAACCACCGAAACAAAATTAATGGTGGCCCCCTTTTTATTTTTTCTTCAATCGTTCGCCCCTCTTCTCAGTTCGTCTCCAAAACTTGGGGCTTCTTCGATCGATCTTCACTTCGACTTTGCTTTGGCTGCTAGGGTTTGCGACCACTTGATTTAGCTCGCCGTTGCTTCGATTCAGGTGAGTAAAGTTATTTACTCACATCTAGTTCAGACTCGGGTTCGTAGAGTTTTAAATGCCGTGATTTTTGTTTGTATGATATTTGGTTTAAATCATCTTGCTGATTTTTGGTGACTTCGGTCATTTGATTTTGGGTTTACACATTGATGATTTTTGGCTTCAACTTGAATATATTTTGACTTTGGTGAAGTGGTTCTCGTTTCTGTATATTTGTGTTTCTTTGGCTTGTGCATTCCATTCTCATGAGTTCTTATCGGTAGTATATCCTGATGCTCTTGAACTAGTCTGCAATGTCATGTTTGATTTTGATGGTTGTTGCTGTGTTTCATCATGATTTGCATTTTGATGCTCTTTGAGTTGCAGTGCTTCATTTCTGGTGACATGTGCATTTGTCTTTGCACTTGCATACTGTTGCCTGTTGCAGTTTGGTTACTTGTGTACATACTTTGTCGAATTCACTCGAGTAGTTTGGTTATTTGAGTTTTCACTACTACCATGTGTCACTATATATTGTTCTGAGTCCATATGCATCATTAATCTGGTTGGTCTGCAGTTCCTTGTGCCACCTCTGTTCACTTGAGTTGCTGCAGTGTGCATATAGGGTTATTTATAACCATTTCATTTTGAGGCCGTGTCTTTGATGTTGGTTTGCATTATTCATTCCTCAGTAGCATTTGGATTCGACAATCTTGTTAAGTTCACTTGAAATCCCTATATGCATGTCATATGGGTTTGCTTTGTAGTACACATAATGCATGGTCCTGACATTTTTAAATTGTAAAGTGTAAAATGTGTGTAGCTTGTTCTCCCTAGCATCAAGTCCTACATACCATAACTCATGTACATTTGTTCTTGCTTCATTTTGGAAGTTTGAGTTTCATGTAGTGTTACTGTGCCTCGAACTGTTGCCATCATGATCATATATATGCGTGTGACTGGGTATACTTGTGGACTGGTCTTCATTTGCATTGTGCAGTAGCTTGAACATTTAGCTTGTTATATTGGTTATCTTACTGGACTTGTGGAGTTCTCTATGCACTACTGCACTGTTGCTGCTGCCGCGGTTGTGTTGAGTCACTGACTTGACCTCTGCAGTTCGTAAGTGACTTAGCTTTGTAGTTACGACATGTTTCTCTTACATGTTCTTATGTTTGTGCATGTCACTATTCAATTTTTATTGCACCTGAGTTTCATATTGATTTTGGAATTTCACCTGTGTTGAATCCGTCTTTTTATTTTGGGTTTGACCTTGTGCCCGAATGTGTACATCATTACTGTAGTGGCAAGGCAGTGCACGCAGGCGTGAACTGCAGCCATACGGTATTGAGTTTTTGGGTACGACATCACTATAGTGGCAAGGCAGTGCACGCAAGCGTGAACTGCAGCCACACGGTATGGTTTTGTGATATTCTATTTTGTTTTGACTTATTAATCTTTTGCATAGTTCATGTGCTGTAGTGGCGAGGCAGTACACGCGTGCGTGTACTGCAGCCCTACTCATCTTAATATTTTAATTGATATTTCAATGGTTTGAACTGTTCTGTTTATTTCAATTCAATATTCTGAATTGCATTCTGATTTGGTTTAATTACTGTCGTCTATTCATTATTTGATTATTATTGCTTCTGTGCACTAATAACTGAGTTTGAATTAGACTGACCCGGGTATTATTTTCTTTTGAATTTAATACTCGGGTCAGACCGAGTATTTCAGGTTGTAGATATTCTGCTTTGGGTTGCTGCTAGAGCTATGAAGTTCTTTCATATCTTTTGGAGTAGTCGTCGTTATTTGTAGTAGTCTGTATGATTGTATAGGAAGATATGTATTCATGTATATTATATACGTTAATGTACTTGTATATGTAACTTCCTGAGTCGACTGTTGTAGTTGTATCATATGTACCATGTCAAATGTATTGTAACTGACATCAGTTATTGTATATTTGAGAATTTCTGTTTTATCTGTGTTCCGCATTTATATTTATCTGTGTTATTATTTTATATTTGCTGTTCTAAACTATTATGAACCATCGTAGTTCGTTTTATTCTGGAATTGGGGTATTTCGATGGTAGAAAATAAATCAGAGATGAAAAATGAAAGAATATATATATATATATATATATATCACTCCTATCGAGATAACCAATACTAGTGTAAGGTAAACTATTGATGGCCGCTCCTCAACAGCCTTATTCTCCGTGCTAGTTGACAGCACTACACCGTAGTGTTCTTGGCTAGCGTGGGTATAGAGGTGGGGCGTCACAGCTTGGTGTCAGAGCCTGGGGTTTAGAACAAATATAAAACGTAACTTAGATAGTACATGTGTTACAACTATTTGTCGACGTTTTATCTCTCATATCTGCATATGATTGTCTTTGAATTGTTAGTTATGAATTCCTAACGCTTATTCATATGCATTTGATTTTGAATTCTTGTGTTTTCGGCTTTGATTTGATTTAGCCGATGATTGATTTTTGTTCGAATCTCAGCGATTCCGAACTTGATATTTTATGTTTTCCTCTGCTTGATTTCCATTCGACTTCGGTCACTTTGTTTTTGAGAAATTTCTAATTTTCTTGATTTCCAAGACTCTGACTTGGTTTGCCGTTGAGTCCTTTTATGATGATGTTGAATCATTTTGTACTCTATTAGGGCCATTAATTGTTGACTACGACATTGACTCGATTTTTATTTTTGTTGAAGTCATTTATGCATTTATGCTCGTTCTGCTTTGTTTTTCCAATTGTCAATCGATTCTTCTTTTCCGATTAGTTGTTATCTTCTTTGTCGACTTTGATAACTTCTATTTCTGGAATTTTTGGATATTCCTACTTTGATGGATTTAAGAATCGAATTCTTTGGTTTTTATTCACGTCTTTGAATGTGAATTTTAGTGAATTGATTTGGTTTCCAAATTTAATCGATTCTTGTTAATTTCCCGATTTGTTGCTATCATTTATTAGCAACTTTGATGACCATTTCTTCGGGAATTTTTGTGAACATACCTTTCGATGAATTCGGTATCGATTTCTTTGGATTCTATTCACGTCTTCGTATGTGAATTCTTGTGATTGATTGATTTTACAATCATTTTTGTGATTTGTCACTTTAAAAAATAATAATATATAAACGTTTTAATACTAGTAGTAATTATCAAAACTCTTTTATCAAAATGTTTTCAACTCTATTTTCAATATCAAAATCTTTTCCTAAACCATTTTCCGATCTATTAGTATATACAAACCTTTATTTTCACTCGTATGAGAAATCTAATTAAACGGCTTAGCAAAACAAGTGGTATGAAACGCTTGCGTTTACTTCGTCGGTTAATTTTTGGACTTGTTCGATTGAACCACTTGTGACATTTTTCTAGTGAAGATCTACAATTTGTTCGTAAATATTTAAGTTAAGCTAGTGGTTATGGGACATGAAGCTAAACTTTTATATTCACTAGCTTAGTGTAATTGACACTTCTCGTTGATCTTGATGATCGCTTTATGAATTAGACTAGCAATTGCGCAATGTCTCTTTCATTGCAAGGTTAGACTAGACACCACTTGTGTGATTCCACTCACGCATACCTTTTTGCTTTTTGGTTAGTCTTGACCTCAATCTGTGTGATTCCATTCACACATGCTTAGTGTAATTGACACACCTCGTTGATCATGATGATCGTTCTGATGGTCAGACTAGACACCACTTGTGTGGTTCCATTCACACATACCTTTCTGCTTTTTGGTTAGTCTTGACCTCAATCTGTGTGATTCCATTCACACATGTGGGGTAGCTCCCCATGGTCTTCGGACCGTCATGTGATAGGCCTCTTTCCCTTTTTCTGTGATTTCTAGATTCCTTATGTTGATTTCTGGAAATTTTATGCTTCACCTATTTTTGTGTACTGGTGAATTCATATGTTATTGATTCGTCATGAGTACAAATTTGAGGTATGATACCTCTTTGGATCTTTGAGAAGATCTTGTGATATTGATTATCTCTTATCGGTTGATCTCCTGTTGATCATTATTTGCATACTTATAGTTGTATCTCAGTATGGGTATTTCATATTTATGCCATACCTCTTGTCGGTTGATCTCCTGTTTATCATTATTTACATACTTATAGTAGTATGTCAGTATGGATATTTCATATTTATTCCATACCTCTTGTCGGTTGATCTCCTGTTGATCATTATTTACATACTTATAGTAGTATGTCAGTATGGATATTTCATATTTATTCCATACCTCATGTCGGTTGATCTCCTGTTGATCATTATTTACATGCTTATAGCAGTATGATAATATGGATATTTTATGTTATGCCATATATTTTATTGTATGTCATACTCCGTTTGAGTTTTTATACTCTGTTCGAGTTTTCATACTCCGTTTGAGTTTTCATACTCCCGTTCGAGTTCTCATACTCTTATCTTGTGATTTCTGGATTTCTTGCGTAGATTTTTAGAATTTGGGCTTCACCAATTTTCGTAATTTCTATTGATAAGTTTTATCAATCCTTGTGCATTGGTGAATTCGTGTGTTATTGACTTGTTATGAACACAAGTTTAGGGTATGATATCCCTTTCTATCTTTGAGAAGATTCTTGTGATGTTTTTGATGAACGAAAAATTCATTGGTATTATATTTTGATGCCAATTATTTCGATGAAATTTTGACATATGTCGAAGTTGCTACTGACATTGCTATTTTAATCACGTGTTTTAGAAATTTGTTATTTTTCAAAATACTTCAAAATATAAATCAAAATTGTTTTCAAAATTTTTACGATTTGCGCTTTCAAAAGAATGAGGAAGCAAATTAAACGTTTCAGAAAAATCGAGGACTATGACCCCTTTCTTTTACTGATTCGCTTAATTCCGGACTTGTCCGTTTGAGAACGTAAAATGTTATTTATTTAAAATACACAATTTTGCACTTTCAAGGAAACGATGAAGTGAATTAAACGATTTAGTAAAACTCGTGGTTATGGGTCATGTGCGTTTGCTATTTCGGTTAATTTCGGACTCGTTAATTGAAAATTTGTGATTTTTGATTATCGTTTTGATAATTGGATGTTTATGATTTCTGAGTTATCGTTTTTGATAATCAGATATTTATTGTTTCTAATTATCGTTTGTGATAATTAGATATTTGTAGTTTGATTATCATTTGTGATAATTAAACATTTGCGATTTGAGATTTAATTATCGTTTGTGATAATTAAATATTTGTGATTTAAGATTGATTTTCGATTTTGATAATCGAATACTTGTTGATTTGATTATCGTTTTTGATAATCGAATATTTGTGATTAGAGATTTCTGAATTATCTATTGATAATTAGATTTTGTTGATAATTTGTGAATTTCTTTTATGAAATTAAAAGATTTCTTTGGCGTTTATATTGTACTACGCCGGTGTACCGACTCAATTTTCTGCTATTCATGATGTTTTCCACGTCTTCCAATTACGGAAATGCCTTAGGGATTTCCAATTTCTATTCTTGAGCAATCTTATATTCACATCATTGCTTCGGGGGTGTAGCACCTTCGAAATATAGATGTTTCTCTTGTTGAGATTCTCAATGGTTCTCAAATTCTATGGATTTCTCTTAGGAATCCAAAGAATTCATTGAGCAAACATGTTCAGGCTTTCTCTTTCATGCTCTATATGGTGAACTTTCTATTTCTAACTTCTTTATCGTATGATGATGTTCTTTATGGTTGTTACCATTTGTCCATTTGTTCCTTAAGATTGCGAGGACGCAATTTCTTTAAGGAGGGTAGTCTGTAACAACCCGATATTTTCGTCAATTTTCAAATTGAAGTTTTTAAAATTTAAATTACAAATGGTTATAAAGTTTGAGGGGCTTTGATTTTTTTTTAATAGTGGTTCATTTGTTTTGGTTTCGGTCCAAACTTTGGTTTTCAGTAGTTTGTTGATAAACGTTCGATCTCTGTAGTGTTTACTTGGTTTTCCATAGCGTACCTGTGAATTAAGAACAATGCTATCAGAAAGTGTGAATAATTATTATAACAATCAAATTGCACTTACTATTAAACAAACAAGCTAAACACTTAACTAAATTATTTATTAAATATAAACCAGCCCAACCAAACTGCCTCTCTCATTTCTCAGCCCAGCTCACAATCTCCCTTTACCTTTTCTTCGACTTAAACCCATCCCCCTTTTTAATTCATTTTCTTATTCGTTCGTTTGCTAACCTAAAACCACCGAAACAAAATTAATGGTGGCCCCCTTTTTATTTTTTCTTCAATCGTTCGCCCCTCTTCTCAGTTCGTCTCCAAAACTTGGGGCTTCTTCGATCGATCGTCACTTCGACTTTGCGTTGGCTGCTAGGGTTTGCGGCCACTTGATTTAGCTCGCCGTTGCTTCGATTCAGGTGAGTAAAGTTATTTACTCACATCTAGTTCAGACTCGGGTTCGTAGAGTTTTAAATGCCGTGATTTTTGTTTGTATGATATTTGGTTTAAATCATCTTGCTGATTTTTGGTGACTTCGGTCATTTGATTTTGGGTTTACACATTGATGATTTTTGGCTTCAACTTGAATATATTTTGACTTTGGTGAAGTGGTTCTCGTTTCTGTATATTTGTGTTTCTTTGGCTTGTGCATTCCATTCTCATGAGTTCTTATCGGTAGTATATCCTGATGCTCTTGAACTAGTCTGCAATGTCATGTTTGATTTTGATGGTTGTTGCTGTGTTTCATCATGATTTGCATTTTGATGCTCTTTGAGTTGCAGTGCTTCATTTCTGGTGACATGTGCATTTGTCTTTGCACTTGCATACTGTTGCCTATCGCAGTTTGGTTACTTGTGTACATACTTTGTCGAATTCACTCGAGTAGTTTGGTTATTTGAGTTTTCACTACTACCATGTGTCACTATATATTGTTCTGAGTCCATATGCATCATTAATCTGGTTGGTCTGCAGTTCCTTGTGCCACCTCTGTTCACTTGAGTTGCTGCAGTGTGCATATAGGGTTATTTATAACCATTTCATTTTGAGGCCGTGTCTTTGATGTTGGTTTGCATTATTCATTCCTCAGTAGCATTTGGATTCGACAATCTTGTTAAGTTCACTTGAAATCCCTATATGCATGTCATATGGGTTTGCTTTGTAGTACACATAATGCATGGTCCTGACATTTTTAAATTGTAAAGTGTAAAATGTGTGTAGCTTGTTCTCCCTAGCATCAAGTCCTACATACCATAACTCATGTACATTTGTTCTTGCTTCATTTTGGAAGTTTCAGTTTCATGTAGTGTTACTGTGCCTCGAACTGTTGCCATCATGATCATATATATGCGTGTGACTGGGTATACTTGTGGACTGGTCTTCATTTGCATTGTGCAGTAGCTTGAACATTTAGCTTGTTATATTGGTTATCTTACTGGACTTGTGGAGTTCTCTGTGCACTACTGCACTGTTGCTGCTGCCGCGGTTGTGTTGAGTCACTGACTTGACCTCTGCAGTTCGTAAGTGACTTAGCTATGTAGTTACGACATGTTTCTCTTACATGTTCTTATGTTTGTGCATGTCACTATTCAATTTTTATTGCACCTGAGTTTCATATTGATTTTGGAATTTCACCTGTGTTGAATCCGTCTTTTTATTTTGGGTTTGACCTTGTGCCCGAATGTGTACATCATTACTGTAGTGGCAAGGCAGTGCACGCAGGCGTGAACTGCAGCCACACGGTATTGAGTTTTTGGGTACGACATCACTATAGTGGCAAGGCAGTGCACGCAAGCGTGAACTGCAGCCACACAGTATGGTTTTGTGATATTCTATTTTGTTTTGATTTATTAATCTTTTGTGTAGTTCATGTGCTGTAGTGGCGAGGCAGTACACGCGTGCGTGTACTGCAGCCCTACTCATCTTAATATTTTAATTGATATTTCAATGGTTTGAACTGTTCTGTTTATTTCAATTCAATATTCTGAATTGCATTCTGATTTGGTTTAATTACTGTCGTCTATTCATTACTTTATTATTATTGCTTCTGTGCACTAATAACTGAGTTTGAATTAGACTGACCCTAGTATTATTTTCTTTTGAATTTAATACTCGGGTCAGACCGAGTATTTCAGGTTGTAGATATTCTGCTTTGGGTTGCTGCTAGAGCTATGAAGTTCTTTCATATCTTTTGGAGTAGTCGTCGTTATTTGTAGTAGTCTGTATGATTGTATAGGAAGATATATATTCATGTATATTATATACGTTAATGTACTTGTATATGTAACTTCCTGAGTCGACTGTTGTAGTTGTATCATATGTACCGTGTCAAATGTATTGTAACTGACATCAGTTATTGTATATATGAGAATTTCTGTTTTATCTGTGTTCCGCATTTATATTTATCTGTGTTATTATTTTATATTTGCTGTTCTAAACTATTATGAACCATCGTAGTTCGTTTTATTCTGGAATTGGGGTATTTCGATGGGAGAAAATAAATCAGAGATGAAAAATGAAAGAATATATATATATATATATATATATATCACTCCTATCGAGATAACCAATACTAGTGTAAGGTCAACTATTGATGGCCGCTCCTCAACAGCCTTATTCTCCGTGCTAGTTGACAGCACTACACCGTAGTGTTCTTGTCTAGCGTGGGTATAGAGGTGGGGCGTCACACATTACCAAACCTTTCTAGCCGTGAAAAATGAAGTGGAGAGGAATGTTTTCACATGAAAATGAGGTAAGAAATGCACAGCTACAATAAAGAAAGGAACGGTCAAAGGAAATTAAATCTATTAATTGGAAAAGAAACGGAAGAAGAAACGTTAAAACGGTTTTACGTTTCTCTGCTTTCAAACCTTTAAAACTTCCTATATATATTCATATACATCTTAAATAACTGAAAACACTTATAAATTTCAGTTAGAATTCGAAAATATAACAGATAAACAAAATATTAATAATTAATTATTAATTAGATATGATTAAAATAAGAAAAATGGCACCGAAATATGAAAACTAGACTTAGGAATTAGAAATAACTTCAATACACTTTGGAAAAATTTTCTTAAATTTAAATACATGTAAAATGAACAAAATAAAGTAAAACACAGCAATAAAAGTGAATGTATAAAATAAATCAATAAATTGATGTATTAATTGCAAAATGAAACGGATAAAACGCCTTTACGTTTCAGGCTTTTAAGATCTCTTAACTTTCTAAACCTTTTGCATTTCCTTTTCATTTTAATTTTATAAAAACAAAATAAACTCAGAAATGTTATTTAAAACCGAAACTAAGTAAAAATAAAATAAAATAAATAATTTATTTTAAGTAAAATAGAAAAAGGAAATAAGAAATTGCTTAAAAATAGCAACCCTGACATAAAAATTACAAGAAAATCTCCAATGACTTTGGAAAATTTATTACTTCACAAAAAAATATTATAACACAAAATTTGAATTAAAAATGGTTTCAAGGTAAAATAATAATTTAATTTTTATTAAATAGAAAGTTAAATAAAGAAAAATGCAGTAAATACCAACTAGGCTTTATAAATTGAAATAAATTCAAATAAACTTTAGAAAAATTATATTATCATTTTAAAAATACTTAAAAGTCAAAATATACACAATATAACATATTATCACATATTAAAATAAAATATAACCAAGAAGAAGTAACTTATACAATTTAAAATAGTCATTGTTAAATAACCCTATATACGCACAATATTGTAAAGGGTATAACATTCACAATTTACATCCAAATTCAACGAAACGAAAAGTGGTGTTCTTAGAATTTTATGTACTTTCATAATAAAAGAAAAAAATTAAAATTTTAAACTTTTAAAATTTTAAGTTGAAAGTCATAGTTTGACTATTTTGACCAAAATCAGCATTTCAGGCAAATATTCAACTTACACAAGTTTGGAATTATAACTCACATAAAAATCAAGATTAAATTTAAATAATAAATTTAATCATTTCAAATAAGTAAAATAAGTTTCTAAATCAAAATCTTACATTAAAAATAATTAAAATATACAATAAAATAATTACAAAATACAGGGTTGTTACATTAATGATCATCCCGGTAAAATTTAATTATTTAATTTAATTATTACTTAATTATTCATTGCATATTAACTGCCAGTTAAATTGTTATTTATTTATTGCATATAAACTGCCAGTTAAACAGTTATAATTTATTTTGAATATAAACTGATAGTTGATACCTATTATTTATCACCTTTATATATTGATGTATTGTTTGAATTTGGATGATGATTGTGATAAATGGTTTGTGGTTGATATTGGATGAATGGACGCTGTATTTTATATTGTTATAAACTGCAAGTTATTATGCATTTTCATCTCAGTCGGGATTGCGGTTTGAAATGATATATAACCGTAATTTTTATTTTTAAATTACGGATTGAAATGATAAATATCCGTATCACTTGACCATAGGATAGAAAATTTTATACAGACACCGCGGTATATATATAAAAATATTTTGAAATGATTTTCTATGGTTTTGTAACGAAATATATATATATATATATTGTTCTATGAGATATTGATTTCGGATATTTGATAAAGGTTATTTTATATATAGTTAAATTCTTGGTTTTAAGCTATGTATAAAATTGTTTAAAGTAGGAAGTAAGTTTAAAAATAAAGTTTATTTTATTAAAATATATTATGGATAAGTGTGTACTTAAATTATATTCTAATATAGAGTTTATATTGATTTTTATAAATCAAAGTTGAGAAGATAGTTTTGAAATTGATTTGAGATTTTATTTAATTAAGATCTTATTGAAATTTAGATTTAAAAAGAATATGGTGTTATACCTAAATTCGGGTTTAAGATGATTTAAGTGAATATATCTAGTCTAAAAAATTGAGGAATATTCAATTATTGAATTTGAAAGTTTCATTTAAAGGATACTGGATTTATTAAGTAAGTACTTCAAAACTAAATAATAGTAAAGTGAATTTGGCATATATATATGAATTAAAAATTTAGTTTTGAAATAGTGGAATATTTAAAACTTTGAAATATATGGAAATTTAAATGGTTTATTTAGGAATTCAAATCTGTTTTTGGAATTGATTTGAGAAATTAAAAAGCTAATTTACTTTATAGAGTAATTTATTATTAAACCATCTAACTATTGAAAATTGTGTTTCGAAGCTATGGGTTTAAGACATGTATATTTGAAAGTACAATGATTTTTGAAAAAAGATATATTTGAAATAAAAATGGTGTCATATTGATTTGGGTTTTAAAATAAAAATGATATCGTATTTATGTGGTTTTGAAATGGATGTTTTATTCTAGTTTTAAAAGTATAAACTATTTTGAAAAGACCGCAGTGTTATAATAACGTTTGGTTGTTGAAGTGACCGAGATCGAAAGTTATCATACTCTTTGCCAACTCTGAAAACCACTTTAAAAACCGTGTACGCGATGGATATTCTAGAATGAAGTAGGATGGTGGCGGCTTTTCCTTTGAGGTAAATACGTGGACCCAACTCCCGTGAGTTGGCATAAGGTGGCTAGACAGGAGCGATTCTTAGGCCAATGGGGTAGCACCTTTGATCGGATGCATCCCTTCGATATTATACTTTGACTTTTGAATTTGATTCGGTGGCCGCTTTTGATTTTATTATTTAGGGGTGTGGCTCGAGGTGGGCGGTAGCTGCGGCTATGCGTTACCACCAGCCCGGATAGCAATTGGTATATCTACCCTGGCACTGCCTAGTTGTGCCATGTCACCTACCCTAGTGCGCCTTATACGATTTTGTTTTGTACCATACCTATGGAGTGCCCTCTGACGACGCCCAGTACGGTGGAGATTACGGTACTATATAGACTATGGGAATATATTATGTGTTAAGGGAAATATTGGGTCACTCCTTAATGCTATTTTAAAGTAAGTTTATTTTACTAATAGACACTATTATAATAGCGAAATATTACTACATAGTAAATAGTTTAACAGATCCTTAGGAGTTGTAAATCCCGAGCATATCTTAAGTTACTGCACTCATATTTATTTCTGTTGATTTAACTCACATAAGTATTTTAGTTCTGACTCGAGTGTTTTGTCTTTCAATTCACTCGGGTCAGCCTGAGCATTTCAGGATTCGAATATTTTAGAACTGGAGGACGAAGATGAAGATTGATTACTATTTTCTACTATATTATTCCACTACATCTTTAATTCCGCTGCATTAATTATTATTCTTTGGTATGCTTACTCTGATATATATTGTATAAATAAAATCAAATGTTTTGTAGAACAGCTTCATGAACTGTATATTTGATTATTATATTTTATCGTTCCGCTGCAAGATTCAATTTTTGTTTTTTTCCTTCTCTGCTTTTTCTTATTCACCCCATTACAAATCCTCCTTCCGTATGGTTTGAATTGGCACGTGTGTCGATTTAAACTGTACGCAAAGGTAGGATGTTATATCTGGTATCAGAGCTTTGGTTTAGCGATAAACCTTAGCTTTTTGGGGTTTGACTCTTTATTAATAGGGTAGTAATACCCTAGATGAGTCGCTGAGTGTATATATGAGAGAGCATACTTGTTAGTGATATAAAAAGGTTTTAATATTGTGCTATCTGTTCCATTTTGCATTTATAAATTCTGGTTGGTGCATGGGACGCTATGACATCAGTATGGTTTAAAAGAATAGTTTTGAAGAAATTCTGGAAAGAATAAGTTGTACTCCCCTCTCTGTCACTGGAAAATAATTTCGCTGATGAGTGCACGCATCATCGATGTTCATTTTCGAGTTTTGAAGTGGGAAGGCCACTGTAGTAGTTTACTGCAGATTTGTTTGATAAACCAAATATAAATTTTTAAATTTTTTTAATTGTAATTGGATATATAAATTATAAGTATATATTTATCTCTTATTTTAAAAGATTCTTGGATAAAAAAACCCGGTATATAATTCTCAAGCTCCGTTAATTAATAGTTTCAATTAGTGTAGTGAAATGGAATTTAATTAATAATTGAAACCTCTAATTAAAATAAGAGATTAAATGATAGGTTATAAATGAAATAACAAGAAAGTTGAAATTTATAATCAATAAAAGCAAAGGATATAATTATTGAACCTCTAAATTATTGAATATTAGATTAAATTAAAAGAAATGGGATAAATTTGTATAATTTTCAGTTACATTCTTAAAGCATATATATAACTTACCATACAATAAAAGTTACAATGTTAATAAGAAAATGTAATGGGAAATCTTACAAGTAAAGCTTGAGGTAATGAAAGCATTCAATAAATTTGCTGTTATGAATGAGAATTTAATGTTATAAACTTAAGTATGACTAAAAGGTAAGCACTAAAATAATAAATAATAATTTGTTGTTGTAATTGTTACAAACTTAAGTATAATTGAAATTTATTCTAATAAAATATAATAGAAAGATAAGTAGTATAATAAAAGATTGTAAACTTAAGTACATGCAATTAAGCAGTGAATAAATGAATATAATATAGTAAAAGAGAAAATTTTGAATGAGTAGAAAATGAAAGTTTGCAAGAAATAAATGTAAAGTAAAAAGATAAACCATTATATGAATGAAAAAGAGAAATCAAACAACAAATGTGTGAATGAAATTAAAGGATAGACTAAATCTGTTGTTTGAAATTGTTGTGTTTGTTTTGGTTTATGGTTGTTATGGCAAAGATGCTTTAAAATTGTTTGGATGAATAATGTACTTAGTTTCACCAAAGACTGTTGAGAGAAGGGTACACTTAGTAGTTTATTTTTTCATTCCGTACAATTTAAAGTTTGAACCCGAACAACTATTTGTTTGTTTATGAATGAATGTTGATTTGTGTTGATTTTATGTGATGGTTGTATGCCTTGTTGCAAGTAATTGTTGTTTGTACTGAGTTGTTTTTTTATGGGTGAAGCAACTTTAGATATTTCATTTTATATAATTATTAACTCTTTTAGATTATATAAGTGAAATACAGGTTATGTAAGCAATTGCTACAACATTTGGTTTCATAATGTAAGCGTAAATTGCCCGACAAATAGGTACGTTTTCGGGTTTCGGTTTATAGTGTTATTTTTTTTTTTTGGAATGGGATATATATACTATTTCGGGAAATATGTTGTACGTTGTTATATTTGGTATTATATTTTCTCCGGAGCCTTTCCGTACATAGGAGACTCCGCCAAAATTTTCCATAAATTTTGGACTTAGAATTTTTTTGAAAATGTTTTCCAAATCTATTAATTTGAGTATAAAATGATTTAAAGGTTATAAATTGGTATATTTTATCTAAATTAATTAATTTTGTAAATTTAATTGTTTATAAAGTTAATGTTTGGAATAAGATATATTGATTTCTTAATTCTTCTTTTTCCTTTTCGGGGACGAAAAGTTTTGAGTGGAGGAGAGTGTAACGTCCCGTGAATTTCGTTAATTAAAATTTTCATATTATTAAGATTTTGGAATTAAATTTATAAAGAAATATAATTGTTATAATTTGTAATGAAGTAAATGTTAAAAATTAACCTATGAAATATTATATTGATTAAAATAGACTTAATTAAAAAGGTTGAATTGAATAAATCCTATTTATTGGAACCTAATTTATTGGTATGCAAATTTATAACAAATGAGTAATTGCAAGAAACTGAAATTTGAATAGAATTCTAATGAATGAAAGTAGTGAAAGGTTTTACCTGGATGTAATTGTATATGAGAAATAAAGGAAAGTATTAAATGGATTAATGTAATAAAACATTGTTAGCGGTATTTGATTGTAAATTAAGGAAACGTGTTAATGCAAGTTAACGTTTAATGAACTTGAATGAACGTTCCAATTTAATTAAAATACAAATATTAGGACTTAGCTCTAAATGGAATATAATAAGAACAAATGCAATTATTGTATTTATGGGTGGAATACTATATTGATTTATTTGTAACCGAATGTAAATTTATGCAATTATGTTAATGTAAGTTATAAATAATTAATTTAGCACAATCCTAATTAATTGAAATAACTGTAAGGTCATAGTTTGTTGTATCTAGTAAATTTGGAAATTTAATTCCAGTAAATGTAATAAAGTATTAAAAATGTATTTTGTAACAACCCGGTATTTCGTATCGATTAATGATCATCTTTGGACAATAACTTTTCCTAACTAATTTCCTATTGAAGTTTTCAAATTTTGAATTCCAATTCCTTTACAAATTTTTAGTGAGATTTACGGGCTTTGAGAAATTAACTAGTGGTCCATTTTTATTTAGGCCGTGGTAATCTCCTTAGCTAATAACCTGTTCCTTTACCATTTTTCATTTTTTTTTCGTTCGTAACCCTAAGTAAAACGAACGAGAGTAAAAATGGCGGCTGCTCGTGTCGTTCGTTCTTCTTCGACCGAGAGTAGGGCATTTTCACAATCAAAGGCGTCGTCTTCAGTTCGATCGAGTTCAACCTCGTTGGAGCCTTCGCACGTCTTCTTCGGCAGCTAGGGTTTTTGGGAAGCGGCGATTCAAAGCTTCGATTGCTTCGGTTTGGCAAAGGTGAGTACTTTATAGTACTCACATCTAATTAGACCTAGTTCGATTTCGTTTTGCGTAATTTTGTTATCGGGTTTCGACTTCGACTTGATTTTTGTTCGTGGTTGATCCATTACTGCCTCGAGTTGATTGTTGGGGCTGTTTAAATTGATTAGGCTTGATTCGTTCGACTCCTTGTTTAACTTGGATTCGATTTCGAGTACTTTTCCATGGTCTCGTAGTATGGTTGTACTGTCTTTGACTTTAAATTTGTTTTGTGAATTTCTCTGTACTGTTGAACTTCGTTCATCTTGTAGCCCTCGTCTTTGGCCATCTTCTCTGGTCTCCACTTGAACATTGCATTGTTGAATATGATGTTGTCTGGTTGTTCGAACTTGTTCATGTGATTCCTCTTTGCCCTGCCATTCACAGTTTACATTGTAGTTGCAATTGTTCATCTCGACTTGTTCTTGTACACTGCATAGTGTGGTCTGTTGGTTATGTTGCATGAGTTACTTGAAATTGTAGTCATTGGTCTTTGCATACTAGCTTCTTGCATCACTTGAGAATGCACTTGTATTGTTTCTGGCTAAGTATATACGCCTGGATCTTGATATAGTTACCTGTTATCACATGTTGTTGTGGTTGTTGCTTCACCATACTTAAGTTTGAAACTGGGATCCTATCTATAAGATATGCCTTTCATCATTTACCTGTTGCATTATTGACATGATGCTCGACTGTTGCATTCCTTAAGGCTCTACCTGAGGCTTGCATGCTAGTTGCTTTGGGACAGTTTCATTTGAAGTTGTAGCTTGCACATTGGTGGTTTGCATTGAGCATTTAGTGTACTTGCAATTTTTGGGTTTCATTGAAGCAATATATCTTTTCTCTTTACTTCAGTACTGATAGTTGTAGATGTATATTGCCAGTAGCACTATAGTTTCAAGTTTTACGTTTGCAGGTTGCCAGTTGCATTTCATTGTTGCCCAGTCACTATTATATGCTGTCACTACATTTTGTTACCACCGCATACTTTTTAATGTTGCATATAAATTCCATATTACCACTGTAACCTGTATGATATGGTTTGCATTTGAGTAACACTTGGTTCAATTAAATTTGGTGATTCACTGGTTACTGCTTACAAATTCATCATGTAGAACACTATTCTATATGTTCCCTTCATGCTACATTACTATTTGGTGGCACGTGAGTTTGCATTCATATTAGCCACTGATGCATTCATTTGTACATCATTGTTTGCCTCTTACATTGTCTTGTACATGTAACATTGGCTTGCCTTGGTGCCTTGTCGCTGTCCTTAATATTGAGCTGGTTCGTACCTGTAGCTCGAGTTTCACATGTGCACTTGCTCATTTGGGTTGTGCGGTTTCTTGTTGCACTTCTGATTCTTTTTGCCACGTGTAGTTGGTTATGTACATTCACTTGTGTACATATCTTACATTCACTTGTGTACATATCTTACATTCATTGGGTACGTTACCACTTTTGTGGCAGGGCAGTGCACGCAAGCGTGAACTGCAGCCACACGGTATTCAATGGGTACATCATCACTGTAGTGGCAAGGCAGTGCACGCAAGCATGAACTGCAGCCACACGGCATGGTTTTATGATATCTATCTTGTTTTGATTAATTGATCTTTTGCATATTCCATATGCTGTAGTGGCGAGGCAGTGCACGCGTGCGTGTACTGCAGCCCTACTCGACTTAATATTTTAATTGATATTTACATGTTTTGAACTGTTTTGTTTATTTCAATTCAATATTCTGAATTGCATTCTGATTTGGTTTAATTACTGTCATCTATTCATTACTTTATTATTATTTCTTCTGTGCACTAATAACTGAGTTAGAATTAGACTGACCCGAGTATTATTTTCTTTTGAATTTAATACTCGGGCCAGACCGAGTATTTCAGGTTGTAGATATTCTACTTTGGGTTGCTGCTAGAGCTATGAAGTTCTTTCATATCTTTTGGAGTAGTCGTCGTCATTTGTAGTAGTCTGTAAAATTGTATAGGAAGATATGTATTCATGTATATTAAATACGTTAATGTACTTGTATATGTAACTTCCTTAGTCGACTGTTGTAGTTGTATCATATGTACCGTGTCATATGTATTGTAACCGACATCAGTTATTGTATATATGAGACTTTCTGTTTGATTTGTGTTCCGCATTATATTATCTGTGTGATATTTTATATTTACTGTTCTAAACTATTACGAACCATCGTAGTTCGTTTTATACTGGAATTGGGGTATGTCGATGGGAGAAAATAAATCAGAGATGAAAAATGAAAGAAAATATATTTATATACCACTCCCATTGAGATAACCAATACTGGTATAAGGCCTAACTATTGATGGTCGCTCCTCAACAGCCTTATTCTCCGTGCTAGTCGACAGCACTACACCGTAGTGTTCTTTGCTAGCGTGGGTATAGAGGTGGGGCGTCACAGCTTGGTATCAGAGTCTGGAGTTTAGAACAAATATAAAACGTAACTTAGATAGTACATGTGTTACAACTATTTGTCGATGTTTTATCTCACATTTTTATCTAAAATCATTTTTAATTTGTTAGGTATGAATTCCTAACTCTTATTCATGAGCATTGCTGCTATTCTCCATTGCACATGCTCATTTGAGTTTGCACTGCTAATTATCATTGTGTATAAGCTCTACCAAGTTGCATATTGCTGCAACTCGTACCATTTCAATTTGAACTCGCATTGTTTATTCGAACTGTTGTATATATGCATTCTTATCTCTAATTCGTGTACTTAATGCAGTCTCCATACAATTGGGTTTCGGGTATCAATTTTTGAGACATATTGCATTTCAATTGTCGACTCTGTCTGTTTACCCATGGTTTGTTAGCTTTCATGTGCCTCTCTCTGATAGTTTTAAAATTTCTTTGGTATAAAAGAAATTGTCTTGGACTTTGCCTGGTCGATATCGACATTGACTTGACTTTTACTTTTGCTAAAGTCATTCATGCATTTGTGCTCGTTTTGCTTCGTTTTTCCAATTGTTGATCGATTCTTCTTTTCGGATTAGTTGTTATCACTTTTGTCGACTTTGATAACTTCTATTTCAGGAATTTTTGGGTATTCCTACTTTGATGGATTGGAATCGAATTCTTCGGATTTTATTCACGTCTTCGAATGTGAATCTTAGTGAATTGATTTGGTTTTCGAATTTAATCGATTCTTGATTAATTCCCGATTTGTTGCTATCATTTATTAGCAACTTTGATGACCTTTTCTTCGGGATTTTAGTGAACATACCTTTCGATGAATTCGGTATCAATTTCTTTGGATTCTACTCACGTCTTCGTATGTGAAATTCTTGTGATTGATTGTTTCTACAATCATTTTTATGATTTGTCACTTTAAAAATATAAAGGTTTTCTATACTAGTAGTAAATATCAAAACTCTTTTATCAAAATGTTTTTAACTCTATTTTCAATATCAAACTCTTTTCCTAAACCGTTTTTCAATCTGCTAGTATATACAAGCCTTTACCTCACTCGGATGAGAAATCTAATTAAACGGCTTAGTAAAACAAGTGGTATGAAACGCTTGCGTTCACTTCGTCGGTTAATTCTTGGACTTGATCGATTGAACCTCATGTGACAATTTTCTAGTGAAGATTTACAATTTGTTCGTAAATATTTAAGTTAAGCAAGTGGTTATGGGACATGAAGCTAAACTTTTATATTTACTAACTTAGTGTAATTGACACTTCTCGTTGATCATGACGATCATTTTTAAGGTTAGACTAGGCCTCATCGGTGTGATTTCGTCTCACACATATCTCTTGGGCTTTGGGGATTGTCTAGACACCATTTGTGTGATTTCGTTCACACATACCTTTTCGGTTAGACTAGGCCTCATCGGTGTGATTTCGTCTCTCTCATATCTCTTGGGCTTTGAGGTTTGTCTAGACACCATTTGTGTGATTTCATTCACACATACTTTCTTTTTGTTTGCGAGGTTAAACTAGACGCCACTTGTGTGATTCCCCTCACACATACCTTTTTGAATTTTGGTTAGTCTAGACCTCAATCTGTGTGATTTCGACTCACACATGTGGGGTAGCGCCCCACGGTCTTCGGACCATTCGTGTGTCAAAATTAATGGCTTGCAACCATGAGATAGCGTCTCGTTATGCGTTGCACATGTTGGTGATTTTCATGCTCACGTGTAGGTGAGATTCCGTGCTCCCGTTCTCGCTTTGCGTTGCACGTGTTGATGATTTTTCATGCTCGCGTGTAGGTGAGATTCCGTGCTCCCGTTCTCGCTTTGCATTGCACGTGTTGGTGATTTTCATGCTCACGTGTAGGTGAGATTCCGTACTCCCGTTATCGCTTTGCATTGCACGTGTTGGTGAGTTTTCATGCTCGCATGTAGGTGAGTTTTCGTGCTCCCGTTCTCGTTATGCGTTGCACGTGCTGATGAATTTTCATGCTCGCATGTAGGTGAGTTTTCGTGCTCCCGTTCTCGCTTTGCGTTACATGTGCTGATGAGTTTTCATGCTCGCGTGTAGGTGAGTTTTCGTGCTCCCGTTCTCGTTATGCGTTACATGTGTTGATGAATTTTCATGCTCGCGTGTAGGTGAGTTTTCATACTCTGTTCGAGTTTTCATACTCCGTTCGAGTTTTCATACTCTGTTCTAGTTTTCATACTCCGTTCGAGTTTTCATACTCCGTTCGAGTTTTCATACTCCGTTCGAGTTTTCATACTCCGTTCGAGTTTTCATACTCCGTTCGAGTTTTCATACTCCGTTCGAGTTTTCATACTCCGTTCGAGTTTTCATACTCCGTTCGAGTTTTCATACTCCGTTCGAGTTTTCATACTCCGTTCGAGTTTTCATACTCCGTTCGAGTTTTCATAATCCGTTCGAGTTTTCATAATCCGTTCGAGTTTTCATACTCTGTTCGAGTTTTCATACTCTGTTCGAGTTTTCATACTCCGTTTGAGTTTTCATACTTTGTTCGAGTTTTCATACTCTCATTTGAGTTTTCATACTCTGTTCGAGTTTTCATACTCCGTTCGAGTTTTCATACTCTCATTCGAGTTTTCATACTCCCGTCCGAGTTTTCATACTCTTATTTTGTGATTTCTGGATTTCTTGTGTAGATTCCTAGAATTTGTGCTTCACCAATTTTCGTGATTTCTATTGATAAATTTTATCAATTCTTGTGCATTGGTGAATTCGTGTGTCATTGACTTGTTATGAGTACAAATTTAGGGTATGATATCCCTTTCTATCTTTGAGAAGATTCTTGTGACACTTTTGATGAATGAAAATCCACTTATCGAAGTTGCTACTGATATCGCTGTTTTAATCGCGTGTTTTAAAAAATTGTTTCAAAAAAAAAAAATCGTTTTCAAAATTTTTATAGTTTACGCTTTCAAAAGAATGAGGAAGCGATTTAAACGTTTCAGCAAAATCGAGGACTATGACCCCTTTCTTTTACTGATTCGTTTAATTCCGGACTTGTCCGTTTGAGGGTGAAAATTTGTAAATTCCTTTTATAAAATTAAGAGAATATTTTGTGATTGTATTGCCCATTGAGTGCTTTAAGAATTCTGGTCGATGCGCTTGATCAACGTTATCGATAGGAATCTCCTAGACGCTTTGATGAGACAATCAGACACAATAAATTGAATTTTTAAAATGTAAATTTTCTGAAAAGATAATTACATAAACTAAATTGTAAATTTCGAAAGTTTTAGCTTTTCGGGAAAGAATACTATTTAAAACAACTCTTTTCCGACACTTCTATTCTTGTGATTCCCGTGGGAACCAAGACTTTATCGTTTGTACCAATGCTAATCGTGTTGGTTTCCATACCATTCTCTTACAGAAGAGAACGTGCTGTCTCTTGTGTTTCTAAATCATTAATGCCTATTGAGACTAGATATGCTACTCATGATCTAGTGCTCTTGGCTATTGATTTCGTTCTTCAGAATTTGGCACCATTATTTTTGGGTGAGAAATTTGTTCTCTACCCTGATCATGAATCTTGGGAATATTTATTTTCTCATAAGGAACATGATTTGCGTCAACCATGTTGACTCGAGTTTCTTATATATCTCATGATCTTGATATTATTTACCACTCCCGGATGGGAAATCGTGTTGCCGATACACTTGTTCGTTGGCAACATGTGGTTGTTTCTTTGATGATGTCCAAATGGAATCATCTTTTTACCAAGTTCATCGGACGTTTCGATGTACTTCATTTTATTGAGCTTCGTCTCATTCCTTTTAGGGACTTACGTCTCTTTTATGTTGATCAGTTCATTGGACGTACCGTTTTTGTACTACGTCGGCGTTCCGAATTAATGAAGCTTTGATTCATCTGGCGTATCGTTATTGTACTACGCTGTTGTTTCAAATTATTCGTGTTTCACCTATGAAAGGTGTTGTGCGTTTCAGTCGGTCGGGAAAGTTAGTGCCTCGATATATTGGGCCATTTCCTATCACTGAACGTATTGGTTTCTTGGCTTATCGCCTCTTATTACCGGCTCAATTTTCTGCTATTCATGATGTTTTCCACGTCTTCCAATTACGGAAATGCCTTAGGGATTTCCGATTTCTATTCTTGAGCAACCTTATATTCACATCATTGCTTCGGGGGTATAGCACCTTCGAAATAAAGATGTTTCTCTTGTGGAGATTCTCAATGGTTCTCAAATTCTATGGACTTCTCTTAGGAATCTAGAGAATTCATCGAGCAAACACGTTCAGGCTTTCTCTTTCATGCTTTATATGGTGAACTTTCTATTTCTAATTTCTTCATCTTGTGATGATGTTCTTTATGGTTGTTACCATTTGTCCATTTATTCCTTATGATTGCGAGGACGCAATTTCTTTAACGAGGGGAGTCTCTAACAACCCGGTATTTCGTATTGATTAATGATCGTCTTTGGACGATAACTTTTCCTAACTAATTTCCTATTGATGTTTTTAAATTTTGAATTCCAATTCCTTTACAAATTTTTAGTGAGATTTACGGGCTTTGAGAAATTAACTAGTGGTCCATTTTTATTTGGGCCGTGGTAATCTCCTTAGCTAATAACCCGTTCCTTTACCATTTTTCATTTTTTTTCGTTCGTAACCCAAAGTAAAATGAACGAGAGTAAAAATGGCGGCTGCTCGTGTCGTTCGTTCTTCTTCGACCGAGAGTAGGGCATTTTCACAATCAAAGGCGTCGTCTTCAGTTCGATCGAGTTCAACCTCGTTGGAGCCTTCGCACGTCTTCTTCGGCAGCTAGGGTTTTTGGGAAGCGGCGATTCAAAGCTTCGATTGCTTCGATTTGGCAAAGGTGAGTACTTTATATTACTCACATCTAATTAGACCTAGTTCGATTTCGTTTTGCGTAATTTTTTTTTCGGGTTTCGACTTCGACTTGACTTTTTTTCGTGGTTGATCCATTACTGCCTCGAGTTGATTGTTGGGGCTGTTTAAATTAATTAGGCTTGATTCGTTCGACTCCTTGTTTAACTTGGATTCGATTTCGAGTACTTTTCCATGGTCTCGTAGTATGGTTGTACTGTCTTTGACTTTAAATTTGTTTTGTGAATTTCTCTGTATTGTTGAACTTCGTTCATCTTGTAGCCCTCGTCTTTGGCCATCTTCTCTGGTCTCCACTTGAACATTGCATTGTTGAATATGATGTTGTCTGGTTGTTCAAACTTGTTCATGTGATTCCTCTTTGCCCTGCCATTCACAGTTTACATTGTAGTTGCAATTGTTCATCTCGACTTGTTCTTGTACACTGCATAGTGTGTTCTGTTGGTTATGTTGCATGATTTACTTGAAATTGTAGTCATTGGTCTTTGCATACTAGCTTCTTGCATCACTTGAGAATGCACTTGTATTGTTTCTGGCTAAGTATATACGCCTGGATCTTGATATAGTTACCTGTTATCACGTGTTGTTGTGGTTGTTGCTTCACCATACTTAAGTTTGAAACTGGGATCCTATCTATAAGATATGCCTTTCATCATTTACCTGTTGCATTATTGACATGATGCTCGACTGTTGCATTCCTTAAGGCTCTACCTGAGGCTCTCATGCTAGTTGCTTTGGGACAGTTTCATTTGAAGTTGTAGCTTGCACATTGGTGGTTTGCATTGAGCATTTAGTGTACTTGCAATTTTTGGGTTTCATTGAAGCAATATATCTTTTCTCTTTACTTCAGTACTGATAGTTGTAGATGTATATTGCCAGTAGCACTATAGTTTCAAGTTTTACGTTTGCAGGTTGCCAGTTGCATTTCATTGTTGCCCAGTCACTATTATATGCTGTCCCTACATTTTGTTACCACCGCATACTTTTTAATGTTGCATATAAATTCCATATTACCACTGTAACCTGTATGATATGGTTTGCGTTTGAGTAACACTTGGTTCAATTAAATTTGGTGATTCACTGGTTACTGCTTACAAATTCATCATGTAGAACACTATTCTATATGTTCCCTTCATGCTACATTACTATTTGGTGGCACGTGAGTTTGCATTCATATTAGCCACTGATGCATTCATTTGTACATCATTGTTTGCCTCTTACATTGTCTTGTACATGTAACATTGGCTTGCCTTGGTGCCTTGTCGCTGTCCTTAATATTGAGCTGGTTCGTACCTGTAGCTCGAGTTTCACATGTGCACTTGCTCATTTGGGTTGTGCGGTTTCTCGTTGCACTTCTGATTCTTTTTGCCACGTGCAGTTGGTTATGTACATTCACTTGTGTACATATCTTACATTCACTTGTGTACATATCTTACATTCATTGGGTACGTTATCACTGTTGTGGCAGGGCAGTGCACGCAAGCGTGAACTGCAGCCACACGGTATTCAATGGGTACATCATCACTGTAGTAGCAAGGCAGTGCACGCAAGCGTGAACTGCAGCCACACGGTATGGTTTTATGATATCTATCTTGTTTTGATTAATTGGTCTTTTGCATATTCCATATGCTGTAGTGGCGAGGCAGTGCACGCGTGCGTGTACTGCAGCCCTACTCGACTTAATATTTTAATTGATATTTAAATGTTTTGAACTGTTTTGTTTATTTCAATTCAATATTCTGAATTGCATTCTGATTTGGTTTAATTACTGTCGTCTATTCATTACTTTATTATTATTGCTTCTGTGCACTAATAACTGAGTTTGAATTAGACTGACCCGAGTATTATTTTCTTTTGAATTTAATACTCGGGTCAGACCGAGTATTTCAGGTTGTAGATATTCTGCTTTGGGTTGCTGCTAGAGCTATGAAGTTCTTTCATATCTTTTGGAGTAGTCGTCGTCATTTGTAGTAGTCTGTAAAATTGTATAGGAAGATATGTATTCATGTATATTAAATACGTTAATGTACTTGTATATGTAACTTCCTTAGTCGACTGTTGTAGTTGTATCATATGTACCGTGTCATATGTATTGTAACCGACATCAGTTATTGTATATATGAGACTTTCTGTTTGATTTGTGTTCCGCATTATATTATCTGTGTGATATTTTATATTTACTGTTCTAAACTATTACGAACCATCGTAGTTCGTTTTATACTGGAATTGGGGTATGTCGATGGGAGAAAATAAATCAGAGATGAAAAATGAAAGAAAATATATTTATATACCACTCCCATTGAGATAACCAATACTAGTACAAGGCCTAACTATTGATGGTCGCTCCTCAACACCCTTATTCTCCGTGCTAGTCGACAACACTACACCGTAGTGTTCTTTGCTAGCGTGGGTATAGAGGTGGGGCGTCACATATTTTGTTTCATAAGATAGTATAAAGAAACGTAAACTTGTGATCTACGTATGAAATAATAACCAAAATAAGGGAAATAGTGTTAATGTAAGTAAAGTTGTAACAAATTGGTTTGCTAAATCAAAATTTGGATATCAATAATGTAATGTTTATGAGAATTAATGCAAGGGCTGAAGGTAGGTATGTAATAAATAAATAGAAACGGGAAATTTTTCACAAGTAATAAATTGGGTAAAAAGGGAATGGAACTAAGGTTTGGTTTTAAAACCTTAATTTATGTGGGTAACTAATAAGATTTCACATTTGAAACATAGCCATTAATACAAATAAAGAAAAAGAGGCAATAGTGTAAAACTTTAATCATTTACCCATTCAGGTAATGCATTGAATTTGGTCTAAATCAAATTTAAACATTTGGTTGTTAATAATAGCTTATGAGTGAAATAAACGTTAAAGGGTAACAAGTATTGTAAGTTAACCTTTTAGACAAGTATATTAAATTATAACTCGTAATCAATTGCAATAAATATAAACAAATTTTTACAATAACGTTAATTTAAGTAATTCTTGAAAATAATGATAATTCCATTTATAATATGACTATTGGTTGTGGTAAAGATTGTAAATCAAGATTTGTTGATTTATTTGAATGAATTTAAAGTATAAAACCAAGTAAATAATTAATGGAGAATATGAATAATAATTAATGTATGTTTTTGGAAAATACAGTAAAATTGGAATAATGTTTTGCAATTGAAATAAAGATGAAAATAGAAATGGAATATAGCTTTATTAATTTATTGGAATTTAAAATTTAATGAAAGGATTAAATTGCAATTAAATGGATTTAATATTTAAAATGGGAATTTAGATGAAATGTGAGGATATTAATGTAAGTAGTTTCGAATCCAATGTTAAATCCATCTATTTAACAATAATGAATGGAAAAATGATTTGTTAGTTTAATTTAATAGAAAGTTTGGAAATTTAATTTATAATTTTTGAATTTGAATGAAACTGAGGAAAATACTAAATCGATAAGATAATCAACTTTAAATTGACTTTTAATTTGTTTAAAACATTGAAACTGATTGAGAAATACAAAAGTGATAAAATTTGTCAATTTTAAGATTTAAAATTTAAAATTGGATTTAATTAATTAATTGTTAATTTATTTAATTAATGGAAAAATAGCAATTTTGGCCATTGACTCGGATTTCGAAGAAACCAGTTTCATCGGATCCGTAACAGTGAATTATTGTAGGATTTCAAGTTTCGTAGCGATCGGACTTGTCGTTCGATCGTACAGACTCGAAATGCCTTAAAATAAATGAAATTGAAATCAATTGAAATTAATTTGAAAAATATTGATTTTGGCATAACTTCTTTATACGATGAAATTTGGACTTGAAACTTGTTCCATCGCATTTAGAATATTTAAAAACACATATTTTGATATATGGGTTGACCCAATTCGTTCCGGAGTCAGAACGGGCTTTTTGGGCCACTTCGTCGTTAGCTCATACATCTATTTTATCTGATCCATTCTATTTCAAATCTATCTATAAATATGTTTTTATAAACCCTAACTTCCCTCATTCTCATTTGTCTGTACGTTCATCTTCTTCTCAACTCCTCCTTTCCAATGGCAGACAAACGAATTCTAAATCCAAAAACAAATCAAATTCAAAATCAAAGCTAAAATTTCAAACTCAGAAAAATTTGAAAAAAATATATGTTGAAGCTGTTGACTCTCGTAATTCACTGGTGGTGTTCGTTTTTCGATTTAGATTATCGTTTGATTGGAAATTGTGTTTTAATTATCGTTCGTCCATATGGTTCAAATCAACGACGACGGATAATCGAATGGATGATACCGTGCGGTGGAGAGTCTCGAGTTGGACGCATCAGAGTTGTTCGTTTGATCGATTAACGATTGGATTGCGCCCAAAAATTCATTAGGGTTTGATGATAAAGTGGCGGCTATGGCAATTTGGGGATCGCACGGCGGTTAAGGGGGGGTCTCGTGGCCGTGGGGGGAGGCTTGAGCGGCGCGGCGATGTCTGGGAGGTCGGCCAGTTTCAGGCGCACGTGCGATCGAGGTTTTTGGCATAGCAGTTTGCGAGTTGTAAGGGTTTCGAAGCTTTCTGGACGCTGGGTTGTTTCATGGGAGAAGAGGCGTACGTGGCACCACATGGTAATTGTGATATTTGTTTTATTTAAAAAATTTTAATTTCAATTATTCTAACTATCGTATCTGTCACATACGAACTCGGTTTTACACGCGGTTTTCTCCGCTAGGTTCATATTGGGATTTCGAACATTTTGGTGCTTGTTTGGACGAATTCTGAGACTGTCAAATTTCTGGGTTTAAATTGAATTTAAATTCAATTTAAAATTCAAAAGGTGAGTGTTTTAACCCACTCACAACTTCTTAAATTTTTTATGTTCGTTAAATTGATATATGATGTGATTTGAAATTTATTTATGATTGTTTGGCATATTTTACTCATCATCCCAGTAAAATTTAATTATTTAATTTAATTGTTACTTAATTATTCATTGTATATTAACTACCAGTTAAATTGTTATTTATTTATTGCATATAAACTGCCAGTTAAACAGATATAATTTATTTTGAATATAAATTGATAGTTGATGCCTATTATTTATCACCTGTTATATATTGATGTATTGTTTGAATTTGGATGATGATTGCGATAAATGGTTGATGGTTGATATTGGATGAATGGATGCCGTATTTTATATTATTATAAACTGCAAGTTATTGTGCATTTTCACCTCAGTCAGGATTGCGATTTGAAATGATATATAACCGTAATTTTTATTTTTGAATTACGGAATGAAATGATAAATATATGTATCACTTGACCATAGGATAGAAAATTTTATACAGACACCGCGGTATATATATAAAAATATTTTGAAATGATTTTCTATGGTTTTGTAAAGAAATATATATATGGTTCTATGAGATATTGATTTCGAATATTTGATAAAGGTTATTTTATATATAGTCAAATTCTTGGTTTTAAGCTATGTATAAAATTGTTTAAAGTATGAAGTAAGTTTAATAATAAATTTGATTTTATTAAAATATATTATGGATAAGTGTTTACTTAAATTATATTCTAATATAGAGTTTATATTGATTTTTATAAATCAAAGTTGAGAAGATAGTTTTGAAATTGATTTGAGATTTTATTTAATTAAGATCTTATTGAAATTTAGATTTAAAAAGAATACGGTGTTATACCTAAATTCGGGTTTAAGATGATTTAAATGAATATATCTAGTCTAAAAAATTGAGGAATATTCAATTATTGAATTTGAAAGTTTCATTTAAAGGATACTGGATTTATTAAGTAAGTATTTCAAAAGTGAATAATAGTAAAGTGAATTTGGCACATATATATGAATTAAAAATTTAGTTTTGAAATGGTGGAATATTTAAAACTTTGAAATATGTGGAAATTTAAATGGTTTATTTGGAAATTCAAATATGTTTTGGGAAGTGATTTGAGAAATTAAAAAGCTAATTTACTTTATAAAGTAATTTATTATTAAACCATCTAAGTATTGAAAATTGTGTTTCAAAGCTATGGGTTTAAGGTATATATATTTGAAAGTACTATGATTTTTGAAAAAAGATATATTTGAAATAAAAATGATATCATATTGATTTGGGTTTTAAAATAGAAATGATATCGTATTTATACTGTTTTGAAATGGATATTTTATTCTGGTTTTAAAAGTATAAACTATTTTGAAAAGCCCGCGGTGTTATAATAACGTTTGGTTGTTAAAGAGACCGGGATCGGAAGTTGTCATACTCTTTGCCAACTCCAAAAACCACTTTAACAACCGTGTACTCGGTGGAGATTCAAACGAAGTAGGATGGTAGCAGCGTTTCCTTTGAGGTAAATACGTGGATCTGACTCCCGTGAGTTGGCATAAGGTGGCTAAAACAGGAGCGATTCTCGGGCCAATGAGGTAGCACCTTTGATCGGACACATCCCTTCGATATTATACTTTGACTTTTGGATTTGATTCGGTGGCCACTTTCGATTTTTTATTTATTTAGGGGTGTGGCTCGAGGTGGGCGATAGCTGCGGCTATGCGTTACCACCAGCCCGGATAGCAATTGGTATATCTACCCTGGCACTACCTAGTTGTGCCGTGTCACCTACCCTAGCGCGCCTTATACGATTTTGTTTTGTACCATACCTATGGAGTGCCCTCTGACGATGCCCGGTACGGGGGTATTACGGTACTGTATAGACTATGGGAATATATTATATGTTAAGGGGAATACTGGGTCACTCCTTAAAGCTATTTTAAAGTAAGTTTATTTTACTAATAGACACTATTATAATAGCAAAATATTACTACATAGTAAATAGTTTAACAGATCCGTAGGAGATGTAAAAACCCGAGCATCTCTTAAGTTACTACTCTCATATTTATTTCTGTTGATTTAACTCACATAAGATATTTTAGTTCTGACTCGAGTGTTTTGTCTTTCAATTCGCTCGGGTGAGCCTAAGCATTTCAGGACTTGAAGATTTTAGCACTGGATGACGAAGACGAAGATTTGTATTACTATTTTCTACTATATTATTCAACTACATCTTTAATTCCGCCGCATTAATTATTATTCTCTGGTATGTGTACTATTATATGTATTGTATAAATAAAATCAAATGTTTTGTAAAACAGCTTCATGAACTGTATATTTGATTATTATATTTTATCGTTCCGTTGTAAGATTCTATTTTTGTTTTTTTTCCTTCTCTGTTTTTTCTTAATCACCCCATAACAAATCCGCCCTTTCGTATGGTTTGAATTGGCACGTGTGTCGATTTAAACTGTACGAAAAGGCGGATGTTACAATTAACTTTTTATTTCATTTATAAGTTTATTGCTTACAACAGTGCTACCATTAGTTTCATAACACTAATTCATTCCATATCCATTAATTATACATTATTTTATTAGTAAGTCCACATTTTAAATTATTAATTTACCATTTATATCCCATTTTAAATTAATACACACATTAATTAAGATTTAAATCAAATTAATCATTTTATCTTGGTTCCATTCTTTTATTACATCAACTATCACTTTATGAATAAAATTAGCATTTCTTATTCATTTTGTTACATTCACTATCTCCGTTATTGTCTTAAACTTGCTAATGTAACATTAAAGTTCATTTAATTATAATTGATTACCCAATTTAATTTAATAGACCAATTAAACAGGTAACTTATAACAATCGTTATCATAACTTTTAATTTAACATATGAATTCACTATTCATAAACAATTGTTACAATTCTTATATAAATTGATTTTATTGAATTACTATTTGTTATTATTAATTCATTTATTAATTAAATATTTACATTTTTTTTCTTATATAAAATTTATTACCAAATTCCTATTTACAATCAATTATAACCCAAATAGTTGTTTCGATCAATTGGGATTGCATTGAACTTATTATTTATTACCTTGCTTTAACATTATTACCTAAATTTACGTTCAGTTACTATTAATCAATATATTATTCATTGGTTAAACCCAACACTTACTTCATTTACTTATTTTAAATTTTAAAACTGGGTGCAACCATTTACATTATTTCATTTAATTGCAATTTCATTCAAATAGTTAATAATTAACTTTGGTTAACCTTGTTACTTTTCATTTAAGTTATTATCTCCTTATTAATTAACAAAATTTTCATTCTTTCAATATTAAATTACCAAAACTTTATCAAATTAACAAATTTAAATCAATGAAATTTACAGGTCGTTACACCGTTAGCTTTTAGTAATAGGCTGCTTCAAGCTTTCTTAAAGTTTACTTATCAAATTTGCACTAAATATATGTCTCAGTATGGTTTCAAGAGGTTATCACCTAAAACATATCCATCTACATGACAATCATATTACTAAGACCGGGCTATATTTCCGCAAATGCAATTATTGCATATTGTAAGTGCACTATTATGATGAAATCACACACATTACCAAACAGAATAAAGTAATTTGCATGAAATTTGATGTCGTTGATTGCTTAGATGTTTTATAGATCTCTTTTACAATGAAGCTAATAAAATAAATTGAATATTTGCAATTTATTTGTTCTATGGTAACTTTTATTTCCATCAACGGTTTCTTTCTTTTGATCTACAATGTAATTCCATTAAATTTGCGCACAAATTATCTGTAAGTTAACTCGTATGTGGATTAACTGAACGAAAATGTTATTCTGATTTTTATTTATTTATTTACTCTTTTACTTTGTTATGTATAATTATATTCTCGTACTTGGGGAATACAAAGTCTGTACACTTGATTACACTTTTATTGTATATATAAAAACTTAAATCCATACTCTGTCTATTGCAAATAGAATACATTATATTACTATATCTTTGCGACTAAAAAAAATTAGAAGATGCCGGACCATCTACATACGCTTATAAGCTTGAATCATTTTCACAGCTGTATATACTTTATTCACTCTCTTTCAAATTGTATACAAACATAGCAACAAACCATTATGTGGAAAATATATAAATTTTAATGTCCAAACCGCAGTTAAACTGTATTCTACTTTTCAGCCATCACACATCAACTAGAAAAAAAATCAAAAACAAAAGAAACAACTACCCCACAAAATTTCCTATAGTTTTGCATCGTTAGTTAGTTCATTGTTCAAATGGAACACCTAAATCATATACAAAAAATTGTGTGCTCTTCAATCTCATAAGTACATTATCACTTACAAAAAAATTTGTACCTTATTATTTCTAATTGCAAATGTGCAATCCCATTCTAGTATTTGGTGTTCTCAACATGGTATATCACTAATTTATAAGAACCCGTAAATTTCGGTAATTAAATTTTGTTGATTTAATAAGATTTTGTGTGTTAATAATTGGAAGAAATAAAAAAATTTAACTTAATAATGAAATGAATACTAAAATGAAATGAAACAATGTTAATTAAAGCTAATTATTATCAATTTGAATGAAATTCCAATAAATGAAATAATGTAAATGTTATACTTGGTTATAAATTGAATAATAATAAACCCTTACAAGTGTGATAAAAAGTAAAAAAGGAAACAAGTATTATGTGTTACCTATTTACATAACCTGTTAAAATTAAATTTGAAATGAATTGCAATTTATTTCACTTAATAATTGCATTTAATGTAGATTAAATTGGTAAATTGAAGAATGTTAATTCAATAGGATATAATATAACCGATGTTAACTCTATTCCTAATATGATAATTGAGCGAATAGGAAGAATTGAAATCAAGGCTGATTAATTTATTAGGATTTTAGCTATAATGAAATGATTTATTGGAATTAAATATAATTAAACATTACATTAATGAGAATTTAGACAATAACTGCAATCTGTAATGTAATAAAATATATATAAATGCAAATTATATTCATAAGGCAACGACTGATTTAATAAAGGATTGGAATCAAGATAGATAAATCATTTGGGATCTTAAATTTTAATTAATGTATAAATTTGACAAAATATACGGGAATATAATAGTTAATACAAATATAAATGGGAACTGGAGAACATTAATGTAATGAAAGATAAAAAGATATTAACTATGTTATTTCAGTAATAATGGATTGAGTATAAAGTTGAAATCAAATTTAAACAATTTATTGGATTTGAATTTTAATTAATTGGATTTAATTACAATCGAAATCAAACACTGTAATTGGAAAAATAATTAACTTTAAATTGATGTATAAATTTGTTTTAATCTATTATAAATATACTAGTAATTGAAATTGATGAAAATTATTAGTTATTAAATTTGAAATAAAATGTTATTTAATTAATTTAATTATTAATTTATTTATTAGTGTGAAAATATCCATTTTGGCCACTATCTCGGATTCAGATGAAACCAGTTTCATCGGATCCGTAACGGTCAATTATTGTAGAATTTCAAGTTTCGTAGCGATCGGACTTGTCGTTTGATCGTTCGGACTCGAAACACCTAGAAATTAATTTTATTAAAATCAATTAAAATCAGTTTGAAATAAGCTGTTTTTAACATAAATTCTTCACACGATGAAATTAGGACCTCAAACCTATTCCATTGAGTTTAAAAATATTGAAAACATCTATTTTGATATATGGGTTGACCCATTTTCGTTCCGGAGGCAGAACAGGATTTTCGGGTCGTTTATCGTTCCAATCGAAATCAATCCGGTCCATTCATTCTATTTTTCTGATCTGCCTATAAATACCTCGTTATAAATCCTAATTATTTCTTATTTTTCATTGGTGTATGTACAGAAGTTTCTGTTGCTCCTCTTTCTCAATGGGTGAAAACCCTAAATTATCCAATTCAATTTCAATTCAAAATTCAACTTCAAAACCAAATCTCCTCAAACTATATCGAGTTATATATCAATTTGAAGCTCTCGACGAGTGCAAGTCAATTCTATGATTTGTTTTTCGATCTAGGTTACCATGTTGTCGAAAATAAGTGATTTCTTTTCGGCCGTTCATTACGCTCCGATGAACGTCGTCGGATCGACGATTCATTTGTACGGTATTGTGGAGAGGGGCATGGGGAATCGATCAGTCGTGTTCGCTTAGTGGTCTGATGGTTAGATCGTTGCAAACAATTGAAGGATGGTTCAAAACTACTAGGGTTTCGGCGGCGGCGCTCGGCTTTTGGCGCACGCGGAGGTCACGTCAGTGCCAAATTGGATGCGGCTCGTCGAGGGCTTGGAGGAGGGGGTGGTCGGCAGCTTCTAGACGGTCGGAGGCAAGAGTTTTTCGTGGTCAAAGTCCATTCATCGATGGTGTTTTGGGTTCGGGCTGAACGCGTGATTAGGGGAGAAACTTCGATGACATGTCTGTTGAGGTAATGTTTTATTTATTATTTTAATTTATTTAATTTGAACTTAAAACGTTCTAATCTCAATAACTTTTGCATACAAGCTTGGATATGGGCGAGGTTTCTTGCATTGGGATCGTATCAAAATTCTGGACTTTTTGACGTAGGTTTGGACGACTTCTGAGACTGTTTGAATTTTGAGCTTAAATTGGATTTATATTCGATTTAAATTCAAAGCTGAGTATTTTAACCCACTTACAACTTCTATGATTTCTTATGTTTGTTAAATTAAATTTATGACGTGATAGAAATTTATTTATCGCTGTTTGGTATATTTTAAATCGTCATCTCAGTTAATTCGAATTTATTTGAACTTAATTGAATTAAATCATTATTTAATTTATTATTGAATATAAATTGCCAGTTAAATACCTGTTATTGTTTATCAGTTCTATATTGATGTTTATTTATTGGTTTGGATGATTATCGTGATGGATGTTTGATTGTTGATATTGGATGAATGGATGTTGTATTTTATATCGTTATAATAATGCAAGTTCACTATGGGTTGAAATGATACATACCCGAACGATCTTATAAATTAAGGGAAAATCGTTATGGGTTAAAATGATAAGCCCGGATGGTTTTCATTGATTTGAATACGTTGATTTTTGGTACTGGTTGAAATGATATATATATATATATATATCCATATGAATTCTTGAATTTGGATTTTGTATTGGAATTGAATTAATTAAAAGGTTTAAGTTAAACTTCAATTTTTTTTATTAAAGTGATTAAAATTTGTACCTCGAATTATTTGAAATCTTTCAATAATTATATTCACGATGTACACTTGATGGGAGATGGAAAATCCCATAACATCTTTGAAGCCATTACACTCACATTTTATTTAGTTTGACTTACATAATATATTTTAGTTCTGACTCGAGTGTTTAGCCTTTTCATTATCCTCGGGTCAGTCTGAGCTTTTCAGTGTATTGGAGACTATTTTCTAGAGTACGAAGATGAAGATTCAATATATTATTGCTATTTATCATTCCATCACATTCTGTGTTCTGCTGCATTATTTATTTATTTATGATGTATGTATAACACTGATATGAATTTGTAAAGGTGTAATCAAATGTTATTTGCAAAACAGCTTCATGAACTGTTTATTTGATTATTATATTTTGTCGTTCCGCTGTGAGATTCTGTGTTTTGTTTTTTCTTTTCCCTTTTTTCTTTTTCCTATTTACCCCATCAGCAATCCTCCCTTTTGAATGGTTTGAGTCCAACATGTGTGGTTTATTGTCAATTTGAACCGCTCAAAAAGGTGGGTCGTTACATAATTTAAATGATAAAATAAAATTGCAACAAAGCGATAAAGTTGTATATATAAGTAAAATAATTGTATAAATTATTAAGGTTACCTTATTACAATTTGATCTTTCAGGATTGTCCAAACTTTGCCCGAAATCACCTTTGATGTTTTTGTCTTCTTTTTTTAAGGCTTTAACCAGCCACTCGTTGTCTTCTTCATCATTCATTATCATCAAATAAAATCCTAAACATCCTTTATTTTGACTCGAAGTACGATTAATAACACCCTCAAGATTTACTTGAATTTTTCTTCTCAAACATTTTTCCTTACACATAAGTATAATGAATTGGACAATATTCTTTATGTCTATTATTAATATTGACTATTAATTCAAATCATAGAGTGGAGATTCAATGGAGTGGTTGAAGTATAAAATTATTTGAAGTAATTGATTTGACTTACTGTATTGTTATAGTAGAAAAGAAAAGGTAACATACACTATGAAAGATGAGAAGGAATAGGTATACATGGTAGATAAACTAATCATTTTTAAAATCATGTAAAAGGTCAACGATGCTATTTTTCTAGGTTGATTAGGAGACTAAATTATGGATTTGGATAAAACTTACCTTTTACTATTTTTCCTATTTTGATAGAAAAACATTTTTGATGTTTATTGAAATAATCAAGTAGAATAATCATTTGTTTATCCCTTCCATTAAGCATAACTATAAATTAATAAATATCATTATATTTTATTTGCCTAGATTGTGCATGTGGACAAACGCATGATTCCATAATTAACTTCATATGTCATATTTCATATTGCTGCATATTTCATATTGTTACATATATCATACCATTTTCTAGAATACTTAGTGCTATGATGTTAATTAGAAACATAAATTTATTATGAATTATGGTAATGTAGAATTTTGAAATCATAATGGATATAAATAACCACAAATTCTATTCATACAAAAAAATCACTTAACATACATGTTATTGTTTCTACAAAAATATATTACTAAAATATCCTTTTTGCTTAACCACATTTTTTTAAACTTTTTCATATAATCCATCATGTTATACTTAAAATTAATGAAATTTATTCCAAACTATACATTTGATGAAAAAGTAAATGGATTATTTTATTGTGAAAACTAAGATTTTGATTAATACAACATTCACAGCACACTGCTATAAATTAGATGTGTTTGGTTTTTTCTAAAATCAAAGAAGATTTTATTGAAATTTGAAAATTTTGAATTTTTTTTAAAAAGTTACAATATTACTGAAAAAGACTAAAGTTCATTTTATTGAATTTTAACCTAATTTAATGTAAAAAATTTCTATTTTTGCATAAATGAATTTTAAGTTTGAAAGAGGGTACACAAAGAAGATGAAAACAAGGGTAATTTTGTAAAGCACGTTTACCAATTGTTGGTGTATGATAGAATTAGGCATAAATATTATAACCAGGAGTAGAAATTATGATAATCGAATTTTTCGATAACATGCATAATTTTCATGTACAATACGTAAATTGGTTAATGAAAAATCATCTTGTACGCCATACTCGGCTTTGAAACAACAAAAACTAAATACATAATATACTCTCAACAAGTATGAGAAAAAAATGAATTATTTGTTTAGCATGGAATAGGATCAATGAACAAATTTAGTGAATACTTCATAATGTCCACAATAATTAGAAATATTATAGCGACTAATTACATATGCAATATTATAGAGTAAGTAGTTTCACATGGTTTGATATCTTATGTCAATAACTACAAACAAATGCAGTAAATTTCTAAAGAGTTTTCGAAATATCATAACAATATAATGTCTAAATTATTGTTCCATATATTTGCGTTCAAAACTTCCAGTTTTAAGATGTCAAATTTAATCATCATTTTTTATTATCAAAGAAAGCTTTGTTCTAACATGCAATAAAAACATGAACACCACTTTAAATTTTAACTATAATCTAATAATAACCGTAATCTCTCTCCACTCCTCTTTTATCCATCATATTTCTCACTTTCTCCACATCTATCCATTCTCGATCTATTAAACTCAGATATGATAGTAGAACAATACTTGCAAAAACTAGATGATAATTTAAGTGCATTTTCTAAGAGCGATATTTTCCAATTCATGATATTTATGCAAGTGGTGACATAAATTTATTTATGTTGATTTGACATGAATATCACAAATGGATCCCTTAATGAAAAATATTCTACACTTTTACCATGGAAATTTACTTATGTTTACCATTAAAACCAAGGAAATATGCATGTTAAAATTTTAGCAACCAATAACTGAATATTTAAAAGAACGTGAAGTGGTAGGTTCATAAATATTGTAAACGAATGTCAAAATATCTTGAAGTAAAATACCTAGTGAAACATGTGTGTATATGTTTATTATTTTATGGATGTTTAAGTAAATTGCGTCTGGCAGAGAAGCATAAATTTGTTAAAATTTATATATAACCTTGATGTTCCTAAGATACCACTTTACATTTGTATTAATCAAGATTTAGGTAAGGTGAGTCTTGCAATTAAATTGCTATTACTTTTTTTTTTAATATTATTGAATTATATATTGATGTTAAAATAAAAAAAATTTGATTTCTAGGGAAAAAGAGTAAAGAAGATGAAGTGCTTAGAAGTCCTTTTTCTAACGCTCTAAATTTTGTATTTATAGGGAGTCATCCAATAGAATCGCCAGATCTGGATATACCTTGTCTAACATTAGATCCTAGAATGTAAAAGAAGGAGACGACATCCCCAAGGCTAAAAATTCATATTGGTATTGACCTATAATGTTCAGTACTGACTTGAGTTCTTTAGTTACCGTTATGTCATTCTCCTCTATTTTATCACCTTGCTTCGATCCATTAAGTTCCGAGATCTTTTCCTTAGAAATCATATTTTTTCAAGAATGTCTAATTTCTCTAGCACTTTTACCTAAAAATTTAATCAAAGCTTATTAGTAAAATAAAATGTTAAGTTTAACTTTAGTAATAATATAAGAAATTGGCTATGTATAAATGGTCTAATCTACTAAAATTAAAATTTGCTTAAAAATGTCTACGCTAAATTTTATTTTCTAAAAGAGACAAGTTCGCTAGACCTAACTACATAGACTGGCTAAGAGTAATCGAAATATCACTAACCTACGAGAATGCTTATAGTCGTCAACAACTAAACCTCCAAAAGTAAACCCATTGAAAATGTTGATCCTGAATTAGTAATTGCTTATAACAAATGGTTCCAGACCTAAAATCCGCCCAAGTTTACATGCTGTTTATATTAGACAAACTATTGCGAAGACATCACGTAAACATATTTGTGCATCAAATCTTTTATGGCCTTAAAGTGTTGTTTGGGAAGAAACCTCATTGTGCAAGGTACGAGATTACTAACTTTTTTTTTCAATACGAAGATGATGAAGGGACTGCGTGTGGACGAGAACGTTTTATTAATGAAAGGCTATATTGATGGACTTTCCCAATTGGATGGTATGATAAGCAATGAGCTGCAAGTGGGCTTCATTCTAGGATCTCCTACTTTATATTTTGAGCAGTTCATATTGAACTACAATATGAGCCGGTTGAATCAAAGACTCTTGGAGCTACTCAATATATTAAGATTAGCCAAGGCGTCATCCAAGGATCAAGGCATAGTGCTGGGATAAAAGTGAAAGAATCGTCTTTGATTGGTTCGATAAAGAGATAACGGTTAACAAGAAAATTAAGAAGAAAGCTCCAAACGACAAGGGTGAGTATCATAACTATTACTAGAAGGGGCACTAGGAGCAAAATTGCCTGCATTACCTAAAGGTTGTCAAAGAGAAGAAACAATATGGTTCTACCACTCCTACAGGTACATTTATGATACAAATTCATTTTGCAATCAATAAATCATCGCTGGTTTAGATATTGGATCTAGAACTCATATTTGTAGTTCGTTATAGGGACATAGGAATACATGACATGTGGAAAAACGTGAAATGAGACGTCAAGTATTGCTGGATCTCCAATAGATGCAACTGCAGTTGCAGTCTGTCACTTGGCTTTACTGAATGGATTAGAGTCATTATATAATTTCTATTATGTAAAATACTTTATTTATGGAATAATTTCTGTTTGACATTAGATATTATTTTCACCGTGTCGATAAGGTTGAGAGCATTATGTTTGATGGAAATAATATCTTAAAGGGTAGTTTGTATAATGGAATTAATGTTCTTGATTCTAAAAATATAAGTGCCGTGAATAATTCCCTTAATGTTGACATCAATAGTAATTATCTATGACATTGAATGCTAGGTCATATAAGTGATAAACAACTGCATAAATTAAAAACTAAAGGTTTCTACCATCATTTGTCATTAATTATAGATGTGAGACATGTCTTAAAAGATAAATACTAAGGACCCCTTTAGCGGGAGTAATAATAGAGTTAATGAACTCTTGGGTCTTGTATATACTAATATATGTGGTCCAATGCCCGTTGTCACCAATTATAATGCTTCTTATTTGTAACTTTTACCCATGATTTCTCTAGAGTAAGATACGTGTATCTTATGAGAAATAAATCTAATGTCCATGAGAAATTTAAAGAGTATAAGAATGAGGTTGGACCGTAAGATTAATATACTTTAATATGATCAAGGAGTTGAATATATTGGACAAGAGCTCCATCTGTACTTAAAGATAATGGTATTATACCTCAGGTTACTTCACCTATACTCTGCAACATAATGCTATTTTGTAGAGAAGGAATCAAACCGTGTTAGACATGTCCATTTCATGATGAGTAAAGCTTAGTTGCTGCTTTCCTTTCAAGGATATGCATTAGAAACTGTAACGTATACATTGAATTTGATACCCACATATTCTATGACTATGACACCATATCAGATATGACATGGAAAGAAATCCCTCCTTAAACGTTTAAAGTGTATGGTTGTTTAGCTTACGTTAAAAACGTTGGTCCCAATAAAATTGAGGCAAGATTAGCCTTGTCTAAACTCAAAAGATATCCCGATAATTCTATGTGATATACTTTTTACAACACCGAGGAACAAAAGATTATTGTTCCTCAGTGTGTTTTCTTTTTGGAAAAGGACTTTCTCTCAAAAGAATTTAATATCGAATTTTTGGACCTGGATGAGATTTGAGAGATTAACCAAGAGGCTGAACTAGTAGAAGAATCTAATTCACCATTATACGAAAACACGTAATTTATTAGAAGGTCTAATAGGTAATCATGTGTCCTAGATAGATGCTATGGTTTTCTCGTTGATGGCAAGAAAGAGAACTGCGTCTTAGAAGAGGACACTTCTCTTTCATTCCAACAAGCACTATAGATTGAAGACTTTGCACTTTGGCTTGGATCTATGAAATCAAAAATGGATGCCATTTATGAAAAAAAAGTGTAATGGCCCGTAATATTGTGTCTTTGGATTTGAGTATATGATTTATTTAAATATTCAAATTTCAAGTTAAATTATAATAAAATCCATGTATTTCAGATTAAGACCTTATTTTTTTGCGACATATTTTCAATTTAATTAATAGGATTTTTCCATATTTAATTTGGAAAATAATCAAATTTTCATTTAATGCTTTTTGTGGCAAACTTTCGATACATTTGAAACTTCAAAGAATAAGTTAACCTGTCTTATTTACTAATGTTTTGTGATCATCTCACATTGTTGTGTGTAATCGTATTTTTATTTTTGTCGTTCGCAGCTTGTACATGAACATGATTTTGTGTAGCTTGGTACCCTAAAAAAATATCTACACATTAAATGTTTGTATGTGCGCATGTCCTCTTTGCTCATGTTGTTGGTTTTAGCATTTAATGTTTTGTCCTTGTAGTTGACTTTATTTGCTTAATTCTTAAGTTTACATAGCTATAAAGTATTTGTGTCGATATATATGCATTCACACACCAATGGGGTGCACATTGACATTCATATTATTTTTCCATTCATTTTTTTTAGAATAACCTATTTTCAAATTTCTTTTTTCATTTAATAATTAAAATAACTTACTCCACTCTAAATACTAGCCAAAACTTCCAACATGGAAGTTGTGGAGGGCAAGGATATATGTATTTTTCTTTCTTGTTGCATTCGAGTTGGTTGCGCCATAAAGGAGATATCCCCTGACAACTTGTTGCAAGTGTGTGTGTGTGTGTGTGTGTGTGTGAAAGTTAGTGAGTGTTAGTGTCTATTGCTTGCATGAGCTCTGGAAGGTTGCATGCATGTGTAGGTATGGTTTTAGAGGGAGATATTTGGAATAATATGTGAGCATGTAGAAGCATTGAGTGGAGTTAGGAAGAAGGTGTAGCTTGCTGTGCGTGGTATGTTGATGGGGTTGTAGCTATACTTGTCGTGGCTTTCTTTGTATGGAAGTGTGCATGCATGAATTAGTAATGGAAAGAAAGGAGCGTCCATGCACATGGGAAATTTAAACATTAAAAGCATATTTGGAAAGAGGAAGCAGTAAGTTCATTTGGGATTGAATGTGAGGGTAAATGGGCCGTGATTTTGGATGTTGGGCCGTGATCTTTCTTACGTGAGAAGGAAGTTTGGAGAAGCATGTCTGAGTTTAGTAGGAATTGCTTTCGGGTTGTTGAACAAAGTATGGATAATGGTTAACCTACCCAAAGGTATAAAAACCACTGGCAACATATGGATTTAAAAAAAGAGAAATCCAGATGGACAGGTAGAGACATGTAAAGTTGGAATAGCTGTAAAAGGTTTCTTCAAATTCAACGTATTGATCATGACAAAACGTTTTTTCCTAGTAGTGCATAAGTCCATTCGGATAGTGGTAACTATTGCCACATTCTATAACTATGAAATTTGGCAAATGGACTTGAAAACGGTATTTTAAATGGTTATTAAGAAGAGATAGTTTATAGGTCGTTGACCGAGGGCTTCGAGGTCAGTGGTATTGAGGGCATGACTTGTAAGTTATTATGATCCATTTATATTCTTAAACAAGCTTTAAAAGTTGGAATAATTATTTCGATAAAGTAATCAGAAATTTTTGTTTTTATCAAAACATAAAGGAAACATGCATATATCAAAAAGAACAAGGAAGTGTTATAGTGCTCTTAGTTCTACGTCAACGATTTGCCACTGAATGGAAATGACATTTTTTTGTTGCAATCAACGAAATCGTGATTATCCAAGATCTTCTCTATGAAGAATTTGGGAGAACCAGCCTATGTATTTGGTATTATGATCTATATAAGTAAATCAAAAGGTTTATTAGGATAGTCGTAATTCTTGTACATAGATACCATACTAAAAGGTTCAATATGGAGAATTCCAAGTGCGGAAATATTCCGATGCAATCCGTAGTCGTCCTTTATGAGAAAGATGCTCCTCGTACTGATGAGAAGACAGAGCATACGAAGAGAATATCATATGCATCACTTTCATAATATACGCTATGCTATCTACTAGAACGAAAGTGGCTTATGCAGTAGGATGCATAAGTTGATATTAGTTGAATCCTAAAGAAAAACATTGGATACCTTATATACAAGAATGAAGTCCTTCGAAGTATACAGACTCCAACATTCAAAGTGATAATGGCGATAGTAAGTCTGTATCTGGTTATTTTTTACTTTAAACGGCGGGACTAGCTCAATCAGTTCTGTACAAACTAACTAAAGGTATGAGATTGAGATTACATATTGGCTCCAAATGCAAGTGAGATATTGATGTAGTTAGGGATATGTCATAGGGGCAATTTTGTAATTTATTGTAAATTATTAACTCTAGAACAAAATTTTATTTGAAATAAAAGGTATTTCTTTCTATTATATACTTGTCATACCGTGTTATGCTGCTAACGAATTCAGTATATTTAATAAAAGATTCATAAGTGGTATGTTTTATGATTGTAGTTATAATGTGTTGTAAACATAAGTGATTTATCACAATAAAATAAACATTCCATTTTAAATATTCCTTATAAAGATGTATCAAGACATGATATTTGTAACGACCCGGAATTTTGGGTCGTCGGATTTGAACATTTCATTCATTTTAAATGTTGAATATGTGTTATAATTTGAATTTTGAAATAAAATACTTTGGTTAAATTAATGAAATTGGTTAAAACTTTGTATACGGTAATTTAATTGAAATTTGAATAATAATAACTTAATATAATAAAATTGGAATAATTGGTGAATCTAGGTGTAAATAAATATAAAATGGTTTCTAAAAATTTATTTAAGTTTATTTGATTTAAATAGTAATATTGGACCGTTGGATGAAATTAAAAGTCGATGGGTTGAATTTGGAATTTTATATTAATTTAATAATGGAATTTAATAATATAATAATGCAAATATTCAGATTTTGATTTAAAATGAATTAGAATCATTTCTAATGTGATTATAAATTCTTTATGAATTATAATTAAGTTAATAAAATTTTACAATTAAATTTTAAGTGATTTCGACGATTTTGAAAATCGCTCGAGTTTATCGACGATTTAAGTAGCCTTTGGGGGAATAGTCTCGGAATTCAACGAAACCAGTTCCATTGGATCCGTAATAGTTAGTTATTATCGGATTTTAATTTTCGTAGCACTCGGAGTTGTTGTTTGACCCCGGCAGCTTAAAACGCATAGAAAATACTTTAATCGATTTAATTTAAAATTTGATCGTTTATTTCCGTAACTCGCACATGTGATCGAATTAGCTTTCGAAACACGTTCCATTGTGTTCAGAACGTAGGTAAAACCTTAGAAACGCCAGGCGGCACATGTGATTTGGAGATCGTTTGAAAAAGTTGCTTTAAAGTGAATTAAATAATTATCTGCTCATTTATTCCATAATCCTCCTACTAGAGAATCGACGAACTCATCGAGTACTACAGATCCTATAGTGGATTTTTATTGAAGTGGGTCGGATTCTTCATAATCGAGCTCCATTGTCTGCATGTTTTTTTGGTTTTCAAGCGTGATAGGGGAGGTCGGCTTCGCCGCCATTCGTGGTATGGAGGTGTCTTGCGATGGGCTTTCGTTTGGTGGTATCGGATCATCATGTAGACAAGTAGAGGAAGAGCGGCGATTAACCCTAAGGGAGGCAACGATGGGTTTCTCTGTCTGTATTGCGCGAGGAAGACGAAGATCCGTGTTTTCTTCCTGTGTGATGCTGCTAGATTGTAAGATAATAATAATAAAAAATATATAGAGAAGAGTAATTTGTTTTCAATTTTTTTTTCAAACTTTAAAATTTTATATCTCATGCTTTTTTGACAGATTTCGACGAAACAAGAAGCGCCGGAATCGCAGCGATGCGATCTACGCAATGGGGCAATTATGGAATTATTCGGAACAAGTAAAAATTTGGGTTAAATCAAACGCGTTCGATTTAATTCAAATTTGAACGCTCGTCGATAGTTGATTTAAATAGTCAATATTTAAATGATTGCTTGAATGGTTGAATATGATAGTTATTATCAAATTGAATCGATATATATTGTTGTGCTAATATGTGTGGATGCAGGGAAACAGGTTGGAGGGATCCAACTTGATTCCTCACAAATAGGAATTTATTTATATTCTATAATATATCACATTTATATTCTATGATAAAATTGTTTTAGATCCTGTTATGCTATGCTTTGTTTATATACTATGATAGATTAAATTGAAATTTGATTTTTGTTGTGCTATGATTGGGTGATTACAACCTGGGAATTTAAGTAAATAAATAAATTGGGTTGACAGGAAATAAAAGAAATTCTTAAGTAAAGGATTTAAAAGGAATTAAGTTCAAGGAATGGGTTGAAAAATTCGAAGTGTTTGAAATTGTGATTTCAAGGGAAATGTGAATTTTTTAAATAATAGCGAGATTTATTTTAAAAGGATAGGAAGTGTGCTCTCTTCTGGAAATTCTAGTATGTTTTCAAGAAAAGTTTTTAAATATAAATCTGCAGTTTAAATATGATTTGGGATATTTTAGAAAGAAATATTATTTTAATTTGTTTTTAAGCGAAAGCAAATATTCGATTAAGTAATTATGGTATTTAATTATTTTTAAAAAGTAAAGTAGTATTATGTTTTAAAAAGGAAATTATAATATAAATATTTAATTTAATAACTTTATTTTACAAACTAAATTTGACTTAAAATACTTAGGAAACCTCTATATATTTCCTTAAGTATTATTTTCAATTAAATAATTTCTAGAAGCTTTATTTTAAATATTTTAAACACATATTTGAAAGTGATTTCCAGGAAATAGCCATGTTTTTAAAAATAAAAGGAGCTATTTTTTTCAAGTATGGGAAGGAAAGATATGGGATGAATGTAAAATTGATTTGGATAAACGTGTGGAATTTATAAAGGGATGTCTTTGAATTATCCTAAATGGAAGTGTATTTCCCTGAAAAGCCAAGTACGCTTTTAAACTGATTTTGTAAAGTTAGAAGCTTTGAAGTTATATTAAAGAATGATTTTAAGAAATTATTTAAGTTGTAAGAAATTTTAAAGGTGAACATATATCAAAGTAGATATAGTAGTAATTATTTTAAAGGGTAGTTAGAATTATGTTTTAAAGAATATTATTATTATTTACACATTATAAAATGGTTTTATTTTAAAGATAATCAATCGAAGTATTATTTAGAAATTGTATAGAGTTTCATAACTTTATTTTAAAATTTAGTATGACTTAACTTTATTTTAAAGATAATAGTTTATATTTTATTAAGCAGTTTTATTTGAGATATTTTTAAAAGTGTGTGTGTATATATATATATATATTTTAAATCAAGTATGTAAGAAGTTTTAATACAAATTTTTAATGTATTTTCAAGAATAAAGAATTTAAATTATTTTAAACCTTAAACATTGGTACTTGGATGTTTTCAAGGGAAGTAACAATTTGGGAAATTTATTCCATGGAAAGAGTTGGGGTTGAAATTGTTTCAAAAGTGGTTTGAAAATGAAACATATCTTGTAAAGATATTTTTGAGGAAAATAAATAATTGGGCAATTATTTATTGTGTGATGGATGTTTGTGAATGTTAATTGATAATTAAATCACCGACTTTCAATATTGGACAAATACGTTGATTGTTTCGAAGAGACCGGGATCGAGATGTAATTCTCGAAAACCACTTCGATCTGGTTTGTACGTTTTCATGGGAAAAACGAGTTCGGAGTTGAAGATGGAGTAGTGAAGTGAAAGGGCTAGTCGCTACTAATCCTAAGGATATTTCCAAAATGGATGTAGTAGGAATAGTGCCTTCGGTTCCGTTCGAACCCGGGACGGACTAGTATGGACGAATGCTTTCGGAACATCGTCAGGTGGCCGGTGGGCATTCTAAGTGAAACGTTCTAAAAGGTAACGCTTAGCCTCAAGCCTCATTAACCGAGAACTGAAAATCAGAGGATATGAAGCAAGTCTTGGTGGGCAGCATCCATTTCCAAGTAAGGTCATTCCTGTCTAAATGTCCCTTTTATTTCGGCTTAGTGTTGCGGTTGCTGATCCCAACCGCGGGGTGATCTTACTCGAGACTATCCAATAAGGGGTAGTCCGGGCTTTGTGTTGCAGGTGATCGGGCGTGGTCCTCGGTACACTGATCTAGACCAGGTACTGTGACAGGTGTTACCCCAGTGCCTAGTCATTAGTTGGAATCTATTCTCCCTACGAGCCTTTTACGAGTTTTGTTTGTATTACCCACTCTATGGCTAGTAGCTGGAATTTAATAGATGTAACAATTTCTGTACCAGCCCACAAATCCTTACCCCTTGAGTCAAAACTATTCCACCTAAATCAACTCAAGTTGTACAGAAATACGAACCATTTGGGTTAAAGAAGAAGAGGTAGAAGAAGAAAATAGAAAATAACAACAGAATCTAACCATCGCAGCGGAATAAAATATAATAGATAATAAATGATCTTTACTCAAAATCAAATATATCTGTTTATATATTACATCATCAAAGTACATCAATCGCAGCTCAACATCAATAACATACAACTGGATATACAGCTACTCAACACAGCGGAATATATATAAAACAAGTACAAAAGTACGTATCATCATCCAGCTCGTCTCCTGAGCTCCACAGCCTAATATCATGTATCCTATAATACTCGGTCTGACCCGAGCATTACAGTTAAATAACACCTGAGTCAGTCTGGAATACCAGCATGAGAAAATCACACCCAATTGACTATTAAAGTTTCAAAAATCCTTTGAAAACAAAAGCATCTCGTAAGACCACGCCACAAATAAACATGTCGGGTTTTTACCTTACGATAGCTAAAAATTTTTTTTTTATTAAAATCCTAAGATATTATAATAGTGTCTATAGAAAGTAAAATAGAATCTAGCTGAAATGCTTGCATCTCACGTTTCAGCAATAGTTGGGCACAATCAAAACCGTACGAACGCATAGGGAAAATGGATTTCCAACTAATGGCTAGTGTAACAACCCGTATATTTGGACCATTTAAATTGACACTAATCCACACATGTCAACTTAAATAGTACAAAACTAGAATCATTAATGGAGTATAGATATATAAATGAGAATCATCACATAATCACAGGAAATATCATAACAGAATAGTGCAGCGGAAATACAACATAGTCATAAGAGTAGTTCATGAAGCTACCCAGAAATACAACAATGTCTCAAATGAAATAAACTAGAACAACATAATGTCCAATAGTCCAAATAGAAAGAACAATACTGATAAATAAAGATAAAGATAGTCTTCGGTCTTCAGCTCCAAACAGAACAGCAACAGCAATCCTCAGTCTGATCCGAGCATATGCACAAACAAACACTCGAATCAGGACATATATTCTTATACAGATAATATGATTCAGAATTTGAAATAACAATAACTCAAAGATGAATGGAATAAACATCTTTCAGGATCCGGTAAACTATCTATATATAGTAATGTATGATAAATAGATAATGTCTAACAGTAAAGTAAAGTATCAAAATAGCGTTAAGGCGTTACAATTATCCCCCTTAACACATTTTTATAAATATCATAGTCTATACAGCACTGTAAACTCCACCGTAAACTAGTGGGATATCAGGGAGTACTCCATAGGTATAATACAAAACAAAGTCGTAGTGGTCGCGTATACGGGAATACAAGTATGACAAGGCACATGAGGCAATACCCAAGATAGTGAAACTACCGTTTGCCTGATCCGGACTGGTGAGAACGCATCGCCGCAACGATCGCAACACCGCGAAACAACACTCCAAGTTCAAGGGTGCGCACCAATCAATCACAAAAGTAAATGAGTAGTTTACGAAGAAGTGTGTTCGCTCGAGGTAGCTAACCCCATTTGGCCCGGCACGGCTCCTGATTTTAGTCATTTCAAATTTGACACAAGTGTCAAGGCTATCCATTATCGTTCTCTTTCTTCAATCATCACGTACGTCAAACCAACCACGTCATTCTGGATCATCACTCCGCGTATAGTTATTAAAGTGGTTTTCGGTTTAGACAGTGAGTATGTCCCTAACCGATTCCGACTCCTTTAATAACCTTCGTAATTATTTCACCGATTGGTCGTTTAATAAATTTCAAAAACAAATCAAATTTAATTTCAATCATACTTCGTAAATCAACATTATGTTAGTCTTTCTAAATCAATTTCCAAAATTTACGTTTCCTAACTTCACAACTTCCATTTCAAATTTTCTATAATTCAATTCCGAAATTTTAATTTAAAACAATTCAAATATTCGTTTAATTCCATGTATAAGTTCATTCCAAAATCATTTAACGTACAAATCGTTTTAAATTCAATTATCGATTTTATTCGATATTCATTACATTATTTATCATTAAACAATTTCAATTAAATTTCCAATTCATTACTTCCTTAAGTTCGTTTCATTATCAAAGCTTACATATTTATTCAATTTGAATTTATCGAATCCAATTCTCTAAATTACAAGCATTTCATTTGTTTTCGATAAAGCGCGTTCTATTTCTTATTAAAGAAATTCAATTTCATATATTTATTTCTTTCATTACAAATTTCAAATCTCAATTAAGAACTTAGTTTCACTTATTCAAAAATTCGATTTCTCTTAATAAAGAATATTCAATTCAATTATTACATAATTCATTCTATTCAATTTAGTTTAATCATTAAACAATTCAATCTTATTCAATTATCAAATAATTTCAAATCTTAATTATTATCATTTCAAACTTATTCATTAATAATTCCAAACTTAATTATTAATTTTAAAACCAAATTATTAATAATTTCAAAACTTAATTTATTAATAATTTCAAACTTAATTATAATCATTTCAAAACTTCGTTATTAATAACTTCAAACTTCATTATTAATAAATTTCAAGACTTGATTATTAATAGTTCCAAATTGTTTATTACCATTTCAAATTAATTATTAATAATTTCAAAATGAATTATCAATTAATTCTAAATTTAATCATTAAATCATTAAATTTTAAAAACAATGTCCTTTGTCAATTACGACGTTAATATTCGTTTCAAATTCAATATTCACATTTTCGTTCATTCAAATTTAAATTCCAATTTTATTCAAAACCTTATTATTAGTCAATAAAATCTTATTTCATTTAAATCAAAACATTGACCAATCGGTTTTAAATTTAATTTTCTATCCTAAGTCAAAGTTATTTGGGTATCTATCATTTCAACCCAATTCCATTTTAATTCAAAATCAAAGCATACAAAGGGAACTTGCAGTGTGATAGCTAGGATCGTGTCAAAGTAAATAAACAAGCAATTGCATCCATACACAACAATTCAACAATTTATTTAAATAATCCTGAAATAATCGTATTAATTTACATTTGTTATTTATGCAAATTAATATAATTATTCCTAGAATCTACACTATCATTCATGTAGATTAAAGATTATTCTATTACGGTTTTTCACTTGTCCTTCAATTCCAATTTCAATACTACAACAATATACGTTCAAAGGTTCAAAGTGAAATTTTTATCAAATTCCTACGTATCAATTAACTAATCAATGTTCATCATATAAATGAGTCACGTTTAACTAATCAAATTTAACATATAAAGGGTCAAGTTTAACAAATCAAGTTCGACATATATAATCCATTTTAATTGTTAACTATCCTACGTCATTTTCACTTGAAAATTATTTATCACTTAACAATAACAATTAGTATCCAATTCAACATCACATAGCAATCAAACTAAACTTGCATAAGAATATATGTCGTGAAAATTTATTTCACCTTTCGTGGATAAAGAAGTTGACGGCGAAGCAAAAGAAGCACGAAGAGAGTCGGTAAAGTGAGAACAACGGACACCGTAATATCGACAAAAGAAAACAATATAAATACAATGAACGTTGTATATAATTAATAAATTTATATAAATGCGCTTATCGGATACGGAGAAAAGGACAAAAGCTGAAGATCGGTGCTGCAGCAAAAACTTAGCCGATTGCTTCTGCACACAACAAAAGAAAATTTGCTTAAAATTTTCAACCAAATAGATGTTGACGGAAATATTCAACTGCGATATCTAAAGCTGTTTCAATCATCTTAGTTTCATCCCCCCTTTTTTTATATAATATACATGAACCCGAGATAAAATTTCAGCAACACATCTTTCTTCACATTGCTACGCTCCACCCTACCCAGCACTATCATTTTCCCCCCATGCAGCAACTCACAATCCAAATTACTCACCACCATAAACATACACAAGTACACGTATACAAACTCTCACGTGCACATACACTTTTGTACGCACACCACCCCTCAACACATGGACTCCTTCTTTTTCTTTCATGCTCATCCTTCATTTCTCAAAACACACGCGTGCTCTAGTCTACAAACACATACAACAAAGCACACACCCATTTCCACTCACACACACGACATCACACACACAAGCATCACCACGTATCTCCCAGCATAGCACTATTCCCCCTGTACGCACGCACATGGTAGGTCAGAGGGGTGGTGGCGTGATAAGGCAAGGACAGAGGCGAGGTGGGTACGGCCAGAGGCTCGGATGGCTGTTTTGTGTGATGGGACGGTGTGCACTGTTGCAGGCTGAGGGACTGGGAAATGGCGTATGGAGGAGAAGGCTTGATCTGTGGTGTGGCGTTGGCGACGGGAATGGGAAGGCGGACGTTGGATGTTGGAAGGAGTTGACGAGGATGAGGTGGAGTGGAAGGTAGATTTGCGTGTGTATATGAAGGAGGAGAGTGGAGTGCTTGCCTGTCCGAGCTCTATTCATCTTCTTTTCATTTTTTATAATTTGCAAGTTACAGGGAAATATAGAAAGGAGAATAAGAAGAGAAGGAGGGAGAAGTTACCTGAAGGGTTTTGCAAGATAATGAGAATAGTACGTCTTACATATGAACTTTATAAATCCTCCAGTAATATAAATGTGCTTTGTAACTCTAAACGCTTAGTTATTTCCCACAACTCTTCACACTTCACCTTCCAAGTACATGCCCATTCAGCTGAAATTTTATTTCAAATTTTTGAATGGATACGTGCTGCAAAATTTTTTGGGCTGTAATTTGTTTTAACCGGTCCGTCCGAAACGGATTAAAACAACACGACGATTTTCAACGAACTCCGATTGACGCAAATGAATATACCGTTTTGGTCAGCGCGACGAGGCGATTCCAACGGTATACAGATTATTGCGATACGAAGGTTTTATAAAATTCGCATTCACGCCGCTAAAATTGCGCATTTTGTAAAACAATTTAAACGGAGCAGGCGATGGCAGTTTTTGCCGAAACGAATTTCATAATCATGATCGGAATAATTTTTACAACATAACTGTGTAAAAATATTTTGATTTGGAAGATAAATTTTACGCAGCTTTATATGGACTAATATACAGTAAAACGTGAACGAAGTTTACTGTAATATTTTGCGACGAAACTTTTTCCATGCTCATATCTAACTAGACGTATGTCATAACTAAAGTTTGGTCACAAATTGAAATCGTTTATAAATTTTCAAAATTTTACATTAAAACGATGAATTTAATATTTTAAATCGGGTCGGAAATTCAGGGTCGTTACAATCTCCCCCACTCAAAACTTTTCGTCCTCGAAAAGAAACGAGACAAGTGAAGTAGAAATGAAATAAGCAGAAGAGTCAAGATAGATTTTAAGAAATTTGAATTATACCTGAAATTAGTAATTCGATGTTTGAATCTCGAATACTATCCTCAGTTTCCCATGTGCAATCCCGCTCATCTGCTCTCCATTGGACTTTGACAAGATTTACGGACTTCCTTCTGAGTTGCTTGGTCTCACGATCGACTATCCGAATTGGCTTACGTTCAATAGTCAAATCAGGCTCAATTACCATCCCTTCCAACTGAGTAGTGGGAATAGTCATAGATGGATCGTGTACAACTTTGCGAAGGTGTGAGACGTGAAACACATTGTGCACACCAGCTAATTTCTCTGGTAATGCAACTCTATATGCCAAAGTTCCGACCCTTTCCGTAATCTCAAACGGACCAACAAATCTCGGAGCTAGCTTCCTTTTTCTTCCAAATCGAACAATATTCTTCAAAGGCGACACTTTCAGAAATACTTTGTCTCCTACGCTGAATTCAAGATCTCTTCTCCTTTTGTCAGCGTAGCTCTTCTGTCTATCCTTTGCCGTCTTTATTTTCTTTCTGATTTCTTCGACTTTTTCAGAAGCTTCCATAATCATTTCTGGGCCAAGCACAAGTCTATCTCCAGACTCGATCCAACAAGCTGGCGATTTGCACGGCCGACCATATAAGGCTTCGAACGGTGCCATACCAATGCTTGCCTGGTTTATTACAGATGATTAATTCAAATTCAAATTCAAAAATACTTATTCAAATTCGAAATTCAATTCCTTTACCTGGTAACTATTATTATAAGTGAATTCTACCAAGTGAAGATGATCTTCCCAAGATCCACCGAAGTCAATAATACAAGCTCGGAGAAGGTCTTCCAAAATCCGATTCACCCTCTCAGTTTTTCCATCGGTCTGAGGATGATAAGCTGTGCTCAGATTCAGTTTGGTACCCAAAGTATCCTTAAATGCTTTCCAGAATTTACTAGTGAAAATAGGATCTCGATCGCATACGATACTAGATGGTACACCATGGAGTTTAACAACCTCTCTCATGTATATCTCTGCCAAACTCGAAGCTGTATGAGTGGACTTGATTGGAATAAAGTGAGCGGATTTCGTCAGTGTATCGACAATCACCCATATGCTTTCATTCCCCTTTCTAGTCCTTGGCAGCCAATCAATAAAGTCCATAGAAATCTGCTCCCACTTCCATCCTGGAATTTCTAACGGTTGAAGCAAACCGGCTGTCTTTCTATGATCAGCTTTAACTTGCTGACAAGTTGTGCATCTGCTGACATAGGTAGAGATATCGCGCTTCATCCCACTCCACCAATATAACTTCTTCATATTCTGGTACATTTTAGTAACACCGGGATGGAATGAAAGTGAAGAGTTTTGGTTTTCTTTCAGCACTTCATGCCTTAGACCATCAACATTAGGAACACAAATGCGATTATCAATTCTCAAGACTCCGTTACTATCCACATGTGCACCCAATTTCTTGTCAGCATTTCCAACTCTGCCGAGAACTATTTCTTTGATGCGATAGAGCAAAGTTTCCTCGTATTGCTTGGCTATAATACGATCCATAAGAGCTGGGGAGACGGAGAGTTGGAATAACATTCCTTCAACAAGATTACAACATGCCATCGCTTGATTTCTGCTCAAAGCATCGGCTACGGCATTTGCTTTCCCTGGAGTATAATTAATATCAAGATCATATGCAGCTAAAAATTCGAGCCATCGGACTTGTCTCTGGTTCAAATCCTTTTGCGAGAAAATATATCTCAGTGACTTGTGGTCAGTGAATAACTCAAATTTTGTTCCCAATAGATAGTGCCTCCATAGCTTAAGAGCAAATACAACCGCAAGAAGCTCTAGGTCATGAGTTGCATAGTTCGCTTCATGGGTCTTTAACTGACAACCCACATATGCAATAACCTTTCCTTTCTGCATTAAGACTGCTCCAAGACCATCACGACAGGCATCTGTATAGACGGTCAATCCTTCGCTACCATCAATAACTGTAAGAACTGGGGCAGAGGTTAACTTTTGCTTCATCTCATTGAAAGCTGCTTCACACTTTTCACTCCAAATAAATTTCGCATTCTTTCTGGTCAGTGCGGTAAGTGGGGCAGCGATACGAGCAAAGTTTTCTATGAATCTGCGATCATAGCCAGCCAATCCCAAGAAACTGCGAATATCTGTAGGAGTTTTGGGAGACTCTCAATCCTGCAAATTCCAAGGATTTGAATTTAGATCTTGATAAGCTGTTTATATAGAATTGACAAGTAAGAATAGAACTTACATTGATTACGGCGATCTTAGCTGGATCGACCGAAATCCCATTCTCCGAGACAATATGGCCAAGAAAACGAACTTCATCACGCCAAAAGTGGCATTTCGAAAACTTGGCTTTAAGATGATGTTTGCGAAGAGTTTCAAGCACAAAAGCCAAATGCGATCTATTCTCTTTCTCATCTTTAGAGAAGACAAGAATATCATCGATGAAAACAAGAACGAACTTGTTAAGAACATCTCGGAAAACTCTATTCATCAAGTCGACGGAATAGGCTGGAGCATTAATGAGACCAAACGGCATAACTAGCCATTCATAGAATCCATTTTCAGTGCGGAATACTGTTTTAGGAATGCTATCCTCGGCGATTCTGAGTTGGTGAAAACCGGTAGCCAAGTCAAGTTGAGAAAAGACTTTAGCTCTATGAAGCTGGTCGAAAAGATCGTTGATGCGAGGCATCGGATATCTGTTTTTATGTGTGAGTTTGTTTAGCTCTCTATAGTCTACACACATTCTGAGTGAGCCATCGGATTTTGTGACAAATACAACTGCAGCGCCCCATTCAGAATGACTACGCCGAATCAAGCCTTTAGAAAATAAATCTTCAATTTGAACATTCAACTCTGCCTTTTCTTTAGGAGCCATTCTTCTTGGAGGAAGAACTACTGGTCGTGCACCAGGGATAAGGTCGATGCGGAATTCGATTTCCCACGGAGGTGGTAGAGAATTAACTTCTCCAAATACATCGGAAAAGAGTTGGACAACTGGAGTAGAGCTTAGTTCATTTGGATGGGAGTCAAGAGAGAATATAAAACTCCCAGCATATTCCTGAGGTGATTTGCCTTTAACAACTAAAGGCATACTCTTGTCGTCAATAAGAGAGACAGTTCGAGTTTTGCATGAGATAACGGCTTTGAACTTTCGTAGCCAATCAATGCCTAATAGAATACCAAATGCCTCGAATACAAGGACATAGAAATCCCAAGTGAAGCGGTGAATGCCATGCATAAGAGTGACATATTTGCAAACCCTTTTGAGGTTAGCGGGCCCTCCAATAGGGTTAGATACACATAAGGAAATAGACGCAAGAGTGGGTTCCAAACAAAGTTTATTACACAAGTCAATAGATATGAAGCTGTGAGTTTCTCCGGTGTCAAATAAAACTCTAACAGGCAAGGTATGCAACATAAAAGTACTTTGTAAAGTACCTTGGTTATCCGGAACTTCCGGGGCAGGTGTGGAAAGAGCAAAGACTCCAGATGGTGTACCACGCTTCTGTGTTGGGCAGTCTTTCTTGAAGTGTCCAGGTTGTAAGCAGATATGACACAAATGCCTCCTAGTCATCTGTGCCGGTGGCGGAACAGCTGCGCCCTTTGGAGATGGGCAGCTACTAGCATAATGACCCTTTTGGTTGCAGTTGCAGCAAGTAATGGATGATATGTCAATAGGCTTCTTCTGGGAGTATCCAAGCCCTGTTTTCTGCTGCCAATTCTTCTTTTGTTGTGCAAAGTTTGGCTTTCTCTTCCCCGACTTACTAGCTGATGTCTGAACAACTGGGGCTTTGGAGGATGATGTTTCCTTTGGCTTTCCCTCATATCGAAGAGCAAAGTCCATCAACTCAGTGAATGTTCCATGGACATGAGCAGTGAGAAGCTCGTAATACTCAAGGCGTGCACCATGTATGAACTTCTCATTCTTAAGCAGTGGTGTATCAATCAAGCCAGGTCCGAACTCGGATAGTTCGTTGAATTTCCGTTCATACTCAGTGAAAGTCATGTTGCCTTGCTTGAGATCCATAAAAGAACGATAGAGTTGGGCTTTCCCAGCAGCTGGCATCCACTGAGCCACAAAAGAGTCCCTATTTACAAATGATATAAGATGAGTCAACAATTTGAACGAGATAGAAGGAAACTATTATTTAGATGAACTTTTAGATAGATTACTACCTAAACTGGGCCCAAGTGATGGTTTCCTCATCGGTACGAGAAGTGACGGATTCCCACCAATCTTGTGCAGCATCCTGAAGCTGCCAAGCGGCCAACTTACACTTCTGAGCATCTGTGATCTCCAAGCTAGTAAAGATCCTCTCCAAACTCTTTAGCCATTGCTGTGCGTCGATGATACTCTCGGAGCCAGTAAATTTGACTCCGCCAAGCTGAGTGTACTCCTTGTTAAGAGTGGAGAATCGGACTGTAGGAACTGGAGCATGTGGACCAGGAGCATTTCCACCCCTTCCACCTCTAACATTTCTTCTGGTAGCCATCCTGGAATACCAAAAGTGATTTAGAATCAAAGATAGGAATTTATAAAACTTAAGGAAATTCTACTCAAACGAATTAGAAAGATGAATCAAAAGATGTGGATTATGAAATGATTCTCCTCATTCTAGGGTGTGTTTACCCTATCTCTAATGAGCTTTAAAACTCCACAGGCTAAGTGTAACGACCCGCCGCTCTGACCGCCTCTAGTCGGTAATTAAACCAGCTAGAAACGTTCAAAATGACGGATTGTTGTTCAGTTTATAAAGTTTAAACAGAAACAGCCACAGAATCACAGAATAATCATAATATTATTCATAAATGAATTTTTCTTACATACATCAGAGTTTTATACAATGAATCAGATTTTAATACAGCGGAACAGTTATCTATATCTATATATATATCTTTTAGAGTACAAAGAAAATTTTCTCGAAAAACTTTAGTGAAGTGCTTTCCCCTCTCTCTCTAACTTCGCGGCCTGAAAATCTTCAAGCTGTAAAAATACTCGGTCTGACCCCAGTATTATATTCAAAAGAAAATAATACACAGGTCAGTCTAATTCAAACTCAGTTATTAGTGCAAAGAGGCAATAGTAATCAAACAATTAGATGACAGTCAAATATAATTTACCTATCCGACCCTTTAACAAGAAATCGGATAACGGTAAATATAACACTTAACAGTGTTAAACAACAAATATGTAGATTCAGATTATCAATGAAGATAGATGAAAGGATTATTAACGAAGATAATTTAGAAAACCACAGAATTGCCAAAACGGCAATTAACAACAAAATCATCAAAATCGATTCAAAATATATTGAATTGACAACATAAAATAATTTTCATCAAAAAAGAAAACATCAATTTAAACATTAGAATTTGGTAGGGCTGCAGTACACACACGCGCGTACGGCCTCGCCACATTTAAAATGTCAACTCCGTGGCTGCAGTTCACGCTTGCGTGCACTGCCTCGCCACTACCGTAATGAAATATGCAAAAGATCATAAATCAAAACACAATAGTATATCAATAAAAATCAATGTCGCGTGGCTGCAGTTCACGCTTGCGTGCACTGCCTTGCCACTATCGTGATGATATACTCAAAAAATCAACGAACCAAAATCAACGCACGCGTGCGCTGCCTCGCCACAACTTGTGAAATAAAACAAGTTTCCAAACAACTTATTACTGCACATTTCAACAAGTGCAAAATTTTCATAAAAATGAAACTGCAGTCACAAATGAATACAAGGGCGAACTGCAACAATAACGCAGTCACCACAAGTACACAAAGCACGAAGGCTCGAATGACCCAGTGTGCAAAGGCAGGAGTGCCAATTACAGAAAACGGCAGAAAGAGGTGAGGGCACCAAAATGTAGTACCACAAGACACAATGTTTAAGTAACAAAAACATCAGTACCAATCAAAGGCAAAATATACAAGAGGGGCACAGCAAACACAAACTGCACCAACACAAGTATGCAAGGGCAAACTGCAATAATAACTGCAGCCACCACCTGAATACAAGGCACATCAAATATAAACTACATGCCTCGAAGAACAGAGGACAAAACTCAAAGACAACATGAAACTGCATCAAAGTGACTGTAGCGCACATGAGAATTTACTCACTGCTAATGAAAATAAAGTGCATCAGGTCTAAGTCAAAGCTAACAACAGTTTTGGAACTGCTAACAAATACAACTACACGAAGACAGTGTATAACTACATGAAGACAGTGTATAAACATACATGACTACTTTTCAAAATATTGGACAAAATGCATGGTTCATGACCACATTAACAAGTGACATGGCAACCCAAGTACATAATAAGTCACCACTTTTAAAACTGCAGTTGCAAACAGTGACAAGATATGTGTATTCAAATAGTAAAACATAGGCAAGTTTGGTCTGGCATAAAATAAACATACCAAAAATGCAGTGTGCCTGTATAGAGTGCTAAATGATCATATTCTAGCCAAACATAAACTTATTCAACATTATACCAATGTTAATCCAAAGTGTGTCTTTTGTTGTGAACATATTGAAAAAATAACATTTTTTTTTTCCTCAGAGTAACTCAAAGTTGTTTTCCTTAATTAAACTTTTAAATTTATAATTAAACAAACCATTATTGTTTAAAGGTACAATCCTAACAGCAAATAGATTAAGAGAAAATGATTTCTTTATTTAAATCTTGAGCCTGGAACTAAGAACAGCAGGAAAAATACAACAACAAGCATGCATACAGCAATGATGGAAATACAGGGATGTGTAGCAGCTATTTTAGTGAAACTTCACAGTGGATGTTCAAACTCAATAGATACAAGTGACACATGTAGAAATACTTTATCAAAATCAAACAAGACACAGTGCAGAAGTGAATGGCACCAAATCAAGTTAAACAAGTAACAAAAATTGGACAAGCCATCATGAATAAACAAACACAAATGAATCAGAGATATGCTACAGAATAGTCAGCTACCAATGTGCTCGGCAGCTACAACAGCAAAGGCCAAAGCCAGCAAAAGCATTAAATTCACAAAATCAAAAGTTGGGCAAAGTCAAAGGAAATCAAAGCTTTATAATCCAAAGTCTAAGGCAACTTACAGTTCAACAACAAGTGAACAAAGACAGTCATAACTAAAACAAATATCATGAACCAACAGAAGCAATCGAAATGCAACCATGGAACAACAAAGCACAGAGGCTACCAATATAAATACAATATGGTAACATAGGCAGTGCAACAACACCAAACAAAGAAGATGATCAATACTTATGAATGCAGGCAATTCAGGTGATGTGCAAATAAATGCAACAGTGGAATGAGTCAGTGCCGTGATATGCACAATGCACCGCCATGACACGGCAACTACATGGAAACAACAGAAAATGACAGGGATGCATATATGCACCATAGATGAAAGAAATATCATTGCAATATGCACAGGGTAGTGTTGCAAACAACATGAACACGGTATATGCAGTGAACATGTGAAAATCAGGAAAGTATCGAATTGATACTAACGAATTTAAGTGCACTCGAACTCATAAAAAAAACAAACCCAATTTTGTCATTATCGGTATTGAGTTATAAAGCAAGAAATCAAACAAGCAACAAAGAAATTACATACCGAATCATCAACAACTCGATCATCAGAAAACGAGCGAGCAAAAGCAATGCAAAACAGTGAATAAATCATCAGGAAACAACCGCGAGCAACAAGCAACACAAATCAGTGGAATCGATCATCACAAAGCCCCAATTTGAATAAGCCATAAATCAACAAAATCAAAACCTAATTATACTCCAGCTTGAATTAGATGTGAGGGATATAAATCACTCACCTTTGTACACGAATTGGGACAGCACGTGAATCGAAGCAAGAATCGAAGGCAAACGAAAGCCCTAGTTTCGAAGAGGAGGAATCGAAGACGAAGACGCCATTTTTTTTTTCGCGTTTGATTATCTGATTAGGGTTTTGAAATGAATTAGGGGCTTCGTGTTTTTATGGGAGAAGGCGACGTGAATTTGGGTATGGAGGAATGGGTATCGGCATGGTGAAAGTAAGGTAACGTATACTTCTTATTTTATTATGTTTATTTTTATATTTTTTTTTTCCTTTTCTTTTTGAATGCAATTTTTGCTTTGTATATTTTGCTTGATTAATCTTGTTAAAATTTTAACTAGTATATTCTTTATTTATTTTATTATATATATATTTATATTTTTATTTTTATTTTGAATTCAATTTTGTTTTGTATAAATCTTTTTCTTTAAATAAACTTATAAACGTTTTACAGTTCAACATCAATTTATAAGTTTACATAAATATAATTCGTAAATCCAAACTATTTTTTTTCTAAGTCGTTAGTTTGAATTTCAATACAAATCCCATATTCAATTTCAAACTTCAAAGTTAAATTCAAATTCTATTCAACTTTAAATAGATTAAATTCAAAAATTTAATCGCCAATATCCTAGTTATATTGGAATCCAATTTAAAATTATCTCAAATATTTAAAATTAATTAAATATCTTCATTTTTAAATTGTTCAAAATTCAGGATCGTTACAATCTCCCCTACTTAAAAGAATTTCATCCCGAAATTATAAGTTAGGAAAAACGATTGCTAAAATCTCACCGATATTTATATCCTACACAATTTTACCACGTTTCAAACTCATAAATAAATATAGGATTCATTCCATTTATTTTATCTACTAGTTTTGTTTATCAATTTCAATAATCAAGACACAAAAGTCTTTTACTAAATTTTTGACTTACAAAAACTTAGATTTTTTTTTTTTAAACTTGAAATCTTTCATGCTAAATATTTGCATATTACATCATTTCCAAAGCTGTGGACTTTCAAGATACTTTTAAAAATCTTCTTCCTTAATTCATTAAGTTAGAATTGTGTAATTCTAATTTCAGATTATTGATTTTCTATTCAAAGTTTTGAAAATACTTGATAACTCGAAGTTTAACAAGTCCATCGTCGTTCTCACAGACTTTAGGCATACGCTGGCCAGGCGCAAGACTAAAAATCTCCAAGTACTAAACATACTTGCTTCAACTCCCAGTGAAAATACTTTTTAAAAATTCTTTTAAAAAAAATGGATATGGAAAGCACGTTCCCCCATGGATCACAGTTTACCCGGCGGTTATGCTACTATCTCAGTAGAATCACTTGTAATCTTAGATTTCTCATCACTCTCGAATTTCACCATGGTTATCGCCTTAGATCGCGGTCCACACGGCGGTTACGCTACTATCTCAGTAGAATCGCTCGTAGCCTTAGGCATCACGCCCCTCGAATTTCGCTTCGGTTTCCAGATCGCAGTTTACTCGGCGGTTGCGCCACTATCTCAGTGGAATCGCTTGTAACTGTAGGCATCACGCCCCACGAATTACGCCAGCATCAATCACATAATCCCAAACACGATGATCCATCGTGGGGGATATCATATCAGTCCCAATGGACATTCCACTAATGGAATTCTACGTAGCTACGATTTTCAATGGACACTCCACCGAGTTCCAATCACTTTCACACATAATAAATGGAAGGTACATTTCCATATCCTCAGTTTTTAGAAAACATATGTCATATACATATAGTGCTTCATTTCACATTTCGTACTTATCATACCTATGTAAACTTACACAGGACTTTCATAATAATGACTTTCTAAACTGATGGTTTTCGATTATATTCACATATATAAGTTACGAAAACTCAATTCACATTCACAACAAATAGAGGATTCCAAATTTTCCATCACGTTTAAAATTTTCCTCTAAATCGATTTGAAAATTTAAGGTTATCTCAAACCTAATTCACATTCACAATCCAATTCATTATCGACTTCACATTCGATTTGGATTTCACGTTACATCGTCAATTCTCAACACATAATTGATGTCCATCGATATATAACCTCTAAGCTCGTACGTCTCAGAGAAGGGTGTTAAGCTAAAAGAATAAATTCTCCGCCACCTCAGATATATATTTAATAGAGATCAAATGATATGTCATCAATTCACAATGTTAGACATACAATCCCAATCGACTATCCAAAATTCAAAGTTGAACTTATATTGTTTTTGGTGTCAAAGTTAAACTCAATTTAACCCAAGATTCAATTCTTTGAAAAATTTCCAAGTTGAACTAATCGTTCAAATTTCTCAAAATAATATCTTTACAAGATATATAATTTTCACACTTAATCATTTGAAACAAATTTCAAATATTCATTTTTTTCAATTTATCTTTAAAAGATAAAATTTCAAACCTTTCATTTCATATTGGAAAACATTTCCATACTTATTCAATAATAAGTAATTCACAAAATCTTTTATTTTCAACACTTTGAAAATATTCAATATACTTGAATCAAAATTAAGTATATATTTCATTCTTCAAGGAAATCATTCTTTTAAACACATTTATTTGAGTTAAAACGAATGTTGCGTAAAACATCGTTACGACAACTCAAAATCACTAGTATAGGGATTCGGATTTAAGATAGATATATAAATCCCAATACTATAAACAACATTTCCTTCCGGAAACCATTTACTATAACAACAGTGTTATAGTCCACCATTTCCTTATTTCTCGAAAACGCCTATTTCAACAATTGAATGTTGAAATCTATGTATTCGATAGTTAATGCATTTTAAAACATCTTTAAAACTATTAACTTTTTTCAACTTCACTTAATTCAAAGTTTGAATTCCCCATACTTTTCACAATATTAGTTTTAAACCGATTTCAAACTTTTCAATATTAAGTTTTTCACTTAATTTAATTTTCCGCACGTTTAAATTCAAATTCATCACTGAATTTATTGAACCTATAATGGATTATCATGTTGACAACTTTAAATTTGAAATCTAAATTTCATTTGAACTTTACATTTGCTTTCTATTTCACAAATAATCAACTAGTTCTTTAGTAAATTATTCATCGAATTGGTTCCATTAGATCTATATTTCCATACTAACTATTTTAGGCAATAGTTTTAAACTTGAAATATAAACTTCACATCAAAACTAGTTTGATTCATACAGTTAAATCAACAATTAAACTTCCTTCCATAATATCACTTCCTAAAATGCTATTTCATTAAAATATTTCTTCCGTACAAAATTTTACATAGCTTAATACTTTTAAAAGACGTACACAAAAGATTGTGGATTACGAAGGATAGTATTACAAAATATATCGATTGGTTTAGGATTCAGAATAATTAAGGACTAACGACTTCTTGTCCGATAGTATGCATCTTTGCCAAACTTTCATCTTCGGATGACACTATTTCATGTTGTGTTAAAGGAGAATTAACACATTCAAAATCCACATGTCCCCACTCCTTACAGTTATTGCAAAAATATGAGATGTTTCCATCCTTATCTATCACCTGAGCACTTTTCGCTCTAGCTGATCGGGCTATAGCTTGCTCTCCCTGTTGTCTTTCGATGCAGTTTCTGGCTATATGTCCAGTCTGACGACAATGGTAGCAGATTGTCAATCTATCGACGGGTAAATTGAGTACGCACTTTTTCCTTTTCACTTTAGGGCAATGACTAAGAAAATGCCCTTTCTCCCGACATTTAAAACACACAATCTCAGGACGAGCGAACCGGTCATCCACATTCCTTTTCTTTCTCCTTACTCCGCACTTAATGGCATAATGTCCCTTTTTATGACATCGATAGCAAATAACCTCATCATATGGACCAGGTGTTTGCCTTTCACTGAATCTCCTTTCAATTTCCGCACGTCTCGCTTCTGCTTCTCTATGAGCAATTGCTCTTCGTTCACGGCATGCTGCTTTTTGTGCTTCGGTTTTCGCCATTATAATAAACAAGGTGTTTTCGAAGTTTCCTATCAATATTTGCAATTCTTATTAGCAGAGGTTGGATTATTCAATCATTTTACCTAAAACATATCCGTTTTATTCAATAATATATTCACTGTCCAAAATCGTGAATATACTTATCTATTCAATTCAGTGTTTCTACACTTTTTATTTAAAGGATTATCCACTGTCCAAAATCGTGGATAAAATTCCCAACCAACATTTACTATAACAATATTTAACTTAAAGGATAATTCGCTGTCCAAAATCACGAATATATCTCCTTTAATAACTTCTATTTTTCATTTATCAAATTCAATTGGTTTCAAATTTATAAACAATCTTCACAAATTCCATTTCTATTTATAAAACTTCAATTTATAAATCTTTTTATTAATTCAATTCAATTCAATTTATATAACTCAGTTATATACCAAAAGTCCATTTATAAGTTAAATACTTATAATTCATTTATTTACTAATTCGTTCTTAACAACATTTGAAATCAATTTCAAAAGAATTCAGAATCAAATTCCCAAGTTATAATTCAATAATTCTCTTGGTTATAACCAAATTAACATATCCTTTTATTTCCCAATTATTACTTGAAATATTCAAGTTATTCGATTTAAACCAATTTAAACCAATTCATTAATTCACTTAACTCATATTTCATTTTTCATAAATCTCAATAATTCGATAATGAGCTTCCGAACGATTGAAACTCAAATCTAATGAGACCTCACCGAATATAAACTATCGCACTTAAATTTAGAGAGGGGAATTTTCAAAATAATTCAAACTTTCAAAATACCTTTTATTTTAAAGAAAACAATTTTATACTTCTTTAAATTTGAAAAGCACTTTCTTTATAGTGGTTCTAGTAACTATTCATATTAAACATCATAAACCGAGCTTTGAGTAAACCAAAGCTCTGATACCACTTTTGTAATGACCCGCCGCTCTGACCGCCTCTAGTCGGTAATTAAACCAGCTAGAAACGTTCAAAATGACGGATTGTTGTTCAGTTTATAAAGTTTAAACAGAAACAGCCACAGAATCACAGAATAATCATAATATTATTCATAAATGAATTTTTCTTACATACATCAGAGTTTTATACAATGAATCAGATTTTAATACAGCGGAACAGTTATATATATATATATATATCTTTTAGAGTACAAAGAAAATTTTATCGAAAAACTTTAGTGAAGTGCTTTCCCCTCTCTCTCTAACTTCGCGGCCTGAAAATCTTCAAGCTGTAAAAATACTCGGTCTGACCCGAGTATTATATTCAAAAGAAAATAATACACAGGTCAGTCTAATTCAAACTCAGTTATTAGTGCAAAGAGGCAATAATAATCAAACAATTAGATGACAGTCAAATATAATTTACCTATCCGACCCTTTAACAAGAAATCGGATAACGGTAAATATAACACTTAACAGTGTTAAACAACAAATCTGTAGATTCAGATTCTCAATGAAGATAGATGAAAGGATTATTAACGAAGATAATTTAGAAAACCACAGAATTGCCAAAACGGCAATTAACAACAAAATCATCAAAATCGATTCAAAATATATTGAATTGACAACATAAAATAATTTTCATCAAAAAAGAAAACATCAATTTAAACATTAAAATTTGGTAGGGCTGAAGTACACACACGCGCGTACGGCCTCGCCACATTTAAAATGTCAACTCCGTGGCTGCAGTTCACGCTTGCGTGCACTGCCTCGCCGCTACCGTAATGAAATATGCAAAAGATCATAAATCAAAACACAATAGTATATCAATAAAAATCAATGCCGTGTGGCTGCAGTTCACGCTTGCGTGCACTGCCTTGCCACTATCGTGATGATATACTCAAAAAATCAACGAACCAAAATCAACGCACGCGTGCGCTGCCTCGCCACAACTTGTGAAATAAAACAAGTTTCCAAACAACTTATTACTGCACATTTCAACAAGTGCAAAGTTTTCATAAAAATGAAACTGCAGTCACAAATGAATACAAGGGCGAACTGCAACAATAACGCAGTCACCACAAGTACACAAAGCACGAAGGCTCGAATGACCCAGTGCGCAAAGGCAGGAGTGCCAATTACAGAAAACGGCAGAAAGAGGTGAGGGCACCAAAATGCAGTACCACAACACACAATGTTTAAGTAACAAAAACATCAGTACCAATCAAAGGCAAAATATACAAGAGGGGCACAGAAAATACAAACTGCACCAACACAAGTATGCAAGGGCAAACTGCAATAATAACTGCAGCCACCACCTGAATACAAGGCACATCAAATATAAACTACATGCCTCGAAGAACAGAGGACAAAACTCAAAGACAACATGAAACTGCATCAAAGTGACTGTAGCGCACATGAGAATTTACTCACTGCTAATGAAAATAAAGTGCATCAGGTCTAAGTCAAAGCTAACAACAGTTTTGGAACTGCTAACAAATACAACTACACGAAGACAGTGTATAACTACATGAAGACAGTGTATAAACATACATGACTACTTTTCAAAATATTGGACAAAATGCATGGTTCATGACCACATTAACAAGTGACATGGCAACCCAAGTACATAATAAGTCACCACTTTTAAAACTGCAGTTGCAAACAGTGACAAGATATGTGTATTCAAATAGTAAAACATAGGCAAGTTTGGTCTGGCATAAAATAAACATACCAAAAATGCAGTGTGCCTGTATAGAGTGCTAAATGATCATATTCTAGCCAAACATAAACTTATTCAACATTATACCAATGTTAATCCAAAGTGTGTCTTTTGTTGTGAACATATTGAAAAAATAACATTTTTTTTTTCCTCAGAGTAACTCAAAGTTGTTTTCCTTAATTAAACTTTTAAATTTATAATTAAACAAACCATTATTGTTTAAAGGTACAATCCTAACAGCAAATAGATTAAGAGAAAATGATTTCTTTATTTAAATCTTAAGCCTGGAACTAAGAACAGCAGGAAAAATACAACAACAAGCATGCATACAGCAATGATGGAAATACAGGGATGTGTAGCAGCTATTTTAGTGAAACTTCACAGTGGATGTTCAAACTCAATAGATACAAGTGACACATGTAGAAATACTTTATCAAAATCAAACAAGACACAGTGCAGAAGTGAATGGCACCAAATCAAGTTAAACAAGTAACAAAAATTGGACAAGCCATCATGAATAAACAAACACAAATGAATCAGAGATATGCTACAGAATAGTCAGCCACCAATGTGCTCGGCAGCTACAACAGCAAAGGCCAAAGCCAGCAAAAGCATTAAATTCACAAAATCAAAAGTTGGGCAAAGTCAAAGGAAATCAAAGCTGTATAATCCAAAGTCTAAGGCAACTTACAGTTCAACAACAAGTGCACAAAGACAGTCATAACTAAAACAAATATCATGAACCAACAGAAGCAATCGAAATGCAACCGTGGAACAACAAAGCACAGAGGCTACCAATATAAATACAATATGGTAACATAGGCAGTGCAACAACACCAAACAAAGAAGATGAACAATACTTATGAATGCAGGCAGTTCAGGTGATGTGCAAATAAATGCAACAGTGGAATGAGTTAGTGCCGTGATATGCACAATGCACCGCCATGACACGGCAACTACATGGAAACAACAGAAAATGACAGGGATGCATATATGCACCATAGATGAAAGAAATATCATTGCAATATGCATAGGGTAGTGTTGCAAACAACATGAACACGGTATAGGCAGTGAACATGTGAAAATCAGGAAAGTATCGAATTGATACTAACGAATTTAAGTGTACTCGAACTCATAAAAAAAACAAACCCAATTTTGTCATCATCGGTATTGAGTTATAAAGCAAGAAATCAAACGAGCAACAAAGAAATTACATACCGAATCATCAACAACTCGATCATCAGAAAACGAGCGAGCAAAAGCAATGCAAAACAGTGAATAAATCATCAGGAAACAACCGCGAGCAACAAGCAACGCAAATCAGTGGAATCGATCATCACAAAGCCCCAATTTGAATAAGCCATAAATCAACAAAATCAAAACCTAATTATACTCCAGCTTGAATTAGATGTGAGGGATATAAATCACTCACCTTTGTACACGAATTGGGGCAGCATGTGAATCGAAGCAAGAATCGAAGACGAACGAAAGCCCTAGTTTCGAAGAGGAGGAATCGAAGACGAAGACGCCATTTTTTTTTTTCGCGTTTGATTATCTGATTAGGGTTTTGAAATGAATTGGGGGCTTCGTGTTTTTATGGAAGAAGGCGACGTGAATTTGGGTATGGAGGAATGGGTATCGGCATGGTGAAAGTAAGGTAACGTATACTTCTTATTTTATTATGTTTATTTTTATATATTTTATTTTTTTTAATTTTTTTTTCCTTTTCTTTTTGAATGCAATTTTTGCTTTGTATATTTTGCTTGATTAATCTTGTTAAAATTTTAACTAGTATATTCTTTATTTATTTTATTATATATATATATTTATATTTTTATTTTGAATTCAATTTTGTTTTGTATAAATCTTTTTCTTTAAATAAACTTATAAACGTTTTACAGTTCAACATCAATTTATAAGTTTACATAAATATAATTCGTAAATCCAAACTATTTTTTTTTCTAAGTCGTTAGTTTGAATTTCAATACAAATCCCATATTCAATTTCAAACTTCAAAGTTAAATTCAAATTCTATTCAACTTTAAATAGATTAAATTCAAAAATTTAATCGCCAATATCCTAGTTATATTGGAATCCAATTTAAAATTATCTCAAATATTTAAAATTAATTAAACATCTTCATTTTTAAATTGTTCAAAATTCAGGATCGTTACACTAAGGTTATCGGGAACCAAAGCTCTCATACCAACTGTAACAACTCGTATATTTGGACCATTTAAATTGACACTAATCCACATATGTCAACTTAAATAGTACAAAACACGAATCATTAATGGAGTATAGATATATAAATGAGAATCATCACATAATCACATGAAATATCATAACAGAATAGTGCAACGGAAATACAACATAGTCATAAGAGTAGTTCATGAAGCTACCCAGAAATACAACAATGTCTCAAATGAAATAAACTAGAACAACATAATGTCCAATAGTCCAAATAAAAAGAACAATACTGATAAATAAAGATAAAGATAGTCTTCGGTCTTCAGCTCCAAACAGAACAGCAACAGCAATCCTCAGTCTGATCGAGCATATGCACAAACAAACACTCGAATCAGGACATATTTTCTTATACAGATAATATGATTCAAAATTGAAATAACAATAACTCAAAGTTGAATGGAATAAACATCTTTCAGGATCCGGTAAACTATCTATATATAGTAATGTACGATAAATAGATAATGTCTAACAGTAAAGTAAAGTATCAAAATAGCGTTAAGGCGTCACCATTATCCCCCTTAACACATTTTTATAAATATCATAGTCTATACAGCACTGTAAACTCCACCGTAAACTAGTGGGATATCAGGGAGTACTCCATAGGTATAATACAAAACAAAGTCGTAGTGGTCGCATATACGGGAATACAAGTATGACAAGGCACATGAGGAAATACCCAAGATAGTGAAACTACCGTTTGCCTGATCCGGACTGGTGAGAATGCATCGCCGCAACGATCGCAACACCGCGAAACAACACTCCAAGTTCAAGGGTGCGCACCAATCAATCACAAAAGTAAATGAGTAGTTTACGGAGAAGTGTGTTCGCTCGAGGTAGCTAACCCCATTTGGCCCGGCACGGCTCCTGATTTTAGTCATTTCAAATTTGACACAAGTGTTAAGGCTATCCATTATCGTTCTCTTTCTTCAATCATCGCGTACGTCAATCCAACCACTTCATTCTGGATCATCACTCCGCATATAGTTATTAAAGTGGTTTTCGGTTTAGACAGTGAGTATGTTCCTAACCGATTCCGGCTCCTTTAATAACCTTCGTAATTATTTCACCGATTGGTCGTTTAATAAATTTCAAAAACAGATCAAATTTAATTTCAATTATACTTCGTAAATCAACATTATGTTAGTCTTTCTAAATCAATTTCCAAAATTTACGTTTCCTAACTTCACAACTTCCATTTAAAATTTTCTATAATTCAATTCCGAAATTTTAATTTAAAACAATTCAAATATTCGTTTAATTCCATGTATAAGTTCATTCCAAAATCATTTAACGTACAAATCATTTTAAATTCAATTATCGATTTTATTCGATATTCATTACATTATTTATCATTAAACAATTTCAATTAAATTTCCAATTCATTGCTTCCTTAAGTTCGTTACATTATCAAAGCTTACATATTTATTCAATTTGAATTTATCGAATCCAATTCTCTAAATTACAAGCATTTCATTTGTTTTCGATAAAGCGCGTTCTATTTCTTATTAAAGAAATTCAATTTCATATATTTCTTTCTTTCGTTACAAATTTCAAATCTCAATTAAGAACTTAGTTTCACTTATTCAAAAATTCGATTTCTCTTAATAAAGAATATTCAATTCAATTCAATTATTACATAATTCATTCTATTCAATTTAGTTTAATCATTAAACAATTCAATCTTATTCAATTATCAAATAATTTCAAATCTTAATTATTATCGTTTCAAACTTATTCATTAATAATTCCAAACTTAATTATTAATTTTAAAACCAAATTATTAATAATTTCAAAACATAATTTATTAATAATTTCAAACTTAATTATAATCATTTCAAAACTTCGTTATTAATAACTTCAAACTTCATTATTAATAAATTTCAAGACTTGATTATTAATAGTTCCAAATTGTTATTACCATTTCAACTTAATTATTAATAATTTCAAAATCAATTATCAATTAATTCTAAATTTAATCATTAAATCATTAAATTTTAAAAACAATGTCCTTTTGTCAATTACGACGTTAATATTCGTTTCAAATTCAATATTCACATTTTCGTTCATTCAAATTTGAATTCCAATTTTATTCAAAACCTTATTATTAGTCAATAAAATCTTATTTCATTTAAATTAAAACATTGACCAATCGGTTTTAAATTTAATTTTCTATCCTAAGTCAAAGTTATTTGGGTATCTATCATTTCAACCCAATTCCATTTTAATTCAAAATCAAAGCATACAAAGGGAACTTGCAGTGTGATAGCTGGGATAGTGTCAAAGTAAATAAACAAGCAATAGCATCCATACACAACAATTCAACAATTTATTTAAATAATCCCGAAATAATCGTATTAATTTACATTTGTTATTTATGCAAATTAATATAATTATTCCTAGAATCTACACTATCATTTCATGTAGACTAAAGATTATTCTATTACGGTTTTTCGCTTGTCGTTCAATTTCAATTTCAATACTACAACAATATACGTTCAAAGGTTCAAAGTGAAATTTTTATCAAATTCCTACGTATCTATTAACTAATCAATGTTCATCATATAAATGAGTCACGTTTAACTAATCAAATTTAACATATAAAGGGTCAAGTTTAACAAATCAAGTTCGACATATATAATCCATTTTAATTGTTAAATATCCTATGTCATTTTCACTTGCAAATTATTTATCACTTAACAATAACAATTAGTATCCAATTCAACATCACATAGCAATCAAACTAAACTTGCATAAGAATATATGTCGTGAAAATTTATTTCACCTTTCGTGGATAAAGAAGTTGACGGCGAAGGAAAAGAAGCACGAAGAGAGTCGGTAAAGTACGAACAACGAACACTGTAATTTCGACAAAAGAAAACGATGTAAATACAATGAACGTTGTATATAATTAATAAATTTATATAAATGCGCTTATCGGATACGGAGAAAAGGACAAAAGCTGAAGATCGGTGCTGCAGCAAAAACTTAGCCGGTTGCTTCTGCACACAACAAAAGAAATTTTGGTTAAAATTTTCAACCAAATAGATGTTGACGGAAATATTCAACTGCGATATCTAAAGCTGTTTCAACCATCTTAGTTTCATCCCCTTTTTTTTTATAATATACATGAACCCAAGATAAAATTTCAGCAACACATCTTTCTTCACATTGCTACGCTCCACCCTACCCAGCACTATCATTTTCCCCCCATGCAGCAACTCACAATCCAAATTACTCACCACCATCAACATACACAAGCACACGTATACAAACTCTCACGTGCACATACACTTTTGTACGCACACCACCCCTCAGCACATGGACTCCTTCTTTTTCTTTCATGCTCATCCTTTATTTCTCAAAACACACGCGTGCACTAGTCTACAAACACACACAACAAAGCACACACCCATTTCCACTCACACACACGACATCACACACACACACGCATCACCACGTATCTCCTAGCATAGCACTATTCCCCCTGTACGCACGCACACGGTAGGTTAGAGGGGTGGTGGCGTGACAAGGCAAGGACAGAGGCGAGGTGGGTACGGCCAGAGGCTCGGATGGCTGTTTTGTGTGATGGGACGGTGTGCACGGTTGCAGGCTGAGGGACTGGGAAATGGCGTATGGAGGAGGAGGCTTGATCTGTGGTGTGGCGTTGGCGACGGGAATGGGAAGGCGGACGTTGGACGTTGGAAGGAGTTGACGAAGATGAGGTGGAGTGGAAGGTAGATTTGCGTGTGCATATGAAGGAGGAGAGTGGAGTGCTTGCCTGTCCGAGCTCTATTCATCTTCTTTTCATTTTTTATAATTTGCAAGTTACAGGGAAATATAGAAAGGATAATAAGAAGAGGAGGAGGGAGAAGTTACCTGAAGGGTTTTGCAGGACAATGAGAATAGTACGTCTTACATATGAACTTTATAAATCCTCCAGTAACATAAATGTGCTTTGTAACTCTAAACGCTTAGTTATTTCCCACAACCCTTCACACTTCACCTTCCAAGTACATGCCCATTCAGCTGAAATTTTATTTCAAATTTTTGAATGGATACGTGCTGCAAAAATTTTTGGGCTGTAATTTGTTTTAACCGGTACGTCCGAAGCGGATTAAAACAACGCGACGATTTTCAACGAACTCCGATTGACGCAAATGAATATACCGTTTTGGTCAGCGCGACGAGGCGATTCCAACGGTATACAGATTATTGCGATACGATGGTTTTATAAAATTCGCATTCACGCCGCTAAAATTGCGCGTTTTGTAAAACAATTTAAACGGAGCAGGCGATGGCAGTTTTTGCCGGAACGAATTTCATAATCATGATCGGAATAATTTTTACAACATAACTGTGTAAAAATATTTTGATTTGGAAGATAAATTTTACGCAGCTTTATATGGACTGATATACAGTAAAACGTGAACGAAGTTTACTATAATATTTTGCGACGAAACTTTTTCCATGCTCATATCTAACTAGACGTATGTCATAACTAAAGTTTGGACGCAAATTGAAATCGTTTATAAATTTTCAAAATTTTACATTAAAATGATGAATTTAATATTTTAAATCGGGTCGGAAATTCAGGGTCGTTACAGCTAGGCACTGGGGTACCACCTTTCACAGTACCTGGTCTAGATCAGCGTATCGAGGAGCCACCCTAACTCCCCTGCAACACAAGACCGGAACCATCCCTTACTGGACAGTACCGAGCAAGATCACCCCGCGGTTGGAATCAGCAACCGTCCACTAAGCTGAAATAAAAAGGGACATCTAGACAGGGATGACCTCACCCTCAAGTGGGGGCTACCACGAAGCCTTGCTGCATAACCCTTGATTTTCAGCCATTCTCGGTTGTTGAGGCTTGAGGCTAAGCGTTACCTTTTTAGAACATATCCCTTAGAATGCCTATCGTCCACCTGACGATATCACGAAAGCATTCATCCATACAAGTCCGTCCCGGGTTCGAACCGAACCGAAGACACTATTCCTACTACATCCATTTTGGAAATATCCTCAGGATTAGTAGCGACTAGCCCTTGCACTTGACTGCTCCATCTCCGAATCCAACTCGTTTCCACGAAACGTACAAAACCAGATCGAAGTGGTTTTCGAGAAATAAATCTCGATCCCTGTCTCTTCGAAACGATCAACGTATTTGTCCACTATTGATAGTCGGTGATTTAACTATAAATTAATATTCACAACATCCATCACACAATAAATAATTTTCCCCAAATTATTTATTAACCTTAAAATATCTTCACAAGATATATTTCTATTTTCAACCCTTTGAAAACAGTTTCAAATCATTTTTATTTTTCAGAATAAACTTTCCCAAGTATTTTCTTTCTCCACTGAAATCACCATGCACAAAACTAGATTTTTAAAATAATTTTAAACACTTTACTTTGAAATATACTATAAACATTTATTTTAAAAACTGCTTCAATAATTTAAAATATATACTTTATGTATATTTGAAAGTAAGATTACTTAATAAAATATAGAACTAGATTTTTCACGTTTAAAAACAAAATTACTAGGTCACTTTTTAAGTAATTACTGCTATAATAGATTTGAGAAAATACTTACTTTAGAATTTAAATATTAGAAATAATTAATTTTCCAAAACATGCTTTTTAAAACAACTTTAAAACTTTTAACTTATAATTAAAAGTTTACTTTAAAAAAAACGTACTTGGTTATCCAGAGAAAAATTCCAACTTCAATCACTTAAACCAATTTCCCAAATTGGTTCCCAATTTACTCCATTTGAAATAAATATCTTTACTTCCTTAATTCATTTCAAAGTTCGTTAATTATGGATTTTATTATTATTATTATTATTATTATTATTATTATTATTATTATTATTATTATTATTATTATTATTATTATTTTCCGTTTGATTTTAAACCTTTTTAACTGAAATATACGAATTTCTACTTTTTCCAATTTCTTCTTCATTCTTTTCAAGAATTTAAATCTTAAATTTTAAATAAATGTTTTGTTCTTTTAAAATAATAATACTGAAGTTTAAAATTCATTAATCTTTTGTTTACTCAAAATTACCCTTTCCATACTCAAGATTTATTTATTAGAAATTTTTAAGCCACTTTATTTCTTTTTCCATTCATTCTTAAATTTATTTAAATTTCCATAATTATTTTACTTACAAATTCACTTCTTTTATTTTCTTTCAAAAATCCAATTTATGTATTTTATGGAAATTCATTATACCCAATTATATCCAATCGAACCATAGCATTCAACATTCCAATATATTTCATCATAGAATATCAAATAATCATAACATAGGGTACTAAATAATTTAAATAAACGTTGAGGGATCCAGTTGGATCCCTCCAACCTGTTTTCCCTGCATCCACAGAATTAGCACAATATAAAATACCAATTCCAAAATATACCATACTATTGCACATCAATCAATTCAACCATTCAAACAATTATTTAAATTTAATCATTTAATTTTAAATTTAGCTGAGTGAGATTAACTCACATTTTGCTATGCATTTTCCATCCACTTCAATATTCCCTTGTTTCCTCGATTTTTGACCTTGAATAAATATTATATGATTTGTTAATATTTGAACAATCAATTATCGTTAATAAATTTAATCTATACTAATAATTTTATTTTCAACTAATTTCCCTTTTTCTTAAAAAAAATCTACAACATTTTAAAATTCTTATATCCCAGTACCTCTTATATATATATATATATATATGTATTTACTATTTCACCTATCTCTATGTATATACGTATACATCTGTATCTTCTTTTGATTAAAACCGAATTAATTTATATCTTTATTGAAAATTTTTTTCTCATAAATATATAAATATTTATTTATTCAATTTTAAATTTAAAAACAAGAATCGTTATCTCATCGATCGAGAAATCAAGAAGATAATCTTCCATTCGTTCGCCCAAACCACACTGCTAACACAACCCTAAGCCACCACCTCCACGAAGCCACAACCCCTACCTCGTCACCACCTTCATCAAACCCTAAATCCACCATCGCCTGCACCTACGATCGTGTCATGGCCACACTTCGACCAACCCACCATCATCATCTCGAACAACTCTCCAACGTCACTACGTCGCACCGCTTCTCTATCCTTGTGACTCCAAATCGAGCCCAAAAAGAACTCAAAACCTTGACTTGAAGCCGCCGCCGTTACCACCTCAGACCGCCACCCCATTTTTTCGATGCGAAATCGATTCGTCTTCGTGCTCGAATTTGGAAATTCGGTTATGAAATCCCTTTTTTTCGAAAGGGAAGGATGAAAGGAAAACTATTAGTCGGGATTTCCTTCTCTGATGTCGGCCACTATTCCATAAATTTTGAGCGAAAGTAAACTTCGTTCCGTTGATTTTATTCTCTTTTTTTTAATTTTTTTTCTTAGCCATGATTTCTTTCTTCCTTTTCCTTTTTTTTAAAGAAGATAAGGATGGACGAAATAAAAAAGTAGGGGAGTGGCGTATAAGAGAAGGTTCAATTATTCATTTAAATTCAATTTGATTATTCTAGGCATTAACCAATCGTACGACCCAACAGTAACACCAAACAATGCGAAAATTGAAATCTGATACTAATAAAATATTACGGATCCAATGAAACTGGTTTCATCAAATTCCAAGACTGTTCCTTGGAAGACTATTTTAAATTCAATTTTAAATGATAAAATTTCAAAGCCAAACAAATCGTTGTTAAATTCAATTTTAACACTTTACTATCTTCTATATTATCAATATAAATTTTATAAGCCTTCAAATTATTTTTAATAGGCTTAAAACTCCAGATTCAACAATTTACCCAACTTTACTTATTTAATTTAATAATTCAATTATCAAATAAATTGTGATATTCGTAATTCAAGTTAAAATTTTATTTTAAATATTAAAATCAATTAAATATTCCGATTTTAAAGACTTAAAAGTTTCGGGTCGTCACATTCCTCTCCCTTAAAAGAATTTCGTCCTCGAAATTACTAATTAGGAAGAATGGTCCAATACCCATTTATTATTTTCCCCAAATCCAAACAGTTTCTAACAATTCAACATCTTACCCACTATCTTTTATAAAAGACCCATTATTATTGTTATTAACTTTCCAAGATTTTCCATAATCCCCAAATAACTTTACTTATTCAACTATTCAAATTATAATTCAAAACCAAGTTTAAAATTTTCAAAATTTCTCAAAAAATTTCTAACTCTCTAAATATCCGAATTTTTTTGCCAGCGTCTCCATTGCGCGGCTAGCTCGGTACAACTACAAAAGGCCTCTACGGGCTCCCAAATTCCAAAAGAAAACAAAAAGCCAAGTGGCTAGATCCAAAAACCCAATCAAATTGCACAAAAATTTAAACACATACCTTTTTGTCGAGCAATTCAAATTTATCTTCTAAAATCAAAACCAATTTTCTTTTCCCTTTATATTACCTGCATATCATGCTTAGCAGTAATATCCAATCACAACATTCAAAACATTTTATTGACTTCCTTACCAAATGTCAATCTCTATTCATGCAAATATTAATTTAGAATATATTTGTAATACCAAATTTCAATTTCCCATTTAAGAATTTATTGTTCCCTTCTTAAGTTTAGTATAAACACTTTATATGTTCCTTTATTTATTTTCACCTTACCACTTTAGTTGATATCTATTTCTATTCAAATTGATTCTTTCATTTCTGTAACGATCCTGATTTTTAATTAAATTTAAATTGATAATTAAAATGAATTTTTGAAATAAAATTGTAGGTTAATTTGAATTTTTTCAAACTAAATAGGATATTTGTTTATTGGGTATTGATTTTAAAATTTTATTGGGGTTTTGAATTTGTATATTTAATATCTTATAGAAAAAAAAATATATAACATCCTAAAATTTATCAATACAGATTAATAATATATTTTAAACTTTTGAAATAATGAGTGTTTTAAAAAGTCAACTAAATTTAAAATTTATACATATATGAGTAAGATTGTATTTAAATTTATTCAAGTGAATTGGAATTTGAAATTAAATTTAAAATAAATATTTTTAAAAATAAGTAGTATTTAAAATCACTGAGGAATAAAGTATACAGTGGTCAAAACAACTTTTCTTTTAAACATTGTATATATATGTATATATACAAAAGAATAAAGGAAGACATTTATTTATAAAGTGTATATAATATGAAAAACTTAAGTTTGTAAAAATTCTTTTGTCTTGTAAAAGATCACCTGTAACGTCCCGAAAATTTTCGACTTTCGAAAATTCAACATCGATACTCACTTTATCGACTGCCGAGAAATCGAAGGCCAAAAACCCGAAATGTTATGGTTTAAGAAAAAGAAAAGAAGAAGAAAGAAGAAAGAAGAGAGAAAAAGGTAGAAGATAGAGAGGAGAGAAAATAGAAAAATTTAAAATAGAACGGAAGAGAAAACAACAACAGAACACCATCAGAATCTCACAATTCGCAGCGGAACAACATATAATAATAAATGAATAATCTTTAAACAAAGAACTATCAGTTATTACATTTTATACATTACATTACATCATATCATCAGAGTGTACAACAACAACAACAAACAGTGCAGCGGAAAAAGAAATACTATATAAACTAGTAATACGCCATGCCATCCAGCTTGCCTCCAGCAACTCCTGATATCCTGATAAACCTAACTCTTGACTACCCGTGTGGAAATTGGTGGGCACCCAGAGTTTAGGAAGGAAAACAATAAACTCCGAGTCAGTCATGTGACTGGTGTGAGAACTCAAAACAGTTTATTTAACTTTAAATCAAAATAGAGAAATATTTTTAAATTCAATTCGCAATGCTTTTAAAAATGAGACTACCATAAGACCTCCTGCCACACACACAATGCAAACGCAGACTTGGAGAAGATTTCTCCTTATGATAGCCAAACATGCTTGATACGCATTTAAAAAGAACATTTGATATTATTACTAGTGCATAGTGTAGAAAATTCATTTCGAAAGTAGAATATAAATCTTAGCCAGCATAGGTACCATTATATTATGCCTACTAATAGCTACCATATTAGATGGCAGGTTCTACAACTAAAACCGTACAAGTTTCGTATTGTTTCTTTGGATTTCCAACAAATGGTCAGGCCAAGGAACTTCCCATTGCCACATGAGAATGCCTCTAGAAAGACATCCCCGAGAACCAAACCAGAACTCTGCCAACACAAGGCCGGGTTACCCCTAACTGGGTAACTACTGACACGGGCACGCCAATCCCCGATCGTAAACGACCTTTCTCACGGGATCCCGATAACCAACAACCACAAAGTAATAAATTCATAGTAACCACATAGGTTAAATATCTGGGCTCCATACCATGATACCACCTCTATCCAGAAGGAAATGTACATACCCTAAAGGGAGCTACCCCTCATAACCTTGCCGCATCTTTCCTGTTTTGACCATTTCCGGGGTGTGAGGTTCGACGAAGTCACGTCCACAAAAACATACTTTATACAAAAGCCATGCTTTGGGTCAACAAATGATCAACACAATGATCACCAAGATAGACGATCAAATAAACGATCCTATCACAATAATCAACACAATGATCATTTCAGCAACACTCAGCATGTCACATTACCAAATTGGGAATATATCGCTGATAACTTCAACTATATAACCTCTGAGCTCGTACGTCTCAGAGAAGGGTGTTAAGCTAAAAGAATAAATTCTTCGCCACCAACAGAAATATATTCGAAAGAAATCGGCTTTATATCTCAACTTGTAATGTCAGACATACAATCCATACAAGTCTGTTCCGGGATCGAACAAAACCGAAGGCACTTACAAAGAAGTCCTTGCAATCCGGATATTCACAATCCTGATCGGATTTCCCATCACTTAGGGAGTCTCTATACCGCTACAACTCAGTGCAGAGACAATCGACAGGTCATCCTATCGCTCTCGCAAATACCGGGTCTTCAACACCGATCTTCAATGCAATTATAACGACGTATCACATATTCGGAATGGGTTATACGACCCCATGGTCCTTTCCCGGTTAACCCGAATAGTGAGCGCTTATTCAAAAATAAGTGTAGCATTCACATTCAAACAAATCACATCAATTACCCATTCAAAGGGAAATATTGATAGTCGGTTATTGAACTATCACTGGATATGCACACATCACCAGATTCCAAATAATTTTCCAAATTATTTATTTTCCAAAATATCTTTACTAGATATAAAATTTCACACTTCAAAAATAAATCAATATTTATTTTCATACAATTTCCACTTTCACATATAAATTCCATAATGAATTTATATTTCAAAATATCCATGCATATACGATTTCAATTATCCATTCCATTTTATCTTCAAAAAGATAAACTCTTAAAATATTCACTTTATATTGGAAAACATTTCCATACTTATTTATTCATAAGTAATTCACAATTTTTATTTATTTTCAACACTTGGAAAATATTCAATATACTTCAATCGAAATTAAGTATATATTTCATTCTTTAAGGAAATCATTCTCTTAAACATATTTATTTGGGCCAAAACGAATGTTGCGTAGAACATCGTTACGACGTCCCAAAATCACTAGTATAGGGATTCGAAATTAAATAGATATATAAATCCCAATACTATACAAAACATTTCCTTTCGGAAATCATTTACTATAACAACAGTGTTATAGTCCATTATTTCCTTCTATTTCTCGAAAACGTCTATTTCAACAATCAATGTTGAAATCTATGGTTTCGAATCTCAACACATTTTAAAACATCGTTAGATCGTTTTAATTCTATTTAAAATATCACATTCTAAACATTTTCTTTAACATATTATTCACTATTCAAAAACGTGAATATACTATGTTAACAAATTTCATCCTTTTATTCATTTTAATTCAAAGGATTATTCACTATTCAAAAATGTGAATATAACTCCATTTATAGGTTTCAACAAATTTTCTTGTCAAAATAAGTTGTTTGCGAATTTATAAAACAACGTTTATAAATTCCATTTCTATTTATTTTATAACAACTTCCTTTATAAATCTCCTTTATTAGCCTATTCGATTTATAATTCAAGTAGAAAACAAAAGTTCACTTTATAAGTTAAACACTTATAATTTATTTGTTTGCAAAATCGTTCCTCTAAAGACTTTCCAAACCATAAATCTTATAACTTACAAGATTCATTTATTTAACCAAATCTATTCTTCAAATAACTTCACAAATTTATAATTCTTACTATTTATAAATTTCATTTATAACTTCACCGTTTATAATTCTATAAATTTCATTCTTTAAATGAAATTCATTTTCACTTCATTCAAACACTTATAAAAACTCGTTTTATAATTTCAATATCTCAATTTATAAATATCCATTTATAAATCTCTTATATAAATCAATTCATATTAATATTTTAAAAACGTCTTTAAACTCCTTTATAATTTCATCATTTTGATTTATAAAATAATTAAATTTTATAAATCCTATATTTCAACTTTTCATAATAAATTCAAAAATTCCGATTTAACTATTTTATAAAGTCATTAATTCCTTATTTTCAAAAATCAGCTTTTAACTATATTTCTTAAAAATCATAATTTTTATAACTTTAAAAATTATAACGTTTATTTATTTATAATGGATCAATTCCAAAATATAGTATATTCTCAAAAATCACTTTAAAAATCATTTTAAAATCCCAAAATTTGGTCCAATGATGCTACACACCAAATAGTCAATCACGACTACAACGATATCATATATCAATATGAAAATCCATCAAATATCAAAATATCTGAAATCAAATAAAAACTGTTGAGGAATCCAGTTGGATCCCTCCAACCTGTTTTCCTGCATCCAAAAACATTGGCACAATACCAATTTCGCTCCAGTACGAAATTATCGCGGTATATGTTCTTATTAAATATTATCCGCTTAATAACGGCGCAATAGGGTCTCATCCGCTAAACAAATGCGGGAAATCAATCAACTCCAATATATACATATGCCAATATATATATATATTGCTATTATATATAATACCAATTTCACTGTTTATGAAATATTCGCGGTATATGTTTTTAATAAATAACATCCGCTTACTAACGGCGTATAATGTCTATTTTAACAATCAATAGATATCAATCATCATTCAAACATGCACTCAAATATTTTAAATCTAACTATTTAAAATAAAATCGAAACTGATTCGATTGAGTGAGAAGTTCTCACCTTGATTTTAAATTCCGTTTTAGCGATTTATTTCGAATAAAATTAAACGGATGTTTAATTTTACCCAAAATTCTCACTAACACCAAACGACTCCAATCTAATTTCATCGCGTAGTACTCGTCCATACGATTCCAACGCAACTGGTTTCGCGCGTTTTCGACCTCGTATGAAAAAGATATGCATATTTGAAGTTTGCACGATTTTTATTACAAATTTTATAACATAAATTAAATTTTATAAACCCACACTCAAACATCTGCCGTCCATCCCCCCTAAGCAAAATCACAGCCACACAATTCCTTCCCCTTCTCCTTCGTTCCCCTCCAGTAAATTGCCGTCACCACAAACCCATTCCTTAGCCAACTTGGGTTCCAATTTGCACCATCAATATTCAACTAAACCTCATCAAACCACTTCCATGTCGAAGCCCTTCGCGAGAGCTACCTCCACCACCAACCACCTGAAGCTCGGCCTGCTCTAGACCCCTCGAAATGCATGCGAAATCTACAGGTTTCGGCCCCAATTGCTCCCTCCACGTCGCTCCAAACACGATCATCACCGTATGGATCTCTAGCTCTCGCCTTACTCTTCGACTTTGTAGTTGAGCACTTCGCGTAATTCCTTACGGATTGAGAGAGATTAATGGAAGAAGATGAGATGATTTTAGCCATAGGTTAGGGGGGTGGCGGCTGTAGAATAGAATTAGGGTTTTGTATATTTTTTATTTTTATTTTTATGAATGGTGGGCTATTTATAAGAAATCGACGAAACACTATTCATCCTGCAAATTCCGAACTTCGATTTACGCGCCGTAACCAGCGTTTCTAAGGTTTACCCTGCGTTCCGGACATAATGGAACAGGTTTCGAAAGCTAATTCGGAAGTATGTGCGAGTTATGGCTATAAACGCTCAATTTAAATTAAACCGATTTAAACTATTTTCTAGGCGTTTTAATTTGTACCGGACAAACCGTAAATCCAATTGACACGAAATTTGAAACCTTACGATAATATCACATTACGGATTCGATGAAACTGGTTTCGTCGAAATTCGAGACTTTTTGAAAAATGGCTATTTCAGCTCGCCAAATTTAAATTTAAAAATAATTCGATGCGTTTCGAGCTGCCACGATCAAACGATAACTCCGATTGACACGAAATTTGAAATCCGGTAATAACTAACTATTACGGATCGGAACTGGTTTCGTTCAATTCTGAGACTGTTCAAAAATTGACTATTTTCACTAGTCGATTTAAATATTAAAATATACAATTTTCACAAATTAACTTTTAATTCGATTTTAAAAGTTCTAAAATATCGTTCTAACTCCCATATGATAAAATAAAATTTTACAAATCATTTACAATCATATTTAACTCAATTTTCAATTATTTCCATAATTTAACATATTAAATTATCGATTTAATTATTCAATTAAATTCAATAATTCAAATAAAAATTTATTTGACTTATAAATTCACTTATTAATATTTAAAATTAATTAAATATTCAAATTTTAATTAAATAAAATTCTGGGTCGTTACAATCTTCCCCACTTAAAAGAATTTCGTCCTCGAAATTATTAAGTAAGAAAAGTTACAGAATCTATTAATTTTTCCAAAATTCATAATTGAACTTCTTACAAAACTTTACTAAGTTTTCCAAATCATACTTAGTTATCCTTTTAAAAACAACTACTATTGTTTAACTTTCAACTCCAAAATCAAAGTTAAAGTTTTCAAAAAAAATTTCAATTTTCTCAAAAATTTTCTAACGCCTTAAATTTCCGGAAAAAATTCGCCATAGTCTCCTTTGCGCGGCTCGATCCGAAAAAAAATGACAGTATATATATCACAAATATACATCTCATCAAGTAATGAGGCATCCCGCAAGGAAAAATTTGTAAAAGTACGGCATGTAATCCGAGATATGTACCTTATATTTTTTTAGCAAGCATATACGGCTAATATAGCGCGAAAGCGAGCTCCAAATGCGAAGCAAACGCGATCCGCACCTACTAATCACTCAACAAACAACATGAGAATCATGCATATATGACAATAATCTCAATATACAACATATAGCAACATAATAACTATATATGCCAACATAGCAAATGTATGAAAAGCAATATATTCAACCATCAACCAACTATCATCCATAACAAATAAATATTCATTCATATTCTCATTAATATTCAATGAATTGGTTTTCAATTTAATCACATTTGATTCATATACAGTGGATGTTCTTATTAACATTCATTTTCAATTAGTTTATATTCACTAATTCATATTCAAGTTGGTTCACTTCCAAATCAAATTCAATTCATTTAAGCTTCACTTAACTTCCAATTGAATTTCAATTACTTTAGCTTCCAATTTTATTAAATCAGTTTCATTAACACTTAATGAATTATATACAATCAACTAACAATCATATAACAACCAGTGTATATTAATTACAACCAAATTCCTTTGCTTACAATTGGTTTAATTAATTGATTTTTATTCAACTTCTAATAACATTATAATTTTAATGAATTAACACTTATATTCATTATTTCATATCAACTTAATTCACATTCAATTGATTAACATTCAATCCATTCATTCAATTCTATCACAAAAGTTGAATTTCATTTCATAACTCAAGTTCACATTATCCTTAACTTTATTAATTTACTTTGATACCGAAATCAATTCCATTCAACAACACTTAAGTTATATTCCATTTAACTTTAAATTCATTTTTATTTATAACTCATATTCATATAGTTTCACTTCTTATATATATAAGTTTATTCCACAATTGTAAATCACTTTAATTATAATTCATTTCTTATAATTCTTTTTCTTATACAATTATTCTTTTATTTAGATTATTCAAACAACTTAACAATCAACTTATATACTTTAATAATTCTGAAAAATTATTTCTTTTATATATAAAATATAATCAAGGTAAAAATTATTTCATTTACCCAATTTAAACAATACTGTGTCGAATTGTTCTGTACAAGTGTTTAGAGATCCCTATCAACAACGTTAATTACTCGTATTAACCAGAATCTATATACCACTCAACAAACCAATCATCACAATATAAAACGATTTTTATATTCACTAACAAATACGCTCTCACAGCTATTATTACACTCAAATTCATTCTAGAGTACTACTGACTCTATCTCTAATGAACAATACCCAACAGAACCATGGTTGTCGCTTAACCATAAGCTCCGATACCAAATGTAACAAACAACAAATTTTCGACTTTCGAAAATTCCACATCGATACTCACTTTATCGACTGCCGAGAAATCGAAGGCCAAAAACCCGAAATGTTACAGTTTAAGAAAAAGAAAAGAAGAAGAAAGAAGAAAGAAGATAGAAAAAGGTAGAAGATAGAGAGGAGAGAAAATAGAAAATTTTAAAATAGAACGGAACAGAAAACAACAACAGAACACCATCAGAATCTCACAATTCGCAGCGGAACAACATATAATAATAAATGAATAATCTTTAAACAAAGAACTATCAGTTATTACATTTTATACATTACATTACATCATATCATCAGAGTGTACAACAACAACAACAAACAGTGCAGTGGAAAAAGAAATACTATATAAACTAGTAATACGCCATGCCATCCAGCTTGCCTCCAGCAACTCCTGATATCCTGATAAACCTAACTCTTGACTGGCCGTGTGGAAATTGGTGGGCACCCAGAGTTTAGGAAGGAGAACAATAAACTCCGAGTCAGTCATGTGACTGGTGTGAGAACTCAAAACAGTTTATTTAACTTTAAATCAAAATAGAGAAATATTTTTAAATTCAATTCGCAATGCTTTTAAAAATGAGACTACCATAAGACCTCCTGCCACACACACAATGCAAACGCAGACTTGGAGAAGATTTCTCCTTATGATAGCCGAACATGCTTGATACGCATTTAAAAAGAACATTTGATATTATTACTAGTGCATAGTGTAGAAAATTCATTTCGAAAGTAGAATATAAATCTTAGCCAGCATAGGTACCATTATATTATGCCTACTAATAGCTACCATACTAGATGGCAGGTTCTACAACTATAACCGTACAAGTTTCGTATTGTTTCTTTGGATTTCCAACAAATGGTCAGGCCAAGGAACTTCCCATTGCCACATGAGAATGCCTCTGGAAAGACATCCCCGAGAACCAAACCGGAACTCTGCCAACACAAGGCCGGGTTACCCCTAACTGGGTAACTACTGACACGAGCACGCCATTCCCCGATCGTAAACGACCTTTCTCACGGGATCCCGATAACCAACAACCACAAAGTAATAAATTCGTAGTAACCACATAGGTTAAATATCTGGGCTCCATACCATGATACCACCTCTATCCAGAAGGAAATGTAAATACCCTAAAGGGAGCTACCCCTCATAACCTTGCCGCATCTTTCCTGTTTTGACCATTTCCAGGGTGTGAGGTTCGACGAAGTCACGTCCACAAAAACATACTTTATACAAAAGCCATGCTTTGGGTCAACAAATGATCAACACAATGATCACCAAGATAGACGATCAAATAAACGATCCTATCACAATAATCAACACAATGATCATTTCAGCAACACTCAGCATGTTACATTACCAAATTGGCAATATATCGCTGATAACTTCAACTATATAACCTCTGAGCTCGTACGTCTCAGAGAAGGGTGTTAAGCTAAAAGAATAAATTCTTCGCCACCAACAGAAATATATTTGAAAGAAATCGGCTTTATATCTCAACTTGTAATGTTAGACATACAATCCATACAAGTCTGTTCCGGGATCGAACAAAACCGAAGGCACTTACAAAGAAGTCCTTGCAATTCGGATATTCACAATCCTGATCGGATTTCCCATCACTTAGGGAGTCTCTATACCGCTGCAACTCAGTGCAGAGACAATCGACAGGTCATCCTATCGCTCTCGCAAATACCGGGTCTTCAACACCGATCTTCAATGCAATTATAACGACGTATCACATATTCGGAATGGGTTATACGACCCCATGGTCCTTTCCCGGTTAACCCGAATAGTGAGCGCTTATTCAAAAATAAGTGTAGCATTCACATTCAAACAAATCACATCAATTACCCATTCAAAGGGAAATATTGATAGTCGGTTATTGAACTATCACTGGATATGCACACATCACCAGATTCCAAATAATTTTCCAAATTATTTATTTTCCAAAATATCTTTACTAGATATAAAATTTCACACGTCAAAAATAAATCAATATTTATTTTCATACAATTTCCACTTTCACATATAAATTTCATAATGAATTTATATTTCAAAATATCCATGCATATACGATTTCAATTATCCATTCCAATTTATCTTCAAAAAGATAAACTCTTAAAATATTCACTTTATATTGGAAAACATTTCCATACTTATTTATTCATAAGTAATTCACAATTTTTATTTATTTTCAACACTTGGAAAATATTCAATATACTTCAATCGAAATTAAGTATATATTTCATTCTTTAAGGAAATCATTCTCTTAAACATATTTATTTGGGCCAAAACGAATGTTGCGTAGAACATCGTTACGACGTCCCAAAATCACTAGTATAGGGATTCGAAATTAAATAGATATATAAATCCCAATACTATACAAAACATTTCCTTTCGGAAATCATTTACTATAACAACAGTGTTATAGTCCATTATTTCCTTCTATTTCTCGAAAACGTCTATTTCAACAATCAATGTTGAAATCTATGGTTTCGAATCTCAACACATTTTAAAACATCGTTAGATCGTTTTAATTCTATTTAAAATATCACATTCTAAACATTTTCTTTAACATATTATTCACTATTCAAAAACGTGAATATACTATGTTAACAAATTTCATCTTTTTATTCATTTTAATTCAAAGGATTATTCACTATTCAAAAATGTGAATATAACTCCATTTATAGGTTTCAACAAATTTTCTTGTCAAAATAAGTTGTTTGTGAATTTATAAAACAACGTTTATAAATTCCATTTCTATTTATTTTATAACAACTTCCTTTATAAATCTCCTTTATTAGCCTATTCGATTTATAATTCAAGTAGAAAACAAAAGTTCACTTTATAAGTTAAACACTTATAATTTATTTGTTTGCAAAATCGTTCCTCTAAAGACTTTCCAAACCATAAATCTTATAACTCACAAGATTCATTTATTTAACCAAATCTATTCTTCAAATAACTTCACAAATTTATAATTCTTACTATTTATAAATTTCATTTATAACTTCACCGTTTATAATTCTAAAAATTTCATTCTTTAAGTGAAATTCATTTTCACTTCATTCAAACACTTATAAAAACTCGTTTTATAATTTCAATATCTCAATTTATAAATATCCATTTATAAATCTCTCATATAAATCAATTCATATTAATATTTTAAAAACGTCTTTAAACTCCTTTATAATTTCATCATTTTGATTTATAAAATAATTAAATTTTATAAATCCTATATTTCAACTTTTCATAATAAATTCAAAAATTCCGATTTAACTATTTTATAAAGTCATTAATTCCTTATTTTCAAAAATCAGCTTTTAACTATATTTCTTAAAAATCATAATTTTTATAACTTTAAAAATTATAACGTTTATTTATTTATAATGGATCAATTCCAAAATATAGTATATTCTCAAAAATCACTTTAAAAATCATTTTAAAATCCCAAAATTTGGTCCAATGATGCTACACACCAAATAGTCAATCACGACTACAACGATATCATATATCAATATGAAAATCCATCAAATATCAAAATATCTGAAATCAAATAAAAACTGTTGAGGAATCCGGTTGGATCCCTCCAACCTGTTTTCCTGCATCCAAAAACATTAGCACAATACCAATTTCGCTCCAGTACGAAATTATCGCGGTATATGTTCTTATTAAATATTATCCGCTTAATAACGGCGCAATAGGATCTCATCCGCTAAACAAATGCGGGAAATCAATCAACTCCAATATATACATATGCCAATATATATATATATATATATTGCTATTATATATAATACCAATTTCACTGTTTATGAAATATTCGCGGTATATGTTTTTAATAAATAACATCCGCTTACTAACGGCGTATAATGTCTATTTTAACAATCAATAGATATCAATCATCATTCAAACATGCATTCAAATATTTTAAATCTAACTATTTAAAATAAAATCGAAACTGATTCGATTGAGTGAGAAGTTCTCACCTTGATTTTAAATTCCGTTTTAGCGATTTATTTCGAATAAAATTAAACGGATGTTTAATTTTACCCAAAATTCTCACTAACTCCAAACGACTCCAATCCAATTCCATCGCGTAGTGCTCGTCCATACGATTCCAACGCAACTGGTTTCGCGCGTTTTCGACCTCGTATGAAAAAGATATGCATATTTGAAGTTTGCACGATTTTTATTACAAATTTTATAACATAAATTAAATTTTATAAACCCACACTCAAACATCTGCCGTCCATCCCCCCTAAGCAAAATCACGGCCACACAATTCCTTCCCCTTCTCCTTCGTTCCCCTCCAGTAAATTGCCGTCACCACAAACCCATTCCTTAGCCAACTAGGGTTCCAATTTGCACCATCAATACTCAACTAAACCTCATCAAACCACTGCCATGTCGAAGCCCTTCGCGAGAACTACCTCCACCACAAACCACCTGAAGCTCGGCCTGCTCTAGACCCCTCGAAATGCATGTGAAATCTGCAGGTTTCGGCCCCAATTGCTCCCTCCACGTCGCTCCAAACACGATCATCACCGTATGGATCTCTAGCTCTCGCCTTGCTCTTCGACTTTGTAGTTGAGCACTTCGCGTAATTCCTTACGGATTGAGAGAGATTAATGGAAGAAGATGAGATGATTTCAGCCATAGGTTAGGGGGGTGGCGGCTGTAGAATAGAATTAGGGTTTTGTATATTTTTTTATTTTATTTTTATGAATGGTGGGCTATTTATAAGAAACCGACGAAGCACTATTCATCCCGGAAATTCCGAACTCCGATTTACGCACCGTAACCAGCGTTTCTAAGGTTTACCCCGCGTTTCAGACACAATGGAATAGGTTTCGAAAGCTAATTCGGAAGTATGTGCGAGTTATGGCTATAAACGCTCAATTTAAATTAAACCGATTTAAACTATTTTCTAGGCGTTTTAATTTGTACCGGACAAACCGTAAATCCAATTGACACGAAATTTGAAACCTTACAATAATATCACATTACGGATCCGATAAAACTGGTTTCGTCGAAATCCGAGACTTTTTGAAAAATGGCTATTTTAGCTCGCCAAATTTAAATTTAAAAATAATTCGATGCGTTTCGAGCTGCTACGATCAAACGATAACTCCGATTGACACGAAATTTGAAATCCGGTAATAACTAACTATTACGGATCCAATGGAACTGGTTTCATTCAATTCTGAGACTGTTCAAAAATTGACTATTTTCACTAGTCGATTTAAATATTAAAATATTCAATTTTCACAAATTAACTTTTAATTCGATTCTAAAAGTTCTAAAATATCGTTCTAACTCCCATATGATAAAATAAAATTTTACAAATCATTTACAATCATATTTAACTCAATTTTCAATTATTTCCATAATTTAACATATTAAATTATTGATTTAATTATTCAATTAAATTCAATAATTCAAATAAAAATTTATTTGACTTACAAATTCACTTATTAATATTTAAAATTAATTAAATATTCAAATTTTAATTAAATAAAATTCTGGGTCGTTACATCACCAATGTAAACATACATGCACGTGAGAGATGGAGTAAGATAATTAACAAAATCTAAAGCTTATGATTTTCTTTTTACGAATGGCATTACTCATTTTTTTTTAAATAATGAAATTTAAAATTTCAAAAACCCTTACATCTTCCCATATGTAATCATGGGTATCTTAGAAAATCTGAAAAACAGATTTGCCTTCACTAATCGCAAAACCACAAAGCTGTTCAAAACTAGAACCAAGAAAAAAAAAGGCATTTCAGTTTACCATATTCATCCTCAGTCTAAACTTGTAAAACCTGAAACAAAGAAACTCAAAAAACCATCCTTAACACGTTCAACTAAAGTAGCAAGCTTCAGATGCAAATCTTCGACCTGGAGACTAAAAATCTAAAGGCAACTTCAAATTAAAAGAAACCAAAAAAAATGGAATTCAGAAACAAAGGCAATTTAAAGTTTTCAAACCCAAAAAAATGAAGATCAAGCTTAAAACAAAGCCTGGAGGAAAAAAAAAGGAGAAGAAATCTTCAACCTGATTCACAAAACAACTTCAACAAATTCGAGCTGGAGCAAATCAAAACTGAAATGGAGAATCATCAGACTAGAAAGCAAGATCTGGAAAACTAAAGTCTGGATCAAGCAAAGCTTGGAGGGGAAAACATCATTAGGCTAAAGCAAAAGAAACAAACAAAACTCTGTTCCTCTCTGTCTTCATTCCACTGTGAGCAAACTCCTTAACCTTGTTTTATCTCTTAGTGTTTTGATTTGTCTTCGAAGTATGATATAAGTTATGCTTGAATGATTGTGTGAAAGTGCATTTGATGTCTCTGTTTATATACTTGACTGTATGCACACATGTTTACCATCTCTGCCTTTAGAACCAGTAAACAAACCTTTCATCCTCTGATTCATTCCTATATTGATGCTAGTGAGTGAAACTAATGCAACGCGATTTACAATTGCATAAGGGTTAAGTCGGCCACGACCTAAGGGAGGAGTTTTAGGTCGTCTACGACCTAACAAAGACTTAAGTCGCTCGATTACTTTAGGTCATTTACGACTTATAGCTATAGGAGCTAAGGGAGAAGCAACACGAGCTAACGAAGAGGTGTCACGAGTTAACAGAGTCTTAGGTCGCGTACGACCTAAGCCCAAGGTCTTTGACTGCGAACGACCTAACTTAGGTCGTCCAGATATTACTGTTTCCTTAAGCCGCAAACGAGTTACGACCTCAGCTAAGTCGCATGAAGATTGGCCTGAAGATGTATCTTAAGTCGCTGCAACAAGTTACGACCTAGTTAGGTCGCGTGAAGCGATGCAGTACTCTGTTAAGCCGCGTCATTTTAAAATCGTTAAGTCGCAGCTTGCTTAAGTCGTATGTCGTTGTATTCATTAAGTCGTTATGTTCTTAAGTCGTCTGTTGCTTATGTCGTTGACTGTGTGTTGTATATATGTACTGACTTAGGTCGTTGTGTTTGTTGAGTCGCTGCTGACTAAGTCGCGTCTTTTAAGTCGTTGAGTCTTATTATTTTAAGTCGTGTAATTTTGTGTTGTAACTCGTTGAGTCGCTGGATGATAGGTCGCGTATGACCTAACTTAAGTCGTGAGTCGTGTGGTCTTTATGTGATGAGTCGTGGACGACTTATGATAGGTCGGGTGTGTTTCTGTTGTGATGTTTTGAGTTGTGACGCCTATAAATAGGCATATTGGGTCATTTGTAACTAGGTTGATTGTTGAATAAAACTTGTTTTGATTGCTGTGTGCTTTCATCTAAATTACTAGTTGAGTGTGATCTCCTATCTCCACTTTCGGTTATTCGAGTGCGCTCGAATCAACGATCATTGAAGCCAATTCATGTTATCAAGTGCGCTTGATCAACGTTCGAAGAATTGTAGATCTTCTTTCACAGTATCGAGCGCGATCAACGTGTCAAAGATAGCTAGAATTCAGTATCTTTGTGATCAATGAATTTGGGCATATCAGTATCTTAAATCCACCGTTTTCTACTTTCACCGTTCCATCTAATTTTCGTATTATCCACTGCGTCAGTTTTGGTATCAAAGCTAGACTTAGCCAATCATAGCTAAGCCGAGTCTTGGAGCCAAGGAGTTTGAAGTTGGTGTTCATCTTGAAGTTGCAACAAGTTGGGTGTTTCCGATCCATTTCATTTTGGATCAAAGTCCGGAAAGTGCTTGAATTTTTGGAGAAGAGTTGAGCCGAGTTGAGTGAAGGGCGTGACTCGTTGTACAACTCAGTGTTGAAGTTTGAAGTTTCATTTGTAGAAGATTTGTGAAGTTTTGAAGTGTTTGTGTTGATTTAATCATGCCACCAAGGAGAGCTAATCGTCATCAAAATGTTGAAGAGTTGTATAGAAGAGAAGAAGCCGAGCAAATGGAACAACGCATTAATGAGAAATTTGATGAAGGTATTGGAAAGCTAGAGAAGTTGATGAATGATTTGAATCAAAAATCAAAGGAGGAGATCACCGATCTCGAACCATGGAGGAAACGGAGTTTCGCTATCGGTTACGGAAGCGAGAAGGGTATCACCGCAATCTTTTAGAGAGAGAAGAGAAACATCAATTTCATCGAGAAGAGATCACCATGAATATAGACATGAAGAGAGAAGAACTCCACGTGAGTTTGAAGAGGAGCCATATCGAGATGAAGAGAGATATAGTAGAAGAGACATGCGTGATCGAAGGGATGTTGATGGACGAGATCGATATAGACATACATTTAATTTTAATGAAGAGGGTGATAGAGCTAGCATTCATTATCGAGATCGAGACCAAGTACGAAATGTATATCGGGATGTAGATGATGATCGACGATGGGAAACGGGTATGAAGATGGAGATTCCAGAATTCAAGGGTGGAATGGTAGCAGAAGAATTTTTGGATTGGTTGTCTAATGTTGAAGAGATCTTTGATTTCAAAGAAGTTTCGGAGAATCGACGAGTGAAGTTGGTTGCTAATAGGTTGAGGGGGAGAGCTATGGCATGGTGGCAGCAAACCAAACTTACACGAGAACGGATGGGAAAGTCAAAGATTGAATCATGGGAAAAGATGAAGAAACTGATGAAAGCTACATTTTTACCTTACAATTATCAATCACTTATGTACCAGAGGTTGCAGAATCTGAGGCAAGGGACAAAGACTGTTAGTGATTATGCTGATGAATTTTATCAACTGATTGCTCGAAACGACATTATGGAGACAGAGGAATAGCTGACTGCTAGATTTGTTGGGGGGTTGAGGATACAGATCAAGGATATGGTGAATATGTTTGATCCAAGATCTATAGCAGAATCACATCAGAAAGCGTTGGCTTGGGAGAAGCAGGGAAGACGTGGAGGTGGTGTGTTTTCAAGTTCCAATATTCCGAACAAAGGTGTTAGTGGGAGTTCCAATGTTTCTAAAGCTGTCAGTAAACCAGTTGTGAATGAAGTTGCAAAGGCAAAGGTTAACAACAGTTTCAAATGTTATATTTGCCAGGAAGTGGGTCACAAGAGTAATGAATGTCCGAAGCCGAAGAAACGAATTATGATTGCTGAAGTTGAAGGTGAAGATGTTGGTGAAGGTCATTCTAGTCCAGTTGAGGAGGATGAACAGGATGTTGCGTCAGGAGATGAAGGATGTAATCTGATGATGAGGACGTCTTGTTTAATACTGAAGCAAGAAGAAGAGGTTAGTTGGTTGAGGAGTAACATCTTTCAGTCAACGTGCACTATTCTGGGGAAGGTTTGCAAATTTGTGATTGATGCAGGAAGTTGTGACAATATTCTTTCTACTGAGGCTGTGAGAAAGTTGAAGTTGAAAACAGAGAAACACCCTAATCCTTATAAGTTAGCATGGCTAAGAAAAGGAGGAGAGGTGAAGGTGGACAGGCGAGTTCGAGTTCCATTTTCTATTGGGAGGAAGTATAAAGATGAAATTTGGTGTGATGTAGTTGAGATGGATGTTTGTCACTTACTTTTGGGAAGACCGTGGCAGTATGATCGAGCAGTGCAGCATGACATTCGGACCAATAGCTACAGCTTTATGTTTGAAGGTGTTAAGATTATTTTAGTTCCAATGAAGAGACAGCAGGAAGAGAGCAAGTCAGAAGAGATTGAGGAGCTTAAAACTTTGTTGACTTTGAAGGAATTCATCGAAGAAGTAGAGGAGAGTCCAGAGGTGTTTTTGTTGATTGGACGTGAAGCTACTAAATCTGTTGAAGTTCCTGAAGAAGTAAAGCCGGTATTGGAAGAATTCAGAGATGTATTTCCTGGGGAGTTACCAACGGAGTTGCCACCGTTGAGGGATATTCAGCATCAGATTGATCTTGTGCCAGGGGCAGTATTACAACACAGTCCACACTACCGTATGAGTCCGAAGGAACACGAGGAGTTGAGAAGGCAGCTGGAAGAGTTGTTAGAACAGGGGCGTGTTCAGGAGAGCTTGAGTCCATGTGCAGTGCCAGCCTTATTGGTACCAAAAAAGGATGGGACGTGGAGGATGTGTACGGATAGTCGGGCTCTAAACAAGATCACTGTGTGATACAGATTTCCTATGCCGAGATTTGATGATTTGATTGACCAGTTGAGTGGAGCTGTTGTGTTCTCAAAGATTGACTTGAAGAGTGGACACCATCAGATTCGTATTAGACCGGGTGATGAGTGGAAGACTGCTTTTAAAACAAAGGAAGGTTTATACGAATGGTTGGTTATGCCGTTTGGCTTATCAAATGCTCCGAGTACTTTTATGAGAGTGATGAACCAGATTTTCAGACCGTTCATTGGAAAGTTCATGGTTGTTTATTTTGATGATATTTTAATCTATAGTGGGAGTATGGAAGAACACATCCAGCATTTGCGTGAAGTACTGTTGATTCTACGACAGGAGAAATTTTATGCTGCAACAAAGAAGTGTGTGTTCGTGACACACAGTGTTTTGTTTCTGGGATATGTTCTATCAAAGGAAGGTATTCAAGTAGATGAAAATAAAGTGGAAGCTGTCAGGAGTTGGCCACAGCCAAAGACAATTACTGAAGTGAGGAGTTTTCATGGATTGGTATCTTTCTATCGAAGATTCATTCCACATTTTAGCAGTGTGATGGCACCTATAACCGATTGCATGAAAGGAAAGAAGTTTGAGTGGTGAGTGGAAGCAGGGGTTGCTTTTGAGAAGATCAGGATACTATTGACGACAGCACCAATTCTGGTTTTACCGGATTTTCAGTTGTTGTATGAATTACATACTGATGCCTCGAAGGTTGGGGTTGGTGGAGTTTTGAGTCAGAAAGGAAGACCAATTGCTTATTTCAGTGAGAAGTTGTCTGGAGCTAAGTTGAGATATATCACTTATGATGTTGAGTTTTACGCAATTGTTCAAGCTGTGAAGCACTAGAGACATTATCTATTTCAGAAGGAGTTTGTTCTTTATACGGATCATGAAGCTTTGAAGCATTTGCAAGGGAAGGATAAAATTTCAGCTAGGCACGCTTCATGGGTCGCGTATCTACAACAGTTTACTTTTGTTGTGAAGCACAAATCTGGGGTGACGAATCGTATAGCTGATGCATTGAGTAGGAGGAATCATTTGTTGACGACAATGAAAGTTGAAGTGACAGGTTTTGAACTATTGCCAAAGTTGCTTGAAGAAGATCCTTACTTTATGAAATTTGTTGAGAAAGTCAAGCACGGGAGTGCTGAAGAATTTGTGTTGGTGGATGGTTTTCTGTTTAAGGGAAATCGATTATGTATACCAGATAACAGCTTGAGAATGAAGATTATCAAGGAGTTGCATGAGGAAGGACATGTAGGACGGGATCGCACGTTGCATTTGATGTCTCAATCTTACTTTTGGCCGTCAATGAGGAAGGAGGTTGAACGGTTTGTGGAAAGATGTCATATTTGTCAGGTTTCGAAGGGAACATCGACAAATGCGGGGTTATATATGCCGTTACCTGTACCGACTAAACCTTGGGTTGATTTGAGTATGGATTTTGTTTTGGGGTTGCCTAGAACTCAAAGGGGTAACGACTCCATTTATGTAGTGGTTGATCGATTTTCGAAAATGGCACATTTTATTGCTTGTAAGAAGACGGCGGATGCTGTTCATGTTGCTCAGTTATTTTTCAAAGAGATCTATCGACTTCATGGATTGCCAGAATCTATTATGTCGGATAGGGATACTCGTTTTCTGAGTCACTTTTGGCTAAGTTTGTGGAAGATGGTCGGAACGAAGCTGAATTTTAGTGGCGCTTACCATCCGCAAACTGATGGGAAAACAGAGGTGGTTAACAGATCGTTGGGAAATTTATTGCGATGTGTTGTGAAAGATAATCTGAAGAGTTGGAATGTGAAATTATGTCAAGCAGAGTTTGCTCATAATCATGCGGTGAATCGTAGTACAGGTTTCAATCCATTTCAGATTGTGTATTCAAGCTTACCGAAGGGGCCGTTGGATTTAACAGTAGTGCCTCAACCGAAGAGGACCGTTAAACGAGCTACTGATTTTGTTGATGCTTGACGGAATGTCATAAAATCGTTCAGGAACGATTGAAAAAGTCAAATGAAAAGTACAAACGACTGGCGGATAAGAAGCGGAGAAGTGTGAATTTCGAGGAAGGTGATTTGGTTTATGCAGTGATGACAAAAGATCGTTTTCCAGTGGGAACGTACAATAAATTGAAGGCGCGGAAAATTGGTCCAGTTGAAATCTTGAAGAAAATCAATGAGAATGCATATCGGCTGAGGTTACCAGATGATATTCATACTCTGATGTTTTCAACATCAAATACTTAATTCCGTATTGTGGGAATGAGCTTGATGTGGAAGAAGATGGTGAAAATTTAAGGTCGAATTTCTGTCAACCGGGAGAGGATGATGCAACGCGATCTACAATTGCACAAGGGTTAAGTCGGCCACGACGTAAGGCAGGAGTTTTAGGTCGTCTACGACCTAACAAAGACTTAAGTCGTTCGGTTACTTTAGGTCGTTTACAACTTATAGCTATAGGAGCTAAGGGAGAAGAAACGCGAGCTAACGAAGAGGCGTCACGAGTTAACAGAGTCTTAGGTCGCGTACGACCTAAGCCCCAGGGTCGTTGACTGCGAACGACCTAACTTAGGTCGTCCAGATATTACTGTTTCCTTAAGCCGCAAACGAGTTACGACCTTAGCTAAGTCGCATGAAGATTGGCCTGAAGATGTATCTTAAGTCGCTGCAACGAGTTACGACCTAGTTAGGTCGCGTGAAGCGGTGCAGAAGCTACTCTGTTAAGCCGCGTCATTTTAAAATCGTTAAGTCGCAGCTTACCCAGAAGGTAATGCGTTACTCCTACAGCACGTCCTTGTACAATGCTCAAGGCTCTAGGCTGAGTAGCAGGAGCAACTTTTAATTTGTTATGAGCCCAAACAATGGATTCAATGAGTTCTTGCCAATAACCGCGGCCGCTGAATAGAAACATTAAACTAAAAGCCCAAACAAAATGAGCACCTAAGAAAAAAGACCATATGCAGATAATGAAGAACCATAAGACGCTTAAGTCGTATGTTGTTGTATTCATTAAGTCGTTATGTTCTTAAGTTGTCTGTTGCTTATGTTCTTAAGTCGTCTGTTGCTTATGTCGTTGACTGCGTGTTGTATATATGTACTGACTTAGGTCGTTGTGTTTGTTGAGTCGCTGCTGACTAAGTCGCGTCTTTTAAGTCGTTGAGTCTTATTATTTTAAGTCGTGTAATTTTGTGTTGTAACTCGTTGAGTCGCTGGATGATAGGTCGCGTACGACCTAACTTAAGTCGTGAGTCGTGTGGTCTTTATGTGATGAGTCGTGGACGACTTATGATAGGTCGGGTGTGTTTCTGTTGTGATGTTTTGAGTTGTGACGCCTATAAATAGGCATATTGGGTCATTTGTAACTAGGTTGATTGTTGAATAAAACTTGTTTTGATTGCTGTGTGCTTTCATCTAAATTAGTAGTTGAGTGTGATCTCCTATCTCCACTTTCGGTTATTCGAGTGCGCTCGAATCAACGATCATTGAAGCCAATTCACGTTATCAAGTGCGCTTGATCAACGTTCGAAGAATTGTAGATCTTCTTTCACAGTATCGAGCGCGATCAACGTGTCAAAGATAGCTAGAATTCAGTATCTTTGTGATCAACGAATTTGGGCATATCAGTATCTTCAATCCACCGTTTACTACTTTCACCGTTCCATCTAAATTTCGTATTATCCGCTGCGTCAGAAACTATACTTTGCTCAAATTTCTTTTGCGTTGAATACCTACATGAATGAGGATAGTTTTGCATATGGGTCAACGGTCATGTTTGTGTTTTTGTTTGCTTGAAAATATGGTTCCCTGTAACACACTGGTTTGCAGTGTAAAACATGTTAAAACCCAAAACTGTGAGCAAAACTTCTAAAACTAAAAGCTTGAATCTGTTTTGATGATGCTTGAAATGATGTTATTGTGATATGTTTGAGTGTTTTCTGGAATATGATTGAATAGCTTTGGGTATATGAATGAAGATGTCTGTATGTGAATATACCTTGTCCCTGTTGTAAGTATAGTTCAAAAAGAAAAAAAAATCCATATCTCTCAATATAAACTATATTAAATTATGATCCCTAAAGAGAAATTGCTTGAAACAAGGCAACAATAATTTTTAAAATGATATCAGGTTTTTCAATTCAGTGATCATGTTCACAATAGTAAATTACAGAAGAAATCAAAGTCATGTCAAATATTCAATCATATGGTAATCATGATTTGGCTATATAAATAAAATCGTATTACAAAATGATTAATTTTGATGTAAAGATCATGATTTTTAAACTTGAAATGGTTGAGAATTTTGGAGTTGAACAGAATAACTATGATCGTCAAATTCCAGAAATCAACATAGTAAAAATTGTCGCGATCAAGTGTGGAGATAGTTTGGTAATCATGGTGTACGAGAAAAATGGTGGATAATTTTTTTGATCGTCGTGGAGATTGGTGGAGCTGGATTTAGGGTTTAAGCTTCGATTTTAACCGTCAGTTTTGTTCGAACGCGTGCGTCGTGAAGGTGGCTTCGGGGTTGATCGGACCAATTTGGGATGGGACGTGGGTTGGTGGAGCGGTTCTAGGTGGACAGCCATGGTCACTGGTGATCAAGATCACCAAAGCAGAGGCAATGCATATGACCAGGTTCGAATGCCTGGAGGGGTCGAGCAGCTCGATTTCGACTCGTTGCCATATGAGATCATCCGGGTGGTCGGAGTTGTTTAGAGGGTCGAAGATGATGTGCCGGTGGTCGTAAAGTTGGTCGACAACGTTGGGTTCGGATGTACATGTGCACGCCTCCACGTTGTTCTGGTCGTTCGAGTTTTGGAGAAGGCAAGGGGGCAACTCGAAGATGAACTCATGAAATTCTGAGGGGGGGGGGGTTGCTCGAGTTTGATGTAGGGACGCTTGCTAGTTTTATTATATACAGTGGGTTGCAAAAAAAAAAAACACAGTTAAATAGGAAGGAGAAGGAAGAACTCGGGCACTTGGTAGTTTGGCTCGGGTATAACTTCGGGAAGGATGGGTGTTTGCTCGGGGTCGTGTGGGAAGCAGCTCATGGGGGTTTAGGTGTGCAATAGTTTAAGTTTTAAAGCAAAAACATTCCTGAGCTCCAGGTTTTAAAAAGATAAACGAAATTTGTTACCAGATTTCGATTGTAATGCATGAACAAAATTTTAAAGTTATTTTAAATGATTAGAGAGAGTAATTAACCAAAATGATTTTTGGTTTATATAATTTTTTTAAAAAAGGAAAATTTATCAATAGGGTGGATTAATAAAAGTGATTGTCTTAAGGTTAAGATGTTAATATGATTAATTAAATGTTTAAAGGTTAATCAATTTAAAGAATAATTAATAAATGAGGTTAACTAACTAAGGTAATTAATTTGAGAATAATTAATTAAGTAAAGGTTAATTAATTAATGAAAGTAATCAAGGGACAATTATTAATTAAGGACTGATTAATTTGTATATTTGATTTAAGATAATTAATTATTAACATAAGGTTAATCAATTTATAATTAAGGATTTAGTAATTAATATAATTAATAAACGAAGGTTAAATTAATGAAAAAAACAATTAAAGGTAATTAATTGTTTAAACATAGTTACTTAATTGAAAGTAATAAATTATTAATTAAAGTTAATTAATCAAGTGAAAATTAAATTATGTGATTAGGGATAATCAATAATTATTACTAAAGGATAATTAATTAAAAGATAATAAATCAAATGGTGATTAATTTAGGTAATTAATTTAAGGATAATTAATAAATTTAAAGTTTAATTAAATAATGAAGAATGATAATTAATTAAGGATAAAGGTTAATTAATTAATCAAGGGTTAAATAAATTAATTTAAAGATAATCAATTAAATGGTTAATCAATTTTTTTAATAATTAAAGGTGATGAATTATAATTTAAGGATAATTAAATAAAATAATTTGTAATTAATTAATGTTAATCAACCAGGATTAGTGACTAATCTAAATTAAGTTAATCTGATTAATTTATCTTACTTATGAATATTTAGATTCTATTGAATGGTTGAGTTGTTTGATATCCTTGATTGTGATGCTCTGTTTTGATTTGAGCTATGCTTACCGTAATTTATTATCTGTGATATATACCTGTGATCTGTGAATGAAAGATAAGCGTTACAATTGGTTTGCACCGCTTATCAGATATAAGCGTTATAGTTTATACCGCTCATCAAAAATATGTTGCTGTATTTGAATTTGTGATGATTGATGATGTGGCACTTTTATTGTGTAAAACCCCTGGACCACACTTATACACACACAAATATGGATTGCACGTGGAAACGGGTTAAGTCACAGATTTTGAAATAGTTTTAAAAGTTTGAATTTTTGAATCCAAAATAGTTTTGGAACTAGAATTGAAAGCTTTTGAAAATGAATTCCAAAGATAAAAGTTATTTCGAATAACTTAATAGAGTTTTGAAATTTAAATAATTTGATTTAAATTTGAACTCAATATTTGAAATTGAATTCCATGATTTGGGAACTATGGTTTAAAAAAGGTATTCAACTTATAAATGTGTTTATATGGATTTTTAAACCATTTAAAAGTGTTATTTTGGAAGTTTGAATTTAACCCAAAGATTTTAACTTGTATGAATGAAATCGGATTTTTTCCGAAAAGAAAACTATTTGTTTTCAAATAATAAAAGCTTTCACATAAGAAATGAACTTCCAATTTGCGTTAAAAGGATTTCAAGTCTAAAATGAAATGGTTTTCCAAATTATGAATAAATCTTTGGAAACGGTTTTGAAAGCTATGAATTAAATTTTGATTTAAAGATTTAGTTGAGTCAATCCAATTGAAATGGAAATTATTTTGGAAATCTATGAATAGATCTTTGTGAAACTAGGTGAACTTTGTGAAATAAATCTTTTTGTTAAATATTTGAAATGGTAATTCGTTTAACCATTTGAAGGAAAGCTTTGGATTTTAAAAGTTGTGACTTAACTAAAATCTCATATCCATATGTTTTCAAATATATTGCGCTCATTATTCGGTTTAGCCGGGGGAGGACCTTGTGTCATATAACCCATTCCGAATAATGATACGACGATATGGATAGCATTTGAAGACCAGCGGTGAAGACCGGATATTTTCGAAAATGAAAGGATAACTCGTCGATTGTCTCTGTACTGGCTGATCCCCGGTATAGAGATCTCCATATGTCATGGGAAGTCCGGACGCGATTATGGATTACCCAGATTTGCAAGGGCTTTTTCGGAAGTGCCTTCGGTTCTGTTCGAACCCGGAACAGACTTGTATGGTTGTATGTCCGACACTACACTTTGAGATGTTAAATTGATATCTATCATATACATTTCTGCTTGGTAGTGGAGAATTTATTCTCTTAGCTTAACACCCTTCTCTGAGACGTACGAGCACAGAGGTTATGTAGTTGGTATTTATCAGTGATATACTCCCAATTTGGTAGTGTGGCATGCTGAGTGCTGCTGTGTGTTGATGATCATTTGTTGATCATTTGCGATCAAAGCGTGGCTTTTGTGTAAAGCGTAGCTTTGTGGACGAGACTGCATCAGGACCTCACACCCCGGAAAGGGTCGAAACAGGAAAGATGTGGCAAGGTTATGAGGGTCGCGCCCTTTATGGTGTGTCATTCCCTTCTGGAAAAGGGTGGTATCATGGTATGGAGCCTAGATGCTTACTCATGTGGATACTGCAGATCTATTACTTTGTGATTTCTTTGAGGTTTTGAGGCGCCTCGGATAATGGTCCCAAAGGACCAGGGGATGGCATGCTCGAGTAGTAGTTACCTAGTTACAGAGGTAACCCGGCCTTGTGTTGGCAGAGATCCGGTTAGGTTCTCGGGATAACCTGCCAGAGGCGATCCTATTGACAGTAGGAAGTTCCTTAGCCTGACCATTTGTTGGAAATCCAATCAAAACAATACGCGCCCTGTACGGTTTTAGTCGTTTAACCTGCCATGGAATGTGGTGGTAACCTGCTTCTGAACATGGTAGCTATAGTAGGCATAAGTGCGAAATGCCTATGCTGGCTAGGATTTATATTATACTTTCGAAATGGTTTTCCACACTTTGCACTTATAGTAATAATATTAAAAAAAATTTCTCGTATCAAGCATATTTGACTATCATAAGGAGAAATCTTCTCCAATTCTGCGTTTGCATTGTGTGTGTGGCGGGAGGCCTTATGGTAGTTCCATTTTCTTAAAAGCATTACGGATTTATTTTAAATTCTTTTGTTGTTCATTTTAAAAAGACCAAATGTTTTTGTTTTCTCACACCAGTCCCATGACTGACCCGAAGTTTATTGTTCCTATCCTAAACTGTGGGTGCCTGCTATTTTCCCACACGGGCAGTCTAGAGTTGGGTTTTTTAGATAATTAATAGTAGGTGTAGATTCGATAGCTTTCAGCCTTGGATTTGGCAATCGTTTTCAGATGAGGCTTGCTTATCTTTGTGCATCATTATTAGGAGTTCGAGCTATATCTAGGTTGGTGTTTTGAAGATGGAGTTCTTTCTTGAAGACCATATTAGAGATTTTTGTTCCGCTGCTAGTGTTATCTTTTCTTGTCGCTGTTATTTCTTGTATCTCTGATGTATATTCATTGTATCATCTGTTGTATCATATTGTATCTGATATTGTATCAATGTTGTATATTGATATATGCTATTCTGTTTCTTCCGCTGTGTTGTACTTAATGTGTTATAAGCTCCTGCGAACCAGATTTGACGTTTGGATCTGCGGCATTCGAATATGAGTGTCGTATTCGGTGTCGATTTTCGTAGGTCGAGTCAAGGTCGTCACAATTGGTATCAGAGCTGAAGGTTAAAACTGTAATATCCCGGAATTTTTAACAATATGAATTTAATAATCTGTGGTTAAAATTAAATTGATATTGAAATTCTGATGATAATTATTCAAAATAAATTTAATAATATTTTTCAATAAATATTTAAATTGGTTATTTTATCTTTTAAATAATAAATTGATTTCCATCTACAATATAAATTTATCGTTTATATTTTAAATAGATTGGTTTTGTTTTAATTTCAATAAATAAAGCATATTTTTCTAGTTTTATTATTTGTAGTAAATTTGGAAAATTTGTTTTATTTAATATTTAAGCTTTTCAAAGTTAAATAAATGATATTGGTTTAAATTTAACAATTGAATCATGTTTTAAAATTCTAATATATACATTTTAATTTGGAAATTTTAATACAAATTAGTATTGAGTTTTCAAAGACTATTTCATAAATAAATATATGATTTTAAAATTGATAGGAAAATATTAATTTTTTAAATTAAATCAGATTTAGTTTTAAATTTAGAATAATTTAACAAAATTGTTTTATGGCTTAATAAAATGGATATTTTGTTTATAAAAATATAATTTCTTTTAAAATGATTTTAATTTAAAGAGATTTATAAAAACAATATTGTATTATCTTTATAAATAAATTTTGAATACGATTTATAATTTTTATTTCAAATTGAATTTACATTTATAACTTGATTTGAAAATAATTTATTCTTGAATTTAGTTTGAATTTAAATTCAAAGGTTTAAATTTTAAATTGTTTTAATTTTTGTGAGTGTAAGTTTTGAAACATGGTTTGTTTTCATTTATAAATTCATGCACATATCTAATATAAACTAACAAGTTATATTAAACTAAAACACATGCATTACTTTGAAAATTTAAAAAAAAATTATTTTTAGTTTTGACAAGTGTTGTTAAGTTTGAAAAGTGTTAAAATTTTAGTTTTTATTTTTCTTTGCTTTTATTAAAATCTGAAAATACATTTGTTTAAGTTTGCATCTTCATTTTCCTTAATCAAAGGAGAAACCATAAACTCATCTTCAAAATTTAAATCTGCACACCTAAAATTCAAATCTGCATAATCTAAACCATGTTCAAACATCTGCATACCCCACTTTTTCAAAATCTAACCCACCTTCATCTAAAAATCAAAGCATCAAGCCTGCACTATTTTCTTTTCTCCGCACTCTGTTTTGAACCTGGGTTAAATGAAAGCATTAGCATGCATTTGAGGAATGAGTAATTACAACTAGCTTCTGCATGTATTTGGGGAGTTAGCAACCGCATCATCTATATCTGCATGCCAGCATTTGGGTTAGAAAACTTAAGCAAACTGCATATCAATTCAAAACTCAGATTTCAACATCAGAAGGGGTCAAGCCTGCACCATTCTCCGCAAAATTCATAAAAAAACAACAGGGGTCTGCATTCAATAAAAGGTGAGTAACTCTAAAATCTAAAATTTTATTTAGGTTGCATGCTAAAATGTTTTGATAGAAATAAGTATTGTTGTGTATTTATAAAGTCTGTTGTAAATATGTTTGTGCATGCTGTTATGTACTCTGTTTGTTCACAGATCCATTTTTCCATTTAAAAACCTCAACACTTGATTTAAATGGTGATAGTTCTGTTTTTTTTTAAAAACCAAAGAAGTTGCTTATCATAGATTAGAAATTTTTTTTTTTAAATAAAACTAAACAGAGTCTATTGCCTATGGAAATAAGATTTAACAGGAAACATAAAAAAATAGCACCGCATATTAATTTTAACCAAAAATCCAAGCAAGTAAATTTAGTAATTTAGCATTATAAATCCAAAGAATTAGCTATAACATGATTTTTAAATCAAGAATCATTGTTTTTAGAAAAGTAATGAAGGAGCAGTTTTGTTTTGAACTGAATATAAACTATTTGGTTTCTCTGGTTATATGTGTATTTTATGGCCCTGAGATTATTCATGTTGATGGATGAGAGTTAGGAGTTGCTTAGAAAAATAGTGGATGGTGATGGTATTCATCAGAGAAGTAGCGGTGGTGGTTTTCCTTTTAGAACCCTAGTTTTTACTTTTACACTAGAATCGATCGTTGCGGTGACTACAATTGATCGAGCGTTGAGATATTTTGGGTTTCGATAGTTTGGTCGTGGATGAAGTCGAGGACGGAGGGGTCGACTCTCAGGTGGTCGGAGCGGTGAGATATAGGTGTTGACAGGTTTTGGGAAATCTTGGTTTGCTGTTTCCAGGCTTGGGTGTATAGCTCAATTGTGATTTGAGCTACCGTGGTGGATACTGGAGTTCGAGTTCGAGTTTGGTGATTGTCTCTGTTGAGATGAGGCATTGGAGGATGGCCGGTGATGGCCGGAGCCACGGTGCACGTGCACCGTGCAGTTGAATTCAGGGGAAATTGTTTTGTGGGTTGGCCTGTGTTGGTTTGCTCGAGTAATTATGGTGAGTTGCCCGAAGCAGTAGTGTGTTTGACTCGGGGATGTGTTGTTGCAAACTCGAAGTAATTTGTGGGGGTTTTTGTTTTACAGGCTTTATAAACCTGTAACCTCTGGGTTTTTTAAAAAAAAAACCCTGAATCATTTAAATGATTAAGAACATTTAAATCATATTTGAATTCAAGTATGAATTTATTTGAATTCAAGATTAATTTAACACCCTAGTTTAAATAAAATATAGTTTAAAGGAAAAAAGAATTTTTTTTTTACAGGTTTTAATAAATCTGAACCTGTTTGTCAAAATTGTTTTACAAACCTGACAGTATTTATGTTTTTAAAATTTAAACTGAATTTAAAAAGTGTATAGCAAGTTTTAGACAAAGTTTTAAAATAAGTTTAAAATCGTAATTTAAAATGAGTTTGAATTATAAGATTTAAAAATATATAAGTTTATAAAAATAGAGGGTTTTTAACAACTTTGAATTTGTTAAAAGTATTTTATAAAATGTTTTAAAATCTGAAGTTTAAGGTTTAAACAGAGTTTAAAATTTAAATTTAAATCTGGATTCAAAGCTAATTTGAATCTTAAGTTTAAATCTGGAATCAAAGTGGAATATGTATTTCAGTTTTTGAAATTGAAAGAAAACTTGAAGTTGAAAGATTTAAACTAAATATAAACTAAATTATTGAGATGCTAAAGTTATAAATTGTTTAAACTTTGATAAGTTTAAATTATTTTCATTTCAAAACTTGTATTTAAAATGAAATTTGGAAGCAAGTTCAAAGCACTTTATTTTAAATAAAATTTGTTTTTAAACATAATTTAGAATTGTTTTATTTTAAAGTTAAGTTAAGAATTAATGTTTTAAATTAAATTACTAAAAAGGTAATTAAGAAATAATTAATTATTTTATTTTAATTATTAAGTTTTAATGCATATTGATTTAGGGGTTAATCAATTTGAAATTTAGATCATTAATTAGATTTTTAATTAATGATTAATAAATTATTAATTAAGTAATTAATTTTTAATCAAGTTTAATTTATCTTAATAATTAGACTTTAAATTATAGATAATTAAAGATAATTAAATTTGTAATTAATTTAAGTTAATTACTTTATAAAATAATTAGAGAAGGGTTAATGAAGGTCATTAACCAAGATTATTTAACAATTAATTAATATGGTTAATTTTTATAATTAATTAGATTAATTAATTTAATAATAATCAATTGTAAATGGTTTGAGTATAATTACTTAATAAAGTAATTAAGAAATTAATTACTAAATGTAATTAATTTAGTTTAATGGGATTGTTTAATTTAATTAATTAAGTTTAATTAATTTTAAACATTTGGGTTTTATAAATAATTACTTTATGTAATTAATGATTTGGGTATTTACTTAGTTAAGTAATTAATTAATAATTACATGGTTGTAATTAGGTGGAGATGTTTAAGTGTGAAGTAATTTGGTTTAAATTACTTATTAATTAATCAAGAGATTAATCAAGAGATTAATCAAGGATAATTAATTTGTTTTAATATGGTAATTAAGTTAATTAATTACTTAAGGTAATTAATAAAAGGGAATCATTAATTATTTTAATTAATGATGTAATTAAAGTTGATTAATTAATCAATAATAAGTAATTAAAGGTGATTAATTAATATAATTAATTAAGGATTAATGTAATTAATTATGATTAATTAATTAAAGTAATTAAAGGTTAATTACTGTTTAGTTGAGGATAATTAATTTGTGAAATTAACTAAGGATAATTACATGAATGTAATTAAGAGTAATTAATCAAGAGTGATTAATTAGGATGATTTATTTTGAATGATTAATTGATTGTAATCAATTAAATGATTGAGTAAGCAAGATTTGTATTGATGAAGTAATTAATTTAATTTATTTTAAATTAATTAAAGATGAAGTAATTAATTTAATTCATTTTAAATTAACTAGAGATTAGTGATAGTTAATTTAATTCATTTTAAATTAATTATATGGTGATGAATATAATCATTGCTTATGTATGAATGGATGTCATTGATTGACTTGGATGCTTTGAAATCTCAGTAATGAGATAAATATATTATGTGGTATGGATGTTTGATTGTATTGTGATGATAACATAGGTTATCTATTGTGATGGTGATATATGGAATATCTATTTGATATTGATGATATGGATTACCTGTTATGTGATAATTATAATTATCAATTGTGATTTATGAATTATCTATCTCTATGTATATAGATACTATAATTGAATTGTTTTAAAACTTTAAAACAACTTGACCGTAAAAGACATGCTTTGGTTTTCGATGAGGCCGGGATCGGGTTTCCATATTGGATATCCGAAAACCACATCGATTCCAAATAACGTTAGGTCGTGAATCAAAGTGGAGCTTTGTGAAGACTCAAGGTGTAAGGACTATGAGGCAGTATAACTCTGTGGGTGATTCCGTAATGAGTTGACGGAATTAGTTCTTATAGATTCGAGATGGTGAATCAGAGTGCAAGGGTTATTGTCGTTAACTCTAAGGGTGAATCCAAAACGAGTGTAACGAGATAATGCCTTCGGTTTCGTTCGAACCGGAACGAACTTGTATGGATTGAATGCTTTCAGAACATCGTCAGGTGGATGATGAGCATTCTAAGTGATATGTCCTATAAAGGTAATCGTAGCCTCAAGCCTCATCAACCGGGAATGGCTAAAACAGGGGAGGTGCAGCAAGGCTTCGTGGGTCGCACCCACTGGAGAGCGAGAATTACCCCTGTCTAGAGGTCCCTTTATTTTTTGGCTGTGTGGACGGTTTTGAGCTCCAACCATCGGGGTTGTCTTGTTCGGAACTATTCAGTAAGGAATGTGTCCGGCCTTGTGTTGCAGTGGAGTGGGAGTACTCCTCGGTACGGTGATCTAGGCCACGTACTGTGACGGGCGGTACCCCAGTAGCCCTACCATTGTATGGAATCCAAAATCCAATAAGTGCCAACGGTTTTGATTGTATTACCCACTTTTGTGGCTAGTAGCTGGAATTTAATAGATGTAACAATTTCGGTTATTTTTTTATTTATTTGAAAACCCTAGACCCTATTATAATATCATCGGATTTCCTATCAAATGTTTTGGTTAGCGTAAGGTAAAAACTTTTCCATGTTTATGTGTGGGAAGTCTTACGTGATACCTTTCTTTTCAAAAGGTTTTTGAAAGTTAAGCAACTTTAACCTGTTACTCACACCAAACCCATGTCTGACCCGGAGTTTATCTTTGTTTTTCGTAAACTCTTGGGTACTCAAATTTTTATGAGTAGCGAAGGGAATTTAGGTTAGGATTCAGGTTAGCTTTGACGAATTATGGAGGAGCAAATGGAGCAGGAGGCTTCTGCTCGTAGATATCTAGTATTCCGCTGTGTGTTCTCTGAGTTGTTGTATTGAGTTGTATAACTAGACAGGTGTTTATAACTGTCTAGTATGTGTTGTATATCTGTGTACTCTGATACTGGTTGTAAACTATGTAATATTTATGTTATTAATATAATTTATTCATTCCGCTGTGTAGATTCTGATGTGGTTTCTTTCTTCTCTTCTTTCTTTTCTCTTTTCTTTCCCTTTCTTTTTTAAAGATGATATGATTTTCCGGGAGTGGAAAGTCGGGTCGTCACAGTTGGTATCATAGCGTTAGGTTGAGTGAATACCTAGGCTCTATAGTGGTGTCTTTCTTGAGAGAGCGTATATGTAATTTTAAATATATGTATATATATTTATTTCTGCCTATCTATTGGGTTACCTGTTCAGATTTTCCAATATAAGTTATAAAGGTAGATGGGGTAGTAGTGTGTGTAACACGATCACTACCATTGGTTGGAGTTTTAATGTTTGAGGTTGGACGTGTTATGTCGAGACTGTAGACCTAATACCATCTCGAGCGAGTTTTGTAGTGTTGAAGGACTTCATTAATCTCTGAAGAAAACCTGTTAAGGTTCAGAGTTAATTCTTTGAAGTTGGATGAGTAGAGTTTGGATCTGTTAGTTGGCAGAAGCAAGTGATGGTATTTTGCTACCTTAAGGAATAGTAGCTGCGTAAGGAGATGCAGTGAATATGGACGTTCCCGAAGATGTTTTCTTTGGAACAAGTTAAAGAGGTGAGTCTGCTTCAGTGTTGTGGCTGTGGTCAGCTTGAGTTTCTGTTTGCTTATAAGTCCGAGTTTCTTGAAGAGCTTTGTTTTGAAATTCTTTTGCATCTGTGGCAGCAGTGCAGCTTGGTGTGTTCTCGGTGTTGGCAAGAGTTCTTTTAGCTTAGCAGTTTTCTGGCATGGAGTTTAGAAGCAGTTGAGTGACCCGTTTCTTCGATGGGTTGGCTAATTAAGTTTAAGCTGTTCTATTTAGTTAAGGAAGAACAGTTTTCTTTGGATTTGGTTTGGGTGGATCGCAAAAGTGACTTGCGATTATTTGAGAGTTCTCTTGGGTTATCTGAGTTTTTCTGAATGTATTCAGGGAGTCAGAGTTTGGTTCGCATCTAGAGATTTGAGTTTTTCTTATCAACTGGCATTCTAGGAATGGTACGGATGGTTCAATAGTAGAATGGTTTCAGGAGATTGAATTGGTGTAGCAGCTCAGAGTTTAGGAGAAACTTCTGAATGATTCTTATGGATTTGTTGAACCATATCTCTGGGGTGTGTTGTCTTGTTTGTGCTTGTATTCTTCTTTAGCATTCTCTTCTATGTCGGATCAGAGTTGTGCAGCGGAAGCAGTTTGGAAGTGTATCTGCTTATCTTTTCCCGGACAGGAGAAGTGAGTTGTTGTCTTCTGATGTTGAGAGGTTGAGTTTGAGTTCTTGATTTTGGTTGATCTTGAGGAGATCATTTTGTTGAGTTGATTGGTCTAGTTTGTTTCTAGAAGAATCAGCGAAGGTTGAGCTGATCAGTAAGTTTGTGGACAGCCCAGGATCGTCTGAAGAGTTTTGTGGATAAGAGTCGGAGGGATTTGGATTCTGGGTCGGATATTTAATTTTGGATAAGTTTTCTTCGATCAAGTGAGCTATAAGTTTGGGTAAGTCTGTGAAGCTAGCTCTGAAGTGTTTTGGATCTTTTTTGTGATCTTGGAGAATAAGTGATTGATCTACAGGATTGAATTGCCAGTTTGGATAACTGGGATTCGATGAGTTTCACGTATCTCTGAGGGAGTACGTGTATGATCTATCTCTGGTTGTGGAACCAGCAGTTCTGGAGTTTTGGTTGTTGAGTCAGACTCATTTGTAGTCTGATATCTTGTCTAGTGTTTAGATATAGTTGTATAGGAGCTTTGTAGCTTCATAGTATTGTTTGTTTGGATTCTCTGGAGCGAGTATCACGGTATATATATACATTTGGGGAAACTCGAAAGAATTATCCTGAATTTGTCTGGATAATTAGATTTGTTTGATTGATTGTTTGATTGTTAGCATATGTTTGATATATGCTTGTTTTTTTTAAATTAAATCTTTAATAAGATTATTAAATTACCTTTGTTTTTAATTTCGAGGACGAAATTCTTTTAAGGGGGAAGGATTGTAATATCCCGGAATTTTTAACAATATCAATTTAATAATCTGTGGTTAAAATTAAATTGATATTGATATTTTGATGATAATTATTCAAAATAAATTTAATAATCTTCTTCAATAAATATTTAAATTGGTTATTTTATCTTTTAAATAATAAACTGATTTCCATCTACAATATAAATATATGGTTTATATTTTAAATAGATTGGTTTTGTTTTAATTTCAATAAATAAAGCATATTTTTCTAGTTTTATTATTTGTAGTAAATTTGGAAAATTTGTTTTATTTAATATTTAAGCTTTTCAAAGTTAAATAAATGATTTTGGTTTAAATTTAACAATTGAATCATGTTTTAAAATTCTAATATATACATTTTAATTTGGAAATTTTAATACAAATTAGTATTGAGTTTTCAAAGACTATTTCATAAATAAATATATGATTTTAAAATTGATAGGAAAATATTAAATGTTTTAAATTAAATCAGATTTAGTTTTAAATTTAGAAAAATTTAACAAAATGGTTTTATGGCTTAATAAAATGGATATTTTGTTTATAAAAATATAATTTCTTTTAAAATGATTTTAATTTAAAGAGATTTATAAAAACAATATTGTATTATCTTTATAAATAAATTTTGAATAAGATTTATAATTTTTATTTCAAATTGAATTTACATTTATAACTTGATTTGAAAATAATTTATTCTTGAATTTAGTTTGAATTTAAATTCAAAGGTTTAAATTTTAAATTGTTTTAATTTTTATGAGTGTAAGTTTTGAAACATGGTTTGTTTTCATTTATAAATTCATGCACATATCTTATATAAACTAACAAGTTATATTAAACTAAAACACATGCATTACTTTGAAAATTTAAAAAATAAAAATTTATTTTTAAAAGAGAAAACAAGTGTTAAATTCATATGCATTCAATTTGACAAGTGTTGTTAAGTTTGACAAGTGTTAAAATTTTAGTTTTTATTTTTCTTTGCTTTTGTTAAAATCTGAAAATACATTTGTTTAAGTTTGCATCTTTATTTTCCTTAATCAAAGGAGAAATCATAAACTCATCTTCAAAATTTAAATCTGCACACCTAAAATTCAAATCTGCATAATCTAAACCATGTTCAAACATCTGCATACCCCACTTCTTCAAAATCTAACCCACCTTCATCTAAAAATCAAAGCATCAAGCCTGCACTATTTTCTTTTCTCTGCGCTTTGTTTTGAACCTGGGTTGAATGAAAGCATTAGCATGCATTTGAGGAATGAGTAATTACAACTAGCTTCTGCATGTATTTGGGGACTTAGCAACCGCATCATCTATATCTGCATGCCAGCATTTGGGTCAGAAAACTTAAGAAAACTGCATATCAATTCAAAACTCAGATTTCAACATCAAAAGGGGTCAAGCCTGCACCATTCTCTGCAAAATTCATAAAAAAATCAACAGGGGTCTGCATTCAATAAAAGGTGAGTAACTCTAAAATCTAAAATTTTATTTAGGTTGCATGCTAAAATGTTTTGATAGAAATAAGTATTGTTGTGTATTTATAAAGTCTGTTGTAAATATGTTTGTGCATGCTGTTATGTGCTATGTTTGTTCACAGATCCATTTTTCCATTTAAAAACCTCAACACTTGATTTAAATGGTGATAGTTCTGTTTTTTTTTTAAAAACCAAATAAGTTGCTTATCATAGATTAGAAAAAAAAATTAAATCAAACTAAACAGAGTCTGTTGCCTCTGGAAATAAGATTTAACAGGAAACATAAGAAAATAGCACTGCATATTAATTTTAACCAAAAATCCAAGCAAGTAAATTTAGTAATTCAGCATTATAAATCCAAAGAATTAGCTATAACATGATTTTTAAATCAAGAATCATTGTTTTTAGAAAAGTAATGAAGGAGCAGTTTTGTTTTGAACTGAATATAAACTATTTGGTTTCTCTGGTGATATGTGTATTTTGTGGCCCTGAGATTATTCATGTTGATGGATGAGAGTTAGGAGTTTCGTAGAAAAATAGTGGATGGTGATGGTATTCATCAGAGAAGTAGGGTGGTGGTTTTCCTTTTAGAACCCTGGTTTTTACTGTTACACTAGAATCGATCATTGCAGTGACTACAATTGATCGAGCATTGAGATATTTTAGGTTTCGATAGTTTGGTCATGGATGAAGTCGAGGCCGGAGGGGTCGACTCTCAGGTGGTCGGAGCGGCGAGATATAGGCGTTGACAGGTTTTGGGAAATCTTGGTTTGCTGTTTCCAGGCTTGGGTGTGTAGCTCAATTGTGATTTGAGCTACTGTGGTGGATACTGGAGTTCGAGTTCGAGTTTGGTGATTGTCTCTGTTGAGATGAGGTGTTGGAGGATGGCCGGTGATGGCCGGAGCCACGGTGCACGTGCACCTTGCAGTTGAATTCAGGGGAAATTATTTTGTGGGTTGGCCCGTGTAGGTTTGCTCGAGTAATTATGGTGAGTTTCCCGAAGTAGTAGTGTGTTTCACTCGGGGATGTGGTGTTGCAAACTCGAAGTAATTTGTGGGGGTTTTTGTTTTACAGGTTTTATAAACCTGTAACCTCTGGGTTTTTTTAGAAAAAAACCCTGAATCTTTTAAATGATTAAGAAAATTTATATCATATTTGAATTCATGTTTGAATTTATTTGAATTCAAGATTAATCTAACACCCCATTTTAAATAAAATAAAGTTTAAAGGAAAAAAGATTTTTTTTTACAGGTTTTAATAAACCTGAACCTGTTTGTCAAAATTGTTTTACAAACCTGACAGTATTTAAGTTTTTAAATTTTAAACTGAATTTAAAAAGTGTAGAGCAAGTTTTAAACAAAGTTTTAAAATAAGTTTAAAATCTTAATTCAAAATGAGTTTGAATTATAAGATTTAAAAATATATAAGTTTTATAAAAATAAAGGGTTTTTAACAACTTTGAATTTGTTAAAAGTATTTTATAAAATGTTTTAAAATCTGAATTTAAGGTTTAAACAGAGTTTAAAATTTAAATTTAAATCTGGATTCAAAGCTAATTTGAATCTTAAGTTTAAATCTGGAATCAAAGTGGAATATGTATTTCAGTTTTTGAAATTGAAAGAAACTTGAAGTTGAAAGATTTAAACTAAATATAAATTAATTTATTGAGATGCTAAAGTTATAAATTGTTTAAACTTTGATAAGTTTAAATTATTTTCATTTCAAAACTTGTATTTAAAATGAAATTTGGAAGCAAGTTCAAAGCACTTTGTTTTAAATAAAATTTGTTTTTAAACATAATTTAGAATTGTTTTATTTTAAAGTTAAGTTAAGAATTTATGTTTTAAAATTAAATTATTAAAAAGGTAATTAAGAAATAATTAATTAATTTATTTTAATTATTAAGTTTTAATGCATATTGATTTAGGGGTTAATCAATTTGAAATTTAGATCATTAATTAGATTTTTAAATAAAGATTAATAAATTATAAATTAAGTAATTAATTTTTAATCAAGTTTAATTTATCTTAATAATTAGACTTTAAATTATAGATAATTAAAGATAATTAAATTTGTAATTAATTTAAGTTAATTACTTTATAAAATAATTAGAGAAGGGTTAATGAAGGTCATTAACCAAGATTATTTAACAATTAATTAATATGGTTAATTTTTTTAATTAATTAGATTAATTAATTTAATAATAATCAATTGTAAGTGGTTTGAGCATAATTACTTAATAAAGTAATTAAGAAATTAATTACCAAATGTAATTAATTTAGTTTAATGGGATTGTTCAATTTAATTAATTAAGTTTAATTAATTTTAAACATTTGGGTTTTATAAATAATTACTTTATGTAATTAATGATTTGGGTACTTACTTAGTTAACTAATTAATTAATAATTACATGGTTGTAATTAAGTGAAGATGTTTAAGTGTGAAGTAATTTGGTTTAAATTACTTATTAATTAATCAAGAGATTAATTAAGAGATTAATTAAGGATAATTAATTTGTTTTAATATGGTAATTAAGTTAATTAATTACTTAAGGTAATTAATAAAATGGAATCATTGATTATTTTAATTAATGATGTAATTAAAGTTGATTAATTTAGATTAATTAATCAATAATAAGTAATTAAAGGTAATTAATTAATATAACTAATTAAGGATTAATATAATTAATTATGATTAATTAATTAATTAAAGTAATTAAAGGTTAATTACTGTTTAGTTGAGGATAATTAATTTGTGAAATTAATTAAGGATAATCACATGAATGTAATTAAGAGTAATTAATCAAGAGTGATTAATTAGGATGATTTATTTTGAATGATTAATTGATTGTAATCAATTAAATGATTGAGTAAGCAAGATTTGTATTGATGAAGTAATTAATTTAATTTATTTTAAATTAATTAAAGATGAAGTAATTAATTTAATTCATTTTAAATTAGTTAGAGATTAGTGATAGTTAATTTAATTCATTTTAAATTAATTATATGGTGATGAATATAATCATTGCTTATGTATGAATGGATGTCATTGATTGACTTGGATGCTTTGAAATCTCAGTAATGAGATAAATATATTGTGTGGTATGGATGTTTGATTGTATTGTGATGATAACATAGGTTATCTATTGTGATGGTGATATATGGAATATCTATTTGATATTGATGATATGGATTACCTATTATGTGGTAATGTTAATTATCAATTGTGATTTATGAATTATCTATCTGTGTGTATATAGATACTGTAATTGAATTGTTTTAAAACTTTAAAACAACTTGGACCCTAAAGGACACGCTTTGGTTTTCGATGAGACCGGGATCGGGTTTCCATATTGGATATCCGAAAACCACATCGATTCCAAATAACGTTAGGTCGTGAATCAAAGTGGAGCTTTGTGAAGACTCGAGGTGTAGGGACTATGAGCCTGTATAACTCTATGGGTGATTCCGTAATGAGTTGACGGAATTAGTTCTTATAGATTCGAGATGGTGAATCAGAGTGCAAGGGTTATTGTCGTTAACTCTAAGGGTGATTCCAAAATGAGTGTAACGAGATAATGCCTTCGGTTTCGTTCGTACCGGAACGAACTTGTATGGATTGAATGCTTTCAGAACATCGTCAGGTGGACGATGAGCATTCTAGGTGATATGTCCTATAAATGTAATCGTAGCCTCAAGCCTCATCAACCGGGAATGGCTAAAACAGGGGAGGTGCAGCAATGTGACGACTCGAATTTTGCCCGCTCAAAAATCGACATCCATACTTCAAATCGTATTCGAATGCCATAGATTCGACCGTTCAAATCCGGTTCGCCGGAGCATATAACAACATTAAGTAAACAGCACAGCGGAATAAAAGAATAATACATTGATATACAGCTTTGATACAATATCTGATACAACAGATGATCCAATAGATATCAGTATACATCAGAGATATGATACAATAAAATAGCAGTGGAAAGAAAATAGATAACATCTAACAGCGGAACAATATAACTCTAAGATAGTCTTCAAAAGAGAACTCCGAGAACTGCAACTCCATTTCCAAGAATCAATCCAGCAATAGCTCGAACTCCCAATAACGATGCACCAAGATAAGCAAGTGTAGTCCATATCCAAAGACTGAACTAGCTCCAGATAATCTGTTAAATCTAGCTATCTGAAAAACCCAACTCTAGACTGCTCGTGTAGAAAATTATGAGCACCCAGAGTTTAGGAAAGAAACAATAAACTCCGGATCAGTCGTGGGACTGGTGTGAGCAACAAAAACAGTTTATCTTTAAAAACATTCAACAAAAGATTTTCAAAGTCAATTCGCAATGTTTTTTTTAAAAAATGAGACTACCATAAGGCCTCCCGCACACACACACAATGCAAACGCATAATCGGAGGAGATTTCTCCTTATGATAGTCAAAGATGCTTGATACGCATTAAAAAGAACATTTGATATTATTACTAGTGCATAGTGTAGGAAAAATTCATTTCGAAAGTAAAGATATAAATCTTAGCCAACATACGACCATTATCGTATGCCTACTATAGCTAACCATGTTCAATAGCAGGTTACCGCCACATTCCATGGCAGGTTATACAACTAATACTGTACAAGGTTCGTATTGTTTCTTTGGATTTCCAACGAATGATCAGGCCAAGGAACTTCCCATTGCCACATGAGAACGCCTCTGGATGAACGTCCCCGAGAACCAAACCGGATCTCTGCCAACACAAGGCCGGGTTACCCCTAACTGAGTAACAACTGACCGAATATGCCATCCCCCGGTCCTTTGGGACCTTTCAACCGAGCGCTCGTAATCAATTCACACAATCGTAAAGTGTTTTCAACATGAGTAAGTATCTGGGCTCCATACCATGATACCACCCTTTTCTAGAAGGAAATGCACATATCCTAAAGGGCGCTACCCCTCATAACCTTGCTGCATCTTTCCTGTTTTGACCATTCCCGAGGTGTGAGGCTCGACGAAGTCACGTCCACAAAAACATACTTTATACAAAAGCCATGCTTTGGGTCAACAAATGATCATAGAAATGATCACCAGGATAGACGATCAAATAAATGATCCTATCACAAATAATCAACACAATGATCATTTCACAGCAACACTCAGTATGTCTGACGCAGCGGATAAATCGAAACAAACTTCAATTGATAGAATATAGCAATCGGTGAGTTGATAATACTGCAAGGCCCAAATCCGTTGATCCAAAGATACCGGATTCTAGCTATCTTCGTCTCGTTGATCGCGCACGATGCTGAGAAAGAAGATCTACGATTGTTCGCACGTTGATCTAGCGCACTAGATACCGTGAATCGGCTTCTACGATCGTTGAATCGAGCGCACTCGATTAATCGAAAGAGGAGATAGGAGATCACACTCAACTACCAATTTGTATGAAAGCACAAAGCTAACAAAAGAGAATTTTATTCAAAAATCAACAACTTTACAAATGACTCAACCCTGCTATTTATAGAGTTTACAACACACACACAACTCAACATTGGACAACACTTAGGTCGCGCACGACTTATTACAACACACACTTACAAACAACCCATCACACAACCTATATTAGGTCGTTGCCGACTTAACAGACACACAGCACCCTTCCAGCGACCTAAAACAACGGTTACTCAACCCTCCTACGACCTACGACTTTACTAGGTCGTTGCCGACCTAACTGATTACACAACAGTAGGCGCTTCACACATAACGACCTAAAGACCAACGGCTCACACTTGTCTGCGACCTAGCACATCAACGGCTTATGATTTAGGTCGTTCGCGACCTAAAGGAGCGGCTTCAGAAATCATTCCGTGACCTAAAGGAGTTAGGTCGTACGCGACCTAAAAACGCGGCTTCCTCCATACGACCTAAGGGTCTGTTAGCTCGTAGCTTCTTTCCACATGTTTCTTTAGGTCGTAGACCACCTAACATTCCTTCCATAGGTCGTGAGCGTTCTTCAACATTATCATTAGGTCGTGGCCGACCTAAGTCTTCTTCCTTAGGTCGTTGCCGACCTAAAACATCAGAACGACTAAAAACCGAAACTTCGTTAACTCGTGTTGCCTCTTCGTTAGGTCGGAAATGACTTAACTCCTCTACATTAACTCGCATCTTTTCCCCACATGGTTCCTTAGATCGGAGCCGACCTAGGCCTTCACATCCTAGATTCCAGTTAGGTCGGAAACGACTCAATCTTTCTTTACTAACTTGTGTGTCTTCCTCCTGTAACCCCTTAGGTCGGAGCTCATTAGATCGAGGCTCGTTAGGTCGGAACTCTTCACCTTGTGATTTCTTAGGTCGTGCTCGTCTTAAAAACAAGTTAGGTCGGAGCCGACCTATGACTTCGTCTCTTTGGTTTGCATCATCCTTCCCGGGTTGAGAAAAATTCGTCCTCGAATTTGTAAATTTTCCTACATCTGATTGTTCATCTTCATAATATGGCACAAGATGTTTAACATTGAACACGTCAGAAGTGTACACATCCTCCGGCAGCTTCAACTTATAAGCGTTTTCATTAATCCGTTTCACAACTTCCATAGGACCAATTTTTCTAGCTTTCAACTTGTTATAAGCACCCACCGGAAAACGATCCTTCGTCAATACAGCATAAACCAAATCACCTTCCTTAAATTCAACACTCCATCGTTTCAAATCAGCAGCCCGCTTATACTTCTCATTTGACTTTTCCAATCGTTCTTGAACGATTCTATGACATTCCGTCAATCCTTCAACAAAATCAGCAGCTCGTTTGACCGTCCCCTTCGGTTGTGGTACCACCGCTAAGTCCAACGGTCCCCTGGGTAAATTTGAATATACAATCTGAAATGGACTGAATCCCGTGCTACGATTCACTGCATGATTATGTGCAAACTCAGCTTGACATAACTTCATGTCCCAACTCTTCAGATTGTCCTTCACAAGATATCGCAACAAATTTCCCAACGATCTGTTAACAACTTCGGTCTGTCCGTCTGTTTGTGGATGATAAGCACTGCTAAAATTCAACTTCGTTCCCACCATCTTCCACAAACTTAACCAAAAGTGACTCAGAAAACGAGTATCTCTATCCGACACAATAGACTCTGGCAATCCATGAAGTCGATAGATCTCCTTGAAAAATAACTGAGCAACACGAACAGCATCCGCCGTCTTCTTGCAAGCAATAAAATGTGCCATTTTAGAAAATCTGTCAACCACTACATATATAGAATCATTAGCACGCTGCGTTCTCGGCAATCCCAATACAAAGTCCATACTCACATCAACCCATGGTTTAGCCGGTACAGGCAACGGCATATACAACCCAGCATTGGTCGCGGTTCCTTTCAAAACTTGGCAAATATGACATCGCTCCGCAAACCTTCCCACTTCTTTCCTCATCGACCGCCAAAAGTAAGACTGTGAAATCAATTGCAAAGTACGATCACGGCCCACATGCCCTTCCTCGTGTAACTCCTTGATAATTTTCAATCTCAAACTACAATCTGGAATACATAATTGATTCCCCTTGAACAAGAATCCATCAACCATCACAAATTCATCGGTATTTCCTTCCTTGACTTTCTCTACACATTTCACAAAGTAAGGATCTTCTTCAATCAGCTCTGGCAACATTTCAAACCCTGTCACCTCAACCTTCAATGTCGTTAATAAATGACTCCTCCTGCTTAATGCATCTGCTACACGATTCGTCACCCCTGACTTATGTTTCACGACAAAAGTAAACTGTTGTAAATAAGCAATCCATGATCCATGTCTCGCTGAAATCTTGTCTTGCCCCTGTAAATGCTTCAATGCCTCATGATCAGTGTACAGAAAAAATTCTTTCTGAAATAGATAGTGCCTCCAGTGCTTAACAGCTTGTACCACAACATAGAATTCAACGTCATATGTACTGTATCTCATCTTTGCTCCTGATAACTTTTCACTGAAATAAGCAACTGGATTCCCATTCTGACTCAGAACTCCTCCAATACCGACCTTCGATGCATCAGTATGCAATTCAAACAATAACTGAAAATTCGGTAAAATAAGAATTGGTGCAGACGTCAACAATTCCTTGATCTTCTCAAAAGCAACCCCCGGTTCCTCTGACCATACAAACTGTTTCCCCTTCATGCAATCAGTAACTGGAGCCATCACGCTACTGAAGTGCGGAATGAATCTTCGGTAGAATGATGCTAGCCCATGAAAACTTCTCACCTCTGTAATTGTCCTCGGCTGTGGCCAATTCCTGACTGCTTCCACTTTATTCTGGTCAACTTGAATTCCTGCTTCCGAAACAATATACCCCAGAAATAAAACACTTCTTGCCATGAACACACATTTCTTCGTAGCAGCATAAAATTGTTCCTCGCGAAGAATAATCAACACTTCCCTCAAATGTAGAACATGCTCCTCCATACTCCTGCTATATATCAGAATATCATCGAAATAAACCACCACGAACTTCCCAATGAATGGTCTAAAGATTTGACTCATCACCCGCATGAATGTACTAGGTGCATTTGATAAACCAAATGGCATAACCAACCATTCGTATAACCACTCTCTCGTCTTGAACGCTGTCTTCCATTCGTCTCCAGGTCTGATCCGAATCTGATGGTAACCACTCTTTAAATCAATCTTCGAAAAGATAGTTGCCCCACTTAACTGATCCAGCAAGTCATCCAACCTCGGCATTGGAAATCTATATCTCACGGTAATCTTGTTCAATGCTCGACTGTCAGTGCACATCCTCCACGTCCCGTCCTTTTTGGGTACCAATAAAGCTGGCATAGCACATGGACTCAAACTCTCCTGCACTCGCCCTTGTTCAAGCAACTCTTCCACCTGCCTCCTCAACTGTTCATGTTCCTTCGGACTCATTCGATAATGTGGTCTATGTGGTAATACTGCTCCCGGAACAAGATCGATCTGATGTTGAATGTCTCTCAGTGGCGGTAACTCCTCAGGCAACTCCTCTGGAAATACATCCTCAAACTCTTTCAAAACTGGCATTGCTTCTTCGGCAATTTCAACCTCTTCACTGCTCTCACGCCCAATCAACAAGTATACTTCAGGCCCCTCTTCAACCTCCTTAACAAGCTCCTTCAAAGTCAACAGAGTTTTCAATTCCTCAATCTCCTCCAGCTTACTCTCCTTCTGTTGTTGCTTCTTGGGAACCAAAGTGATTTTAGTACCTTCGAACATGAAACTATAGCTATTGGCCCGACCATCGTGTTGTACTGCTCGATCAAACTGCCATGGCCTGCCCAACAACAGATGACACACATCCATGTCCACTACATCGCACCAGATTTCATCTTTGTATTTCTTCCCAATAGAAAATTTCACGCGAGCTCTTCTCCCAACTTTCACTTCACCACCCTTCCTTAACCAAGCTAACTTGTATGGTTTAGGATGCTTCTCGGTTTTCAACTCCAATTTCCTCACTGCCTCTGTAGAGATAATATTATCGCAACTCCCAGCATCAATGACAAATTTACAAACTTTCCCAAGAATAGTGCAAGTAGATTGAAATATGTTATTCCTCAACCAACTATCTTCCTCCTCTTGTTTTGGCGTCAAACAAGACCTCCTCATCATCAGATTACAACCTTCGTCTCCCGACACTTCTTCTTCCTCCTCAACATAAGGTGAATTAGAACATTCAGCTTCTTCCTCCTCATCTTCAATTTCAGCTATCATTGCTCTCTTCTTCGGCTTCGGACATTCATTGCTTTTATGACCCATCTCCTGGCAGTTATAACATTTGAATCCACTGCCAACCTTCGCCTTCTCACCCTCCTTCACAACTGGTTTGGCAACAGCTTTAGTAACATTAGAACTTCCACCGACACCCTTTGCTTGACCGTTAGAATTAGTAAACACACCACCTCCACGCCTTCCTTGCTTTTCCCAAGCTAACGCCTTTTGATGTTCCTCCGCTACAGATCTGGGATCGAACATATTAACCATATCCTGGATCTGCATTCTCAACCCTCCAACAAACCTAGCAGTCAGCTGTTCTTCTGTCTCCATTATATCGTTCCTGGCAATGAGTTGGTAAAATTCATCTGTATAGTCATTTACTGATTTTGTCCCTTGCCGTAGATTCTGCAATCTCTGGTACATAAGTGATTGATAGTTGTATGGTAAAAATGTAGCTCTCATCATCTTCTTCATCTTATCTCAAGACTCAACCTTTGACTTCCCCATCCGTTCTCTGGTAAGTTTAGTTTGTTGCCACCATACCAATGCTCTTCCCCTCAACCTAGTAGCAACTAACTTCACCCGTCGATTCTCCGGAACCGCCTTAAAGTCAAAAATTTCTTCCACATTAGATAACCAATCCAAGAATTCTTCAGCTACCATCCCTCCTTTAAACTCCGGAATTTCCATCTTCATTCCCGATTCCCAACGTCGGTCATCATCAATAACCCGATACTGACGTTGTCCCTGATCTCGGTCTCTGAAATGAATACTTCCCCTCTCACCGTCAAACTCCTCATCAAAGTCTGATGTATATCGTTGTCTTTCACGTCCTCCAACATCTCTACCACCACCACCCCTACTACCAACATCCCGTCTAACATGATCATCAACATTCCTACTGCTTCGATTGTCAACACTCCTATGCTCTTGACTTTCTCTCCTCTCCCGTTCTGAACGTGATGACACTCTACTACCCCCACGGATGGATTCAGGTGAATTTCTTCTTCTACTTTGATTCATATCAATCATAAGCTTCTCCAACCTACCAATGCCTTCATCAATCTTCTCATGCATACGTTGCTCCATTTGATCGGCTTCTTCTCTTCGATACAAAGCTTCAACGTTTTGATGTCGGTTAGCTCTTCTAGGCGGCATGATTAAACAACAAAATCTTCAAGTTACGGCTTCACAAGCTTCCACACAACTTCACAAGGCTCGGCTTTAAACTTCTCTTGACTCGGCCTATACCACTACACAACTTAGCTCGGCTCAAGCTCAAGTACTTCAACACAAATCAAATTCAAACAAATCTCCACTCTAGATCCAAAATGGAATGGATCGGAATCTTCAAACTCGTTGCAACTTCAAGAAGAACACGATAAACTCCAAATACTTGGCTCCAAGAATCAACTTAGCTATGATTGGCTAAGTATGGCTCTGATACCAAAAAACTGACGCAGCGGATAAATCGAAACAAACTTCATTGATAGAATATAGCAATCGGTGAGTTGAGAATACTGCAAGGCCCAAATCCGTTGATCCAAAGATACCAGATTCGAGCTATCTTCGTCTCGTTGATCGCACACGATGCCGAGAAAGAAGATCTACGATTCTTTGCACGTTGATCTAGCGCACTAGATACCGTGAATCGGCTTCTACGATCGTTGAATCGAGCGCACTCGATTAACCGAAAGAGGAGATAGGAGATCACACTCAACTACCAATTTGTATGAAATCACAAAGCTAACAAAAGAGAATTTTATTCAAAAATCAACAACTTTACAAATGACTCAACCCTGCTATTTATAGAGTTTACAAAACACACACAACTCAACATTGGACAACGCTTAGGTCGCGCACGACTTATTACAACACACACTTACAAACAACCCATCACACAACCTATATTAGGTCGTTGCCGACTTAACAAACACACAGCACCCTTCCAGCGACCTAAAACAACGGTAACTCAACCCTCCTACGACCTACGACTTTACTAGGTCGTTGCCGACCTAACTTATTACACAACAGTAGGCGCTTCAGACATAACGACCTAAAGACCGACGGCTCACACTTATCTGCAACCTAGCACATCAACGGCTTATGATTTAGGTCGTTCGCGACCTAAAGGAGCGGCTTCAGAAATCATTCCGTGACCTAAAGGAGTTAGGTCGTACGCGAGCTAAAAACGCGGCTTCCTCTATACGACCTAAGGGTCTGTTAGCTCGTAGCTTCTTTCCAAATGTTTCTTTAGGTCGTAGACCACCTAACATTCCTTCCATAGGTCGTGAGCGTTCTTCAACATTATCATTAGGTCGTGGCCGACCTAAGTCTTCTTCCTTAGGTCGTTGCCGACCTAAAACATCAGAACGACCAAAAACCGAAACTTCGTTAACTCGTGTTGCCTCTTCGTTAGGTCGGAAACGACTTAACTCCTCTACATTAACTCGCATCTTTTCCCCACATGGTTCCTTAGATCGGAGCCGACCTAGGCCTTCACATCCAGGATTCCAGTTAGGTCGGAAATGACTCAATCTTTCTTTACTAACTCGTGTGTCTTCCTCCTGCAACCCCTTAGGTCGGAGCTCATTAGATCGAGGCTCGTTAGGTCGGAACTCTTCACCTTGTGATTTCTAAGGTCGTGCTCGTCTTAAAAACAAGTTAGGTCGGAGCCGACCTATGACTTCGTCTCTTTTGTTTGCATCAATGTCACATTACCAAATTGGGAATATATCGCTGATAACCTTCAACTACATAACCTCTGAGCTCGTACGTCTCAGAGAAGGGTGTTAAGCTAAGAGAATAAATTCTCCGCCACCAACAGAAATATATTTGAAAGAAATCGGCTTTATATCTCAATTTGTAATGTCAGACATACAATCCATACAAGTCTGTTCCGGGATCGAATAGAACCGAAGGCACTTACAAAGAAGTCCTTGAAATCCGGATATTCACAATCCCGATCGGATTTCCCATCACTTAGGGAGTTTCTATACCGGCGCGACTCGGTGCAGAAACAATCGATAGGTCATCCTATCGCTTTCGCAAATACCCGGTCTTCATCACCGGTCTTCAAATGCTATCCATAACGATGTATCACATATTCGGAATGGGTTATACGACACAAAGGTCCTTTCCCGGCTAAACCGAATAGTGAGCACGATATTTCAAAAACAAATGGATAATGGGATTTCAATTAAGTCACAACTTATTACCCAAAACTTTTCTTCAAATGGCTTAACAAACTACCATTTTCAATCTTTAAACAAAAAGATTCATTTTCACAACCTTTAACGGTTTAAACAATTTTCACATTTTAATCTTTTAAACAAAAGATTCATTCACAGATTTTCCAAATCAATTTTCATTTCAATTTGATTAACTCGTTAAATCTTTAAATCAAAGATTTAACTTATAGCCTTCAAAACAATTTCATTTCAAGTTGATTTAAACAAATCATCAATTTAAATCTGTTAAAAATAAACAGATTTAATTCATAGCTTTCAAAAAGAATTCATTCATAACTTGGAAAATCATTTCTCTATTCAATCTTGAAATTCCCCTAATTAACTGGAATCTCGGTTCTTATCTAAAAGTGTTTATCATTTGAAAACAATAGTTTTCATTTTGGAAATCTGATTCATTTATACGAGTTGAAATCCTTGGGTTAAATTCAAAGTCCCAAAACCATACTTTTAAAATGGTTTAAATTCATGCAAACCTGTTTATAATATCTTTAACCATAATTTCCAATCATCGAATTCAATTCCAAATATCGAATTCAAATTCAAATTGAATTATTTAAATTGGAGATTTTACCGAGTTATTCAAAATAGCTTTTATCTGTGAAAACCTTTTTCAAAAGCTTTACCGTTTAACCCAAATCCATTTTCAATCTTAAATTGAAATTAAAACTTTAATTTCAAAAAACATTACATTCAAATTATCTGTGACTTAACCGATTTCCTCGTGAAATCCATATTTGTGTGTGTATGGTGTAGTCCAGGGGTTTTTAACACAATAGTGCAACATCATTCAATCATGACAGATCAAATACAACAATATATCTGATTAGCGATATAAAATATAACGCTTATCTTCATTCACAGATCACAGATATATTTATATATCACAGATAATAATTTACATCACAGATCACAACACAAATCAGGATAATCATAACGCATCATATAACAGGGATATCAAACCGTTTACCATCCAATAAAATCCAATAATCCATAGGTAGGACTAATCCAATTATCTGAGTAAGTAAATCAGATAAAATTTCTATGAATAATTCTTTTCACATTTATTATCAAAATAAATTTCAGGTAAATGATCCTCATTAACTATTCATAATTATTTAATTACTATTCTTAAGTAATTAAACTCAATTTAACTATTGTTAATTATCATTTAATTAACCTTTAAAATCATATGTTTAATCACTAATTATTTCATTAATTAAGTTCTAAACTGTAACTTAATAAATCTTAATTACTTGATTAAATAACCTTAATCATTTGTTTAAAAGAAAACTCTTTATTAATTTAATGAATATTATTTACAAATTAATTTACCTTAATTAATTTACCTCAAATCCTAATTTCTCGATTAAATAAATTAATCAATTATTCACTTGAACCAATTTAATGAGTGCATATCATTTTATCTTTACTAATTCAAATTTAAAAATTTTTTTTAACTAATGTTTAAATTATCATCACAAAGCAAATTTAAACAATTTAAATATTAAAGCTTCTTTGATTTCAGGACTAGGATTCAAATTATCTTTAATTCAGATTTAAATTTAGATTTAAACTTCTAGTTTCAACTTGCTTAAATTTTTCATTTAAAATTTCAACTCCATTTCAAATTTCTTTAATATATATTGAATTGCTTTTAAGTTATTAAAACAATTTAAATTTAAACTTATTTATGTTTAAACTAAACTCTACATTCAACTTGAATTTATATTAACATTTCAATTTGAACTCAGCTTTAAAAATCTTGGTTTAAAATTTAAATCAGGTTTTAAAATTTGCAAACCAAAACAGTTTCAGGTTTTGAAGCCTGGAACATGAATTTGACCCGAGCCCAGACTCGATTTGCTTCGAGTCACTTACTCGATTTACTCGAGTACCACTTCGGGTAAAAACCCACTAGAACGCTGCTTCTACCCAAACAACATCATCAGAATCCACGTGCACGTGCACAGTGACTTTACCCACCTTCGACCATCCCCGATGGTCCATCCACGTCGGTGGCAACCTCCACCTTCAAACACCATTATCTGGCAACCTCCAATTCAACTCGAATTTAAATTCGAGTTTCGATTCAAACCTGGGAAACTCGAAAACTACATTACCTCAAAGCCTGGCAACGCTTCGTGCTCGATGCTCCGACCACCAGTGGCTACCCAATTCCGGCCATAGCTTCAACTACCTGCCTACTACCATCTCTCTAAAGCTCGCTGCATTCGATCTCCCCTAATCATCGAACGAGACCAAACAAAACTACGTCAGAAAAACTAGGTTTAAAAAATTAAATTGTTCGCCGCCGCCGCCACAACCCTCTGACCACCACCGCACTATTTTTTCGAGGACCACTGGTCACTCCTCTACCCTCCCCGAGAAGCCCGACCTCCTACATCGGCGCGATCGCCCGAGCATGACAAAGGAAAGAAAATTCGAACCACCTGAACTGCTCTCTAATCAGTCATATAAAAATCATGGTTTAAACTTTTAAAATCACGTTTTAGTATAAAGGTTTCATTCGCATACCTGAATTTGTAAATCATGAAGTTTGAAATTTAACCCATTGAAGAATGTTGTTAGATTTCTTGAGTTCCTAAGCTAAAAACAGTTTGTTTTTGCTTCAATAAAATCTTAATCCCAAATATAGGCTATACCAATCACTTTTTGTTTTAACCATACATCCAGAAAGTAACTAGATTGGAAGAGAAGGATTTATGAAATCAAATTTTGTGTTTTGAAACTAAGACAGAGAAAAAAAAAACAAATAGCAGCTTGCATACAGATGCCTCCATCATTCACAGAGCATCTATATATATACAGATACATTCATACCCATTCACAAGTGTATCCACAACAATTTCATCCCCTTAAAATTTTAAAAATATAGTTACTTACCTTGAAATATGTTGACAAAGAACAGAGAACTTCATTTATGTTTAATCATCTCTCTTTTGAATTCCTAAGGCTATCAAAATTTGAAGATGAGATATAGGGATTTTAATCAGATTTTTTTTTCTTTCTCCCACCTCTGTAACTACACAGAGTTGATATCAGACATTTCATCCACATATATATATAATCCATACTTAAACACATGCAGGCATATTAACAACCACTCCAGAGCATCATCAATATGATATCACAGAGTATAAGCAAATGAAAGTGGGTTTGCTCACAAATATACCTATATATATATATATATATATATATATATATATATATATATATATAAAAGCAACAGTTTTATACTTTAAAAGTATCTAAAAAGAATAAGTTACTCACTTGTTAAAGAAGATGAACATAGCTCATCATTCATGTTGAAACAGGCTAGAGATTTTATTTGCTGAAGCTTCCCTCTTTGATTCTCTGATTGGTATTGTTGTTTTGTTTTGTTCAAGTTGTTTCTCATTTCAGTTTTACTCAGCTTTTGTAAGTGAACGAACTGAAATGAATTTTGTTTGAAGTATGGAAAGAAGCTACTAGTTGATATCACTTTGTACAGGTGATAGAATAGTGTTTGTACAATACTAGGCATGCTTGCATTACTACTCTTTACCATACTTGTATATAATAAGGTCTGACACCTTTGTTGCTTCATTTCTTTTTTATACTTTATTTGTTTTGCTTTTCATTTGCTCGACTGAGAATCTTCTTTTGTACTTTGCTTCAGTTAAATATATGTTTATTATCTTGGTTTTACTATCATACTTTGCCTAACTATCCTATAGGCAGCATACTTTATTTTGTCTACTGAAATGAAGCTATTATCTTGGCTGATGATATGTCCTTGTGTGCTAACATTTATTCCTCTGCCTATTTATTACTGATCTCTTTTATATTTGTTAGCAAGCTTAGTTATATATCTTATATTTGTATTTGTTTGAATTTATTCTTTTTCTTTGTTCCTTATTTTATTTGTTTGAATACTTATTGATTATATTGTCTTTATTTATTTATTTATTTTCTACACATTTATTTCCATAGTTTATATTTTATTTCTTTTGTTTCATAATTTTACATTGTGTCTTGTTATTTGTTTTATTAATGTGCATTGATTTTATAACATAATGTTAATTGTTTGTTATTTTTACAATTTATCTTATAATTATATTTGTTTGAAATATTTGTTTAACATCAACACAACTTCATTATACTGTTTTATAATTTTTCGAATACTCGATTATTAAAATTTTACTAACAGTTTGCATAAATTACTAAATATTTTAACAATTTTTACCCAAAATAGAAATTTATTAAAATTGAAATTTGGAATCGTTACAAACTTCCCCCCATAAAAGAATTTCGTCCTCGAAATTCGCAGGCACGAAAACAAGACAGAGATAGACAGATTCGATCTCCCATAATTCCTCAAACTTAAGATATGAATTCCAAACTCAAGTCGGAATATCTCAGAATACATACCAATTTGTCCCTCTACGGACTTCGATATTCACAAGAAATCACAACAGAATTTCAAAATTTGGTTTTAAACAAAATCGTGTTATCGATATAATTCAATTTATCCTTCATATTCTATTAATCAATTTAACTCAATTAAAATTTCCAATTTATTTTAAAGTTTCCAATTCATTTATTAGAGTTTAAATCGAAAAGCCGATAAGAAATTGATGAAGATACAAAGCAAAAATTTCCTACAACGATTCGTAGAGCATCACCGCACCGAAACTTTTTCTTGTAGCTGTCACGAATCAATCAAAAGAATTTAGAGACGAATCAAAGAAATTTGATAAGAAAGATGTTTCCACTGTTGTTACAGAGTATCGACCATTTATAGCCGTATTTCCCTGTCCCCTATCTCGTTCTGTTCTTGCACTCATACTTACTATCAGTGGATAGTAAGAGAATTTACTGAGGCATTCAAACGGATATCTTAGGGATTACTCATTCTAGGATTTACTTCATCCTATCTCTAATGAGTTACTTAATGTGTTATACTCCTGAGCTAAAGTCAACCCTTAGCTCTGATACCAAATGTGACGACTCGAATTTTGCCCGCTCAAAAATCGACATCCATACTTCAAATCGTATTCGAATGCCATAGATTCGACCGTTCAAATCCGATTCGCCGGAGCATATAACAACATTAAGTAAACAACGCAGCGGAATAAAAGAATAATACATTGATATACAGCTTTGATACAATATCTGATACAACAGATGATCCAATAGATATCAATATACATCAGAGATATGATACATGAAAATAGCAGCGGAAAGAAAATAGATAACATCTAGCAGCGGAACAATATAACTCTAAGATAGTCTTCAAAAGAGAACTCTGAGAACTGCAACTCCATTTCCAAGAATCAATCCAGCAATAGCTCGAACTCCCAATAACGATGCACCAAGATAAGCAAGTGTAGTCCATATCCAAAGACTGAACTAGCTCCAGATAATCTATTAAATCTAGCTATCTGAAAAACCCAACTCTAGACTGCTCGTGTAGAAAATTATGAGCACCCAGAGTTTAGGAAAGAAACAATAAACTCCGGATCAGTCGTGGGACTGGTGTGAGCAACAAAAACATTTTATCTTTAAAAACATTCAACAAAAGATTTTCAAAGTCAATTCGCAATGTTTTTTTTTAAAATGAGACTACCATAAGGCCTCCCGCACACACACACAATGCAAACGCAGAATCGGAGGAGATTTCTCCTTATGATAGTCAAAGATGCTTGATACGCATTAAAAAGAACATTTGATATTATTACTAGTGCATAGTGTAGGAAAAATTCATTTCGAAAGTAAAGATATAAATCTTAGCCAACATACGACCATTATCGTATGCCTACTATAGCTAACCATGTTCAATAGCAGGTTACCGCCACATTCCATGGCAGGTTATACAACTAATACTGTACAAGGTTCGTATTGTTTCTTTGGATTTCCAACGAATGATCAGGCCAAGGAACTTCCCATTGCCACATGAGAACGCCTCTGGATGGACGTCCCCGAGAACGAAACCGGATCTCTGCCAACACAAGGCCGGGTTACCCCTAACTGAGTAACAACTGACCGAATATGCCATCCCCCGGTCCTTTGGGACCTTTCAACCGAGCGCTCCTAATCAATTCACACAATCATAAAGTTTTTTCAACATGAGTAAGTATTTGGGCTCCATACCATGATACCACCCTTTTCCAGAAGGAAATGCACATATCCTAAAGGGCGCTACCCCTCATAAACTTGCTGCATCTTTCCTGTTTTGACCATTCCCGAGGTGTGAGGCTCGACGAAGTCACGTCCACAAAAACATACATTATACAAAAGCCATGCTTTGGGTCAACAAATGATCATAGTAATGATCACCAGGATAGACGATCAAATAAATGATCCTATCACAAATAATCAACACAATGATCATTTCACAGCAACACTCAGTATGTCACATTACCAAATTGGGAATATATCGCTGATAACCTTCAACTACATAACCTCTAGTCTCGTACGTCTCAGAGAAGGGTGTTAAGCTAAGAGAATAAATTCTCCGCCACCAACAGAAATATATTTGAAAGAAATCGGCTTTATATCTCAATTTGTAATGTCAAACATATAATCCATACAAGTCTGTTCCGGGTTCGAACAGAACCGAAGGCACTTACAAAGAAGTCCTTGCAATCCGGATATTCACAATCCCGATCGGATTTCCCATCACTTAGGGAGTTTCTATACCGGCGCGACTCGGTGCAGAAACAATCGATAGGTCATCCTATCGCTTTCGCAAATACCCGGTCTTCATCACCGGTCTTCAAATGCTATCCATAACGACGTATAACATATTCGGAATGGGTTATACGACACAAAGGTCCTTTCCCGGCTAAACCGAATAGTGAGCACGATATTTCAAAAACAAATGGATAATGGGATTTCAATTAAGTCACAATTTATTACCCAAAACTTTTCTTCAAATGGCTTAACAAATTACCATTTTCAATCTTTAAACAAAAAGATTCATTTTCACAACCTTTAACGGTCTAAACAATTTTCACATTTTAATCTTTTAAACAAAAGATTCATTCACAGATTTTCCAAATCAATTTTCGTTTCAATTTGATTAACTCGTTAAATCTTTAAATCAAAGATTTAACTTATAGCCTTCAAAACAATTTCATTTCAATTTGATTTAAACAAATCATCAATTTAAATCTGTTAAAAATAAACAGATTTAATTCATAGCTTTCAAAAAGAATTCATTCATAACTTGGAAAATCATTTCTCTATTCAATCTTGAAATTCCCCTAATTAACTAGAATCTCGGTTCTTATCTAAAAGTGTTTAACATTTGAAAACAACAGTTTTCATTTTGGAAATCTGATTCATTTATACGAGTTGAAATCCTTGGGTTAAATTCAAATTCCCAAAACCATACTTTTAAAATGGTTTAAATTCATACAAACCTGTTTATAATATCTTTAACCATAATTTCCAATCATCGAATTCAATTCCAAATATCGAATTCAAATTCAAATTGAATTATTTAAATTGGAGATTTTACCGAGTTATTCAAAATAGCTTTTATCTGTGAAAACCTTTTTCAAAAGCTTTACCGTTTAACCCAAATCCATTTTCAATCTTAATTTGAAATTAAAACTTTATTTTCAAAAAACATTACATTTAAATTATCTGTGACTTAACCGATTTCCTCGTGAAATCCATATTTGTGTGTGTATGGTGTAGTCCAGGGGTTTTTAACACAATAGTGCAACATCATTCAATCATGACAGATCAAATACAACAATATATCTGATAAGCGATATAAATTATAACGCTTATCTTCATTCACAGATCACAGATATATTTATATATCACAGATAATAATTTACATCACAGATCACAACACAAATCAGGATAATCATAAAGCATCATATAACAAGGATATCAAACAGTTTACCATCCAATAAAATCCAAGCATCCATAGGTAGGACTAATTCGATTATCTGAGTAAGTAAATCAGATAAAATTTCTATGAATAATTCTTTTCACATTTATTATCAAAATAAATTTCAAGTAAATGATCCTCATTAACTATTCATAATTATTTAATTACTATTCCTAAGTAATAAACTCAATTTAACTATTGTTAATTATCATTTAATTAACCATTAAAATCATATGTTTAATCACTGATTATTTCATTAATTAAGTTCTAAACTGTAACTTAATAAATCTTAATTACTTGATTAAATAACCTTAATCATTTGTTTAAAAGAAAACTCTTTATTAATTTAATGAATCTTATTTACAAATTAATTTACCTTAATTAATTTAACTCAAATCCTAATTTCTCGATTAAATAAATTAATCAATTATTCACTTGAACCAATTTAATGAGTGCATATCATTTTATCTTTACTAATTCAAATTTAAAACATTTTTTTTAACTAATGTTTAAATTATCATCACAAAGCAAATTTAAACAATTTAAATATTAAAGCTTCTTTGATTTCAGGACTAGGATTCAAATTATCTTTAATTCAGATTTAAATTTAGATTTAAACTTCTAGTTTCAACTTGCTTAAATTTTTCATTTAAAATTTCAACTCCATTTCAAATTTCTTTAATATATATTGAATTGCTTTTAAGTTATTAAAACAATTTAAATTTAAACTTATTTATGTTTAAACTAAACTCTACATTCAACTTGAATTTATATTAACATTTCAATTTGAACTCAGCTTTAAAAATCTTGGTTTAAAATTTAAATCAGGTTTTAAAATTTGCAAACCAAAACAGTTTCAGGTTTTGAAGCCTGGAACATGAATTTGACCCGAGCCCAGACTCGATTTGCTTCGAGTCACTTACTCGATTTACTCGAGTACCACTTCGGGTAAAAACCCACTAGAACGCTGCTTCTACCCAAACAACATCATCAGAATCCACGTGCACGTGCACAGCGACTTTACCCACCTTCGTCCATCCCCGATGGTCCATCCACGTCGGCGGCAACCTCCACCTTCAAACACCATTATCTGGCTACCTCCAATTCAACTCGAATTTAAATTCGAGTTTCGATTCAAACCTGGGAAACTCGAAAACTACATCACCTCAAAGCCTGGCAACGCTTCGTGCTCGATGCTCCGACCACCAGTGGCTACCCAATTCCGGCCATAGCTTCAACTACCCGCCTACTACCATCTCTCTAAAGCTCGCTGCACTCGATCTCCCCTAATCATCGAACGAGACCAAACAAAACTACGTCAAAAAAACTAGGTTTAAAAAATTAAATTGTTCGCCGCCGCCGCCACAACCTTCTGACCACCACCGCACTATTTTTTCGAGGACCACTGGTCACTCCTCTACCCTCCCCGAGAAGCCCGACCTCCTACATCGGCGCGATCGCCCGAGCTTGACAAAGGAAAGAAAATTCGAACCACCTGAACTGCTCTCTCATCAGTCATATAAAAATCATGGTTTAAACTTTTAAAATCACGTTTTAGTATAAAGGTTTCATTCGCATACCTGAATTTGTAAATCATGAAGTTTGAAATTTAACCCATTTGACGCAGCGGATTAATCAAACAAACTTCAATCGGTGAAATGTAACAATCGGTGAGTTGAAGATACCAAAATGCCAAGTTCGTTGATCCAAAGATACCGAACTCTAGCTATCTCAAACACGTTGATAGCGCACTATACCGTGTTCAAAGATCTACGATTCTTCGCACGTTGATCTAGCGCACTAGATTCCGTGAATCGGCTTCAACAAACGTGGATTCGAGCGCACTCGAATAACGTAAGTGGAGATAGGAGATTACACTCAACTACCAATTGGAGAAGAAAGCACAAAGCAATCAACAAGAAGTTTTATTTCAAAATCAACCACCTCATATGTACAACACACGCCCCTATTTATAGAGTTTTCGACCCAGTCCCTAAGTCGTTGCCGACCTACGATCCAACTTAAGTCGTGACCGACTTAACAAACGCGACTCAACCCCTTTACAATACAGCCCAATGTACACGACTCAACCCCTGGCCGACTTAACAAGTACGACCAACTCACCTGACTCAACACGACCGACTCATCATAGGTCGTACGCGACCTAACACTTCCCATTCATGACCGAGTTAAGCAATACAACACACAACATATGTACACGACTTAACACCCAACACAACTCATAGGTCGGTAACGACCTAAAATACAACACGACCCAATCCCCTATGACCTAAAATAGAAGACAGTTCAGCTTGCTTCGATCGGAACTCGGCGAAGTTATCCTGTTCAACATCACTAGCTCGTAACTCGACACAGTTATCTCGTTCAATATCATTAGGTCGGAGCTTGTTAGGTCGGAATGCTTCTTCCTGTATTTTCTTAGGTCGGAGACGACTCAAAACTCCGTTGTTAGGTCGTGACCATGCTTTCTTAGGTCGGACTACCTTCCCCCTTGGCTTGTTGACTCGTGGCCCTCCTTCCTTAGCTCGGCAACGACTCATGCCTTCACTGAGTCGTGAATGACTCATCACACTACACCACAAACTCATGTTTTCAGAAATTATAGTTTGCACAACTTCTTCTCTGGCCTTAGCTGCATCATCCTCCCCTGGTTGAGAAAAATTCGTCCTCGAATTTGCAAATTCTTTCTCATCAAAATGTTCATCTCCATAATATGGCACAAGATGCTTAATATTGAATACATCAGAAGTGTAAATATCCTCCGGCAGCTTCAACTTATAAGCATTGTTATTAATTCGTTTCACAATTTCGACAGGACCAATTTTCCTGGCTTTCAACTTATTATAAGCACCTACCGGAAAACGATCCTTCGTTAATACAGCATAAACTAAATCACCTTCTTTAAATTCAACATTTCGTCGTTTCGAATCTGCAAACTTCTTATATTTCTCATTCGATTTCTCCAATCGTTCCTGAACGATCTTATGACATTCAGTCAGCTCATCAACAAAATCGACAGCTCGTTTAACTGCTCCCTTCGTCTGTGGTACGACTGCTAAATCCAACGGTCCCCTGGGTAAATTTGAATACACAATCTGAAACGGACTGAATCCCGTGCTACGATTCACTGCATGATTATGTGCAAATTCAGCTTGGCATAACTTCATGTCCCAACTTCTCAAATTATCCTGTACAAGACATCGCAATAAATTTCCCAATGACCTGTTAACAACTTCTGTCTGTCCATCAGTTTGTGGATGATAAGCACTACTAAATTTCAGTTTCGTTCCCACCATCTTCCACAAACTCAACCAAAAGTGACTCAGAAAACGAGTATCTCTATCCGACACAATAGACTCTGACAATCCATGAAGTCGATAGATCTCCTTGAAAAATAACTGTGCTACTCGAACTGCATCCGCTGTCTTCTTGCAGGCAATAAAATGTGCCATCTTCGAAAACCTGTCCACCACTACAAATATAGAATCATTTCCCCTTTGAGTTCTAGGCAAACCCAAAACGAAATCCATGCTAATATCAACCCATGACTTAGACGGTACTGGCAATGGCATATACAACCCTGCATTCGTTGCTGTTCCCTTTGACACCTGGCAAATATGGCATCTCTCCACGAATCTTTCAACCTCTTTTCTCATCGACGGCCAAAAGTAAGACTGTGAAATCAATTTCAAAGTACGATCACGGCCCACATGCCCTTCCTCGTGTAACTCTTTGACAATTTTCAACCTCAAGCTACAGTCTGGAATACACAAACGATTCCCTTTAAACAGAAAACCATCAACCAATGTAAATTCATCGGTACTCTCACTCTTCACTTTCTCAACATATTTCACAAAGTAAGGATCTTCATTAATCATCTCCGGCAACATCTCAAAACCCGTCACTTCAACTTTCATTGTCGTTAATAAATGACTCCTCCTACTCAAAGCATCAGCTACTCGATTTGTCACCCCTAATTTGTGCTTAACGACAAAAGTAAACTGTTGTAAATATGCAATCCAAGATGCATGTCTTGCTGAAATTTTATCCTGCCCCTGTAAGTGCTTCAATGCCTCATGATCAGTGTACAGAACAAATTCTTTCTGAAATAGATAATGTCTCCAATGTTTAATCGTTTGCACCACAGCATAGAATTCAACGTCATATGTGTTGTATCTCATCTTCGCCCCTGACAACTTTTCACTGAAATAAGCAACTGGCTTCCCATTCTGACTCAGAACTCCTCCAATACCCACCTTCGAAGCATCAGTATGCAACTCAAACAATAACTGAAAATTCGGTAAAACAAGAATTGGTGCAGACGTCAACAATTCCTTGATCTTCTCAAAAGCAACCCCCGCTTCTTCTGACCATACAAATTGTTTCCCTTTCATGCAATCAGTAACTGGAGCCATCACGCTACTGAAGTGTGGAATGAATCTTCGGTAGAATGATGCTAGCCCATGAAAACTTCTCACTTCTGTAATTGTCTTCGGCTGTGGCCAATTCCTGACTGCTTCAACTTTACTCTGGTCAACTTGAATACCTTCTCCTGAAACAACATACCCAAGAAATAAAACAGTATGCGTCATAAACACACATTTCTTCGTAGCAGCATAAAATTGTTCCTCACGAAGAATAACCAACATTTCCCTCAAATGTAGAACATGCTCCTCCATACTCCCGCTGTAAATCAGAATATCATCGAAGTAAACCACGACGAACTTCCCAATGAATGGTCTAAAGATTTGATTCATCACCCGCATGAATGTACTAGGTGCATTTGACAAACCAAACGGCATAACCAACCATTCGTATAGTCCCTCTCTTGTCTTGAAAGCTGTCTTCCATTCGTCTCCAGGTCTGATTCGAATTTGATGATAACCACTCTTCAAATCAATCTTTGAAAATATAGTTGCCCCACTCAACTGATCCAGTAAGTCATCCAACCTTGGCATAGGAAATCTATATCGGACAGTGATCTTATTCAAAGCTCTACTATCTGTGCACATCCTCCATGTTCCGTCCTTCTTTGGTACTAATAATGCTGGCACGGCACAAGGACTCAAGCTTTCCTGAACACGTCCCTGTTCCAACAACTCTTCCACCTGCCTTCGTAACTCCTCATGTTCCTTCGGACTCATTCGGTAATGTGGTCGATGTGGTAACACTGCTCCCGGAACAAGATCGATTTGATGTTGAATGTCTCTACGTGGCGGTAACTCTTTAGGCAACTCCTCTGGAAAGACATCTTCAAATTCTTTCAAAATTGGCTTTGCTTCTTCTGGAATCTCAACTTCTTCACTATTCTCTCTCCCAATCAACAAAAACACTTCAGGTTCCTCTTCAACCTCCTTAACAAACTCTTTCAAAGTCAACAGAGTTTTCAATTCCTCAATCTCCTCAAGCTTGCTTTCTTTCTGTTGTTGTTTCTTGGGAACTAAAGTGACTTTAGTACCTTCGAACATGAAACTGTAGCTATTGGCACGACCATCATGTTGAACTGATCTATCAAACTGCCACGGTCTGCCCAACAACAGATGACATACGTCCATATCTACAACGTCACACCAAATTTCATCTTTGTACTTCTTCCCAATAGAAAAATTCACACAAGCCCTTCGACACACCTTCACTTCACCACCCTTCCTTAACCATGCTAGCTTATACGGTTTAGGATGCTTTTCAGTCTTCAAGTTCAATTTCCTCACTGCTTCTGTAGAAATAATATTATCACAGCTCCCAGCATCAATAACGAACTTGCAAACTTTCCCCAGAATAGTGCATGTCGACTGAAAAATATTGCTTCTCAACCAACTAGAATCCTCTTCTTGCTTTGGTGTCAAACAACTTCTCCTCATCATAAGGTTACAACCTTCATCTCCAAACAATTCTTCTTCCTCCTCAACATAAGGTGTATTTGAACATTCTGCCTCCTCACCATCATCCTCCTCAACTTCTGCAACCATGGTTCTCTTCTTCGGCTTCGGACATTCATTGCTCTTGTGACCCAACTCCTGACAATTATAACATTTGAAAACACTGCTAGCCTTTGCCTTCTCAGCCTCCTTCACCACTGGCTTTGAAACAGGTTTAGAAACATTAGAACTTCCACCAACACCCCTCGCTTGATTATTGGAATTAGTAAACACACCGCCTCCACGCCTTCCTTGCTTCTCCCAAGCTAACGCCTTCTGATGCGCCTCGGCTACAGATCTAGGATCAAACATATTAACCATATCCTGGATCTGCATTCTCAATCCCCCAATGAATCTAGCAGTTAGCTGTTCTTCCGTTTCCATAATATCATTCCTGGCAATGAGTTGGTAAAATTCATCAGCATAATCACTAACAGACTTTGTCCCTTGCCTCAGATTCTGCAACCTCTGATACATAAGTGATTGGTAATTATAAGGTAAGAAAGTAGATCTCATCAATTTCTTCATCTTATCCCATGATTCTATCTTTGACTTTCCCATTCTCTCCCTAGTAAGTTTAGTTTGTTGCCTCCACGCCAAAGCTCTCCCCCTCAACCTAGTAGCAACCAACTTCACCCTTCGATTCTCCGGGACCTCCTTGAAATCAAAGATTTCCTCCACATTAGACAACCAATCTAAGAACTCTTCAGCAACCATCCCGCCTTTAAATTCCGGAATCTCCATCTTCATACCCGATTCCCATCGACGATCATCTTCAACATCCCGATAAGAATTTCGAACTTGGTCTCGATCTCGATAATGGATACTAGCTCTATCACCTTCTTCAACAAAATCAAAAGTACGTCTACATCGATCTCGATCATTATCATCCCTTCGCTCATGCATGCTTCTTCGACTATGTCTCTCTTCATCTCTATATGCTTCATTGTCAAATTCACGTTGACTCCTTCTCTCGTCATGTGCATAGTCATGATGATCTCTTCGTGATGAAATTGATGTTTCTCTTCTATCTCTACATGAATGTGGTGATACCCTCCTCGCTTCCGTAACCGATGGCGAAACTCGGTTTCCTCCATGGTTCGAGTTTGGTGATCTCCTCCTTTGATTCAAATCATTCATCAATTTCTCCAATTTACCAATGCCTTCATCAAACTTCTCATTAATACGTTGTTCCATAAGCTCGGCTTCTTCTCTACGATACAAAGCTTCAACGTTTTGATGACGATTAGCTCTCCTTGGTGGCATGATTGAAAACTTCACAAACTTCTACAATTCAAACACAAAACTCCAAAGTTTCAACAAGTTACGGTTCAACACTTAACTCGGCAAGGCTTTAGCTCGGCAATGGTTTAACACGGCTCAACCTTGACTCGGCTATGACTTGCCTCGGTCCAACTTGTCTCGGTTACAAATTCAAGCACTTCAAACCTTGGCGCGCAAAAACCCAAGATAGATCCCAACAATTTCCAACTCCTCGATCCAAAATGAAATGAATCAAACACTCTAATGTTGTTACAAATTCAACAAGAACACAATGAACTCCTTCAAACTTCAAAAACTTCAAAAACTTCAAAAACTTCAAAAACTTGGCTCCAAGAATCAACTTAGCTATGATTGGCTAAGTATGGCTCTGATACCAATAATGACGCAGCGGATTAATCAAACAAACTTCAATCAGTGAAATGTAACAATCGGTGAGTTGAAGATACCAAAATGCCAAGTTCGTTGATCCAAAGATACCGAACTCTAGCTATCTCAAACACGTTGATAGCGCACTATACCGTGTTCAAAGATCTACGATTCTTCGCACGTTGATCTAGCGCACTAGATTCCGTGAATCGGCTTCAACAAACGTGGATTCGAGCGCACTCGAATGACGTAAGTGGAGATAGGAGATTACACTCAACTACCAATTGGAGAAGAAAGCCCAAAGCAATCAACAAGAAGTTTTATTTCAAAATCAACCACCTCATATGTACAACACACGCCCCTATTTATAGAGTTTTCGACCCAGTCCCTAAGTCGTTGCCGACCTACGATCCAACTTAAGTCGTGACCGACTTAACAAACGCGACTCAACCCCTTTACAATACAGCCCAATGTACACGACTCAACCCCTGGCCGACTTAACAAGTACGACCAACTCACCTGACTCAACACGACCGACTCATCATAGGTCGTACGCGACCTAACACTTCCCATTCATGACCGAGTTAAGCAATACAACACACAACATATGTACACGACTTAACACCTAACACAACTCATAGGTCGGTAACGACCTAAAATACAACACGACCCAATCCCCTACGACCTAAAATAGAAGACAGTTCAGCTTGCTTCGATCGGAACTCGGCGAAGTTATCCTGTTCAACATCACTAGCTCGTAACTCGGCACAGTTATCTCGTTCAATATCATTAGGTCGGAGCTTGTTAGGTCGGAATGCTTCTTCCTGTGTTTTCTTAGGTCGGAGACGACTCAAAACTCCGTTATTAGGTCGTGACCATGCTTTCTTAGGTCGGACTACCTTCCCCCTTGGCTTGTTGACTCGTGGCCCTCCTTCCTTAGCTCGGCAACGACTCATGCCTTCACTGAGTCGTGAATGACTCATCACACTACACCACAAACTCATGTTTTCAGGAATTATAGTTTGCACAACTTCTTCTCTGGCCTTAGCTGCATCACCATTGAAGAATGTTGTTAGATTTCTTGAGTTCCTAAGCTAAAAACAGTTTGTTTTTGCTTCAATAAAATCTTAATCCCAAATATAGGCTATACCAATCACTTTTTGTTTTAACCATACATCCAGAAAGTAACTAGATTGGAAGAGAAGGATTTATGAAATCAAATTTTGTGTTTTGAAACTAAGACAGAGAAAAAAAAAACAAATAGCAGCTTGCATATAGATGCCTCCATCATTCACAGAGCATCTATATATATACAGATACATTCATACCCATTCACAAGTGTATCCACAACAATTTTTATCCCCTTAAAATTTTAAAAATATAGTTACTTACCTTGAAATATGTTGACAAAGAACAGAGAACTTCATTTATGTTTAATCATCTCTCTTTTGAATTCCTAAGTCCATCAAAATTTGAAGATGAGATATAGGGATTTTAATCAGATTATTTTTTTCTTTTTCCCAACTCTGTAACTACACAGAGTTGATATCAGACATTTCATCCACATATATATATAATCCATACTTAAACACATGCAGGCATATTAACAACCACTCCAAAGCATCATCAATATGATATCACAGAGTATAAGCAAATGAAAGTGGGTTTGCTGACAAATATACCTATATATATATATATATATATATATATATATATATATAAGCAACAGTTTTATACTTTAAAAGTATCTAAAAAGAATAAGTTACTCACTTGTTAAAGAAGATGAACAGAGCTCATCATTCATGTTGAAACATGCTAGAGATTTTATTTGCCGAAGCTTCCCTCTTTGATTCTCTGATTGGTATTGTTGTTTTGTTTTGTTCAAGTTGTTTCTCATTTCAGTTTTACTCAGCTTTTGTAAGTGAACGAACTGAAATGAATTTCGTTTGAAGTATGGAAAGAAGCTACTAGTTGATATCACTTTGTACAGGTGATAGAATAGTGTTTGTACAATACTAGGCATGCTTGCATTACTACTCTTTACCATACTTGTATATAATAAGGTCTGACACCTTTGTTGCTTCATTTCTTTTTTATACTTTATTTGTTTTGCTTTTCATTTGCTCGACTGAGAATCTTCTTTTGTACTTTGCTTCAGTTAAATATATGTTTATTATCTTGGTTTTACTATCTTACTTTGCCTAACTATCCTATAGGCAGTATACTTTATTTTGTCTACTAAAATGAAGCTATTATCTTGGCTGATGATATGTCCTTGTGTGCTAACATTTATTCCTCTGCCTATTTATTACTGATCTCTTTTATATTTGTTAGCAAGCTTAGTTATATATCTTATATTTGTATTTGTTTGAATTTATTCTTTTGCTTTGTTCCTTATTTTATTTGTTTCAATACTTATTGATTATATTGTCTTTATTTATTTATTTATTTTCTACACATTTATTTCCATAGTTTATATTTTATTTCTTTTGTTTCATAATTTTACATCGTGTCTTGTTATTTGTTTTATTAATGCGCATTGATTTTATAACATAATGTTAATTGTTTGTTATTTTTATAATTTATCTTATAATTATATTTGTTTGAAATATTTGTTTAACATCAACACAACTTCATTATACTGTTTTATAATTTTTCGAATACTCGATTATTAAAATTTTACTAACAGTTTGTATAAATTACTAAATATTTTAACAATTTTTACCCAAAATTGAAATTTATCAAAATTGAAATTCGGGATCGTTACAAGCAAGGCTTCGTGGGTCGCACCCACTAGAGAGCGAGATTTACACCTATCTAGAGGTCCCTTTATTTTTCGGCTGTGTGGACGGTTTTGAGCTCCAACCATCGGGGTTGTCTTGTTCGGAACTATTCAGTAAGGAATGTGTCCGGCCTTGTGTTGCAGGGGAGTGGGAGTACTCCTCGGTACGGTGATCTAGGCCACGTACTGTAACGGGCGGTACCCCAGTAGCCCTGCCATTGTATGGAATCCAAAATCCATTAAGTGCCAACGGTTTTGTTTGTATTACCCACTTTTGTGGCTAGTAGCTGGAATTTAATAGATGTAACAATTTCGGTTATCTTTTATTAATTTGAAAACCCTAGACCCTATTATAATATCATCGGATTTCCTATCAAATGTTTTGGTTAGCGTAAGGTAAATTTTTTTCCATGTTTATGTGTGGAAAGTCTTACGTGATACCTTTCTTTTCAAAAGGTTTTTGAAAGTTAAGCAAATTTAACCTGTTACTCACACCAGACCCATGTCTGACCCGGAGTTTATCTTTGTTTTTTGTAAACTCTTGGGTACTCAAATTTTTATGAGTAGCGAAGGGAATTCAAGTTAGCATTCAGGTTAGCTTTGACGAATTATGGAGGAGCAAATGGAGCAGGAGGCTTCTGCGTGTAGATATCTAGTATTCCGCTGTGTGTTCTCTGAGTTGTTGTATTGAGTTGTATAACTAGACAGGTGTTTATAACTGTCTAGTATGTGTTGTATATTTGTGTACTCTGATACTGGTTGTAAACTATGTAATATTTATGTTATTAATATATTTTATTCGTTCCGCTGTGTGGATTCTGATGTGGTTTCTTTCTTCTCTTCTTTCTTTTCTCTTTTCTATCCCTTTCTTTCTTAAAGATGATACGATTTTCCGGGAGTGGAAAGTCGGGTCGTCACAAAAACTTTAGCTTTGGAGTATAACACAACAAGTAACTCATTAGAGATAGGGTGAAGTATACCCTAGAATGAGTATATCCTTAAGATATCCGTTCGAATGCCTCAGTAAATTCTCTTACTATCCACCGATAGTGAGTATGAGTGCGAGAAGAGGACGAGATAGGGGACAGGGGAGTACCACTACAAATGGTCAATACTCTACAACAGTAGAAACAACTTTCTTCTCAATCTCCTTCGATTTGATTCCAAAATTCTTTTCATTGCTTCGTGACAGCTCCAGAAAGAAGCTTTGGTGTGATGGTGGCCCAACGAATCGTTGTAGAAAATCCTTACTCCGTATCTCCATCGAATTCTTATCATCTTTTCGATCTAAACTCTAATGAATTTGAAAATTTAAATTAAATAAATTAGAAATTTTAAATTAAATAGATTGGTTAACAAAGATAAGGATAAATTTAAATTGTATCAATAAAACGATGTCGGTTAAAACCAAAGTTGGAATCCATATCTAATGTTAAAGAAATTGTAAAAGATTGAATCTATCTATCTATTCTTTGGAATCCCATGTGTTCTACGAATGATTAGTTATCCCTTCGAACTAATCAATGCCCTTGCATATTCGTAGAACTCTGAACCCGAGTATCTTGTGAAATAATTGTATAAGTTTGTTCTAATATTGTTGATATTCTGATTGGTAAGCCAAATGCAGGATGAATACTCAGTTTGATCTGAAAAGATGTTTCTCTATCTTTCATCTGTTCTCTGTTGTCTCCTTTGCAAATTTCGAGGATGATTTTTTTTGAGGGGGAATCTGTAACGATCCCGCTTTTTAATTAAATTTAAATTGATAATTAAAATGAATTTTTGAAATAAAATTGTATGTTAATTTGAATTTTTTCAAATTAAATAGGATATTTGTTTATCGGGTATTGATTTTAAAATTTAATTGGGGTTTTGAATTTGTATATTTAATATCTTATATATATATATATAACATCCTAAAATTTATCAATATAGATTAATAATATATTTTAAACTTTTGAAATAATGAGTGTTTTAAAAAGTCAACTAAATTTAAAAATTTATACATATATGAGTAAGATTGAATTTAAATTTATTCAAGTGAATTGGAATTTGAAATTAAATTTAAAATAAATATTTTTAAAAATAAGAAGTATTTAAAATCACTGAGGAATAAAGTATACATTGGTCAAAACAACTTTTCTTTTAAACATTGTATATATATGTATATATACAAAAGAATAAAGGAAGACATTTATTTATAAAGTGTATATAATATAAAAAACTTAAGTTGTAAAAATTCTTTTGTCTTGTAAAAGATCACCAATGTAAACATACATGCACGTGAGAGATGGAGTAAGATAATTAACAAAATCTAAAGCTTATGATTTTCTTTTTACAAATGGCATCACTAATTTTTTTAAATAATGAAATTTAAAATTTCAAAAATCCTTACATCTTCCCATATGTAATCATGGGTATCTTAGAAAATCTAAAAAACAGATTTGCCTTCACTAATCGTAAAACCATAAAGTTGTTCAAAACTAGAACCAAGAAAAAAAAGGCATTTTAGTTTACCATATTCATCCTCAGTCTAAACTTGTAAAAAAACAAAGAAACTCAAACAAACCATCCTTAACACGTTCAACTAAAATAGCAAGCTTCAGATTCAAATCTTCGACTTGGAGACTAAAAATCTGAAGACAACTTCAAACTAAAAGCAAACCAAAAAAATGGAATTCGGAAACAAAGGCAATTTAAAGTTTTCAAACCCAGAAAAATGAAGATCAAGCTAAAACAAAGCCTGGAGGGAAAAAAAAGGAGAAGAAATCTTCAACCTGATTCACAAAACAACTTCAACAAATTCGAGCTGGAGCAAATCAAAACTGAAATGGAGAATCATCAGCATAGAAAGCAAGATCTGGAAAACTAAAGTCTTGATCAAGCAAAGCTTGGAGGGGAAAACATCATCAGGCTAAAGCAAAAGAAACAAACAAAACTCTGTTCCTCTCTGTCTTCATTCTACTATGAGCAAACTCCTTAAACTTGTTTTATCTCTTAGTGTTTTGATTTGTCTTTGAAGTATGATATAAGTTATGCTTGAATGATTGTGTGAAAGTGCATTTCATGTCTCTGTGTATATACTTGATTGTATGCATACATTTTTTACCATCTCTGCCTTTAGAACCAGTAAACAAACCTTTCATCCTCTGATTCATTCCTATATTGATGCTAGTGAGTGAAACCATACTTTGCTCAAATTTCTTTTGCGTTGAATACCTGCATGAATGAGGATAGTTTTGCATATGGGTCAACGGTCATGTTTGTGTTTTTGTTTGCTTGAAAATATGGTTCCATGTAACACACTGGTTTGCAGTGTAAAACATGTTAAAACCCAAAACCGTGAGAAAAACTTCTAAAACTAAAAGCTTGAATCTGTTTTGATAATGCTTGAAATGATGTTATTGTGATATGTTTGAGTGTTTTCTGGAATATGATTGAACTAGTGCGTGGCCCATGCTGCGCACACGGGTAGATAAATAAGAATAGATGACGTAGTTTTTGAGTTATTTGTTATCGCTTGCAGGTCTACATTTTATGTGATATACTGTTTGGAATTTGATACTAGTGTTGTATTTTTTTATTTGTGTCTTATGTTACACCAGGAGATAATGTTGTTGTACTAAGTTTTTAGTTAGGTAACAATCTGTTTGCTAATTCTGTTGGACATCAGTAATTTTTATAATTTTGAAGTTCATATATTTAGTTAAACATCATATTAGAATCCTATAAACATTCGAGCTGAAGTAGAAAAAATGCTAATGTTTCTGGTTTATGTAAATTAAATTAGTTAAGGTATGCTAATGTATGAAGTATAATATTTATGAGTCAGTTGGGTCTTTGGAGATTATTGCTCTTGTTTCTATTTAGTTTTGGATTTTTTTCGTATGCATGGTGGATGGTATTCTTTAATTCAACTTGTTATCCAAACAACTTTTATCTGCTTCATCGCCTTTGTATTGCAGAATAAAATGCAGCTTCCTTTGCTTGCAGAACTTTTTTTATCTTATGTTGCACAAATGTGGGATCCAAATGCATATCGTGTAATATGAAATATTTAACTTAGAGGTATCAAAAAATTGAAGGATGGGACACTGAAATGTACTGAGGCTACATATATTCCAGTTACTGTACTAAAACAGAACCACTATTTTAGTTTCATGAGCGATAGAAAAACAGATGATGTTAGTGGAAATTCTTTAATTTAGGTCATAAGCTGGTTGAAAATAAAGCTGGCTGAAAATAACCTTTCTGTTTATCTGTAAATGGTCGTACTTAAAGCAGTGTATATCTGAATATGATTGTAAAATGGTTATTACTGTCAAGGTAGGGTATAATATGATTGTAAAATGTTATAAATTCATATACAATTGTATAAATCTTTGGCAAAATTTCAGTCATAAAGTAATATTAGAATTGTTTCTTCTTTGGCTTTATCGAAAGGAAAACATGTATATTACTTGACAGCCATCACTGAAAATAAAATGAGACATATTAGTTTTAAAAATATAATTTGTGGTTTGGTTATATTTATGCAACATAAATAGTTAAAAGCTTGGTACGTTAACAACATAGTATAATGGTTACTTTTTAACGATGAATTCACATAAATGAGATTGAAAGCAGCTGTAGATAGAATATTTCAATACATCGTTGTCACAAAAGGAATATCTGATTGAGGTTACTTTATTACTACTTGTTGATTTAAAATTCAGTTATCAATGAATCCATCCCTCTTTTCTTCAAGGTTAATAATGAAATAGAGTTGGAACTTAAAATTTGTACCCATTTAAAATCACGAGTATCAAAAAATAAAATGATTGTACCTTTATTCCCTGTCAAAAAACAAAACATGTATATTTCTGCGCATTTGATTATCTTTGTTCAGGCAAAAACTGACAAAATTTACACTCACTTTACAAAACAAACGTATGCAAAAATAGTACAGTAAAATCCTCCAAAGTGCTTAGCATTAAGGTAGTAGATTTAGCCACAGTACATACATTTTTTACGGCATTTTAACACTCTCAAGGCAAAACTTTTGCATTTGCCCAATGTTTAGGATAATCAGCACAATTTTTTTTTCAAATCCAACTCCAATCCGATGATGATTCTGATCTCAAATGCCAATCGAAATGCTATAAAGATACCACGTCAGAATTAGCAATGCAGTGCTGCCTTTTTGATTTTGATGACTGAATAGAAGAAGAAAATGAAAATTGAGTTTATTGCCGATTGAAATAATTCTCAGTACATTAATATATCAGGTACAACAATCAGTATTTATATTACGTATGAATACTATGGCAATGGGCTAAAAGAAACAAAACGCAACTCAATCTATATATGACAATGGTCATTTCAATTATGTTGGTGCCAATCCCCATTTTATGGCACACCATTTTACCCACCAAGAGCAGTCATATCTAGTTAGCTCCAAATCCTAAACCATGAGCATCATTATGTCCTAGTTGCACTCTATGTGTCAAACGGATTGGGTTGGGTGGGTTGTAAATGGGTTGGTTTGAAATTAACCCAACCCATTTAAAAGAAAAAATGACCCAACCCATTAAACCCATTTATTAAACGGGTCAACCCAACCTAACCAGTTAGTTTATCGGGTAAACCCAACCCAAACCATTCAACCTATTATTAATAAAAACCAAAAGAATAAAATAGGTCAAGAACTACCGATCAAACATGAAAATAGGTCAAGAATTACACAACATTGTAACTTTGCATGTATAGAAACAATAGAGGGGTGATAATTATCTTCATATCTGAAAGTTATGCTACAGCATGTGAAATAAAACTAACATCCAAACACATCTAGGCAATAAAACAAACATCCAAATACATCAGGAAAGTCCTGTTCCAAAACAAAGCTAAACAGATGCAGCATTCGATTGTGCGCTGTTTCATTTAAAACAAAGCTGTCAATTCTTGATCATCATGTTGAATTATCAACAAATAAAGGAAAAAGCATAAAATTATTTCATTATGTGGCTAACCATTACGAGAAGATTAAAATTTCTTCTTTCAACACTGTTCCTAAAACATCTCAATTAATGTTATCAAATATCAGAAAGGATAATGTTATTGAAACTTTAAATGCTACAATCAAAGATATTGACAATGCACTGATTGTCTTTTTTGTTCAATCTCAATATATTTTAGATATCAACTAAAGGAAAAACAACGGTTGTTTGAGATGTGAAAAAAATGGTAATTATATTATACAGTTCATAAAGCTTTGAAATACAGTAGCAGTAGTGTATTATGGAAACAAACTCAACTCCTTTTGATTTGATTATCTGATTATCCTGAAATAGATTTGTGCCCTTGGGAATTTCCAAAGCTATAAATTGGTGTCTTAGTATCTTGAAATAGATTTGATTGTTGTGATAAAGTTGTAAAAAATATTGCAAACCAGAACACTGGAGGGCTTGATGTAATAGTTGGCAGCTTGTACAAAATTATGTAGTGCAGCTACTATAAAAAAAGAAAAAGAAAAGGGGGGAAAAAAGAAAACCCACCTAGAAATCCATCGCAAAGCTGCAGGTGGTAGTGTTAGAGGCTAAGAGCTGGATGATGGGATCTGATTTAACTAATTCTTGTAACATCAGATGAATCCTTCAAACAACAAAGAGTCTACTTACTCGGATTCTTGAAATACTCTGAAGGTATTGAAGGAGGACAAAACTTCTTGGCCAAAAAGATGTGCTTTAAGTGATCAGTATGAACTCATATTAAACAAAGTGCATAACAATATAAAATAAAAGTCGATCAGGATGTACAGGTTTTTACTTTATGTTGGATGTATTTCTCTCTTATTGTAGTAGATTGCTTCCAGTGTTGTAACATATTTGATGATGCAGAGCTTCCATACATTTACACAAATCTGAGGGTTGGTATTGTGTATAATAGCCTAAAGTAGGATTCTGCAAAACAAAATATAGCCAGAAATAGAAATATTTAACCTTAATATATTCAGATACTTAAACAAAGTGGCATAATTTGTTCCTGTTTCTGAAAGAAATAACTGCATACCCAGCGATGTTTTGCTTGTTGGAAAATAAACCGGGATAGAAAAACGGCAGAAGCAGATATGTATGTGTAAGTATTTATGTGTGTGCGCGCGCATATCTTATTCTTATAGATCATCAGAAAAAATGTTTAGTCGATTTTCGTTACTGAATGACGATCTCAAAAATTACTTTTTAAGGACTGCACTATAAACTAAAGTTACAGCGAATTTCTAGTTAAATAAATAAGAAATACATCATTTCTCTCAAGTAAGTATGTAAATTATAAGTTAATATATATCCAAATTTGAGAACAATCCGTCTCAGTCGCGGCTATATTTTTTTTATTTTTCTGGTAGTGAGATAAGCATCGGGATTATTCATTTCATAGTTAATTGGTCTGAATTCAAATATTGCTTCAGTCCCTGAGAAATGGTGGAAAATCTTATCGATTTTATGGACCCACAGCATTGTACATTTTTTTAAGGTACGTTGTGTACGGCGCGCCATTATTGATGTTACTATCAACAGAGTTCAAAGATTGTGTGGCAGTGCAAATACATGTGAACTAATAACGTGGATGGAAGTCGAATGTGCAATAGAACATGCTAAATCTAATTGTGGACAGCGCATAGCATAGGTGGGTAACAGTGAGTAGAGTACAAAAAGCAAATTAAATGTGCCAATACAAATTGAAGAGGGATGGTACAGAAGACGTATAAAACTTAGGGAATCCGTCATAATGCACATAGATGTAAAGTTATAATTTTTGTGATTTAGTGGGTCGGTCGGGTTTCTACCATCTACGGGGTCCACGCATACTATTATTACTGCGCTTGAACTATGGCATGCAGTATTGCTTTTTAAACGTACAACCCAGCAAGACTAATATGTCTCATTCACCGAGGGCAAAACAACGTAAACTGTGTTGTAACAGTGTGGTTGTTATTTATCTGGGAAATAATATTTACGAATCAAAAGCAGTTTTGGAGCCTCAACGTTTTGATTAATATTATGAAACTCACAGCAATATTCAACCACATAATAGACTGGCTATATGCCTTGATATATATATATATATATATATATATATAAGGTACATCATTATTTAAGTACGAAACAATGAAAACCATGGTTATTATTTACTTGGAAAATAATATTTACAACCCAGCTTGTGACGCCCCACCTCTATACCCACGCTAGCCAAGAACACTACGGTGTAATGCTGTCAACTAGCATGGAGAATAAGGCTGTTGAGGAGCGACCATCCGTGTAATTGCTTTGTGCGAGCACCGATATGCCGATAAAATATAACATGCATTTCATCTCAAGAGGAAATCCGACATACCGACACAAACTCAAAGCTACTACACAGTGGCTATATAAAATCTTCGGAAACAAATATAGAAATAAACATAACATAAATCAGTCACAGATAATTCATATCACAAAGGCGGAAGAAGATATGAATATATAACTAACGCATGAAAGTGTGCACTAGAGTAGTGGTCAAAAAGATCCACAATAATACAAGAGAATAGCAACACGTGCTATACAAAAGAATACAACTATGAGTCTATATCTCAAATGTATACAAAAAAAACTGCTAATCTATGTGGTTAGCCAAAAGTCAGAGTAATGAATCCTCGGGGAGAAGTCAAGCAGAAGCACCTGTAACATCTCGGTCTGACCCGAGTATTATTTAATAAGAAAATAATAAACGGATCAGTCTTGCTATAGATATCAGATGACATGATATAGAATAAAAGATATGGCATAAACATATAATATCCATAATGGCATACTACTATAAGTATGCAATTGAAACTCAACTTGAGATTAATCAATATCACAAAAATCTTCACAAAGATCCAAAAAGGGTTTCATACCCAAAACATGTATTCACAACCAGTCAATGACACACGATTTCACCAATGCACAAAAATTGACAAATCATATCAATGAAAATCACTAAACTTGGTGAAGCATAAATTCCAGAATTCAACACACGAAATCCAGAAATCACAAAAAAGGGGGAGGCCTATCACACGAACGGGAGCATTTAAACTCACCAACATATGTATCACACGAACGAGAAGCTATCTCATGGTAGCTAGCCATTAATTTTTGACACACAAAAGGCCCGAAGACCATGGGGAGCTACCCCACATGTGTGAGTCGAAATCACACCTAAACAAAGAGACATCGCACAATTGCTAGTCTAAATCTTAAAATGATCGTCATGATCAAAGAGAAGTGTCAATTACAATAAGCTAGTAAATATATGAGCTTAGCTTCATGCCCCATAACCACTAGCTTAACTTAAATATTTACAAACAAATTGTAGATCTCCACTAGAAAATTGTCACAAGAGATTCAATCGAACAAGTTCAAGAATTAACCGACGAAGTAAACGCAAGCATTTCATACCACTCGTTTTACTAAGTCGTTTAATTAGATTTCTCATACGAGTGAGGTAAAGGCTTGTATATACTAATAGATTGGAAAACGGTTTAAGAAACGAGCTTTGTAATAAAATAGTGTTGAAATCGTTTTGATGAAAGAATTTTGATGTTTACTACTAGTATAGAAAACATTTATATTTTTAAAGTGACAAATCACAAAGAAGATTGTAGGAACAATCAATCACTAAAATTCACATACGAAGACGTGAATAAAATCCAAAGAAATCGATACCGAATCCATCGAAATGGATATTCCCAAAATCACGAAGAAAATGTCATCAAAGTCGATAATAAGTGATAATAACAAAAGGGAATCAACACGAATCGATTAATATTGGAATTCTCAAGCAAATAGGCAAAAAGAGTGCAGATTCAGACGTCTAAAACCAAGGATTCAGAGTCTGAATTTGGGAAATAAAATATTTTCCAAAACAGAATTCAAACGTCTGAATCGTTGATTTCAGACGTCTGAAATAGGCACTTTTTAGCCTATTTCTTTTCTGGTTCCAAATGAACCAATTCAGACGTCTGAAATATAGATTCAGACGTCTGAATACTGGGGGATAAAAACTCCCAGTATAATATTCAGACGTCTGAATACAACGTTTCAGACGTCTGAAACCTGGGTTCAGGGCATTCCCTAAACCTAGGCCAAAAATGGCCAAACGAATATCGGAAGCGATTCAGACGAGCAAACGACGACTAAGGATTTACGTTGAGCGACAACCCAGCCTTAACGGCTCTCTGATACGCCTCAAATATCAATGTCCAAATATCCATAAAAGGATTTTCATAGATTTTGATTTCAAAACACTAAAAATTGGAATATACACCAAATCAATCCAAACCAAAATCAATTGCACAAGAATAAGTGTTAGGGATCCATACCTAACAAACGAAGATAATTATAGACTAAGATGTGAGATAAAAATCTCACCTTTGAACCCAAACAAATGAAGATGAAGCTTGAAAGCAAAGGAGAATCAACCACCTTCAATCCCAACTCAAAAAGCTTGATTCTAAGCTTAAAAGAGAAATATTTCCCAAATTAGGTTTAGGAATTTTCTGAAATCAAAGAGAGAATGAGTTGGGGAAGATGAAGGAGATGCTTACCAATGGGTTCTCTTGAATTTGGAGCTAGAAGTTGGATTTGCAAAGCAAGCTAGGGCTTAGAAATTTCCATTTCCAATCTCTTCCACCATTTTTACTTTAGCTTGAAGTGTTAGGAATATGAAATGAAGTAGTGAAGAGTTGGAGTGGAGCTAGAGTCTTAAGGTGGAACATTGGGCTGAACCCAAACTCAAACCCAAAGTGAAAAGTAGCAAAACTTGACTAACCCCAAATATATCTAAGCTTATACTCAAAAAGGTTGCAAATGGCATTTTGATCTCAATGAAAGTGGTACCGAGTCCAAATTCGACTGTTTGCAAAAAGTGGCTTTTCGGACTAAATTCCGAGTATCGATAAAATATTTAAATAAAATATTTAAATATAAAACCGATAAATATGCGGGTTGTTACAGACTCCCCTCCTTAAAGAAATTGCGTCCTCGCAATAATTAAGAAGAAGATATAGAGTAACAACCATAAAAGCATATTAACACAAAAGAATTTTGAAGTAAGAAATTCACCTTAAAGAGCATGAGAAAGTAAGTAAGGATGCGTTCGCTCGATGAACTCTCTAGATTCCCAAGAACAATCCTTAGGAATTGAAGACCATTGAACTTTAACAAGCGTAACATCTTTATTTCGAAGTCGTTTGACCTTCGAAGCAATAATTCGAATAGGATGCTGCTCATAAGTTAAATTAGGCGAAACTTCAATCTCTTCCACAACACCGGGCTCAAGAACAGGATCGAAATCTCGAAGGCACTTCCGTAATTGAGAAACGTGAAACACGTCATGCATGGTAGATAACTGAGCCAGTAATGACAGGCGATAAGCCATGGAACCAGTACGTTCAGCGATTGGAAATGGCCAAACGTATCAAGGCGCTAACTTTCCCGATCGACTAAAACGCACAACACCTTTCATAGGTGAAACACGAATGAACACAAGATCTCCCGTAGAAAATTCTAACTTCCTTCTCCGGTTATCGGCATAGGATTTTTGTCTACTCTGGGCTTCTTTCATCCTATGTCGAATAAGTTCAATCTCTTCTGTGGAATCACGAACAAAATCTGGACCTAAAACCAGCTTCTCACCGGCCTCAAGCCAACAAGAAGGAGATCGGTATGGCCTTCCATAGAGTGCCTCGAAAGGTGCCATACCAATACTAGATTGGAAGCTATTATTATAGGAAAACTCAACAAGAGAAATATGATCTTCCCAACTTCCACCAAAATCAAGAACACGTGCACGAAGAAGATCTTCAAGAGTTTGATTCACACGCTCGGTTTGTCCATCGGACCGGGGTGATAAGCGGTGCTAAAATTAAGCTTCGTTCATAAAGCTTTTTGAAGACTCTTCCAAAATCCACTAGTAAACAATGGATCACGATCACTAACAATAGAAGTATGAACTCCATACAATTTAACAATTTCTTTAATAAAAAGTTTGGCCAAAAGAGGAACGGTTCGGTTAGACCGAACGGGAATAAAATGGGCGGATTTAGTAAGCCTATCAACTATAACCATAAGCTATCATGACCAGAACGAGAATGGGGAAGGCCGTCAATAAAATCCATGGAAATTTGATCCCATTTCCAAATTGGAATTTCTAAAGGTTGCAATAACCCACCGGTTGATGCTCGGCGTTAATGAGTTGGAAAGTCATGCAACACTTAACAAAGTTAGTAATATCAGATTTCATTCCCTCCCAATAATGAAGCCGCTTCATATCCGCGTACATTTTACTACTACCGGGATGAATGGTAAATTTAGAACGATGTGAATCTTCTAAAATATCTTTACGAAGATCACTAATATTTGGCACGATAAGTCTACCAAATTTCAGAATGCCGCCACGAGAATCGATATCAAAGTCTTTCAAACCATCAATATCAATTTATCCTTAATATTTTGGCCAAGAAGAGCCAATTCGGGATCTAGCCTTTGAGCTTCAAAAATGCGGTCTAAAAGAGAAGGATGAGCCTCAAGACTACATAAAGCAAGAGATGAACATAAATCAGAAACACGGTCTCGAATTTCACAAGTGGATAAAACCTCGAGATCATTCCATTCGGATATCAACATGGAAACAACCGCTTGATGCTTGCGACTAAGGGCATTGGCAACATGATTTCCCTTCCGGGAGTATACAAAGAATATTAAGATCATAAGATGCAAGGAACTCGAGTCGACATGAAGTTCCTTATGAGAAAACAAATATTCCAAAGATTTATGATCGAGGTGGAGAACAAATTTCTCCCCCAAAAACGATGATGCCAAACTCTAAAAGCGAAAACAATAGCCGCAAGCACTAGATCATGAGTGGCATACCTAGTCTCAATCAACTTTTAATGAATTAGAAGCACAAGTGATAGCACATTATCTTTTGCAAGAGAACGACATCTAAACCAACACGACTAGCATCGGTATAAAAGGTAAAGTCTTGGTTCCCATCGGAAATCACAAGAATAAGAGTATCGATAAGAAATATTTTTTTTTTAAATAATCTTCTTTTCCAAAAAGCTAAAAATTTCAGAATTACAATTATGCCAATGTAAAAATCTTTCTAGAGAAATTTACATTTTACAAGTCAATATATCGTGTCTGATTGTCTCATCAAAGCATTTAGGAAATTCCTATCGATAACGTTGATCAAGCGCATCGACCAGAATCCTTAAAGCACTCAACGGGCAATACAATCACAAAATCATCTTCTACATGATGAAATTATCTCTTAAAAGTTTTGAGAATATTCTCTGCTCGTTTTAAGATCAAAATCCAATTATACTTATAAATAAATCTTATGAAAAAGATTTGCAAAATTTTAAATTTCTATTTTCATCCAAAATCAATAAATACAAGAATGAATTATCGAGATATTCATAGAATACTCGATTTATAAAATGGATGAAACAAGATGGGCAAACTGAATGACATAATAAGTCATTCATAAGAATCATAACGAGTGCAGAATGCGTAAGTGGAACGTTGTCTCACGCAACTCGTAGCCAAATGAAAATCGATGGCAAGGTCGAGCTAAGAAGACCTTATCACCACACAAGATATTTCTTAGGTGATAATCCTAAGACAAGTCGAACTAAACCGAAAAATTTCACAAACTATTTAAATGAGAGAAGTAAAACTTTCCTCATCATGAGGGTTTAAAGAATAAAAATCAATGCCACCAAAAATTTGAAATTGGAATCACAAAGAAAAATAGAAATCTGCTTAACAGATTAAAAATGTCGAAGATGATTAGTTCTCACGGAAAATAGGATATGGGCTTCGCAATAAGCCAATCCTTTCCAAAAACCGATTCCGAAGCCTAAGTAAAAATCGGCTCGGCCAGAAAAATCACATAAAATAATTTCGACATCAATAAAAAGAAAATTGAGTGTTGCGGATCTACCATTCGGATTCGCGATTCTCAAGGAAGACATCAATCCCAAAATTGTTTAAAGGAAAAGAATCAACAAGTTCTTTTGATATAAAATAGTGAGATGGAATCCATATCAAAAAGAACATGAACAAGAAAATCACAAAGCAAATGTCATCGAGGATTGAATGAGAAATACCTTGACCAAGAGAAGTGTTGCTAGGGGCTTGCACAATATTTAGCTTTCTCGTGTCCTTGTTCAAAAGTTTGGGACATGCAGATAAAAGATGGCGCGAGTCCTTGCAATAGCGACAATAAAGGGGTTTCGGGCACTTAATTACATAATGGTCCGTGGAACCACAATTGTAGCATTCCCCACGATGAGGGATTGGAGTCTTTACTACCAAAGTAGTTTGCTTCACTTTCTTATTGGGATTAGGGCTTTTGAACATGTTAACGCTAAAATTTGAACGCTAACACCCCGGTGTATGAAGTGTAGTTGTGAAAGCACCACCCGATGATTCGGGAGCAAGGTATAAGCAGAAAATCACAGAAAAAAGCAGTGAATAACAACGATTTTATAGTGGTTCGGCTCAAGGCAAGCCTACGTCCACTTTAATTCTCTTTATTGCTAAACCGATTACAACTTTACAACAGTCCTCAATTACAATTATGACGAGACAAACAACTAGAACTTTGGTAGAGAAGAATTCTTCGAATCCATGTAGATGGCGTTAGATTTTCCCATGAAGTTAGTTGAAATGTCTTTCGAACTTGAGGTGTCGGGTGAGTTGAGAATTCAGCAGAGTATTGGCGCTTGAAATGATTGGCCAAAGGTCCTCTTTCTGTTGGAGTTATGGGCGTATTTATAGGCATCTTCGGAGTTAGGTCGTAACTCGTGTATGACTCATGATGAGTCGTAACTCGTGTACGACTCATGATGAGTCGTAACTCGTATACGACTCATGGTAGGTCGCGGCTGATTTACTGGGTTCATGGCTTGGCCCAGAGTTATGCACCCATCTGAATGAATGATACAAGTTCTAAGTCGTTCACGAGTTAACCAAATGCAGTTTCCTTTATGCTAGCATGAGTCGTACACGACTCATCATAGGTCGTAAGTCGTCAGCGATTCTTCTTACTACATCGTGGTGTTGAACTTGTCTCCAAGTATTAGGTCGTGAACAACTTATCTTTTGAGCCGTAGACTTCCTATCGCGCCATCTTCTAACTCGTAAGATTGTTATCTCGTAGACTCTTTAACTCGTGGAGGCCTTAAGCCGTAGATCCTTATCTCGTAGACCTTTTAACTCGTAGTGGCCTTAACTCGTAGATCTTTTAACTCGTAGAGTCTTTAACTCGTAGATCCTTAACTCGTAGGTCGTTCAGCCCTTGAATTGTTAGGTCGTGAAGACCTTGAGTCGCACAGTTCTTGAGTCGTTGATCCACTGAGTCGGCCTGTCTCATGAACCGTTAACCCTCTTGAGTCGTTCCATTCCTCTAAGTCGCCTTGAACCTTAACTCGTTAAGTCGTGGCACTTCTTAGGTCATCCAATCCTTGAGTCGTTAAGCTTATTGAGTCGGCAACCTTATTAAGTCGGTAAGTCGTGCCACTTGTTAGCTCGTTAACCCGCTTCATCAGTTAGGTCGTTGACTTCGAGTAGAAGATAGGTCGCTCCATTCTCTAAGTCGTATACCGTTTTGGATGGGGCGCTGCCCCGCACCCCGCCGGGGGCGCTGCCCCCTGGACCCCTGCGACCTGACCGGGCAGGTCGATCACCGTAGCGGTGGCGTTGCCCCCGCACCCCCACCTAGGGGGGGTTGGCACCCCCCTCCGTAGGGGATCTTATATGAAAAGCCATTCAACAGAACTTGCTTTGTTGGGATGCTGAGTTGACTATTCTTCGAGACGAACTATCATTGGTTTCTTGGTCGAGTTTTGATATCACGGCCATGCTGAAAAAGTGGAGTTAACAGAACATAATATGCCTCTTCTTGGAAATCCCAATATCATTATCACTTCCTTTACCAACCTCTTCATATCGAAGGGTGATATCCACAAGCTGATTGAAAGGAACTTCAAGTTTCAGGTAAAATCATCTCGGGGTTCTTAGTCAAAGCATAGATAAGCTCATGATTCTTTACAAGATCCAAAAGTTGTTGGGCAGACATGAATGCGCCATCCACAAAAGGACTACTGGATTGACCAGCACTAGGATTGCCAGAACCAACCATTTCTTTTCTTTAAGAAAGAAAGAAAAGAAGAAGAAAAAGTTATTCTTAAAATAAATATCAAGAAACCTTGATAGATAAAACAAGGAATCATAAAAGAAATTAGGATAGGACGGTACGACGAACCGAATAAAATCCTAAAGCACGACTCCTAAGATGAGCTTAGGACGATGATCCTTGTTAAATTATTCTACATTGTTCCAAAGTTTGGCTCTGATACCAAGCTGTGACGCCCCACCTCTATACCCACGCTAGCCAAGAACACTACGGTGTAATGCTGTCAACTAGCACGGAGAATAAGGCTGTTGAGGAGCGACCATCCGTGTAATTGCTTTGTGCGAGCACCGATATGCCGGATAAAATATAACATGCATTTCATCTCAAGAGGAAATCCAGCACACCGACACAAACTCAAAGCTACTACACAGTGGCTATATAAAATCTTCTGAAACAAATATAGAAATAAACATAACATAAATCAGTCACAGATAATTCATATCACAAAGGCGGAAGAAGATATGAATATATAACTAACGCATGAAAGTGTACACTAGAGTAGTGGTCAAAAAGATCCACAATAATACAAAAGAATAGCGACACGTGCTATACCAAAGAATACAACTATGAGTCTATATCTCAAGTGTATACAACAAAAACTGCTAATCTATATGGTTAGCCAAAGGTCAGAGTAATGAATCCCCGGGGAGAAATCAAGCAGAAGCACCTGTAACATCTCGGTCTGACCTGAGTATTATTTAATAAGAAAATAATAAACGGATCAGTCTAGCTATAGATATCAGATAACATGATATAGAATAAAAGATATGGCATAAACATATAATATCCATAATGGCATACTACTATAAGTATGCAATTGAAACTCAACTTGATATTAATCAATATCACAAAAATCTTCATAAAGATCCAAAAAGGGTTTCATACCCAAAACTTGTATTCACAACAAGTCAATGACACACGAATTCACCAATGCACAAAAATTGACAAATCATATCAATGAAAATCACTAAAATTGGTGAAGCATAAATTCCAGAATTCAACACACGAAATCCAGAAATCACAAAAAGGGGGGAGGCCTATCACACGAACGGGAGCATTAAAACTCATCAACATATGTATCACACGAACGAGAAGCTATCTCATGGTAGCTAGCCATTAATTTTTGACACACGAATGGCCCGAAGACCATGGGGAGCTACCCCACATGTGTGAGTCGAAATCACACCGAAACAAAGACACATCGCACAATTGCTAGTCTAAATCTTAAAATGATCGTCATGATCAAAGAGAAGTGTCAATTACAGTAAGCTAGTAAATATATGAGCTTAGCTTCATGTCCCATAACCACTAGCTTAACTTAAATATTTACGAACAAACTGTAGATCTCCACTAGAAAATTGTCACAAGATATTCAATCGAACAAGTCCAAGAATTAACCGACAAAGTAAACGCAAGCGTTTCATACTACTCGTTTTACTAAGCCGTTTAATTAGATTTCTCATACGAGTGAGGTAAAGGCTTGTATATACTAATCGATTGGAAAACGGTTTAAGAAACGAGCTTTGTAATAAAATAGTGTTGAAATCGTTTTGATGAAAGAATTTTGATATTTACTACTAGTATAGAAAACCTTTATATTTTTAAAGTGACAAATCACAAAGAAGATTGTAGGAACAATCAATCAGTAAAATTCACATACGAAGACGTGAATAAAATCCAAAGAAATCGATACCGAATCCATCGAAATGGATATTCCCAAAATCACGAAGAAAATGTCATCAAAGTCGATAATAAGTGATAATAACAAAAGCGAATCAACATGAATCGATTAATGTTGGAATTCTCAAGAAAATAGGCAAATAGGCAAAAAGAGTGCAGATTCAGACGTCTGAATTTGGAAAATAAAATATTTTCCAAAACAGAATTCAGACGTCTGATTCGTTGATTTCAGACGTCTGAAATAGGCACTTTTTAGCCTATTTCTTTTCTGGTTCCAAATGAACCAATTCAGACGTCTGAAATATAGATTCAGACGTCTGAATACTGGGGGATAAAAATTCCCAGTATAATACTCAGACATCTGAATACTATGTTTCAAACGTCTGAAACTTGGGTTCAGGGCATTCCCTGAACCTAGGCCAAAAATGGCCAAACGAATATCGAAAGCGATTCAGACGAGCAAACGACTACTAAGGATTTACATCGAGCGACAACCCAGCCTTAACGGCTCTCTGATACGCCTCAAATATCAATGTCCAAATATCCATAAAAGGATTTTCATAGACTTTGATTTCAAAACATTAAAAATTGGAATATACACCAAATCAATCCAAACCAAAATCAATTGCACAAGAATATGTGTTAGGGATCCATACCTAACAAACGGAGATAATTATAGACGAAGATGTGAGATAAAAACCTCACCTTTGAACCCAAACAAATGAAGATGAAGCTTGAAAGCAAAGGAGAATCAACCACCTTCAATCCCTACTCAAAAAGCTTCATTCTAAGCTTAAAAGAGAAATATTTCCCAAATTAGGTTTAGGAATTTTCTGAAATCAAAGAGAGAATGAGTTGGGGAAGATGAGGGAGATGCTTACCAATGGGTTCTCTTGAATTTGGAGCTAGAAGTTGGATTTGCAAAGCAAGCTAGGGCTTAGGAATTTCCATTTCAAATCTCTTCCACCGTTTTTACTTTAGCTCGAAGTGTTAGGAATATGAAATGAAGTAATGCAGAGTTGTAGTGGAGATAGAGTCTTAAGGTGGAACATTGGGCTGAACCCAAACTCAAACCCAAAGTGAAAAAGTAGCAAAACTTGAATAACCCCAAATATATCGAAGCTTATACTCAAAACGGTTGCAAACGACATTTTGAACTCAATGAAAGTGGTACCGAGTCCAAATTCAACTGTTTGCAAAAAGTGGTTTTCGGACTAAATTCTGAGTATCGATAAAATATTTAAATAAAATATTTAAATATAAAACCGATAAATATGCCGGTTGTTCCACAGCTCGGCTAATATGTGAAGGAAGGAGGTTCTTTCAGGAGATGAAGTAAAATGAGAGAATGTATGCGGACATAGATATTTCAACCAAAATTAGGAATATAGTTTACATAGCGCATGGTTATATATTGTAATGTACAGTGCATGCAGTGCAAATCAAATATCAAATAACAATCATTCTTAAATTGTAAACCATTAAGTAACTGTTTGTACTGATGCCTATTTTTATTGACCAACAGAAACTGACAATGATAATGACATGGTTAATGGTTACATAATTACAGGTGTGCAAAGTAATCGAGTTCTGGACGAAAAAATGATAGAATCACCAATAAGGCAGTATCAAAGATGCTAGAAAACCCTTGCAGCATGCTGCCATATCCTATGATGCAAAAAGTTAATTAGACTGCTAAAATGTGAAACACAGGCTTTAACCAATTTGACACCACCCAATGTCAGACTAAGGGAAAAAGCATACCAATGTTTAACTGTTTTTTAACCCACCACCCACATCATTTCAATGAAATATCTCAGGCAACATAATGTATATATTATGAGTGGTTAGTGATAATATCTATTAATGTATTACTGTGTGAGCTTAAAAAAATTCTGATACACATATTTGGATTTCAAGCATAGAGGAATTCACTATCAATCCAAAAGAAACGTAGATTAGGATTCAATGGCTATTGTTGATGAGACTGTGATATTGTGCCTAAAGAACAGAATTGTATCATAGTAATAAATAGGGAAGGGGAAACAACGTTAGTCTGACCCAAGGAGGAGGGAGGTATGCATTGGTATAAAAAAAAGTTAATAGAGTAATAAGCAAATGTATTTAAAAAAAAATTGTAGGTAGCTGAATAATCTATAACATAGTTAGGAAAGGTACATGAATGGATTTAACATTATACACCACTGTTAGTTGTATTCACTAGGAGATCGGTAAAGAAGAACCTGTTACCACCTTAGAAAATTTCAGTGGATCAAAAAGTTGTTTATGTTCAAAGTTAAATTGGTAGGCCTGAGGTGGAAAAAAATAATGAGTTATAATTTTACCGATTTGTAGATGCTAAGCATATCGTCAACCTTCTAGCCTAATAGCCCTTCAGCTTCCTATCAAATGCTGTGATAGCGGTTGCCATGTCGGAATCCAATACATCGATATATAAATGAAACCTATTATATTCATTTTTAGGATTAGAGGTTAGTGGAGATAGTGGTAAAAAAATTAAGTTTCAGAGATTACCAGTTCAAGGGGTTTTCAGCCATTTTATGGCATCTTGAGCAAAAATAATTTGTTCCATCCAGGTGAACCATAGACTTACATAACGTGCATGAAAGATAGCTCCATGGGGAAGGATTTCAAAGCCTCATGATGGTTGCGGCTATTACATATATCTGTAAAGCTTCTGCTATTAGCTAATTATAATGGTAAAAATTGTTTAATTTAAAAGCTTTGAAATATTAAAATTCACAATTACTTTGGAATGATTAGGTAAATTTTACATATAGAGTGGAGCATGTATATAACAGTAGGGTTTAACGGAAAAAAGAAAGAAAGATGAACATTTAAAAGTGGAGTAATTAGGAAACACTAATATAATAATCACATAGATAAATAGCGATCAGCCCGACAGTTAGCTTTCGTGACATTATCTAGAAGTTGTGCTATTGTAGAATAAACCTTTTCCACTTCTTGAAATTAGACTCTTCGGACTTGGAAAATTGGACCAACCATTTCCTTACTACTGTTGAAAATGCAAGGTAGTCATAAATTGTTATAATATGTAAAGTTTCATATTTATCACCAATTGTGAGATTGAGAAAATACTGTCATGTAGGAAATAGTAGGTGCAGCAGATAATCGAATTATATCTACCAATGAAACATGTAAAATAAATAAAATTCAAATGCTCAATATCAGAATTAACAAACCGGTAATCAGTTAGAGATGAATTAATTTTTTTTCGATGCGGTTAACAAATAATGCCTGCTCATCATGATAGCATCTCCCTAAACATGTGTGATACATTTAGTGTGAATTTAGCTTAGTTCGATCGATTTGGGAAAGGTTACAAAATAAAACATAATAAGGTGCACCTGTGATTGTGATTTAAAAAATATGCACGGTTTATACTAAATTCGAGTATGTTTTCTTTTAATAAATAGCAAAAGCGGAATCTAGCTTTTGCAACCGATGACTTTATAAGTTAAAATTTACTTCTTTGTGAAAAGTTTATGAATACACAGATAATGCACTTACTATGATCTCTTTACATAAATTTATATTAATACGAATAATTAATGCTAAAAAATCAAGCGGCACTTAGACGATGCTTAAGCAGCGCTTAAGTGACATTAAGTGAAGCGGTACTTCTATCGCCTTGCCTTACTTAGCGCTTAATATAACATAGTCCATCATATTAATCAAACTGTATTCACCATTAAGCATATAATATAGCTATGTGCCCATTTGAATAAATAATATCAGATTAACCATGCACACCAACAGAATTAAGGCATACAACACAACCATTTTTGTCATGGCATAGCTTTGGACTAATATGCACATGTCCCTAACTATAAACAATTGAAATCCAGAATCCTTTTTTAGACCTTTTGTGCCATGACATTAGTAACTCTTTATTGGTGAATAATATTCATTTATTATTTGATACGTAGTAAAACTCGTAATTAAAATCAGACTTTTAGTATCATACGACATTCATTTATTTTATTTCACATAAAAGAATTAGTAACACCCATTCACAATTAGATTTCAGTTATGCATCATTAATTCTAACAAATAAATTACATTTGTATGTAATTTAACGCATAATTCTAGCTTTTGTTTGTAGCGCAGGTATTGTATGTGTATTCCTTGCAATATTTTTTATGAATGCAGCTCCATATTGATACAGGTATGTTAACTAAATGAAAAATTGCATCTTTGCTCTTGAATGAGAATGAAGTTGAATATGATCACACAGTATATAAACATAATACTTACATCGTCATTGTTATTCATAGCTGAAACTTACAAATTTTAAATTCATAGGTAGACATAATTGTCTTATAGGGTATATGCAAATTATGTATCATTTTGTCTGTAATATTCTTTGAAGAAAAGGCATAAACAGTAAGATTGTAAGTTTGTAACTCAGAAATGAGGAAAATACTCTCATTTGTAGGTGATGGAAATCCCATGTTCTAACTGCTAATAAAAGTAAAGAATCTACAGCCTAAAAAAGGATAAATTTTATCATTATTAATCTTTGTTAATGTATTTGGTAACAAAAGTTAGTAATTGCGACCAAAAAAAGCAACGAATATAACAACAAGTACATTGCCAAAACTGAATTAAGACAACTGAATTAAGATGAAATGCAGACAAAATTTTATACACAGAAATCAGAAAATAAGTTAATTTTCAACAGATTGAAGGATTAAGGTAGTTATTATTCTCCACAAATAATCCGAACTAAGCAACTGCAGATTACTCTTCCGTAATAAATAGTAAATTTGCAAAACAAAGCCCAAACTAACGTATACATTTAACAGTAGGATTAAAATCTGACTACCTATTCAATAAGAAGATGAATGCTTATGAAGATGAAGGTGGAAGTTGCAGATCACAAAACATAAATAATCGAAACTGAATGTGATAACTGCAACTGAGTTGAGGTAGAACATGGAATTGATAGCAACTGCCATTGTGTAGAAAAACTGAAGCAAAACTGCAATCTGACGTTAACATCCATATTTAATTTTCATTGCGTTGCTCAAAATTGAATCTAAATTGCAATAGCTGTTTGTTTAAATCAAGATTGTTAGGTTAACAAATTAATTACATGAAAGCCTTTTATTTGATATATATAAAAGGGATGCAGCATAATTTTAGAGTAACAAATAATTGGATAAAGTGTTATTGTAAATCCTACCAACTATGTGTTCGAAAATATAGAACTATGTAAGTCGAGCAATAAAAATCAACAAATAACTAACCTCATTGTAGTAAATCCCCAATTCGACTTCGCGATTTCACCAGCAATATATAACATGTGTAATGTTGATCCCCAATTCGACTACACGATTTCACCATCAGTATAGCATCTGTAATGTTGATTATTTTTGGGTAAGATTAGTCGGCACGAAAAGAAAGAATGAAGGAGTAGGTTTTGTAGAGCGTGGATACAGAAGTGAGGAGGAGGAAGACGAATATGGTTTTGGAACTGTAAGTAATGGTTGTAGGAAAAAACACTTCGTGCCGACTGGAATTCAAAGCAGTGGATTTAGGAGAAAGCACATCGGTCACCGAGTGATAATGTTGTGCTTCCGAAAATACCCTAAGTGAAAGAGGACACGTGTCTTCATATAAGCGATCTGGTTTTTGGTTTCCTATATAAGTAATAGATAGCTTTGGGTATATGAATGAAGATGTCTGTATGTGAATATACCTTGTCCCTATTGTAACTACAGTTCAAAAACAACAAACAAAAAAAAATCCATATCTCTCAATATAAACTATATTAAATTATGATTCCTAAAGAGAAATTGCTTGAAACAAGGAAACATTAATTTTTAAAATGATATCAGGTTTTTAAATTCAGTGATCATGTTAAAAATAGTAAATTACAGAAGAAATCAAAGTCATGTCAGATATTCAATCATATGGTAATCATGATTTGGCTATAGTAATAAAATCGTATTACAAAATGATGAATTTTGATGTAAAGATCATGATTTTTAAACTTGAAATGGTTGAGAATTTTCGAGTTGAACAGAATAACTATGATCGTCAAATTCCAGAAATCAACACAGTAAAAATTGTCACGATCAAGTGTGGAGATAGTTTGGTAATCATGGTGTACGAGAAAAATGGTGGATAATTTTTTTGATCGTCGTGGAGATTGGGGGAGCTGGATTCAGGGTTTAAGCTTCGATTTTGACCGTCAGTTTTGTTCGAACTCGTGCGTCGTGAAGGTGGCTTCGGGGGTGATCAGACCAATTTGGGATAGGACGTGGGTTGGTGGAGCGGTTCTAGGTGGACAGCCATGGTCACTGGTGATCGAGATCACAAAAGGCGAGGCAATGCATATGACCAGGTTCGAATGCCTGGAGGGGTCGAACAGCTCGATTTCGACTCGTTGCCATATGAGATCATCCGGGTGGTCGGAGTTGTTTAAAGGGTCGAAGATGATGTGCCGGTGGTCGTAAAGTTGGTCGACAACGTTGGGTTCGGATGTACACGTGCACGCCTCCACATTGTTCCGGTCGTTCGAGTTTTGAAGAAGGCAGGGGCAACTCGAAGATGAACTAATGAAATTCTGGGGGGGTTGCTTGAGTTTGATATAGGGACACTTGCTAGTTTTATTATATACAGTGGGTTGCCAAAAAAAACACAGTTAAAAAGGAAGGAGAAGGAAGAACTCGGGTACTTGGTAGTTTGGCTCGGGTATAACTTCGGGAAGGATGGGTGTTTGGTCGGGGTCGTGTGGGAAGTAGCTCATGGGGATTTAGGTGTTTAATAGTTTTAGTTTTAAAGCAAAAACATTCCTGAGCTCCAAGTTTTAAAAAGCTGAAAGAAATTTGTTACCAGATTTCAATTGTAAAGCATGAACAAAATTTTAAAGTTATTTTAAATGATTAGAGAGAGTAATTAACCAAAATAATTTTTGGTTTATATAATTTTTTTAAAAAAGGAAAATTTATCAATAGGGTGGATTAATAAATGTGATTGTCTTAAGGTTAAGATGTTAATATGACTAATTAAATGTTTAAAGGTTAATCAATTTAAAGAATAATTAATAAATGAGGTTAATTAACTAAGGTAATTAATTTGAGAATAATTAATTAAGTAAAGGTTAATTAATTAATGAAATTAATCAAGGGACAATTATTAATTAAGGATTGATTAATTCGTATATTTGATTTAAGATAATTAATTATTAACATAAGGTTAATCAATTTATAATTAAGGATTTAGTAATTAATATAATAAATAAATAAAGGTTAAATTAATGAAAAAAACAATTAAAGGTAATTAATTGTTTAAAGATAGTTACTTAATTGAAAGTAATAAATTATTGATCATAGTTAATTAAACAAGTGAAAATTAAATTATGTGATTAGGGATAATCAATAATTATTATTAAAGGGTAATTAATTAAAAGATAATAAATCAAATGGTGATTAATTTAGGTAATTAATTTAAGGATAATTAATAAATTTAAAGTTTAATTAAATAATGAAGAATGATAATTAATTAAGGATAAAGGTTAATTAATTAATCAAGGGTTAAATAAATTAATTTAAAGATAATCAATTAAATGGTTAATTAAATAAAAATTTTTAATATTTAAAGGTGATGAATTATAATTTAAGGATAATTAAATAAAATAATTTGTAATTAATTAATGTTAATCAACCAGGATTAGTGACTAATCTAAATTAAGTTAATCTGATTAATTTATCTTACTTATGAATATTTAGATTCTATGAATGCTTGAGTTGTTTGATATCCCTGATTGTGATGCTCTGTTTTGATTTGAGCTATGCTTACCGTAATTTATTATTTGTGATATATACCTGTGATCTGTGAATGAAAGATAAGCGTTACAATTGGTTTGCACCGCTTATCAGATATAAGCGTTATAGTTTATACCGCTCATCAAAAATATGTTGCTGTATTTGAATTTGTGATAATTGATGATGTGGCACTTTTATTGTGTAAAACCCCTGGACCACACTCATACACACACAAATATGGATTGCACGTGGAAACGGGTTAAGTCACAGATTTTGAAATAGTTTTAAAAGTTTGAATTTTTGAATCCAAAATAGTTTTAGAACTAGAATTGAAAGCTTTTGAAAATGAATTCCAAAGATAAAAGTTATTTCGAATAACTTAATAGAGTTTTGAAATTTAAATAATTTGATTTAAATTTGAACTCAATATTTGAAATTGAATTCCATGATTTGGGAACTATGGTTTAAAAAAGGTATTCAACTTATAAATGTGTTTATATGGATTTTTAAACCATTTAAAAGTGTTATTTTAGAAGTTTGAATTTAACCAAAAGATTTTAACTTGTATGAATGGAATCGGATTTTTGCCGAAAAGAAAACTATTTGTTTTCAAATAATAAAAGCTTTCACATAAGAAATGAACTTCCAATTTGCGTTAAAAGGATTTCAAGTCTAAAATGAAATGGTTTTCCAAGTTATGAATAAATCTTTGGAAACGGTTTTGAAAGCTATGAATTAAATTTTGATTCAAAGATTTAGTTGAGTCAATCCAATTGAAATGGAAATTATTTTGGAAATCTATGAATAGATCTTTGTGAAACTAGGTGAACTTTGTGAAATAAATCTTTTTGTTAAAAGATTTGAAATGGTAATTCGTTTAACCATTTGAAGGAAAGCTTTGGATTTTAAAAGTTGTGACTTAACTAAAATCTCATATCCATATGTTTTCAAATATATTGCGCTCATTATTCGTTTTAGCCGGGGGAGGACCTTATGTCATATAACCCATTCCGAATAATGATACGATGATATGGATAGCATTTGAAGACCAGCGGTGAAGACCGGATATTTCCGAAAATGAAAGGATAACTCGTCGATTTTCTATGTACTGGCTGATCCCCGGTATAGAGATCTCCATATGTGATGGGAAGTCCGGACGCGATTAGGGATTACCCGGATTTGCAAGGGCTTCTTCGGAAGTGCCTTCGGTTCTGTTCGAACCCGGAACAGACTTGTATGGTTGTATGTCCGACATTACACTTTGATATATTAAATTGATATCTATCAAATACATTTCTGCTTGGTGGTGGAGAATTTATTCTCTTAGCTTAACACCCTTCTCTGAGAGGTTCGAACACAGAGGTTATGTAGTTGGTATTTATTAGTGATATACTCCCAATTTAGTAGTCTGGCATGCTGAGTGCTGCTGTGTGTTGATGATCATTTGTTGATCATTTGCGATCAAAGCATGACTTTTTTGTAAAGCATAGATTTGTGGACGAGACTGCATCAGGACCTCACACCCTGGAAATGGTCGAAACAGGAAAGATGCGACAAGTTTATGAGGGTCGCGCCCTTTAGGGTGTGTCATTCCCTTCTGGAAAAGGGTGGTATCATGGTATGGAGCCTAGATGCTTACTCATGTGGATACTGCAGATCTTTACTTTGTGATTACTTTGTGGTTTTGAGGCGCCTCGGATAAATGTCCCAAAGGACCGGGGGATGGCATGCTCGAGTAGTAGTTACCTAGTTACAGAGGTAACCCGGCCTTGTGTTGGCAGAGATCCGGTTAGGTTCTCGGGATGTCCTGCCAGAGGCGATCCCATTGACAATAGGAAGTTCCTTAGCCTGACCATTTGTTGGAAATCCAATCAAAACAATACGCGCCCTGTACGGATTTAGTTGTATAACCTGCCATGAAATGTGGTGGTAACCTGCTTCTGAACATGGTAGCTATAGTAGGCATAAGTGCGAAATGCCTATGCTGGCTAGGATTTATATTATACTTTCGAAATGGTTTTCCACACTTTGCACTTATAGTAATAATATTAAAGAAATTTTCTCGTATCAAGCTTATTTGACTATCATAAGGAGAAGTCTCCTCCAATTCTGCGTTTGCATTGTGTGTGTGGCGGGAGGCCTTATGGTAGTTCCATTTTCTAAAAAGCATTGCGAATTTATTTTAAATTCTTTTGTTGTTCATTTTAAAAAGACCAAATGTTTTTGTTTTCTCACACCAGTCCCATGACTGATCTGAAGTTTATTGTTCCTATCCTAAACTGTGGGTGCCCGCTATTTTCCCACACGGGCAGTCTGGAGTTGGGTTTTTCAGATAATAAATAGTAGGTGTAGATTCGATAGCTTTCAGCCTAGGATTTGGCAATCGTTTTCAGATGAGGCTTGCTTATCTTTGTGCATCATTATTAGGAGTTCGAGCTATATCTGGGTTAGTGTTTTTAAGATGGAATTCTTTCTTGAAGACCATATTAGAGATTTTTGTTCCATTGCTAGTGTTATCTTTTCTTGTCGCTGTTATTTCTTGTATCTCTGATGTATATTCATTGTATCATCTGTTGTATCATATTGTATCTGATATTGTATCAATGTTGTATATTGATATGTGCAATTCCGTTTCTTCCGCTGTGTTGTACTTAATGTGTTATAAGCTCCGGCGAACCAGATTTGACGCTTGGACCTACGACATTCGAATATAAGTGTCGTATTCAGTGTCGATTTTCGTAGGTCGAGTCAAGGTCGTCACAATTGGTATCAGAGCTGAAGGTTAAAACTTTAGCTCTGGAGTATAACACATTAAGTAACTCATTAGAGATAGGGTGAAATATACCCTAGAATGAGTATATCCTTAAGATATCCATTCGAATGCCTCGGTAAATTCTCTTACTATCCACCGATAGTGAGTATGAGTGCGAGAAGAGGACGAGATAGGGGACAAGGGAGTACCACTACAAATGGTCAATACTCTGCAACAGTAGAAACAACTTTCTTCTCAATCTCCTTTGATTCGATTCCAAACATCTTTTCATTGCTTCATGACAGCTCCAGAAAGAAGCTTTGGTGTGATGGTGGCCCTACGAATCGTTGTAGAAAATCCTTACTCCGTATCTCCATCGAATTCTTATCAGCTTTTCGATCTAAACTCTAATGAATTTGAAAATTTAAATTGAATAATAAGAAATTTTAAATTAAATAAATTGGTTAACAAAGATAAGGATAAATTTAAATTGTATCAATAAAACGATATCGGTTAAAACCAAAGTTGGAATCCATATCTAATGTCAAAAGAAATTGTAAAAGATTGAATCTATCTATCTATTCTTTGGAATCCCATGTGTTGTACGAACGATTAGTTATCCCTTCGAACTAATCAATGCCCTTGCATATTCGTAGACCTCTGAACCCGAGTATCTTGTGAAATAATTGTATAAGTTTGTACTAATATTGTTGATATTCTGATTGGTAAGCCAAATGCAGGATGAATACTAAGTTTGATCTGAAAAGATGTTTCTCTATCTTTCATTTGTTCTCTGTTGTCTCCTTTGCAAATTTCGAGGACGAAATTTTTTTGAGGGGGGAATCTATAACGATCCCGCTTTTTAATTAAATTCAAACTGATAATTAAAATGAATTTTTAAAATAAAATTGTTGGTTAATTTGAATTTTTTCAAATTAAATAGGATATTTGTTTATTGGGTATTGATTTTAAAATTTAATTAGGGTTTTGAATTTGTATATTTAATATCTTATAGATATATATATATATATATATATATATATATCATCCTAAAATTTATCAATATAGATTAATAATATATTTTAAACTTTTGAAATAATGAGTGTTTTAAAAAGTCAACTAAATTTAAAAATTTATACATATATGAGTAAGATTGAATTTAAATTTATTCAAGTGAATTGGAATTTGAAATTAAATTTAAAATAAATATTTTTAAAAATAAGAAGTATTTAAAATCACTGAGGAATAAAGTATACAATAGTCAAAACAACTTTTCTTTTAAACATTGTATATATATGTATATATACAAAAGAATAAAGGAAGACATTTATTTATAAAGTGTATATAATATAAAAAAATTAAGTTTGTAAAAATTCTTTTGTCTTGTAAAAGATCACCAATGTAAACATACATGCACGTGAGAGATGGAGTAAGATAATTAACAAAATCTAAAGCTTATGATTTTCTTTTTACAAATGGCATCACTCATTTTTTTTAAATAATGAAATCTAAAATTTCAAAAATCCTTACATCTTCCCATATGTAATCATGGGTATCTTAGAAAATCTGAAAAATAGATTTGCCTTCACTAATCGCAAAACCACAAAGTTGTTCAAAACTAGAACCAAGAAAAAAAAGGCATTTCAGTTTACCATATTCATCCTCAGTCTAAACTTGTAAAATCTGAAACAAAGAAACTCAAACAAACCATCCTTAACACGTTCAACTAAAATAGCAAGCTTCAGATGCTAATCTTCGACCTGGAGACTAAAAATCTGAAGACAACTTCAAACTAAAAGCAAACCAAAAAATGGAATTCAGAAACAAAGGCAATTTAAAGTTTTCAAACCCAGAAAAATGAAGATCAAGCATAAAACAAAGCCTGGGGAAAAAAAAGGAGAAGAAATCTTCAACCTGATTCACAAAACAACTTCAACAAATTCGAGCTGGAGCAAATCAAAACTGAAATGGAGAATCATCAGCCTAGAAAGAAAGATCTGGAAAACTAAAGTCCGGATCAAGCAAAGCTTGGAGGGGAAAACATCATCAGGCTAAAGCAAAAGAAACAAAGAAAACTCTGTTCCTCTCTGTCTTCATTCTACTATGAGCAAACTCCTTAACCTTGTTTATCTCTTAGTGTTTTGATTTGTCTTTGAAGTATGATATAAGTTATGCTTGAATGATTGTGTGAAAGTGTATTTCAGGTCTCTGTGTATATACTTGACTGTATGCATACATGTTTTACCATCTCTTCCTTTAGAACCAGTAAACAAACCTTTCATCCTCTGATTCATTCCTATATTGATGCTAGTGAGTGAAACTATACTTTGCTCAAATTTCTTTTGCGTTGAATACCTGCATGAATGAGGATAGTTTTGCATATGGGTCAACGGTCATGTTTGTGTTTTCGTTTGCTTGAAAATATGATTCCCTGTAACACACTGGTTTGCAGTGTAAAACATGTTAAAACCCAAAAATGTGAGCAAAACTTCTAAAACTAAAAGCTTGAATCTGTTTTGATGATGCTTGAAATGATGTTATTGTGAAATGTTTGAGTGTTTTCTGGAATATGATTAAATAGCTTTGGGATATGAATGAAGATGTCTGTATGTGAATATACCTTGTCCCTGTTGTAACTACAGTTCAAAAACAAAAAAAATCCATATCTCTCACTATAAACTATATTAAATTATGATTCCTAAAGAGAAATTGCTTGAAACAAGGCAACATTAATTTTGAAAATGATATCAGGTTTTTAAATTCAGTGATCATGTTAAAAATAGTAAATTACAGAAGAAATCAAAGTCATGTCAAATATTCAATCATATGGTAATCATGATTTGGCTATATAAATTAAATCGTATTGCAAAATGATGAATTTTGATGTAAAGATCATGATTTTTTAACTTGAAATGGTTGAGAATTTTGGAGTTCAACAAAATAACTATGATCGTCAAATTCCAGAAATCAACACAGTAAAAATTGTCGCGATCAAGTATGGAGATAGTTTGGTAATCATGGTGTACGAGAAAAATGGTGGATAATTTTTTTGATCGTCGTGGATATTGGGGGAGCTGGATTTAGGGTTTAAGCTTCGATTTTGACCGTCGGTTTTGTTTGAACTCGTGCGTCGTGCAGGTGGCTTCGGGGGTGATCAGACCAATTTGGGATGGGACGTGGGTCGGTGGAGCGGTTCTAGGTGGACGGCCATGGTCACTGGTGATCGAGATCACCAGCGGCGAGGCAATGCATATGACCAGGTTCGAATGCCTGGAGGGGTCGAACAGCTCGATTTCGACTCGTTGCCATATGAGATCATCTGGGTGGTCGGAGTTGTTTAGAGGGTCGAAGATGATGTGCCGGTGGTCGTAAATTTGGTCGACAACGTTGGGTTCGGATGTACACGTGCACGCCTCCACGTTGTTCTGGTCGTTCGAGTTTTGAAGAAGGCAGGGGGCAACTCGAAGATGAACTCGTGAAATTCTGGGGGGGTTGCTCGAGTTTGATGTAGGGACGGTTGCTAGTTTTATTATATATAGTGGGTTGCAAAAAATAAAAAAAAGCACAGTTAAAAAGGAAGGAGAAGGAAGAACTCGGGTACTTGGTAGTTTGGCTCGGGTATAACTTCGGGAAGGATGGGTGTTTGCTCGGGGTCGTGTGGGAAGCAGCTCATGGGGGTTTAGGTGCGTAGTAGTTTAAGTTTTATAGCAAAAACATTCCTGAGCTCCAGGTTTTAAAAAGCTGAAAGAAATTTGTTACCAGATTTCGATTGTAAAGCATGAACAAAATTTTAAAGTTATTTTAAATGATTAGAGAGAGTAATTAACCAAAATGATTTTGGGTTTATATAATTTTTTTTAAAAAGGAAAATTTATCAATAGGGTGGATTAATAAATGTGATTATCTTAAGGTTAAGTTGTTAATATGATTAATTAAATGTTTAAAGGTTAATCAATTTAAAGAATAATTAATAAATGAGGTTAATTAGCTAAGGTAATTAATTTAAGAATAATTAATTAAGTAAAGGTTAATTAATTAATGAAAGTAATCAAGGGACAATTATTAATTAAGGACTGATTAATTTATATAAGTGATTTAAGATAACTAATTATTAACATAAGGTTAATCAATTTATAATTAAGGATTTAGTAATTAATATAATTAATAAATGAAGATTAAATTAATGAAAAAAAAACAATTAAAGGAATTAATTGTTTAAAGATAGTTACTTAATTGAAAGTACTAAACTATTGATCAAAGTTAATTAATCAAGTGAAAATTAAATTATGTGATTAGGGATAACCAATATTTATTATTAAAGGATAATTAATTAAAAGATAATAAATCAAATGGTGATTAATTTAGGTAATTAATTTAAGGATAATTAATAAATTTGAAGTTTAATTAAATAATGAAGAATGATAATTAATTAAGGATAAAGGTTAATTAATTAATCAAGGGTTAAATAAATTAATTTAAAGATAATCAATTAAATGGTTAATTAAATAATTTTTTTTAATAATTAAAGGCGATGAATTATAATTTAAGGATATTAAATAAAATAATTTATAATTAATTAATGTTAATCAACCAGGATTAGCGACTAATCTAAATTAAGTTAATCTGATTAATTTATCTTACTTATGGATATTTAGATTCTATTGAATGCTTGAGTTGTTTGATGTCCTTGATTGTGATGCTCTGTTTTGAATTGAGCTCTGCTTACGTAATTTATTATCTGTGATATATACCTGTGATCTGTGAATGAAAGATAAGCGTTACAATTGGTTTGCACCGCTTATCAGATATAAGTGTTATAGTTTATACCGCTCATCAAAAATATGTTGCTGTATTTGAATTTGTGCTGATTGATGATGTGGCACTTTTATTGTGTAAAACCCCTGGACCACACTTATACACAAACAAATATGGATTGCACGTGAAAACGGGTTAAGTCACAGATTTTCAAATAGTTTTAAAAGTTTGAATTTTTGAATCCAAAATAGTTTTGGAACTAGAATTGAAAGCTTTTGAAAATGAATTCCAAAGATAAAAGTTATTTCGAATAACTTAATAGAGTTTTGAAATTTAAATAATTTGATTTAAATTTGAATTCAATATTTGAAATTGAATTCCATGATTTGGGAACTATGGTTTAAAAAAGTTATTCAACTTATAAATGTGTTTATATGGATTTTTAAACCATTTAAAAGTGTTATTTTGGAAGTTTGAATTTAACCCAAAGATTTTAACTTGTATGAATGGAATCAGATTTTTTCCGAAAAGAAAACTTTTTGTTTTCAAATAATAAAAGCTTTCACATAATAAATGAACTTCCAATTTGTGTTAAAAGGGTTTCAAGTCTAAAATGAAATGGTTTTCCAAGTTATGAATAAATCTATGAAAACGGTTTTGAAAGCTATGAATTAAATTTCGATTTAAAGATTTAGTTGAGTCAATCCAATTGAAATGGAAATTATTTTGGAAATCTATGAATAGATCTTTGTGAAACTGGGTGAACTTTATGAAATAAATCTTTTTGTTAAAAGATTTTAAATGGTAATTCGTTTAACCATTTGAAGGAAAGCTTTGGATTTTAAAAGTTGTGACTTAACAAAAATCTCATATCCATATGTTTTCAAATATATTGCGCTCATTATTCGATTTAGCCGGGGGAGGACCTTGTGTCATATAACCCATTCCGAATAATGATACGACGATATGGATAGCATTTGAAGACCGGTGGTGAAGACCGGTTCTAAAAATGAAAGGATAACTCGTCGATTGTCTCTACACTGGCTGATCCTCGGTATAGAGATCTCCATATGTGATGGGAAGTCCGGACGCGATTAAGGATTAGCCGGATTTGCAAGGGCTTCTTCGGAAGTGCTTTCGGTTCTGTTCGAACCCGGAACAGACTTGTATGGTTGTATGTCCAACATTACACTTTGAGATATTAAATTGATATCTATCAAATACATTTATGCTTGGTGGCGGAGAATTTATTCTCTTAGCTTAACACCCTTCTCTGAGACGTACGAGCACAGAGGTTATGCTGTTGATATTTATCAGTGATATACTCCCAATTTGGTAGTGTGGCATGCTGAGTGCTGCTGTGTGTTGATGATCATTTGTGATCAAAGCATGGCTTTTGTGTAAAGCGTAGCTTTGTGGACGAGACAGCATCAGGACCTCACACCCCGGAAATGGTCGAAACAGGAAAGATGCGGCTAGTTTATGAGGGTCGCGCCCTTTAGGGTGTGTCATTCCCTTCTGAAAAGGGTGGTATCATGGTATGGAGCCCCGATGCTTGCTTATGTGGATACTGCAGAGCTATTACTTTGTTATTGCTTTGTGTTTTTGAGGCGCCTCGGATAAAGGTGCCAAAGGACCGGGGATGGCATGCTCGAGTAGTAGTTACCTGGTTACAGAGGTAACCCGACCTTGTGTTGGCAGAGATCCGGTTAGGTTCTCGGGACGTCCTGCCAGAGGCGATCCCATTGACAGTAGGAAGTTCCTTAGCCTGACCATTTGTTGGAAATCCAATCAAAACAATACGCGCCTTGTATGGTTTTAGTTGTATAACCTGCCATGGAATGTGGTGGTAACTTGCTTCTGAACATGGTAGTTATAGTAGGCATAAGTGCGAAATGCCTATGCTGGCTAGGATTTATATTATACTTTCGAAATGGTTTTCCACACTTTGCACTTATAGTAATAATATTAAAGAAATTTTCTCGTATCAAGCATATTTGACTATCATAAGGAGAAATCTCCTCCAATTCCGCGTTTGCATTGTGTGTGTGGCGGGAGGCCTTATGGTAGTTTCATTTTCTAAAAAGCATTGCGGATTTATTTTAAATACTTTTGTTGTTCATTTTAAAAAGACCAAATTTTTTTGTTTGCTCATACCAGTCCCATGACTGACCTGAAGTTTATTGTTCCTATCCTAAACTATGGGTGCCTGCTATTTTCCCACATGGGCAGTCTAGAGTTGCGTTTTTCAGATAATCAATAGTAGGTGTAGATTCGATAGCTTTCAGCCTAGGATTTGGCAATCGTTTTCAGATGAGGCTTGCTTATCTTTGTGCATCATTATTGGGAGTTCGAGCTATATCTGGGCAGGTATTTTGAAGATGGAGTTCTTTCTTGAAGACCATATTAGAGATTTTGTTCCGCTGCTGGTGTTATCTTTTCTTGTCGCTGTTATTTCTTGTATCGCTGATGTATATTCATTGTATCATCCGTTGTATCATATCGTATCTGATATTGTATCAATGTAGTATATTGATATATGCTATTCTATTTCTTCCGTTGTGTTGTACTTGATGTGTTATAAGCTCTGGCGAACCAAATTTGACATTTGGATCTGCGGCATTCGAATACGAGTGTCGTACTCGGTGTCGATTTTCGAAGGTCGGTTCAGGGTCGTCACAATTTCCATATGAATTCAATTTATCTTTAACTCTGAATATTTGAATTTTATTTCTCATTTATACCGATTCATGTCATTATTTTAACTTAGTTTCATTTACTAATTTATTTCAATTTTCAATTTTGAAATCTTTTTGTCGCTAACTAAAATTTTCCCAAAAATTTTCAAAAAATTTTCTAACTCCCAAAATTTTCGGAAAATTTTGGCAGAGTCTCCTTTGTACAGAGGGGCTTTTGCACTTTGACAAAAGATATAAATATATATACATCGACCCACCCGGTCGGAAAACCAAAAACAGTTCATATTTCCTATTTTTATTGCGTAGGCGTACCTCATTTAGCATTTTTAAGCATACGACTTATTATTTAGCAGTTAGCAAGCCCAAAATCCAGCCAAACAGCTTCCCTAAACCTGTACTTATTCAATTTAAACATGTACGTGCCAAATATACGAAGTTTAACAATATTTTACTTATTTGCAATAGTTAACACATGAATTCTAAAAGAAATGCACACCAAACATTTTTCGTAAGCAATTTATACAGTTTTCATACTAATTCATCTGTTTCAATTAATTTATAATCGATTTCTTTAAATTTGAAGGGTTTTCAATCCACTCGTATACAACTTCATCAATTTGAATGGTTTAAAACTCAATCGCTTACATTTAATTTATTTTTAAGCAAACCGAACTCATATTTAATTCAATTGCTCTCAAAGTCAATTTATTTTACTCCTATCAATTCATAGAATTTTAATTACTTCCATTTACATCAAATGACAATTTATTCTATGCAATTTGACGAGATCCATGTGAACAAATAAGTACTTATGTTTTATAATCAATTTAAATTGATTTCAACTCAATTTATAATTAATTCTATTCCATTTTTAATTTTATTCACAATCCATATATTCTCATTTTTATTGCATTTTAAATTTGAATACATTCACTTGCATTTCATTTTATTAACCAAACTAGTTTCATTATTCAAACAAGTTCCATTCAAAACCACTTGATCTAGATCGACACATTCTATTAAACTTGATCCCTTTCCAAATTTATTCACGATCCATTCATTTACATTTCATTCCAAAATTGTTTATTCCTAACTATTTTATTTAGCTCGAAAACAATCCAGGCTATTTCATTCAATAACCATTTCAATTTTATTCACGATCTATTCATTTGTGATTCATTTCTTATCCGCATTCATTTAAAACCATTCTATTAAATTGAAAACATTCTATTTTCTCATTGTCACTAAGTTATTTCAATTCCTTAACAATTTAAATAGTTTACAATTATTTAATTAAGAATTTCGTTCCATTAAATATTATCGGTAACTCAGCGAATTTTATTTCGATTAAAATTTACTTTCACTTGGTTTAAATTCAATCCAATATGATTAAACTTAGTTTAAGTTGAATTAAATTCAATTGTCCTTTATCTATTAGCTTAAGTTAATTTACATCAATTTTATACTTAAGCTCACTTCATCTTACGAGTATATTTTTCTTTTCTATTCATCTTAATTCTATCTCAATCAAATCTCATTTTAAATTTACAATTTCATTTGATTAGTTATTATAAAATTCAAAATTCCAGATTCGATATATTTAGTTTATTCACTCAATCCATTACGATTTTTTTTAATTTCCATACTCAATTCATCCGCAATTATTTTTATTAATAACAAGGCCATTTCCAATGCATTTTCGCCTATTTGGATTTTATTTGCAATTCATACAATAACTATTTTAATCCAATTTCATTTTCCTTTATTCGACACATTTCCAATTTTATTTAATTTGTTAACACTTCAAGTTAAATTTTAATTTATAACTCAAGTTCTGAATCCACCATCCATTTTCAATTTACCAGCCAATTTATTAACTCACAACTCAATTACATTTACTTCATTAACAATTCAGGTCGAATTTAATCTATACTTGAGTTTTATTTCCAAACTTCATATTAAACTCACAATTCAGCTTCTATTTAACTACATTAGGTTTCCATTACATATTTCATTATCTAATTTATTAACAAATTAGTTCTCCCCTATTTATAGTTCAATACTTGATTTTACTTCCAAATATCACTTCATTTAATTTTCTTAGTTCAATTTATTTTATAATTCAAGTTTTGATTTTAATTTTATTCTTTAATTCATCAAAAATATTTATTTTGGGTTTTCTATTACACTTTTCAATTTTATAAGTCACAACTTATTTTTACACAATTCCATTCATTATAGGCATGAATATATTCTTCTTTTATTTTTAACTCAAGCTTTATGCTTATTTATAACCCAAGCATAATTTATTCCATGAATTTTAATTCTTTTACAAGTTATTCTAATTTATTTATTTCAATCCAATCCTTATCCAATTTATTTTCCATTTATTCATGTAAGAAGCTAATTCCGTTCCAATAACTCAATGAATTTTTATTCCAATTTAGTTCTATTTTAACTCAGATTTATTTAATTCAATTCGTTTTCAATTTAATTCGAATACAACTGGATATTATTTTCAGCCTATTCAATTAATTTTAATCTAGTTAAATTTTTATTTCCCCCAATCCAAGTTAATTTCATTTTTAACCTTTCACCTTAAATTTAAATTTCAGCATTCAAAGCTTGTATTTCCTTCCTGATTTAAAAATCATCTCAATTTACAAGCTTACAACCTATCCCATAAGGATTTTTAAAAACACATGGCTTTTGGTTTCAAATCACTTTGAAATCTCCAACATCTCAAATCACACTTCTCAAAAATTTAAACCAATCCTGGTTTTATTCCCCAACAAATTTCCTTTGAAATTTCCAAAAACAACCAGCTTTTCTGAACAAATTAATTTTCGACAGAAATTCATCACTTAGAAATTCAAAAATGAATACTGATGATGCGGCCGTCATCATCAGAATTATTTCCCAATAGTCCAAGTGATTTCAATGCTATATCACTTTCAAAATTCATTTAAAACACATTTCCTTTCAGAAATATCTCCAAAACAATAATGCTATTATTTATCTTCAAAAAAGTTTCAAATCTCGAGGATTTAAATTTCCAAATCCTTCTTAAATCAAATTTAACTATAATTCATTTGCATAGTCTCTGCTCATACAAGTTCTCATTTGATTATATTTCAATTTTATAAATTACATTTATAATTCTTATTTATAAATTTCATTTTATAATGAATTTATTTCCTTAACCTTTGGTTATATTTTAAATTTCTAGTTAAATTTTACTCAACAATGATGATAATTTAATGTTATTCTTCCTAACATCCAGGCAACCATATATTAGTTAAAACAATTTAAAAAACTTTCTTTAAATCAAAAATATATTTTTGTGTTAAATTATTTCATTCACCCACAATTAAAACAATACCGTGTCAATTGTTCTATTCAAGTGTTTAGAAACCCCTTCGATACAGTTGTCCAGACTGTGCCGACGAAGGTTCATATGCCACTCAATAAACCAATCAACACGATATTAAAGCAATTTATATTCACTAACAAATACGCGCTCATATCTATTAATACGCTCAAGCTCACTCTAGAGTATTACGGACTCTAATTTAAATGAGTAATTCCCACCAGAGCGAGCAAATGTAACATACGCGATTTTTCGATGTCGAAAAACCGAATAGTTAGGGTTTTAAGAAAAAGAAAGACAGAAGAAGATAGAAAAAGGTAGGAAAATAGAGTGGAAAGGAAATAGAAAATAGAACGTAACAGAAAACAACAGAACAATATCAGAATCTCACAATCGCAGCGGAACAACATATAATAAATAAATGAATAATCTTTAAACAAAGAACTATACCAGTTATTACATTTTATACATTACATCATCATCAGAGTGTACAACAAAAAACAACAACAAACAACGGAAAAGAAATACTATATACTAATAATACGCCATGCATCCAGCTTGCCTCCTGCAACTCCAGAATATCCAGAATATCCTGATAAACCTTAACTCTTCACTGCCCGTGTGGAAATTGGTGGGCACCCTGAGTTTAGGAAGGAAAACAATAAACTCCGAGTCAGTCATGTGACTGGTGTGGGAACTCAAAACAGTTTATTTATCTTTAAAAATCAAAATAGAGGAATATTTTTAAAGTCAATTCGCAATGCTTTTAGAAATGAGACTACCATAAGGCCTCCCGCACACACACACAATGCAAACGCTGAATCGGAGGAGATTTCTCCTTATGATAGTCAAAGATGCTTCATACGCATTTAAAAGAACATTTGATATTATTTTTAGTGCATAGTGTAGAGAAAATCATTTCAAAGGTAGAATATAAATCTTAGCCAACATAGACATTTCGAACTATGCCTACTATAGCTAACTATGTTCAATAGTAGGTTACCGCCACATTCCATAGCAGGTTATACAACTAAAACCGTACAAGATCGTATTGTTTCTTTGGATTTCCAACGAATGGTCAGGCCAATGAACATCCCATTGCCATATGAGAATGCCTCTGGAAGGACATCCCCGAGAACCAAACTGGATCTCTGCCAACACAAGGCCGGGTTACCCCTAACTGGGTAACAACTGATACGAGTATGCCATCCCCCGGTCCCATTGGACCTTTATCCGAGCGCTCGAAATCAACATCACACAATCATAAATAAAGTGTTTCAACATGAGTAAGCATCTGGGCTCCATACCATGATACCACCCTTTCCAGAAGGAAATGCACATACCCTAAAGGGAGCTACCCCTCATAACCTTGCTGCATCTTTCCTGTTTTGACCATTCCCGAGGTGTGAGGCTCGACGAAGTCACGTCCACAAAAACATACTTTTTACAAAAGCCATGCTTTGGGTCAACAAATGATCATAGAAATGATCACCAAGATAAACGATCAAATAAATGATCCTATCGCAAATGATCAACACAATGATCATTTCACAGCAACACTCAGCATGTCACATTACCAAATTGGGAATATATTGCTGATAACATTCAACTACATAACCTCTGAGCTCGTACGTCTCAGAGAAGGGTGTTAAGCTAAAAGAATAAATTCTCCGCCACCAACAGAAATATATTTGAAAGAAATCTGCTTTATATCTCAATTTGTAATGTCAGACGTACAATCCATACAAGTCTGTTTCGGGATCGAACAGAACCGAAGGCACTTACAAAGAAGTCCTTACAATCCGGATATCCACAATCCTGATCGGATTCCCCATCACATATGGAGAACTCTATACCGGAGCAACTCGGTGCAGAGTCAATCGACAGGTCATCCTATTGCTCTCGCAAATACCGGGTCTTCAACACCGATCTTCAATGCTATCCATTACGTCGTATCACTATTCGGAATGGGTAATCCGAATAACGAGCGCAATAATTTAAAAATAAGTGTAGCATTCAAATTCAACAAATCCCAACAAATAACTTTCAAAGGTAAATATTGATAGTCGGTTATTGAACTATCAATGGATATGCACAACATCACCAGATTCCAAATAATTTCCAAATTATTTATTTCCCCAAAATATCTTTACAAGATATATATTTTCAATACCTCAAAAATAAATCAATATTTATTTTTTACACAGATTCCCCTTTCTTTTATAAATTCCATAGTGAATTTATATTTCACAATATTTATGAATAAACGATTTCTATTATTCATTTTCAATTTATCTTCAAAAAGATAAATTCTCAAAACATTCACTTTATATTGGAAAACATTTCCATACTTATTTATTCAAAAGTAATTCACAAATTTTATTTACTTTCAACACTTGGAAAATATTCAATATACTTAAATCGAGATTAAGTAAATATTTCATTCTTTAAGGAAATCATTCTCTTAAACATATTTATTTGGGCCAAAACGAATGTTGCGTAAAACATTGTTACGACAACCCAAAATCACTAGTATAGGGATTCGAAATTAAAATAGATATATAAATCCTAATACTATACAAAACATTTCCTTTCGGAAATCATTTACTATAACAACAGTGTTATAGTCCACCATTTCCTTCTATTTCTCGAAAACGTCTATTTCAACAATAAATGTTGAAATCTATGGGTTCGAATCTCAACGCATTTTAAAACATCGTTAGATCGTTTTAATTCTATTTAAAACATCACATTCAAAACAATTTCTTTAACATATTATTCACTATTCAAAAACGTGAATATACTACGTTAACCCACTTCATCCTTTCTATTCATTTTATCTTAAAGGATTATTCACTATCTAAAATGTGAATATAACTCCATAAATAAGTTATAACAATTTACTTATCAAAATAAGTCATTTGCGGATTTATAAAACAACGTTTATAAATTCCTTTATTAACCTATTCAATTCATAACACAATTATAAACCAAAAGTTCATATTATAAGTAAAATACTTATAATTTATTTGTTTGCAAAATTGTTCCTTTGAACTTCATAATTATAAATCTTATAACTTATAAGATCCAATTATTTATCCAAAACCATTATTTTAACAAGTTTATGAATTTTATAAACCTACTGCTTATAAAATTCCATTTATAACTTCACCGTTTATAATTCTATAAATTTCATTCATTTATGAAATTCATTCACAATTCATTCTAACACTTATAAAAACTTGTTTTATAATTCAAATATTTTAATTTATAAATTATCAATTTATAAATCTTTTATGTAAATCAATTTATATTATTATTTCAAAACGTCTTTAAAGTCCTTTATAATTTCACCATTTTGATTTATAAAATAATTAAATTTTATAAATCCTATATTTTCAACTTTTTATAATAAATCCAAAAATCCCGATTAAACTATTTTATAAAATCATTAGCCTTATATTTTCAAAAATCAACCTTTAACTATATTTCTAAAATACCATAATTTTTATAACATTAGAATTATAACGTTTATTTATTTAAAATAAATCAATTCCAAAAATATAGTATATTTTCAAAAATCACTTTAAAAACCATTTTAAAATTCCAAAGTTTGGTCCAATAATGCTACACACCAAATAGTCAATCACGACAACAACGACATCATATATCGATATGATAGTCCATCAAATATCAAAATATCTGAAATCAAATAAATACTGTTGAGGTATCCAGTTGGATCCCTCCAACCTGTTTTCCTGCATCCACAAACATTAGCACAATACCAATTCCGCTCCAGTACGGAATTATCGCGGTATATGGGATTTAAATATTATCCGCTTAATAGACGGCGCAATAGGGTCTCATCCGCTATACAATGCGGGAAATCAATAACTGCAATATATACATATGCCAATATATATATATTGCTATTATATATAATACCAATTTCACTGTTTATGAAATATTCGCGGTATATGTTTTTAATAAATAACATCCGCTTACTAACGGCGCATAATGTCTATTTTAACAATCAATAGATATCAATCATCATTCAAACATACATTCAAGAATTTTAAATCTAACTATTTAAAATAAAAATCGAAACTGATTCGATTGAGTGAGAAGTTCTCACCTTGATTTCAATTTCGTTTTAGCGATTTATTTCGAATAAAATTAAACGGACGTTTAATTTTACCTAAAATTTTCACTGACTCCAAACGACTCAAATCCAATTCCATACCATATTACTCGTCCATACGATTCCAACGCAACTGGTTTCACGCGTTTTCGACCTCGTATGAAAAAGATATGATTTTTCAAAGTTTTACACGATTTATATAAACTAATTACAACATAATTTTTATATTTAAACCTAAGATAGATTATGGCTGTTGATTCCAACTTGGAGACATCAGGGATGCACGCGCGCTACACTGCTTCTTCTCCCTCATCTTTGTTCACGTTCACCCCAGTAATAGCCGAACCCACTTACAAAAATTAGGGGTAATTTTCATAACAAATACGATGACATCCACCACGATCAAGAACCTCCACCACGTGCGCCTCCCCCAGAGCCACCTTCGGCGTGAATCTCATGAAGCTCGGCTCCCCCTACAGCCCTGAAATGCGTGCGCAACCGGCCCCAAACGCGTCCAACTATCTCTCTCTACGCTGCGTTTTAGACGATCATCACCGTATAGATCTTTAGCTCTCACTTAGATCTACATCTTTCATGCTGGAAGTTTCTCGAATCGTTGCACAGATTTGAAGAGATTGAGGAGAGAAAACTGCAAATTTTCGGCCATAGGTTAATAACTGGTGGCTAGGGTAATATTAGGGTTTTATTTTTTTATTTTTTTCTCTTGTGAAGGTGGGCTATTTATAGGAAATCGAACGACACTATTCATTCTGGAAATTCCAAACTCCGATTTACGCGTAGTGACCAGCGTTTCTAGGGTTTACCCCGCGTTCTGGACACAATGGAACATGTTTCGAAAGCTAATTCAGTCATCTGTGCGAGTTATGGCAATAAACGTTCGATTTAAATTAAACCGATTTAAACGATTTTCTAGGCGTTTTAGCTTGCACCGGACAAACGGTAAACCCGATTGACATGAAATTTGAAACCATACAATAATATCATATTACGGATCCGATGAAACTGGTTTCGTCGAAATCCGAGACTTTTTGAAAAATGGCTATTTTAACTCGCCAATTTAATATTAAAAACAATTTCGATGCGTTTCGAGCTGCCACGATCAAACGATAACTCCGATTGCTACGAAAATTGAAATCCGGTAATAACTAACTATTACGGATCCAATGGAACTGGTCTCGTCTAATTCTGAGACTGTTCGAAAATTGGCTATTTTCACTAGTCGATTAAATATTAAAATATTCAATTTTCACAGATAAACTTTTAATTCAATTTTAAAAGTTCTAAAATATCGTTCTAACTCCAATATGATAAAATAAAATTTTACAAATCATTTTCAATCATATTTAACTCGATTTTCAATTATTTCCATAATTTCACATATTAAATTATCGATTTAATTATCCAATTAAATCCAATTATTCGAAATAAAATTTATTCGACTTATAAATTTCACTTATTAATATTTAAAATTAATTAAATATTCAAATTTTAAATAATTAAAATTCTGGGTCGTTACAGTTATCACCAACCTAAGCTCTGATACCAACTGTAACAGCCCGCAAATCCGTACCCCTTGAGTCAACACTATTCCACCTAAATCAACTCAAGTTGTACAGAAATACGAACCATTTGGGTTAAAGAAGAAGAGGCAGAAGAAGAAAATAGAAAATAACAACAGAATTTGACCATCGCAGCGGAATAAAATATAATAGATAATAAATGATCTTTACTCAAAATCAAATATATCTGTTTATATATTACATCATCAGAGTACATCAATCACAGCTCAACATCAATAACATACAACTGGATATACAACTACTCAACACAGCGTAATATATATAAAACAAGTACGAAAGTACGTATCGTCATCCAGCTCGTCTCCTGAGCTCCACGACATCATATCCTGTATCCTATAATACTCGGTCTGACCCGAGCATTACAGTTAAAAAACATCCGAGTCAGTCTGGAATACCAGCGTGAGAAAATCACACCTAATTGACTATTAAAGTTTCAAAAATCCTTTGAAAACAAAAGCATCTCGTAAGACCACGCCACAAATAAACATGTCGGGTTTTTACCTAACGATAGCTAAAACATTTTTTTTATTAAAATGCTCTGATATTATAATAGTGTCTATAGAAAGTAAAATAGAATCTAGCTGAAATGCTTGCGTCTCACGTTTCAGCAATAGTTGAGCACAATCAAAACCATACGGGCGCGTAGGGAAAATGGATTTCCAACTAATGGCTAGGCACTGGGGTACCACTTGTCACAGTACCTGGTCTAGATCAGCGTACCGAAGAGCCACCCTAACTCCCCTGCAACACAAGACCGGAACCATCCCTTAACGGACAGTCCCGAGCAAGATCACCCCGCGGTTGGGATCAAGAACCGCCCACTAAGCTGAAATAAAAAGGGACATCTAGACAGGGATGAACTCACTCTCAAGTGGGGGCTACTCACGAAGCCTTGCTGCATAACCCCTGATTTTCAGCCATTCCCGGTTGTTGAGGCTTAAGGCTAAGCGTTACCTTTTTAGAACATATCCCTTAGAATGCCCATCGTCCACCCGACGATGTCTCGAAAGCATTCATCCATACAAGTCCGTCCCAGGTTCGAACGGAACCGAAGGCACTATTCCTACTACATCCATTTTGGAAATATCTTCAGGATTAGTAGCAACTAGCCCTTGCACTTCACTGCTCCATCTTCGAATCCAACTCGTTTCCACGAAACGTACAAACCGGATCGAAATGGTTTTCGAGAAACAAATCTCGATCCCGGTCTCTTCGAAACGATCAACATAATTGTCCAATATTGATAGTCGGTGATTTAACTATCAATTAATATTCACAACATCCATCACACAATAAATAATTTTCCCCAAATTATTTATTAACCTCAAAATATCTTCACAAGATATATTTCTATTTTCAACCCTTTGAAAACAGTTTCAAATCATCTTTCTTTTTCAGAATAAACTTTCCCAAGTATTTTCTTTCTCCACCGAAATCACCAAGCACAAAACTAGATTTTTAAATAATTTTAAACACTTTACTTTGAAATGTACTTTAAACATTTATTTTAAAATATGCTTCAATAATTTATTAAAAATATATACCATATGAATATTTGAAAGCAAGCTTACTTAATAAAATATAGAACTAGATTTTTCACTTTTAAAAAAAAAATACTAAGTCACTTTTTAAGTAATTACTACTATAATAGATATGAGAAAATACTTACTTTAAAATTTAAATATTAGAAATAATAAATTTTCCAAAACATGCTTTTTAAAAGAACTTTAAAATTTTTAACTTATATTTAAAAATTTACTTAAAAAAAACATACTTGGTTATCCAGAGAAATTCCAAGTTCAGTCGCTTAAATCAATTTCCCAAATTGATTTCCAATTTACTCCATTTGAAATAAATATCTTTACTTTCTTAATTCATTTCAAAGTTCGTTAATTATGGATTTCATTATTATTATTATTTTTCGTTTGATTTTAAACCTTTTTAACTGAAATATGCGAATTTCAGCTTTTCCCAATTTCTTCTTTATTCTTTTCAAGAATTTAAATCTTAAATTTTAGGTAAATGTTTTGTTCTATTAAAATAATAATACTGAAGTTTAAAATTCATTAAACTTCTGTTTATTCAAAATTACCCTTTCCATACTCAAGATTTATTTATTATAAATTTTTATTCCACTTTATTTCTTTCTCCATTCATTCTTAAATTTATTCAAATTTCCATAATTATTTTACTTACAAATTCACTTCTTTTATTTTCTTTCAAAAATCCAATTTATATAATTTTTGGAAATTCGTTATAACCAATTATATCCAATCGAACCATAGCATTCAACATTCCAATATATTTCATCATAGAATATCAAATAATCATAATAGAGGGTACTAAATAATTTAAATAAATGTTGAGGGATACAGTTGGATCCCTCCAACCTGTTTTCCCTGCATCCACAGAATTAGCACAATATAAAATACCAATTCCAAAATATACAATACTATAGCACATCAATCAATTCAACCATTCAAACAATTATTTAAATTTAATCATTTAAATTTAAATTTAAATTTAGCTGAGTGAGATTAACTCACCTTTTGCTATGAATTTGCCATCCACTTCAATATTCCCTTGTTTCCTCGATTTTTGGCCTTGAATAAATATTATATGATTTATTAATATTTGAACAATCAATTTTCGTTAATAAATTTAATTGATACTAATAATTTTATTTCCAACTAATTCCCTTTTTTTTTAAAAAATCTACAACATTTTAAAATTCTTATATCTCAGTACCTCTTATATATATAGATATACGTATTTACTATTTCACCTATCTCTATGTATATAGGTATACATCTGTATCTTCTTTTGATTAAAACTGAATTAATTTATATCTTTATTAAAAATATTTTTCTTCGTAAATATATATATATTTATTTATTTAATTTTAAATTTTAAAAACAAGAATCGTTACCTCATCGATCGACAAATCAAGCAGATAATCTCCCATTCGTTCGCCCAAACCTCACTGCTAACACAACCCTAAGCCACCACCTCTACGAAGCCGCAACCCCTACCTTGTCACCACCTTCATCGAACCCTAAATCCACCATCGCCTGCACCTACGATCGCGCCATGGCCACACTTCGACCAACCCACCGTCATCATCTCGAACAACTCCCCAACGTCACTACGTCGCACCGCTTCTCTATCCTTGCGACTCCAAATCGAGCCTGAAAAGAACTCAAAACCTCAACTTGAAGCGCCGCCGTTACTACCACAGACCGCCACCTCATTTTTTCGATGCGAAATTGATTCGTCTTCGTGCTCGAATTTGGGAATTAGATTATGAAATCCCTTTTTTTTCGAATGGGAAGGAGGAAAGGAAAACTATCAGTCGCGATTTCCTTCTCTGATGTCGGCCACTATTCCATAAATTTCGAACGAAAGTAAACTTCGTTCCGTTGATTTTATTCTCTTTTTTTTTAATTTTTTTCTCGGCCATGATTTCTTTCTTTCTTTTCCTTTTTTCAAAAGAAGATAAGGATGGACGAAATAAAAAAGTAGGGGAGTGGCGTATAAGAGAAGGTTCGATTATTCATTTAAATTCAATTTGATTATTCTAGGCATTAACCAATCGTACGACCCAACAGTAACTCCAAACAATGCGAAAATTGAAATCCGATACTAATAAAATATTACGGATCCAATGAAACTGGTTTCATCAAATTCCGAGACTATGCCTCAGAAGACTATTTTAAATTCAATTTTAAACGATAAAATTTCAAAACCGAACAAATCGTTGTTAAATACAATTTTAACACTTTACTATCTTCGATATTGTTAATATAAATTTTATTAGCCTTCAAATTATTTTCAATAGGCTTAAAACTCCAGATTCAACAATTTACCCAACTTTACTTATTTAATTTAATAATTCAATTATAAAATAAATTGTGATATTCTCAATTCAAGTTAAAATTTACTTTTAAATATTAAATCAATTAAATATTCCGATTTTAAAGGCTTAAAAATTCCGAGTGGTCACAATTTCGGCTATTTTATATGTATTTGTATATAGACCCTATTATAATATCAGAGGATTTCTATAAAAAGTGTTTTAGCTATCGTAAGGTAAAAACCCGACATGTTTATTTGTGGCATGGTCTTACGAGATGCTTTTGTTTTCAAAAGGATTTTTGAAACTTTAATAATCAATTTGGGTGCATTATTATCAGCTGGTATTCCAGACTGACTCGGGTGTTATTTCATTATAATGCTCGAGTCAGACCGAGTATTATATGTTCAAGATAGGATGCCATGGACCAGGAGAGGAGCTGGAGCCCGAGACGTATTATCCATACTTGTATATATGTCCGCTGCTGTGATTGTATGAAATTGTCTGACTGGTAATTGTTGTTTGTTTCTGATACTCTGATGATATATTGTATAAAATAGATATAGTTTTTCATTTTGTGTAAAGATCTGATATTATATATTATATTTTATCCCGCTGCGACTGTGAGATTCTGATATTGTTTAGTTTCCTCTTCTTCTATCTCTTCTTCTTTAACCCTAATGGTTCGTATTTCTGTTCCACTTGAGTTAATTGATGTGGAATAGTGTTGACTCAAGGGGTAAGGATTTGCGAGCAGTTACAATATTGATACGTCTATTGAGACTAGAGTATGTAATGCTCTGCAATCATTTGTCGTTTTACTACTCATGGCTTCTTGGAGCATCAAGTGGTTACGTACTGATAGTCTTCTAATAATAAACGTTGAATGTCTCATTCAAGAGTTTTATGTTGGTTAAAATAACTAAGGTTAAACATAGAATCTCAAACCAATAATATTACATAGTTCTCTTGACTTGAGAACACTGTTGAACTTCAGTATGGACACTCCATTTTAATTATAGTTAAATTGTGTCATGACGTCCATCGAACGACTATAGCTGGATTTAAGTTGAAGCGGAAATGAAACACTATTCAATAGAACGTTCATCTTCTTGGTTATTTGAGGTTAGTATCATGTCAACTTAGAGTCAAAGTCTTCAGCAAAGTAGTTAAGTTAATAATAATTGTCATTATCGAACCATAGACTATGTGTTTGGATTAAACAAGTTGAATTTGAATGATATTGGAATTTTGACAAAATCCAAGTTTCATAAGTGTGACAATCCGGCTTTTCGGCTCTCGAAATTCGACACTAATACATCCACGGTATTCATGTACCGAACATCCAAGTGTCAAAAAGTAGATTATTGAGGAAAAAAGAAAGAAACGTCATAACAATATCGCACACTATGACGAGTAATATATAATATACAATATATCTTTATAAAAAGAAAAACTTAATACACATATATTAATCAGAGTGCAACAATCTCTCATCAGCCTGAATAGTTATAATAACCCATCCTCACAAAACCTGACAAATAAAAGCAACAATGCAAAAAAATAAAAATATACGTGAATAAGTTGTGGTGCCATCCAACTCGTCACCTGAAGCTCTAAAGCATCCATAGATAGATCTAAAAATATGCTTATCTGACTCGAGCATTATGAGAAATAACTTCCCGATTAGCCTGGTAAACCAGCGTGAGAAAACACAACCTTACATGGATTTTAATATAATAAACCTTTCAAAAATAAATATATCTCATAAAACCATGCCGCACGTACACACGGAAGGGTTTTACCTTACAATAAACAAATCATTTCATAGGAAATCTTTGATATTATAATAACGTTGAGGGTTTAAAATAAATAATGAATCATTACCGAAATTGTTACATTAATTAAATTCCAACATAATAAGTACACAACTAAGTCCAAAAGGTATTTATCGGAGAATGAATTCCATCAATGACAAGGCTACTAGGGTACCGCCTGTCATAGTATACCTTTAGATAAAGTGAATTGCAGGCCTCGCATGGGCCCCCCTACATGAAAAGATCGACCTACCCCTTACTGGATAGTACTGAATATTTCATCACCCAATTGCTTTGCAAATTTTCCCGAGAGCTCTCATGCATACCCAAGTCCATAAATAATAATCGAGAAAGGATGATGACAATACACTAATGGGTGCAACCCACATAACCTTGTGGCATATCACTTTTTTTTATTCCCAATTGGTGAGGCTACTGCTACATTTTACCTTTTTGGCAAATCCCACTTGGAATGCTTACACTGACCGCTAGGCAACAACGCAATGCCTACATTCGTCCATACAAGTTGTTCAGGATATGGATAAACCAAAGGCACTACTTCTTTACATCCTTTTTGGAATCACTCTCGAGTTAGTAGCAAGTAGCCTTTGAACTTCGAAGAACTCTATCTTCGGTTCCATTAACTACATTCAATTCGAATGCTTACGACATGTGATGACCCGGTATTTTAGCAGTATTATTTTAATAGATATATTTAATCTAATTTAAATAAAATATAAACTGATCATTTTAAAATGAATAAATCTTCTGGAAATAATTGCCATTTGTTTATATAGATTTGTATTTTTTGAAAAGGAAATTTGATTTTGGAAATTTAAAATAAATCTCTTAATAATATTTATAATAAAGTCTATCAATATAAATATAAAATTTAAGTATAAGTAAACCATATGAATATAATTTAAATATTGATAGTTAGAAATTAAAAAAAAACAAGGATTAAGTAATTTTGGTAAACATACAACATAAACTGGAAATTTGTAAGCACAAGGTATAAATTAATACCAAACAAATATGTGTACATGAATTGTGGAAGCTAGAAAATAATAATACAAGATATCTTCATACACAAAAATCCAATGTCTACCTGCAAGTGTATTTGTACTTACAAAATATCTACATATAGAGCAATAAGGACAAGGCTTGCATACTTGTAAGGAAGCATCAACATTAAAGCAATCAATTCAAGCTCAAACCAGGTCATTTCGAAGTATATATGAATCAGTTCAATTCCTATAAAATCTTGCCTAGTCAAAAATTGTAGGCTAGGAAAAAAAAAGGTTTTTATGAAAACCTGGGTACAAATCGCAGTCTGGCTTGCACAACACACTTTCTTTTCTATGAATATATGTATTCACTGCTTATACCTCCACATAAACACTTTCGTTCACAAACACAAAGCAACTCGAATACGAGAAGATCAAAACATATGTGTATAAACTATTTGGACTAGAAGTTAATAAATACAAACATTTGCTGTACATTTGAAAGCTAGAAGTTGATAAAACAAATCTTCTTACTCAAGCCATATATCTAATTACAAAGTGTACTTTTATATGCAAGTATCTTTATGCAGCAAATATAATTATAACATGTAAACATATATGGAAGCAGGACATTTAATTTCTTTCATCTCAGCCAACATTTGTCAATTCAAATGATTGCAAGACTGTACATTTCAGACACATAAAGATCTTCTTATATATATATAAAAAAAGGCTATGAAAACAACTTAACTAGTTACTACCATCCCATATTACACCTGTTATCTTTTATATATATGCATCATTCTTTTTAGTTCGTTCAAAACTTTTCTAACCTGTGAAAATTAAAAATAAGAAAAAGAAGCAACTCAATTTAATTCAAACTAGAAACTGTCAAGAATTCAAAGCAAGAACAGGGATTTAAGAGTAGATTCAAGACAGTTCAAGCTTCAGATTTTCAAGAACATCTAGTATTATCTGTTTATAAAATCTTGCAGGTGAGTAATCGTATCATCTTCGGAATTTAAATCTCGATAATTGGTTCATGAAAATCTTATGTTTGTTGTATATTGTAAAACAATGTTGCTCTGTGATGTTTGCTGATTTTTGGAACCTCTGCTATATGATGTTCTTCAGCATTTTCAAGTCTCCGAGTCAAGAGAAGTAGAGAAAGGTTTATTACTCTTCATATAAAAACATTTAAAACTTATGATTTGAACTAAATAAGTTGTTTAAAACTTAATCCCATAATCTGGAAATTTTTCTAAAGGTGGACAGTGAATATAAATACCGTGAATTCAAAATTTACAGTAAAAAGCAAATCAATGTGAAAAATTAAAATATCTTAAATTGTTGATTTGATTTCATTTCTTGAATAAACATACGAAGGTATGATTTTTAAAATAAAAATGAAGATTTTTAGTTTAGTGATTCATGAGCAGTATGTTTTTGAAAAAAAATTGTATTCTTACCCACTTCTAGTGATCGAGTCATTAATAAATATTGAAATTGGTTTTGAAGCATGTTTGAATGTCTATGATGTTGGAAAAATTGTTGAATAATTTATCAAATATGAGAATTGGTTGAACGAGATGGATTTAGGGTTGGGTTTCAAGTTTCTGGTCGTGACATAATCGTGCGTGTTTGTCTTCTATGTATGATCGAGTGTCGCGAGGTTTATGGAAGTGGAAAAGGAACGTGCTGTCGTGGTGTGGCCGAAGCTTGAGGGACTCCGGTGGTCTGTACGGCGATGACGAGGCATGCTGCTGAGGGAATGTTGGTTACAGTTTTTAGAGCAAATGCCTAAATTTCGATTCAAAGAGTTTGAAGGCGATTCGTGTTGGGTATTCGAGTTTGTGGGTGATTTGTGGTTTACCTGAAGTGTCGGTGTTCACCGGAATTGGGTGGCGCCGCCGTGCACGCGTACAGCGGTGAGTGTGTCAGCGTTTGTGAAGAGGGGACGGTCTCGAGTCGCTACTCGAGGAATAGAGTCGATTACTTAGGATTATACTCGAGTTCGAATGAGTAGCCTGATGCGTGAATTCATAACTTAGGTAAAACCCAAACTTCAGAAGAAAAAAAAGAGGAGAAGAAGAGTTACGAGAGGGAGAGAGGCGACTAGGGAAAAACTGGTGGGAACTCGAAGTACTACTCGAGTTAATACAAGGGGAACCTCGGGTTTTTCTTCAAACTGCAGTATAAAAAAAAATTAAGTTAAGTAAATTTGGCTTCTACAAAATTTAAGCATTGAAGTGTTTGGTAAGTTAAGTTAAAACCTTAATACAAGTTAAATTATTTTAGTTAAGTATAAAGTAAATTGACAATTAAGTTTGTGGTTAGCAATAAATTTATTTCCAAAGTTTAAAGGAGCTTTCTTTAAAATGTAAATAATTAATGTTAATTAAATTGAATAATTAATATTAATGAATTATTTTAGAAAGTAATTAAGAATAATTAAATTATAATTGTAATTAGAGTTGGATTAATTAATGACGAATTGATAGATAAATTTTAATTAACTACTTAAGGTTAATTAACGAATGATTAGCAGTTAAGTAATTAAGTAATTTAACTAACTAATGATTAATTAACGGGTAACTAAGGAATACTTAAATGGTAATCAAGTTGTGTTAATCAGTAATTAAGGTTTATTAATTAGTGGTTAAGGAATAAATAATCTGTAACTGAGATTTAATAATTGGGTTCAGGTTAATTAAGGGATGGATTATCCGATTAAAAATTAATTTATTAATTAATTATAGGTAATCTCTTGATAATTAATTAAATATAAATATTGATGAGATTTAGTGAAGTAATTCATAGTTACAGGATGTAAGAAATTAAAAGGAATAAATTCTGAGCTCGTACGCCTGAGCTCGTACGTCTCAGAGAAGGGTGTTAAGCTAAGAGAATAAATTCTCCGCCACCAACAGAAATATATTTGAAAGAAATCAGCTTTATGTCTCAATTTGTAATGTCAGACACGCAATCCATACAAGTCTGTTCCGGGCTCGAACAGAACCGAAGGCACTTACAAAGAAGTCCTTGCAATCCGGATATCCACAATCCTGATTGGATTCCCCATCACATATGGAGAACTCTATACCGGAGCAACTCGGTGCAGAGTCAATCGATAGGTCATCCTATCGCTCTCGCAAATACCCGGTCTTCAACACCGATCTTCAATGTTATCCATTACGTCGTATCACTATCCGGAATGGGTAATCCGAATAACGAGCGCAATAATTTAAAAATAAGTGTGGCATTCAAATTCAGCAAATCACAACAAATACCTATTCAAAGGTAAATATTGATAGTCGGTTACTGAGCTATCAATGGATATGCACAACATCACCAGATTCCAAATAATTTTCCAAATTATTTATTTCCCAAAAATATCTTTACAAGATATATAATTTCAATACTTCAAAAATAAATCAATATTTATTTTTAAACAAATTCCACTTTCTTTTATAAATTCCATAGTGAATTTATATTTCACAATATCTACTGATATCCGATTTCAATTATTCATTTCAATTTATCTTCAAAAAGATAAATTCTCAAAATGTTTCATTTCACATTGGAAAAACATTTCCATACTTATTTATTAAGTAATTCTCAAATCCATTTATTTTCAACACTTGGAAAATATTCAATATACTTAAATCGAAATTAAGTATATATTTCATTCTTTAAGAAAATCATTCTCTTAAACATATTTATTTGGGCCAAAACGAATGTTGCGTAAAACATCGTTACGACAACCCAAAATCACTAGTATAGGGATTCGAAATTAAAATAGATATATAAATCCCAATACTATACAAAACATTTCCTTTCGGAAATCATTTACTATAACAACAGTGTTATAGTTCACCATTTCCTTCTATTTCTCGAAAACGTCTATTTCAACAATCAATGTTGAAATCTATGGTTTCGAATCTTAACATATTTAAAACATCGTTAGATTGTTTTAATTCTATTTAAAATATCACATCCAAAACATTTTCTTTAACATATTATTCACTATTCAAAAACGTGAATATACCACGTTAACCAATTTCATCACTTCTATACATTTTATCTTAAAGGATTATTCACTGTCTAAAACGTGAATATAACTCCTTTAGTACGCTATTGCAATTTACTTATCAAAATAAGTCGTTCTGCGGATTTATAAAAACAATGTTTATAAATTCCATTCCTATTTATTTTATAACAACTTCCTTTTTATACATCTCCTTTATTAAGCTATTTCAATTTCTAACTCAATTATAAACCAAAGGTTCATATTATAAGTTAAATGCTTATAAAACGATTACTTTACAAAATCGTTCTTTTTAAGACTTTCCATATTATAAATCTTATAACTTATAAGATTCATTTATTTACCCAAATCTGTTCTTTTAATAACTTTACAAATTTTATAAACCTACTGCTTATAAAATTCCATTTGTAACTTCACCGTTTATAATTCTATAAATTTCATTCATTTACGAAATTTATTCACAATTCATTCTAACACTTATAAAAACTCGTTTTATAATTCAAATATTTTAATTTATAAATTACCAGTTTATAAATCTTTTATATAAATCAATTTATATTATTATTTTAAAACATCTTTAATCTCCTTTATAACTTCACCATTTTGATTTATCAAAAATCATCAAATTTCATAAATTCTAATTTTAAACTTTTTAATAAAATCATTAACCTATATTTTCAAAAATCAACTTTTAACTATATTTCTCAAAAATCATAATTTTATAACATTAAAATTATACGTTTATTTATTTAATATGAATCAATTCCAAAATATTTTATAAACGTATACTTTCAAAAATCACTTTAAAAACATTTTAAAATTCCAAAATTTGGTCCAATGATGCTACATACCAAATAGTCAATCACGACTACAACGATATCATATATCGATATGATAATCCATCAAATATCAAAATATCTGAAATCAAATAAATACTGTTGAGGAATCCAGTTGGATCCCTCCAACCTGGTTTCCTGCATCCAAAAACATTAGCACAATACCAATTCCCCTCCAGTACGGAATTATCGCGGTATATGGGATTTAAAATATTATCCGCTTAATAGACGGCGCAATAGGGTCTCATCCGCTATACAATGCAGGAAATCAATAACTGCAATATATACATATGCCAATATATATATATTGCTATTATATATAATACCAATTTCACTGTTTATGAAATATTCGCGGTATATGTTCTTAATAAATAACATCCGCTTACTAACGGCGCATAATGTCTATTTTAACAATCAATAGATATCAATCATCATTCAAACATGCATTCAAGAATTTTAAATCTAATTATTTAAAATTAAAATTGAAACTGATTCGATTGAGCGAGAAGTTCTCACCTTGATTTCAATTTCGTTTTAGCGATTTATTTCGAATAAAATTAAACGGACGTTTAATTTTACCCGAAATTTTCACTAACTCCAAACGACTCCAATCCAATTTCGTAGCGTAGTTCTCGTCCATACGATTCCAACGCAACTGGTTTCGCGCGTTTTCGACCTCGTATGAAAAAGATATGATTTTTTTAAAGTTTATACAATTTTATATAAACTAATTACAACAATTTCTTTTTAATTTTAACCTACATCTAATACCAGCCCTTGGATCCACTGCCCAGCAACATCAAGCCGTCCCCTAGCTTCTTCATCTTCACGTTCGTTTCCAGGCTACAACACGCAACTTGAACCCATTGCTTAATATTAGGGTTAAATTATGCTCCTTCTACAAGCAATTTCAACACGATCAGATAGTGTCACCTTGAAGCTCGCCTCGAAGAGCACCACCGCCCCTAGCTTAGTGAAGCTCGGCCACCTGTAGCACCTCATTGAGCGTGCGCAACATCAGGCCGTCGGCCCCTTGTATCTCCCTCCACGTCGCGCTGTTTTCGATTACCTCCGTATAGATTCGAAGCTCTCTTCATGCTCTTCGACTTTCGTGTTGGACACTTCGCGTAATTCCTTGTAGATTGAGAGTGATTGAGGAGAGAAAGATGTTAATTTCTGGCCATTGATGTTTATGAAAGTGGCGGCTGCAGTTTTAACCCTAGGGTTTTAATAATTTTGCAAAAATGAAGAGGGGGGGGGGGTTTATAGAAAATTTTCCAATTTACTATTCACCAGGAATTTCCGAACTCCAAACGAAGCGTGTCGGTTGGCGTTTCTAAGGTTCACCCCACGTTCCGGACACAATGGAACGTGTTTTGGGAGCTTATTCAGTCATCTGTGCGAGTTATGGCAATAAACGTTCGATTTAAAATTAAACCGATTAAACGATTTCCTAGGCGTTTTAGCTTGCGCCGGACAAACGGTAAATCCGATTGATACGAAATTTGAAACCTTACAATAATATCACATTACGGATCCGATGAAACTAGTTTCGTCGAAATCCGAGACTTTATGAAAAATGGCTATTTTAACTCGCCGAATTAATATTAAAAACAATTTCGATGCGTATCGAGCTGCTACGATCAAATGATAACTCCGATTGCTACGAAAATTGAAATCCGATAATAACAAACTATTATGGATCCAATGGAACTAGTTTCATCCAATTCTGAGACTGTTCGAAAAATGGCTAATTTCACTAGTCGATTAAATATTAAAATATTCAATTTTCACAAATAAACTCCTAATTCGATTTTAAAAGTTCTAAAATATCATTCTAACTTCAATATGATAAAATAAAATTTTACAAATCATTTTCAATCATATTTTACCCAATTTTCAATTATTTCCATATTTTCACATATTAAATTATCGATTTAATTATCCAATTAAATTCAATTATTCGAAATAAAATTTATTCGACTTATAAATTTCACTTATTAATATTTAAAATTAATTAAATATTCAAATTTAAATTAATAAAAATTCTGGGTCGTTACATACTTCCCCCCTTAAAAGAATTTCGTCCTCGAAATTAACAAGTAAGAAAAGTTACAGAATCTATTAACTTTCCAAAAATCCATAGTTAAACTTCTTACAAAATCTTTACTAAGTTTTCAAATCATACTTAGTTATCTTTTAAAACCAATCTACTATTGTTTAACTTTCAACTCCAAATCAAAATTAAAGTTTTCAAAACTTTCCGATTTTTCTCAAAAATATTCTAACGCCTTAAATTTTCGGAAAAATTCGCCATAGTCTCCTTTGCGCGGCTCGATCCGAAAAAAAATGACAGTATATATATCGCAAAAATACATCTCATCAAGTAATGAGGCATCCCGTAGGGAAAAAGTGTAAAAGTACGATATTTAATCCGAGATATGTACCTTACATTCTATTAGCGAGCATATACGGCTAATATAGCGCGAAAGCGAGCTCCAAATGTGAAGCAAACGCGATCCGCACCTACTAATCACTCAACAAACAACATGAGAACATGTATATAGACAATAGTATCGATATACAACATATAGCAACATAATAACTATATATGCCAACATAGCAAATGCAGTAAAAGCAATATATTCAACCATCAACCAACTAACAATCATACAACAACCAAAGTATGTTAATTACAACCAAATTCCTTTGCTCATATTCACTCAATTTGGTTTAACACCATCACTTTCAATTGGTTTAATTAAATTGATTTTCGTTCAACTATTCAACTTTCAATAACATTAGATTTTAATGAATTAACACTTACATTCATTATTTCATATCCATTTAATTTACATTCAATTGATTATATATTCAATCCATTCATTCAATTCAATTACAAAAGTTGAATTTCATTTACATAACTCAAGTTCACATCTATCACTTAACTTTATTAATTTACTTTGATACCAAAATCAACTTCATTCAACATCTCTTAAGTTATATTCTATTTTGCAAACATCACTTGGTTTTACTTAACCTAAATTCCCACTTATAAATCAATTCAGATTTCAATTCTAAAGTAAAATTTCCATTTAACTTTAAATTCATTTTTATTACAACTCATATTCATAAATATATCCATATAGTTTCACTTCTTATATATATATATAAGTTTATTTCACAATTGTAAATCACTTTAATTATAATTCAATTCTTATAATTCTTTTGCTTATACAATTATTCTTTTACTTAGATTATTTAAAAAACCAAACAATCAACTTATATACACTTTAATAATTCTGAAAAATTATTCCTTTATATATAAAAATATAATCAAGGTAAAATTATTTCATTTACCCAATTTAAAACAATACTGTGTCGAATTGTTCTATTCAAGTGTTTAGAGACCCCTATCAACAACGTTAATTACTCGTATTAACCAGAATCCATACACCACTCAACAAACCAATCATCACAATATAAAACAATTTTATACTCACTAACAAATACGCTCTCATAGCTATTATTACACTCAAACTCATTCTAGAGCACTACTAACGCCATCTCTAATGAGTTATACCCAACAGAACCATGGTTGTCGCTTAACCATATGCTCTGATACCAAATGTAACGTACGCGATTTTTCGTTGCCGAAAAACCGAAGAGTTAGGGTTTAAGAAAAAGAAAAAGACAGAAGAAGAGAGAAAAAGATAGAAAATAGAGAGAAAAGAAAATAGAACGGAACAGAATAGAAAACAACAGAACAATATCAGAATCTCACAATCGCAGCGGAACAACATATAATAAATAAATGAATAATCTTTAAACAAAGAACTATATCAGTTATTACATTACATCACATTACATTTCGTTACATCAGAGTGTACAACAACAAACAACAAACAGCGGAAAAGAAATACTATATACTAGTAATACGCCAATGCCATCCATCTTGCCTCCAGCAACTCCTAAATTCTAGAATATCCTGATAAACCTTAACTCTTGACTGTCCGTCTGGAAATTGGTGGGCACCCAGAGTTTAGGAAGGAAAACAATAAACTCCGAGTGAGTCATGTGACTGGTGTGAGAACTCAAAACAGTTTATTTATCTTTGAGAACAAAATAGGGGAATATTTTTAAAGTCAATTCGCAATGCTTTTAAAAATGAGACTACCATAAGGCCTCCCGCACACACACACATGCAAACGCAGAATCGGAGGAGATTTCTCCTTATGATAGTCAAAGATGCTTGATATGCATTAAAAGAAACATTTGATATTATTACTGGTGCATAGTGTAGGAAAATTTCATTTCGAAAATAAAGATATAAATCTTAGCCAGCATAGACATTTCGAACTATGCCTACTATAGCTACCATCTAAACAGTGGTGACCACCATAAGTGAATGGCAGGTTCTACAACTAAAACCGTACAGGGTTTCGTATTGGGAATTGGATTTCCAACGAATGGTCAGACAAAGGAACTTCCCATTACCATATGAGAACGCCTCTGGAAGGACGTCCCCGAGAACCAAACCGGATCTTTGCCAACACAAGGCCGGGTTACCCCTAACTGGGTAACTACTGACACGAGTATGCCATCCCCCGGTCCTTTGTGACCTTTAACCGAGCGCTCGTCATCAACATCACACAATCATAAATAAAGTGTTTCAACATGAGTAAGTATCTGGGCTCCATACCATGATACCACCCTTTTCCAGAAGGAAATGCACATACCCTAAAGGTAGCTACCCCTCATAACCTTGCCGCATCTTTCCTGTTTTGACCATTCCGAGGTGTGAGGCTCGATGAAGTCACGTCCACAAAGCCACGCTTTATACAAAGTCATGCTTTGGGTCAACAAATGATCATAGAAATGATCACAAAGATAAACGATCAAATAAATGATCCTATCACAAATAATCAACACAATGATCATTTCATAGCAACACTCAGCATGTCACATTACCAAATTGGGAATATATCGCTAATAACCTTCAACTACATAACCTCTGAGCTCGTACGTCTCAGATAAGGGTGTTAAGCTAAGAGAATAAATTCTCCGCCACCAACAGAAATATATTTGAAAGAAATCAGCTTTATATCTCAATTTGTAATGTCAGACACGCAATCCATACAAGTCTGTTCCGGGCTCGAACAGAACCAAAGGCACTTACAAAGAAGACCTTGCAATCTGGATATCCACAATCCAGATCGGATTCCCCCATCACATATGGAGAACTCTATACCGGAGAAACTCGGTGCAGAGTCAATCGACAGGTCATCCTATCGCTCTCGTAAATACCCGGTCTTCAACACCGATCTTCAATGCTATCCATTACGTCGTATCACTATCCGTAATAGGTAATCCGAATAACGAGCGCAATAATTTAAAAATAAGTGTGGCATTCAAATTCAGCAAATCACAACAAATACCTATTCAAAGGTAAATATTGATAGTCGGTTATTGAACTATCAATGGATATGCACAACATCACCAGATTCCAAATAATTTTCCAAATTATTTATTTCCCAAAAATATCTTTACAAGATATATAATTTCAATACTTCAAAAATAAATCAATATTTATTTTTAAACAAATTCCACTTTCTTTTATAAATTCCATAGTGAATTTATATTTCACAATATCTACTGATATCCGATTTCAATTATTCATTTCAATTTATCTTCAAAAGGATAAATTCTCAAAACGTTTCATTTCACATTGGAAAAACATTTCCATACTTATTTATTAAGTAATTCTCAAATCCATTTATTTTCAACACTTGAAACATATTCAATATACTTAAATCGAAATTAAGTATATATTTCATTCTTTAAGGAAATCATTCTCTTAAACATATTTATTTGGGCCAAAACGAATGTTGCGTAAAACATCGTTACGACAACCCAAAATCACTAGTATAGGGATTCGAAATTAAAATAGATATATAAATCCCAATACTATACAAAACATTTCCTTTCGGAAATCATTTGCTATAACAACAGTGTTATAGTTCACCATTTCCTTCTATTTCTCGAAAACGTCTATTTCAACAATCAATGTTGAAATCTATGGTTTCGAATCTTAACATATTTAAAACATCGTTAGATTGTTTTAATTCTATTTAAAATATCACATCCAAAACATTTTCTTTAACATATTATTCACTATTCAAAAACGTGAATATACTACGTTAACCAATTTCATCACTTCTATACATTTTATCTTAAAGGATTATTCACTGTCTAAAACGTGAATATAACTCCTTTAATACGCTATAGCAATTTACTTATCAAAATAAGTCGTTTTGCGGATTTATAAAAACAATGTTTATAAATTCCATTCCTATTTATTTTATAACAACTTCCTTTTTATAAATCTCCTTTATTAAGCTATTTCAATTTATAACTCAATTATAAACCAAAGGTTCATATTATAAGTTAAATGCTTATAAAATGATTACTTTACAAAATCGTTCTTTTTAAGACTTTCCAAATTATAAATATTATAACTTATAAGATTCATTTATTTACCCAAATCTATTCTTTTAATAACTTTACAAATTTTATAAACCTACTGCTTATAAATTTCCATTTATAACTTCACCTTTATAATTCTATAAATTTCATTCATTTACGAAATTTATTCACAATTCATTCTAACACTTATAAAAACTCGTTTTATAATTCAAATATTTTAATTTATAAATTATCAGTTTATAAATCTTTTATATAAATCAATTTATATTATTATTTTAAAACATCTTTAATCTCCTTTATAACTTCACCATTTTGATTTATAAAATAATCAAATTTCATAAATCCTAATTTCAAACTTTTTAATAAAATCATTAACCTATATTTTCAAAAATCAACTTTTAACTATATTTCTCAAAAATCATAATTTTATAACATTAAAATTATACGTTTATTTATTTAATATGAATCAATTCCAAAATATTTTATAAACGTATACTTTCAAAAATCACTTTAAAAACATTTTAAAATTCCAAAATTTGGTCCAATGATGCTACATACCAAATAGTCAATCACGACTACAACGATATCATATATCGATATGATAATCCATCAAATATCAAAATATCTGAAATCAAATAAATACTGTTGAGGAATCCAGTTGGATCCCTCCAACCTGGTTTCCTACATCCAAAAACATTAGCACAATACCAATTCCCCTCCAGTACGGAAATATCGCGGTATATGGGATTTAAAATATTATCCGCTTAATAGACCGCGCAATAGGGTCTCATCCGCTATACAATGCGGGAAATCAATAACTGCAATATATACATATGCCAATATATATATTTCTATTATATATAATACCAATTTCACTGTTTATGAAATATTCGCGGTATATGTTTTAATAAATAACATCCGCTTACTAACGGCGCATAATGTCTATTTTAACAATCAATAGATATCAATCATCATACAAACATGCATTCAAGAATTTTAAATCTAATTATTTAAAATTAAAATCGAAACTGATTCGATTGAATGAGTAGTTCTCACCTTGATTTCAATTTCGTTTTAGCGATTTATTTCGAATAAAATTAAACGGACGTTTAATTTTACCCAAAATTTTCACTAACTCCAAACGACACCAATCCAATTTCATAGCATAGTGCTCGTCCATACGATTCCAACGCAACTGGTTTCGCGCGTTTTCGACCTCGTATGAAAAAATATGATTTTTTAAAGTTTATACGATTTTATATAAACTAATTACAACAATTTCTTTTTAATTTTAACCTACATCTAATACCAGCCCTTTGATCCACTGCCCAGCAACATCAGGCCGTCCCCTAGCTTCTTCATCTTCACGTTCGTTTCCAGGCTACAACACGCAACTTGAACCCATTGCTTAATATTAGGGTTAAATTATGCTCCTTCTACAAGCAATTTGAACACGATCAGATAGCGTCACCTTGAAGCTCGCCTCGAAGAGCACCACCGCCCCTAGCATAGTGAAGCTCGGCCACGTGTAGCACCTCGTTGAGCGTGCGCAACATCAGGCCGTCGGCCCCTTGTATCTCCCTCCACGTCGCGCCGTTTTCGATCATCTCCGTATAGATTCGACGCTCTCTTCATGCTCTTCGACTTTCGTGTTGAACACTTCGCGTAATTCCTTGTAGATTGAGAGTGATTGAGGAGAGAAAGATGTTAATTTCTGGCCATTGATGTTTATGAAGGTGGCGGCTGCAGTTTTAACCCTAGGGTTTTAATAATTTTGCAAAAATGAAGGGGGGGTTTATAGAAAATTTTCCAATTTACTATTCACCCGGAATTTCCAAACTCCAAACGAAGCGTGTCGGTTGGCGTTTCTAAGGTTTACCCCGCGTTTCGGACACAATGGAACGTGTTTCGGGAGCTAATTCGGTCATCTATGTGAGTAATGGCAATAAACGTTCGATTCAAAATTAAAGCGATTAAACGATTTCCTAGGCGTTTTAGCTTGCACCGGACAAACGGTAAATCCGATTGACACGAAATTTGAAACCTTACAATAATATCACATTATGGATCCGATGAAACTAGTTTTGTCGAAATCGGCGACTTTTTGAAAAATGGCTATTTTAACTTGCCGAATTAATATTAAAAACAATTTCGATGCGTTTCGAGCTGCTACGATCAAATGATAACTCCGATTGCTACGAAAATTGAAATCCGGCAATAATAAACTATTACGGATCCAATGGAAATAGTTTCGTCCAATTCTGAGACTGTTCGAAAAACGGCTAATTTCACTAGTCGATTAAATATTAAAATATTCAATTTTCACAAATAAACTCCTAATTCGATTTTAAAAGTTCTAAAATATCATTCTAACTTCAATTTGATAAAATAAAATTTTACAAATCATTTTCAATCATATTTTACCCAATTTTCAATTATTTCCATATTTTCACATATTAAATTATCGATTTAATTATCCAATTATTCGAAATAAAATTTTTCGACTTATAAATTTCACTTATTAATATTTAAAATTAATTAAATATTCAAATTTAAATTAATAAAAATTCTAGGTCGTTACATGTAAGGACTATTGTCGTTAATAATCTGAGGGTGATCCAATATGAGTTTAATGGAGGTAGTACTTTCAGGTTCGAGATGAAGATTTAGAGTGCAAGGCAATTGTCGTTAACTCTGAGGGTGATTCCAAAACGAGTGTAGCGAGATAGTTCCTTCGGTTTCGTTCGAATCTGGAACGGACTTGTATGGTTTGAATGCTTTCAAAACATCGTCAGGTGGACGATAAGCATTCTAAAATAGATTTGTTCTATAAAGGTAATCGTAGCCTCAAGCCTCATCAACCGGGAATGGCTAAAACATGGGAGGTGCAACAAGGCTAAGTGGGTCATGCCCAAGTAGGATGAGATTTACCTCTGTCTAGAGGTCCCTTTTTATTTCGGCTGTGTGGGCGGTTGATCATGACAACTGTCGGGGTTGTCTTGTTCGGGACTGTCCAGTGAGGGATGGTTCCGGGTTTGTGTTGCAGGGGATTGAGAGTGATCCTCGGTACGGTGATCTAGGCCACGTACTGAGACAGGCGGTACCCCAGTAGCCCTGCCATTGATGGAAACCCATTCTTCCTACGTGCCCTTTACGGTTTTGATTGTATTACCCACTTTTGTGGCTAGTACCTGGAATTTAATATATGTAACAATTTCGACTATTTCTTATTTACTTGAAAACCCTAGACCCTATTATAATATCACTGGATTTTCTGTCAAATGTTTTGGTTAGTGTAAGGTAAAAACTTTTCCATGGTTATTTGTGGGAAGTCTTAAGTGATACCTTCTGTTTTCAAAGGATTTTCAAAGTTAAGCAACTTTAACCCGTTTACTCACACCAGACCCATGTCTGACCCAAGTGTTTATTTTCTGTTTTATTAAACTCTTGGGTACTCATATTATGTATGAGTAGTCGAGAGATTCAGGTTTGGTTTGACAAGTTCTGGAGGAGATATGGTGTAGGTGGCTTCAGCGTGTAGATATATATATATATAGTGTTCTACTGCGTTAGAGTTGTATCTGTATCTTTGTGTTGTACTTGATTTGTAATATCTAGACAGGTGTTATAACTGTCTAGTTTGAGTTGTTGGAGCTGTATAACTCTAATGTGTATGATACTATGTAATATTTTATTTGATTAATATAATTTATTCGTTCTGCTGTGAGATTCTGATGTGGTTTGGTTTTTTCTTTTCTATCTTTTCTCTTTTCTATCCCTTTCTTTCTTCTTAATGATGCGTCTTTCTGTGGTATGGAAGGCGGGTCGTTGCAGGACTTTTAATAATAATAATTTGGGTGCATTATTATCAGCTGGTATTCCAGACTGACTCGGGTGTTATTTCATTATGATACTCCGGTCAGACCGAGTATTATATGTTCAGGACAGGATGCTATGGAGCAGGAGAGGAGCTAGAGTCCGAGACGTATTATCCATACCTGTATATATATCTGCTTCTGTTGTAACGATCCCGGATTTTGAATAATTCTAAATTGATAATTAAATAAATTTTTGAATAAAAAATTATGAAATTAATTGATAAATTAATTTGATTTTTTCCAAAATGCAAAATAAAATATGTGTTTAATTTCAAAACATTATCTTTTAAATAATATGTGTGAATACAAACAAAATATACTTACAAAATAAATAAAGTAAAATGTAAATACAAGACGAGTTATTTAAAAACAATATTAATAATGTAATGTTTTTACAAATGGATTTTTGATTTAAATAGAAATTGTTATTTCAAATTTATATATATGTGTGTGTGTGTGTGTGTGTGTGTGGTTTTGAAAGAAACTATGATTTGTAAAATTCAAAATGAAGTCTTTAAAAAAAAGTGTTTAAAATAAAAATAAAAATAAACCTTGAAAATATTAAGCATAAGTATAAATCAAATAATGGTTATAAACATAAGTATAGAAATAAATACATAAGTAAAATTAGTATTTGATAGTTTGGGTAAAAAAAATGAAAGAGAAATAAAAATAAGCATTTGTGTTAAGAATAGAATTTAATCTATAAGTGAAAATTTATAACAGATAACCAAAACTAAATGTACATGTACATAAAGGAATAAGAAAACAAATCAGGCAAGTAAAATATGGCTGTAAAGTTTAATATGCTAGGCAAAAACAAGTAAACATATCTATGAAGTTTGCAAAACATGACAGTAAAGTGTTTTCATGTACAAGCAAAAACGAATAAAATATATTCAATCCGTACAAACAAATTGGGTAAGCATGTACAAACAAATATATAGATATGAAAGTATATAAATATGTGTACTTAGGCATAAGCAAGACCAGGAAAGGAATAAACAGAGTAAAAGAAGAAACAAAGAAAAGTGGTACAAGTACATTAGCATTTAATGTAACGACCCGCTATTTTGGACCATTCAAATCGACAATAAAACCATACATATCCGACATGAACAATTCAAAATGCCGAATTGTTAATTAAAATTTGGCAAAACTTAAAATATACAGTAAATAAATCATTCACAGATCACAGAGTAATATAATGCAGCAGAATAGATAAAGAATAGTAGTTCATGAAGCTACTATATACATCAGAGTTAGAAAAATACAACCGAATAGTTCAAATGTAGTGAAGTCTTTAATGCAACAGATGATTTCTCTGAACCAATCAACTGGAAAGGCTGGAATCTGAATCGATAGATGGATTTCCAAATGAAGGTCCAAACTCCAAAGGTGAGTCTCAAATGCTGTATCACTTAGTCTGACCCAAGCGTAAAGCAAAACATAAAACACTCGATTCAGGATTAACATTCTTATATCAATAAATCCAACTCAAGTGAAATATCAACTGAAATACAAATAACTTAATGGATGTTTGGGATAACCATCCTCTAAGGGTCCATGGAACTTTCTACAAGGTAGAAATATACACTATAACACCGTGGTCATTTCAGCTTAATTTATACTTCAAAACCAAATCTCATTTTCACTTCAAATATTCTATATTTCCCAATAGTATTTATATATATTAAATAATTTATACAGTAAAGTATTTTCAATTTCCTCAACTTAACAAATCGTTCCAACATCAACCCGACCTTCCCATTCAAATTAAATTCAATCTCAATTTATCAATTTAAATTCAACTCAATTTCTAAAATAACTACTTAAATTTTATCGATCTCAAATTCGGATTTATAATCGCAAATACCCCTTTATATTTCCATATATTTCAAAACTTTAAGTATTCAACGTTTCATCTAAATTTTCATTCAATTTAGTTTTCTAAATAATAAATTCAAATTTAGTTCAACCTAAATTTTTATTTTAATTCAATTTAGTTGCTAAATAACAAATTCAACTACGTTGATTTCAAATACAGATCCGAATCTCAACATAAACCATTTAAATTCCTATATAGTTCAATGCTTTAATATTTAAATGTTCTATATAACTGTTTCATATAGATCTCAATTTAACCTCATTATTATTTAGTCTTGAAATACTCCCTTATTAGATTCAATATCACTTAAGTAACCTTAAATTACATTTTACTCAATATTTTCTTTAATTTATTTAAACGTGAAATATTCATTAAACCACTTAAATCAAAAATCCATTTATAAAATCATACCCTTTAAATTTCCCATTCAAAAAGTTCAAATCGATTTAATTAAATAAATCCTTATTTAAATACCATTTTTATAAACCCAAATTTATCTCCCAATCTTAATTATTCAATTTATTACAAGAGAATCTATTTGAAATATAGATTTACATAAATACTTAACCATATTATATGTATTAAATCAATCTAATTTAAATCAAATATTACTACTAAATCTATATATACAATTTTCATTTATATAATACCTTAAGAATCAAATTTATTAAACCATATATTTCTTTCCAAAATTATAGAAATTATTTTCAAAATATTTATATGGACCAACGGTATCTGTATATATTTCCTATCATATAGTCAAGTGCTACGGATATTTATCATTTCAATCCGTATACTAAATATATACGGGTGGATATCATTTCAACCCGTAACCAAATTCAATTAAATGAAAATCGCTTAGGTTTATCATTTCAACCCATAACGATTTTCTCATATTCTAAAGTCTGTTCGGGTATGTATCATTTCAACCCATAGTGATTTCTGAACTACAGGGAACTTGCAGAGTGATAACAAAAAATACAATAAAATAACAGGCACATATCATCAATAAGCATATAATATAAACAACAGGATATGGTTTCATATCCCGCAGGTGAACAGTTACAGATAATAACATATATAACAAATTTAAATAACTACAGCAGCATATTTCAATTGTCGTTTCAATTGAAATCAAATTTAATGAATAAAAAAATGTTAATCGTGAGTGATTGCTCACCTTTCGAGGCTAGAGAATATTGAAGGAGACATGGATACGCACACTGATACAGACACTGAAATTAAATTTTAAATCCAAGCAAAGCAAAATCGGCACGAATTCAACGATCAAAGCTGATTGGCTCGAATTGATGAAATGGATCAGATCAGAACTGGAACGATGAAGATAAATGGTATAAGCGAACTTTTATAACCACCTATAACTATATATACACATATGAAATTTATATTCTAAGTTCAAACATCACAAATTTAATTTACATGCTTTTCAAACATATAAATAAATAAATAAATCAAGCTTACATTTTTTCTTTTTTAAAATCAACATACACTTGAAAATATATATATATATATATACTAACACCTTTATACTAAACTTATATAACTAGTATATATATATATATATATATATATATATATATATATATATATATATTCTCAAACAGATAAAATAAATGTTTAAATATGAATACCTAAAAGAAAACTTTTTTTTATATATATAACTATTTCTATATATATTAAATGTTATATATATAATTTAAATCCATCCATATTTTAACCTTCAATAACATATTATATTCAACCTATATAAATTTCCAAATTATATATGTGTATTAAAATAATTTATAAAGTAGAGTATTTATAGAATCATCTTAAATCCAAAATAGTATAAATATAATACTGTAACAAAATATATACAATCATCAACTAAATAAGTCAGTACCATAGAGAAACCCATATGGTAACAAACCACATAATATACATATATTAAAGTATTTTATATAGTTTGTAACAAAACAAATATATGACTTACATAAGCGAATAACCATATTATAGGAAACCTGATATCTACAAATAGAAGCTGACCCATATTTAAATATAAAACACAATATATATATATATATATATATATATATATTCTTATTAAAAATGAAAGATATCTATTTTATAGTATGTTCCCTTCAAAATGTCGCATACATAATTCAAAATATTAACATGACTTATAAGATGCGAGGAAGATCAAATAGAAACTATATATAAATATACACTGTCATGTTATGAAAATAAACTTTTGAAAAAAATAGTATTCAATACTTATATAAATAGTATGTATATCACAACTAACAAAACAAAAACAAAAAACAAAAAAAACATGTAATTACGAATATAAATCAAAACATATATGTGCTTACACGCCTATACCTCACTATTCAAACAGAAGCAACCGGAAGGCGAGGTGATGGGTTTCATTTGATGAGGAGGTTTGGAAGAAAGGTGAAGTCGTGGATGCAAATAATGGTGACAGCCGCATGCTTCAGTTTGCTCTTTTTTCCAAAGAAAAGTAGGGAGTTGAACAAACAGATCTAGAGAAAAGAGAAGCGAAGCGAAAATAAACAGGGATGAACCGCATGTTTTCAGGCAAGTATAACGGAAGAAAATGAATAGGCAACCAAATTTTAAGTGAATAAATAAATAAAAGCGATTGTAACGGTCAACCCTTGATTTGGTGAAAATAATTGTAGCAATTAATAAAAGAAAGAAATAGCAACGGTCAAGTTGCTTGATTCAGCTGACCCATAAAAGCAAATTATTTAAAATTTAAACGGTAGGAAATGTAAAAAAACGTACCACCATAAAATGAAATTGATAACGTCTGTGCATTGATTCTGCAATATTTATTAAAGCAATTGATTGATGCGCGTTTAAATTTGAACGGAAGGAAGGAGAAAAGTCAAAATTAAAGGTAAGCTTTAAATTTTTAATAAATACAAAACGTTTCTAAGTTTATACGTTTATAACTTTCCAGTTGTAGTGTATATATATAATGAATGGTCATAAAGAAAGAAGTGGAAACAGGGAGCGTAGGAAAGTAAAGGTTGGAAAAAAATCTCTTTAGAAATGAATATTTGCGTGAGTTATATAGGTTTGATCAGAGAGGTCGCATGATTTAAGGAGAAGAAAGAATGGCAATAAATCAACTTGCTTTGAAATGGAAAGGAAATTAAACTAGCGTTGATTATTAATGAGCAGTGATAGGCAAGAAATAAGATATTGATTTAAATTTTTTTTTTAAAGATTTATAACTTCAAAAAAAATGTTAAGTTTTAACCGAAATAAGAATTTTAGAATTTTCACACTAATAAAAATCTTGGGTGATTATTTATAATTAAATTTAGACAATCAAATTTTCGAAAAATAAAACCCCAGATTTATAAATAAAGAATAAAATATTGCTAAAATTTGGGCTGTTACACTCTCCCCCACTCAAAACTTTTCGTCCCCGAAAAGGACGGTGGTAGGAGAATTAAAACAACCAGAAAGAAAATAGATTGAAAGACAAGATAAACAATAAATTTTAAAATTATATAAATTTCACTCAAAATATTCATTTGAAAACTTCACTTGGAAATCTTAAGATACTTTCAACATTATAGATACATCAATAATCATTTTATTTAAACACGTTTTATTAAATTAATAACTTCAAAATATTTATAACACTAAAATTTTCTATTAAACAATGTAGTATACAAATAAGCTGTTAACTCCGTTTTGAAAACGACCTAAGAGTTAAGCCGACCTAACGAGCTAAGAGATAAGCCGACCTAACGACCTAAGAGATAAGCCGACCTAACGACCTAGGAGATAAGCCGACCTAACGACCTAAAAGGCGGAACGACCTAAGAGGTGGAATGACCTAAGAGGTGGAACGATGGAACGACCTGATCACTTAAAGGGCCTTGCGACCTGAAGAGTTCAGCGACCTAAAGGAGTCCACGACCTAGTGACTTAGCCGCGTGTTCGACCCAACTACTTAACGACCTAGCGAGCTATACAAAGCCGAGCTAAGCTGTAACTCGGGTAAACGACCTACGACCTATGCTAAGTCGCGTTTGACCCATTAACCCGCTAAGAGAGGCCGAGTACAACCAGAATAGGCTGTAGCTCGTATGCCTTAGGTCGTGACTTCCAACCTACGACCTACCATAGGTCGCAACTTCCGACTTACGACCTAAGTGAACCCATGGCTTAACGACCTAATGAGTTAAGCGACATAACAAGTTAACGACTTAGCCTAGGTCGCTGCATTGAATGTCTCAGCGTTGTAAGGTTGCCAATTACTCCCCTAGGTCGTTCACGACCTACTACTTCATTCGGAAAAGATCAAGTGTATTCTAGTTAAGCCATAAAGCTTAGGTCGCTACCACTAGGTCGCCCCACGGCCTACGACCTATCTTAGGTCGCCAACGACCTATAACCAACGACCTAACTCCGAACTCTCCTATAAATACGACACTAGTTCCAAATTGAAGAGGATTTTGGATCATTCTCCGTAGCATGAACACTCTGCCATTTTCTCAAACAACACTTTGAGCACCTCAAGCACCAAGGACCCTACGACAAACTTCAAGAGAGAATCTACATCATTCAATATGATCTCAAAAGATTATTCTATATGGAAGTTTGAGCTACTAGTCTAAAGTGTGTTGTGATTGAAGAAAGTTGTATAAGTTTTACTTAAGTCAGTAATAAAGAGAGTTAAAGTGGATGTAGGCTTGACTATAAGCCGAACCACTATAAAAACTGTGTCTTTTGCTGCTTTTCTGTAATTTCCTGCTTATCTCTAATTCCCGTATTGACGGGTGGTGCTTTCACATCTACTCTACATACACCGAGTTTTTAGCGTCTGATTTTTACGTTAACATTTTTAGTGCTTTCACTGAGAACCCAACTCAGGATACCTTCATCGTTGCGTCACAAAAGTTTGTCGAAAAAGTCTCTTTCAAAACCAGAAGTCTGTCGGAAATAATGGCTCCTGGAAGAAAGCGTGGATATACAAGAACTAGTAATTTCCATGAAAATACTGCCAATTCCCCTTCATCAAGTCAAGCAGCACCAAGTGCCGGAATTACACGAGCAGAGTTAGACGCTGCAGTATCTGGATTATACCAACAGATGGAAACTCAGAATGCTTTAATGCTTGAGAGGATAAATGCATTGCTTGGAGCAAACCGTCAACCGGTGAATAACGAAGAAAACCTTACAGATGATGTTCATGATCATGAAGAGAGGAATATTCCTCAAAGAGCAGCCAGCTCCGTCAAAGAAACACATCCTCAAGCTGGAAGATCGAGACCACAACCAACTCTCCGCGAACGTTTGTCCCGACAAACTTTCGAGAAAATGGCCGAAGTTTGTCCTCCAGATCCTTTAAATGATGAGGAATATCTTTCGGGCATGGTGCGACAAATCATGAAAGAAAGTATGAAGAGAGATGAAGATGAGAAGGAATGGGGATTTGCTCCGAGCAAAACTCTGTTCACTGAGAAGATTCTAAAGGCAGAATTCCCAAGGAAGTTTGTTCCTCCGACCATCCCGGCTTATAAGGGAACAAGTGACCCCAATCAATTAGTGTATAAGTATGATTGGCACATGACTGGTGCTAGAGTGTCTGATGAGATCAAATGCCAGTACTTTCGGTATACTTGGAAGGAGTGGCTCTGCTCTGGTTCATAAAACTTCTGGTCCGATCCATAGATCAGTTCGCCGATTTGACTCGGAAGTTTAAAGAGCAATTCAGGTTGTATGCTTCAAAAGCAAAGGATATTATGTCGCTATCAAGCCTAGAACAGAACCCTGGGGAATCTATCAGGTCTCTCTTGAACCGCTTCAACATAGCTTTGGCTGAAGTGGACAATGCGGAGCCACGGATGGTCTTGACATACCTGATGAGGGCAATCGATAAATCAAGCGAATTTGGGAAGTGGCTGAAGATGAAAGAACCGAATTCACTTGAGAAATTCTATAAGAAAGCTGATGAATTCATGCGCTTGGAAAGCCTTCGGGCACCAGTTAAGGTGGCATTGACAGAGGCTAAGGATAACACTACTACTCCTGTCAAAAGAGAATCCGGAAGTTAGAAAAGGGAGAACAACGGTGGGAAGAAACAGAAAGATATGAAGAAACCTCGCTTCTTAAAATCTTCAAATTTCACTCCTTTAACTGACACCCCGGAGAATATCTTCTTTGCTACCAAAGATGCGGTAGAATATCCTAAACCGCCCGAGATGAGAGTTAGCAAAAAGGCTGCTCAAAGGGGGAGATTCTGTCGGTTTCATAATCAACTCGGTCATGATACCAACGAATGTCGCCATCTAAAAACTTTAATTGAAGAACTGTTGAGAGAGAACAAGTTGCAGCAATACATTAAAAGAAGTAGAAATGACCCAACTTCGTCTACTAAGGGTCAGCAACTTCCTGCTAATCCATCTGGCTCGGGTGAGAGGAAAATTGTTTGTGAATCAGAAAGGCCAATTATTAATGTGATTACAGGAGGGCCTCACCCAGCAGGCAAAAGCTGGGTGAGAAGGAAAGATATGCCCGTGCCTTGAAACATGCATCAACAGAAGAAAGTGTTTTTGTGCTAGAAGACACTGCACCTTTAAAGCAGCAGAAAACTTTTAATGATGATATTGTTTTCAGAGCCAGGGACTCCATGCGCACTGAAGCTCCGACCATGGATCCCTTGGTCATCTCTGCAGGCATTGGGCCGGCTATTGTGAGAAGAGTGCTTGTAGATTGCGGTGCTTCTTGCAACATTCTGTTTAAAAAGACATTCGACCAAATGAAAATTCCAATGGCTGATGTTCAAGCCTCATCTCAAAAGATTGTTGGGTTCACTGGGAACAGAAACAGCCCATTGGAACTATCGACTTGTTCGTCAAGCTTGGAGAGGGACAGAAAAAGGTAGTTCGAAAACAGAATTTTGTTATTGTTGATGAATTTTCTACCTACAACGCCTTCCTGGGCCGACCAACCCATTTGGCTTTTAAGGCAATTCTCGCCCCGTGGTGCCTTACTATGAAATTTCCCACAGATAATGGTGTTGGAGTTATTAAAGGGGATCAGAATGCTGGGCGAGAATGTTATCTGATAGAGTTGCAAGAAGTAAGGAAGAGAGAGATGGGAAAAGATGCGGCAGCCCCAGTCCGCATTAAAGAACCAACCTTGTAGCAATTACAGGGTGGACCCTGCACTGGCGAGCATAGCGAGGTACGAAGAGAAATGGATCCCAGAAAAGCTAATGCGGGGGAAAATTGGGTGGTGCCAGTTGAAGTAACGGTGCCAGTACCTGTTGACCCGAGAGATCCGAACAAAGTGGTGAATGTGGGTTCACAGCTTAGTGTGACAGTTCAAAATTCCTTAATATCATTCTTGAAGGCAAATCTGGACGTATTCGCTTGGACTCATGCTGATATGTGCGGAATATCCCCGGAAATTGTAGTATATACTCTGAATATTGATCCAAAGTTTACACTAGTAAAACAAAAAAAGAACCCAGGGTCCTGAAAGGTCAGCAGCATTGAAGGAAGAGGTAGACCGGCTTATGGAGAATGGTTTCATCAGGGAGTCTACTTATCTGAATTGGGTTTCAAATCCAGTACTGGTTAAGAAAGCTAATGGGAAATGGAGAGTTTGCATTGACTTCACGGATTCAAACAAAGCCTGCCCGAAAGATTGCTTCCCGTTACCCAGAATAGATCAGTTGGTAGATGGAACAGTGGGACACGAATTGTTATCTTTCATGGATGCTTACAGCGGATACAACCAGATTATGATGCATGAGCCAGATCAGGAGGAAACAAGCTTCATCACCGATGTTGGTCTCTACTGCTATAAAGTCATGCCCTACGGACTTAAGAATGCAGGGGCAACTTACCAAAGACTCGTCAATGCTATGTTTAAACCGCAAATTGGCAAAACTATGGAAGTTTATGTTGACGATATGTTAGTGAAATCAAAGAAAGCGGTAGACCATATGGATCACTTGGCGGAGATGTTTGCAATCCTCCGGAAGTACGGAATGATGCTTAATCCTTTGAAATGTTCGTTTGAGGTGGAGTCCGGAAAGTTCTTGGGTTTCATTGTGAGTGCTAGGGGCATTGAAGCTAATCCTGCTCAAATTGCTGCCTTAAGAGAAGTCAAAGCCCCTAGGACAAAGAAGGAACCGCAGAGTCTCAATGGGAAAGTCGCTGCTCTGAGTCGATTCATTTCCAAAGCTACTGATAAATGCATTCCGTTCTTTGATGCACTAAAGAAAGGAAGGAAGAATTTTGATTGGACTCCTGAACGCCAGAAAGCTTTCGATGAGTTGATCCGTCATATGGAAACGCCTCCAATACTTTCTAAGCCAGACAATGGTGAAGATCTTTTTGTATATTTGGCAATCTCGTCTCATGCTCTCAGTGCAGCCCTGGTACGGGAAGACGCAAAAATTCAGCGCCCGGTCTATTATATCAGCAAAAGATTCACTGGGGTAGAGATGAATTATTCGAAGTTGGAAAAGCTTGCCTATTGTCTACTGATTGCATCAAGAAAATTGAGGCCGTATTTTCAAGCTCATCCAATCAAAGTCCTCACTGATCAGCCTTTGAAGCAAGTCCTCTTTCGCCCTGAGACTTCGGGTCGCCTTTTGAAGTGGAATATTGAACTCAGCGAATACGACATCAGTTATCATCCCCGGAGAGCAATCCATGGACAAGCTTTGGCAGATTTCATCGCTGAATGTACAGACAAAGGTGATAGTGAGGGAGTAGTGACTGATAATCCCGCACTTCAATGGAAAATGTATGTTGATGGCGTAAGAAACGATTACTGTTCCGGAGCTGGGGTTGTGCTTGAAGCCCCTGAAGGGCGGTCATTGTGCTATGCTTTAAGATTGGAATTCCCTTCGATAAACAATGAAGCAGAGTATGAAGCTCTTATTGCCGGTTTGAGAATTGATAAAGAATTGAATGTCAAAATGTTGCGGATCTTCAGTGATTCACAGCTTATTGTATGTCAAGTCAAGAAAGAGTTTCAAACTAAAGGAGGAAATATGCCCGCTTACTTGTCAAGAGCCTGAGAGCTTCTCGATGACCTTGACCATTATACGATGAATCATATACCCTGGGAAGAAAACATGAAGGCGGATTCTCTCGCAAAGTATGCAAGCACTGGTGAAGCTCAATTGTTGGGATTAGTTCCCATGGAAGTCCTGTCAGCTCCAAGCATCGATGAGATGGATATTGACTGGATCATGACTATATCACAGGAGCCAGAATCATGGATGACTCCGATATTAGAATATTTGCTCAACGGTTCTCTACCAGAAAACTCAAAAGAACGACAGAAGTTGTTATGAAAAGCCTCCAGATACATAATTCAAGATGGCCGATTGTATAAGCGGGGATTCTCAATGCCATTACTCCGATGTGTGACCAAGGAAGAAGCTGAGACAATTCTAACTGAAGTACACGGAGGAGAGTGTGGAGATCATTCAGGTGGTCAAACCCTAGCAAAGAAAATTCTCCGTTATGGGTATTTTTGGCCAGATATTAATCGTGATGCTGCAAGTTACGCCCGAAAATGTGACCGATGCCAGAGATTTGCAAAATTCCCAAGAGCACCTTCCACTGAGATAACACAGATGGTCAGTCCGTGGCCATTTGCTATTTGGGGAATTGATCTCATCGGGCCTTTGCCAACTGCCAAATCCGGAATCAGATATGCTATTGTTGCTGTTGATTATTTTACTAAATGGGCTGAATCTAAACCATTAGCTACTATTACCTATAATAAGATGATAAACTTTGTAACTAAGAATATCATTTGCAGATATGGTGTGCCTCAGAAGATAATCACATACAATGGAACCCAATTCGAAAGTGAAGAGTTCCAAGATTTTTGCAAGAGATTCAAGATCCAGAAAAGCTTCTCAGCATTGGCTCATCCGCAGGAAAACGGGTAAGTGGAAGCAGTAAACAAAATTATCAAATTTACCATCAAAAAACAGCTGGAAAAAGCGAAAGGTGGTTGGGTTGATAAGCTTCCACTAGCACTATGGGCATATAGAACTACACATAAAAATGCGACGGGGCACACTCCATTTTCATTGGCATATGGATCAGAGGCAATGATTCCGCCTTCACATAGAAGAATTCATTTCAACCAAACAAAAGATGAACAGTTGCAACTTGAAGCACTTGACTTCCTTGATGAAAGAAGGGAAGAGGCTCAGCTCAGAATTGCAGCCCATCAGCAAATAATTGCCAGGCGCCTCAATTCCAATATTCACCAACGTAGCTTTGAGATTGGAGATCTAGTCTTGAAGAGGGTCATGACAGCAACGGGAGTGTTTGCGCCAAACTGGGAAGGGCCGTATGTCATAGGCAATAAACTTCTTGATGGCACTTTCAAACTAATAACTGTCGAAGGAGATCCAATTCCAAGAGCTTGGAATAGCAATCTTTTGCGCCCATATTTTACTTAAAGGCTTTAATGAAATATTGTAAAAGAATGATGAACGTATGATTCTTGTATTTAAAGCCATTGTAAAGCCAGTGCAAGTGAATAAAATATAAAGTGGATGTAGGGCCCCAGTTCTTGGCCGAACCACTATAAATCTTGTTTTCTTTACTATTATAAATTACTTGTTTTATTTCGATATATAGAATACGTCAATTGTATTGCTAAAATGTTGATTTAATACTGCAGGCCATTAAAACAAAGCTTACCCATCATAAGACCAAGCAATCCCCGACATCACTCAACAAGTGAATATCTAACCACAAGAATTTCAGATTCGAATCCCATATAAGAAGTGCTTCAAGAAAACAGTTAGTGGTTCCACCAGAAGTAGACTCTTCTTAACTAATTGTGATCGTTTGTGCAAACAAATATTCGATTGATTAGCTTGTGTCTACCCCTGCGAACTCATTTAACAATGAAGTACACTTCTTTGGATAGAATAAGCTACTTGCAAAAGAAAGGAATGTGCACTTGGAAATGATAACGGGAAACCGTTGATATGAGAAAATGGCGAAAAGACATGGGCGAGCAGGCATCAAATAGCCAAAGACCTCCTCGGAGGCACAAGCCCTCTTCGGAGGTACAACTCTTCGGAGGATAAAGACCTCTAATGGGCCTCGCCAGAAAAAGAGAGCTCTTTCTCGATAGAAAGTTGTGGACTGATCGGTGGCACAGGACACTCATTAATTTGTGTCCGCCCCGTGAATCCATCCAACCGAGAGAAGGAGACTCCAAACTTCCAGGAAAAAGCCCTACTCAGAGGCACGCATTCCACCGAGATATGAAATAAAACTTCACAGGTGCTGGAATGTGAAAAGCCCTCTTCAGAGGCACAACTCTTCGGAGGATAAAGACCTCAAATGGGCCTCGCTAGAAAAAGAGAGCTCTTTCTCGATAGAAAGTTGTGGACTGATTGGTGGCACGGGACACTCATTAGGTTGTGTCCGCCCCGTGAATCCATCCAACCGAGAGAAGGAAAATCCAAACTTCCAGGCAAAAGCCCTACTCAGAGGCACACATTTCACCGTGATATGAAATAAAACTTCACACGAGTCGAAATGTGAAAAGCCCTCTTCGGAGGCCCGCTTCCCAGCGGACAGGGAAAAGATAAAAGCCTCTCCCCAGAGGAAGAAACAAAAAAAACCCTCTCCCCGGAGGCACAACCAAAAAGCCCTCTTTCCAGAGGCATAATCAAACAAAAAGCCCTCTTCCCAGGGGCACAATCAAACAAAAATCCCTCTTCCCAGAGGCACAATCAATCAAAAGCCCTCTTCGGAGGCACAAGCAGGTTGGAGCCCTTTTTCAAAAGCCCACTTTACCACGAAGGAAAATTCACTTGCCAAAATAAAAGTGACTTTCTCCGAAAATGAAGTGTAAAAACTTCGCAACAAAAAAAGAAGAGAAAACTTCTCCAATACGAGGCGCATTTTACTAAATCAGAAAAATATTTCCTTAAAACGGAAATATTATCTTATAAATTACAGATGCAAACCTCCTTCAAATGGAAAAGTTGTTCTCTAAAGAAAGAACACAAGTCTTCTCGAAACAAAAGAGTTGTTCTTCAAAATTCTACCAATGTGAAAGAGATTGCAATAAACCATGGTATGGGGGCAATATAATATAGTCACAAAAATAAAAAATAACGCTCAAGCGACATACCATAGGTTTACTACAACATCACACAGAGAAAATAAAGAAAGTTGTATATATAAAAAAAAGAATAAGTGCATTCTCAAATACAGACAGGAGTTTGTACAATTAAAAGAACCATTTTATTCCATAATATAAAAAAATTCATATACATACGCAATTTTCGAAACAAAAGAAGACGGGGACGGGTACCCGCACAATCGCCGGTCAACATAAGTCTTTGAATGATACAAGCAAAAAAGTGAAAAGCAAGACAAGAAGCATAAGTCCCAAGCCCATCATTTCTTCTACCTGCCACCTTTCGAGCCTACGCCTGGTCGGATGATCAATTTTTGGGGCCGGCTTGTGAGAGTAGGGGAAGAAAGAGGAAGAGGTGCAATTGGGTGTTCTTCTGTTTTCTCCTCGCTAGCAGAAGCTTCTTTCTTCTTCTTTGAGACTCCGCGTTTCCCCCTCTTCTTAGAAGAAGACTCACTACCTGGAGTGAATAGGGTGGATAATGTTATGTCATCAGAAGCACTCTGCTCCGGAGTTCTCTCCCCTTCTTCAGGTTCATCAACCTTTAGTTCTTGAGAAGCGACAGGATCGTCCAAGTCACGGAGAGCTTCTATCTGCACTTCTTGCGACCCCGGTTAAGAGATAGAAGGGGGAGTAATCTGAAGAGGCGGAGAGGAAACCGCAGGAGGAGGGGAAGTCCGAACAATACATGGTGCTTTCTCTGCAGGAGAAGAAAAGTTAAAGTCAGTGTTCCTCATAACAAGAGGGGATAATGGCTCATCGACACTTAAGAAATAAGCAAGAAGCTCATCGAACTCAGTCGAAGCGAACAAGCAGTCCACTTGAGCGAGATCAACGTTGAGGTTACCTGGTGGAGTAGACTTCACTATGTCAATTTCGAAGTCCTGCGCTTCAGCGCTTTCTTGAGCCTCATCTCTAGTGTAGGCGGTGATGCTTTCGATAGCGGCTTTAGCAAGAGGAGGATAATGGGAACTGGAGCCGACAATATCAATATCGGCCGAAACTAAAGGTAGAATTGGGTCGGTTGAGATTGTCTTTCCTAAATGTTCTCCTTCTGTCGTTTCAGCTCTTTCTTTGGCAAGTTGCTCCTTTCCCCTTTCAAGAGCGACACATGCATCATCATCTGGATAGTGCCCCATTAAATCTACTTCGGCATAACCGGCTCCTCCAAACATATCAAGTATGGCCTCCCACACTTTGGCCAAAGTAATTTCATATGCTGGCCCCAAAAACTTAAGACTACCACGCCCCAGAATGCTATGGATGTAAAACTCGAATAGAGTGGAGCTGACTTCAGCTCTAGTTGCCATGTGAGACTCTTCAGCTGCAATTTTGCCGGCGACAGCTTCATCATGCTCTCTTTCAGCTTTAGAGAGTTGAAGTTTTAGCATTTCGATCTCCACGTCCTCGGATCTAGTCTTCTTTCGCAGCTCCGCGATGTCAGCAATATGGCCCTCATTAATTCTTTTTTGCTCATCAAGCCTATCTTCGACGTCTCTTTGAGCAGTGTGAGCATCTCGCACTTGTTGTTCAAGTACTTGCTCCCTTTGCGAATAGGAAGTGGAGGAAGTGACAAGCTCTTCTTTAAGTTTTTCAACTTCCGCTTCGAGCTTTTCATTATAAGTACCGAGTCTTCTCATTTCCGCGCCATGTTGCTCAAGAATCTTCTGCCACTCAGATTTGTCGTTTTCCATTGTTAACATGGCTTCAAGATTTGCACGATTTACCCTCTGGAGATCATCGAACAGCTTCTGCCAGCTAGACATTCTCCCAATATCTAGTTTCACAGCATCAAGATTGCGCAGCATAGCCTGCTTGTCAATCGGGACCAAATCAAGACCAAAGCGTACTCCCTTCAAGCACCAATGCGGAAATCGACTTTGAAGTGTGGTCGGGACTTGTCCGACCTGATATGAGGGTCTGCCAATAATTGTTTGAATATCAGTACAAGCAAGGGCAGGAGATTGAGAAGGTGCAGAAGCAGCGGGCTTTTCAGGAAGTTCAGACGCCGGCTTTTCTCCATGTTTGACCCTTTTACTTGCATCTTCAGGGATGTGGCTTTTCCCTTTATCATCACGGGATTTCCGTTTATGTGAATCATCTTCCCTCTAGGAAGAGTCATGTCGCTCATATCGTCTTTCGTGGCGTTCTTCATAGGCGCGCCTTTCACGAGCCTTCCTCACAGCTCTTTCTTCGTCAGTTTCCCAAGTGGCAGGAAGATACCTCCTGGGCTCATAAGCACCGCGCTTCCCACAGCGCTGAAGATCGTTGTAGTAGGAACCACTTCTTCCCATTGGAAAATCTGAAAATAAAGAAAAGATAAACTCAGAAATCTAGAAAGCAAAAGAGTTGAATGCATATAAATGCTGAAAGATCCTAAGTGTGTGTAACGTGTAAACTACGTGCGTCGAATCACGAACCACTCCTGGGTTGAGAGGTGACGATGGATTTAACAGCTAGTGTCAATTCTTGAGCTAATGAAGTCTGTTGTAGAACGGACGTCACTTCGACTACTGAAGAAGTAACCTTAGCAATGATAGTATCATCTTTAAAAAGCTCCTGCGAAGTAATCATCAGGTCACTCAACCCCTCAAAAGTATCATCACCGCTGTGCCTAGTGGGACTTGTTCTCTCAGCCACTTCGTCACCAGATTGCCCGGATTGTTGTGGAAGCTCTTCTTCTTCGACGACTGGGGAAAGTACATGCTTGACGGATGATCCCGCAACATCAGTTGAAGTAGAACACTTTACCAATGAAGCCTCAACAGTGCGTTCTTTCGGCATAAGTTCTCCAGCGGAAACTGGGGCATCCGGCGCCTCTACTGGAGAGTCGGGTACTTCATGAGGTTGGGTAGAACGAGAAGGGTGCAAAAGCCCGTACTGGTGCAGGAGTTCATCTTTCAGCAAAAACTTAATGCTTCTTTCTTCGACCGGCATGGTCCTTAATCTATCAAAAGTCGCTTTGTGACTGGGATTTCTAGAGTGAGGAGGAATTGCTGTAAAAGGAAAGAATGAAGTTAGCACTTAATAATTCGAATCTTGAAAAGCTGAAACGGAAAAACGGGGATGAGCAATCTTACTTCCTTTTCTCCAGATGGCATAACACCCTAGAGGACACCGGACAAAGAAGAATTGATTCCGAAAGCCGTGAGCACTTTCGGAAAGATCAGTAATAAGTTTACAATTTCTGGCACTTCTCACGAGTATAAAGGAGGGGTGGTCTTTACTCCTTGCAAATGAGCATAAGTAGCAAATTTCTTTGAAGCTCAAAAGACGGTTAAATGTCCTCCTGAATAAAACACACAATCCCATCAGGATGGCATAGCAATTGGGATGTAGTTGAAAGGGAGAGATAGTTAGCCGGAAAAGGAGTTGATGAAGGAATTCATTGAAAGGAGGAATGACACCACAAAGGCATATCTAACGGTTGACGGCGACGAAACCAAGAGGTGGCTTGTCGGCAGTATCATTTGGGCTAGGAAACCTAGCATCCTCTTCGGAAATCCCAAATTGAATACATAGTTGATTGAATATCCGCTGACACAAGGTAGTTGAAGTTCTCTCCGGAGGATCGACCAATGGGTCAGCTATCGGGAAGAATCCTTCGGATTGCTCAATTATCTCTTCTTGAGAAGACATTCTACACAAGGAACTGGATATTGGAATGTGAAGGTGCACGTTTCCTAAATGTGTGAAGTGTTGTGTAAAACTAACAAAGTGACAAGTAAATATAACTGAAATTAAACTAATAAACATGTTTCAGTTGTAAAATTTCAAGACTTGTCGCTTTAAGTCAAAATACAAGTGCAGTATTGGTGCAAAAAAATCGGCTTTAGTTGATTAACATTGCTTTAATACTTCACTTGAATTTATTGATTCACAGCATTTCATATAGTTTCTTTAAGTTGATCATCTTTTATCGTCTAATCTGTCATTTGATGTGGGCTGTCAATGGCAGTATATTCGTCCCATTTTTCTACAAGTGTTGTGTTTAACAGGTTGTTAGCATTGAAGTTAATGAAGTCTATAAAGAAGCACAATTTATCCAAACATCTCGTTCTAGCAGTTCAAAGTTGAAATACAATCAGGTTCTGTTGAATTTTGCAAATGTACAAGTTCTGTTCATCTCATAAGTCGCTCAAACTACCTAGCGTAGGTCGGGCCTCCCTTAAGTCATCCTGTTTGGAATACATATGCTATTCTGGCAAGGTTAAGTCACATTGTTCAAGGCAATATGAATCTAACCTAGTCCTAGGACGTTCAAGTCTTCGAGCGACCAAAAAGTTAAGTCGTGCAAATCGGTTAGGTCGTAAGAATTTTTAGGTCGGTCAATTCGTAAATCGTGCAAATCAGTTAGGTCGCAAGGATTTTGAGTCGTTTTGAATCCCCAGGTCGCTTCTGGTCTAACTCAGCCATTTCAAGTTATCTCCAATCAATAACCCACTACCTCCTCTCCAATCAATAACCCGCTATCTCATCGGCTTACAACCCGATAACCCGTTATCATCCAAGCAACAAAATCAATTATCCTCTTAGCAAAACCCATAAATTATCCAAACCATCACAAATCCAGCGCGTTGCTGGTCACAATAACAGCATAGTCAATTGCGAACAAAAACCGATCACAGCATGGCTCGAAAGTGGAACACGATGTATGGATATTAAACGGGGGCAGAAGGCGAAAATTTGTGGTTCCACTGTAATTGAGAGTTGAATAAAGGATCGAATTCACTTACACGATGTAAAAGTAAGGATGAATCAACAACTCGATTGTAACATATTCGCCTTTGGAAACTTGATAGGTTGCTAATGGCGGAAAAGGGTTATCGAAGCAGTTAAGTGAAGGGAAAGAGACGAGCTAGCAGCTATATACGGCAGAGGCAGATGGGTGTATGAGTTAAGTCATCTCTTAGGTCGCTCACGACCTAGCAGGATTAAATCGAAGCACACAACCTACGACCTAGGCGAGTGCTTCGAGGGGCAAGTGTTAACTCCGTTTTGAAAACGACCTAAGAGATAAGCCGACCTAACGACCTAAGAGATAAGCCGACCTAACGACCTAAGAGATAAACCGACCTAACGACCTAAGAGATAAGCCACCTAACGACCTAAGAGATAAGCCGACCTAACGACCTAAAAGGCGGAACGACCCAAAAGGTGGAACGACCCAAGAGGTGGAACGACCTAAGAGGTGGAACGACCTAAGAGGTGGAACGACCTAAGAGGTGGAATGACTTAAGAGGTGGAACGACCTAAGAGGTGGAACGGTGGAACGACCTGATCACTTAAAGGGCCTTGCGACCTGAAGAGTTCAGCGACCTAAAGGAGTCCACGACCTAGCGACTTAGCCGCGTGTTCGACCCAACTACTTAACGACCTAGCGAGCTATACAAAGCTGAGCTAAGCTGTAACTCGGATAAATGACCGACGACCTATGCTAAGCCGCGTTCGACCCATTAACCCGCTCAAAGACGCCGAGTACAACCAGAATAGGCCGTAGCTCGTATGCCTTAGGTCGTGACTTCCGACCTACGACCTACCATAGGTCGCAACTTCCGACCTACGACCTTAGTGAACCCATGGCTTAACGACCTAATGAGTTAAGCGACATAAAAAGTTAACGACTTAGCCTAGGTCGCTGCATTGAATGTCTCAGCGTTGCAAGGTCGCCAACTACTCCCCTAGGTCGTCCACGGCCTACTACTTCATTCGGAAAAGATCAAGTGTGTTCTAGTTAAGCCGTAAAGCTTAGGTCGCTACCACTAGGTCGCCCCACGGCCTACGACCTATCTTAGGTCGCCAACGACCTATAACCAACAACCTAACTCTGAACTCTCCTATAAATACGGCACTAGCTCCAACTTGAAGAGGACTTTTGGATCATTCTCCGTAGCATGAACACTCTGCCATTTTCTCAAACAACACTTTGAGCACCTCAAGCACCAAGGACCCTACGACAAACTTCAAGAGAGAATCTACATCATTCAATATGAACACAAAAGATTATTCTACATGGAAGTTTGAGCTACTAGTCTAAAGTGTGTTGTGATTGAAGAAAGTTGTATAAGTTTTACTTAAGTCAGTAATAAAGAGAATTAAAGTGGATGTAGGCTTGACAATAAACCGAACCACTATAAAAACTATGTCTTTTACTGCTTTTCTGTAATTTCCTGCTTATCTCTAATTCCCGTATTGATGGGTGGTGCTTTCACATCTACTCTACATACACCGAGGTGTTAGCGTCTGATTTTTACGTTAACATAAGCAATATTTAAAAAGGATATATCCAACAAGGAAGGAAGGTAGATTTGGAAAACAGAACCAAGGTGAATAACTAAACTGAGCAGATAAGGTAGATGCAAGGAATAGTATCGGGCACGAATAAATAATCTAGAACCATAAGAATTTAAATTTCAAATATTAATTCAAAATTTCTTTGTTGGGGAAAATACTTTTATAATAAATACCTTTATAATAATACTTTTATAATAGAATACTATTATATCGAAATAGATTTTCCTTTCGAAAATACTTTTATAACTCAATGTTTCAACAAGTTTATCCTCGTTCTTGCAGACTCTGGCCATGCGTTGATCAGGCGCATAGCTAGAATTCTTCGAGTACTTAGTAGACTTGTTTCAACACCCAGTGAAAATACTTGAAAAACCTTAAAACAGATGTGGAAAGTACAATCCAAACAAAACAACCAAACCAAAACCTTTGTCCGACCATGGTTCGCAGACACACAATGGTTATGCCTGGATCATCCAGGAAACAATCTGTATCCGTAATCTTTCTCAGCCCTGCGAGTTACGTCATGATGACTAGTAGAGTGCAGGATACATAATGGTTATGCCTAGGTCCCCCAGGAAACAGTCCGTACCCCTAGGCTGTCTCAGCCAGGCAGTTTCGCTACTATTCGCGACCTACACAGATTGCAGGATACACAATGGTTATGCCTGGATCCCCCAGGAAACAATCCGATCCCTAGGCCAGACTCAGCCATTCAATTGCGCTATGTAGTCGCGAGAGGAAAAAACACCATGGGTTACGCCACGGTGGGAGCACTCGAGTATTACATCCGGAAAACCAAAAATTGGAGAGAATAATATCGATAGAATGAATCCACTATGTGCCCACAAAGCGGATATCAAGCAGAAGGCACTTTCCATACCTTTACTTCGAAAATATATATCATGTAGTACCTTTTCAAATCACTTTCAAATATCGTACTTATATAAAGTCCATATATATAGGATTCCATTTTTCCCAAATCGAATACTTTCCAAAATCAATAGTAGATCAAGTCATACTTATATAGACTTCGATTATATAAAATCTCTTTCCAAATTGAGTACCTTTCAAATCAAAAGATTTCAAATCAGCTTCATACTCATACAATTCATTTTATATAAGTTCGACCACTCCCAAATCAAGTTCTTAATAATATAAGGTTCTCAAATTTCAAATCATTTCAATATCAATTCAGTTTCAAAATCATATATGATTTCACCAAATTTTCTTCCAAATAAAATATCTAAATTTCAAAGTTCCCAAAATAATAGGTTTAGAAAGTTATCCCATTTTGCAAATTAAAATAATTCAAGTCAAACAAATTCATTTCCAAAAATCACCATATAAGTACTGGTTTTAAATTCCAATTTAATTTCAAAACCAAATATTTTCCCAAAATCAATTATACTCAAAATGGTTTCCAAATTTATAATTATTCCTTTTTTTTAAAAACTTTTAAACTATCTATTTCTATGTGAAATATCCAATTTACCTTTCTTAAAACCATTATTCAACTATTTTTTTTCAAAACATTTCAAAACTAAATTTATATTCTTTATCAAACATTTTATAGTCTTCGAAATTTCTTAGCTTTGAAAATTTAATCTCGATTTGGAAGTGTTCGAACATTCAAAATAGTTAGGGAAATCAAATTTTCAATTTAAGAGTTGAAAATCAACAATAAATCAATAAATCAATTATTAAATCCGAAACTCGAGGACTGAACACCGGTCTCATTTTAAATTGTTTCAAATATATACTTATATCTTTCTAAAATATCAAATTATACTTCAGAATTTGAAATCAAAAACGGTTTTACAAAATCACTTGCATAGCAAATCTATTAAAGTGGCCTCTCCCCCACTCTGAAACTCGAAAATCAATGTCGATGATGCGTGCACTCATCACCGAAATTATTTTCCAGCGACATAAGTGAGTTTTGGACTTCTATTTTCTTGAAAAATTCTTTGAAATTTCTTCAAAATTATTGGAATTCATTTGAGCTCATTTGAAACATTTCTTGTTCGAAAAAATACTTTTAAATCGTATTATTTTTATATATTTTCCAAAATCTGAAAACCAATTTCAAAATACCGGAATTCAATTCTCGAATTTCAAATTTAACTCTACAGTTATAAATCATTTTTATATAAATCAATTTCTTATATTTTTTCAAAATTTCAAATCCTTTCAAAACCTTTTTATATAGAATAACATTTCTTATTTGCTTTATATATATAGGTATATAATCCTTATCGAAAACATTTTCACTTTTATATATATATATATATATAAAATCATAGTTATCAAAATAAAATTTCGATATAAACAATTTCATAAATACAAACAAAAACCGATTTTCAAAGGATGATTCAAGAATGGATTTCAAAACAAAGATAGCGATTTAATTTAGAGGAACTCCAATCAATAGAATCCTGATTCGAAGATAACTCGATCGAAGATGAGATAATTAAATTACAAAATAGAAGATGGATATACTTCTATAAATCGCGGGCGACCTTTACCGGTCAACCGTGATTCCAAAATTAGATCGGTGTAAAATTCTGAGGCAATTCGACATTCGATCGCCAGAGATATAGAATTTGGCATAACAAGATATAGCAGCATCGTAAACCGAGGATATAGAAATCTTCGGTGAGTCAATGCCAATTGAAAAGGAGTTTTCACCCCCTTTACAAATCATTCAGTGGAGTTATGGGATACTCCGGAATCAAACAAATATAAATAGGGAGAGACAGAATGAATTTCGGAACCGAGGGACATTCAAAAATTCAAAGGAAATCGAGTCAAAAGGAAGAGATTCAACTCGAGCGAAAGTGATTCTGTAAATAAATTTACCATATATGCTAAGTTTTGCCTAGAGCCAAAGCTCTGATACCAACTGTAACGACCCGCTATTTTGGACCATTCAAATCGACAATAAAACCATACATATCGGACTTGAATAATTCAAAATACCGAATTTTTAGTTAAAATTTGGCAAAACTTAAAATATACAGTAAATAAATCAATCCCAGATCACAGAGTAATATAATGCAGTGGAATAGATAAAGAATAGTAGTTCATGAGGCTACTGTATACATCAGAGTTAGAAAAATACAACCGAATAGTTCAAATGCAGTGAATTCTCCAACGCAACAGATGACTTCTCTGAACCAATCAACTGGAAAGACTGGAATCTGAATCGATAGTTGGATTTCCAAATGAAGCTCTGAATTCCAAAGGTGAGTCTCAAATGCTGTATCACCCAGTCTGACCCGAGCGTAAAGAAAAACACAAAACACTCGAGTCGGGATTAACATTCTTATATCAATAAATCCAACTCAAGTGAAATATCAACTGAAATACAAATAACTAAAAGGATGTTTGGGATAACCATCCTCTAAGGGTCCATGGAACTTTCTACAAGGTAGAAATATACACTATAACATCGTGGTCATTTCAGCTTAATTTATACTTCAAAACCAAATCTCATTTTCACTTCAAATATCTCTATATTTCCCAAAATAGTATTTATATATATTAAATAATTTATACAGTAAAGTATTTTCAATTTCCTCAACTTAACAAATCGTTCCAACATTAACCCGACCTTCCCATTCAAATTAAATTCAATCTCAAATTATCAATTTAAATTCAACTCAATTTCTAAAATAACCACTTAAATTTTATCGATCTCAAATTCAGATTTATAATCACAAATACCCCTTTATATTTCCATATATTTCAAAACTTTAAGTATTCAATGTTTCATCTAAATTTTCATTCCATTTCATTTTCTAAATAATAAATTCAAATTTAATTCAACCCAAATTTTCATTTTAATTCAATTTAGTTGCTAAATAACAAATTCAACTATGTTGATTTCAAATACAGATCCGAATCTCAACATTGTTAACTCCTCTACTCCACGGCTCATCGACCTAAGGAAATAAGCAACCGAAGGAATTATAGTGTGAACGACCTAATGACCTAAAGACCCCCAGCGACCTAGCGACTTAAAGATATCACGACCTAGCGACCTAACCATCAACAAAGGGTAACGACATATCACAATAGAGAGACTTAGCGACTTAACTAGCTAAAAGCACAAGGGATCTGCGACCTAACGACCTATGGACTAAAGCGACCTAAAAGATCCAGCGACCTAGCGAGTTATCACAGAATGAAGCCGCTTGCTTATAGGCCGCTTCCAACCTTAAGTCGCCAACCATCCTCCCCTAGGTCGCTCACGACCTAAACAATACCGAAGTAACTTCTTATGCCGCTTCCTCCATAGGTCATTGACGACCTATGACTTGCCGGTTTATTCAGAGTGATCAAGTGCGCTCTTGTTATGCTGAAGACCACGTCCACTTGGGTGCTCATGACCTACGACCTATCCAAGGTCGCTCGCGACCTACGACCTAATTCAGAATTTTCCTATAAATATCCCACCTACTCCATCTGAGAATGGATCTTTTTTTTCATTTCTAAAACGCCTATACTCTACTGAATTCTCGACTCACTCGACACTTCAAACACGAAAGACATTTCGACGAACTTCAAGAGGAAATCTAACATATTCGACATGGATTCAAAGAGTTCTTCTACATCGGAGTTCTAGCTATTTGTCCTAGCAGTGTTTTAATCGAAGATTGTTGTAAAGTTGTAACTGATTAAGCAATAAAGGAGATTAAAGTGGACGTAGGCTTAACTTGAAGCCGAACCACTATAAAACTATTGTCTTTTTACTGCTTTCTCTATGACTTTTCTACTTACTTCTAATTCCCGTATTGACGGGTGGTGCTTTCACTTAATCTCTACTTACACCGGGGTGTTAACGTTCAATTTTAAGCGTTAACATATTTGGTGCTTCCATTGAGAACCCAACTCAGGCTAGTTTCGTCATTGCTTCGCAAAAGTTTGTTGAAAAAACCCCTCTCAAAACCAGAAGTCTATCAGAGATAATGGCTCCTAGAAGAAAGCACGGATCTACTAGACTTAGTGATGTACATGAGAATACTTCTACTTCTCCTCCGTCAAGTCAAGCAGCACCAAGTTTTGGAATTACACGAGCGGAGTTAGATGCTGTAGTATCTGGGTTATACCAACAGATGGAAACCCAGAATGCATTAATGCTTGATAGGTTAAATGCATTGCTCGGAGCTAACCGTCAACAGGTGAATAATGGAGAAAACCTTGTTGATGATGCTCATAATCCTAAAGAAAGGAATGTTCCTCAAAGAGCAGCTAGCCCCGCCAAAGAAAAACCTCCCCAAGCTGGAGGATCGAGACCGCAGCCAACTCTCCGCGAACGTTTGTCCAGACAAACTTTCGAGAAAATGGCAGAAGTTTGTCCTGTAGAGCCTTTAAATGATGAGAAATACCTTTCGGGCATGGTGCGACAAATCATGAAAGAGAGCATGCAGAGGGAAGAAGATGAGAAGGAATGGGGATTCACTGCGAGCAAAACCCCGTTCACAGAAAGGATTTTAAAGGCGGAATTCCCAAGGAAGTTTGTTCCTCCTACCATCCCGGCTTATAAGGGAACAAGCGACCCTAATCAATTCCTATATAAGTTTGATTGGAACACGACTGGTGCTAGAGCATCTAATGAGATCAAATGCCGGTACTTTCCGGTATACTTGGAAGGAGTGGCTCTACTCTGGTTCACAAAGCTTTCGGTCCGATCCATAGACCAGTTCGTCGATTTGACTCGAAAGTTTAAAGAGCAATTCAGGTTGTGTGCTTCAAAGGCAACGGATATTATGTCACTGCCAAGCCTAGAACAGAATCCTGGGTATATTCTTTCTTGAACCGTTTCAACATAGCTTTGGCTGAAGTGGACAATGCAGAGCCACGGATGGTTTTGACATACTTGATGAGGGCAATCGACAAGTCAAGCGAACTTGGGAAGTGGCTGAAGATGAAAGAACCGAATTCGCTTGAGAAATTCTATAAGAAAGCTGATGAATTCATGGGCTTGGAAAGCCTTCAAGCACCGGTTAAAGTGGCATTGACAGAGGTTAAGGATAATACTGCTGCTCCTACCAAAAAGGAATCCGGAAGTCAGAAGAGGGAAAATAATGGTGGGAAGAGGCAGAAGGACGTAAAGAAACCTCGCTTCTTAAAACCTTCAGATTTCACTCCTTTGACTGACACTCCAGAGAATATCTTTTTTGCTACCAAAGATGCGGTAAAATATCCTAAACCGCCTGAGATGAGAGTTGGGAAAAAAGCTGCTCAAAGTGGGAGATTCTGTCGATTTCATAATCAACCCGGTCATGATACCAACGAATGTCGCCATCTGAAAAGTTTGATCGTAGAACTGCTGAGAGAGAACAAGTTGCAGCAATATGTTAAGAGAAATAGGAATGACCCAACTTCATCTACTAAGGGCCAGCAACTTCCTGCTCATCCATCTGGCTTGGGCGAGAGGAATACTGTGCATGAATCAGAAAGGCCTGTTATTAATGTGATTACGGGAGGTCCTCACCCAGCAGGCAGAAGCTGGGGCGAGATGGAAAGATATGACCATGCCTTGAAGTATGCACCAACAGAAGAGAGTGTTTTTGTGCTAGAAGATGCTGCACCTTTGAAGCAGCAGAAAACTTTTGATGATGATATTGTGTTCAGAGCCAGGGACTCTATGGGCATTGAAGCTCCAACTAAGGATCCCTTGGTTATCTCTACAGGCATTGGGCCGGCTATTATAAGGAGAGTGCTTGTTGATTGCAGCGCTTCTTGCAATATTCTCTTCAAAAATACATTTGACCAAATGAAAATTCCGATGGCTGACGTTCAAGCTTCATCGCAAAAAATTGTTGGGTTTACTGGGGAACCAAAGCAGCCAATTGGAACTATCGACTTGTTCATCGAGCTTGGAGAGGGGCAGAAAAAGGTGGTTCGAAAACAGAGTTTTGTAATTGTTGATGAATCTTCTGCCTACAATGCCTTCCTAGACCGACCAACTCTTGCGGCTTTTAAAGCAATTCTCGCCCCGTGGTGCCTCACTATGAAATTCCCCACGGATAATGGAGTTGGTGTTATTAAAGGGGATCAGAATGCTGGGCGAGAATTTTATCTTATAGAGTTGCGTGAAGCAAGGAAGAGAGAGATGGGAAAAGATGCGGCAGCCCCAATCCGCATCAAAGAACCAACCTTGTAGCAATTATAGGGTGGACCCTGCACTGGCGAGCATAGCGGGGCACGGAGATAAATGGATCCCAGAAAAGCTAGTGTAGGGGAGAATAGAGTGGTGCCAGTGGAAGTAAAGGTGCCAGTACCTGTTGGCCTGAAAGATCCGAACAAAGTGGTGAATGTGGGTTCGCAACGTAGTGTGACGGTTCAAAATTCCTTGATATCATTCTTGAAAGCAAATCTGGACGTATTCACTTGGACTCATGCTGATATGTGTCGAATATCCCCAGAAATTGCAGTACATACTCTGAATATTGATCCGAAGTTTACACCGATAAAGCAGAAAAGAAGAACTCAGAGTCCTGAAAGGTCAGCAGAGATGAAAGAAGAGGTAGACCGACTCATGTAGAATGGTTTCATCAGGGAGTCTACTTATCCGAATTGGGTTTCTAATCCAGTACTGGTTAAGAAGGCTAACGGGAAGTGGAGAGTACGCATAGACTTCTCAGATATAAACAAAGCCTGCCCCAAAGACTGCTTCCCGTTACCCAGGATAGATCAGTTGGTGGATGGAACAGCGGCGCATGAATTGTTATCTTTTATGGATGCTTACTCCAGATACAACCAGATCATGATGCATGAGCTGGATCAGGAGGACACGAGCTTCATCACCGACGTTGGTCTCTACTGCTATAGAGTCATGCCCTTCGGACTTAAGAATGTAGGGGCAACTTATCAATGCTATGTTCAAGCCACAGATTGGCAAAACTATGGATGTTTATGTTGACGATATGCTGGTGAAATCAAAGAAGGCAATAGACCATATGGATAACTTGGCAGAAATGTTAGCAGTCCTCCGAAAATATGGAATGAAGCTTAATCCTTGGAAATGTTCATTTGGGGTGGAGTCCGAAAAGTTCTTGGGTTTCATTGTGAGTGCTAGGGGCATTGAAGCTAACCCTACTCAGATTGCTGCATTAAAAGAAGTCAAAGCTCCTAGAACGAATAAGGAATTGCAAAGTCTTAATGGAAAAGTCGCTGCTTTGAGTTGATTCATTTCCAAAGCTACTGATAAGTGCATTCCATTCTTTCATGCTCTGAAGAAAGGAAGGAAATTTTTTGGCTGGACTCCTGAATGCCAGAAAGCTTTCGATGAGTTGATTCGTCATATGGAAACGCCTCCAATACTTTCTGAGCCCGACGATGGTGAAGATCTTTTCGTATATTTGACAATCTCATCTCATGCTCTTAGTGCAGCATTGATACGGGAAGACGCAAAAATTCAGCTCCCGGTCTATTATATCAGCAAAAGATTCACTGGGGCAGAGATGAATTATTCTAAATTGGAAAGGCTCGCCTATTGTCTACTGATTGCATCAAGAAAATTGAGGCCACATTTCCAAGCTCATCCTATCAATGTCCTCACTGATCAACCTCTGAAGCAAGTCCTGTTTCATCCTGAGACTTCAGGTCTTCTTCTGAAGTGGAATATTGAACTCAGTCAACACGACATCACTTATCATCCTCGGAGAGCAATCAATGGACAAGCTTTGGCAGATTTCATCGCAGAATGTACTGATAAAGATGATAGTGAGGAAGAGGTGACTGATAATACCCCAATTCGATGGAAATTTTATGTTGATGGTGCAAGAAACGATTATTGTTCCGGAGCCGGGGTTGTGCTTGAAACCCCTAAAGGGCGGTCATTGTGTTATGCATTAAGATTGGAATTCCCTTCGACAAACAATGAAGCAGAATATGAAGCTCTTATTGCCGGCTTGAAAATTGCTAAAGAATTGAATGTCAAAGTGTTGCAGATCTTCAGTGATTCACAGCTTATTGTATGTCAAGTCAAGAAAGAGTTTCAAACTAAAGGAAGAAATCTGCCTTCTTACTTGTCAAGAGCCTGGGGACTTCTCGATGATCTTGACCATTATACGATAAATCATATCCTCCGGGAAGAGAATATGAAGGCAGATTCTCTCGCAAAGTACGCAAGCACTGGTGATGCTCAACTATTGGGATTAGTTCCTTTGGAAGTCCTGTCAGCTCCAAGCACTGATGAGATGGATATTGACTGGATTATGACTATATCTCAAGAGCAAGAATCGTGGATGACTCCGATAATGGAATATTTGCTCAACGGTTCTCTATACCAGAAAATCCGAAGGAGCGTCAGAAGTTGCTAAGAAAAGCCTCTAGATATATAATTCAAGATGGCCGATTGTACCGGCGGGGATTTTCAATGCCATTACTCCAATGTGTGACCAAGGAAGAGGCTAAGACAATTCTAGCTGAAGTACACGGAGGAGAGTGTGGAGATCATTCAGGTGGTCAAACACTAGCAAAGAAAATTCTCCGTTATGGGTATTTTTGGCCAAACATTAATCGTGATGCTGCAAGCTAGGCCCGAAAATGTGACCGATGCCAGAGATTTGCGAAAATCCCAAGAGCATCGTCTACCGAGATAACACAGATGGTCAGTTCATGGCCATTTGCTATTTGGGGTATAGATCTCATCGGGCCTTTGCCAACCACCAAGTCGGAATCAGTTATGCCATAGTTGCTGTTGATTATTTTACTAAATGGGCTGAATCTGAACCATTAGCTACTATTACCTCTAAAAAGATGATAAACTTTGTAACTAAGAATATTATTTGCAGGTATGGTGTGCCTCAAAAGATAATCACAGACAATGGAACCTAATTCGAAAGTGAAAAGTTTCAAGATTTTTGCATGCGATTCAAGATCCAAAAAAGCTTCTCAGCAGTGGCTCATCCGTAGGCAAACGGGCAAGTGGAGGCAGTAAACAAAATTGTCAAATCAACCATCAAAAAACAGCTAGAAAAAGCGAAAGGTGGTTGGGTCGATAAGCTACCACTGGCACTATGGGCATACAGAACTACCCATAAAACTGCGAATGGGCACACTCCATTTTTATTGGCATATGGATCAGAAGCAATGATTTCGGTGGATAGAAGTCCCTTCACATAGAAGAATTCATTTCAACCAAGATGAAAATGAAAACCTACAACTTGAAGCACTTGACTTCCTTGATGAAAAAAGGGAAGAGGCTCAGCTCAGAATTGCAGCTCATCAGGAAAGAATTGCCAGGCACTTCAATTCCAAAGTTTGCCAACGCAGCTTTGAGATTGGGGATCTAGTCTTGAAAAGGATCATGACAGCAATATGAATGTTTGCGCCAAACTGGGAAGGGCCGTATGTCATAGGCAGAAAACTTCTTGATGGCACTTTCAAACTGACAACTATCGAAGGAGATCCAATTCCAAGGGCTTGGAACAACAATCACTTACGCCCATATTTTACCTAAAAGCTTTACTGAAATACTGTGAAAGAATTATGGATGCATGATTCTTGTATTGAAAGCCATTGTAAAGCCAGTGAAAGTGAATAATAAGAACTATAAAGTGGATGTAGGCCCAGTTCTTGGCCGAACCACTATAAATCTTGTGTTCTCTACTAGTATAAACTGCCTGTTTCATTTCGATATATAAAGTACTTTAATTGTATTGCTAAAATGTCGATTTAATATTGCAGGCCATTAAAAAAAAGCTTACCCATCACAAGACCAAGCGATCCCTGACATCACTCAACAAATGAATGTTCAGCCACAAAAATTCCATACTCAAATCCTATACAAGAAGTGCTTCAAGTAAACAGTTAGTGGTTCCACCGGAGGTGGGCTCTTGCTAACTAATTGTGATCGTTTGTGCAAACGAACATCCGATTAACTAGCCTGTGCCTTTCCCTGCGAACTCATTTAACAATGAAATACACTTCTTTGGATAAAATAAACTACTTGCAAAAGAAAGGAATGTGTGCTTGAAAATGATAACAGGGAATCGCTGATATGAGCAAATGGCAAAAAGACATGGGCGAGCAGGCAGGAAACAGCCAAAGACCTCTTCGGAGGCACAAGCCCTCTTCGGAGGCACAACTCTTCGGAGGATAAACACCTCTAATGGGACTTGCCAGAAAAAGAAAGTTCTCTTTCTCAACCAAAAAAGATTGGTGGAATGACCGGTGACACCTTCCCAAGTGGAAGACACAGGGCACTCGTTAACTAGCTGAGAACGTTTATGCAAACAAACATCCAAGTAACTTGTGTCCGCCCCGTGAATCCATCCAACCATGAGAAAGAAACTTCTGGGCAAAATCCCTACTCGGAGGCACACATTTCACCGTGATCTGAAATAAAACTTCACACAAGTTGAAATGTAAAAGGACCTCTTTGGAGCCATGCATTCCACTGAGATCTGAAATAAAACTTCACAGGTGTTGGAATGTGAAAAGCCCTCTTCGGAGGCCCATTCCACCAGAGTTGAAATGCTAAAAGACCACTTCGGAGGCACACATTTCAATGTGATCTGAAATAAAACTTCACACGAGTCGAAATGTGAAAATCCCTCTTCGGAGGCCCGCTTCCCAGCGAGCAGGGAAAAAACAAAAGCTTCTCCCCAGAGGCAGAAACAAAAAGCCCTCTTCGGAGGCCCGCTTCCCCGCTACAGGGAAAAAAGAAAAGCCCTCTCCCTAGAGGCACACACAAAAAGCCCTCTTCCCAGAGGCATAATCAAACAAAAGCCCACTTCGGAGGCACAAATAGGTCAAAGCCCTTTTTCGGAGGCCCACTTTACCGCGTAGGAAAATTCACTTGCCAAAAATAAAAGTGACTTTCTCCGAAAGTGAAGTGTAAAAACTTCTTCAAAAAAAGAAAAAAAAAAGAAAGAGAAGTCTTCTCCAATACGAGGCGCATTCTACTAAATCAGAAAAATATTTCCTTAAAATGGAAAAATTGTTCTCTAAAGTACAGACGCAAACCTCCTTCAAATGGAAAAGTTGTTATCTAAAGAAAGAGTACAAGTCTTCTCGAAAAAGAAGAGCTGTTCTCCAAAATTTTGCCAATGTGAAAGAGATTGCAATAAACCATGGTATGAGGGCAATATAATATAGCTACAAAAATAAAAGCAATGCTCAAGCAACATACCATAGGTTTACTGCAACATCACATAGAGAAAATAAAGAAACTTGTGCGAAAAAGAAGAATAAATGCATTCTCAAATATAGACAGAAGTTTGTACAAGTAAAAGAATCATTTTATTCCATACTATGAAAATTTTATACATGTACAGGTTTCAAAACAAAAGAAGGCGGGGACCGGTACCCGCACAATCTCCGGTCAACACAAGTCTTTATATATACAAGCAGAAAAGCGAGACGAAAAGCATAAGGGCCAACCCATCACTTCTTCTTCCTGCAACCTTCCGAGCCCTCGCCTGGCCGGATGATTAACTTTTTAGGTCGGCTTCTGAGAGTAGGGAAAGAAAGAGGAAGAGGTGCAATTGGACTTTCTTATGCTTTTTCTTCGCCGACAGAAGCTTCTCTCTTTTTTTTGAGACTCCACGCTTCCCCTTCTTCCTTGAAGAAGACTCACTTCTCGGGGTGAAAAGTGCAGACAACTTTATGTCATCAGAAATAGTTTGCTCCGGGGTTCGTTCGCCTTCTTCAGGTTCTTCGGCCTTCTGTTCTTGTGAAGCGACCCGGTCATCCAAGCCTTGAAGAGCTTCTATCGGCTACTCTTGTGACCCCGGTTGAGAAACGGAAGGAGGAGTAATCTGAAGAGACGGAGAGGAAACAACTGGAAGAGGGGAAGGCTGAACAACACTTGGCGCTTTCACTATAGGAGAAGAGAAGTTAAAGTCAGTATCTCTCATAAAAAGAGGAGAAAGTGGCGCGTCAAGATTTAAGTAATAATCAAAAAGTTCATCAAGCTGATGTGAAGTAAACAAGCGGTCCACTTGAGCGAGATCAACATTGAGGTTACCTGGAGAAGTAGGCTTTACTATGTCAACTTCAAAGTCATGCGCCTCAGTGCTTTCTTGAGTCTCATCTCCAGTGCGGGCGGTTGCACTTTCAATAACAGCTTTAGCAGGAGGAGAAGAATGGAATCTGGAGCCAACAATATCGGTGTCGGCCGAAACCGAAGGATGAACTGGGTCGGTTGAGGTTGCCTTCCCTAAATGATCTCCTTCTGCCATTTCGGCTCTCTCTTTAGCAAGTTGCTCCATTCCCCTGGCAAGAGAAGCACATGCATCATCATCTAGATAGTGCGCCATTAAATCTACTTCAGCATATCCAGCTCCTCCAAGCATATCAAGTGCGGCTTCCCACACTTTGGCCAAAGTGATTTCCTACTTCGGCCCCAAAAACTACGGCTACTGCGCCCTAGAACACTATAAATGTAAAACTCGAATAAAGTTGAGCTGACTTCGACTTTAGTTGCCATATGAGATTCCTCGGCTGCTGCTTTGCCGGCAATAGCTTCATCACGCTCCTTTTCAGCTTCAGAAAGTCGAGCTTTTAGCAGTTCAATTTCCATGTTCTGGGAGTTGGTTTTTTCTCGCAGCTGAGCAACGTCAGCTCTGTAGCTTTCCACAACTTGCTACTATGCTTCAAATTTAGCTTCCGCATCTTTCTGTGCAGCGTGAGCATCTCTCACTTGTTTTCGAAGCACTTCTTCTCTTTGGGAATAGGAAGTGGAAGAAATGGCGAGCTCTTCTTTAAGTTTTTCAACTTCCGCTTCAAGCTTCTCATTATAAGCGGCAATACTCTTCATCTCGGCATCATGCTGATCAAGTGTTTTCTGCCACTCGGATTTGTCATTTTCCATAGTCAGCATGGATTCGAGATTTGCGCGGTTTACTCTTTGAAGCTCGTCAACAAGTTTTTGCCAACCAGACATTCTCTCCATATCGAGTTTGACGGCATCAAGATTTCGCGACATGGCTTGCTTATCGATTGAGACCAAGTCAAGGTCGAAACGCACTCCCTTTAAGAACCAGTGCGAAACCGGCTTTGAAGAGTAGCCGGACCCTGTCCAACTTGATATGGGGGCCTACTAATAATTGTTTGAATATCGGCTCTTTGAAGGGCAGGAGAGCTGGAAGAAATTTCCAAAGAGACGGGAGCAGCGGGTTTTTCAGAAATTTCAGACGTCGGTTTCTCACCAAGTTTAGCCCGCTTGCTCGGATCTTCAACGACATGGCTTTTCCCTTTATCGTCACGAGATTTTCGTTTGTGGAAGTCATCCTCTCTCTGGGAAGAATCATGTCGTTCATCCCGTCTCCCATGGCATTCTTCGTAAGCACGCCTCTCACGAGCTTTCCTGACAACTCTTTCTTCGTCGGTTTCCCAGGAAGCAGGTAGATACCTCTTGGGGTCATAAGAACCGCGTCTCCCATAACGCTGGAAGTCATCATAGTAAGAGCCACTTCGTCCCATTAGAGAATCTGAAAATGAAGAAAAGACAAAGTTCAGAAATTTTCAAAGCAAGAAAGTTGAATGCATAAAAGTGCTGAAAAATCTTAAGTGTGTGCAACGTGCAAACTACGCGCGTCAAACTACGAACCACTCCTCGGTTGGGGGGTGATGATGGATTTTACAACAAGTGTCGACTCTTGGGCTGACGGAGTTTGTTGCAACACAGATGTCGCTTCAACTACTGGAGAAATAACTTTAGTAGCAGCGGTATCGTCTTTAAAAAGCTCCTGTGAAGTGATCATCAGGTCGCTCAACCCGTCAAAAATGTCGTCACCATTGTGCCCGGCGGGACCCTTCCCCTCAGCTCCTTCATCAACAGTCTTCCCGGACTGGTGAGGGGGTTCCTCTTCCTCAATGACCAGGGAAAGTGCAAGTTTTACGGACGACCCCGCAACGTCAATAGAAGCAGAGCACTTCACCAGTGAAGCCTCAATAGTATGTTCTTTCGATGTAAGTTCTCCGACGGAGACTGGGGCACCGATGTTTCTACTAGAGAATCAGGGACTTCATGAGGCTAAGTAGAACGGGAAGGGTGCAGAAGTCTGAATTGGTGGAGAAATTCATCTTTCAGCAAAAATTTAATACTTCTATCCTCAATCGCCACGGCACTTAATCTTTCAAAAGTCAGCTTGTGGCTAGGATCTCTAGAGGGAGGAGGAAGTGCTGTAAAAGAAAAGAACGAAATTAGCACCTAGCAACTCGGACTTTGAAAAGCTCAAATGAAAAAATTGGGAGTGAGCAAACTTACTTCCTACTCTCCAGATGGCGTAAAATCCTGGAGGGCGACGAATGAAGAAGAATTGATTCAAGAACCCGTGGGCGCTTTCTGGAAGACCTACGATCAATCTACGGTTCCTGGCGCTTCTCACGAGTGTGATAGAGGGATGATCTTTGTTCTTTGCGAATGTGCACAAGTAACAGATTTCTTAAAAACTCAGAAGACGATCAAGTGTCCTCCTGAACAGCACACAAAGTCCCATTAGGATGGCGTGTCCATTGGGATGCAATTGGAAAGGAGAGATAGTCAATCGGAGAAGGAGTCGCTGAAGAAAGTCATTAAAAGGAGGAATAGCACCACATAGGCACATCTGACGATTGACAGCGATGAAACCGAGAGGTGGCAGGTCAGCAGTATTGTTTGGTCCAGGAAGTAAAGCATCTGCTTCAGCAATACCAAACTGAATACGTAGTTGGTTGAACACCCGCTGACTCAGAGTAGTTGGAGTCCTTTCTGGGGGATCATCCAGTGGATTGGCTATCGGGAAGACCTCTTCCGCTTGCTCTATTATTTCTTCTTGAGAAGACATTCTACGCAAGGAACTGGATATTCAAATATGAAGGTGCACGTTTCCTAAATGTGTGAAGTGTTGTGCAAAGCTAATGAAACGACAAGCAAATATAACTATAACTAAACTGATATGCATTTGTCAATTTTAAAGTCTCAGGGCTTGTTGTTTTAAGTCCAAATACAAGTGCGGTGTTGATGCAAACAAATCAGTCTTAATTGATTAACATTGCTTTGTTTTAATACTTCACTTGAGTTTGTTGATTCGCGGCATTTCATATAATTTCTTTAAGTTGATTATCTTTTATCGACTAATCTATCATTCGATGTGGGCAATCAGTGGCAGTATATTCGTCCCATTTTTCTGCAAATGTTGTGTTTAATAGGTTATTAGCATTAAAGTTAACATAATCTGTAAAGAGGTACAACAAGTTCAAGCATGTTATCTCGGCAGTTCAAGTTGGGAATTCAATACAGCAATGTCATGTTCATTCAAGTTGAAAGGAGTTCAAGGCAATGCAAAATAGGCTAAGTCCTAGATCATTCAAATGCATACGCGACCTACGACCTATGCTTTAAAGTTAAGTCATCAATCTCATAGGTCGCTCTTCTTTAAAGTTTCATGTCATTCCAACAAGTTCAAGACATAGAGCTTCAGGAAAGGCAGTGCAAATTTGGCTAAGTATTAGGTCGCTCGAGAACACATGCGACCTAGAGCTTAAGTCGCACGAAGATAGGTCGCAAAGGGAGATGCCACGAGCAGTTAGGTCGTGAAGGTTAGCTTAGGTCGCAGGAAGATAGGTCGCAAAGGACGATGCCACGAGCAGTTAGGTCGTGAAGGTTTTTAGGTCGGTTAAAGTCACAAGGTCGCTTCTGAGGCGACTCGGCAATATCAAGCTACCTCCCATCAAAACTCTTATGTCCTTCTCTCCACTCATCAACTACCACGCGTCCATCCCCTCTAATTCGCCAGGGACGTTACAAACCCTTTAACCCGAAACCTCTTCGTCTCCTCCACACCTCAAAAAACCCACAATCAACTTCAGAAAATTCCCAACTCACTCCGAAACTTCATAAAACCCAAAGACAATGCATTTTTCAAGAATAAAACACTTGCCAACAATCGACAATGATCGAAAAGCAAAACAAGGTGTAGTCCCCTAACACAGTAGCAAGAATTGCAAGAAGTTGGTTATGGAGGAATGGTAAACGCGGCGGCCAGACGATCAAGTTTACCTAAATTTGCTGGTGAAGATGATGTTCGGAGGCGCAGGGGGAGGTGTTTCGCTTCAATTCCCGAGCTTGAATGCAACAGTGACGACAAAGAAATAAGCAGTAAAGTGAGAAGGAGGAAACGAGTTAATGGATTATATAGGGAGAAAAGAAAAAGGAGAACGGGCACGCGAGTTGGCTTATCTCATAGGTCGCTCACGACCTAGCAAAATTAGGTCGAAGCACACGACCTATGGCATAGGCGTATACTTCGAGGGGCAAATGTTAACTCCTCTATTCCATGGCTCAGCGACCTAAGGAAATAAGCAACCGAAGGAATTGAAGTGTGAACGACCTAACGACCTAAAGACCCCCAACGACCTAGCGACCTAAAGATATCACGACCTAGCGACCTAACCATCAACACAGGGCAACGACATATCACAATAAAGAGACGTAGCGACTTAACTGGCTAAAGGCACAAGAGATCTTCGACCTAGCGACCTATGGAATAAAGCGACCTAGTAGCTAAGCGACCTAGCGACCTAAAAGATCCAGCGACCTAGCGAGTTATCATAGAATGAAGCCGCTTGCTTATAGGCCGCTTCCAACCTTAAGTCGCCAACCAACCTCCCTTAGATCGCTCATGACCTAAACAATACCGAAGTAACTTCTTATGCCGCTTCCTCATTAGGTTGTTGACGACCTATGACTTGCCGGTTTATTCAGAGTGACCAAGTGCGCTCTTGTTAAGCTAAAGACCGCGTCCACTGGGTCGCTCACGACCTACGACCTATCCAAGGTTGCTCGCGACCTACGACCTAATTCAGAATTCTCCTATAAATATCCCACCTACTCCAACTGAGAAAGGATCTTTTTGCTCATTTCTGGAACACCTATACTCTGCTGAATTCTCGACTCACTCGACACTTCAAACACGAAAGACATCTCGACGAACTTCAAGACGAAATCTAACACATTCGACATGGATTAAAAGAGTTCTTCTACATCGGAGTTCTAGCTATTTGTCCTAGCAGTTTTGTAATCGAAGATTGTTGTAAAATTGTAATTGATTCAGCAATAAAGGAGATTAAAGTGGGCGTAGGCTTGACTTGTAACCGAACCACTATAAAACTGTTGTCTTTTTACTGCTTTCTCTGTGACTTTTCTACTTACTTCTAATTCCCGTATTGACAGGGGGTGCTTTCACTTAATCTCTACTTACACCGGGGTGTTAGCTTTTTTAAGCGTTAACAAACATAAACCATTTAAATTCCAATATGGTTCAAGGCTTTAATGTTTAAATGTTCTATATAACAGTTTCATATAGATCTCGATTTAACCTCATTATTATTTAGTCTTGAAATACTCCCTTATTAGATTCAATATCATTTAAGTAACCTTAAATTACATTTACTCAATATTTTCTTTAATTTATTTAAACGTGAAATATTCATTAAATCACTTAAATCAAAAATACAGTTATAAAATCATACACTTTAAATTTCCCATTCAAAAATTTCAAATCGATTTAATTAAATAAATCCTTATTTAAATACCATTTTTATAAACCCAAATTTATCTCCCAATCTTAATTATTCAATATATTACAAGAGAATCTATTTGAAATATGGATTTACATAAATACTTAACCATATTATATGTATTAAATCAATCTAATTTAAATCAAATATTACTACTAAATCTATATATACAATTTTCATTTATATAATATCTTAAGAATCAAATTTATTAAACCATATATTTCTTTCCAAAATTATAGAAATTATTTTTAAAATATTTATATGGACCAACGGCGTCTGTGTATATTTCCTATCATATAGTCAAGTGCTACGGATATTTATCATTTCAGTCCATATACTGAATATATACGGGTGGATATCATTTCAACCCGTAATCCCAAATTCAATTAAATGAAAATCGCTTGGGTTTATCATTTCAACCCATAACGATTTTCTCCAATTCTAAAGTCTGTTCGGGTATGTATCATTTCAACCATAGTGATTTCTAAACTACAGGGAACTTGCAGAGTGATAACAGAAAATACAATAAAATAGCAGGCATATATCATCAATAACAATATAATATAAACAACAGGATATGGTGTCATATCCCGCAGGTGAACAGTTACAGATAATAGCATATATAACAAATTTAAATAATTACAACAGCATATTTCAATTGTCGTTTCAATTGAAATCAAGTTTAATAAATAAAAAAATGTTAATCGTGAGTGATTGCTCACCTTTCGAGGCTAGAGAATATAGAAGGAGACACGGATACGCACACTGATACAGACACTGAAATTAAATTTCAAATCCAATCAAAGCAAAATCGGCACGAATTCAACGATCAAAGCTGATTGGCTCGAATTGATGAAACGGATCAGATCAGAACTGGAACGATGAAGATAAATGGTATAAGCGAACTTTTATAACCACCTATAACTATATATACACATATGAAATTTATATTCTAAGTTCAAACATCACAAATTTAATTTACATGTTTTTCAAACATATAAACAAATAAATAAATCAAGCTTACATTTTTTTCTTTTTTAAAATCAACGTACACTTAAAAATATATATATATATATATACTAACACCTTTATACTAAACTAATATAACTAGTATATATATATTCTTAAACAGATAAAATAAATGTTTAAATATGAATACCTAAAAGAAAACTTTTTTTTATATATAACTATTTCTATATATATTAAATGTTATATATATAATTTAAATCCATCCACATTTTTACATTCAATAACATATTATATTTAACCTATATAAATTTCCAAATTATATACGTGTATTAAAATAATTTATAAAGTAGAGTATTTATGGAATCATCTTAAATCTAAAATAGTATAAATATAATACTGTAACAAAATATATACAACCATCAACTAAATAAGTCAGTACCATATAGAAACCCATATGGTAACAAACCGCATAATATACATATATTAAAGTATTTTATATAGTCTGCAACAAAACAAATATTTGACTTACATAAGCGAATAACCATATTATAGGAAACCTGATATCAACAAATAGAAGCTGACCCATATTAAAATATAAAACACAAAATATATATATGTATATATATATTCTTATTAAAAATGAAAGATACTTATTTTATAGTATGTTCCCTTCAAAATGTCGCATACATAATTCAAAATATTAACATGACTTATAAGTTGTGAGAAAGATCAAATAGAAACTATATATAAATATACACTGTCATGTTATGAAAATAAACTTTTGAAAAAATAGTATTCAATACTTATGTAAATAGTATGTATATCACAACTAACAAAAAAAAACAAAAAAACAAAAACCAAAAAAACAAAAAAAACATGTAGTTACGATTATAAATCAAAACATATATGTGCTTACACGCCTATACCTCACTGATCAAACAGAAGCCACCGGAAGGCGAGGTGATGGGTTTCATTTGATGAGGAGGTTTGGAAGAAAGGTGAAGTGGCGGATGCAAATCATGGTGACAGCCGCATGCTTCAGTTTGCTCTTTTTTTTCAAAGAAAAGTAGGGAGGGGAACGAACAGATCTAGGGAAAAGAGAAGTGAAAGCGAAAATAAATAGGGATGAACCGCAAGTTTTCAGGCAAATATAACGGAAGAAAATGAATAGGCAACCAAATTTTAAGTGAATAAATAAATAAAAGTGATTGTAACGGTCAACCCTTGATTTGGTGAAAATAATTGTAGCAATTAATAAAAGAAATAAATAGTAACGGTCACGTTGCTTGATTCAGCTGACCCATAAAAGCAAATTATTTAAAATTTAAACGGCAGGAAACGTAAAAAAACGTACCACCATAAAATGAAATTGATAACGTCTGTGCATTGATTCTGCAATATTTATTAAAGCAATTGATTGATGCACGTTTAAATTTGAACAGAAGGAAAGAGACAAGTCACAATTAAAGGTAAGCTTTAAATTTTTAATAAATACAAAACATTTCTAAGTTTATACGTTTATAACTTTCCAGTTGTAGTGTATATATATAATGAATGGTCATAAAGAAAGAAGTGGAAACAGGGAGCGTAGGAAAGGAAAGGTTAGAAGAAAAAAATTTGTTGAGAAATGAATATTTGTGTGAGTTATATAGGTTTGATCAGGGATGTAGCGTGATTTAAGGAGAAGAAAGAACGGCAATAAATCAACTTGCTTTAAAATGGAAAGGAAATTAAACTAGCGTTGATTTTTAATGAGCAGTTATAGGCAAGAAATAAGATATTGATTTAATTATTTTTTTAAGGATTTATAACTTAAAAAAAAATGTTAAGTTTTAACCAAAATAAGAATTTTAGAATTTTCACACTAATAAAAATCTTGGGTGATTATTTACGATTAAATTTAGACAATCAAATTTTCAAAAAATAAAACCCCAGAGTTGTAAGTAAAGAATAAATATTGCTAAAATTTGGGTTGTTACATTTAATGCCATCATCTAGGTAGCAACATTTTATCAATTCAAATTGTTTTAAATATCATCTCAGCCGAAGTAATACATACCTATCAGCCACCAAAGTAAAGAAGAAAGTCAAATATGCAAATAAAATATCTCTGGTTATACAAACTTAAAAATATTATCACCTTGGTGTACAAATAACATCACCTATACACTTCTTCTCTTATATATATATCAATCATCAACGCAAGAAAGAAAAGAGAAAAAAATGAAAAGCAACCAGAAAACAACAACATCATAATCAAGTCAAACCAGAGCTTATCAAAAAAAAAAAGGGAAGTTTCTGCTTCATTGCAAATCTGTGTCAAATAGCAGTGCTCTGTTCATTCTGGAAAAAAACATGTGAGTAACATAACAATTTTTAATAGTTTAAGTATATAACTCTGTGGCATGCTTATCTAGTGTTTGCAAGTATATACATAAGTATATCTTTGTATATATATAAATATTTGGTTGTGTGCATTTGCTATGTGTTTGGATCTTTTATTTGATTTTAGTTTCCAGGTTCGAAGTTTAATCTTGAATCAATCTTTTGATCAAATCCTCTGTTATGAATCAGGATTGATTATTATTCAAATTTAAGTTTGTTTTCAACTGAAACAAGATTGTAAACCTAAATAAATATTTTAAGAAGATGTTCAAATCACCTCTGAAAGAACACTACTGTAATTCTGTCCTACTGGAAATCAAACAACAAATTGATAAATTCAATCTCTATAAAAATCTAATTCAAGTTTATAAATTGAAAACTTAGTGAAATTTATGATTTTTAAAATGAAAATGAAGATTTTTAGATTTGTATTTAAGGTACAGTTTGTATATGAACAAAGATTGCATTGTTGCAAATTTCAGGTTATCAATCCAATTTAAAGTGTTGGAATTTGAATTGAAGTGAATATTAACATCATGGATCTTGAGAAAATTATCAGAGAATTTTTCTAATGTATAAATTGAAGAAACGAATTCATTTAGGGTTTTATTTACAGTTTTTGTTCATGTCAGTAGAGTGTCGAGTACAACTGCTATTCGTGATCGAATGTCACGAATTCCTGGTGGGTGGTTGGTTGTCGTGTCATCGGGGCGTGGACGAAATCTGGGCGATTCCGGTGGCTTGTGTGATGATTGCGAGTCGTTTTAGGTAATGGGCGAGTTCCAATTTTTCATGCAGATGGAAAATTTTCGTTTTCGAAAATTTGATGACGAACTGGGTTTAAATTTCGAACGAAGGGATGATTTGCGACTTGCTCGATGGGTAGGCGTTGACTGGAGGCGCGCGGCAGTGCCGTGCACGTGCACGGTGGCGAACATATGTCAGAGGGGTCGTGTGATGACTTGACTCGAGTGATACTCAAGAATTTGGGATGGTTGCTTCGAGTGTGGTTTGGGTGCGTGCGTGAGTTAGTTGGGTGCAGCAGTTTATAATTAAACTTGAAAAAAAAAGAGAAGAAAGAAAGAGTGGAAGAAGTAGAAGGAGGAGAAGAGAGAGGGGACTCGGGAAGGAACAGCTTTTGTTCTCGAGTTTTTACTCGAAGCACTTTAGTGGGAACTCGAAGTAAAAGGGGGGAAGGCTCGGGTATAACCTGTTTTGCAGGTTTAGACAGAAATTGTTTTGGAAATTTAAATAAAACTAAAATTTGAATCTATAAATCCAGGTTTAAACTAAGTTTAAATTTAAGTTAAAATGTAAATTCAAGTTCAGTTTTGAAACATAGTTTAAAAATTTAAATTTAAAATTGTTTTAAATAAAAGAGTTTAAGCAATTAAAGTATGTTTTAAAGACTTTGAATTTAAAATGGAATTTGAAAATTATAAAAAAATGAATTCTAACAAAGATTTAATCAAAGTTTAAATCTGGAATTCAATCTAAATTTGAATCTTAGTCTTGTAATAAAAGAAGTTTTTGAATTTTAAATTGTTCTAAATAACATGAATGATTAAGTGTATTTTTAAATTAAATTGAATTTAAAATTTAAAGTGTAATGATTGAAATACACTCAAATATTAATGAAGTCATTAATAAAGAAATTAATTATCTTAGAGATAACTAAGGTAATTAAAATGATTTAATTAATAAGGTAATTAAAGAATGATTTATTTTATTTACAAATTAATAAATTAAATTAATTAGAAATGATTAATAATGATTTTAATCTAAGAAATTTCTTAAGTAAGTAATTAAAGAAATGTTATTAGTTAATAAAGACGATTAACTAAGGATTATTAAATATTAATTAAGGTGATTAATTTTAATAATTAATTGGATTAATTAATCTAGATAATCAATTTTTAAATTGTTTAAAAATGTAATTACTTAATGAAAGTAATTAAGAGATTAATTACTAATTGTAACTAAAATGGGATATTCTGATTAAATTATCGATAAAGATTAATTGGGAAATTATGATTAATTGTTATGAGATGATTGTTCCATGGTAAGTAATTAAAGGGTCAATTTCTTAAAATAATTAATTAAGGGGTAAATTAATTATGTAATTGGTTTGAAGGCTAACTTAATTAATATGATTAATTAATAATAATTCAATTAATTAAGGTGATTGATTTAATAAATTTATATCAAATAATTTGTAATTAATAAATCAAGATTGGATAATTAATTCATAAGTAATTAATTTAATTGAAAATAAATTGAATTAATTAGGATTAAATGATTAATTAATCCTACTTATAAACGATTATTGAACGCTTGACCTTACTTATGAATGATTGTATTATATGAGATGTCTTGAATTGATTATCATATCCGATTTGTGATTTTTTGTTCTGTGGATTGAGCCGTGTATAAATTATTCATTTATTTACATTTGTATATTATCTGTGAATCTGTGAATGAGCGATAAGCGTTATAGTTTATATCTCTTATCGACTATATATCTGCGTTTTAATCTATAATGATTGAATGATGATGCACTATTGTGTTAAACCCCTGGACCACACTTATGCACACACAAATATGGATTTCACGAGGAAATTGGTCAAGTCACAGATTTTTGAAATAGTTTTAAAATTGAATATTCGATTCAAATGTTTTGGAAATGAATAGGGTTTAAAGTGAAAAACTTTTGAAATAGAATTTCAAAGATGAAATATATTTTGAATAACTTGATTGAGTTTTGAAATTTAAATATTTTGATTTAAATTTGAATTTCAATCCTTGAAATTGAATTCTATGATTTGGAAACCAGGGACTAAAGATGTTATACCAGTTTATATGGGTTAAACTATTTTAAAAGTATTGATTTGGGAATTTGAATTTAAATTCAAAGGTTTTAACCAGTGTAAATAAAATTGTATCTTTATGAAATGAAACTATTTGTTTTCAAATAATAAAAGCTTTCATATAAGAAGTGAACTTCCAAATTGTGTTAAAAGGGATTTCAAGTGAAAAATGAAAATGATTTTCCAAGTTGTGGAAACGGTTTGAAAGCTATAAGTTAAATCTTTAATTTAAAGATTTTAAACGAGCTAATCCAATTGAAATGGAAATTGTCTTGAAATCCGTAGATGGATCTTTGTGAAAATGGGTGAACTTAGTGAAATAAATCTTTTGTTTAAAAGATTTGAAAATGGTAATTTGTTTAAACCATTTGAAAGAAAATTTTGAATTATTAAGTTGTGACTTAATTGAAATCCCATATCTATATGTTTTAAATGTTGCGCTCATTATTCGGTTTAGCCGGGAGAGGAACTTTGTGTCGTATAACCCATTCCGAATATGTGATTCGACGTTATGGATAGCATTTGAAGACCGGTGGTGAAGACCGGGTATTTGCAAGAATGATAGGATGACCTATTGATCGTCACTGCACTGAGTTGTTCCGATATAGAGATTCCCTAAGTGATGGGAAGTCCGATCGGGATTGTGAATACCCGGATTGCAAGGACTTCTTTGGAAGTGCCTTCGGTTCAGTTCGAACCCAGAACATACTTGTATGGTTGTATGTCTGACACCACACTTTGAGATATAAAGCAGATTTCTTTCAAATACATTTCTGATGGTGATAGAGGATTTATTATCTTAGCTTAACACCCTTCTCTGAGACGTACGAGCTCAGAGGTTATGTAGTTGAAGTTTATCGGTGATATACTCCCAATTTGGTTGTGTAACATGCTGAGTGCTGCTGTGTGTTGATGATCATTTGTTGATCATTTATGATCAGAGCATGGCTTCTGTATGAAGCGTAGCTTCGTGGACGAGACTGCATCAGGACCTCACAACCCGGAAATGGTCAAAACAGGAAAGATGCGGCAAGGTTATGAGGGTCGCTCCCTTTAGGTTGTGTCATTCCCTTCTGGAAAAGGGTGCTATCATGGTATGGAGCCCAGATACTTACTCATGTGGGCACCATACATTTATTACTGTGTGATGTTGTTGGATTAGAGGTACCTTGGATAAAGGTCCCAAAGGACCGGGGGATGGCATGCTCGAGTAGTAGTTACCTAGTTACAGAGCTAACCCGGCCTTGTGTTGGCAGAGATCCGGTTAGGTTCTCGGGACGTCCCACCAGTGGCGATCCCATGTGGCAGTAGGAAGTTCCTTAGCCCGACCATTTGTTGGAAATCCAATCAAAACAATACGAACCATGTACGGTTTTAGTTGTAGAACCTGTCGTTTTAAATGGTAGCTATAGTAGGCATAATATAATGGTACCTATGTTGGCTAAGATTTATATTATAGTTTCGAAATGTTTTCTGCACTTTGCACTTATAGTAATAATATCAAAGAAATTTTCGTATCAAGCATGTTTGACTATCATAAGGAGAAATCTCCTCCAAGTCTGCGTTTGCATTGTGTATATGGCGGAAGGCCTTATGGTAGTTTTATTTTGAAAAGCATTGCGAATTAACTTTAAAATTCTCTCGTTGTTGTTTTTAAAGATAAACTCTTTTTGTTACTCACACCAGTCCCATGACTGATTTGGAGTTTATTATTCCTTTCCTAAACTCTGGGTGCTCACTATTTTCCACACGAGCAGTCTAGAATTAGGTTTTTCAAATAGTTAGGTTTGGTTGATTTTCTGGAGCTAGTTCAGTCTTTGGATGTGGACGAGTGTTAACGCTAAAATTTGAACGCTAACACCCCGGTGTATGAAGTGTAATTGTGAAAGCACCACCCGATAGCTCGGGAACAGATTATAAGCAGATAATAGCGCAAAAGCAGTAAACAACAGCAATTTTATAGTGGTTCGGCTTAAGAGAGAGCCTACGTCCACTTTGAATATCTTTATTGACGATTTGATTACAAGTCAATGCAATTACACTTTGATTACAACACACTTCGAGTTACAAGTGACTTAGAACAAGTAGCCTAAACTTCAATGTCGATCCAAATCTTTGAACTCATGTTGGATATGTATGATTTCTTCGTGAAGTTCCTTGAGGCGTTCTTTGTATCTCAAAAGCTTTAAGTGTTGAAGTAGTTCGGAATGCAGCAGAGTAACGGCGCTTGAAATGAATGAGCCAAAAGGTCCCTTGCTAGTTGGAACTAGGGTCGTATTTATAGGCATTTTTCGGAGTAAGGTCGTAGGTCGTGACCGACCTAAGTAAGGTCGTAAGTCGTCACCGACCTAGGAAGCCCTGGCTCCCCTTCTGTAAGTATATGCGTGCTTCCTCTAAGTTCTAGGTCGTGCGCGACCTAATACACAACGGCCCAACGAAAGCGGCTTCTTCATCTATGTATTTAGGTCGTTAGCGACCTATCATAGATCGTGAGCGACCTATCATAGGTCGTGAACACCTTCCTGTAGCCATAGCTAGAGCCTTTAGGTCGCAGAATTCCATAGGTCGCAGCTTCCCTTAGGTCGCAGAGTTCTGTAGGTCGCAGCTTCCCATAGGTCGCAGCTACTTTTAGGTCACTTGATCAGTTAAGTCGCTAGGCCGCTCCATCTCTTAGGTCGCTAAGGACTGAAGGTACTAGGTCGCATAAAGACTTTAGGTCGTTAAATCCTTTGACTCGTTAGGTCGCTTGCTTGCTCATCTGGTTAGGTCGTGAACTAGACCATTGAGTTTGATAGGTCGCCTACCAATTGAGCCGTTAGGTTGCGACTTTCTATAGGTCGCTAGGCCATTCCTGTAGTTAGGTCGCTCCATATCTTTAGGTTTTAGGTCACTAACGAAGAGGAGTTAACATTTGCCCCTCGAAGTACGGGCCTATGACATAGGTCGCGTGCTTCGACCTGACTTAGCTAGGTCGTGAGCGACCCAACACTTGTGCCAATACGCGTGCCTATTTGTCTTCCCATTTTTGCCTCATATAAATCTGTTAGGTCGCTAACTCTTCCTCATTCCATTGCTCTAATCTCTTACCGCCATTAACGATTCTCTGAGCTTCCAAAGGCGAATTCAACCCATCCTGTCACCGATTCATCTTTATCATTACATCTCGTAAGTGAATCTGGTCTTCATCCCACCATAATCGCCGTTGAATTATGAATTCCCACTTTCCGACCTTAGTTCAACTCCATGTATCACGCTTTATTTCGAGTGATTGTTGCAATCGATTTTCGGTCGTCATTTGACTGATTTAGGAAGTCATGGCAATGCGTTGAATCTATGATGGATCGGGGATTTTTTGATTAGTTTTTGGAATGATCTGGTGGTATGAAGAGATGGTAAATTTCATGGAGAGGACGATGAATCCCTTCGTGTAGTTGATGGCGGGTTATCGGGTCTGGTGCAGAGAGGAAGTTAGGCGACCTAACGAATTTGAGTGACAAAAGATGCTTCACGACCTTAGGGCCCTTGAGACCTAAAGAAAATTTTCGACCTACGCTAGGTCGCTGAATGACCTAAAGCTTGCATAACCAAAATGTCATACGACCCACCGATAGCTGAACGACTTAAAACTTGCACGACCTAGTTTCTGCAGCATAGGTTTTTAGGTCGCGGCCGAGTTAGAACTTGAATAAATTTGCATTGCTTTGGACCTCTTTAATTTGCACAGTGCGACCTAAAGGAGCTCCGACCTATACTAGGTCGTTGGACGACCTAGGACTTGTGAAATTTTTTCTGAAAAAATTCGATTGAGTTGTTTGGACTTGAATTTTGTTGTACTTCTTTGTAGATCCCTTTAAAGTTGTCAACCTGCTAAATATGACATTTGTATAAAAATGGGACGAATATACTTTCACTGACCGCCCACATCGAATGACAGATTAGACGATAAAGAATAATCAACTTAAATGAATTGTGTGTGTGAAATGCTGTGACTCAACCGACTCAAATGAAGTGTTAAAGCAAAGCTAGAATTTTGTTTGGATTAACACTGCACTTGAGTTTTAAATTAACAAGTCCTGAAATCTCACAATCGATCAGTTGCTAACTAGTTTAATTCCAGTTATTTTGCTTGTTATTTTTATTAGTTTTGCACAACACTTCACATTTTTAGGAAACGTGCACCTTCACATCTGAACATCCAGTTGCTCATGTAGAATGACGTCTCAACAAGAAGAGATGATAGAACACGTCGAAGGGGCTTTCCCGATTGCTATTCCACTAGATAACCCTCCGGAAAGAACTCCTACCCTTCTGAAACAGCGGGTGCTTAATCAATTATGCGTTCAATTTGGCATTGCCGAGGCAGAAGTTTTACTCCCTGGACCAAATGATTTTGCTGATAGACCACCTTACGGTTTTGTTGCCATTAATCGCCAAATGTGCTTAAGTGGAGTAATTCCTCCCTTTAATGAATTTCTTCAACAAATCCTTCTTCGACTAACGATCTCTCCTTTCCAACTGCATCCCAATGGCTATGCCATTTTGATGGGATTGTGCGTTCTGTTCAGGAGAACTCTTGACCGTCTTCCGAGTTTTGAGGAAATCTGTTACTTGTGCACTTTTGCGAAGAACAAGGACCACCCTTCAATTGTACTTGTAAGAGGTGCGAGGAACCGCAAACTAATTTTGGATTTGCCGGAGAGTGCACATGGTTTTTTGAATCAATTCTTCTACATTCGTTGCCCCGCAGGATTTTACGCAGACTGGAGAGTAGGAAGTGAGATCTTCTTTTCCTTCTTTCTTCAATTTTTTCTAAGTTTCTCATGGTTCGTATTGCTAGATGCTGATTCCATTCCTTGTTTTTACAGCACTTCCTCCTCCTTCTAGAGATTCCATTCATAAGCCAGTCTTTGAAAGGCTAAGCACTGTGGCTGCTGAAGAAAGAAGCGCAAAATTTCTATTGACAGAAGAACTTCTTCATCGGTTTGAGCTTCTACATTCTTCTCGTTCCACTCAAATTCATGAAGTCCCCGATTCTCCAGTGAAGGCTGAAAAGCTTATGCCAAAAGATCCCTCCACTGAAACTCTACCGGTGAAGTGCCCCACTCTCAATGATGTTGCGGGGCTGTCTAGCAATTTGACACTTGCCCAGTTATCGAAGAGGAAGAACCTCCACGATCTTCCGGGAGATCTGCTGACGATGGAGTTGAGAAAGCAAGTCCCAAAAAGCGTGACGGTGATGATGTCTTTGAGGGGTTGAGCGACCTAATTGTGACTTCACAAGAACTTTTTAAAGATGATGTTTCCAAAACTATCTCTTTGTAATCGAGGCGACATCTTCTCTACAACAAATGCCAACTCCTCCTACCCAAGTTATCACCTCCTCTACTCCACCGAGTGGTCTGTAACTTGATGCGTGTAGTTTACACATTACACAACACTTAGGATTTTCCAGCACTTGTTTGTGTTTGACTTCTTTTTTCTAAAGGCTTTTAAGACTTGTCTTTTTGCCTTTCAGATCCTTCAATGGGGCGTAGCGGCAGCGGCTCTTACTATAAAGACTTTCAGCGCTACGGAGGGCGTGGCAACTATGATTACAGACGCTACCTTACTGGTCCCAGAGAAACCGACGAGCAGAGAGCTGCTCGAAAAGCTAGAGAGAGGAGAGAATATGAAGAACGTCACGAGAGGGTAGATGTGCGACATGAGTCTTCTTCAAGAGGCGATGACTCCCACAAACGTAAGACATATGATGGTCGGGGGAAGAGCCACATTGTTGAGGACCCGAGCAAGCGGGCCAAGCCTAGTGAGAAACACGCATCTGCAATATCTGAAAAGTTTGACGCTCCCATCTCTATCGACATTCCTTCCAAATCCCCTACTCTTGAAGGAAGCGCTATTCAAACACTTCTTAATAGGCCTTCATATCGTGTCGAAAGGGGCCCAACCAACCCTACAGAGCCGGTTCCCGAATTGGTGTTTAAAGGGAGTTCGCTTCGGTCTTGATTTAGTTCCCATTGATAAGGAAGCCATGTACCAAAATCTTGATGCCGTTAGACTCGATATTGAAAGAATGTCTGGATGGCAAAAAACTCGTTGATGAACTCCAAAGGGTCAATCGAGCGAATATCGAGGCGATGCTAACCATGGAGAACGATAAGTCGGAATGGCAGAAGATTCTTGACCAGCACAACATTGAGATGAAAAACATAACTGAGTATAACGAGAAACTTGAAGCTGAAGTCAAGCAGCTTAAAGACGATCTTGCCACCTCTTCTAACACTTATACTCAAAGAGAAGAGGTACTACAAAAACAAGTGCGGGATGCACATGCTGGCCAAAGAGATGCCGAAGCTAAAGTTGAGAGGCTAGAAGAGGTTGTAGAGAATTACCGCACTGATGCCGCTCAGTTGCGAAATAAAATGAGCGCCCAAGACATGGAGATTGAAGCATTAAAAGCGCAACTTGCTAAAACCGAAAAAGAACGAGATGAGGCCATGGCCGGCAAAGCTGCAGTTGAAGAATCTATTCAAGCCATGGAAGCCAACGTCAGTTCAACTTTATTCGACTTTTACTTGCACAGCGTCTTAGGGCATGGCAGTCTCTCTTTTCTCGGTCCTAAATACGAAATCACTTTGGCTGAAGTGTGGGAAGCTGCTCTCGACATGTTCAAAGGCGCCGGGTATACCGAGGAAGAGCTTGAGGCGTGCTACCTAGATGAGGAAACTCGCGCTGCTCTTGCGAAGGGAAAAGAGCAACTCGCCAGAGTGCGGACTGGGATGGCGGAAGAGGAATGTTCTGAAAAAGAATTACCACCTACTACCTCCGAACGTCCTTTAGTTTCTCCTGAAGTTGACATCACAGGTTCCAGTGCTCATTCCCCGCCTCCTACAAGAACCGGGGTAATTACCCCTACTGATGATGAGGCTTTGGAGGATATTGGAGCTCAAAATTATGAGATTGAACTAACGAAGCAAATATCTTCAGGTAATTTTGACATTGGTTCGATTCAGGTGGATTGCCTGCTTGCTCCTCAAAAGTTTGATGAGCTTCTCGACTACTTCTTGAATCTCGACGAACCCATATCTCCCTTCTTTTGGGGAGATACTAATATTTTTAATTTCTCTTCTTCCGCAGTTGAAACACCAAGTGTTGTGCAAACTTCGCCTCCTCCGGTTATCCCTCCTCCGTCTCTTCAGGTGGCTCCTCCTTCTGCTTCACAGCCCGGGTCACAAGAGGAGCAAATTGAGGCTCTTCATGGCTTAGATGACCCTATTGCTTCGCAAGAGCAGAAAGACGAGGGACTTGAAGGAGGCGAGATCTCTCCGAAGCGGAATCCTTCTGATGACGTAATTTTGTCTGCTCTTGTTACTCCAGGGAGTGAGTCTTCTTCGAAGAGGAGAAAGAAGCATGGAACATCGAAGAGGAGGGGGAAGAAAATCATTGCTACAGAAGAGGAACCGAAAATTGCACCAGTTGCACCTCCCTCTCCTTCTTCCCTTATGCCTTCAGACCGTCCTGAAAAGCTAACCATTCGACCGGGCAAAGGGTCTAAAGGTGGCAAGAAGAAATGAAGATTTCAACTTTTAGCTTCTTGTCTTTTGTATGTACTGGTCGAGAACTGTGCGGGCACCGGCCCTTGCTTTTTATTTTGAAACTTGTATCTGCAATACAATTGAATAAAATGATTCTTTATTTGTACAGACTCCTGTTTGAATTTGAGAATGCATTTATTATTCATTTTTGCACAAGTTTATTTATATGATATTGCAGTGGGCTTATGGCATGTTGTTTGAGCATTACTTTTGCCGATGTGGCTATACCATATTGTATATAACTATAGCATGTTGCCCCCATACCATAAGCTTGCTGCAATATTTTATACTTCGAGGGGACTTGCACTCTTATTTTCTGAAGAATAATTATCTCATTCTTGAAGAAATCCTTCGTAGAGTACAACTCCCTTCATATAAGTTTTTACGCTTTGTTCTTCGAAGAAATCACTTTTCTTTTGCTTATGTACACGTTTTACCAAGTGAATTCTTCTATGAGGTAAAGTGGGCCTCTGAAGGGTACTTTAACTCTTTTTTTTTTTTTTTTTTTTTAAGGAAGGTTATTTTCCAGAATAGGTAAATCACTCTTCCTTTGAAAGTTAAAGTGTGCCCTTGACGAGGATTTTTTTTTACATAGAAAATTGTACCTCTGAGGAGGGATTTTTTCACGTTTCAGCACTTGGAAGTTTTATTTCAATCTCGATGAAACGTGTACCTCCAAAGAGTTGTGCCTTTGAAGGAAGCTTTTTCACGTTTCAACACTTGGAAGTTTTATTTCAATCTCGGTGAAACGTGGGCTTCCGAAGAGGTCTTTCTTCTTGATTGTGTCTCCGGGAGGAGGTTTTTTTTTTATAAAAGTTGTACCTCTGAGGAGGGATTTTTTTCCACGTTTCAGCACTTGGAAGTTTTATTTCAATCTCGGTGAAACGTGTACCTCCAAAGAGTTGTGCCTTTGAAGGAAGCCTTTTCACGTTTCAACACTTGGAAGTTTTATTTCAATCTCGGTGAAACGTGGGCTTCCGAAGAGGTCCTTCTTTTGTTTTACATTTCAACTCTGGTGAAGTGAAATTCCGAAGAGCGGTTGTAACACTTCAACTCCTGGTGAAATGGGCCTCCGAAGAGGGCTTTATTTTGTTTTACATTTCAACTCTGGTGAAGTGAAATTCCGAAGAGCGGCTGTTACACTTCAACTCCTGGTGAAATGGGCCTCCGAAGAGGGCTTTTATTTTGTTTTACATTTCAACTCTGGTGAAGTGAAATTCCGAAGAGCGGCTGTTACACTTCAACTCCTGGTGAAATGTGCCTCTGAAGATTGCCTGAAGTTACTCTCTCATGGTTGGAGGGTCATGACTCCTCCAATCTTTTTTGGTTCAGTAGAGAACTTTCTTTTTTACGGCATATGCTTCGTTTGAGGTCTTTATCCTCCGAAGAGTTGTGCCTCCGAAGAGGACTTTAGTTGTTCCTTGTCCACTTGCTTATGCCTTTCCAGTGATTCTCTATTTTATTTTTTTTGCTTGCACTCCCTTCCCTTACAAGTAGCCTGTTTAATCCAAAGAAGTGTACTTCATTGCTAGGCCAGTTCACGAGAACGGACATAAGCTTCTTAATTGGATGTTTGTTTGTTCAAACTTCTCAATTTATTAGCTAAAGCCCGTTTTCGGCGAAATCATTGACCGTTCAATTGAAGCGCTTCTTATCTAGGATTTAAGCTTGGGAATTTTGCGACTTGGAATTTGTTTGTTGAATGATAAAAAGAATCACTTGGTCTTGTAATGTGCACGTTTTGTTTTCATTGCCTGCAAAAATTTAAATCGATATTTCAGTAATACATTTAATGTACTTTTCATATCGAAAATAAAGCAAACATGTAATAATAATAAGGAACACAAGATTTATAGTGGTTCGACCAAGAATTTGGGCCTACATCCACTTTATAGTCTTTCATTATTCACTTGCATCAGTTTTACAATCGCTTTCAATTACAGTAATCATACATTCATAATTCTTTTTACAATATTTCAACAAAGCTATCAAGTAAAGTATGGACGCAAGTGATTGCTGTTCCAAGCTCTTGGAATTTGATCTCCTTCGACAGTAGTGAGTTTGTATGTGCCGTCCAGAAGCTTTTGACCTATGACATATGGTCCTTCCCAATTTGGCCCAAACACACCTGTTGCTGTCATAATTCTCTTTAGGACTAGATCTCCGATTTCAAAGCTGCGTTGGCGAACTTTGGAATTGAAATGTCTGGCTATCTTTTGCTGATGAGATGCAATTCTGAGCTCAGCCTCTTCTCTTTTTTCATCAAGGAGATCTAGTGCCTCGAGCTGTAGTTTCTCATTCTCCGCTTGATTGAAATGGATTCTTCTATGTGAAGGGACCTCTGTTTCTACCGGAATCATTGCCTCTGATCCGTATGCCAATGAAAACGGAGTATGCCCAGTCGCAGTTTTGTGGGTAGTTCTGTATGCCCATAGTGCCGGCGGTAGCTTATCGACCCAACCACCTTTTGCTCTTTCAAGTTGCTTCTTGATGGTTGACTTGATAATTTTATTTACTGCTTCCACTTGCCCGTTTGATTGCGGATGGGCTACTGCTGAGAAGCTCTTTCGGATTTTGAACCGTTTGCAAAAATCTTGGAATTCTTCACTTTCAAACTGAGTACCATTGTCCGTAATTATTTTTTGAGGCACACCGTATCTGCAAATGATGTTTTTAGTCACAAAACTTATCATCTTCTTTGAGGTGATAGTAGCCAGTGGTTCAGCTTCTGCCCACTTAGTAAAATAATCTACAACAACAATGGCATATTTAATTCCAGATTTGGCAGTTGGTAATGGTCCTACAAAGTCTATCCCCCATATTGCAAACGGCCATGGACTGACCATCTGCGTGAGTTCAGTGGAAGGAGCTCTAGGAATCTTGGCGAATCTTTGGCATCTGACACATTTTCGGGAATAATTTGCTGCATCTCGATTAATTTCTGGCCAAAAATATCCGTATCGGAGAATCTTTTTTGCTAAAGTTTGACCACCTAAATGATCACCACATTCTCCCCCATTCACCTCGGCTAGGATTGTTTCAGACTCTTCCCTGGATACACATCGAAGTAACGGCATTGAGAATCCCCGTCTGTATAACTGGCCATCCTGGACTATATAGCGAGAGGCTTTCCCCAGTAGCTTCTTTCGTTCTTTTGAACTTCCCAGTAAAGATCCATTGAGCAGACATTCTGTTATTGGAGTCATCCATGATTCTTGCTCTTGAGACACGCTCATGATCCAATCGATACCCATCTCATTAATGCTTGGGGTCGACAGGATCTCCACTGGTGTTAACCCCAGAAATTGAGCTTCGCCTGTGCTAGAATACTTTGCGAGAGAATCTGCTTTCATGTTTTCTTCTCGAGGAATGTGACTTATCATGTAATGATCGAAATCACCCAGGAGTTCCCAAGCCTTTGACAAGTAGGCGGGCAGATTTCCCCCTTTCGCTTGGAATTCCTTTTTGACTTGGCATACAATAAGCTGAGAATCACTGAAGATCTGTAACGCTCGGATGTTTAATTCTTTAGCAATCCTTAAGCCAGCGATAAGAGCTTCGTATTCTGCTTCATTGATTGTTGAAGGAAATTCCAATCTTAGTGCATAGCATAATGATCGACCTTCAGGGGTCTCAAGTACAACTCCGGCTCCAGAACAGTAGTCGTTTCTTGCGCCATCGACATATAACTTCCATTGGATTGGGGAATCATCGATCGTTTCCTCCTCACTGTTACCCTTATCTGTGAATTCTGCGATGAAATCTACTAAAGCTTGTCCATTGATTGCTTTTCGGGGATGATAAGTGATGTCATATTGACTGAGTTCAATATTCCACTTTAGAAGTCGACCCGAAGTCTCAAGGCGAAACAGGACTTGCTTTAAAGGTTGATCAGTGAGGACTCTGATCGGATGAGCTTGAAAATATTGCCTTAACTTCCTAGATGCAATTAGCAGGCAATAGGCGAGTTTTTCCAACTTAGAGTAATTCATCTCTGCCCCAGTGAGTCTTTTGCTGATATAGTAAACTGGATGTTGAATCCCCTTGTCTTCTCGTATCAGCGCTGCACTTAAAGCATGAGATGATACTGCCAAGTATATAAGAAGATCCTCGCCATCGCCAGGCCTAGAAAGTATTGGAGGCGGTTCCATATGGCGAATCAATTCATCAAAGGCTTTTTGGCATTCGGGAGTCCAATCGAAGTTTTTCTTTCCTTTCTTTAGGGCATCAAAGAATGGGATGCATTTATCTGTGGCTTTGGAAATGAACCGACTCAAGGCGGCGACTTTTCCATTGAGACTTTGCAATTCCTTCTTTGTTCTAGGAGCTTTGACTTCCTTTAAGGCGGTAATTTGAGCTGGACTAGCCTCAATGCCCCTAGCGCTCACGATGAAACCTAAAAACTTGCCGGATTCCACTCCAAATGAACATTTCAAAGGATTGAGCTTCATTCCGTATTTTCGCAGGACCGCGAACATGTCTGCTAAGTGTTCTATGTGATCCACTGCCTTCTTAGACTTTACTAACATGTCATCGACGTAGACTTCCATAGTCTTGCCTAATTGCGGTTTGAACATAGCATTAGCAAGTCTTTGGTATGTTGCCCCTGCATTCTTCAACCCGAAGGGCATAACTCTGTAGCAGTAAAGACCAATGTCAGTGATAAAGCTTATGTCCTCCTGATCTGGATCATGCATCATGATCTGGTTGTATCCGGAGTAAGCATCCATGAAAGATAACAATTCGTGTCCCGCTGTTCCGTCTACCAGTTGATCGATTCTGGGTAATGGGAAGCAGTCTTTGGGGCAGGCCTTATTTAGATCTGAAAAATCGATGCATACTCTCCATTTTCCGTTGGCTTTCTTAACCAGCACTGGATTTGAAACCCAATTCGGATAGGTAGATTCTTTAATAAAATTATTCTCCATGAGCCGATCAACTTCTTCTTTTAATGCTGCTGACCTTTCTGGACCTTGAGTTCTCCTTTTCTGCTTCACAGGTGTAAATTTTGGATCAATATTTAGAGCGTGTACTGCAACTTCTGGGGATATTCCGCACATATCGGCATGAGTCCAAGCAAAAACATCCAAATTTGCCTTTAAAAAAGATATTAAGATATTCTGAATTGACACATTAAGTTGTGAACCCACATTCAACACCTTGTTTGGGTCCTTTGGGTCAACAGGTACTGGTATTGTCGTTTCCACTAGTACCACTCTATTCTCCCCAGCACTGACTTTTCTAGGATCCATTTCTTTCCTTGCTCCGTTGTGCTCGCCAGTGCAGGGTCCGCCCTGTAATTGCTACAAGGCTGGTTCTTTGATGCGGACTGGGGCTGCCGCATCCTTTCCCATTTCTCTTTTTCTGGTTTCTCGTAGCTCTGTTAGATAACATTCCCGCCCCGCATTTTGATCCCCTTTTATAACTCCCACTCCATTATCTGTGGGAAATTTAATGGTGAGGCACCATGGGGCCAGAACAACTTTGAATGCTGCGAGAGTTGGACGGCCAAGGAAAGCATTGTAAGCAGAAAATTCGTCGACAATCACAAAAGTTTGCTTGCGGACCACTTTTCTCTCTCGTTCTCCAAGTTCCACAAACAAATCAACGGTTCCTATCGGCTGTTTTGGCTCCCCAGTGAAGCCAGCGATTTTCTGCGATGAGGCTTGCACATCAGCCATAGGGATCTTCATCTGGTTGAATGTTTTCTTGAAGAGGATATTGCAGGATGCGCCACAATCAATGAGAACTCTTCTGACAATAGCTAGCCCGATACCAGCCGAGATGACTAAGGGATCCAAGGTAGGAGCTTCAATACCTGCGGAATCCCTGGCTCTGAACACAATATCATCATTGAAGGTTCTTTGCTGCTTCAGGGGCATAGCACCTTCCAAAACGAATACATCTTCTTCGGTCGGTACGTATTTCAAAGCTCGGGTATACCTTTCCATCTCACCCCAGCTTCTGCCTGCTGGGTGAGGTCCTCCTGTAATGACATTGATAATGGGCCTTCCAGGTTCATGCCCTGCTGCCTTCTCACCTATCCTAGGCTGATGAGCAGGAGCTTGCTGCCCCTGCCTAGACGAAGCAGGATTGTTGCTATTCTTTTTCACAAATTGCTGCAGCTTGTTTTCCCTTAGCAATTCTTCAATCAGATTTTTCAATTGGCGGCATTCGTCGGTATCATGACCAGGTTGATTATGAAAGCGACAGAATTTCCCACTTTGCACAGCTTTCCTCCCGGTTCTCAGAACAGGAGGTTTAGGATATTCAACAGAATCTTTAGTGGCAAGGTATATATGCTCTGGTGTATCTGATAAAGGAGTATATTCCGATGGTTTGAAGGAACGAGGCCTCTTAAGATTTTTCTGTTTCCTTCCATCGTTATTTTCCCTTTTCTGTCCAGCAGATTCACTCTTGCGTGGAGCAGCAATGTTATCTTCAGCTTTTTCTAACACTGCCTTTACCGGTACAGGACGGCTTTCCAGGCGTATGAACTCATCTGCTTTCTTGTAGAATTTTTCAAGGGAATTTGGTTCCTTCATGTTAAGCCATTTTCGAAATTCGCTCGACTTGTCGATGGCCCTCATCAGATAGGTCAAGATCATCCGTGGTTCTGCATTGTCTACCTCGGCCAGCGCTATATTAAAGCGATTCAAGAAAGATCTGATAGTTTCACCCGGATTCTGTTCTAAACTTGACAACGGCATAATATCTTTGGCTTTTGAAGCGTATAGTCTGAACTGCTCCTTGAATTTCCGGGTTAAGTCAGAAAACTGATCGATAGATCGGACTGGCAGCTTGGTGAACCAAAGCAGAACTACACCTTCCAGGTATACAGGAAAATATCAGCATTTTATTTCATCAGAAGCCCTGGCACCTGTCATGTGCCAATCATACTTATACAAGAATTCGTTCGGATCACTTGTTCCTTTGTAAGCTGGAATGGTTGGAGGGACAAACTTCCTTGGAAATTCAGCCTTTAAGATTTTCTCATTAAATGGAGTTTTACTTGGGGCAAAACCCCATTCTTTCTCGTCTTCAACCCTCTGCATACTCTCTTTCATGATTTGTAGGACCATCCCAGAAAGATACTCCTCATCATGTCGAGTTCTAGATCCACCAACCTCAGGAAGCGTTTGTTCAAAGGGGCTAGCAGCCCTTTCAGGAGCATTCCTTTCTTCAGCATCATGAATGTTGCCAGCAAAGTTCCTTTCATTACCTGCCGGTTGACGGTTTGCCCCAAGCAAATCGTTCAACCTATTCAGAATTAGGGCATTTTGGGCATTCTGAGCCTCGAATTGTGCATTTTGGGCATTTATCTACTGGTTCAGCCCTAAGATTGCAGCATACAGCTCTTCCTTTGTAACTCCGACAGCTGGAGTTGCTTGATTCGATATAGGGGAAGCGGAGGTTCCCTCTTGAGCATTTCCAGATCTTACAGATCTACTCTTTCTACCCGGAGCCATGATTTCTAATAAACTTCTAGTCTTCAGAGAGGTTACTTCAACAAACTTTCGTGGAGCAATGATGACGATTTGCCTGAGTTCAATTCTCAGTGAAATCATCAAAAATGTTAACGCTAAAATTTGAACGCTAACACCCCGGTGTATGAAGTGTAATTGTGAAAGCACTACCCGATAGCTCGGGAACAGATTATAAGCAGATAATAGCGAAAAAGCAGTAAACAACAGCAATTTTATAGTGGTTAGGCTTAAGAGAGAGCCTACGTCCACTTTGAATATCTTTATTGACGATTTGATTACAAGTCAATGCAATTACACTTTGATTACAACACACTTCGAGTTACAAGTGACTTAGAACAAGTAGCCTAAACTTCAATGTCGATCCAAATCTTTGAACTCATGTTGGATATGTATGATTTCTTCGTGAAGTTCCTTGAGGCGTTCTTTGTATCTCAGAAGCTTTAAGTGTTGAAGTAGTTCGGAATGCAGCAGAGTAACGGCGCTTGAAATGAATGAGCCAAAAGGTCCCTTGCTAGTTGGAACTAGGGTCGTATTTATAGGAATTTTTCGGAGTAAGGTCGTAGGTCGTGACCGACCTAAGTAAGGTCGTAAGTCGTCACCGACCTAGGAAGCCCTGGCTCCCCTTCTGTAAGTATATGCGTGCTTCCTCTAAGTTCTAGGTCGTGCGCGACCTAATACACAACGACCCAACGAAAGCGGCTTCTTCATCTATGTATTTAGGTCGTTAGCGACCTATCATAGATCGTGAGCGACCTATCATAGGTCGTGAACACCTTCCTGTAGCCATAGCTAGAGCCTTTAGGTCGCAGAATTCCATAGGTCGCAGCTTCCCTTAGGTCGCAGAGTTCTGTAGGTCGCAGCTTCCCTTAGGTCGCAGCTACTTTTAGGTCACTTGATCAGTTAAGTCGCTAGGACGCTCCATCTCTTAGGTCGCTAAGGACTGAAGGTACTAGGTCGCATAAAGACTTTAGATCGTTAAATCCTTTGACTCGTTAGGTCGCTTGCTTGCTAATCTGGTTAGGTCGTGAACTAGACCATTGAGTTTGATAGGTCGCCTACCAATTGAGCCTTTAGGTTGCGACTTTCTATAGGTCGCTAGGCCATTCCTGTAGTTAGGTCGCTCCATATCTTTAGGTTTTAGGTCGCCAACGAAGAGGAGTTAACAACGAGACTTGCTTGTCTTAGTCCATCGTGATGTTGGTTCGAGCTATTTCTGGATTGGTTTTAAGGAGATGGAGTTTTAGTTTTGGAGTTCTTCCTTGAAGACTATCTTGAGTTATTTGTTCCGCTGCTGGTGTTATCTATTTTTCTTTTCCGTTGCTATTTTATTGTATCATATCTCTTATGTATATTGATATCGATTGTATCATCTGTTGTATCAGATATTGTATCAATGTTGTATATCAGTGTATTATTCTTTTTCTTCCGCTGTATTGTTTACTTAATTGTGTTATAAGCTCCGGCGACTCGGATTTGAACGCTTGAATATGCGGCATTCGAGTACGATGTAAAGTATGGATGTTGATTTTTCGAATGCGAAAAATCTGTGTCGTTATAGCTGTGATTGTATTGAATTGTCTGACTGGTAATTGTTGTCTGTTTCTGATACTCTGATGATATATTGTATAAAACAGATATAGTTTTCATTTTGTGTAAAGGCCTGATATTATATATTATATTTTATCCCGCTGCGACTGTGAGATTCTGATATTGTTTAGTTTTCTTTTCTTCTATCTCTTCTTCTTTAACCCTAATGGTTCGTATTTCTGTTCCACTTGAGTTAATTGATGTAGAATAGTGTTGACTCAAGGGGTATGGATTTGCGGGCTGTTACACTTGGTATTAGAGCTTAGGTTGGCGACAACCTAGGCTTTGGTGGGGAATTTACTCATTAAACAGAGTCAATAGTAACCTATAATGAGTTGAGTGTATTAATAGCTATGAAAGCATATTTATTAGTGCACATAAAAATTGTTTTTATACTGTGTTGACTTATCGGTTGAGTGTTTATGAATTCAGGTCGGTACGGGAAGTACAACCGTATCGATAGGGGTCTCTAAACTCTTAAACAAGATAAACCGGCATAATATTATTTTTAAAGTGGGTAAATGAAATAATTTTACCCAAAATTATATTTTGATATAAAGAAATAATTTTCTGAATTATTATATATATTTGATTGTTTGGATGTGGATATCTTAATTAAATAAGACTCTAAAATTTAATCTAAAGTTTGAAATGGTTATAATCAAATCAAATTCCATGAGTATAAATTACATAAAAGAAGAATAACTAAATTTGAATTAAACCAGAATTTAAATCCCGGAAGTTTTGGAAAGGTTTTAAATGTAATGAAAATAAAAGTTTGGAAATTTAAAATCCAAGGAAAGTTTGAAATGTTTGCTAAGGTGTTTGAAGGCAATAATGGAATATTATTTTGGAGGTACTTTTGAATGGAAACTGTTTTGAAATGAATTTGGGAAAGTAAAGAAGCACTGAACTCACTTCGGTGGCTGGAAAATAATCCTGATGATGCTGGCCACATCATTAGAATTTATTTTCGAGTTTCTTAAGTAATGAATTGCTTCCACAGTAATAGGGTATGATATCTGTTAGATTTGTTGGATATACAAGTAGTTTTAAGAGTTTCAGAAAGGGAAATTGCTTTAGTAAAAACAGATTAATTTAGAAATATGGAAGTTTGATTTGATATACCAGGAGAGGATGAGTTGATTATTATTTCAAAATGGTTTTGAAATAAAACCGGGCAATTGAATTCTGGAAAATTTTATTTAAATAATGAGAAGGTTAAAATGGATCAACTATTGAACTTATTAAGTGAAGTTGATATTAATAAGAAGGAAATGAAAACTTTAATCTTGGAACTAAAATTTAACTTGAGTAAAATGGAAGTGAATAAAATGTATGGAAGTAAATAGAAAATTTAAATTTAACTTGGGATAAGTTAAATAAATTGGACTTAGAATTAAGTTGATTTGGGTTTAATTAAAATGTAAGATGACTATGTATTTGTGGGACATTGTGTAATAAATTGTACTCATAAGCTAGTAAGTGTTTTACTTATAATTTGAAATTGTGGATTTAAAATTTACAAAGGATTAAGGTGAAAGAAAATTTGTATCTTTAAGAATTCAGTGATACATACATACATAAATATATACACACATATACATATACATACATACATATATATATATATATAATTTGGAATTGTGATTATAAGGTGTAAATGTATTAAAATGAGAAATACAAACTTCGAAGTAAATAATTTGGTGAACTTATAAATAGAAAATGGGATTATAATCACAAATGGGAAATAGTTGAATGGTATGGTGAATTCAAATCTAATCTCAAATGAAATGTAAAATAAGATAAGGTGAAGGAAATAGAAAATATAAAAGGGTGAATGAACTAAAGTTAGTAAATAAGCTTTGAACTTGTATATGGAAAATTAAAACTAGATTGAATTAAAATCAAAATTCAGTTGTGTTACAAATAATTTTTAATAGAATTAAATTCTTATTTAAATAGTAAAAGAAATAAAATGAATTCAAGTTGACTAACTAAAACTTAGTTGGACTTGAACTAAATTGAAAAAAAAAGAAATTGACTTGAAAGAAATTTAATTAAGCTGAAAGGATATTGTATGGATAAAATTTAACTCAATCTACTAAATTCAAAGGAATTGTTTGAGAATGAATTTAGCGTAAGCTAAATTAAATAAAAAGAAGCTTGAATGTGAATTTAGCATAAACTAAACTAAATGGAATTTGTATTGGCATAGATGAAACTTTGGTGGTTTGTTAAGAAAATTTTGAAAAAAGAAAAAGAAAAAAAAATCCAGTTCTAGTATGAAATTTTGTTTTGGCAATAAAAGCTGAGGGTGTGAATAAATAATGGAATTGTATTATAATAATGAGGGTTTGACTTAAAATAAATTCAAACGAGTGACATGATTTTAAGTGGTTACATTATTAATAAAATTCAGGATGAATCGAGGAGATGAATTAAAATTTTAAATGGAGCGAATGAGTAAACAAATTGAATTAAAATTTGTAAATGAATTGGAATTTGATTGAGTGAGAATCAAATGAAAATGAAATAAAATTGGATTAAGAAGAAATGGAAATATTGTGAAAATTGGAAGAACTTAAGAAAATTGGAAAAAAAGATTGTGGATGAGCTTTATAAGTGATCTTTAATGAAATTTGTTTAGATAATAGAATTGAAATGCAAGTGAAATAATTTTAATTAATTATTATGATAAAATTAGAATATATGGGTTGTAAATAATATAGAATGGGATGATATTAATTTAAACTTAAATTTAATGATAAATTTGAAGTGAGAATAAGGATTTGACTTAAAAATTGCAAGGAAACAAAAGTATTTGGGTTGTGAATAATTCCGAATGGAATAGAATTAATATAAATTTAAAATAGAATTAATTTTAATGGTTACAAGCTTAAGTGATGGTTATTAGCTTGAATGACATGAAAATTTGCATAAAAATTGGTCGTTTTGTTGTATTTGGAATTGAGTGGGTTTAAGGAAGAAAATGGAATTGGTTTTTGAATCAATTGGAATGGGTTTAAATTTTATTAAGTGATTTTGCTTATGAATGAAAGCGAATCATAAAGGAAATGCAAGTGTATCAAATTTAAAAATAAAAACTCAATTGTAAATCAATGTGAAATTAAAGTGAAGAAAATCGATGCAAGTAATACACATGTTAAAGCATAATGATGTGAATATGTGCTTATTTGGTACAAAAATGAATTGGTTGTAATAAACGTGAATTATATATAGTGAACTTGAATGTAAAGTATTCAAGTGAAATAAAGTGAAGTTTGGATTTGTTAGAAAATTAAATGGTGATTGAAATCTTTGAATTGCTGATAAAATATGGTTAACATTGTAAAATTATGAAGTTTGCTTGGTTAAGCTATGAAATTGATATGTTTGGTTAATATTAATGAACAGAATGTTAATAAATTCCCATATTATTGAAAAATGATGTGTTTTTCGGAGTAAGTACAGGTACGGGAGGCAGTAGATAGAGTTGGAGCGTGTATATGCAATATAAATTAGCCGCATGCTTTTAAAATGCTAATAAAGGTACGCCTACGCAATTAATATAGTTAATACGAACTGTTTTTTGTTTTTCCGACCGTGTGGGTCGATATATATATATATATATATATATATATATATATATATATATCTATTGTGATATTGCAAAAGCTCCTCCGTACAGGGGAGACTCTACCAAAAAATTTCGGAAATTTTGGAAGTTCGAAAATTTTTGAAAATTTTGAGATGTTTCATTAACGACAAAATTGATTTCAAGTAACATTTTAAAATAAAAAGAATTTTGGAATAGAAATCGAAACTAGTAGCTTCGATTTGAAAATAATGAATTTAGGCAAAGTGAAAATTGAGATTTTCACTAAGTAGGTTTTGCTATTGGGTTTGGAACATTCTTTTACCTTTGCAAATTTCGAGGACGAAATTTTTATAAGGGGGAGGAATGTAACGACCCGGAATTTTAGGTCGCCAGATTTGAACATTTAATTCGTTTTAAATGTTGAATATGTGTTATAATTTGAATTTTGAAATAAAAGACTTTGGTTAAATTAATAAAATTGGTTAAAACTTTATATACGGTAATTTAATTGAAATTTGAATAATAATAATAACTTAATATATTAAAATTGGAATAATTGGTGAATCTGGGTTTAAAAAAATATAAAAATGGTTTCTAAAAATTTATTTAGGTTTATTTTGATTTAAATAGTAATATTGGAATGTTGGATGAAATTAAAAGGCAATAGGTTGAATTTGGAATTTTATATTAATTTTATATTGGAATTTAATAATATAATAATGCGAATATTCAGATTTTGATTTAAAATGTATTAGAACGATTTCTAATGTTATTATAAATTCTATATGAATTATAATTAAGTTACTAAAATTTTAAAAATGAAATTTTAAGTGATTTCGACGATTTTGAAAATCGCTCGAATTTATCGACGAGTTAAGTTGCCTTTCGTGGCACAGTTTTGGAATTCGACGAAACCAGTTCCATTGGATCCATAATAGTTAGTTATTATCGGATTTCAATTTTCATAGCAATCAAAGTTGGTGTTTTCCCTCGGCAGCTTACAACGCATAGAAAATACTTTAATCGATTTAATTTAAAATTTGATTGTTTATTTCCGTAACTCGCACATTGATCGAATTAGCTTTCGAAACACGTTCCATTGTGTTCGAAACGCAGGTAAAACCTTTGAAATGCCAGACGGCACGTGTGATTTGGAGATCGTTTGAAAAAGTTGCTTTAAAGTGAATTAAATAATTAAATAATATGTTATACGTATAGATATATTCGCGTTCTAGGCCGAAAACGCTAGCCTTCTTTTGAGCCGCCGTTCACATTTCTAATTGGCGAAAATCACTTGGCTTCATCCCCCTTTTTCTTGAAATCCACTCGTTTATTCCAAAATCCTCCAACTAGAGAATCGACGAACTCATCGAGTACTACAGATTCTACGGTGGATTTTTATTGAAGTGGCTCGGATTCTTCGTAATCGAGCTCCGTTGTCTGTGCGTTTTTTTGGTTTTCGAGTATGATAGGGGGGTCGGCTTCTCCGCCATTCGTGGTATGGAGGTGTCGTGTGATGGGCTTTCATTTGGTAGTATCGGATCGTCGTGTAGACAAGTAGAGGAAGTGTGGCGATTAACCCTAAGGGCGGCAACAGTGGGTTTCTCGGTCTGTGTTCCGCGAGGAAGACGAAGATCCGTGTTTTCTTCCTGTGTGATGCGGCCAGATTGTAAGATAATAATAATAATAAAAAATATAGAGATGAGTAATTTGTTTTCAATTTTTTTTTCAAACTTTAAAATTTTATATCTCGTGCGTTTGTTGTCAGATTTCGACAAAACGAGAAGCTCCGGAATCATAGCGACGCGATCTGCGCAGTGGAGCAATTCTGGAATTATTCAAAACAAGTAAAAATTTAGGTTAAATCGAACGCCGTTCGATGTAATTTAAATTTGAACGCTCGTCGAAACCCAAGGTGAGTTTAACTCACTCACATCTGGAATATTAGTTAATTTAAATAGTCAATATTTAAATGATTGCTTGAATGGTTGAATATGATAGTTATTATCAAATTGAATCGATATATATTATTGTGCTAATATCTGTGGATGCAGGGGAACAGTTTGGAGGGATCCAACTGGATTCCTCACAAATAGGAATTTATGTATATTCTATAATATATCACATTTATATTCTGTGATAAAATTATTTTAGATCTTGTTATGCTATGCTCTGTTTATATACTGTGATAGATTAAATTGAAATTTGAATTTTGTTGTGCTATGATTCGGTGATTACAACCTAGGAATTTAAATAAATAAATAAATTGGGTTGACAGGAAATAAAAGAAATTCTTAAGTAAAGGATTTAAAAGGAATTAAATTCAAGGAATGGGTTAAAAAATTCGAAGTGTTTGAAATTGTGATTCCAAGGGAAATGTGAATTGTTTAAAATAATAGCGAGATTTATTTTAAAAGGATGGGAAGTGAGCTTTCTCCTGGAAATTCTAGTATGTTTTTAAGAAAAGTTTTTAAATATAAATCTGTAATTTAAATATGATTTGGGATATTTTAGAAATAAATATTATTTTAATTTGTTTTTAAGCGAAAGCAAATATTCGATTAAGTAATTATGGTATTTAATTATTTTTAAAAAGTAAAGTAGTATTAAATTTTCAAAAGGAAATTATAATATAAATATTTAATTTAATAACTTTATTTTACAAACTAAATTAGACTTAAAATACTTAGGAAACCTCTATATATTTCCTTAAGTATTATTTTCAATTAAACAATTTTTAGAAGCTTTATTTTAAATATTTTAAACACAATATGAAAGTGATTTCTAGGAAACAGCCATGTTTTTAAAAATAAAAGGAGCTATTTTTTTCAAGTATGGGAAGGAAAGATATGGGATGAATGTAAAATTGATTTGGATAAACGTGTGGAATTTATAAAAGAATTCTTTGAATTGTCCTAAATTGAAGTGTATTTCCCTGAAAAGCCAAGTACGCTTTTAAACTGATTTTGTAAAGTTAGAAGCTTTGAAGTTATATTAAAGAATGGTTTTAAGAAAATTATTTAAGTTGTAAGAAATTTTAAAGGTGAACATATATCAAAGTAGATATAGTAGTAATTATTTTAAAGGGTAATTAGAATTATGCTTTAAAGAATATTATTAATATTTACACATTATAAAATGGTTTTATTTTAAAGATAATCAATCAAAGTATTATTTAGAAATTGTATAGAGTTTCATAACTTTATTTTAAAATTTAGTATGATTTACCTTTATTTTAAAGATAATAGTTTATATTTTATTATGCAGTTTTATTTGAGATATTTTTAAAAGTATATATATATATATATTTTAAATCAAGTATGTAAGTAGTTTTACTATAAATGTTGAATGTATTTTCAACAGTAAAGAATTTAAATTATTTTAAAACTTAAACATTGGTACTTGGATGTTTTCAAGGAAAGTAACAATTTGGGAAATTTATTCTGTAACGACCTAAAATTTCTATTAATTAAAATTCGTATATTTAATTGAATTTAAATATTAATAAGTGAAATTAAATAGTCGAATAATTTATTATCGAATATTGGATTTAAATGGACAATTAAATCGATAATTTAATAATTGAAATTCCAGAAATAATTGAAAATTGGGGTTAATATGATTGAAAATGATTTGTAAAATTTTATTATATCATATTAAAGTTATAGAGATGTTATAGAACTTTTAAAATTGAATTTATAGTTAAATTGTGAAAATTGAATATTTTAATATTTAAATCAATTAGTGAAAATAGCCAATTTTTGAACAGTCTCATAATTGGAGGAAACCATTTCCATTGGATCCGTAATAATTTGTTATTATCGGATTTCAATTTTCGTAGCAATCAGAGTTGTCGTTTGATCGTGGCAGCTCGAAACATCGAAATTGTTTTACTATTTAATTGGCGAGTTAAAATAGTCATTTTTCAAACAGTCTCGGATTTCGACGAAACCAGTTTCATCGGATCCGTAACCTTATATTATTGTAATGTTTCAAATTTCAAGTCAATCGAATTTACCGTTTGTCCGTGGCAAGCCAAAACGCATAGAAAATCGTTTAATCGGTTTAATTTTAAATCGATCGTTTATAGCCATATCTCGCACAGATGATCGAATTAGCTTCCGAAACCTGTTCCATTGTGTTCGGAACGTGGGATAAACCCTAGAAACGCCGGTCACCGTGCATAAATCAGAGTTCAGAAAACCCGGGAGAATAGTAAATTGGGCAATTTTCTATAAAAGGCCCTCCATTTCTTCAATTTGCAACAAAGGCTAGGGTTTCAGTTCAGCCTCCATTCTCTTTATCAAAGGCCAGAAACGCACGAAACTTCTCCTTCAATTTTCTTCAAATCTACTAATCGATTCAAAATAGTTTCAACTATGAAATTGTAAAGTGTAGTGAGAGCTTCATATCCAACGGCTATGATTGGATATGGTTGCATAGATCATCGGCAATTCGTGTGCGTAGTCGCATGTTTCAAGCACGGTTTTCGAGGAGCAGGCGCAACCGAGCTACACTAGGTTTGGGTCGAGCATAGAGCTCGTGTAGGTGCACGTCATGATGGCTTTTAATCGAAGTGGAACTCGATGGGATGGCCGCGTGGTTTAGGGTTTCGAACGTCATATTTGGGTTCGGGGTCACGTGTTAAAACCTGGGAGATGAAAGAAAGGGGCATCGACCCAGATTTTTGCATTCAAGCGTGATCGACGGCCCAGGAAAATAGGTTGAAAATAATATAAAGAAAATGTAAATTTAATTGTAATTTGAATTAGTATAACTTTAAAAAGATGTAACTTTTGCATACGAGGTCGAAAAATGCTGAAATGAAGTGCGTCGGGATCATAGTGACGAATACTACACAATGGAATTGGATTGGAGTCGTTTGGAGCTAGTGAAAATTCGGGTAAAATTAAACGTTCGTTTAATTTTATTTGAAATAAAAGCTGAAAACGAAATTGAAATCAAGGTGAGAACTTCTCACTCAATTGAATTGGTTTCGATTTTAATTTTAAATAGTTAGATTTAAAATTGCTTGAATGTATGTTGAATGATAATTGCAGTTTTTGATTTCTGTTTGGTTGTAATATTAGATATAATAGGATATATCTATATATAGCAATATATATATTGGCATATCTGTATATTGGAATTGATTTCCCGCATTGTATAGCGGATGAGACCCTATTGCGCCGTCTATTAAGCGGATAATATTTTATAAATCCCATATACCGCGATAATTCCGTACCGGAGCGGAATTGGTATTGTGCTAACATCTGTGGATGTAGGGAAACAGGTTGGAGGGATCCAATTGGATTCCTCAATAATATTTATTTGATTACAGATATTGTGATATTTGTTGATGTTGTAGTCGTGATTAAATATTTGATGTTGTTGCATCATCGGATCCATTTTTAAAGTTTAAAAATAACGTTTTTTGATTTTTAAAAGGATTTTAAAGTGATTTTTCAAAGTATATGTTTTTATAAAATTTTGAATTGATTCATTTTAAATAATTAAAACGTTATAAATTTTTATGTGATAAAAATTACTGTTTTTGTAAAATATAACCAAATTGAGATTTTGGAAATAAATAGTGATTAATTTATAAAATTGTTTAATTTGGAATTTTGAATCATTATAAAAGATTTCTAAATTTATTTTTATAAGTTAAAAATATTGAAATTATAAAACGAGCTTTCATAAGTGTTGAAGGTGAAATAAAGATGGATTTCATAAGTGAACGGAATTTATAGATTTACAAATTATGAAGTTATAAAAATTAATAGATTTTGTAAAATAGAAGATTTATAAGTAATTATCTTATAAATCGGATTTTGGCATTTAAATGAGATATAAATGTAATTTGTTAATAATGAGATTTATAAATCGAAGCTTATAAATAGAAATGTAATTTATAAACATTGTTTATAAATTAGAAATCAATTTAATTTGACAAATTGAGTATTGAAGTTTATTAAAGGAAATATATTCACGATTTTGGACAGTGAATACATTATTGAATAAAATAGTCATGTTTGGCAAAATGAATATTATAGAATGAAGTTAATTATTTTAAAAATGTTTTAAAATGTATTATGATTCGAAACCATAGATTTCAACATTTATTGTTGAAATAGACGTTTTCGAGGAAGAATGAAATGGTGGACTATAACAATGTTGTTATAGTAAATGGTTTCCGAAAGGAAATGTTTTGTATAGTATTGGGATTTATATATCTATTTAAACTTTGAATCCCTATACTAGTGATTTTGGTTCGTCGTAACGATGTTTTACACAACATTCGTTTTTGACCCAAATAAATGTGTTAAGAGAATGATTTCCTCAAGGAATGAAATATATACTAAATTTTGATTTAAGTATATCGAATATTTTCAAATGTTGAAAATAAATAGATTTGTGATGTACTTATTATTAAATAAGTATGGAAATATTTTTCCAATGTGAAATGAACGTTTTAAAATTTATCCTTGTAAGATAATTTGAAAGTGAATATTGAAAATCGATTGAAAATCGTACATCATAGATAGTTTGGGATTATAAATTCACTATGGAATTTATAAAAGAAAGGGGAATTAGTTTAAAAATAAACGTTGATTTATTTTTAAAGTGTGGGAATAAATTTATGGATTTGGAACGTAAATATAAAGTAAATCGGTAAGGATTTATTTAAATTGGTTTAAATGAACCATTTTGAAATGAAAGTATTTCCGAGTAAGGAAAAGTGATTTGAAAAATTGTTTTCGAATGGTTGAAGTGTGGAAGTTTATATCTAGTAAAGATATTTTTGAGAAATAAATAATTTGGAAAATTATTTGGAATCTGATGATGTTGAGCATCTTTATTGATAGTTAAATAACCGACTATCAATATTTACCTTTAAATAGGTATTTGTTGTGAATTGCGTGAATTTGAATGCCACAATTATTTTTGAATAAGCGCTCACTATTCGGGTTAGCCGGGAAAGGACCTTGGGGTCGTATAACCCATTCCGAATATGTGATACGTCGTAATGGATTGCATTCGATGACCGGTGTTGAAGACCGGATATTTTTGAAAACGGAAGAATTACCGTTGAGTTACTTTGCATCGGCTGATCTCCGATATAGAGGTTTTATCACCCTTAGTGACGGGAAGTCCGGACATGATTAGAAATTATCCGGAATGCAAGGACTTCTTTGTAAGTGCCTTTGGTTCTGTTTGAGCCCGGAACAGACTTGTATGGAATGTATGTCTGACATTACAAGTTGAGACATAAAGCTGATTTCTTTCAAATATATTTTTGTTGGTGGGGGAGAATTTATTCTCTTAGCTTAACACCATTCTCTGAGATGTACGAGTGCAGAGGTTATGTAGTTGAAGGTTATTAGTGATATACTCCCAATTTGGTAGTGTGGCATTCTAAGTGTTGCTGTGAAATGATCATTGTTTGATCATTTGTGATATGATCATTTGTTTGATCATTTATCTTTGTGATCATTTCTTTGATCATTTGTTGACCCAAGCACAGCTTTTGTATAAAGCGTGGCTTTGTGGACGAGACTTCGTCGGACCTCACACCCCGGAAATGGTCAAAACAGGAAGGATGTAGCAAGGTTATTAGGGGGTAGCGCCCCTTTAGTGTATGTCATTCCTTTTGGATAGAGGTGGTATCATGGAATGGAGCCCAGATGCTTAGCCTATGTGGTTACTGCATTATTATTCTTATGTGGTTGTTGGAAATCGAGGATCCTCGGATAGATCGGTTACGATCGGGGGATGACATATTCGTGTCAGTAGTTACCCTGTTAGGGGTAACCCGGCCTTGTGTTTGCAGAGATCCGGTTTGGTTCTCGGGTCGTCTTTCTAGAGGCGTGCCCATGTTGCAATGGGAAGTTCCTTGGCCTGACCATTTGTTGGAAATCCAAAGAAACAATACGATCTTGTACGGTTTTAGTTGTATAACCTGCCATGAAATGTGGAGGTAACCTGCTATTGGACATGGTAGCTATAGTAGGCATATGATAATGGTCGTATGTTGGCTAAGATTTATATCTTTACTTTCGAAATATTTTCTGCACTATGCACTAGTAATAATATCAAATGTTTCTTTTTAATGCGTATCAAGCATCTTTGACTATCATAAGGAGAAATCTCCTCCGATTCTGCGTTTGCATTGTGTGTGTGTGTGCGAGAGCTCATTTTTAAAAGCATTACGAATTGACTTTAAAAATATTCCTCTATTTTGATTTTAAAGATAAATAAACCGTTTTAGTTCTCACACCAGTCACATGACTGAGTCGGAGTTTATTGTTTTCCTTCCTAAACTCCGGGTGCCCACCAATTTCCACACGGGCGGTCAGGAGTAAGGTTTATCAGGATATTCTGGAAATTCAGGAGTTGATGGAGGCAAGCTGGATGGCATGGCGTATTCACTAGTATATAGTATTTCTTTTCCGCTGTTTGTTTGTTGTTGTACACTCTGATGATGTAATGTAATGTAATGTAATAACTGATATAGTTCTTTGTTTAAAGATTATTCATTTATCTATTATATGTTGTTCCACTGCGAATTGTGAGATTCTGATGTTGTTCTGTTATTACTTTCTGTTCTATTCTATCTTTTTTCTGTCTTCTTCTACCTTTTTCTTCTTATTTAACACCAATGGTTCGATTTTTCGGCTTTCGATTGCTCGGTAGTTGATACAGTGGACGTATTGATGTCGGTTTTCGTGGACGAAAAATCGCAATCGTTACAGTTGGTATCAGAGCATATGGTTAAGCGACAACCATGGCTCTGTTTGGAATTACTCATTAGAGATAGTGTCAGTAGTACTCTAGAATGAGTGTGAGTGTAATAATAGATACGAGCGCGTATTTGTTAGTGAATATAAAAAAAATGTTTTATATTGTGTTTGCCTATCCGTTGAGCTGTTTGTGAATTCTGGTCGGTAGTTGGGGCGCCATATTATGGATAGGGATTTCTAAACACTTAAACGAGGCAAGTTGACATAATATCATTTTAAATTGGGTAAATGAAATAATTTTACCTTGATTATATTTTGTATATAAAGGAATAATTTATTGGAATTATTAAAGTGTATATGAATTGATTGTCGATTGTTGAATAAGTTAAATAAAACCACAGTTGTAAAAGAATAATTGTATAAGCAATTGAATTATAAGGAATCGAGTTGTCCCCAAAATCAAAAATGAAAATAAAAGCCTTTCTAATTCTTTTTTTTTGCTATCCATAATGACTAATGAATTAAGAACTTTCAATTAGAACTCTTTTTTTTTCAATTGATTTTTTCTTACCGTCATATCTGAAAAAAAGGAAACTTAGGTAAGTGTTTTATCAACGTATGTAGCAAAAGAAGATATCTAATTTAGCTCAGCTATAATTAAAATGATTTACACTTGTGAAATAATCTTATATATAAGAAGTGAAATTATATAAGTGTAAGGGTTTGTAAATGTGATTTATAATCTGAAAATAAAATCCAGAGAAGTGTTTTGAAAGGATTTGGTAATTTGGAAAATTGTTTTGGAGAAATTAAAGCTCTAAACTCTTTTCGATCGCTAGAAAATAATCCTGATGATGATGTCCACATCATTAGAATTCATTTTCGGGTTTCCAAAAGAGAAATTGCTGCCAAATTGTTTTAAATAAAAGTTGTTTGGAAAATTTTGAGTTGGGTTTTGAAATTCAAAAGATAATTGAATTGATTTCAAAAATGGTTTTGAAAGATTGAAAGGACTCTGCAATCCTATTTAAAATATTTATGAGAATGATAAATGAGTTGATAACTTATACAATTTGAGTTTTAATAGAATAAATTTAACTTAAAGGATGGAGTTAAATTAAAGGAAGTATAAGTAAATCAATAAACTTCAAGTTGAAATAAATTTGAGTTGTCATCAAAGACATGTGATTTGAAATTTAACTAAAGAAAAGTTAAATAGGATTGGAATTTGAATTGGATTTATAAGTGAAAACTTAAGTTAAGTTAAACAAAAGGTGGTTGAAAAGGAATATAACTTAAGTGATGTTGAATAAAGTTGATTTTGGTGTCAAAGTAAATTAATAAGTGAATTAATGAAGTGAAGTCATTAAGAATTTGAACTTGAGTTATATGAATGAAATTCAACATTATATTGTTAAAGGAATTAGCAATTAAATTGAACTAATGGGTTAAATGTTAATCAATTAAATGTAAATAATTGATATGAAATAATGAATATAAGTATTAATTCATTAGAAGGTGATGTTATTAGAAATTGAATAAATTGAATGAATGTCAATTTAATATGATCCAATTGGAATTAAATGTGTTGAACCAATTTGAATGAAAAGTGAATAAATTTGGTTGTATTGAATAAATATTGGTTGTTATTTGATTGTTGATTGATGTATATAATTCATTAAGTGTTAATGAAATTGAATTAGCGAAATTGAAAGCTATGTAATTAAATTCAAATGGATAATATGTAAATTTGAATAGAATTGGATTTGATTAGGATTGAAAGCGAATCAATGTGAATAAATTAGTGGATGTATACTAATTGGAAAATGAACAAATGAATGTTAGAAAAATTCCAATGTTAATGAATCAAATGTGATTTAAATTGGAAAACAAATTCATTGAATATTAATGATAAATGAAAGAATATTGATTTGGTTATGGATTTGTTGAATGATAGTTGTTTGATTGTTGCTTTAGATGCATTTGCTATATTGACATACGTAGTTGTTGGTATATGTTGTATATTGATGATATTTTCATATATACATGTTACTCATTTGTTTGTTGAGTGTATAGTAGGTGCGGATTGCGCTTGCTTCACTTTTGGAGCTCGCTTTCGCGCTATATTAGCCGTATATGCTCGCTAATAATAAATAAGGTACATATCTCGGATTACATACGGTACTTTTACACTTTTTTCCTGCGGGATGCCTCATCACTTGATGAGATGTATATTTGTGATATATATACTGTCATTTTTTTTGGATCGAGCCGCGCAAAGGAGACTATGGAAAATTTTGTTCGAAAATTTAAGGCGTTAGAAAAAATTTGAAAATTTTGGGAAATTTTGTGAAAAGCTATAACTTTGGTTTTTGAATTGGAAGTTAAACGATGTAGTTGGTTTTGAAAAAAAATACTAAGTATGATTTGAAAACTGAGTAAGTTATTGTAAGAAGTTTAACTATGGATTTTGAAAAATTAATAGATTCTGTAACTTTTTCTTATTTGGTAATTTCGAGGACGAAATTCTTTTAAGGGGGAAGTTTGTAACGACCCAGAATTTCTATTAATTAAAATTCGTATATTTAATTGAATTTAAATATTAATAAGTGAAATTAAACAGTCGAATAATTTATTTATCGAATATTGGATTTAATTGGACAATTAAATCGATAATTTAATAATTGAAATTCCAGAAATAATTGAAAATTGGGTTTAATATGATTGAAAATGATTTGTAAAATTTTATTATATCATATTAAAGTTATAGAGATGTTATAGAACTTTTAAAATTGAATTTAAAGTTAGATTGTGAAAATTGAATATTTTAATATTTAAATCGACTAGTGAAATAGCCAATTTTTGAACAGTCTCGGAATTGGACGAAACTTGTTCCATTGGATCCATAATAATTTTTATTATCGGATTTCAATTTTCGTAGCAATCGGAGTTGTCGTTTGATCGTGGCAGCTCGAAACGCATCGAAATTGTTTTACTATTTAATTGGCGAGTTAAAATAGTCATTTTTCAAACAGTCTCGGATTTTGACGAAACCAGTTTCATCGGATCCGTAACCTTATATTATTGTAATGTTTCAAATTTCAAGTCAATCGGATTTATCGTTTGTCCGTGGCAAGCCAAAACGCATAGAAAATCGTTTAATTGGTTTAATTTTAAATCGATCGTTTGTAGCCATATCTCGCACAGATGATCAAATTAGCTTCCAAAACCTATTCCATTGTGTTCGGAACGCGGGATAAACCCTAGAAACGCCGGTCACCGCGCGTAAATCAGAGTTTGGAAAACCCGGGATGAATAGTAAATTGGGCAATTTTCTATAAAAGGCCCTCCATTTCTTCAATTTGCAACAAAGGCTAGGGTTTCAGTTCAGCCGCCATTCTCTTTATCAAAGGCCAGAAACGCACGAAACTTCTCCTTCAATTTTCTTCAAATCTACTAATCGATTCAAAATAGTTTCAACTACGAAATTGTAGAGTGTAGTGAGAGCTTCATATCCAACGGCTATGATTGGATATGGTTGCATAGATCATCGGCAATTCGTGTGTGTAGTCGCACGTTTCAAGCATGGTTTTCGAGTAGCAGGCGCAACCGAGCTACACTAGGTTTGGGTCGAGCATAGAGCTCGTGTAGGCGCACGTCATGATGGCTTTTGATCGAAGTGGAAGTCGATGGGATGGCCGCGTGGGTTAGGGTTTCGAACGTCATATTTGGGTTCGGGGTCGCGTGTTAAAACCTGGGAGATGGAAGAAAGGGGCATCGGCCCAGATTTTTGCATTCAAGCGTGATCGATGGCCCAGGAAAAATAGGTTGAAAATAATATAAAGAAAATGTAAATTTAATTGTAATTTGAATTAGTATAACTTTAAAAAGACGTAACTTTTGCATACGAGGTCGAAAAATGCTGAAACGAAGTGCGTCGGGATCGTAGTGACGAATACTACGCAATGGAATTTGATTGGAGTATTTGGAGCTAGTGAAAATTTCAGGTAAAATTAAACGTCCGTTTAATTTTATTCGAAATAAAAGCTGAAAACGAAATTGAAATCTAGGTGAGAACTTCTCACTCAATCGAATCGGTTTTGATTTTAATTTTAAATAGTTAGATTTAAAATTGCTTGAATGTATGTTGAATGATAATTGCAGTTATTGATTGCTGTTTGGTTGTAATATTAGATATAATATGATATATCTATATATAGCAATATATATATATATATTGGCATATGTATATATTGGAATTGATTTCCCGCATTGTATAGCGGATGAGACCCTATTGCGCTGTCTATTAAGCGGATAATATTTTATATATCCCATATACCGCGATAATTCCGTACTGGAGCGGAATTGGTATTGTGCTAACATCTGTGCATGCAGGGAAACAGGTTGGAGGGATCCAACTGGATTCCTCAATAATATTTATTTGATTACAGATATTGTGATATTTGTTGATGTTGCAGTCGTGATTGACTATTTGATGCTGTTGCATCATCGGATCCATTTTTAAAGTTTAAAAATAACGTTTTTTGATTTTTAAAAGGATTTTAAAGTGATTTTTCAAAGTATATGTTTTTATAAAATTTTGAATTGATTCATTTTAAATAATTAAACGTTATAAATTTTTATGTTATAAAAATTACTGTTTTTGTAAAATATAACCAAATTGAGATTTTCGAAATAAATAGTGATTAATTTATAAAATGGTTTAATTTGGAATTTTGAATCATTATAAAAGATTTTTAAATTTATTTTTATAAGTTAAAAATATTGAATTATAAAACGAGCTTTCATAAGTGTTAAAGGTGAAATAAAGATGGATTTCATAAGTGAACGGAATTTATAGATTTATAAATTGTGAATTTATAAAAATGAATAGATTTTGTAAAATAGAAGATTTATAAGTAATTATCTTATAAATCGGATTTTGGCATTTAAATGAGATATAAATGGAATTTGTTAACAATGAGATTTATAAATCGAAGCTTATAAATAGAAATGTAATTTATAAACATTGTTTATAAATTCGAAATCAATTTAATTTGGCAAATTGAATATTGAAGTTTATTAAAGGAAATATATTCACGATTTTGAACAGTGAATACATTATTGAATAAAATAGTCATGTTTGGCAAAATGAATATTATAGAATGAAGTTAATTATTTTAAAAATGTTTTAAAATGTATTATGAATCGAAACCATAGATTTCAACATTTATTGTTGAAATAGACGTTTTCGAGAAAGAAGGAAATGGTGGACTATAACACTGTTGTTATAGTAATGGTTTCCGAAAGGAAATGTTTTGTATAGTATTGGGATTTATATATCTATTTAAACTTTGAATCCCTGTACTAGTGATTTTGGGTCGTCGTAACGATGTTTTACACAACATTCTTTTTGACCCAAATAAATGTGTTAAGAGAATGATTTCCTTAAGGAATGAAATATAAACTAAATTTTGATTTAAGTATATCGAATATTTTCAAATGTTGAAAATAAATAGATTTGTGATGTACTTGTTATTAAATAAGTATGGAAATATTTTTCCAGTGTGAAATGAACGTTTTAAAATTTATCCTTGTAAGATAAATTGAAAGTGAATATTGAAAATCGATTGAAAATCGTACATTATAGATAGTTTGGGATTATAAATTCACTATGGAATTTATAAAAGAAAGGGGAATTAGTTTAAAAATAAACGTTGATTTATTTTTAAAGTGTGGGAATAAATTTACGGATTTGGAACGTAAATATAAAGTAAATCGGTAAGGATTTATTTAAATTGGTTTAAATGAACCATTTTGAAATGAAAGTATTTCCGAGTAAGGAAAAGTGATTTGAAAAATTGGTTTCGAATGGTTGAAGTGTGGAAGTTTATATCTAGTAAAGATATTTTTGAGAAATAAATAATTTGGAAAATTATTTGGAATCTGATGATGTTAAGCATCTTTATTGATAGTTAAATAACCGACTATCAATATTTACCTTTAAATAGGTATTTGTTGTGAATTGCTTGAATTTGAATGCCACGCTTATTTTTGAATAAGCGCTCACTATTCGGGTTAGCCGGGAAAGGACCTTGGGGTCGTATAACCCATTCCAAATATGTGATACGTCGTAATGGATTGCATTCGATGACCGGTGTTGAAGACCGGATATTTTTGAAAACGGAAGGATTACCGTTGAGTTACTCTGCATCGGCTGATCTCCGATATAGAGGTTTTATCACACTTAGTGACGGGAAGTCCGGACGTGATTAGAAATTATCCGGAATGCAAGGACTTCTTTGTAAGTGCCTTCGGTTCTGTTCGAGCCCGGAACAGACTTGTATGTATTGTATGTCTTAATTTACAAGTTGAGACATAAAGCTGATTTCTTTCAAATATATATCTGTTGGTGGCGGAGAATTTATTCTCTTAGCTTAACACCCTTCTTTGAGACGTACGAGTTCAGAGGTTATGTAGTTGAAGGTTATTTGTGATATACTCCCAATTTGGTAGTGTGGCATGCTGAGTGTTTCTGTGAAATGATCATTGTTTGATCATTTGTGATATGATCATTTGTTTGATAATTTATCTTTGTGATCATTTCTTTGATCATTTGTTGACCCAAAGCACATCTTTCGTATAAAGCGTGGCTTTGTGGACGAGACTTCGTCTGACCTCACACCCCGGAAATGGTCAAAACAGGAAGGATGCAGCAAGGTTATTAGGGCGTAGCGCCCCTTTAGTGTATGTCATTCCTTCTAGATAGAGGTGGTATCATGGAATGAAGCCCAGATACTTAGCCTATGTGGTTACTGCATTATTATTCTTATGTGGTTGTTGGAAATCGAGGATCCTCAGATAGATCGGTAACGATCGGGGGATGACATATTCGTGTCAGTAGTTACCCTGTTAGGGGTAACCCGACCTTGTGTTGGCAGAGATCCGGTTTGGTTCTCGGGTCGTCTTTCCAGAGGCGTACCCATGTGGCAATGGGAAGTTCCTTGGCCTGACCATTTGATGGAAATCCAAAGAAACAATACGATCTTGTACGGTTTTAGTTGTATAACCTGCCATGGAATGTGGCGGTAACCTGCTATTGAACATGGTAGCTATAGTAGGCATACGATAATGGTCGTATGTTGGCTAAGATTTATATCTGTACTTTCGAAATATTTTCTGCACTATGCACTAGTAATAATATCAAATGTTTCTTTTTAATGCGTATCAAGCATCTTTGACTATCATAAGGAGAAATCTCCTGCGATTCTGCGTTTGCATTGTGTGCGTGTGCGGGAGGCCTTATGGTAGTCTCATTTTTAAAAGCCTTACAAATTGACTTTAAAAATATTCCTCTATTTTGATTTTAAAGATAAATAAATTTTTTTAGTTCTCACACCAGTCACATGACTGACTTGGAGTTTATTGTTTTCATTCCTAAACTCTGGGTGCCCACCAATTTCCACATGGGCAGTCAGGAGTAAGGTTTATCAGGATATTCTGGAAATTCAGGAGTTGCTGGAGGCAAACTGGATGGCATGGCGTATTCACTAGTATATAGTATTTCTTTTCCGTCGTTTGTTTGTTGTTGTACACTCTGATGATGTAATGAAATGAAATGTAATGTAATGTAATAACTGATATAGTTCTTTGTTTAAAGATTATTCATTTATCTATTATATGTTGTTCCGCTGCGAATTGTGAGATTCAGATGTTGTTCTGTTATTACTTTCTGTACTATTTTATCTTTTTTTCTGTCTCTTCTACCTTTTTCTTCTTCTTTAACCCTAACAGTTCGATTTTTTGGCTTTCGATTGTACGGCAGTTGATACAGTGGACGTATTGATGTCGGTTTTCGTGGACGAAAAATCGCAATCGTTACATATTCCATGGAAAGAGTTGGGATTGAAATTGTTTCAAAAGTGGTTTGAAAACGAAGCATATCTTGTAAAGATATTTTTGAGGAAAATAAATAATTGGGCAATTATTTATTGTGTGATGGATGTTTGTGAATGTTAGTCGATAGTTAAATCTCCGACTATCAATATTAGACAAATACGTTGATCGTCTCGAAGAGACCGGGATCGAGATTTAATTCTCGAAAACCACTTCGATCCGTTTTGTATGTTTTCGTGGGAAAAACGAGTTCAGAGTCGAAGATGGAGTAGTGAAGTGCAAGGGCTAGTCGCTATTAATCCTGAGGATATTTCCAAAATGGATGTAGTAGGAGTAGTGCCTTCGGTTCCGTTCGAACCCTGGACGGACTTGTATGGATGAATGCTTTCGGAACATCGTCAGGTGGGCGATGGGAATTCTAAGTGAAACGTTCTAAAAGGTAACGCTTAGCCTCAAGCCTCATCAACCGGGAATGACTGAAAATCAGGGGATATGCCACAAGGCTTGGTGGGCAGCACCCATTTCCGGGTAAGGTCATTTCTGTCTAGATGTCCCTTTTATTTCGGCTTAATGGTGCGGTTGCTGATCCCAACCGCGGGGTGATCTTACTCGAGACTATCCAGTAAGGGGTAGTCCGGGCCTTGTGTTGCAGGGGATCGGGCGTGGTCCTCGGTACACTGATCTAGACCAGGTACCGTGACAGGTGGTACCCCAGTGCCTAGTCATTAGTTGGAATCTATTCTCCCTACGAGCCTTTTACGAGTTTTGTTTGTATTACCCACTCTATGGCTGGTAACTGGAATTTAAAAGATGTAACAATTTCGGCTATTTTATAAGTATTTGTATATAGACCCTATTATAATATCAGAGGATTTCTATAAAAAGTGTTTTAGCTATCGTAAGGTAAAAACCCGACATGTTTATTTGTGGCATGGTCTTACGAGATGCTTTTGTTTTCAAAAGGATTTCTGAAACTTTAATAATCAGTTTGGGTGCACTATTATCAGTTGGTATTCCAGACTGACTCGGATGTTATTTCATTATAATGCTCGGGTCGTACCAAGTATTATATGTTCAGGACAGGATGCTATGGAGCAGGAGAGGAGCTGGAGTCCGATACTTATTATCCATACTTGTATATATATCCGCTTCTGTGATTGTATGAAATTGTCTGACTGGTAATTGTTGTTTGTTTCTGATACTCTGATGATATATTGTATAAAACAGATATAGTTTTCATTTTGTGTAAAGATCTGATATTATATATTATATTTTATCCCGCTGCGACTGTGAGATTCTGATATTGTTTAGTTTCCTCTTCTTCTATCTCTTATACTTTAACCTAATGGTTCGTATTTCTGTTCCACTTGAGTTAATTGATGTAGAATAGTGTTGACTCAAGGGGTATGGATTTGCGGGCAGTTACAATATTGATACGTCTATTGAGACTAGAGTATGTAATGCTCTACAATCATTTGTCGTTGTACTACTCATGGCTTCTTGGAGCATCAAGTGGTTATGTATTGATAGTTTTTTAATAATAATCGTTGAATGTCTCATTCAAGAGTTTTATGTTGGTTAACATAACTAAGGTTAAACACAGAATCTCAAACGAATAATATTACATAGTTATCTTGACTTGAGAACACTGTTGAACTTCAGTATGGACACTCCATTTTAATTATAGTTAAATTATGTCATGACGTCCATCGAACCACTATAGTTGAATCTAAGTTGAAGCAGAAATGAAACACTATTCAATAGAATGTTCGTCTTCTTGGTTATTTGAGGTTAGTATCATGTCAACTTAGAGTCAAAGTCTTCAGCCAAAGTAGATAAGTTAATAATAATTGTCATTATTGAACCATAGACCATGTATTTGGATTAAACAAGTTGAATTTGAATGATATTGGAATTTTGAAAAAATCCCAGTTTCATAAGTGTGACAATCCGCCTTTTCGGCTCTCAAAATTCGACACTAATACAACCACAGTATTCATGTACCGAACATCCAAAAGTCAGAAAGCAGATTGTTGAGGAAAAAAGAAAGAAACGTCATAATAATATCTCACACTGTGACGACTAATATGTAATATACAATAGATCTTTATAAAAAGAAAAATTTAATACACATATATTAATCAGAGTGCACCAATCTCTTATCAGTCTGAACAGTTATAACAACCCATCCTCACAAAACCTGATAAATAAAAGCAACTAATGCAATGAAAATAAAATATACGTGAATAAGTGGTGGTGCCATCCAACTCGTCTCCTGAAGCTCTAAAGCATCCATAGATAGATCTAAAAATATGCTTATCTGACTCGAGCATTATAAGAAATAACTTCCGGGTTAGCCTGGTAAACCAGCGTGAGAAAACACAACCTTAAATGGATTTTAATATAATAAACCTTTCAAAAATTAAATATATCTCATAAAACCATGTCGCACGTACACACGGAAGGATTTTACCTTAAAATAAACAAATCATTTCATAGGAAATCTTTGATATTATAATAATGTTTAGGGTTTAAAATAAATATTGAATCATAACCGAAAAGGTTACATTAATTAAATTCCAACATAATAAGTATACAACTTAGTCCAAAAGGCATTTATCGGAGAATGAATTCCATCAATGACAAGGCTACTAGGGCACCGCCTGTCATAGTATACCTTTAGATAAAGTGAATTGCAGGCCTCGCATGGGCCCCGCTACATGAAAAGATCGACCTACCCCGTACTGGATAGTACTGAATATTTCAGCACCCAATTGCTTTGCAAATTTTCCCGAGAGCTCTTATGCACACCCAAGTCCATAAATAATAATCTAGAAAGGATGATGACAATACACTAATGGGTGCAACCCATATAACCTTATGGAATATCCCTTTTTTCATTCCCAATTGGTGAGGCTACTTGCTACTTTTTACCTTTTTAGCAAATCCCACTTGGAATACTTACACTGATCGCTAGGCAACAACGTAATGCCAACATTCGTCCATACAAGTTGTTTAGGATATGAATAAACCGAAGGCACTACTTCTACAACATCCTTTTTGGAATCACTCTCGAGTTAGTAGCAAGTAGCCTTTGAACTTCGAAGAACTCTATCTTCGGTTCCATTAACTAAATTCAATTCGAATGCTTACGACAGTTCAAAGTGGTTTTCGGATAATATATCCAATCTTGATCTCTCTGAATCGACAAAGTTAATTTTGAAACTAGCTAACATTTGATAGTCTGTTATTTAATTAACAAATAAACAAACAATTCAACTAGAGATCGAACCAAGCACGATTAAGCACAATAACCACCAAGCCTCTCCAATAAAGCCTTTCTTTAATTAAAATCACTTTATAAGCACTTGTATCAAAATACTTTTACAAAGACATATTTACAAGTTTACTTTACTCTTTCTAACACTTAAAAATATTGATATACTTATCTCAACTGTATAAATATACTCATAAAAGCATTCCACTTTCAACTTAGAAACTTTTTATATATACTTTTATTAAGAATATGAGAATATTCATAAAAAGCTTCATTTTCAATATTTGGAAAATATAATCATATACTTATCTCACCGGTATAAGTATTTTTACAAATCTTAAGAAAGATTCCATTCCCAAATCCTACTTATTTGGGTTAAAAACAGATGTCGTTTAAAACGCTGGTAGAAATAAACTTAAACACTTCCTTTTGTTATAAGTAAAACAGATTGTACAAAAATAAACCATATATACGTACCACCACTTTCCGATTTTATACTATACAATCCTTCGATTAGGAATGAAATCAGACAAATCAGAAAACTATCCTTGCCACGATACACATTTTTAATTCTCAAGATAGAGAAGAGTTTTCGTACCTCGGAATTTAGTGTTAAGTATGAAAAGAAAATTTTCCATAACACCGTATTTAAAACAGTCATTTTCGAAAATTGAATCTGGGTCTTTAAGAAAAATCCTTTCTTTATCAAATGCATTTATAAAGTTCCTTATATTTACATATTACTTTTATAAAAATATTATCCATAAAGTATAAAATCCCCTTTATAAATACCTAAACATAATTGTAAATCTCCTTTTACAAGTATCTACATTTGTTTAATAAACTCCTTTATAAACTTCTTTATACTTTTTATAAAACTCTTTGTAAACCTTCGGTTATAAAATAGTCATTTATAAACCTCATTTTATAAATTTCCAAATTTATTTTTAATTCTTTAAGTAAAAACTCCGGTTATAAACAAAACTAATATACTTTCCATGACACGGTATTTCCATATATTGCAATAAATTCGCACCATAATTTATTCCCTCAATTTATTTAAATGATAATATCCATTCTATAATCATTTATAAACCTATTCTTTCATTTATAAAACATCGCTCATAAATCTCTCTTTAATTTATAAAATAACATTTTATAAATCCGTTCTTTTATTACAACATTTTATATAAATACTTTCCAAAATAGTTTAAAACATTTCTATATGCTTAGAAAAGAAAAATTAAAAAGGCTGAAGTGAAACAGAGAAGTTCAAAACCCGTTTTAAAGAAAATATCATGAAAATTCCCAAATATCGTATTTAAAATCATTCTCCGGATTTGAAAACCATTTCCAAGAGAAAACAACAATTTATAGTATTTCAAAATACTATAATAGGCCAATAGCTACTATAGCGCTTAATCAATGTTATTACTGCCTTTATAACTAAAAAGATTTAGCTTTTTATATATTTTAGTCCCACATCTAATTTGGCAAAATAATCTAATTTCGGCATTTAACAATCCACATAATTGGTATATGACTGAATTGTTAACGCGAAAATCTGACGCTAACACCCCGGTGTGTGTAAAAACGATGTGAAAGCACCACCCGTAATACGGGAATAAAGAACTAACAGTAAGTAACAGAAAATGCAGTAAATGTGTACAGGGTTTATAGTGGTTCGGCTTATGATCAAGCCTACGTCCACTTCAATCCTTTTTATTGCTGATCGGATTACAACTTATTACAATCTCTTTCAATTACAATCCAATTCAATTCAGAAAACAAGTAGCTAGAGAAAACTTTAATGCCACAGAGTTCTTTGAATCCATGATTGAATATGTCGAATCTTTGTGCGAAGTTTGGTCTAAATGTCTTGCGTGAGCTTGAAGCGATGGAGTGTAGATTTCTTTGAAGATGGTGAAGTCTCAATCTCTTGAAGAAAATGATCCAAAAGCCCTTTTCTAGTTGGGGCTAGGGTCGTATTTATAGGCATTTCTTGGAGTTAGGTCGTAACCCGTACACGGCTCATAATAAGTCGTAACTCGTACACGACTCATAATAAGTCGTAACTCGTGGATGACTCATGGTAGGTCGCGGCCGACCTAATGGATTTAGCTCATTGCTTGGTCCAATGTTATGCACCCATTTGAACGAATGATACAAGTTCTAAGTCGTTCCTGAGTTAATCAAATGCAACTTCCTTTATGCTAGCATGAGTCGTACACGACTCATCATAAGTCGTAAGTAGTCAACGAGTCATTTCATTACAGCATGGTATTGAACTTGTCTCCAAGTCCTAGGTCATGAACGACTTATCTGCAGTTATAAGTCAACAGCGACTTAAGTGTTGTTGACTCTTCCTTTTAGTGCTTTGAGTCGCTGACGATTCAAGGTAGGTCGTAAGCATAATTCTTTAACTCGTGCAACTCATCAATTGTTGAGTCGGTAACTTGCTGAGTCGTGAAGTACCTTGAGTCGTGAAGTACCTTGAGTCGTGAAGTACCTTGAGTCGTTTAGGTCTTAACCTGTTAGGTCGTTAGCTCCTTAACTCGTAAGCTCTTTAACTCGTAGATGCCTTAACTCGTAGACTCTTTGACTCGTAAGCTCCTTAACTCGTGGTCGAAACGGGGTTAACATTTGCCCCTCGAAGCACATGCTTAAGTCGTAAGTCGTGTGCTTCGACTCATCATAACCCGGGCGCGCCGATTCGAGTTACACCGCCTCCAGATATAAAATGCTTGAGTCGTTCCTCCTATCTCACTCTTCTCATTACTTATCCCATGAGCCATTCCTGCCATTATCACGTCTTCAAGCTTCCAAAGGCGATCTCGACCCAATTTTACTTCCAACCATCTCTAGCTTCACACCACGTAAGCAACTTTCTCTTTTTCCCAATTGCCGATCGCCATCATCGATTTCCGCCCACGATTTACATCCTTGAGCCTTGCAAATACTACTGCATGGATCATCGGTGGACTCAAGGCTATTTGATTTGATTCAGGATAACTCGCGATTTATAACGATTTCGTGGTGTGATAAGATTAAAGTTAAGGATTGTGAAGTTACTGCATCAATGGGTCAGGAGGAAAAAGCTTGCGGGTTAGGAGAAAAGACTAACGGGTTAGGAGAAGAAGTTAACGGGTTAAGAGTGAACCGTTGTTTTGAGTATGATTCAGCAATCTTATGCGACCAAGTATTCTCTGCGACTTAGCAACCTTTATGACTCAAACCCTGAGTCGTAGCCGAGTTAAAGCTTTGAAGTCTTGAGTCGTGGCCGTGTTAGTACTTAGGAAATTTCCCACTGCTTTTTCACTGGAGTCCTTCCTCTGTTTCGCGGCCTTTGACCCAAAGCACTGCCGACTTAGAACATCATTGATTTAAAATTGAAGCAACTTAAACTGACTCGCCCCTTAATCCTTAAGTCGTGGGCAAGCTAGCCAAAAAATCAATGACCTAACCTAACTTTGAACCGTTGCATGGACTTTGAACTGTTGAACTTTATTGTATTCATTCACAGGTCACTTTAACTTGCGAGCTAACAATCTGTCCAATATAACATTTACAGAAAATTGGGACGAATATACTGCCATCGACTGCCCACATCAAATGACAGATTAGTTAATAACAGATAATTAACTCAAATAAATTGTGTGAATGAAGTGCTTTCATCAATTTCAAGTAAAATATTAAAGCAACACTGAAATAGTCAATTGAAACTGACCAGCCTGCACTAATATTATGCTTGAACTTTATATTAACAAGTTCTGAAATTTTATAGTCGATCAATCATCGACTAGTTTAATTCCAATTATATTTACTTGCTATTTTTATTAGTTTTGCACGACACTTCACACTTTTAGGAAACGTGCACCTTCACATTTGAATATCCAGTTGCTTGTGTAGAATGACTTCTCAGGAAGAAGATACAACAGTTCAAGCTGGAGAGGCAGCTGTTATCCCGACTAGTCAATGCTCCGGAAAGAGCCCCTACCACCTTATCATACAAAGCTTTTCGTCAGTTGTGTGGTCAGTTTGGCATTGCTGAAGCAGATGCCATTCTCCCTGAAAAAGGTGACACCGCTGATGTGGCGCCTACTGGCTTTGTAGCGGTTAATCGGCAAATGTGCGTAAGCGGGGCCATTCCCGCTTTCAACAACTTTCTCCAGAATCTACTTCATCGTTAGCTATCTCCCCATTCCAGCTACACCCCAATGGCTATGCCATTCTGATGGGGTTGTGCGTGCTATTTAGGAGAACATTTGACCGGCTTCCAAGCTTTGACGAGATCTGTTTCCTATGCTCCTTTACTCGGACTAAGGATCATCCTTCTATTACCGTTGTGAGAAGTGCACGAAATCGTAAATTGATCGTTGGCCTCCCTGATACTGCCCATGGGTTCTTAACTCAATTCTTCTATGTCCGTTGCCCCCCGGGGTTTTATGCTGTGTGGAGAAAAGGAAGTAAGATCATCTACCTTTTCCTCCTCTATACTCTGAGTTTTTTGAAGTTCGAATTGCCAATTGTTAACTTCATCAATTTTTTTTTTTTTTATTTCAGCGCTTCCCCCTCCTTGTAGAGATCCCAGTCACAAGCCAACTCTGGAGAGACTTGTAGCTGTACCGGTTAAAGAGCGGGATATGAAATTTTTGCTGGACGACGAATTCCTTCACCAGTTCGGACTTCTTCACCCTTCTCGCTCCACACACAACTGCGAGGTTCCAGACTCCCCACCTAAAGCATCAGATGCCCCGGTTTCTTCTGACGTACCTATACCAAAAGATCCCGCTCTCGAAGCTTCTCTTGTGAAGTGCTCCACTTCTGTTGATGTCGCGGGGTCATCTGGCAAACTTGCCCCGGTCACTGAAGAGGAAGAACCTCGAGATTCTTCTCTGCATTCAAAGGAGCCTGGTGACGAAGAAGCTGAGAAAACCAGCCCTGTCAAGAAGAGCAGGGACGACACTTTCGAAGGACTAAGTGACCTCTTTGCCACCTCACAAGAGATCTTTAAAGATGATCCTATTACTACCGGGGTATCTTCTTCAGTAGTCGAGGCGACTTCTATTCTGCAACAGACCCCGTCAACTCAAGAGTTGATGTTAACTTCTACTCCCATAACTACTCCACAATTAAAGAGTGGTTAGTAGTTCGATGCGCGTAGTTTGCACATCACACACACTTAGAATTTTTCGGCACTTTTATGCTTCTGACTTTTTGTATTTTGAAGAATTCTAAAATTTAGCTCTTTTTATTTCAGATCCTCCGATGGGACGCAGCGGATCCTACTATGATGACTTCCAGCGCTACGGGAGGCGTAGCCAATATGATTATAGGCATTACCTCCCCTCTTACAGAGAATCCGATGAAGAAAGAGCCGCCCGAAAGGCTCAAGAGAAGAGGGCTCAAGAGGAGCGTTATGAAAGAAGGGAGAGGGAGGAGCGCCACGATTCTTCACAGAGAGGCGACGATTCCCACAAAAGAAAATCCCATGACGACCGAGGGAAAAGTCATATGGTTGAGGATACAAGCAAGCGAGCCCGTCACGGTGAGAAGCATACCTCTACAACTCCTGAAAAGGTTGTTGTCCCCGTCTCGCTTGACGTTCCTTCCGGCTCTCCCGCTCTCGGGAAGACAGACATCCAAACAATAATTAGTAGGCCCAAATTCCAAGTCGGACCGGGCCCGGCCACTTTGCAAAGTCGGTTTCCACAGTGGTGTCTGAAGGGAGTAAGGTTCGACCTTGACTTGGTCCACATTGACAAGTCTGCCATGTTACGAAACCTCGATGCCGTCAAGCTTGATATTGAGAGGATGTCGAACTGGCAAAAACTTGTTGACGAGCTCCAAAGGGTTAATCGTGCAAACATAGAGGCCATGCTCACTATGGAAAATGATAAAGCCGAATGGCAAAAGGTTCTTGAGCAACATGACACTGAAATGAGAAGCATCGCTTCTTACACTGAAGAGCTTGAAGCAAAAGTTGAGGAACTGAAACAAGAGCTTGCTGCTTCCTCTACTTCCTATTCTCAAAAAGAAGAAGTGCTCCTAAAACAAGTGAGAGATGCTCATGCCAGCCAAAGAGATGCCGAAGACAGGCTTGAAGTGCAGAAAAGAATTAGTGAGGGCTATGTTGCTGATATTGAAGAGATTCGGAAGAAAAACGGCTCCCAAGAGGCGGAGATTCAAATGCTTAAGCTTCAACTTTCCAAAGCTGAAAGGGAGCGTGGTGAGGCCGTTTCCGGCAAAATTGCGGCTGAAGAATCTCACAAGGCAACGAGGACAAACATCAGCTCGACATTATTTGATTTCTACCTGCATAGCATCTTGGGGCGCGGTAGCCTCGCCTTTCTAGGCCCCAAGTATGAAATTACTTTGGCTGAAGTTTGGGAGGCCGCACTCGATATGCTTGGCGGTAAAGGTGCTGGCTATGCTGAGTCAGCTCTTGAGGAACATTATCTTGAAGATGATGCTCGCGCCGCTCTCGCCAGGGGGAGAGAACAGCTTGCAAAATTAAGGGCCGAAACAGCGGCAGGAGAATATTCAGGAAAAACTGTCTCAGCTGTTCCACTTCAGCCTTCTCCTTCGGCCGAAATTGACATTATCGGTTCTAGTTCTCATTCTCTATCTCCTACCAAAGTTACCACCGAGATCACAAGCATACAGGGTGGAGATGAAGGCGACGAGAGTGCCGAGGCACAGGCCTACGAGGTTGATGTCAGAAAACCGACTTCTGCAGGTAACCCTACTGTTAATCGTGCGCAAGTAGACTGCTCATCTGTTTCTTACGAGCTTGATGAGCTTTTTGACTAATTATTGAACCTCAGTGAACCTTTATCTCCGCTTTTTACTGACTTGAACTTTTTTCCTTCTATAGAGAAAACTTCGAGCATCGTTCTAACTTCCCCACCTCCAATCATTCCTCCTCCATCTATTCAGGTGACTCCTCCTTCTGCCTCGCAACCGGGATCACAAGAGGAGAAAATAGAAGCTCTTCAAGACTTGGACGATCCCATTGCTTTACAAGAACACAGGGGAGAAGAAACTGAAGGGAGTGAGAAGACTCCAGAAGCAACTGGTTCCGATGACGAACCTTCTGATGATGAACCATTAGCTAAACTTCTTTCTCCAGGGAGTGGGTCTTCCTCCAAGAAGAGTGGAAAGCAGGGAGTTTCCAAGAAGAAGAAGAAGAAGAAGAAGGGATCCTTAACTGGTGAAGAAGAAACGGAAAAAAGTCCGACTGAGCCCCTTTCTCCTTCATCCCCTACTCTTACAAGCCGGCCTAAGAAGTTGGTTATCCGGCCGGGTGCGAGCTCAAAAAGTGGACGGAAGAAGAAATGATGGCTCTGGTTCTGTGGCTTTCATATCGCTTTTTGCCTTTTTTGCATGTACTGACCGGAAATTGTGCGGGTACCGGCCCCCGCTTTTCTTTTGCTTTTTACTTTGGAACCTGTACTTGTATAAAATTCTAATAGTGTTGAATAAAATGATTCTTTTTCTTTGTACAAACTTCTGTCTGTATCTGAGAATGCATTTATTATTCATTTTTGTACAAGTTTCTTTGCACGATATTGCAGTGAGCTTATGGTATACCGTTTGAGCGCAATTTTACCGATGTAGTTATACCATGTTGCCCCTATACCATAAGCTCGTTGCAATATTTTATATTTTGAGGGGACTTGTACTTTTATTTTTTAGAGAATAATCATTCCCTACTTGGAGGAATATTATTTCGTTAAAAATAGAGTACAACTCCCTCCACATAAGTTTTTATGCTCCATCCTTCAAAGATTTCACTCTTTCTTTTGTGCATATACACATTTTATCAAGTGAATTCTTCTACGTGGTAAAGCGGGTACCTAAAGGGTACTTTAACCTCTTTCTGAGGAAGAGGATTTCCCAGAATAGGTGGATCATTCTTCCTTTGAGAGTTAAAGTGTGCCTTTGAAGATGGCTTTTTTTTACTTGCCGCAGTAAAGGGCTTCTTGATTTTTGTTTCTTTGAAAAGTTGCACCTCTAAGGAATGCTTTTTCATGTTTCAACACCTGGAAGTTTTATTTCAATCTTGGTGAAACGTGTGCTTCCGTAGAGGTCTTTCTGCTTGATTGTGCCTCCGGGAGGAGATCTTTTCATTTCTGCCTCTGGGAAGAGGTCTTTCTGTCTTATTGTGCCTCTGGGAAGAGGTCTTTTTGTTTCTGCCCCTTGGGAGAGGCTTTTTTTTTATATTTCAACTTTGGTGAAGTGAAACTCCGAAGAGTGGCTGTTGCACTTCAACTCCTGGTGAAATGTGCCTCCGAAGAGGTCTTTATTTTGTTTTGCATTTCAACTCTGGTGAAGTGAAACTCCGAAGAGCGGCTGCTGCACTTCAACTCCTGGTGAAATGTGCCTCCGAAGAGGTCTTTATTTTGTTTTGCATTTCAACTCTGGTGAAGTGAAACTCCGTAGAGCGGCTGTTGCACTTCAACTCCTGGTGAAATGTGCCTCCGAAGTGGTCTTTATTTTGTTTTGCATTTCAACTCTGGTGAAGTGAAACTCCGAAGAGCGGCTGTTGCACTTCAACTCCTGGTGAAATGTGCCTCCGAAGAGGTCTTTGATTGCATGGAAGTTACTCTCTCATGGTTGGAGGGTCATGACTCCTCCAATCTTTTTTGTTGAGCAGAGAACTTTCTTTTTTGCGGCATATGCCTCGTTAGAGGTCTTTATCCTTCGAAGAGTTGTGCCTCCGAAGAGGACTTGTGCCTCCGAAGAGGGCTTTAGTTGTTCCTTGTCCACTTTCTTATGCCTTTTAAGCGATCCTCCGTTTTTCTTTTCAAGCTCACACTCCCTTCTCTTACAAGTAGTTTGTTTAATCCAAAGAAGTGTACTTCATTGCTAGGCAAGTTCGCGAGAACGGGCATAAGCTTCTTAATTGGTTGTTTGTTTGTTCAAACGATCTCAACTTATTACCAAGAGCCCGTTTTCGGCGAAATCATTGGCCGTTCAATTGAAGCACTTCCTATCTAGGATTTGAATTCGGGGCTTTTGTGACTTGAAATTTGTTTGTTGAATGATAACAAGAATCACTTGGTCTTGTAATGTGCAAGTTTTATTTTCGTTGCCTGGAAAAATTTAAATCGACATTTCAGTAATACATTTAATGTACTTTTCATATCGAAAATAAAGCAAACATGTAATAATAATAAGGAACACAAGATTTATAGTGGTTCGGCCAAGAATTTGGGCCTACATCCACTTTATAGTCTCTCATTATTCACTTGCACCGGCTTTACAATTGCTTTCAATTACAAGGATCATACATTTATAATTCTTTTTACAATATTTCAACAAAGCTTTCAAGTAAAGTATGGACGTAAGTGGTTGCTGTTCCAAGCTCTTGGAATTTGATCTCCTTCGATAGTAGTTAGTTTGAATGTGCCGTCAAGAAGCTTCTGACCTATGACATATGGTCCTTCCCAATTTGGCCCAAACACACCTGTCGCCGTCATAATTCTCTTCAGGACTAGATCCCCAATCTCAAAGCTGCGTTGGCGAACTTTGGAATTGAAATGTCTGGCTATCCTTTGCTGATGAGCTGCAATTCTGAGCTCAGCCTCTTCTCTTTTTAATCAAGGAGATCTAGTGCCTCAAGCTGTAGTTTTTCATTTTCCGCTCGATTGAAATGGATTCTTCTATGTGAAGTGACCTCTGTTTCTACCGGAATCATTGCTTCTGACCCGTATGCCAATGAAAACGGAGTATGCCCAGTCGCAGTTTTGTGGGTGGTTCTGTACGCCCATAGTGCTAGTGGTAGCTTATCGATCCAACCACCTTTTTCTCTTTCGAGTTGCTTCTTGATTGTTGACTTGATAATTTTGTTTACTGCTTCCACCTGCCCGTTTGCCTGCGGATGAGCCACTGCTAAGAAGCTTTTTCGGATTTTGAATCGCTTGCAAAAATCCTGGAATTCTTCACTTTCGAATTGAGTACCATTGTCTGTAATTATCTTTTGAGGCACACCATATCTGTAAATGATACTTTTAGTCACAAAATTTATCATCTTTTTAGAGGTGATCGTAGCCAATGGTTCAGCTTCAGCCCATTTAGTAAAATAATCTACAGCAACAACGGCATATTTTATTCCAGATTTGGCAGTTGGTAAAGGTCCTATAAGGTCTATCCCCCATACTGCAAATGGCCATGGACTGACCATCTGTGTGAGTTTAGTGGAAGGTGATCTAGGAATTTTGGCAAATCTCTGTCACTTGTCACATTTTCGGGAATAGTCTACAGCATCTCGATTAATTTCTGGCCAAAAATATCCGTATCGGAGAACCATTTTTGCTAAAGTTTGACCACCTAAATGACCACCACATTCTCCTCCATGTACCTCAGCTAGGATTGTTTTGGACTCTTCCTTGGATACACATCGAAGTAATGGCATTGAGAATCCCCGTCTGTATAATTGGCCATCCTGGACTATATAGCGAGAGGCTTTCCTCAGTAGCTTCTGTCGTTCTTTTGAATTTTCCGGTAAAGAGCCATTGAGCAGATATTCTATTATTGGAGTCTTCCATGATTCTTGTTCTTGAGACACACTTATGATCCAATCAATATCCATCTCATTAATGCTTGGAGCCGACATGACTTCCACTGGAGTTAACCCCAGAAATTGAGCTTCGCCTGTGCTAGAATACTTTGCGAGAGAATTTGCCTTCGTGTTTTCTTCTCGAGGAATATGGCTTATCGTGTAATGATCGAAGTCACATAGAAGTTCCCAGGCCTTTGACAAGTAGGCAGGAAGATTTCCCCCTTTCGCTTGAAATTCCTTCTTGACCTGACATACAATAAGCTGAGAATCACTGAAAATTTGTAATGCTCGGATGTTTAGTTCTTTAGCAATTCTCAAGCCAGCGATAAGAGCTTCGTATTCTGCTTCATTGTTCGTTGAAGGAAATTCCAATCTCAGCGCATAGCATAATCACCGACCTTCAAGGGTTTCAAGTACAACCCCGGCTCCAGAACAGTAGTCATTTCTTGCGCCATCAACATATAACTTCCACTGGATTGGGGAATTATTGATCGTTTTTCCTCACCGTCACCCTTATCTGTGAATTCTGCGATAAAATCCGCTAAAGCTTGTCCGTTGATTGCTTTTCGGGGGTGATAAGTGATGTCATATTGACTGAGTTCAATGTTCCACTTTAGAAGACGACCTGAAGTCTCAGGGCGAAACAGGACTTGCTTTAGAGGTTGATCAGTGAGGACTTTGATAGGATGAGCTTGGAAATATTGCCTCAACTTCCTCGATGCAATTAGTAGACAATAGGCGAGTTTTTCCAACTTGGAGTAATTCATCTCTGCCCTAGTGAGTCTTTTGCTGACATAGTAAACCGGATGTTGAATCCTTTTGTCTTCTCGTATCAGCGCTGCGCTTAGAGCATGAGATGATACTGCCAAGTATATAAGAAGATCCTCACCATCGTCGGGCCTAGAAAGTATTGGAGGCGTTTCCATATGACGAATCAATTCATCAAAGGCTTTTTGGCATTCGGGAGTCCAATCAAAGTTTTTCTTTCCTTTCTTTAGAGCGTCAAAGAATGGGACTCATTTATCAGTTGCTTTGGAAATGAACCGACTCAAGGCGACAACTTTTCCGTTGAGACTTTGCAATTCCTTCTTCGTTCTAGGAGCTTTGACTTCTTTTAAGGCGGTAATTTGAGCTGGACTAACTTCAATGCCCCTAGCGCTCACACCGAAACCTAAGAACTTTCCGGATTCCACCCCAAACGAACATTTTAAAGGGTTAAGCTTCATTCCGTATTTCCGGAGGACTGCGAACATTTCTGCTAAGTGTTCTATGTGATCCACTGCTTTCTTAGACTTTACTAACACGTCGTAGACTTCCATAGTCTTGCCCAATTGCGGTTTGAACATAGCATTAACAAGTCTTTGGTAGGTTGCCCCCGCATTCTTCAGCCCGAAGGGCATAACTCTGTAGCAGTAAAGACCAACATCGGTGATAAAGCTCGTGTCCTCCTGATCTGGCTCATGCATCATGATCTGGTTATATCCGGAGTAGGCATCCATAAAAGATAACAATTCATGTCCCGCATTTCCATCTACCAGTTGATCGATCCTGGGTAATGGGAAGCAGTCTTTGGGGCATGCCTTGTTTAGATCTGAAAAATGATGCACACTCTCCATTTTCCGTTGGCTTTCTTAACCAGCAATGGATTTGAAACCCAATTCGGATAGGTAAATTCTTTGATAAAGTTATTCTCCATGAGCCGATCAACTTCTTCTTTTAATGTTGCTGACCTTTCTGGACCTTGAGTTCTCCTTTTCTATTTCACAGGTGTAAATTTTGGATCAATATTCAGAGCGTGTACTGCAACTTCTGGGGATATTCCGCACATATCGGCATGAGTCCAAGAAAAAACATCCAAATTTGCTTTTAAAAAAGATACTAAGATATTCTGAATTGACACATTAAGTTGTGAACCCACATTCAACACCTTATTTGGGTCCTTCGGGTCAACAGGTACTGGTACTGTCGTTTCCACTAGTACCACTCTATTCTCCCTTGCACTGGCTTTTCTAGGATCCATCTCTTTTCGTGCTCCGCTGTGCTCGCCAGTGCAGGGTCCGCCCTGTAATTGCTACATGGTTGGTTCTTTGATGCGGACTGGGGTTGCCGCATCCTTTCCCATTTCTCTTTTCCTTGCCTCTCGCAGCTCTGTCAGATAACACTCCCGTCCGGCATTTTGATCCCCTTTTATAACCCCTACTCCATTGTCTGTGGGGAATTTAATGGTGAGGCACCATGGGGCCAGAACAGCTTTGAACGCTGCAAGAGTTGGACGGCCAAGGAAAGCATTATAAGCGGAAAATTCATCAACAATCATAAAAGTTTGCTTGCGGACTACTTTTCTTTCTCCCTCTCCGAGTTCCACAAGCAAATCAATGGTTCCTATCGGCTGCTTTGGCTCCCCAGTGAAGCCAGCGATTTTCTGTGACGAGGCTTGCACATCAGCCATAGGGATCTTCATTTGGTCGAATGTTTTCTTGAAGAGGATATTACAGGATGCGCCACAATTAATGAGAACTCTTCTGACAATAGCTGGCCCGATACCAGCCGAGATGACTAAGGGATCCAAGGTAGGAGCTTCAATACCTGTGGAATCTCTGGCTCTGAGCACAATATCATCATTGAAAGTTCTTTGTTGTTTCAGGGGCGTAGCATCTTCCAAAACAAAGACATCTTCTTCAGCCGGTACATATTTCAAAGCCCGGGTATACCTTTCCATCTCACCCCAGCTCCTGCCTGCTGGGTGAGGTCCTCCCGTAATGACATTGATAACAGGCCTTCCGGATTCAGCCCCTGCAGCCTTCTCACTTGTCCTGGGTTGATGAGCAGGAGCTCGTTGCCCCTGACTAGACAAAGCAGGATTGCTGCTATTCTTTTCCACAAATTGCTGCAGCTTGTTTTCCCTTATCAACTCTTCAATCAAAATTTTCAATTGGCGGCACTCATCGGTATCATGACCAGGTTGATTATGGAAGCGGCAGAACTTCCCGCTCTGTACAGCTTTTTTCCCGGTTCTCAGAACGGGAGGTTTAGGATAATCAACAGAATCTTTAGTGGCAAGGTAAATACGCTCCGGCGTATCTGATAAAGGAGTATATTCCGATGGCTTGAAGGAACGAGGCTTCTTTAGATTTTTCTGTTTCTTCCCATTATTATTTTCCCTTTTCTGTCCTACAGATTCATTCTTGCGTGGAGCAGCAATGTTATCTTCAGCTTTTTCCAATACTGCCTTTACCGGTACAGGACGGCTTTCCAGGCGTATGAACTCATCTGCTTTCTTGTAGAATTTTTCAAGGGAATTTGGTTCCTTCATGTTTAGCCATTTTCCAAATTCGCTCGATTTGTCGATGGCCCTCATCAAATAATTCAAGATCATCCGTGGTTCTGCATTGTCTACCTCGGCCAGCGCTATATTAAAGCGATTCAAGAAAGATCTGATAGTTTCCCCTGGATTCTGTTCTAAACTTGACAACGACATGATATCTTTGGCTTTTGAAGCATATAGTCTGAACTGCTCCTTGAATTTCCGGGTTAGGTCAGAAAACTGATCTATAGACCGGATTGGTAGCTTGGTGAACCAAAGCAGAGCTACACCTTCCAAATATACAGGAAAATATCGACACTTTATTTCATCAGAAGCTCTGGCACCTGTCATGTGCCAATCATACTTATACAAGAATTCGTTCGGATCACTTGTCCCCTTGTAAGCTGGAATAATTGGAGGGACGAACTTCCTCGGGAACTCAGCCTTTAAGATCCTTTCGGTAAACGGGGTTTTACTTGGAGCGAAACCCCATTCTTTCTCGTCTTCATCCCTTTGCATGCTCTCTTTCATGATTTGTCGAACCATTTCAGAAAGATACCCCTCATCATTTCGAGCTTTAGATCCACCAACTTCAGGAAATGTCTGCTCAAAGGGGCTGGCAGCCCTCTCAGGAACGTTCCTTTCTACAGCATCATGAACGTTGCCAGCAAAGTTCCTTTCATTACCCGTTGGTTGACGGTTTTCCCCAAGCAAATCGTTCAACTTATTCAAAATTAGGGCATTTTAGGCATTCTGAGCCTCCAATTGTGCACTTTGGGCATTTATCTGCTGGTTCAGCCCTAAGATCACCGCATCCAACTCCGCTTTTGTAACCCCAACAGGTGGAGTGGCTTGATTAGGTACTGGGGAAGCGGAGGTTCCCTCTTGAACATTTCCAGATCTAACAGATCTACTCCTTCTCCCCGGAGCCATGATTTCAGATAAACTTCTAGTCTTCAGAGAGATTACTTCAACAAACTTTCGTGGAGCAATGATGATAATTCGCCTGAGTTCGGTTCTCAGTGAAAGCACCAAAAATGTTAACGCGAAAATCTGACGCTAACACCCCGGTGTGTGTAAAAAGGATGTGAAAGCACCACCCGTAATACGGGAATCAAGAAAAAACAGTAAGTAACAGAAAATGCAATAAATGTGCACATGGTTTATAGTGGTTCGGCTTATGATCAAGCCTACGTCCACTTCAATCCTTTTTATTGCTGATCGGATTACAACTTATTACAATCTCTTTCAATTACAATCCAATTCAATTCAGAAAACAAGTAGCTAGATAAAAATTTAATGCCACAGAGTTCTTTGAATCCATGATTGAATATGTCGAATCTTTGTGCGAAGTTTGGTCTAAATGTCTTGCGTGAGCTTGAAGCGATGGAGTGTAGATTGCTTTGAAGATGGTGAAGTCTCAATCTCTTGAAGAAAATGATCCAAAAGTCCTTTTCTAGTTGGGGCTAGGGCCGTATTTATAGGCATTTCTCGGAGTTAGGTCGTAACCCGTACACAGCTCATAATAAGTCGTAACTCGTACACGACTCATAATAAGTCGCAACTCGTGGATGACTCATGGTAGGTCGCGACCGACCTAATGGATTTAGCTCATGGCTTTGTCCAATGTTATGCACCCATTTGAACGAATGATACAAGTTCTAAGTCTATCCTGAGTTAACCAAATGCAACTTCCTTTATGCTAGCATGAGTCGTACAGGACTCATCATAAGTCGTAAATCGTCAACGAGTCATTTCATTACAGCATGGTATTGAACTTGTCTCCAAGTCCTAGGTCATGAACGACTTATCTGCAGTTATAAGTCAGCAGCGACTTAAGTGTTGTTGACTCTTCCTTTTAGTGCTTTGAGTCGCTGATGATTCAAGGTAGGTCGTAAGCACAATTCTTTAACTCGTGCAACTCCTCAATTGTTGAGTCGGTAACTTGCTGAGTCGTGAAGTACCTTGAGTCGTGAAGTACCTTGAGTCGTTTAGGTCTTAACCTGTTAGGTCGTTAGCTCCTTAACTCGTAAGCTCTTTAACTCGTAGACGCCTTAACTCGTAGACTCTTTGACTCGTAAGCTCCTTAACTCGTGGTCGAAACGGGGTTAACACGAATAAAATCAATAGACATATAACTGGAATTAAAAATCAAAACGTCAAGAAATCCGGATTTCTCTATAAAATTCCTTATATTTCAATTTAAATGTCTATCACTTTTCAAAAGCGGATATTTAATTAAACTAACCAATAATTCATCCAAACATAAATAGTAAATTTTATCTACTATATAACATACTGATTATTCAAAAAGGTGAATTTAGCTCACCAAGATTCCAACGGATGCTTAGACATTCTAGTTTTTAGCCTAAAATTTCACTTGCTCCAAGTTCAACAAATTCAGTTCCATTGTGTAGCTGTCATAATCATGAGTGCAACGTAAAAGACTATGTCTCGATTGGACCTCGTATGAGAGAGTTATTGATTTAATAAGTTATTCAAATTTAAATATTAATTAATTTCATTTTAATTAAAAAATTAGCTTAATCACCGTACCGAAACCTTTCTTCCCTAAATTTCAAAACCCCCTCTATCCAAATCCTGTACATGTCCAAATACAAAAAACATGCAACTTTACCTCGACTAGGAATCCACACCACTATCCGACGAATGGTCTTCGCTAACAGTTTCCTCTTTACGCGAGCTTCCCTTCAGCCACCCCCACATCACGCACTCACCCCTACACCAAAATGCATCCACCCAACCTTTACATAAGCCTCCAGTGTCGTGTTCTGCCGTGATACGCCAATCACTACCAAACTCCACTCCGAGATGCTCCTTTCCTCGAGAATCACAATCGAACCCTCCAAAACAACAATCGTCGACTAAATCTCCCGCCATAGCCAACCCTATTTCCCAATAACTTACATCTTTCACTATCGAATGCCCTAGTCACTACTGCACACCACCATATTACATAGGCTTGTAGATATCACCATCATAAACTTAAAAATTCTTGTTTTACAAATTTAATGGAGTATTTATTTAGTTTTGGATCTTTGAATGAAAATGGATTACTTTTTTGTCTTTCTCAGGGAGGCTCAATAGAACATCAAAGAAAAGAAAGCAAGGGGGTATGATTTTTCTCTCTGTGTGAGATATATTTATCTTGCAAATTTCGGCATCTTGGCGAAAAGATTTTCGTTCACGTACGAAGCATAAGCGACAAAAATATATGACCATGCGCCAAAATGCGATCGATCCACAAAACAATAATAATATACGCTTGTTACATTATTCCGCAAAACCATAAAAATATCTTAGTTTGTTGAAAAATTAGCAAATGATAATTTAAATATTTCCCAAATTGAAAGTTGTTTAGAAGATCAAATAAATTAAATTGAAAAAGTCAATAAAAATCGAGTCGTTATATTAAAAATTAAAATTTTTAATATTCATTTAATTCGAATCAAATCTAAATATTTAAATAAATTAAATATTCCTATTCGAATCGTTAATTTTTTTAAGTCATTGTGTTCTTCCCTCCAAAAATAATTTCATTCCCAAAATTCCCAAAGGAAGAAAAATGTCTTTGAACCCTTAATCTTATAAAATCTCTTACTTAAAATGAATTATTAAACTTTTAAAATCTTATATGTTATTGAAAATTTCATAGAACCTCCTTTGCATGGCTCAATTCGAAAAATCTACAACTTTTTACAACTAGCCCAAATCAACAAACGAAAACAAAGGCCCAAGAGCGGACTCCCATATCTAGGGCATGAAATCATCAACAATAATATAAACGTGTACGTATTAGTTAAGTGATCAAATTCTACCTATGAAACTAAGCGGCAAGCTAACCTTTGCTTCCATAAACTTGTATCTCACTTACAAATGATATCCAACCAAATAACTTGCATTTTCGAATGTCAACACCATACAATTTAACAAAGCTCGTAAGATGTGAATGTACCATTCATATGCAATATCAAATACGACCGCACAAATTTCATTTCTGAAATGTTATTGCTCACTAGACTTCCCTAGTGCGTACTCCGATCCAGTACTTTGATTTTAAACTCTGCTTTCTTTGCATAGTCATATACTATGATAGAAAACTTTAGAATCAAATATAAAATCTGTATCAAGTGTTCGCCATCAAGGATCGAGTGAAAATCATTTTTCGGATCAGTGTAAACCACATTGAAATCATGTATCGAATCAAATCAAGAAAAGTTATGTGAATAAAATGATCTACATATTACTTACCAATTAGTTTCTTCACTACATCAATTATACTTTTTATTCACATTCATTTTAAATCACAGTTAATTTTACAACTAGTATTTTCCTTTAATACTAACCTATGACCGTTTCATAAAACTTTTAGTAAGTTTATAAACATTTTATGAACACAATTTATGTTTATTAATCACTATCAAACTTAATATAAGGGTTAATATCATATCCTTATAACACTCTTCCATGTTCTAAGAGTATATATACAAGTTTTAGATTGGTTTTACTTAACCAGTATATTCATAAAACATAAACTTGATTAATGTCCTACCATCTTTTGAAATTTATAAGTTACAAGAACTTATTTCCTTATAACTTTAACAAAACTCTTAGCTCAATTTCGTAATTAAATCGAAAGTTTTGACTATCTAAAATCATCTAAAATTTCATTTCAATAGATGTGAATTACCAAACAACATCCCAAAAGGAGATGCACAGACCAAGCTATCCTAATGGATAAGATACATGAGTCTATAATATCACTTAACTTAAAACTTTTGGATTAACACAGATTTTTTATTTCAACTTTATTTAAAATGATGATATATATATATATATATATCATTATGAAATCAAATCACACTTACAAAACTTAAAACAAATTTGTTTTACCAAAATAACTCAATAACCAATTACTATGGTAGCAATTCCTCGCTTAGAGACTCGAAAATGAAAACCGATAAAGCTGTAGCCCTCACCAGAATTATTTTCTAGCAATAGAAGTGAGTTCAGTGCTTTCTATCTCTTTTAAAACCCTTTTGAATATTTCTATTCAAAAATAATTTCAACCTATACTATTAATTTTTTTAAAAAGGTAAAAAAAATAACAATTTCCTAAGGCGTCGAGATTTAAGTTCTCAAATTCTCAGTTTTTAACTCCATTTTACTTATAATGCATATTTATACCTTATAAATATAAATTTTTCTTTCATATATAAAAGCCTTTCATAATTGTTTATATTGTTAAGATTATAATGAAAAACCTAATTAAAATTAAATATTTTAATTTTAACCCAATACAATCACCGATCGCCTTGTAATAAAATCATGAAATTGAATTCACAAGGTCTTCGTATTTAATTTAACCAAATAAATAAATGCTCATAACTACTTGAGCATAAATAATAAATCAACAACCCATAGTCACTACTTCTAAACTGAACAAGCATAACTAGTCGAACAAATTATTATAATAATTGAATATTATCATTTTGTAAAAAACATATAATAGAGTACTATATAATTTTTTGAAAATATTTTTATATACATAAAACATAATCTAGGTAAAATTATTTCATTTACCAAATTTCAAACAATACTATCCTGGTTTGCCTTGTCCAAGTGTTTAGAATCCCCATCGATATAGTTATTCCTTTTGCAACGAACAAAACTCATAAACCACTCGATCGATAAATCAAAGCAATACAAAATGTTTTTATAACACTAACAAGCACGTGCTTACATGTACATACACACACATTCAAACTCATTCTAGGGTATTACTTACCCTATCTCTAATGAGTCTACCCCACCATGTCCTAATTATTCGCTCAACCTAAACTCTGATACCACGTGTAACGACCCGCCTTTTGAACCTTCAAGAATCGACACTTAATATCCATGTCATTCAACCCTCAAAAGTCGGATTTGAACTCATTTCGATTGCACAATGATAAAGAGAATAATTTACTAAGTACACTACAACGTTCTCCTAAGCAAACATTCAATCATCACTTAGAAGATTATTTAGATTACAACAAAACTAGTCAAGGTGTTTTCCTTCGAGTTACCTTGAAGAAAATACATTTCACTTAGAATTTTACTTTCAACAATTAAAAGTATTTCCAAGCAACATTTTTCTCTAAATATTTTTGAAATTATTTTAAAACAACTCTGGGTTTAAGTTCAAAAAAAAATCCTTTTTAGAACACATTTTATAAATCAAATTATATAAAATTAGCTTTATATAAAATCATCTTATATTTTAATAATTCTATTTGATTATAATAAAATTTTCCTAAATTTTTATTCTGTAAATGTGTTATCTTATCATTTAGATTATTTTAAATAATTTTTATTAAAAGTTTACTTTTAACCTAACATTATAATCAAACACCATATAGTCAAATTGTGAAACAGAATTCACAAGGAGTTCGTTTATAATCAAAGTAGTAATTGCTCAAAAATAAGATGAGCACAGATAATCAGCAATCAACAAATGGCAATCAGTGCTACTAAATTAATCAAGCATGGCTGATCGAACTATAGTGATAACAAAAATATTATCACTTTCAAACAGACAAACACACTTTATGACCATATAAATTTCTGAAAATTAGTCCTTTATGTATATAAAATAGAGGTAAAATATTTCATGCGTCGATTTTCAAAAAATATTAATATCATGTCTGTTTGCCTCGTTCAAATGTTTTTCAATCTGTATCGATACCATGTCGTCCCACCTCTTGACCATAATTCAAAATTCATACTTAACAGACCAATTAACATGATACGTTTTTATAGCAATAACAAATACGCTCTCATATATATAACACTACTCTATACTCGTTATAGGGTATTGCTAACCATATCTTTAACGGGCCATACCCTACCAATACCAAGATTCTCGCTTAACCTTTAGCATTGATAACAGTTGTAAAAACATGCCTTTTTGACCATTGAAAGTCGACACCGAATACATCCACGATATTCACATGTTGAACATCTAATCGTTAAAAAGGCAGATTACTGGGGTAAAATAAAAATGGAAAGAACAAAGATCAGAGAACAGGGAAAAAATCTCCCAGGGGAAACTACAACATATAATATAATAAAGACAGTATAAATTGTCACTCCAACATAGAATATACGTCATATTTTAAAAAAAAATCTTACTAGCTGGACACTTATAAATTTCTGACCTTACAATTGCTGATATGTGTAAACAATACAACGAAAAATAAAAATATTACGACAGGTGAACATACAGCTCTGCTTCCTGAGCTCCATGTCCCATGAATGAAAACTTGGAAAATAATCAGTCTGACCCGGACATTATAATAAAATACCATCCGGATCAGTTTGGAAATACTAGCATGAGAAATCAAGTAATCTAGTGAACGTATAATAATTCTGTGAGACCATGCTACAAAACACAGAACGAGTTTTTACCTCATAAGAACAACCATCATAGATGAAGAAATGGGAAGAAAATCAGAACAATAACCCAAACAAGAATATGTGAGCATAGACAAGATCAAAATCCAAACTTAAAAATGGATAAAAATAATTAAACATTGATAACAACCATAGTTGCTTCTTGGTGCAATTAAGAAAGCAACCAAAGATTTTGAATCAACAACAAGGAAAGGAATTTTCCAACATATGACTAAGAGGCTGCACCCTCTTACCAAAAGCATACCTCTAGAAATATACTGAAAAATCCGATGGCTCTTGGAAACCGCCAAGCCGGACCTTGCAAACTGTTACCGAGAGTCGAGTATTTCACATCCCCTAATCATACAACTGAATCCAATCTAGAGTAGATGTAAAGATACATTAATGGGAATAATCCTACATAACTTAGCTCTCACTCACTCTTTGGTTTTAGTCATTTCCAACAAAGAATAGCAATGCTTAAATGAGCAACAAATCGTCTAGGATTGACAAAACGCAAAAGATGAAAAGATTAATTCCAAGGTTCGAGATAGGAACAAGGAAAAAAAGATCCAACATAACTAGGAGGGTGCTCCACCACAATGAAAGTATACCTCAAGATAAAATATACTTGAGATCCCATGCCAAACATGCAACACTCTCAAAAATTTCCCAACTGGACCCTGCTTCACACGAGCATCCTATTATACTCACATCAATGCATGCATTCTATCAACACCACTTGATAAATGTGAATATACATTAATGGTCCCACATGGCTTGGCTCCCACTGGTTCTTTGGTTTAAGTTATCCATGGTGTTGGATGCTATCGCTCAAAAAGAGCGACAAATCGTCTTATAGTGACGAAATAAAAAGAAGACTACAGAACCGAAATCGATGGTCGATAAATCAACTATTAGGAATAACAAAGTGGTTTGCGTATGGGAATTTAATCACATACCCTTACCACAAATAAATGAATCAAACTTTTAAAACATTTGTTCAGCCTTGAACTCAATTTTCACATTTCAAATATTTGTAAAATACATTTAAAAATGCCCTTTGAAATATTCTTATTTGAAAAAGCAAATTATATTTCTAAGTGTATTAAAACAAGGGGTCTAAAACATATGTCATTAAAATATTGTTTGCTATAAACCGAAAATAATTTACACTTAGCTTTATCTTTAAACAATTCTTCTTAAAAGATCTTCTCAATTTTAAACTATTATTTATAAATTTCTACAGCATTTTTTATATCAGAAGATACTAAATCCATTAATTAACTTAAATACCTTTGTTAAATTAATTAGTTAACTTTAAATACTGTTATTAAATTAGTTATTAACCTTAAATCACTTTTATTAAATCAATCAATTTACTTAAACTCATATTAACCCAGTTAATTAGCTTTTAAACACTTTTTAATTTAACCGATTAATTAATTTTAAAACATCATTAACTAAAATGATTAATTAATATTAAAACCTCATTAATTGAAATGATAAATTAAGTTAAAATATCATTAATTAAAATGATTAATTAACTTTGAATAACATATATTAAAATGGTTAATCAATTCCAAATATCATCAATTAAATTGATTAATTAAAATCAAATATCATTAATTAAAGTGATTAATTAATTTAAACATCATTAATCAAAATGATTTATTTTAATCAAATATTAATTAAAATGATTAATTAATTTCAAACATTTATTTCGAAAAAAATAAAAACTTAAGTTCAATAGACAAAGAGGGTTAAGGAGATGATAAGTGACGGTATAGCGAAGAATTGCCACCATGACACTTAAACAATTCAAGTAGAATGTCACAATTATTTTCAACCAAACATCAATATGGCAACATAAGGAAATAAATAATTATTGGTGAGAAACCCCTTAATGTCTCTCTCTATACAAATCTTCCCTGCAAACCAATGGTTATAGATCATATATAAATTGTCAAATGTGTCCCATACAAATTAGATAATATGTCATTGGGTTTCCTATTCATTTGAGGTTACTTAAAGGCAATAGACAAAGAGTGCCGCTTTAAAAAAAACCACTCTCAAAAAATAAAGTAGTTTAAACATTAAAACTTTTATTTAATAAATAAATAACAATTAAATTCCTCATTTAAAAATAATTGAACTTTAGTTAAGTCTTAATTGAACTTTAATTAAATCTTAACTTAATTATTAATTAATGACTAAACTCTTTGACAATTAATTAATTAAATATTTACCTTAATAAATAAAAAGTAACCCATTATTAATAATTAATTAATAATTAATCTTTAATTAGTTAACTAATTATAATTAACTTACTTGATTAATACTTAAGTACTAATTAACTTGTTAACTAATGATTAAGTACTATTTAACTTAATTAATTAATTACTAAAATATATAAATAATAATATTTACTTATCCGTACTTAAAATCAGTTTTGAAAACACTTTTCAAAAATATTCTTAAGTAAAAAACATTTAAAATTAGCAAAAAGAGTTACTTTTTACGAACTGCATTTATAGCCACTATCGTTATATAACCCATAATTTATAAACTTATTTTATGTTCCAAATCACTTTCAAAACTTTTTTCATATGTTTTCATTTACTTAAACCCACTTACCAACTTAGAAAAAGTTTTGCGTTAAATGGTAAAGTTTTGAAACCTTTTATAATACCTTTTTAATAAACACTTAAGTAAGTAGTTTAAAAGCAAGAGATTTTATATGTCGCTTATGCAAGTTCAAATGCTAACTTTTTTAGCATATACAACACAATGTACGTCACCACCATATAACTTGCATGCTAATACATAAGCAGGATCACAACTTTCCATCCATACACACATTTCGAACTTTGATTCCTAAGTCAAGCTAAATGTAACGATCCTAAATTTTGAACAATTTAAATTGTGAATATTTAATTAATTTTGAATATTTGAATGATAATTTAAACTGAATTTCCAATATAACAATGAATTTTGCGATCAAATTTGAGAATTTAATCTAGAAAAAGTTGAATAAAATTTATATTTGACTTTGGAGTTGAAATTGAATATTGAATTTGTATTTTTAATTCAAACTAATGACTTAAGAAAATAATTTGGATACAAGAATTTTTATTTATGTAAATTTATAAATGGATGGTTAGTTTTAAATAACATTTTTCTTTTCTTTAAAATAAAAAGGAATAAAATTTTATTCAATACAAAATAGATAAGTAAATATACATAGTTAAAATTTAAAACAACATATTTGTAAACTTCGTAAAATATGAAGTGACTACATTGGAAAAGTTATAACAACATAATTCAACAAAACAAAGCAAAGAAATAACAAAATTTATTGAAATTCAAAATGAAAAAAATTATATAATAAAATTTGGTTAAGTGTTGTTGGGCTTTGAAATTGTGAATCTCGGTCCATTTACCTTTGAATGCCGTTTCCTTTTTACCTCAATTCGACCCGTTTCCTCCATTATCCATTTTCACAAACCCTAAGCAAAATCACGAAAGAAAAAGAAAATAAAAATGATGGCAGCCGTTCCTCTTTGTAAATTAGGGCTAGCAATCTAATCTAGGGTTTTGCTTCTTGCGATTCAAAACAAGGGTTTGCGATCTAATCTGGGCTTCGACCTTCGTTCAACTTGGCTTATTTCCCTTCGGCTGCTTCGACTTTGTTATGGTGAGTTTTCTAACTCACGATAATCTTCATGCAAGTTTTTGAATTTGTTTGAAGTGAATTTCTTGGTTGCATGCTATGTTGTGGGGTGATTTGGTTATCTTTGGCTCGGCTAATTAGATTTTAAACTGATATGCTCAGATTTGTGACTGCATGTTGGATTTTTGTTTCTAGTTGCTGTTATTTGCTCAATTTGCTTGTATTTTTAAATTGATAAAAACAGATACTATAGTTTTTATTTAAATTGATATGAACAGATGCTATTAAAATTTGCCTTTAAACTGATGAGGACAGATGCTATCAAAAACTTTGCCTATTTTGTTTTGCTGCATGTGATGGATTTTTAATCTAGATGAGGAAAAATTTGTTGCATGTGCTTGTTTGAGCTTCTGTTCATGTGTGTTGAATGAATGTGTCTGTAAAACCCCTATTTCTTCTTGTGGTATTCTTTGTTGTTGCTGTGTGTTATGTTGCATGCCAAATGTGAATAATTTCAGTTTTAAAGGTCTGAGTAACCCAGTTTTGAACCCCTGTAAAATATTCTACATTTGGAAAATAACAAAATTTACAAGCTTGAAACTATTCTTTGATGGATCTGATGTGCTACTATAACCCTTGAATCCATTGTGTGGTGCTTGGATGTTGTTTAGGTATGGAATTGAAAGTATACATGTGAATATGTGTTTATACATTTACATGTTATTGTGAGTAAACTTTAATTTTAAAAAAAACAGTTCCTTTTTGAAATAAATGCACATGCAAGTATTAGAATTCAAGTTCAAAGTAAAACTATCATTAATATATAGATATATAAACTGCTCTGTCCCCTTTTTGTTTAGTGAATGACTCCTCAATTTAAAAAGGGTTTTAAATTATCTGTTGCATGAAGCATTTAATGTTTGCTTGAGTTTGAACTTCAAAGTAAAACTGCAGTAACATTATTATTATGTTTAGTGAGTAAGCTTACTATTGAAATGTTATTTAGAATTTCCTGTTGCATGTGTATAGATTTGAACTAAGTTGCTAAAATGGTTTCTTTTGTGATGGATACTCTGTGAAGTTATATATACAAACACATATGTGCTTACAGGTATTTTATTACCTGATTTTGTTTTTAGATTCTTGGACTGATTCTCTGTGGTAATTGTTATGAATTGAGGGATGTTTATTTAGTATAAATTAAATTTATAAATCATAATTAAGGATTAAATTTGAAATCTGTTTTACTGTAAACTATAGAGACAGTTAACATAGAGATTTCAAAACAAGGATCTTAAACTATTAAACAAGTCTACCACAGGAATGAATGTTTTAGAACATGAATTGTAAAACTAACATTACAGCTTAAATAAACTGTTAAGAAGAAACATTTCTTTTTAAACAGAAATATGAAATTGGGGTACTTGTTAATCTATTTGGATGTCAGGTGTTAAGATGTTTATCTTAGTGGGTATTTTCAGGTTGATTTGGGTGGTAGAGTTGAACTCAGGTAATATTAGTAGTGTGCAGGGTTTTGACTCGAGTCAGTCCTCGGGATTTTATTCTTCTGACTCGGAGCAGAGGGTTTTAAAACTCGAAGTGGTTTAAAGGGTTGCTCGGGTAAGATGGGTGCAGGGATAAACTGTGTTGTTTTGCAGTTTTTTTTTTTATGTTGAATGAAATTCATATTTAAGTTGAAAACTGGATTCAAGTATGAATTGAAATTGAATTCAAATAAGGTTTGAAGTTCAAAGTTTTTAAATATGAAACTTTTAAAATTTAAACAAGTTTTAAATTTCTGTTTCAGGTTTATAAAACAGAGAGTTGCAGTTGTTACATGTTGATTGAAATTCAAACTTTAGTGCAGTTTTGATTTAAGTGGGAGTTAAATCTGGATTCAAATGCAGTTTGAGTTCAAAAGGTTTTAGAAAAAAAATATGAAGATCTTAAATTTAAACAAGATTTTAAATCTGGTTTTAAATCAAGTGTAGAACAGTTTCAGGTTTGTATTAAAACCAGAATTAGATTTAAGTAATTTTTTTTTTTTTGTAAGTTTTTGGAAGCATGAACAGATTTAGAAGTTTAAGCAAAACTTAAATTTGTTTTTTGAATTCAGATTAAGAACTGTTTTTAAGTTTACTTTGAAAACCAGTTTGTAAATAAAATAAAATAAAAAAAAAACTGATGAACATAATCCAATGTTTTAAATGAAATCTGATTTCAAATGAATTTTAAAACTTGAAAGAATTTGTTTCCTTTAGTATTTGAATTTAATATGAAGTGTTTAATTTAAATATAGAAATTGAAATAATCAATTAAATCTTTCTTTATATTAGGTAATGGATGTTCTTTAACATTCATTTTGTTGTAAGATTTATAGTTATCTTGCAAGTGTGCTGAGAGAATTTCTGTTATGAATATGAATGTGTTGTTTGTGCATGTTTGATTTATAGGCTTTGTTTCTGGCCATTGTGTCACTGCTTCCATTTTAACTTGGTCTTTGTTAACTTGTCATCTTCACTGTGTTGCAACTATTCCACTTCTTTTGTATCATGGGTACATATAGTGTGTTGCATTACCATCATTGTTGTTTGGTCTGAACTTGGTGACATGCATTTCTTTGTGGTCTTGCACTTGTTAAACATAGCTGCACTTGTTCATCATGTAGCTTGTTCTCTACATTTACTTCACTAGTCTGCATACATGTGCTAAGTTGCTGTTTTGTTGACACTGGTTTGAGCCCTGTTGTCTGCACTTGCATGCTCTAGTGTATTGCCCTTTGACATGATTCACTTCATGTTTTGTTGCTGGTTTACCTTGTATCGCTACTTCCAGTCTGTACCTGATGTATGCATTTTCACTTTATGTTGCATCTAGTCTTGCACTTGTTGTTGTAGCTGGTCATTTACCTGAGCATTTGGTCTGACCCAGTCTCATTGCTGTTGACATGTGCAATTGGCATTTGAGTTGTCTGCAGTCCATGTTGCAGCCTGCTCTTGTGGTCCTTGTTTTGGTTATGTGCTGTGATTTTGTATTTGGGGCTGTTTGGATTTGTTGTGCACTGCATAGTGCCTTGCCTTGTCTGTTTTGGAGTTATGCTTGTATACTTGCAGTGATTTGTCTGACTCGTGCACGTGGGTTGGCGAGGCAGTGCACATGGGTATGAGTACACGTGTGTACTGCAGCCACACATGTGTATAAAAATTTGGAATCGCTAATGTGAAAATCTATAATAGGATTTAACTGATTTATTTGTTCACCATAACTGTAACCATTTATTTCAGTTCATTTCAAATCTAATTACTTGAATAAAGATTAATCCTGACTCGAGTGTTTTTGTGTTTTGCATAAACGCTCGGGTCAGACCGAGTATTTTTGCAGCTTAAAGATTTGCTCGCAGCGAAGTTAGAGAGAGGGGGATTTCAGCACCACTAAAGTTTAGCTAAAAATTTTTCTCTTGTACTTATATTTATAAATTGTTTCCGCTGTATAGATTTAAATGTAATTCAAATGTAATCTATTGTATAACTCTGATATTTGTTATAAAAGAGAAAAATTTGTTTATAAAATATATTATTGTTTCTGTGATTCTGTGGCTGTTTCTGTTTAAATGTTATAAACTAAATAACAATCCGTCATTTTGAACGTTTCTAGTTGGTTTAATTATCGACTAGAGGCGGTCAAGGCGGCGGGTCGTTACAAAGTGGTATCAGAGCTTTGGTACACAAAGCTTAGTTTATGGCGTTTAATATGAATAGTTACTAGAATCACTTTAAAGGGAGTGTTTTCAAATCTAAAGAAGTTTAAAATTGTTTTCTTTAAAATAAAAGGTATTTTGAAAATTAGAATTATTTTTGGAAATTCCCCTCTCTAAATTTAGGTTTGCGACTGTTTCTCTTCGGTGAGGTCTCGTTAGACTTGAGTTTCGATCGTTCAGAAACTCATTATCGAATTTTTGAGAGTCATGGAAAATGAAATGTAAGTCAAGTGGATTAATGAATTGGTTTAAATTGACTTAAATCAAATATTTTGAATATCTCCAAAGTAGTAATTGGAAAATAAAATGATATGTCAATTTGATTATAACCAAGCGGATTATTGAACTATAACTTGGAAATTTAATTTTGAATTCTTTTGAAAAATTGATTTCAAATGTTGTGAAGAACGATTTAGTGAATAAATGGATTATAAGTATTTAACTTATAATATGAAATTTTGGGTATATAACTAAGTTATATGAGCTGAATTGAATCAAATTAATAAAGGAGATTATAAAACGAAGTTTTATAAATAGAAATGGAATTTCTAAAGATGTTTATAAAATCCGCAAATGACTTATTTTGATAAGTAAATTGTTGTAACTTATTAAAGGAGTTATATCTATGGTTTTGGACAATAAATAAGATATAAAAAGAGATATGAATCTAATGAAAATTTATAAGAGATTTAAATAGATGCAATGAAGAATTTGAATTTGTATGGCATGAAATTAAGTTAAGTGGAAAACTTAATATTGGAAATTTGAAGTTGATTTAAAACCAATATTTTGAAATGTATGCAGAATTCAAACTATGAATTAAGTTGAAGTTGAAACTTAAATGGGAATGTTTTTGGGAAGCAACACTATGAAATGAAGTAAATCCATTTTAAGTTGTTTTGAAATGTGTTAAGTATCGAAAGCATAGATTTCAACATTCATTGTTGAAATAGACGTTTTCGAGGAAAAGAAAGGAAATGTTTTATATAGTATTGGGATTTATACATCTATATTAAATTCGAATCCCTATACTAATGATTTTTGGGTCGTCGTAACGATGTTTTACGCAACATTCGTTTTGACTCAAATAAATGTGTTTAAAGAATGATTTCTTTTAAGAATGAAATATATACTTGATTTTGGTTTAAGTATATCGAATATTTTCAAAGTGTTGAAAATAAATGGATTTGTGAATTACTTATTATTGAATAAGTATGAAAATATTTTCCAATATGAAATGAAAAGTTTGAAACTTTATCTTTTAAAGATAAAGTGAGAAGTGAATGTTTGAAATTTTATCTTTTGAAGATAAATTGAAAATGAATTTGTGAAATCGATTTGAAAATCGTATATTCATAGATACTTTGGAAATGTAAATTCACTATGGAATTTATAAAAGAAAGGGGAATTTGTTAAAAATAAATATTGATTTATTTTTGAAATGTGGAAATAAATTTACGGATTTGGAACGTAAGTTTAAAATAAATCGGTAAGGATTTATTTGATTAATTTAAGTGAACCATTTGAAGTTTAAAATGGATAAATATTTGGAAATGTTTCCATTTAAGGAAATTGCTTTGAAATTTGTTTTCAAAGATTAAAAGGTGCAAAATGATTTGAATTTGTTTCAAATGGTTAAGTGTGAAAAAATTTATATCTTGTAAAGATATTATTTTTGGGAAATTTGAACAATTAGTTCAATTTGGAAATTTTCAAAGTGATTGAATTTTGAGTTAAATTGAGTTTAACTTTGACGCCCAAAAACAATTTAAGTTGAACTTTGAATTTTAAATGGATGATTTGGATTGTATGTCTAACGTCGTGAATTGACGACATATCAATTGATCTCTATTAAATATATATCTGTTGGTGGCGGAGAATTTATTCTCTTAGCTTAACACCCTTCTCTGAGACGTACGAGCTCAGAGGTTATATATCGATAGACGTCAATTATGTGTTGAGGATTGACGATGTAACGTGAAATCCAAATCGAGTGTGAAGTCGATAATAAATTGGATTATGAATGTGAATTAGGTTTGAGATAACCTTAAAATTCCAAATCGGCTTAGAGGAAAATTTTAAATGGATAATGAAATGGAAAAATTTGTGAATCCTCTATTTGTTATGGGTATGAAATATTGTGGTTTTCATAACGTATATGTGTGAATACGATTAATTCGAAAACCAATTAGTTTGGAAAAGTAATTGTTATGGAAAACTTATGTAAGTACATGAGTATGATATGTACTAAATGTGAAATGAAATATTATATATGTATGTATAATATTATGTTTTCCAAATTGAGGATATGGAAAGGTACCTTCCATTTATACTGTGTGACTGTGTGATGGTGATGGAACTCGAGATGAGTATCCATTTAAAAATCGTAGCTACGTAGTATTTCCATTAGTTGGATTGACCATTTTTCCATTAGTTGGATTGACCATTTGTTTTCCATTAGTTGGATTGGCCCTTTGTCTTCCATTAGTTGGATAGGCCATTTGTTTTCCATTAGTTGGAGTGACTAGCGTAATTTGAGGGGCGAGATGCCTACAGTTACAAGCGATTCCACTGGGATAGTGGTGTAACCGCCGAGTAACTGCAATCTAGAAACCATAGCGAAATTCGAGGGGCGAGATGCCTACGGCCACAAGCGATTCTACTGGGATAGTAGCGTAACCGCCGTGTGGACCGCGATCTATGGCAACAACCATGGCGAAATTCGAGGGGCGAGATGCCTACGGTCACAAGCGATTCTACTGGGATAGTAGCGTAACCGCCGTGTGTACCGCGATCCATGGGGGAATGTGCTTTCCATATCCATTTTTAAAAGAATTTTTAAAGTATTTTCACTGGGAATTGAAGCAAGTATATTTAGTACTTGGAGATTGTTAGACTTGCGCCTGGCCAGCGTATGCCTAATGTCTTTAAGAACGACAGTAGACTTGTTAAATTTCGAGTTAGCAAGTATTTTCAAACTTTAAATAGCAAATCAATTATCTGAAATTAAAGTGATGTAAATTCCAACCTAATGAATTAAGGAAGAGGATTTTTGAAATGTTTTGAAAAATCCACAGCTTTGGAAAAGTTATAATATGTAAAATTTCTTAAATGTAGTGTTTCAAATTTAAAATTTGGGTTTTGTAAGTTGAAAATTTTAGTAAAGATTTTTTTGTGTCTTGATTGTAGAAAATAATAAACAAAAGAGTTAATTAGCAAAGCTAGCGAGATAAAACAAATAGAATGAATCCTATATTCATTCATCTTTAATAAGTGTTGAACTTGATAAAATTGAGTAAAATATAAATATCGGTGAAATTTTAACAATCATTTTTCCTTACTTGTAATTTCGGGACGAAATTCTTTTAAGGAGGGGAGATTGTAACGATCCTAAATTTTGAACAATTTAAATTGTGAATATTTAATTAATTTTGAATATTTGAATGATAATTTAAACTGAATTTCCAATATAACAATGAATTTTGCGATCAAATTTGAGAATTTAATCTAGAAAAAGTTGAATAAAATTTATATTTGACTTTGGAGTTGAAATTGAATATTGAATTTGTATTTTTAATTCAAACTAATGACTTAAGAAAATAATTTGGATACAAGAATTTTTATTTATGTAAATTTATAAATGGATGGTTAGTTTTAAATAACATTTTTCTTTTCTTTAAAATAAAAAGGAATAAAATTTTATTCAATACAAAATAGATAAGTAAATATACATAGTTAAAATTTAAAACAACATATTTGTAAACTTCGTAAAATATGAAGTGACTACATTGGAAAAGTTATAACAACATAATTCAACAAAACAAAGCAAAGAAATAACAAAATTTATTGAAATTCAAAATGAAAAAAATTATATAATAAAATTTGGTTAAGTGTTGTTGGGCTTTGAAATTGTGAATCTCGGTCCATTTACCTTTGAATGCCGTTTCCTTTTTACCTCAATTCGACCCGTTTCCTCCATTATCCATTTTCACAAACCCTAAGCAAAATCACGAAAGAAAAAGAAAATAAAAATGATGGCAGCCGTTCCTCTTTGTAAATTAGGGCTAGCAATCTAATCTAGGGTTTTGCTTCTTGCGATTCAAAACAAGGGTTTGCGATCTAATCTGGGCTTCGACCTTCGTTCAACTTGGCTTATTTCCCTTCGGCTGCTTCGACTTTGTTATGGTGAGTTTTCTAACTCACGATAATCTTCATGCAAGTTTTTGAATTTGTTTGAAGTGAATTTCTTGGTTGCATGCTATGTTGTGGGGTGATTTGGTTATCTTTGGCTCGGCTAATTAGATTTTAAACTGATATGCTCAGATTTGTGACTGCATGTTGGATTTTTGTTTCTAGTTGCTGTTATTTGCTCAATTTGCTTGTATTTTTAAATTGATAAAAACAGATACTATAGTTTTTATTTAAATTGATATGAACAGATGCTATTAAAATTTGCCTTTAAACTGATGAGGACAGATGCTATCAAAAATTTTGCCTATTTTGTTTTGCTGCATGTGATGGATTTTTAATCTAGATGAGGAAAATTTTTTTGCATGTGCTTGTTTGAGCTTCTGTTCATGTGTGTTGAATGAATGTGTCTGTAAAACCCCTATTTCTTCTTGTGGTATTCTTTGTTGTTGCTGTGTGTTATGTTGCATGCCAAATGTGAATAATTTCAGTTTTAAAGGTCTGAGTAACCCAGTTTTGAACCCCTGTAAAATATTCTACATTTGGAAAATAACAAAATTTACAAGCTTGAAACTATTCTTTGATGGATCTGATGTGCTACTATAACCCTTGAATCCATTGTGTGGTGCTTGGATGTTGTTTAGGTATGGAATTGAAAGTATACATGTGAATATGTGTTTATACATTTACATGTTATTGTGAGTAAACTTTAATTTTAAAAAAAACAGTTCCTTTTTGAAATAAATGCACATGCAAGTATTAGAATTCAAGTTCAAAGTAAAACTATCATTAATATATAGATATATAAACTGCTCTGTCCCCTTTTTGTTTAGTGAATGACTCCTCAATTTAAAAAGGGTTTTAAATTATCTGTTGCATGAAGCATTTAATGTTTGCTTGAGTTTGAACTTCAAAGTAAAACTGCAGTAACATTATTATTATGTTTAGTGAGTAAGCTTACTATTGAAATGTTATTTAGAATTTCCTGTTGCATGTGTATAGATTTGAACTAAGTTGCTAAAATGGTTTCTTTTGTGATGGATACTCTGTGAAGTTATATATACAAACACATATGTGCTTACAGGTATTTTATTACCTGATTTTGTTTTTAGATTCTTGGACTGATTCTCTGTGGTAATTGTTATGAATTGAGGGATGTTTATTTAGTATAAATTAAATTTATAAATCATAATTAAGGATTAAATTTGAAATCTGTTTTACTGTAAACTATAGAGACAGTTAACATAGAGATTTCAAAACAAGGATCTTAAACTATTAAACAAGTCTACCACAGGAATGAATGTTTTAGAACATGAATTGTAAAACTAACATTACAGCTTAAATAAACTGTTAAGAAGAAACATTTCTTTTTAAACAGAAATATGAAATTGGGGTACTTGTTAATCTATTTGGATGTCAGGTGTTAAGATGTTTATCTTAGTGGGTATTTTCAGGTTGATTTGGGTGGTAGAGTTGAACTCAGGTAATATTAGTAGTGTGCAGGGTTTTGACTCGAGTCAGTCCTCGGGATTTTATTCTTCTGACTCGGAGCAGAGGGTTTTAAAACTCGAAGTGGTTTAAAGGGTTGCTCGGGTAAGATGGGTGCAGGGATAAACTGTGTTGTTTTGCAGTTTTTTTTTTTATGTTGAATGAAATTCATATTTAAGTTGAAAACTGGATTCAAGTATGAATTGAAATTGAATTCAAATAAGGTTTGAAGTTCAAAGTTTTTAAATATGAAACTTTTAAAATTTAAACAAGTTTTAAATTTCTGTTTCAGGTTTATAAAACAGAGAGTTGCAGTTGTTACATGTTGATTGAAATTCAAACTTTAGTGCAGTTTTGATTTAAGTGGGAGTTAAATCTGGATTCAAATGCAGTTTGAGTTCAAAAGGTTTTAGAAAAAAAATATGAAGATCTTAAATTTAAACAAGATTTTAAATCTGGTTTTAAATCAAGTGTAGAACAGTTTCAGGTTTGTATTAAAACCAGAATTAGATTTAAGTAATTTTTTTTTTTTTTGTAAGTTTTTGGAAGCATGAACAGATTTAGAAGTTTAAGCAAAACTTAAATTTGTTTTTTGAATTCAGATTAAGAACTGTTTTTAAGTTTACTTTGAAAACCAGTTTGTAAATAAAATAAAATAAAAAAAAAAACTGATGAACATAATCCAATGTTTTAAATGAAATCTGATTTCAAATGAATTTTAAAACTTGAAAGAATTTGTTTCCTTTAGTATTTGAATTTAATATGAAGTGTTTAATTTAAATATAGAAATTGAAATAATCAATTAAATCTTTCTTTATATTAGGTAATGGATGTTCTTTAACATTCATTTTGTTGTAAGATTTATAGTTATCTTGCAAGTGTGCTGAGAGAATTTCTGTTATGAATATGAATGTGTTGTTTGTGCATGTTTGATTTATAGGCTTTGTTTCTGGCCATTGTGTCACTGCTTCCATTTTAACTTGGTCTTTGTTAACTTGTCATCTTCACTGTGTTGCAACTATTCCACTTCTTTTGTATCATGGGTACATATAGTGTGTTGCATTACCATCATTGTTGTTTGGTCTGAACTTGGTGACATGCATTTCTTTGTGGTCTTGCACTTGTTAAACATAGCTGCACTTGTTCATCATGTAGCTTGTTCTCTACATTTACTTCACTAGTCTGCATACATGTGCTAAGTTGCTGTTTTGTTGACACTGGTTTGAGCCCTGTTGTCTGCACTTGCATGCTCTAGTGTATTGCCCTTTGACATGATTCACTTCATGTTTTGTTGCTGGTTTACCTTGTATCGCTACTTCCAGTCTGTACCTGATGTATGCATTTTCACTTTATGTTGCATCTAGTCTTGCACTTGTTGTTGTAGCTGGTCATTTACCTGAGCATTTGGTCTGACCCAGTCTCATTGCTGTTGACATGTGCAATTGGCATTTGAGTTGTCTGCAGTCCATGTTGCAGCCTGCTCTTGTGGTCCTTGTTTTGGTTATGTGCTGTGATTTTGTATTTGGGGCTGTTTGGATTTGTTGTGCACTGCATAGTGCCTTGCCTTGTCTGTTTTGGAGTTATGCTTGTATACTTGCAGTGATTTGTCTGACTCGTGCACGTGGGTTGGCGAGGCAGTGCACATGGGTATGAGTACACGTGTGTACTGCAGCCACACATGTGTATAAAAATTTGGAATCGCTAATGTGAAAATCTATAATAGGATTTAACTGATTTATTTGTTCACCATAACTGTAACCATTTATTTCAGTTCATTTCAAATCTAATTACTTGAATAAAGATTAATCCTGACTCGAGTGTTTTTGTGTTTTGCATAAACGCTCGGGTCAGACCGAGTATTTTTGCAGCTTAAAGATTTGCTCGCAGCGAAGTTAGAGAGAGGGGGATTTCAGCACCACTAAAGTTTAGCTAAAAATTTTTCTCTTGTACTTATATTTATAAATTGTTTCCGCTGTATAGATTTAAATGTAATTCAAATGTAATCTATTGTATAACTCTGATATTTGTTATAAAAGAGAAAAATTTGTTTATAAAATATATTATTGTTTCTGTGATTCTGTGGCTGTTTCTGTTTAAATGTTATAAACTAAATAACAATCCGTCATTTTGAACGTTTCTAGTTGGTTTAATTATCGACTAGAGGCGGTCAAGGCGGCGGGTCGTTACACTAAACATCACATCCAAGCATATATGTATATATATTAATCAAAATCAATATCCAACTAAACAAGCAATGTTTTTTAACAACAAAATATGCATCAAATTAAAGTTGGAAACTTTAAATAAAACAATGAGCTTTTACTCACCTAAGAGCTATCCAAACACATCAAACTTTCTCCAATTTTTGAGCATGACCTAAATCCTTACTTTTAACTTAGAAAAGTGAAGATTTAAAGGCCTTAAGGCTTTAAGTGTGTTCGGCCATGAATTCCTAAGGCTTGAAAATGCTTAGGTGATGGGTTTAGGGCTTGTTTTCTGAAGAAGGTGATATTAGGAAGGAAGGAGAAGGTTTTAAGCAATGTTTTATGGATTTTCAAAGTGAAAAGGAGTATGATTTTTGACTTTGTAAATTCATGGAAGCCATGAAAAAGTCTGAAAGCTTAAGCAAGGAGAAGATAAGGTTTTGAAAAGTAAGAAGTGAAAATGAAAAAATGAGGGGAAAAATAAGAGGATTGCTTTTATATAAAATGTACTTAGTAAATTACTATAATGACCCTAAGGTACATGTTCTCCATTTATCAAGTGCCACGTCATCCTCCTTGTACCCCTCCTCTTTATTTTCGAAAATTCATGTTCCCCCTCTTCTTTTTGTGTCAACATGCATTTAATGCTATATGTACTTGTTTTTTGTGTGAAGTGATGTATACCATTTCCATTTCATTTCATTTTTAATTAAAGTCTTATCTCCTTTATACATGCTTAAGTGTACATATAAATGTTATAATATAATTCTAACTTACTTATAAATGAATGTGACTATTTATATTACAGAGTTCGTAACATCTCCAATAATTTATAAATGATGAAAAGTTGAAAATTCAAAAAATGAATTTCAGTCACATTTTCGATTTTTCTTCGAACTAAATTTTTTTGTAAACAAAATTTGAAAACTATTTCACCATCATTATTTATTATTTTAAAGAGTTTTGTTATAATTATAAAATCCATTATTTTAATATTCAAATTATTTAAATATTCACAAATGAATGCGGTGAAATTCCGGGTCGTTACAAAACTCCACTTCGAGATGCTTCTTTCCCTAAGAATTGCAATCGAACCCTCCAAAACAACAATCATTGACTAAATCTCCCACCATAGCTAACCCCAGATCCCAATTGCTCACGTCTTTCGCTGTCGAATACCCTGCTCACCATTGCACACCACCATATTACATAGGTTTGTGACCTCACCATCTTAAACTCAAATATTCTTGTTTTACGAATTTTAGTTAAGCATTTATTTAGTTTTGGATTTTTGAAAGAAAATGGATTATTTGTTTTTGTGTTGTTTTTCCCAGGAAGGCTCGATAGGATAGTAAAGGAAAGAAAGCAAAAGGTATGATTTTTCAATAAGTGTTGAGATATATTTAATTTGCATTTCAGGCATCGTGCTGCACAGATTTTTGTTCGGTCAGCGAGCGACAAAACAAAAATATGATCATGCACAAAAATGCAATACAATCCCATAACAACAATAATATACATCGAATACCTTGTTCTATAAAATCACAAAAATAACATCATTTGCCGAAAAATCGTTAAACAATTATTTAAATATTTTTCAAATTAAATTATGGAAAAATAAAATAAACTAAAAATACGTCAAGAAAATTTGAGTCATTATATTAAAACTTAATTTTCTTGTTATTTATTTAATTCGAATCAAATCTGAAAATTTAAATAAATTAAATATTCCTATTTGAAACGTTAAAAATTTTGGGTCATTACAATATATCCTAATGTGATATAGTTTGGATAAAGAGAATTGGTGTAAATAATCGTTATTATTTAGTGCCACTTGAAATAGAAAATTGGATTTCACCAAAAAAGTGTAAGCAGTAAATTCGGTCAAACTATCATACAACTAGCTAAGATGTCGTATGAACGCTAATATTTAAATTGTTCGATATTAATTGTTAATTGAATTTGCATCTTGGAGTTGCACAACAACAATGTCGAATACCCCAAAGTACCACACAATTAAGTTAAATTATTAATTTTTGTTTGATCTATTTGAATCGTTATTTAATACAGTACGTATATAAAAGTTATAGATGAGCGTATCAATATACGATATCGATAAATATTTGAATTAGATTTAAAATGGGACAAAGCACCGATTGGACATGGAAAATTCTATACGTCCATTAAGCCTATTTCATGGCCTGCTATACAAAAAGGGAGATGTGATTTTTATTTCAAAATTCTATTTTTGAATTGGCAAAGAGAAAAAGTAAACAAGCAGGTCTAGATCTCCACCTTTTACTCATCTCCATGGTCAATATAAACCACACATCCTCCCTTTTTTCATTTTAGAATTAACCTCCGCCACAATAAATCTATTTTTTAGCAAACTTTATTGTCACTGTTTAAATGTTAAATGTGGTAGAAGATATATTTAAAAGAATTATTTTTAGGTTTTAGCACAGAAAAACCATAGTGCATTAGGCTTATTTGGTTTGCCGCCTTCTCTCATTTATGCATAGAACAATAATTCATTTCCCTCTTCGTCAATTTCCCTTTCAATTCGCTTCCTTCAATTTCAATTCGGCTGAAATCAAAAATCACATCTTCCTTCACCTCAGCATCGATTTTGATTGTGCATCTCCATTGATGGCTAAGGGTACACTGTGGTTGCCCTAAACTCGATGGAATAGGAAACCTGGTGAGCGCTTTTTACATACCCTAGTATTTAGTACGAGTTCGAATGGTTTCGAGTTATCAGATCTTGCTTACCAGATCAAGTTCAAAGTTTACCTAAGATTTTGTTTAGATCTTTCTTATTAGATCATAGTTATTACTTACCTAGTTTTTATTCAGATCTAAAATTTTAATTATATCAAGTTCAATGTTTTATTTCTTATTGTAACTATTCCTTGTACAGAGTCTAGTTCTTTAATTTTCTTATATGTATATATGAATTTCTTCAAGCCACTATCCAACCGTCCTTATGTGATTGAATTTTTTAACTACAAAATGCAATAAAAGGTTCTCTTGTATGTTTTTGTGTGTAAACACACACATATACACACAGACACACACACGCATACACACATACACATATGTAAGTAAGCACATGTACACACACACAGATATATATGTACATATATACATATACATACACAAGCATGCACACACACACACACATATATATATATGAATGTATCATGGGAACTTTTAGCAATGTTGTTCCTCTTAATTTGTGAACAACGAGCACATTGTAACAGTATCATTTTGGAGTTACTCTACTAGTTACTTGAGAATGTATAAATGTCTTTTAGTTAAAATAATGTTGGATTTTTTGTATAAATTGGTACTTCGGTCCTTCGGAGCCAAACGAGAAGAAGGATAATATAAGGAGTCGATCTAATTAAACATGTAACATTATCATTTTATGTATAAAATGATTCTTAATGTGGGTGTTAGTCAGGATGAAGTTTATTGTTAAATGACTACCGATATCATTTTTTTCTCCCTTTGGTTTGAAAAAAATTCTTCTTAATTTACTCTTTGATTCTATTGATTCATGTTTTAAATGTTTTTTGTGTATATTCCATAAAGCCTGCTTGAGACAACAAATATGGGAGGATCAAAAAATTTATTAAAAGTTTACTAATTAAGATAATAATGCATGCAAATATCAGAAGATTGTATGAAAAAATTATCTAGTGAAAGTAACAATGTTCCAGCATGAAATATTATTGAAACTAAATTTTCTACTATCCTAAGACTGGAAACATAAGTTAGCTACTATAGTTGGAATGAATTGATGTTATTAAAAAATAAAATTGAAACATAGATCATTGTTTTGTTTTCTAGTTTTATACAAGTTTTCTTTTTATGAATTTTGTATCGATGGGTAATGTGACGCCCCACCTCTATACTCACGCTAGCCAAGGACACTACAGGGTAATGCCATCAACTAACACGGAGAATAAGGCTAGTTAGGAGCAACCATCTATAGCCTTGCTCTAAATATTTATTGAATACATCGACAATAGTCATACCAAGTAGATCGACATATCCAATGAATACTTAAAACAAAACCATAGGTGGTTGGAGGATCTATCAGAACAGAGTATAACAACTCAAACATAATATACATCACAGAACAGTAGATCATCATATACATATATATTGATACATAATAGAGTATACAAACTGGTAAATGTCAAGTGGTATTGCAAACCACAATATACAGGCGAAGCCAAAAGAATACATATCAGAGTTACAAAAAAATAGGACAACACAAAAAGCTATGACAAAATGAAGCTAGCGGAGTAGTCCATGTAGAAGAATAATAGGCTAAGTCCAAAAGCACCTAACCTAAAACATCTCGGTCTGACCCAAGTATAAAATACACGGGTCAGTCTAGCTAGTAAAATCAGTTAGATAAATTGAACAACAATAACCTGCAAGTTCATAAAGTATAACAAATATCTCTAAAAGAGATAACACAATCATCTAACAAAAGATGAATCATAATAAGACAAGCCTCATATCATCGGCATCTCAGAGAAACAAAGGATATGAATATCCCAAATCAAGCCGTAAAGGCAAATAACAAATACCAATGAAGGTAACACAAGTTCCGCAAGGTAATCTCTATATATCGTGCGGCTCAAAAAGACTAACACCGAAGGGCGGTACCAAGGGAATATACATATATCAATGAAAACAAAAGATTGCCCAAGCTCGGTATTGTATAAACAAGGATTCATAAGCCCGAAGGCTCCAAACCCAAATATCACTCGAGCGGTGACGAATGACCAACTCCGAAAGCGATACAATACGGCAACAAACCCGAAGACACAAACCCAAAGGTACAAACCCGAAGGCAACAAACCCAAAGGCAACAAACCTGAAGGAGACAGTCCGAAGACACTATCCCAAAGGCAACAAACCGTAGTGGTGAAGGTCCGGAGGCCCGGTACTGGACACCACTAACTGGCGGAATGTGTCATAACTCTCAAAAAGGAATCCGAAAAGTGGTAACGTGAGTCCCATAACACACGTGCGCACTAAACGGTTTACTATCCATTAGTTAATTTCACACTCAAAGTAGTACAAAGTTTACCTCATCTCATTGGTAAACCAGACCAAAGGTCAAAACGATCAATCGAATAGGTCGGGGATTAATCAGAAAGATAAACGCATGGATTCATTGTCCGTGTTTTACCTAACCATTTAATCTCACTTCCACTCCGCTTGAAGTGTGAATTTGTGTATGTGCGTTTTAAATAAGATTTATAAATTCGGGAAGCAAGATTTTAATACACTTTAAAAGATTATTTTATAAAAACCCATGGATGAAGTCAAAATGGAATCATCAAGATCAAATATGCATAAACAACTAATTGGAATCGACGTAGATCGATAAATGTTGGAATCACAAACAAATAGGCAAACTAGGCAAAACAGGGAAATATGAGCAGGTCGGTTGACCGGACTTCCTGAGTCGGCCGACCGAAATAGGCCAGAAATGTTTTGGGCTCCAGCTCGATCGACCGGCGCAGAGAAGTTGGCCGGCCGAACCTGATGCCCTGCATTCCTACCCTACTAATTAAAGTGTAAACACACTCAATTCGCAACTGGACGAGCACGAACGCTAGGGGATTTTGCCCATTGGCTACCCGGTCCTATTGGCTCCTCGATGCATCACCAAACACATGTTCAAACATCAAAGTTAGGATCTTTAAAGATTTAAACCCGAAACACTATAAATTTGGAAATTCACCAATTCAATCCAAACCAAAAGCAAGTGAACATGAATAAGTGTTAGGAATTCATACCCAACAATCCAAGATAGTTATAGACAAAGATGTGAGATAAAAATCTCACCTTTTAACTCACAAACAAAGATGTGAAGCCCAATTTCAAAGAAAAGACCAGCCACTCTCCACTTCAACTCTACTAGCTTAAATCTAAGATCAAAACAAGTATTTCCTAAGCTAGGTTTAGGAAACTTTCTGAAATTGAAGGAGAAAGAGTTGGAGAAGATGAAAAGGAGGCTTACTAATAGCTTCACTTTGATTTTGGAGAAAGAATTCAAGTTTGCAAAGAAGAACTAGGGCTTGGAATTTCTAATTCTTCTTCCTTTCCCCCATTTTAAGTTTTAGCTTGAGTTTAGAAGTGAAAATGAGTGAATGGAAGGAGAGAGACTGAGTTCGGATATTTAGTTGGCTAGTGGGTTGAACCCAAACCCAAAACCCAACTAGAAAAAGTAGCTAAATTCAACTTACTCCAAACATATCAAAGTTTATGCTCAAAAAGATCACAAATGCCATTTTGGAATCAATGGAAATGGTTTCGAGTCCCAATTCGGTCGTTTGCAAGAAGTAACATTTCAGACCTAAATCCGACTAATGACGCTATATTTAAATAAAACATTTAAATATATAATCGTTAAATATGCGGGTTGTTACAGATCTCTCCTCCTTACAAAATTGCGTCCTCGCAATTCCCAGAGACAATATTTGTAACCACTACATACATACAACATTCAAAAGAAAAGGAAATAAGCTTGAGATAAAAGAATATTCTCACCGTTGCCAAGCAAAGATAGGAAACCCGGATAGGATCGCTTAATAAACCCTCTGGTTTCCCAAGTACAGTCATTGGGATTAGCAAACCATTGAACTTTAACGAGCGGCGCGTCCTTGTTCCGAAGGTGTCGCACCTCCGTGTTAAGTACGCGAATAGGCTGCTGTACAATAGATAGGTCCGATGAAACCTCAAGCTCTTGCAAATCTGGAGAATCGATAATAGAATCCGACTCCCGAAGATACTTCCGAAGTTGCGAGACGTGGAACACGTATTGAATGCCAGATAAATGAGCAGGATGTGAAACTCTATAAGCCACCGGGCCAGTACGTTTAGTAATAGAAAATGGTCCTATAAAGCGAGGAGCCAATTTTCCAATCGTACTGAAGCGCATCACCCCTTTTAGAGGAGAAACACGAATAAAGACAGGATCACCAATTGACAATTCGAGAGGCTTCCTACGTTGTCAGCGTAGGACCTCTGGCGGCTTTGTGCCTCTTTCATTCTCAACCGGATAAGATCTATCTTCTCGGAAGATTCACGAACAAAATCTGGGACAAGAATAAGCTTCTCCCTAGATTCCAACCAACAAGAAGGGGATCGACATGGCCTTCCGTATAAGGCTTCGAAAGGAGCCATGCCGATACTGGACTGAAAACTATTATTATAGGAGAACACTACAAGAGGTAGGTGATCCTCCCGACTACCACCGAAATCAAGAATACAAATACGGAGAAGATCTTCTAGGATATGATTCACCCATTCAGTCTGTCCGTCAGACTGCGGATGATAAGCTGTACTAAAATTAAGCTTTGTTCCCAAAGATTGCTGAAGACTCTGCCTAAAATGACTCGTGAGTAAAGGATCACGGTCACTCACAATAGAACTAGGAACACCGTGAAGTATCACGATTTCCTTGACATACAACTTAGCCAAATAAGAAGCAGTCCTATTAGACTTAATAGGAATAAAATGAGCAGACTTGGTGAGGCGATCAACAACAACCCAGATGCTAGAATGGCCCAATCTCGAACGAGGTAAGTCGTCAATGAAATCCATAGAAATTTGATCCCATTTCCACAATGGAATCTCTAGAGGCTGAAGAAGACCAGAAGGACGCTGATGTTCGGCCTTCACACGCTGACAAGTTATGCAATTACTCACATAACCCGCCACATCGCACTTCATGCCTTCCCAATAATAAAGATGATGCATATCGGCATACATCTTACTACTACCAGGATGAATGGTATACTTAGAACGATGATGGTCATCCTGAATGTCATGCCTAAATGCAAAATCAGAAGGCACAAAAGGATGGTTCTTCTTGCGAAGACACCCATGAGAATCAATGCTGAAATCCCGCAGCGCCTCATCACAGGATCCAGACTCATAAAGCTGAATAAGATGCAACAAATCAGGATCATGCCGTTGGGCATCGGCAAAATGATCCAATAAAATGGGTCGAGCTCCCAAACTAAATAATAGAATAGGAGAATCAGAAGATGAACCTCGATCATGAATTTCACAAAAAGATAGAGTCTCAAGAATATACCATTCAGAAAGCATCATAGAAACTACAGCCGAATGTTTGCGACTAAGAGCATCAGCAACACGATTTCCCTTACCAGGGGTATACTTGATATCAAAATCATAGGAAGCAAGAAACTCGAGCCAACGCTGTTGTCTCATATTGAGTTCCTTCTGAGTGAACAAATACTTCAAGGATTTATTCTCAGGCTTCGGTGTAGACAACTCAAGATCATGAGTGGCATAGCGAACTTCATTCGGACGCAGTTGCCTAGAAGCATAAGCAACTACCCGATCTTTCTGCATAAGAACAACACCGAGACCACTACCACAAGCATCGGTGTAAACAACGAGACCATAATTCCCCTCAGGAACCACCAAAATAGGAGCATTAGTGAGAAGTTCCTTTAATGTCAGAAAGGAAGCTTCACACTTATCGGACCAAATAAAACGAATGCCTTTCCGAGTAAGGCTGGTGAGAGGAAGCAAAACACGGGAAAAATCCTTAATGAACCGACGGTAATAGCCTGCCAATCCAAGGAAACTACGAATATCATGCACATTCTTAGGCTTCTTCCAATTCTGGATGGCCTTGGTCTTTGAGGGATTGGCGAAAATGCCATCGGAAGATACAACATGGCTTAAGAACTTAACCTTATTATACAACATGGCTTAAGAACTTAACCTTATTTTCCAAAAAATGGAACTTGGAGACTTTGGCTCTAAGCTGATGATGACGGAGAGTACTCAAGACAATTCTCAAGTGATTAGCATGCTCAGCTTTAGACTTAGAATAAATAAGGATATCATCAATGAACACAAGGACGAACTTATCAAGATATTCCAGAATACCCGATTCATGAGATCAACAAAGAAAGCAGGAACGTTCGTCAAATCGAACGACATAACGAGCCACTTAAAAGAATCATAACGAGTGCAGAAAGCGGTAAGAGGTATGCTATCCTCCGCGACTCGTAACTGAAGAAAACTCGTGGCAAGGTCAAGCTGAGAAAAGACCTTAGCACCATTCAATAAATCGAACATATCATCAATCCTACGAAACGGATACCTATTCCTAATGGTTAACTCGTTAAGCTTGCGATAGTCAATGCAAAGCCTAAGAGTTTCATCGGACTTCTTCACGAAGACGACCGCGGACCCCACGGACAAAAACTGGACTGAATCAACTGCTTGGACTAAAGCTCTAAAAGCTGCTTCTTGAGTTCCTCATTTTCCTTTGTAGACATCCTCGTGGGGGGACGACAAACTGGCTGCACGCCTGAAATGAGATCAATGCGGAATTCAATTGCCCGCTTGGGTGGCAAACCGAAACAGGCTCAAAAACATCAGAAAAGTCACAAGCAATAGGAATACGAGATATATCATCATCATCTCACGAGTCAAGAGCATGTAAAGCCATTTCGGAATTATCTACATTCCGAAGAACAAGTGATAGCTGAGTAGGCAAATCCGGATGTCGAAGATACAAAATTCTCTCCGAACAAATAATCCTGGCATCGTATCCTACTAGCCAGTCCATACCCAAAATCATATCAAATACCAGACAAGAAATAACGTGCAGATTCGCACGAAAAGAAAAGCCACATAAAACAATCTCAAAATCATCACAAAGCAAGCTAAGGGTCGCGGATCCCCAATAGGATTAGCAATCCTTAAAGAAGTAACCATAGAAGAAACATCCAAAGATAAATCATCGACGAGCTTTTTCGATACGAAAGAATGTGATGCACCCATATCGAAAAGAACTCGAATAATATGGTCACGAAATAAAATAGACCCTTCCAAAATAGATGGAGATATACCTTTTGGGCTGAGAAGGACCTTCAGAAGCCTTAGCAGCATAAATCTTGCTAGACTTAGCACCAGCAGGAACAATAGGGCAGGTGGAAACATGATGACCTTCCTTCTTGCAATAGCAACAATAGAGAGGCTTGGGACAAGCTCGAATCATATGATCAGGAGAACCACAATTGAAACACTTCCGAATAAAAGGTGTTCCTGAAGACTGAGGCTGAGAGCTAGAACTGCCAGTCTTCTTCTTCTTGGAAGGAAAAGACCTGGATTTCTAAAGTGGAAACTGCTTCTTGTTGGGGTTCCTAGAAACCTCAACATCCTCACCACTATCACACTCCTTCTCAACGGTTTTAAGATGAAGTGCAGAATCTAACAACTCCTCAAAAGAAAGCTTAAGCTGGAGCAACAAAGACTTCTTAAGATATTTCTTAAGACCAGAGACAAACTTCAGATTTTTCTTATAAGAAGTACTAATGAATTCAAGACCATACTTAGATAAAGCCTCGAATGATGCAACATACTCAAAAACAGAAGATTTCCATTGCTTCAACTCAAGGAAGCGACGGGTCAATAAAACTTTTTCAGATTCAGGAACGAACTTGAGTTCGAATAGTCCCCGAAACTGAGTCCAAGAAAGAGTAGACTCATCAATTTCGGCTATAAGAAGCTCATACCAATCAAGGGCACGCTCTTGTAATAAGCTAGAAGTTACAAGAACTCTATCATGATCAGAAAGATCCATGCGAGAGAAAATACGCCCGCACATGCGAAGCCAAGCTTGGACTTCAAGAAAAGACTCGGAGCCTTTAAACGGCTTTCCCCAAGATGAGAAAAATCACTGCACAGACGTACAAAGGCGGACTTGCGAGGTGGAGATACTCGAGGAGGAACTAGAGGCTGAGTGCTCCTAAACAATTCCAAAAAATATCGGCAGACATATAAACGCCATCCGGATGTGAGCCACTGGATTGCCCAACATCCGAACGTCGTCCCCTGCCTCTTCCAGCCATATGCCGAAAGTTAAGATAAGAACAAGATTATTCACAAGGTAGATGATTCAATATGGAATAGTACGGAATTTAAATGCATTCCTAGACGTATTCCCACATTCTATATAACCTTTGATGGTAGAAGGAATAGAGAGACGTGATAATTCAAAGATTTGTATCACTTATTACACTCTGATGTATCGTAATATGTGCTTCTATTATGTGTTTATCATACTTTGTTCTGAACGTAGCTTTGATACCAAGCTGTGACGCCCCACATCTATACCCACGCTAGCCAAGGACACTACAGGGTAATGCCGTCAACTAACACGGAGAATAAGGCTGGTTAGGAGCGGCCATCTATAGCCTTGCTCTAACTATCTATTGAATACATCGACAATAGTCATACCAAGTAGATCGACATATCCAATGAATACTTAAAACAAAACCATAGGTGGTTGGAGGACCTATCAGAACAGAATATAACAACTCAAATATAATATACATCAAAGAACAGTAGATCATCATATACACATATATTGATACATAACAGAGTATACAAACTGGTATATGTCAAGTGGTATTGCAAACCACAATATACAGGCGAATCGAAAAGAATACATATCAGAGTTACAACAAAATAGGACTACACAAAAAGCTATGACAAAAAGAAGCTAGCGGAGTAGTCCATGCGAAAGAAAAATAGGCTAAGTCCAAAAGCACCTAACCTGAAACATCTCGGTCTGACCCGAGTGTAAAATACACGGGTCAGTCTAGCTAAACAAATCAGTTAGATAAACCGAACAACAATAACCTGCAAGTTCATAAACTATAACAAATATCTCTAAAAGAGATAACACAATCAACTAACAAAATACGAATCATAATAAGACAAGCCTCATATCATCGGCACCTCAGAGAAACAAAGGATATGAATATCCCAAATCAGGCCATAAAGGCAAATAACAAATACCAATGAAGGTAACACAAGTTCCGCAAGGTAAACGCTATATATAGTGCGGCTCAAAAAGACCAACACCGAAGGGCGATACCAAGGGAATATACATATATCAATGAAAACAAAAGATTGCTCGAGCTCAGTATTGTATAAACAAGGATCCATAAGCCCGAAGGCTCCAAACCCAAATATCACTCGAGCGGTGATGAATGACCAAATCCGAAAGCGATAAAATAGGGCAACAAACCCGAAGGTACAAACCCGAAGGTACAAACCCGAAGGAAACATACCCGTAGGCAACAAACCTGAAGGAGACAGTCTGAAGACACTATCCCAAAGGCAACAAACCGTAGTGGTGAAGGTCCGGAGGCCCAGTACTGGACACCACTAACTAGCGAAATGTGTCATAACTCTCAAAAAGGAATCCGAAAAGTGGTAACGTGAGTCACATAACCACCCGTTCGCACTAAACGGTTTACTATCCAATAGTTAATTTAACACTCAAAGAAGTACAAAGTTTACCTCATCCCATTGTTAAACCAGACCAAAGGTCAAAACGAACAATCGAATAGGTCGGGGATTAGTTGGAAAGATAAATGCATGGATTCATTGTCCATGTTTTACCTAACCATTTAATCTCCCTTCCACTCCACTCGAAGTGCGAATTTGTGTTTGTGCGTTTTAAATAAGATTTATAAATTGGGGAAGCAAGCTTTTAATGCACTTTAAAAGATTATTTTATAAAAACCCGTGGATGAAGTCAAAAAGGAATCATCAAGATCAAATATGCATAAAAAACTAATTGGAATCGACGTAGATCGATAAAAGTGGGAATCACAAACAAATACGCAAACTAGGCAAAACAGGGAAACATGAGCAGGTCGGTTGACCGGACTTCCTGAGACAGCCGACCGAAATAGACAAGAAATGTTTCGGGCTCCAGCTCGGTCGATCGGCGCAGAGAGGTCGGTCAGCCGAACCTGATGCCCTGCATTCCTACCCTACTAATTGAAGTGTAAACACACTCAATTCGCAACCGGACAAGCACAGACGCTAGGGGATTTCGCCCATCGGCTACCCGGTCCTATTGGCTCCTTGATGCGTCACCAAAAACATGTTCAAACATCGAAGTTAGGATCTTTAAAGATTTGAACCCAAAACAATAAAAATTTGGATATTCACCAATTCAATCCAAACATAAAGCAAGTGCACATGAATAAGTGTTAGGAATTCATACCCGATAATTTAAGATAGTTATAGACAAAGATGTGAAATAAAAATCTCACCTTTTAACTCACAAACAAAGATGAGAAGCCCAATTGCAAAGAAAAGACCAACCACTCTCCACTTCAACTCTACTAGCATAAATCTAAGATCAAAACAATTATTTCCTAAGCTAGGTTTAGGAAACTTTCTGAAATTGAAGGAGAAAGAGTTGGAGAAGATGAAGAGGAGGCTTAACAATAGATTCACTTTGATTTTGGAGCAAGAATTCAAGTTTGCAAAGAAGAACTAGGGCTTGGAATTTCTAATTCTTCTTCGTTTCCCCCATTTTCAGTTTTAGCTTGAGTTTAGAAGTGAAAATGAGTGAATGGAAGGAGAGGGACTGAGTTAGGGTATTTAGTTTGCTAGTGGGCTGAACCCAAACCCAAAACCCAACTAGAAAAGGTAGCCAAATTCAACTTACTCCAAACATATCAAAGTTTATACTCAAAAAGATCGCAAACGCCATTTTGGAATCAATGGAAATGGTTTCGAGTCCGAATTCGGCCATTTGCAAAAAGTAACATTACATACCTAAATCTGACTAATGACGCTATATTTAAATATATAATCATTAAATATGTGGGTTGTTACAGGTAAGGTATTTCGGTTGTGTAACCAGTTTTTTTGGTTTTGATCGCATATCCATAAACTATAGCAAAAATTTAGGAAAAAGTACGGCGTAGTATATCTTTAATCCTTCTACATCTTCTTTTTGTCTTTGTTGATTATTTTTTATTCTATTCTATAGTATTTTAATTACTAATACTGGATTTGGGAGAGTTAACTAAGAACAAATATTACTTGAACTATATTTTTTTCCTTCTTGTGCTTGTCAATCTATTCCTGCTTTAACTTGATATAGCTGGTAGATAGAAACTCTTATAACATATTCTTTCACCTTATTTTCATTAAACAATGAAAATTGGTGGGATAAAAAAAATCAGTTTCAAAATTGCTTCATTGATTTCTTATTGTATCTTTCCTATGGTAGTTAATGCCCTAAAACTGTTTAAGTTATTTTAAATCTACTTCATAGCACTCAAGCACTCGATGAAAGCTATTGATTGTGATTATTTTATATTAGCTTAGCATTTATTTAATTGGAAATATTTCTAATTAAGATTTATTCTTATTGATTAAGATTCAAATTTCATGTTAGCATAGTATTTATTCAATTGAAAATATTACAACCCTTGATTTATTTTGTTATTTTGATGAGGTTTAAAAAGTGAAAATGCTAACGAATTAAAATAGTTGGTGAAACAGCCCGCAAACTGTACCCCTTGAGTCAACACTATTCTCCATCAATCAATTCAAGATGAACGGAAATACGAACCATTTTGGTTAAAGAAGAAGAGGTAGAAGAATAAAATAGAAAACAACATCAAAATATAACCATCGCAGGGGAATAAAATATAATAGATAATAACTGATCTTTACACAAAGAAAACTATATCTGTTTTATACATACATCACCAGAATACATCATCGGAGTTCAACAACATCAATAACATACAACTGGACAGTCATATAAACCTGTCGTCAACACTGAATACACAGCGGAATAAAAATCAAGTAGAAATTGCATATCACCATCCTGCTCGTTTCCTAAACTCCACAGCATCCTTTCTTGTATCCTATAGTACTCGGTCTGACCCGAGCATTATATTAAATAACACCCAAGTTAGTCTGGAATACAAGAATGAGAAATCACACTCAAATTGATTATTAAAGTTTCAAAAATCCTTTGAAAAACAAAAGCATCTCGTAAGACCACGCCACAAATAAACATGTCGGGTTTTTACCTTATGATAGCTAAAACATTTCGTATCAAAATCCTCTGATATTATAATAGTGTCTATATACAAATACTTATTAAAATAGCCGAAATTGTTACATTTATTAAATTCCAGCTAATAGGTATACAAACAAAACCATAAAGGCACGTAGGGAGAATGGATTTCCAACTAATGACTAGACATTAGGGTACCACCTGTCACAGTACGTGGCCTAGATCACCGTACCAAGGATTACTCCCAATCCCCTACAACACAAGACTGCGACTACCCCTTACTGGATAATCCCAAGTAAGATCACCCTACGATTGGGATAAGCAACCGCACCACTAAGCCGAATGAAAAGGGATATCTAGACAGGGATGACCTCACCCTAATGGGCGCTACCCACCTAGCCTTGCTGCATAACCCCTGAATTTCACTCATTCCCGGTAGATGAGGCTCGATGCTAAGCGTTATCTTTTTAGATCGTTTCGCTTAGAATTCCCATCGTCCATTTGGCGATGTTTTGAAAGCATTCATCCATAAAATCCATTCCGGGTTCGAACGAAACCAAGCACTACTCCTACTACATCATTTTGGAATCATCCTCAGGATTAGTAGCGACTAGCCCTTGCACTTCACTGCTCCACCTTTGAATCCAAACTCGTCTTCCTCATGAAAACGTATAAACCGAATCGAAGTGGTTTTCAGGAAATATATCCCGATCTCGATCTCTTCGAAACGATCAGCGCATTGGCCAATATTGATAGTCGGTTATTTAACTATCAATTAACATTCACAAACAACCATCAAACAATAAATAATTTCACCAAATTATTTATTAATCTCAAAATATCTTCACAAGATATATTTCCACTTTCAAACCTTTTTGAAAACAGTTTTCCAACCACCCTCTTCTCATGGAGTAAATTTCCAAATATTTATTTCCACTGAAAATACCAAGTACAAAACTTTAGATTTTTTTTAAAATAATTTAGAACACTTATAAAATATACTTTAACATTTAATTGAAATCTACTTCAATACTTTATTAAAAATATACACTGTAGGAATATTTAAAATGAGGTTACTTTATAAAATATAAAACTAGATTTTCTCCTTTAAAATAGAATACCATGTCACCTTTAAATAATTACTATGATAATAGATTTGAAAAATACTTACTTTATAATTTAAACATTTAGAAATAATAAATTTTCTAAAAACATGCTTTTTAAAACAACATCAAAACCTTTAACTTATATTTAAAAATTTGCTTTGTAAACGTACTTGGTTATCTAGGGAAATACGCTTCTCTTCCACATCTTTTAAAAATAAATCACTATTTATTTCTAAACAAATTTACCTATTCCTTTAATATATTCCCACCGTGAATTTATTCTTCCAAATATCCATTGATATATCACTTTTCTTTTATAAACCCAGTTTATAAATTTCATAATCACAATCTCCCTTAAATTTCCAATTTCAAACACTTAAATCAATTTCCAAGTTGATTTCCAATTTACCCCATTTTGAAATAAATTCCTTTACTAACTCATTTATTTCAAAATCCATTAATTTCAATTTTTATTTCTTCGTTTTGATTTAAATCTTTTAACTGAAACATACCAATTTCAGATTTTCCAAATTTCTTCTTTATTCTTTTAAACAAATTTTAAACCTTGAATTTTAAAGTAAATTCTTTATTCCTTTAAATGATATCACTTAAGTTTTAAAATTCATTCTTTATCTTTTTATTCAAAATCCCCTTTTTATACTCGGAATTTATTTATTAGAATTTTAAAATCACTTTTACTCTTTTCCAGTTCATTCTTAAATTTATTCAAATTCCCTATAATTATTTTACTTAAAACTTCACTCTTTTATCTTCTTTTCAAAAATCCAATTCTATATATTTTTGTAACTCAATGTACCGGAATATATTCAAGCAAACCATAGCATTCAATATTCCGATTATCAATATAATTCATTACAGAATATCAAATATTCATAACACATAATATTAAACAATCTAAATAATTTTGAGGAATCCAGTTGGATCCCTCCAACCTGTTTCTACATCCATAGATGTTAGCACAATAACAATTCCACTTCGAGATTGAATATCGCGGTATATGGGATTAATATAATATCATCCGCTATTATGCGGCGCATAGGGTCACATCCGCTATATAATGCGTGAAATCAATCACTCCAATATATACTATATATACTGCTATATATGATATAGCACATCAAATCAATTCAATCATTCAACCAATTATTTAAATTTAACCATTTAAATTAAAACCCAAATGAGTGAGAATAACTCACCTTTGCTTTTTAATTTGCAAACCGATCCATCTCGGCTTGATTTCTTCACAATTTAAAACTTTGTACACACATTATATGATTTGTTAATATTTGAACTGATCGAATAATTAATTACTATCTATTTATTTAATTTAACTAACAATTTGGTCTTAAACTAACAATTTAATTTAATTTTAACAATTTAATCGCCTTTATAAATTATTTGAAATCAACTAGAAAATTGTATTTTATCTTTTCCCCCTTTCGAAATGCATATAAAAATAATCTATATCGGTTTTAAAAATCTTATCTTTAAATAAACTCTTATATTTTCCAAAATCTTATATATGTATATTTACTGTTTTATCTATATATATTAACTTAAAGTTTAAAAACTGCTTAACAGGTCCAATTTCTTTTACTGTAAAAACTTCTCCTTCAATATACATAAATATATCTTTGTAAAATAAGGAATCTGATTTTAAATTTCTTCCTCTCTATATACAATATATAAATTACTAAATTTAAAAGAGAAATTTATACCTATGTTCCTTTTCCTGTTTAATATATATGTAAAATATTAAATTTATTGAAAAGAAAAAGCTGGATACCTCTCTGCAATCTCAATGCAGGCTACCATATCAAACCCTAAATCGCCTCAACGAGCTCTGCCCCTCGACGATAGAAATGAACACACCAATCGCCATGCAACACCACGCCATTGTGACCCCAACAACCTCCAGTCGCCACCCCACGCACACGAGAAATCAATCTGTACAACCCACGCTTCCCTTTCCCTCAAGTTCGAAGCCCTATGTGCCAACGCCCCAGCCTCCAATGCCTCGAATCATAAATCTCCACGAGAATCGCGACTGTCACCGCGTCTACATTGCATACGCGCCTTGCAACCACCGCCAGTCTGCTTCCAAGGTCGCGCCCTTCGGTATTTCGCCATCGAGTTCGACGAATTGTGCGACACCAGAGGGTCGACGTCGATATAATCAGTCAGCTTTACCCCCTTCCCGGATGCCTTGAATCTCGAAGCCACGAATATAAGTTTGTCAATTTTAATTGTCGGCCGAACTGAACTTGCTTACAAATGAAAAGAAGTTTTTTTAATTCTTTGATTCGATCTGAATTCGAACCTGGGAAGCGAAGTGAAGAAGGAACAAATAAATTAAAAAGAAATGGGAAGCGTGAGATTGAAGATAAGGGTAGCGTCCTTTGGAAAGGACTGGAAAAAGCTCTGATGTGAAATAAATTTGACTAGTCAAGTACAGTATTTACTTATTTTTAAATTTTAAACACAAATTCAAATTTTCTCGAAAAAGCAATTTACGATTTTGAATTCTTGTCGAGGCGTGCTGCTAGGCGTTCCTAACGTTAAACCCCTATTCCGAACACAATGGAAAAGGTGTCGAGTCCTAACTCGATCGTATGGAGAAGATAACCTTTGAACTCGATTATTATGTTAAATTTCAATAAAACTTTCAGCGCGTTTACTTATCGTACGCCAAATGATCACTCCAATCACTAAGAAAATTAAAATCCGATAATAATACAATATTACGGATCCAACGGTACTGGTTTCGTCAAATTCTGAGACTGTGCCTCGGAAGGCTATTTTTAAATTCAATTTAAACGACAAAATTTCAAAACTTAACAAAGCACTTCCAAAATTCAATTTTAACACTTCTACTATCTTCAGTACTATCAATATAAATTTTACAAGCCTTCAAATTATTCTTAACAGGCTTAAAATAGAAGATTCAATAATTTACCCAATTTCAGTTTATCAAATTTAATAACTTAATTCTCAAATAAACAGTGATATTTGAAATTCATGTTAAAACAAGTTATCAAATATTTAAAATCAATTAAATATTCTAACTTCAAATATTCAAAATTTCCGGGTCGTCACATTCCTCCCCCCTTAAAAGAATTTCGTCCTCGAAATTGCTGGTTAGGAAGAATGGTCCAATACCCGTTTACTTTTCCCAAAACCAACAATTCAACGTCCTACCAACTATCTTTTTATAGAAGATCCATTATCATTCTTACTAACTTCCCAAACTCTCCCATAGTTTCAAATAATACTATTTGCTCAATTATTCAAATTTTAATTTTAAACCAAAATTTGAATTATCAAAATTTTCTCAAAAAAATTTCTAACTCCCTAAATTTTCGAAAAATTTCGCCACCATCTCCTTTGCGCGGCTAGCTTTGTACAACTTCAAAATGCCTCTACGGGCTCCCGAATTCCAAAAGAAAACAAAAGGCCAATTGGCTCGATCAAAAACCCAATCAAATTTCATACAGAAATTTAAACACATACCTTTTTGTCGAGCCATCCAAATTTATCTTCTGAAATCAAAACCAATTTTTCTCCTGCTTTTAAATACCTGTATATCCTACTTAGCAATAATAACCAATCACAATATTCAAAAACATTTTATTGGCTTCCTTACAAAATTTTCAATACTCATTCCATTTAAGCCCGTACGACATACTTATATCATTCGTACGCAATACCGAATCTGATCGCTTACTCGATCACCCTATTTCATTTCCGAACTAGTATCGTCCACCGGACTTCCTAGTGTGGACTCGGATCTGGTTTCTTGATCAGATACCGTCATTCTCCTTGCATAGTCATAACTATGGTAGAGAATTTCCAGAATCAATCAAAATCTATATCCGCGGTTCGCCGTCGAAAATCGAGTGAAAAATCCTGTAACAACCCGCATATTTAACGATTATATATTTAAATGTTTTATTTAAATATAGCGTCGTTAGTCAGATTTAGGTCCGAAATGTTACTTTTTGCAAACGGTCGAATTGAGACTCGAAACCACTTCCATTCAGTCCAAAATGGTGTTTGCGATCTTTTTGAGTATAAGCTTTGATATGTTTGGAGTAAGTCGAGTTTTGCTACCTTTTCTAATTGGGTTTTGGGTTTGGGTTCAGCCCACTAGCTTAGCTAAATAACCTAACTCAGTCCCCTCTCCTTACATTCACTCATTTTCACTTCTAAACTCAAGCTAAAACTGAAAATGGGGGAAAGGAAGAGGAATTAGAAATTCCAAGCCCAAGTTTCTTCTTGAAAACTTGAATTCTTGCTCCAAATCAAAGTGAAGCTATTGGTAAGCCTCTCTTCATCTTCTCCAACTCTTTCTTCCTTCAATTTCAGAAAGTTTCCTAAACCTAGCTTAGGAAAATACTTGTTTTGATCTTAGATTGAAGCTAGTAGAGTTGAAGTGGAGAGTGGTTGGTCTTCTCCTTGCAATTGAGCTCCTTCTTCTTCTTTGTTTTTGGGTTAAAGGTGAGATTTTTATCTCACATCTATGCCCAAACTATCTTTGATTGTTAGGTATGAATTCCTAACACTTATTCATGGGTAACTGCTTTTGATTTGGATTAAATTGGTGAATATTCCAATTTTTGGTGTTTTGGAGTCAAATCTTTGAGAATCATAACTTTGATGATTGAACATATTTTTGGTGGTGAATCAGTGAGTCAATGGTGTTGGGTTATCGATTGGCAAAAGCCCCTTAAGTCCATTGCTCGACCGGTTGCAAATGGGGTGAGTTTGCTCCTCCATTTGATAGGCTGGAAAACTGTTCCAGCTACAGCCAGTCGACTGGCCCACTATAGTCAGTCGACTGACTGTAGAGTTTAAAAACTCTCGGGTTATGGTGTAATGACCCACAATATTTACACAACTATGATATTGTGATTTAAACAAGAATAAAATATTGAAATATATTTGTGCACACATTTGTTATGACTTAGGGGTAAATTTGGGATTTCCTAACTGTTAAAACCCTAGCCGTGAGTGAATTATAAAAAAAGAAAGATGTGGCCACTGTTTCAGGGGACTCTCTCGTTTCAAAACAAAAACTAAAATGGCCGAAGCCCTAGAAATCAGATTGGGGGAAAAATCATCTTGCTGTATCGAATGGTGTTGGATTCGTGAGAAAATGGGAGAAAGCTATGGCAATATCTAGGGGATTGACATCTCATATAGCTACGTGAGTGTTCTTAATCTTGATTTGGCAATAAGTCCTATCTCAGGCAGCCGTAGTTATATTTCTGCAAATAAATTTGTGTGTATGGATGCTTTGCGTGTATTGATGCTTGTTAATGATTGTTTGATCCTTGGTTGCTTGCATATCCATATATTGATGAAGATCAAGTCTGATTATGTTCATATCCGAACCTGAGATGATATCTATTCACTATTATGTCACGATACACTGATTTAACACTATGTATTACTGCCGAATGAATTGTTTAAGTGCACTCATACTAGACGTATCATGTCTGACCCTGTTGATTGTCTCGACAATCTCCTAGGGTGTCTCATTCAACGAGGCAGTTCGGGATGATGTTTTTACAGGTTTCTATGCACATTTTGATGAGATGATGACTTAAGAGATGGAGTTAAAATGATTTATCACTGCATGCAGATGATATGAAGAAAGTATTTAAGTATTTCATTGGCATTTTATATGTATTGCTGTACTGAAATATGTATATTTTACTATGAATAGTGAACCATCATGTGTTAGATTGACATGTATATAAATCTGGAAAACTGTTTTGTCTTATAAGTAATTGCAAGTTTGAAAATGAAACACTAGGATCATTCAGTTTTTATATATTTTCTGAAATCTGTATTTGGAGAATAACTTGTGTCAAGGCAGTATACACGAGTGTTTACACTTGTGTATATGTGCAGACCTATAGATCTGCTGAGTTTTGTGATTTAAAGGATTTTTGTGGATTTTGTTCGAGTTTCCTTTCAGAAGTTTTGGAGAAAATCTTTATAAACTTATTTTGATGGATTATTTCTATATTTATGCACAAGCATATATGGATCTGAAGTTTGATTTTAGTATGTAATTATCATATCTGAGAATATATATATTTATCTGTTTATGGCAAGTTGGATGCCTTGAGTATGAAAAGCAAAGATGATATATATATATATTTCTCTATGTTATGGTTTTCTGAGATCATGTTACTTATGGTTTTAAATAGGAGATTATATGGATCTGAATCCACACTTTTGAGATATAATCCTTAATCTGAGCATCTGAGTTTTGATAGATATGTTTTCTTTGATATAAGATGTTTATTCTGGGAAAAATGAAGTTTATGGGAGATTTGGATTTATATAAGAATTTGAAATAATTTTTGAAATGAGTTTGAGAATTTATAGCCTCATGTGCTTTATATATATATGAAATGTGTTTAATTGTTTTAACAGCATGACTTACAAGTCTGAACTATATTTATATGTTTTGGCATATCTGATGCCGTAGATCTTTGAAGGAAAAAAAATGGATTTTAATGCTTTTCAAATGCATTATGATTTTCGAAATGAAATTTCTATGTTAAGTGGCTGTTGCTATTTGAATCTGAATTTTAACATATAGCTAATACATATTCATGTAATAGATTCTTGAATCGAATTGTGGACTTGCCATATAAATTAATATACATGCATGCCCTTACTTTATATTTCTGAAATGAATGAGCTCAGTTTTGAATAGTTTTGCAAAAGAAAGTTAATTAACAAACTGTTTTGATTCTCTTATGCTATATTCATAAGATTTCTAGAAATGGATTACAAGTCCATGTATTATCTTGAGACTTTTATAAAAGGAACTTGTAAGCTTCCAATTGTTTATGTTAAAAATATTTGTATGATGCAGAATGGCTTTTGTCCTTGCATCAGTGATATGTTTTCAGTTTTAAAGAAAGATAGTTGATGTAAATTCATCTTTTATGTCTGAATATAACTTGCATGAATGAGAAAGAGGAAAACTCGATGACCTCATTTTTGTATAGTTGGATTGGTAATCCTTTGTTTATACGTATATTTATTGATACTTTGTTGGTGTAATACCATTGCTTGAGCTTGTGTGTTGGCGAGGCCGTGCACACCTGCATTTATATGTGTGTGTATGTGCAGCCACACCTATAATTGTGCTATAGCAAGAGTTGAATTAAATAAAGAATATCTATGACTTTTATGATATAATCCGGAATTCTGATATTTCCAGTCTGCTTGTGTATCTTTTGTGTCATATTGCAAATAATTTTCATAAAGAGGGAAATGGATTTATCTTTATATTAAAATGCTATGTGTGAATGCTTTAGCTAATTTTCTTAAACTCTGATTTAATAGCTAAAGAGATTGGTATATCTTCATATATACTAATCTATGTTTTAAGAATACACCAATATTTCTATATTGGTAATAGTGGATCCTGGTTTTGGTTTTGAAGATAGATGACCCTGTGTTTTCATTTAGCATATTTCTTTATGCAACCATTTTCAGAAAAAAAACAAATTAGTCCATGATTTGGCCACCAGAAAAGTAGGGTCTTCTCATATGGTTCAGTCGACTGACTGCAGAGAACCAGTCGACTGACCTGCTTCAATTTTTCCTAGTATGCCTATTTGTTTGTGATTCCAACTTTTATCGATTCATGTTGATTCCAATTAGTTGTTTATTGCATATTTGACTTTGATGATTCCTTTTTGATTTCCTACACGGGTTTTTATAAAATGATCCTTTCAAATGTTATTAAAAGCTCGTTCTCTAATTTATAAATTCTATTTAAAACGCACACACACAATTTTGCACTTCGAGCGGAAAGGAAAGGAGATTAAATGGTTAGGTAAAACACGGACCATGAATCCACGCGTTTACCTTTCCGATTAATCCCCAACCCATTCGATCGATTGTTTTGACCTTTTGGTTTGGTTTACCAATGTGATGAGGTAAACTTTGTACTGCTTTGAGTGTGAAATTAACTAACGGATAGTAAACCGTTTAGTGCGAATGAGTGGTTATGGGACTCACGTTACCACATTTCGTATTCCTTTTCAAGAGCTGTGACACATTCTACCAGTTAGTGGTGTCCAGTATTGGGCCTCCAGACCTTCACCACTACGGTTTGTTGCCTTTGGGATAGTGTCTTCTGACTGTCAGGTATGTTGCCTTCGGGTATGTCGCCTTCTGGTATGTTGCCTTCGGGTTTGTACCTTTGGGTTTGTGCCTTCGGGTTTGTTGCCCTATTGTATCGCTTTCGGAGGTGGTTATTCGTTACCGCTCGAGTGATATTGGGTTTGGAGTCTACGGGCTATGGATCCTTGTTTATACAGTACTAAGCACATGCAAAATTTTCTGTTGTTTCCCTGATATGTATATTCCCTAGGAATCGCCCTTCGGTGTTGGTCTTGGAAACTCGCTTCACCGCGTAGGAGAATCCACTTGTCAAAAAATAAAAGTGACTATCTCCGAAAGTGAAGTGTAAAAACTTTTCAAACAAAAGAGAGAGAAGACTTCTCCAATACAAGGCACACTCTATTAAAGCAGAGTAACATTTCCTTAAAATGGAAAAATTATTCTCTAAAGAAAGAGTGCAAGCCTTCTCAAAATGGAAGAATTGTTCTCCAACTTAAGAGTTCAAGTCTTCTCGAAACAGAAGAATTGTTCTCCAACTTAAGATACAAGTCTTCTTGAAACAGAAGAATTGTCTCAAACTTAAGAGTAAAGTCTTCTCGAAACAGAAGAATTGTTCTCCAACTTAAGAGTACGAGTCTTCTCGAAGCAGAAGAACTGTTCCTCTAAAGTTTTACCAAATGAAAGAAATTGCAATAAACTGTGGTATGGGGGCAGTACAATACAATATAGTTGCATTAATAAAAGCAACGCTCAAGCAACATACCACAAACTTATTGCAATATCACAGTGAAGAAACTTGTGCGAAAATAAGGAATAAATGCATTCACAAATACAGTCAAAAGATTGTACAAGTAAAAAGAATCATTTTATTCCATACTATAAAATTTTTATACATGTGCAGGTTTCAAAAGAGAGGGGACTAGTGCCTGCAAAAATTCCGGTCAATACAAGCCTTTATGTACAAGCAAAAAGCAAAATAAGAAGGGTAGAGCGAGACTCATTATTCTTCTTCCCGCCACCTTTAGAGCCCTCGCCTGGCCTAATGGTTAACTTTGGTAGGCAGCTTGGACGAGTCGGGGAAGATGGAGATAGAGGTACAGCTGGGCCTACTTCCGCCTTCTCTTCGCTAGCAGGAGTGCTTTTCCTTCTCTTCTTCGAAATTACATGCTTCCCCTTTTTCCTTGAAGAAGACTCGCTGCCCGGAGTGATAAGTGCAGACAGCTTTGTGTCATCATGGAATTGCTCCGGAGTCTTTTCACCTTCATCAAGTTCCTCAGCCTTCTGCTCTTGCGAAGCAGCCAGGTCGTCCAAGCCTTGAAGAGCTTCTGTTAATTATTCTTGCGACCCCGGTTGAGAAGCAGAAGGAGGAGTAATTTGAAGAGACGGAGGTGGAACAGCTAGAAGAGGAGAAGTCTACGTGGCATTTGGCGTTATCACTACAGAAGAAGAGAAGTTAAAATCAGTATTCCTCGCAAAGAGAGGAGATAGTGGCGCGCCATGGCTAAAGTAATAATCAAAAAGTTCATCAAGCCCATGAGAAGCGAACAAGTAGTCCACTTGAGCTAAATTGACGTTGAAGTTACTTGGAGAAGTTTGCTTTATCACATCAACTTCAAAGCCTTGTGCTTCAGCGCTTTCTTGAGCCTCATCTCTAGTGTAAGCAGTTACAATTTCAATGTCAGCTTTGGCAGGAGGCGAAGAATGGGAACTGGAGCCGATGATATCAATGTCGGCCGCAACCGAAGGAAGAGTCGGGTCGGTCGAATGTGCCTTCCCTAAAGGTTCTCCTTCCACCGTTCCGGCTCGCTCTTTAGCAAGGGCGGCACGTGCATCATCATCCAGATAGTGTGCCTCAAGATCAGTTTCAGCATAGCCAGCGCCTCCAAGCATATCAAGTGTGGCTTCCCACACTTCGGCCAAGGTAATCTCGTACTTCGGGCCTAAAAATGAAAGGCTACCGTTCCCATTGACACTATGCAAATAAAACTCGAATAAGGTAGAGCTGATGTTGGCTTTGGTTGCTTCATGAGATTCTCCGACTGCTGCTTTGTCGGAGATAGCTTCATCACGCTCTTTTTCAACTTTAGAAAGTCGAGCTCTCAACATTTCAATCTCCAAGTTCTGGGAGCTGGTTTTTTATGCAACTGAGCAACATCAGTTCGGTAGCTTTCTACAATTTGCTGTTGTGCCTCAAATCTAGCTTCAGCATCTCTTTGACTGGCATGAGCGTCTCTCACTTGTTTTTGAAGCACTTCTTCCTTTTAAGTGTAGGAAGTGGAAGAAGTGGCAAGCTCTTCTTTGAGTTTTTCAATTTCCGCTTCAAGCTTCTCATTGTAAGCGGTGATGTTTTTCATCTCTGCATCATGCTGGTCAAAGTTTTCTTCCACTTGGACTTATCGCTCTCCATGGTTAACATAGCCTCAAGATTCAAGTGATTCACCCATTGAAGCTCGTCAACTAGCTTTTGCCATCCAGACATTCTCTCAATATCAAGTTTAACAGCGTCGAGATTCCTTAGCATGGCCTGCTTGTCGATAAGAATCAAGTCCAAGTCGAAGCGCACTCCTTTTAAACACCAGTGTGGAAACCGGCTTTGGAGTACAGGCGGGGCGCTCTCAATTTGATACGGAGGCCTGTTGATGATCGTTTTAATATCACCTCCTTGAAGGGAAGGAGAGCTGGAAGTGATTTCTAAAGAGATGGGTGCAGCGGGCTCTTCAGAAATTGCAGACGCCAGCCTTTCACTAAGCTTGGCCCGCTTGCTCGGATCTTCAGCGATGTGACCTTTCCCTTTGTCATCATGAGATTTTCTTTTGTGGGAATCATCACCTCTCTGGGAAGAATCATGTCGTTCATCCCTTCTCCCATAGTGCTCCTTATAAGCCCGCCTCTCGTGAGCTTTTCCTACAGCCCTTTCTTTGTCGGTCTCCCTAGAGGTAGGAAGATACCGCCTTGGATCATAAGAGTCACGTCTTCCGTAACGCTGAAAGTCATCATAGTATGAGCTGCTACGTCCCATTGGAGAATCTGAAAGTGAAAAAGAGACAAGTTCAGAAATCTTCGAATTAAAGAAGCTAAGTGCATGTAGTTGCCAAAAATCCTAAGTGTGTGTGTGACGTGTAAACTACGCCCGTCAAACTACAAACCACTCTTTGGTTGGGAAGTGATGACGGATTTTGCAGCAGACGTCAACTTTTAGGCCGACGAAGTTTGTTGCAAGGCTGATGTCACCTCAGCTGTTGGGGAAATAACTTTAGTGGTGGTAGTGTCATCTTTAAAGAGCTCCTATGAAGTAACCACCTGGTCGCTCAATCCAGCAAAAATGTCGTCACCATCATGCCTAGCAGGACTCTCTCTCTCTCTCAGATCCTTCATCGGCAGCCTTCTTGGAGTGTTGAGGAGGTTCCTCTTCTTCGATAATCGGAGGAAGTAAAAATTTGTCGGATGACCCCTCAACATCAACGGAAGCAGAACATTTCACCAATGAAGCCTCGGAAGTAGGTTCCTTCGGTGTAAGTTCTTTGGCGGAAACTGGGGCATCTGGAGTCTCTGCTTGAGAACCAGGGGCATCTGAAACTGAGTAGATCGGGAAGGATGCAAAAGTCCGAATTGAAGCAAAAATTCGTCCTTCAGCAAAAATTTAACGCTTCTCTCCTCAACCGCCACAGCACTTAGTCCTTCAAAAGTCGGCTTATGGCTGGAATCTTTAGAAAGAGGAGGAAGTGTTGTAAAAGTAAAGAATGAAGTTAGCACTTAACAACTCGGATTTTGAAAAGTTCGGAAACGGAAAGAACGGAGATAGGCAAGCTTACTTCCTACTCTCCAAATGCTGTAGAATCCCGGGGGGCAACGGACGAAGAAAAATTGGTTCAAAAACCCGTGGGCGCTTTCAGGAAGATTTGCGATCAATTTATGATTCCTTGCGCTTCTCACAAGTATTATAGAAGGATGATCTTTGTTCTTCGCAAATGTGCATAAGTAAAAAATTTCTTCAAAGCTTGGAAGAAGGTCGAGTGTCCTCCTGAACAGTACACACAGTCCCATCAAGATGGCATAGCCATTGGGATGCAACTGGAAGGGAGAGATAGTCAATTGGAGAAGAAGCTGTCGAAGAAAATCGTTAAAGGGAGGAATAGCTCCACTCAAGCACATTTGACGATTAACTACGATGAAACCAAGAGGTGGCCTTTCAGCAGTATTGTTTACCCCGGGAAGCAAATTGTCTGCTTCAGCAATACCGAACTGAATGCATAGCTGATTGAACAACCGTTGATTCAGGGTAGTTGATGTTCTTTCTGGGGGATTATCCAAGGGGTTAGCTATTGGGAAGACCTCTCCAGCTTGCCCTGCTATCTCTTCTTGAGAAGTCATTCTACACAAGGAACTGGATATTCAAATATGAAGGTGCATGTTTTCTAAATGTGTGGAGTGTTGTGCAAAACTAATAAAATGACAAGCAAATATAACTGGAATTAAATTAATAGGCATTTGTCGATTATAAAATTTCAGGGCTGGTTAATTTAGGTCCAAGTACAAGTGCAATGTTGACGCAAACAGATTAGCTTTAGTTGATTAATTTTGCTTTGCTTTAATACATCACTTGAATTTGTTGAATCATAGCACTTCATTCGTATAATTTCTTTAAGTTGATTATCTTTATCGACTAATCTGTCATTCGATGTGGGTAGTCAGTGGCAATATATTCGCCCTAGTTTTCTGCAATGTTGTATTTAATAGGTTGTTAGCTTCAAAAGTTAATATAATCTATTATAAAGTGCAACAAGTTCAAGCAGTTCATTCTGGCTGTTCCAGTTGGAAATTTAATCAAGTTATGTCAAACTTTACAAGTGTTCAAGTCTTGTTCACTTCTTAGGTCGCAAGAATGACTTAAGTTAACTCGAGGTTCTTTAGGTCGTCCAGATCATGCCCAAATGACCTAACATAGGTTGGGCTTCCTTAAGTCGCTCTGCTTTAATCCTTATGTTATTCCAGCAAATTAAGTCGCAAGCAAGATATTTCGCGAGCAAGTTAAGTCGCAAGCAAGATAGGTCGCGAGCAAGTTAAGTCGCAAGTAAGTTAGGTCGTGCGATTCACATTCAAATCGATAAGCCTAAGGTCGTCCGAAGCTCCTAAACCGGTCATTTCCTAGCTTTCTTTAACCCGTTCGCTCCTCTCCACTCAGCAAATCGCCTAACTCACAAACCCGATAACCCATTATCATCTCTACCGTGAAATCCACCATCTTACCACACCACCAAATCACCCAAAACCGATTCAAATCACCTCAGATCCATCATGGAACCAATATGTTGTTGCGTTTTCGAGAATTACAATGACATCGCGACCAAAGGCAGTCAAGGATCGATTGTAACATGATTCATGGGGAAACGCGGCATACAAAATTGGATTAGGGACGGCAAATGGGGCAATTCGTGATTCGATGGTGATCGTGGATTGGATAATGAGTGGATCCACTTACGTGATGTGATGATGTAGATGATCGGCGACTGGTAGGTTCGAGTTCGTCTTTGAAAGAACAGAGGCTATTCAATGGCGATTTTGAGAATTAGGGCAAGTAAAGAGAAGAAGAAGTGTTATGCGACCTATATACAGGGGCAGAGGAGTTTGAATCAGTGCACATGACCTAACTCCTTCATTAGGTTGCTCACGACCTAACGACCCAGCAAGGCACGAGTTAAGAAGTATCGAAGCACACGACCTAGCCTCTAGGCATATACTTCGATGGGCAAGTGTTAACTCCTTTTTTCCACGACTTAGCGACCTAAACCGTAGAGCAGTTTAATGCGGCACTAACTTAACATAGACGCGACCTAATGACCTAAAGGTCCAGCGACCTAATAGATCAAATGGTCCAGTGACCTAACGACCTAACTAGTTGAAGAGCTTAGCGACCTAACGAGCTAAGAAGCTTAGCGACCTAAAGAGTTAAGAGGTCTTGCGACCTAACAAGTTAAGAAACCCACGACCTAGTGACTCAATGAAGCAATGACCTAACAACCTAAAGGGGTCAGCGACCTAGTGAGTTATCACAAAATAAAGCCGCTCGCTTATAGGTCGCTCCCAACCTTAAGTCGCTAACCATTCTCCCCTAGGTCGCTCACGTCCCAAACAGACCAAGGTAACTTCTTTATGCCGCTACTCCTTATGCCGTAGTTCCTTAGGTCGCCACTCCCTCTCCTGCTACTCCTTAGGTCGCCCACGACCTATAACATGGCCGACCTAACCCCTAGGTCGCCCACGACCTACGACCAAACTCCAGAAATCCCCTATAAATACCTTGCCTACTCCACCGAAGAGAGGACCTTTTGGCTCATTTCTGGAACGCCTCTACTCTGCTGTTTTCTCGACTCATAGACACTTCAAACACCGAAGACACCTTTACGGACTTCAAGAGAGATCTAACACATTCAACATGAATTCGAAGAGCTCTTATACATTGAAGTTCTAGTTACTTGTCTTAGTGGTGTTGTAATCGAAGATCATTGTAAAAGTTGTAATCGAATCAGGAAGAAAGAGGATTAAAGTGGACGTAGGCTTAACATTAAACCGAACTACTACAAAAACTGTGTCTCTTTACTTGATTTTCTGTTATCTTCTGCATATCTCTAGTTCCCGTACCAACGGGTGGTGCTTTCACATTTTTACTACTTACACCGGGGTGTTAGCGTTCGATTTTAGCATTAACAAAGTCCAAACTTGGCTTCGCACATGCGAGCGTATCTTCTCTCGCATGGATCTTTCTGATCGTGATAGAGTTCTTGTAACTTCTAGCTTATTGCAAGAGCGTGCCCTTGATTAGTATGAGCTTCTTGTAGCCGAAATTTATGAGTCTACCCTTTTGTGGACTCAGTTTCGGGGACGATTCGAACTCAAGTTCGTTCCTGAATCTGAAAAGATTTTATGAACTCGTCGCTTCCTTGAGTTGAAGCAAGGGAAATCTTCTGCTTCTGTGTATGTCGCATCATTCGAGGCTTTATCTAACTATGGTCTTGAATTCATTAGCATTTCTTATGAGAAGAATCTGAAGTCTGTCTCTGGTCTTAAGAAATATCTTAAGAAGTCTTTGTTGCTCCAGCTTAAGCTTTCTTTTGAGGAGTTGGTTGATTCGGCACTTCATCTCGAAACTGCCGAGAAGGAGTGTGATAGTGGTGAGGATGTTGAGGTTTCCAAGAACCCTAACAAGAAGCAGTTTCCATTTCAGAAGTCCAGGTCTTTTCCTTCCAAGAAGAAGAAGACTGGTAGTTCTAGCTCTCAGCCTCAGCCTTCTGGAACACCTTTCATTCGGAAGTGTTTCAATTGTGGTTCTCCTGATCATATGATTCGAGCTTTCCCTAAGCCTCTCTTCTGCCGCTATTGCAAGAAGGAAGGTCACCATGTTTCCACTTGCCCTATTGTTCCTGCTGGTGCCAAGTCTAGCAAGCTTTATGCTGCTAAGGCTTCTGAAGGTCCTTCTCAACCCAAAGGTATATCTCCATCTATTTTGGAAGGTTCTTTTTTATTTCCTGATCATAGCATTCGTGTTTTTTTCAATACGGGTGCTTCACATTCTTTCGTATCGAAAAAGCTCGTTGATGATTTATCTTTGGATGTTTCTTGTTGGGTTACTTCTTTAGGGATTGCGAATCCTACTGGGGGATCCACGACCCTTAGCTTGCTTTGTGATGATGTTGATATTGTTTTATGTGGTTTTTCCTTTTGTGCGAATCTGCACGTTATTTCTTGTCTGGGATTTGATATGATTTTGGGAATGGACTGGCTAGTGAGATACGATGCCAGGATTATTTCTTCAGAGAGGATTTATATCTTCGACATCCGGATTCACCTACTCAGCTATCACTTTTTCTTCGGAATGTGGATAATTCCGAAATGGCTTTACATTTTCTTGATTCTTGAGATGAAGATGATATATCTTGTATTCCTATTGCTTGTGACTTTTCTGATGTTTTCAAGCCTGTTTCGGGTTTGCCACCCAAGAGGCTAATTGAGTTCCGCATTGATCTCTTTCCAGGCGTGCAGCCAGTTAGTCATCCTCCTACGAGGATGACTACAAAGGAAATTTAGGAACTCAAGAAGAAGCTTTTAGAGCTTGAGTCCAAGCAGTTGATTCAGTCAAGTTTTTCTCCGTGGGGATCCGCGGTCGTCTTCGTGAAGAAGTCCGATGGAACTCTTAGGTTTTGCATTGACTATCGCAAACTTAATGAGTTAACCATCAAGAATAGGTGTCCACTGCTAGGATTGATGATATTTTCGATCTTTCGAGTTGTGCTAAGGTCTTTTCTCAGCTCGAACTTGCGACAGGTTTTCATCAGTTACGAGGCACAAAGGACCGCTTACCGCTTTCCGCACTCGTCATTGTTCTTTTGAATGGCTCATTATGCCGTTCGGTTTGACGAACGATCCTGCTTTCTTTATCGATCTCATGAATCGAGTATTCCGAGAATATCTCGATAAGTTTGTCCTTGTGTTCATTCATGATATCCTTATTTATTCTAAGTCTGAAGCTAAGCATGCTAATCACTTGAGAATTGTCCTGAGAACTCTCCGTCATCATCATCTTGGAGCCAAATTCTCCAAGTTCAATTTTTGGGAGAATAAGGTTAAGTTCTTAGGCCATGTTGTATCTTCCGAGGGCATTTCAGTCGATCCCTCAAACATCGAAGCCATCCAGAATTGGAAGAATCCTGAGAATGTGCATGAGATTCGTAGATTCCTTGGATTGGCGGGTTATTACCGTCGGTTCATTAAGGATTTTTCCCGTGATGTGCTTCCTCTCACCAGCCTTACTCGAAAAGGCATTCATTATATTTGGTCCGACAAGTGTGAAGCTTCCTTTTAGACATTAAAGGAACTTCTCACTAATGCTCCTATTTTGGTGGTTCCCAAAGGGAATCATGATCTTGTTGTCTACACTGATGCTTGTGGTAGTGGTCTCGGTGATGTTCTTATGCAGAAGGATTGGGTAGTTGCTTATGCTTCTAGGCAACTACGTCTGAATGAAGTTCGCTATGCCACTCATGATCTTGAGTTAGCCGCCGTTGTCTTCTCCTTAAAGATTTGGCGACACTATTTATTGGGCAAGCACTTCATTCTCTATACCGATCATAAATCCATGAAGTATTTGTTCACTCGGAAGGAACTCAATATGAGGCAACAGCGTTGGCTCGAGATTCTTGCCTCCTATGACTTTGATATTCAGTATACCCCTGGAAAGGGTAATCGTGTTGCTGATGCGCTTAGTCACAAACATTTGGCTGTTGTTTCTATGATGCTGGCCGAATGGAATATTCTTGAGACTCTATCTTTTTGTGAAATTCGTGATCGAGGTTCATCTTCTGATTCTCCTATTCTATTATTTAGTTTGGAAGCTCAACCCATTTTATTGGATCGTACTGCCGATGCTCAGCGGCGTGATCCTGAATTTTTGCATCTTATTCAGCTTTGTAAGTACAATACTTTATATTTTTGTAAAATAATTTAGAACACTTATAAAATATACTTTAACATTTAAGTTGAAATCTACTTCAATACTTTATTAAAAATTTATACTTTTGGAATATTTAAAATGAGGTTACTTTATAAAATATAAAACTAGATTTTCTCCTTTAAAACAGAATACCAAGTCATCTTTAAATAATTACTATGATAATAGATTTGAAAAATACTTACTTTAGATTTAAACATTTAGAAATAATAAGTTTTCTAAAAACATGCATTTTAAAACAACATTAAAACCTTTAACTTATATTTAAAAATTTGCTTTGAAAACGTACTTGGCTATCTAGGGAAATACTCTTCTCTTTCACATCATTTAAAAATAAAAAATAAACCACTATTTATTTTTAAACAAATTTACCCATTCCTTTAATAAATTCCCACCGTGAATTTATTCTTCTAAATATCCACTGATATATCACTTTGCTTTTATAAACCCACTTTATAAATTTCGTACTCACATTCTCCCTCAAATTTCCAATTTCAAACACTTAAATCAATTTCCAAATTGATTTCAAATTTACCCCATTTTGAAATAAATTCCTTTACTTACTCATTTATTTCAAAATCCATTAATTTCAGATTTTATTTCTTCGTTTTGATTTTAAATCTTTTAACTGAAACATACCAATTTCAGATTTTCCAAATTTCTTCTTTATTCTTTTAAATCAATTTTAAACCTTGAATTTTAAAGTAAATTCTTTATTCCTTTAAATGATATCACTTCAGTTTTAAAAATTATTCTTTCTCTGTTTATTCAAAATCCACTTTTTATACTCGGGATTTATTTATAGAATTTTAAAATCACTTTTATTCTTTTCCAGTTCATTCTTAAATTTATTCAAATTCCCTATAATTATTTTACTTATAACTTCACTCTTTAATCTTCTTTTCAAAAATCCAATTCTATATATTTTGAAAACTAAGTGTACCGAAATGTATTCAAGCAAACCATAGCATTCAATATTCCAATTATCAAAATAATTCATCACAAAATATAAAATATTCATAACACAGAATATTAAACAATCTAAATAATTTTGAGGAATCCAATTAGATCCCTCCAATCTGTTTCCCTGCATCCACTGATGTTAGCACAATACCAATTCCACTTCGAGGTCGAATATCGCGGTATATGGGATTAATATAATATCATCCGCTATTATACGACACATAGGGTCTCATCCGCTATATAATGCGGGAAATCAATCACTCCAATATATGCTATATATACTACTATATATGATATAGCAAATCAAATCAATTCAATCATTCAACCAATTATTTAAATTTTACCATTTACATTAAAATTAAAACCCGTATGAGTGAGATTAACTCACCTTTGCTTTTTAATTTGCAATCCGATCCATCTCGGCTTGATTTCTTCACAATTTAAAACCTTTTAAACACATTATATGATTTGTTAATATTTGAACGGATCGAACAATTAATTACTATTTATTTATTTAACTTAACTAACAATTTGGTCTTAAACTAACAATTTAATTTAATTTTAACAATTTAATCACCTTTATAAATTATTTGAAATCAACTAGAAAATTGTATTTTATCATTTTCCCCCTTTTGAACTGCATATAAAAATAATTTATATCGGTTTTAAAAATCTTATCTTTAAATAAACTCTTATATTTTCCAAAATCTTATATATGTATATTTACTGTTTTATCTATATATATTAACTTAAAGTTTAAAAATTGCTTAACAGGTCCAATTTCTTTTACTGTAATTTCTTCTCCTTTAATATATATATATATATATATCTTTGTAAAATAAAGAATCTGATTTTAAATTTCTTCCTTTGTATATATAATATATACATCACTAAATTTAAAATAGAAATTTATACCTATGTTCCTTTTCATGTTTAATATATTTGTAAAATATTAAATTTATTGGAAAGAAAAGGCTGGATACCTCTCTAAAATCTCAACGCAAGCTACCATGTTAAAACCTAAATCGCCTCAACGAGATCTGCCCCTCGACGTTACAGATGAACACATCCATCGCCACGCAACACCATGCCATCGCGACCCCTGCAGCCTCCAATCGCCACCTCGCGCACGTGAGAAATCAATCTGCACAACCCACTCTTCCCTTTCCCCCAAGTTCGAAGCCCTAGGTGCCAACGTCCCTAACTCCAATGCCTCGAATCATAAATCGCCACCAGAATCGCGACTGTCACCGCGTCTACATCACACACGCGCCTTGCAACCACCGCTAGTCTGCTTCCAAAGCTGCGCCCTTCTGTATTACGCCGCCGAGTTCGACGAATTGTGCAACGCCAGAGGGTCGACGTCGATAAAATCAGCTGGTTTTCCCCCTTTCCTAGATGCCTTGGATCTCAAAGACAAGAATATAAATTTCTGAATTTTAATTGTCGGCTGAACTGAACTTGCTTACGAACGAAAAGTAGTTATTTTTAGTTCTTTGATTCGATCTGAATTCGAACCTGAGAAGCGAAGTGAAGAAGGAACAAATAAATTACAAATAAATGGGAAGCATGAGATTGAAGATAAGGGTAGTGTGCTTTGGAAAGGACTGGAAAAAGCTCTGATGTGAAATAAATTTGACTAGTCAAGTACAGTATTTACTTATTTTTAAATTCCAAATTCAAATTGTCTCGAAAAAGCAACTTATAATTTCGAATTCCTATCGAGGCATGCCGCTAGGCGTTCCTAATGTTAAACCCATATTCCGAACACAATGGAAAAGGTTTTGAGTCCTAACTCCATCGTATGGAGAACATAACCTTTGAACCCTATTTTATATTAAATTTCGATAAAATTTTCAGTGCGTTTACTTATCGTACGGCCAAATGATCACTCCAAACACTACGACAATTAAAATCCGATAATAATACAATATTACGGATCCATTGGAACTAGTTTCGTCGAATTCCGAGACTGTACCTCGGAAGACTGTTTTTAAATTCAATTTAAACGATAAAATTTCAAAACTTAACAAAGCACTTCCAAATTCAATTTTAATACTTCTACTATCTTCAGTACTATCAATATAAAATTTACAAGCCTTTAAATTATTTTTAACAGGCTTAAAACAAAAGATTCAATAATTAACCAATTTCAGTTTATTAAATTAAATAATTTAATTGTCAAATAAATAGTGATATTTGAAATTCATGTTAAAACTAATTATCAAATATTTAAAATCAATTAAATATTCTAACTTCAAATATTCAAAATTTCCTGGTCGTCACAGTTGGCCTTTTGTTTCAAGTAGGAGTTAGTTTTTTCCTTTGATTTAAGTTTTCTTATATTACAATTTATTTGAAGATTCATTTATAACTGCAACAAGGAATTATTATTTTTCGATCATGAATTATTGTGATTGTAGATCTTGATGTACCTTAAAATTTATTATAGGTTTATAGCTTTTGTAGATATTTGTCACTAAGAATATAAATTATAAAGTTGATGGGAATGATAGCTTGGTGTGATATTGATGCTTGGCACATCTGTTGTTTGTTTGACTCCACATATGTATGAATATTCTTTATTATTATTTGATCCATATGTATGTTAGTACAAACATATCAAGCCAAGAGAAACATATCGAATCTTGGGTTGCAACAGTTGTTGAAGAATTCATAGAAACTCTCCTCCATTCCACTGTACAATGAAGTTACTAAAGATATATTTTACAAATTATCGTAGGTAAATTGTTAAATATCCTCTTGTATTACACATGAGTAATTTCAAAAGCAGTACATTTATCTTCCACTTATTTTGTTAATTACTTTTTGATGTTCATGGATTACATACATTAGAACCGTATTTTAAATATGAAAAGGCATGACTTTAATTTGTGGATCAAAAAACTATAACCATACAATTAAAGTCCACATTTGTTAAACTCTGTTGCAAAAAAATCACAATGTCGATAGGGAAAAAGGTTTTACTCATTTCTTTGATAAGCATAAAAGCATCTCAACTATGGTTAAACTCCATACATGAGAATTGACCTACCTATCATTTCACCTTTTCTTTCTCTCTCATCATAATTAAGGTTTTGGTTGATTAATCAAACCGACCATTAGGAAGGTTTGTCTATTGTAGGCTTGCAACTAAATTGTGTGAAGCCGGGCCAAAAACATAAATGTCTTTAATTTGACTTCTTAAATCTCTTTAGTTTTATTTAATTTTCCCTCTCCTTAAACCTTTTTGATTAAATCTCTTCAGTGCTATTTATAATGTTTTCTCCAAAAAGTCTTCTTAAATTTTTTCAATTCAAAAATTTCACTAAAACATTATCATTTGATTTTTAACTAAAATTAATGAAAACCACATCAAATATTTTTTCCTTGAAATTATGTGATTAAACAGTCGATTTGCACCGTTGAGCAATTGCACTAGTTAGCTATAATGGTGAATTTTTAGCAGTATGCTAATCAATTAAGGACGAAATCTTGTAGTGCTAAACTAGCTGTTATTTTACCTCTCAACAATTTTAGCATTAGAGGTATATTTCCCTAAGTATTAAAGTACTTTGTACAATTCAAAATTTAAATTCTAACTAATACTCATTAACTAATGTTCTTAAATTTATATATATATATATATATATGGTAATAACTTTACCTATTCAAATGTTATAATTAAATAAATTCTTTCTTGCTTCACTTAGCAATAAAATTGTTTAACTTCATTTCGTCCGGCGACACACTTAAAATAATGAAAGATTGCTCATGTATTATTTATCTAATTATCATATTATAACGACCTACAAAATCATCACTTCAGAACTTATTCAAATATAAGATATTTTAACATAAATAATAATTTTTTGAATGATAAATAATATTGTTAATCTTATTTTGAATAAATATTTACAAAAATATATACTTTGGAAGATATATTGTTAAAATGACCAAAACCATTTTGTTAATAAACAGCTCTTAGACTATCCGACATCATGCACGGAGCTGGATACATACATTCATATATATATATATATATATATATATATATATATATATATATATATATATATATATGAGTAAGAATATGTAATAAAATTATTTATTTTACTTTTGGAAATAAAATCTCTTTATGACTTCTTCGAAGATATCACTATTTTGAAATAAATGATTTTTGAATTAAACTGGGTTTAAATGATTTAATAGTTATTTTAATTATTGTATAATGAAAGAAATATTATTATTAAACTTTGTTTACAAATAAACATATACATGTACACACACACACTGATATACATATACATACATACACACACACATACATACATACATACATATACAAACATATATGTATGTATGTATGTTAAGAATTGGAAATATGGTCAGAATTCAAAATCATACATACATACATACATATACATACATACATATATGTATATATTAAGAAGTGAAAATATGGTCGGAATTCAAAATCGGAATCCGTAACAATTCAACGTAGAAAAGTTATACAATGTTGTGGATCATATAAGATGTACATATGCACACATACATTGTCAGGACCCGATTCTTCGACTCACGAAAGTTGACATCAATACGTCCACTGTATCAACTGCCGAGCAATCGAATGCCGGAAAACCGAACCATGAGTGTGATATCCCGGAAATTTTAGCAATATCAATTTAATAATCTGTATTTAAAATTAAATTGATTTGATAAAATTTTAATAAAAATTTACTTCTTAATTAATAATCCAATTAAATAAATGTGTAATTGATGAATTTTATCTTTTAAAAGCTAATTATTGTTTTCCTATTTATAATGTACATTTATATATATTGTAAATAGATAAGTTTGATTTGTAGTTTAATTAACAAATAAAATCTTGCTTTAAATTCTAAAAATCATTTTGATAATTTGGATTTATGTATAGAAAGTTTAAAATATCATTTATATATATAAAACATTAATGCATTTAAACAAGTTAAATAAGACAAGTAATTTATGATTTAAATTGATAAAAATGTTATTTTCAAATAATAATGATAAATGTATAATTATAGATAAATTTTAAAAGTCAATATTGTTATTACTTTAAAATTTAATATGTTAATATAAATTAGTTTTAAAATTGGATTTTTAAATATATGAATAACATTTGGGATTGAATTAATTTTGAATTCAAAACGTAATCATATTTAAATTATTTGGTAAGCTATCATATTTTTATAATTTGTTTCATTTCATTTTCTTTAAAATGAAATGCATAAACATTAACATATGAAGATGATTTATATACATAAGTACTTAATAAATAAAGAAAAGGGGTTTCTTTTACTTTTAAAATAAATAAAAACAATTAAAATAATTCTTAAACACATGTTATCATATTAAGTGGTATAATGACAAGTGTAGTTGAATTAAATTACTAATGTGACAAATGTTGTTTCTTTTACATGTTTCCATGTATTTTTAATTTTTCTTTTAATTTATAAATAAATCATTTTTATCTTATATAAGCATGTATCTTCAAGCTCTATTCTTTTCCAATCTTCATTTTTTCTAAAAAGTTAAGAAAAAAAATCTCAGCTGAAAGAAAAATTCAAATCATGTTCAAAAATATGGTTTTTCCCAAATGCAATGCAACCTAGAAATCAAACCTGAAATTTCCTCTGTAATCCATTTTTCAATCACGCAACTGAAAATTCCATTTCCAAATACAAAGCATTTACCTGCATGTTAAGTCTGCAATTCTCTATCAACATAATTCCTTTCATTCTCATCAACTTGAAAATCAAACCTGCACCTGAAAAATTCATTCAAAAGCAAATATAAAGGCCTCTGCATTTTTGAATCTGTAAACAGTAAGCAAGTATGTCTCCATGCAAGATTTTCTCTTCAAACTGAGTCTTTAAAGTAAGTAGAATCAAAGCCTGCATTTCCAAGTCTGTTCAAACATGCAACTACAAGCATTCAAGTTTGATTCAAAAGCATAATGAAAAAAAAAAGGGCCTGCAACTCGGTCAAATTCAAGCATTTTCAAATGAAATCTGGGTTTTGCCTTCTGCATTCTGTAAATCAAACCATCTCAACATGCAACTGCAAATTCAAGTTTTTCAAATTTAAAGGTTCAAATACATATGGAGTCAGGCCTGCATGCAACCTTAAAGCAACAGCAAGGCACTCTGGTTTTAAAATCAAAACAAAACGCTTTTCAAAAAGAGTTTGGACTCTGCTTTCAAAACATCAGGTGAGTAACTTCATTAATTTAAAAATAATAAGTATTATTTTGCTGCATGTTTATTTTTTCCTGAAATAAGTAAGTTGTGTGAATACTTATTGATGAATGTTATGTGTAAATTTGTATATGTGTGTATGTGATGACTGCAAACTTTCTGTTATAAGTTTCTTAAAAAAAAGAATCCTTTTGCTTTAGTAGGAAATTTTTGTTAAGGCTTTGATTATGCAATAACTATGTTGATTAGAACATAGTTTAGTTTAGAAAACCTATTGAGCAAAATTCAAATTTGGTGATGTCTTTGTAAAATCTTAAACATCAGAGTATGTTAAATAAGTTGAAACTCAAACATTATAAATTATAAATCCATTATTAAAATCTGGAAACTTAAACAAAATAATGATTTTTAAAACTATAATCATAGTTTTTAGTTTGAAGTTGAGACTACAGTTCTTATTAGAACTGATAACGGGTTTGAGTAAATTTTTGATGATCAAGTTGATCAGTAGGTTTGGGGTTCTTTGTGGAGGAAGAGCAGTGATCAGGGGTTTCGGCAAAATTGTCAAATAGTCGAATAATTGATTGTGACAGCTGCGGTGAAGGATTGAAGTTCTTAAACCTAGTTTGAAAAGGCTGATTATTTTGGGTCGAGGTGAGGGCTCTGGTTGATCGAGCGTAACAGGACTTTGAGAATTGGAAATGTGGTTGTTAACGAAGTCAGGGCCGGAGTTGCTGCTATTCTGGTGGACGGAGGGCAGTGATTTGGCGATGACAGGTTTTAAAGAAGGGTTCCAGTTTAGTTCCAGTTTGGGATTTAAGCTCAATTTCGTTTTCGAGTTTGGAGAAAGATTTGATGGTCGTAATGGGTTTTAGGGTTGGTGGTCGACTTATTCGATGCATGGGTAGAGGCCGGAGACGGCCAGAGCCACCGTGCATATGCATGGTGGGGTGGTGTATCAGGGGATAGTTTTGGGTTTACTGTGTTTTGTTACTCGGGTTATACTCGAAGTAACTCGAGCTTTTGCTCGAAGACAGCATGGGGTTTACTCGAAGTAAACTGAAGAGTGACTCGGGTTGCTTTCTGAAATTACAGGTTTATGAAAACCTGTAGTTTTAATTTTAAGATTTGTTTTAAAATTTTAATGCAGGTTTGAAACAGAATTTAAGCCAAATTTAAAATTTGAATTTCAAATGAGTTTGAATCCAGGTTTGAAATTTAAATTTAAACTTTGAAATAAACATGTTTAAACAACTTCAAAGAGTTTAAATATTTTAATTTAGGATAAAGTTTTAAATTTAAGTAGAGATTCAAACATGAATTTAAATCTGAAATAAAATTCCAATTTGAAACAATGGTTTGAAAATAAAGGAAGTTTTAAGGCAATTTAAATATTTAAACAAATTTGGATGTTGAAACATATTTAAATATGATTTGTATTTGAAATGAATTTGGAATTTAAATTTCTTATAACTTCTTTTATAAAATAAGAAAATCTTGAGCATAAAGTCTTAAAGGATTTTAAAATGTTTTTAAAGCTTTGTTTAAGTTAAGTTTGATTTCTTTATAAATTTAAAATTTAAAATGTGATTTGAAACAATTTTAAGTTAAATTGTTTTAAGTTACTTTGTTAATGATAAAGTAATCATGAATAAGAAATGTTTATTTTAAAGTAAATTCAAGATTTAATGATCTTTGTTTCATTAAATTTGTAAGGTAATTTAAATAATTTAATTAATTAATTTGTTTAATTAATTAAAGATTTAAAATAAATTAATTAAGGTAATTAAATTAGTAATTAATTTAAGTTAATTACTTAAGAAAGGTAATCAAGAAATTGTTAATAAGTTAATGAAAGTCATTAACTTGTGATTATTTATTAATTAATTAATGTAATTAATTTTGATAATTAATTGGATTAATTAGTTTAAATAATCAATTATGAAACTTAATTAAGTATGATTACTTTATGTAAATAATTAAAGATATTAATTACTCTTTGTAATTAATTTATTAATTGGATTAGTTTAAATTAATTAATTAAGTTTAATTAATTTAGAATAATCATTGAATGAATTGATAAGAAATCAATGTGGAACAATTACTTAGAGAAGTAATTAAGTTAAGTAAATTTTTGGAAGTAATTAATTAAAGTATGATATTTGAGATTAATTATCTTGTGAAGTGATTAAAAATTAATTACTTAATGGAATTAATTTAAGCATTTATTAGTTGAGTTATTTGAAATAATTAAGTGATGTAATTAATTAAAAGTAATTAATTAAAAATGAAATTAATCAAGGATGATTAATCAATAGAATTTATTATTAAATATAATTAAATTAGGAGTGATTAAGAAGTAATTAAGGTTAGTTGATTACTAAACGTAATTAATCAAGTATGATTAATAATTATGGATTAATTAAGGTTAATTACTTAATATAATTAATTTAAATAAGTAATTAATTTAAATGTAATTAAGGATCATTAATTAATTAATATGATTAATGATGTAATTAAGGATTAATGTAATTAATTAATTAATGAAGTAATTAAAGGTTAATTACTGATTTTGGTTAAGAATAATTAATTTGTAAATTAATTAAAGATAATTACTTGGATGTAATTAAGGAATAATTAATCAAGGATGATTAATTAAGGTGATTAATTTGAGGATAATTATTTAATTGATTGATAATCAATTAAGGGTTAAGTAAGCAAGTTTTAAATGGTGAAGTAATTAATTTAATTCATTTTAAAATTAATTAAAGATAGGTAATTAATTTAATTCACTTTAAATTAATTAGAGGTGGAAGTAATTAATTTAATTTATTTTAAATTAATTATAGATGGTGTGATTATGGATCCTTGCTTATGAATGGATGATTTGGTTTGACTTGAATGGTTTGAATCTCAGACATGAGATAAATAGTGTTGTGTGATATGGATGCATTGGTTGCATTGTGATGGTATAAGTTATTTATGGATGATGGTAATATAGATTGTCAATTTGTGATGATTACTTGTTTATGATAATATTGTTGATTATCTAGTATGATGATGTGAAGTATCTATCTATGTGTATATAGATAGTTTAAATTGAATTGTTTTAAACTTAAAACACCTTGGACCTAAAAGACACGCTTTGAATTTCGATGAGACCGGGATCGGGTTTCCATATTTGGAATCCGAAAACCACATCGATTCCAATTAAACGTTAGGTCGAGAATCTAAGCGGAGAAAGTGAAGACTCGAGGTGTAAGGGCTACACGTCAGTATAACTCTATGGGTGATTCCGTAATGAGTTTGACGGAATAGTGCTTATAGATTCGAGATGGTGAATCAGAGTGCAAGGGCTATGGTCGTTGACTCTGGGGGTGATTCCAATAATGAGTGCAACGGGATAGTGCCTTCGTTTTCGTTCGAACCTGGAACGAACTTGTATGGATTGAATGCTTTCAGAACATCGTCGGGTGGTCGATGAGCATTCTAACATTTGATGTCCTATAAAGGTAATCGTAACCTCAAGCCTCATCAACCGAGAATGGCTAAAACAGGGGAGGTGCAGCAAGGCTTCGTGGGTAGCCCCCACTTGAGAGCAAGATTTACCCCTGTCTAGAGGTTCCTTTTTATTTTGGCTGTGTGGGGCGGTTGAATCGCGACAACTGCCGGGGTTGTCTTGTTCGGAACTGTTCAGTAAGGAACGGGTCCGGCCTTGTGTTGCAGGGGATGAAGGGAGTAATCCTCGGTACGGTGATATAGGCCACGTACTGTGACGGGCGGTACCCCAGTAGCCCTGCCATTGTATGGAATCCAAAATCCAATAAGTATCGTACGTATTAGTTGTGCCCAACTATGTTGGAACGTGAGATGTAAGCATTCTAGCTATTTCTGTATTTTACTTGAAAACCCTAGGCACTATTATAATATCATCGGATTTCCTATAAAATGTTTTGGTTAGCGTAAGGTAAAAACTTTTCCATGTTTATGTGTGGGAAGTCTTACGTGATACCTTTCTTTTCAAAGGTTTTTCAAAGTTAAGCAACTTTAACCTGTTACTCACACCAGACCCATGTCTGACCCGGAGTTTATTTTTGTTTTTCATATACTCTTGGGTACTCAAATTTTTACGAGTAGCCAAGGGATTCAGGTTAGTATTCGGGTTAGCTTTGACGAATATTGGAGGAGCAATGGAGCAGGCGGCTTCTGCGTTAGCTATTACAATTCCGCTGTGTGTTCTGTGTTTGTCCCTGAGATTGTATTATGTTGTAAATACTAGACAGGTGTTTATAACTGTCTAGTATGTGTTGTATTATCTATGTACTCTGATAATGTTGTAAACTATGTAAATATTTTATGTTATTAATATAATTTATTCGTTCCGCTGTTTAGATTCTGATGTGTTGGTTCCTCTTTCTTCTCTTTCTTTCTATTCTCTATCCCTTTCTTTCTTATTAGCGATGCGATTTCCTGGAGATTGGAAGTTGGGTCGTTACAGTGGTATCAGAGCATTAGATTGAGTGAATACCTAGGCTCTGGAGTGGTGTCTATCTTGAGAGAGCGCATTTGTAGTTTTGATATATATATATATATATATATATATATATATATATATATAATTATTTCTACCTATCTATTGGGTAACCTGTCCGGGTTTTTCCAATAATAAGTTATAAAGGTAGATAAGGTAGTGGTGTGTGTAACACGATTACTACCATTGATTGGAGTTTGAATGTTTGAGGTTGAAAGTGTATTTGTCGAGACTGTAGACCTAATACCGTCTCGAGTGAGTTGTGAAGAGTGTAGAGATTTCATCGATCTCTGAAGGTAAATTGTTAAGGTTTAGAGTTCGCCTTTAAAGATGGATGAGTTGAGTTTGGATCTATTGGGTGGCAGAAGTGTGTGATGGTATTTTGATACCTCAGGAAGTGGTAGCTGCGTGATGAGATGCAGTAAATATGGATATTTCCGAAGATGTTTTCTTTGGAACGAGTTAGGAAGTGTGTTTGCTTCGGTGTTGTGGCTGAGTTCAGCAGGATGTGGTGGTTGGCTTTGAGGGCCGAGTTTCTCAAAGGACTTCAGATAAGGAAGTTTTGGCATTGATGTCAGCAGTGCTACTCGGAGTGTCTGTGTTGGCATAAGTTGGCTGGCTGAGTAGTTTCTGAAGAAGGAGTTCAGAAGCAGCAGAGTGGATCCAATACTTTGTTGGATTGGCTAATTAAGAGTAAGCTGTTCTGTTTGGTAAAAAGAGAACAGTTTTGTTTGGGAATTGGTCTATTTAGATCGCAAAAGTGACTTGCGATAGTTTGAGTTTTCTTTTGAGGTATTGAAGAATTTTTGGCTATCTTATGAGAAGTCGGAGGTTTGTCCCCTTCTGAAGATTGAGTTTTCTTATCGTCCGAATTCCAGGAGTGTTACTGATGGATCATCTAGTAGAAGGAGGATTTCTCGAGATAGGTTTGATAAGGCATCTCGGGATTGGTAAAACATCTGAGTTTTCTTTGGATATGTTGAGCCATATTTCTGGGAAGTTATGTCCAGTGTGCTCATGTTCTTCATCAGTAGTGTCTTCTGTGCCAGATCAGAGTTGTGCAGCGGAAGCAGTTTGAGAGTATTTCTGCTTTGTCTTTTCCGGATAGAAGAAGTGAGTTTGTTCTTCTAACGTTTGAAGAGTAGAGTTGGCGATCTTAGTCTTGGTTGATCTTGAGGAGATCATTGTGTTGGGTTGTTTTTGGTCTAGATTGTTTCTAGAGAAATCAGCAAGAGTTGAGCTGATCAGTTTGGATGTAGGCAGCTTGGGATCGTCAGAAGAGTTTTGGAGATAAGAGACGAAGGAATTTGGATTCCGGAGTCGGAGTTTTGTTTTGGATTTCTTTTTTGTTTTGGTTGGATTGGTGTTTGGATTTCAAGAATTGAATTGCCAACTGGGATTCCGTAAGATTCACGTATCTCTGAGGGAGTACGTGTATGAGTTGTCTCTAAAAGTGGAACCAGCTGTTCAAGAAGGTTTGATGGTCAAACCAGACTCGTCTGTAGTCTGATATCTTGTCTAGTTCTGTAGGTCTAGATGAGTAGAAACTCCGTAGCTTTGTAGTTTAGATTGTTTGTATTTTGTAGGGCGAGTATCCCGGTATATATATATACTTGGGGAAACTCGAAAGATTTTTATCCAGATAATTAAATTTGTTTGATTAAATAGATGGGTTGCTATGGTTATTGTATGTTTGTGATTTAAAATCTAGAATTTTTAAATTGGTTATTAAATTATCTTTTTTTTTAGATTTCGGGGATGAAATTCTTTTAAGGGGGGAGGAATGTGATATCCCGGAAATTTTAGCAATATCAATTTAATAATCTGTATTTAAAATTAAATTGATTTGATAAAATTTTAATAAAAATTTACTTCTTAATTAATAATCCAATTAAATGTGTAATTGATGAATTTTATCTTTTAAAAGCTAATAATTGTTTTCCTATTTATAATGTATATTTATATATATTGTAAATAGATAAGTTTGATTTGTAGTTTAATTAACAAATAAAATCTTGTTTTAAATTCTAAAAATCATTTTGATAATTTGGATTTATGTATAGAAAGTTTAAAATATCATTTATATATATAAAACATTAATGCATTTAAACAAGTTAAATAAGGTAAGTAATTTATGATTTAAATTGATAAAAATGTTATTTTCAAATAATAATGATAAATGTATAATTATAGATAAATTTTAAAAGTCAATATTGTTATTACTTTAAAATTTAACATGTTAATATAAATTAGTTTTAAAATTGGATTTTTAAATATATGAATAACATTTGGGATTGAATTAATTTTGAATTCAAAAAGTAATCATATTTAAATTATTTGGTAAGCTATCATATTTTTATAATTTGTTTCATTTCATTTTCTTGAAAATGAAATGCATAAACATTAACATATGAAGATGATTTATATACATAAGTACTTAATAAATAAAGAAAAGGGGTTTCTTTTACTTTTAAAATAAATAAAAACAATTAAAATAATTCTAAAACACATGTTATCATATTAAGTGGTATAATGACAAGTGTAGTTGAATTAAATTACTAATGTGACAAATGTTATTTCTTTTACATGTGTCCATGTATTTTAAAATTTCTTTTAATTTATAAATAAATCATTTTTATCTTATATAAGCATGTATCTTCAAGCTCTATTCTTTTCCAATCTTCATTTTTTTTTAAAAGTTAAGAGAAAAAAAAAATCTCAGTTGAAAGAAAAATTCAAATCATGTTCAAAAATATGGTTTTTCCCAAATGCAATGCAACCTAGAAATCAAACCTGAAATTTCCTCTGTAATCCATTTTTCAATCATGCCACTGTAAATTCCATTTCCAAATACAAAGCATTTACCTGCATGTTAAGTCTGCAATTCTCTATCAACATAATTCCTTTCATTCTCATCAACTTGAAAATCAAACTTGCACCTGAAAAATTCATTCAAAAGCAAATATAAAGGCCTCTGCATTTTTGAATCTGTAAACAGTAAGTAAGTATGTCTGCATGCAAGTTTTTCTCTTCAAACCGAGTCTTTAAAGTAAGTAGAATCAAAGCCTGCATTTCCAAGTCTGTTCAAACATGCAACTACAAGCATTCAAGTTTGATTCAAAAGCATAATGAAAAAAAAGGGTCTGCAACTCATTCAAATTCAATCATTTTCAAATGAAATCTGGGTTTTGACTTCTGCATTCTGTAAATCAAGCTGTCTCAACATGCAATTGCAAATTCAAGTTTTTCAAATTTAAAGGTTTAAATACATATAGAGTCAGGCCTGCATGCAAGCTTAATGCAACAGCAAGGCACTCTGGTTTTAAAATCAAAACAAAAAGCTTTTCAAAAAGAATTTGGACTCTGCTTTCGAAACATCAGGTGAGTAACTTCATTAATTTAAAAATAATAAGTATTATTTTGTTGCATGTTTATTTTTTCCTGAAATAAGTAAGTTGTGTGAATATTTATTGATGAATGTTCTGTGTAAATTTGTATATGTGTGTATGTGATGACTGCAAACTTTCTGTTATTAGTTTCTTAAAAAAAAAAGAATCCTTTTGCTTTAGTAGGAAATTTTTGTTAAGGCTTAGATTATGCAATAACTATGTTGATTAGAACATAGTTTAGTTTACAAAACCTATTGAGCAAAATTCAAATTTGGTGATGTCTCTGTAAAATCTTAAACATCAGAGTACGTTAAATAAGTTGAAACTCAAACATTATAAATTATAAATCCAGTATTAAAATCTGGAAACTTAAACAAAATAATGATTTTTCAAACTATAATCATAGTTTTTAGTTAGAAGTTAAGACTACAGTTCTTATTAGAACTGATAATGGGTTTGAGTAAATTTTTGATGATCAAGTTGATCAGTTGGTTTGGGGTTCTTTGTGGAGGAAGAGCAGTAATCAGGGGTTTCGGCAAAATTGTCAGATAGCCGAATAATTGATTGTGACAGCTGCGGTGAAGGATTGAAGTTCTTAAACTTAGTTTGGACAGGCTGATTATTTTGGGTCGAGGTAAGGGCTCTGGTTGATCGAGCGTAACAGGACTTTGGGAATTGGAAGTGTGGTTGTTAACGAAGTCAGGGCCGGAGTTGCTACTATTCTGGTGGACGGAGGGCAGTGATTTGGCGATGACAGGTTTTAAAGAAGGGTTCCAGTTTAGTTCCAGTTTGTGATTTAAGCTCAATTTCGTTTTCGAGTTTGGGAGAAAGATTTGATGGTCGTAATGGGTTTTAGGGTTGGTGGTCGACTTATTCGATGCATGGGTGGAGGCCGGAGATGGCCAGAGCCACCGTGCATATGCACGGTGGGGTGTTGTATCAGGGAATAGTTTTGGGTTTACTGTGTTTTGTTACTTGGGTTATACTCCAAGTAACTCGAGCTTTTGCTCGAAGACAACATGGGGTTTACTCAAAGTAAACTGAAGAGTGACTCGGGTTGCTTTCTGAAATTACAGGTTTATGAAAACCTGTAGTTTTAATTTTAAGATTTGTTTTAAAATTTTAATGCAGGGTTTGAAACAGAATTTAAGCCAAATTTAAAATTTGAATTTCAAATGAGTTTGAATCCAGGTTTGAAATTTAAATTTAAACTTTGAAATAAACATGTTTAAACAACTTCAAAGAGTTTAAATATTTTAATTTAGGATAAAGTTTTAAATTTAAGTAGAGATTCAAACATGAGTTTAAATCTGAAATAAAATTCCAATTTGAAACAGTGGTTTGAAAATAAAGGAAGTTTTAAGGCAATTTAAATATTTAAACAAATTTGGATGTTGAAACATATTTAAATATGATTTATATTTGAAATGAATTTGGAATTTAAATTTCTTATAAATTCTTTTATAAAAAAAGAAAATCTTGAGTATAAAGTCTTAAAGGATTTTAAAATGTTTTTAAAACTTTATTTATGTTAAGTTTGATTTCATTTTAAATTTAAAATTTAAAATGTGATTTGAAACAATTTTAAGTTAAATTGTTTTAAGTTACTTTGTTAATGATAAAGTAATCATGAATAAGAAATGTTTATTTTAAAGTAAATTCAAGATTTAATGATCTTTGTTTCATTAAATTTGTAAGGTAATTTAAATAATTTAATTAATTAATTTTTTTAATTAATTAAAGATTTAAAATAAATTAATTAAGGTAATTAAATTAGTAATTAATTTAAGTTAATTACATAAGAAAGGTAATCAAGAAATTGTTAATAAGTTAATGAAAGTCATTAACTTGTGATTATTTATTAATTAATTAATGTAATTAATTTTGATAATTAATTGGATTAATTAATTTAAATAATCAATTATGAAACTTAATTAAGTATGATTACTTTATGTAAATAATTAAAGATATTAATTACTCTTTGTAATTAATTTATTAATTGGATTAGTTTAAATTAATTAATTAAGTTTAATTAATTTAGAATAATCATTGAATGGATTGATAAGAAATCAATGTGGAACAATTACTTAGAGAAGTAATTAAGTTAAGTAAATTTTTGGAAGTAATTAATTAAAGTATGATATTTGGGATTAATTATCTTGTGAAGTGATTAAAAATTAATTACTTAATGGAATTAATTTAAGCATTTATTAGTTGAGTTATTTGAAATAATTAAGTGATGTAATTAATTAAAAGTAATTAATTAAAAATGAGATTAATCAAGGATGATTAATCAATAGAATTTATTATTAAATATAATTAAATTAGGAGTGATTAAGAAGTAATTAAGGTTAGTTGATTACTAAACGTAATTAATCAAGTATGATTAATAATTATGGATTAATTAAGGTTAATTACTTAATATAATTAATTTGAATAAGTAATTAATTTAAATGTAATTAAGGATCATTAATTAATTAATATGATTAATGATGTAATTAAGGATTAATGTAATTAATTAACTAATGAAGTAATTAAAGGTTAATTACTGATTTTGGTTAAGAATAATTAATTTGTAAATTAAATAAAGATAATTACTTGGATGTAATTAAGGAATAATTAATCAAGGATGATTAATTAAGGTGATTAATTTGAGGATAATTATTTAATTGATTGATAATCAATTAAGGGTTAAGTAAGCAAGTTTTAAATGGTGAAGTAATTAATTTAATTCATTTTAAAATTAATTAAAGATAGGTAATTAATTTAATTCACTTTAAATTAATTAGAGGTGGAAGTAATTAATTTAATTTATTTTAAATTAATTATAGATGGTGTGATTATGGATCCTTGCTTATGAATGGATGATTTGGTTTGACATGAATGGTTTGAATCTCAGACATGAGATAAATAGTGTTGTGTGATATGGATGCATTGGTTGCATTGTGATGGTATAAGTTATTTATGGATGATGGTAATATAGATTGTCAATTTGTGATGATTACTTGTTTATGATAATATTGTTGATTATCTATTATGATGATGTGAAGTATCTATCTATGTGTATATAGATAGTTTAAATTGAATTGTTTTAAACTTAAAACAACATGGACCTAAAAGACACGCTTTGAATTTCGATGAGACCAGGATCGGGTTTCCATATTTGGAATCTGAAAACCACATCGATTCCAATTAAACGTTAGGTCGAGAATCTAAGTGGAGCAAGTGAAGACTCGAGGTGTAAGGGATATACGTCAGTATAACTCTGTAGGTGATTCCGTAATGAGTTTGACGGAATAGTGCTTATAGATTCGAGATGGTGAATCAGAGTGCAAGGGCTATGGTCGTTGACTCTGGGGGTGATTCCAATAATGAGTGCAACGGGATAGTGCCTTCGGTTTCGTTCGAACCCGGAACGAACTTTTATGGATTGAATGCTTTCAGAACATCGTCAGGCGGACGATGAGCATTCTAAGATTTGATGTCCTATAAAGGTAATCGAAACATTAAGCCTCATCAACCGGGAATGGCTAAAACAGGGGAGGTGCAGCAAGGCTTCGTGGGTAGCCCCCACTTGAGAGCAAGATTTACCCCTGTCTAGAGTTTCCTTTTTATTTCGGCTGTGTGGGGCGGTTGAATCGCGACAACTGTCGGGGTTGTCTTGTTCGGAACTATTAAGTAAGGAACGGGTCCGGCCTTGTGTTGCAGGGGATGAAGGGAGTAATCCTCGGTACGGTGATCTAGGCCACATACTGTGACGGGCGGTACCCCAGTAGCCCTGCCATTGTATGGAATCCAAAATCCAATAAGTGCCGTATGTATTAGTTGTGCCCAACTATGTTGGAACGTGAGATGTAAGCATTCCAGCTATTTCTGTATTTTACTTGAAAACCCTAGACACTTTATAATATCATCGGATTTCCTATAAAATGTTTTGGTTAGCGTAAGGTAAAACCTTTTCCATGTTTATGTGTGGGAAGTCTTACGTGATACCTTTCTTTTCAAAGGTTTTTCAAAGTTAAGCAACTTTAACCTGTTACTCACACCAGACCCATGTCTGACCCGGAGTTTATTTTTGTTTTTCATAAACTCTTGGGTACTCAAATTTTTACGAGTAGCCAAGGGATTCAGGTTAGGATTCGGGTTAGCTTTGACGAATATTGGAGGAGCAATGGAGCAGGAGGCTTCTGCGTTAGCTATTACTATTCCGCTATGTGTTCTGTGTTTGTCCCTGAGATTGTATTATGTTGTAAATACTAGACAGGTGTTTATAACTGTCTAGTATGTGTTGTATTATCTGTGTACTCTGATAATGTTGTAAACTATGTAAATATTTTATGTTATTAATATAATTTATTCGTTCCGCTGTTTAGTTTCTGATGTGTTGGTTATTCTTTCTTCTCTTTCTTTCTATTCTCTATCCCTTTCTTTCTTATTAGTGATGCGATTTCCTGGAGATAGGAAGTTGGGTCGTTACAATGAGGGTTAAAAAGAAGAGGTAGAAGAAGATAGAAGAAGTAAGAAAACAGAAACAGACACAATATCAGAATCTCACAATCGCAGCGGAACAACATATAATAGATAAGTGAATAATCTTTAAAACAAAGAACTATCTCAGTTATTACATTACATCACATCATCATTAGACAACACAACAAAACAATAGACAGTTATACAAACATGTCCTTACATGTGAATTTACGGCGGAAATATAATATCATATACAAGTAATACGTCTCGCCATCCAGCTCGCCACTTGAGCTCCATAGCACTTCTGAATCCGGAATGACCTGATAACCTGACTCTAGGCTGCCCGTGTGGAAAATTATGGGCACTCAGAGTTTAGGAAGAGAACAATAAACTCCAGGTCAGTCATGGGACTGGTGTAAAAACTTAAAACTGTTATTTATCTTTTAAAACAACAACAACAAGGGAAGTGAAAAATATCTGCAATGCTTTTGGAAAATGAAACTACCATAATGCCTCCTCGCACACACACAATGCAAACGCAGAAATGGAGGAGATTTCTCCTAATGATAGTCAAACATGCTTGATACGCAAATTTTCTTTGATATTATTACTATAAGTGAAAAGTGTAGAAACCCATTTCGAAAGTATAATATAAATCTTAGCCAGCATAGGTACCATTATAGTATGCTTACTATAGCTACCATATTAAATGGCAGGTTCTACAACTAAAACCGTACAAGCCTCGTATTGTTTCTTTGGATTTCCAACAAATGGCCAGGCTAAGGAACTTCCTACTGCCACATGGGATCGCCTATGGCGGGACGTCCCGAGAACTTAACCAGCTCTCTGCCAAAACAAGGTCGGATTACCTTCGTAACTAGGTAACTACTACACAACTATGCCACCCTCCGGTCCTTTGGGACCTTTATCCGAGGGCCCTCGATCACAAAGAAACAACCACACAGAAAATGAGATTGGAGCAACCACATAGGTTAAGCATCAGGGCTCCATACCTGACACCACCCTTTTCCAAAAGGAAATGACATACCCTAAAGGGCGTGACCCTCATAACCTTGCCGCATATTCCTGTTTTGACGATTTTCGGGGTGTGAGGTCCGACGAAGTCTCGTCCACAAAGCTACGCTTTTCCACAAAGCCATGCTTTTCCACAAAGCCACGCTTTGATGAACAAATGATCAATAAGTAATCATCACACAACAACACTCAGCATGCCACATTACCAAATTGGCAATATATCGCTGATAACCTTCAACTACATAACCTCTGAGCTCATACGTTTCAGAGAAGGGTGTTAAGCTAAGAGAATAAATTCTCTGCCACCAATAGAAATGATTTGTAAGAAATCTGCTTCATATCTAAAGATGTAATGTCAGACACGTAACCATACAAGTCTGTTCCAGGTTCGAACAGAACCGAAGGTACTTCAAAGAAGCCCTTGCAATCCAGGTATTCACAATCTCGATCGAATTTCCCATCACAAAGGAAATCTCCATACCGTAGCTAACGGTGCAGAGACAATCGATAGGTCATCCTGTCGTTTTCATAAATACTCGATCTTCACCACCGGTCTTCAATGCTATCAATTACGTCGTATCACTTATTCGGAACGGGTTATGTGACACAAAGGTCCTCTCCCTGCTAATCTGAATAGTGAAAGCAATATTTTTAAAACATATGGATATTGGGATTTCAGTTAAGTCACAACTTATTACCCAAACCCTTTCTTTCAAATGGTTTAAACAAATTACCACTTTAAATCTTTAAACAAAAAGATTTACTTCGCAAAGTTTACCCAGTTTCACAAAGATTTATTCTCAAATTCCCAGATAAATTTCCATTTCAATTAGATTAACTCATTAAATCTTAAATCAAGATTTACCTTATAGCTTTCAAAACTATTCACAATTCAAGTCTTTTGTAATTAATATAAAAGATACACCATTTGAAATACTCCTTTATTTCAAGTCAAGTTCAACAACCTTTCACAAAGATTAATTCATAGCCTTCAAAATGGTTAAATTTCAAATTTACATTCTTTTAACACAAATGGGAATCTCTTTCCTTATGTGAAAGCTATTATTATTTGAAAACAAATAGTTTTCGTTTTGGGAAAAACTGATTACAATTTTTTCATGAGTTAAAGCCACTCAAGCATAAACTTGGATTTAAAATTAAAATTTCCAAAACTATATTTTAAATGGTTAAAAACCCATATAAACACCTTTTTATAACTTGTACAATCTTTTAGACCATAGTACCCAAATCATTGAATTCAATTTCAAACATTGAATTCAAAATTTAAATCAAATGATTTAAATTCCAATTTTTATTAAGTTATTTAAAATAACTCTTATTTTTTAATTTCATTTTCAAAAACTTTCAATTCCAATTCCAAAACTAATTTGGATTTGAAAATTCAATCTTTAGAATTGTCAAAAATCCGTGACTTAACTGATTTCCACGTGAAATCCACATTTTGTGTGTGTATTGTGTAGTCCAAGGGTTTAACACTATAGTGCAACAACATTCAATGATCAAGATCAAAATATAACAATATATTTGATAAGTGGTATAAACTATAACGCTTACCTTTCATTCACAGATTACAGATTTATATATCACAGATAAACAAATTACAGATCACAACACACATAAGGATATATCACAAAGCATCACATGTCAAAGATATCAAACAATTCACATCCAATATAATGCAAACATCCGTAAGTAGGATAAATTTAATCATCTAATTAATTTAAATCAAATGACTTTCTATGAATAAAATTTTGCTAGTTATGGTAAATCAATAGCCAGTTAATTATAAAAACATTTAATAAATTATCCTTTCATTGATCATTAATTAACTCTTAATTACTAGTTAATACTTGATTAATTATTCTTAATTAATTATCAAAACCAACTAATTATTCTTAATTAATTATTCTTAATTAATTTATCTTTAAAATAAATTTCTTCAACTTATAATAATATAAATCGAAATCCATTTATTTAGCTCCTTTTTTTTCCGTAATTTGGAATTTTATTCAATATGGTTTCAAAAATAACTTTGTCTTTTTAAAACTCCTTTTTAACTTACCAATTCTCAAAAATAATTTTTACTATAAATTTCAACTTGAAATTTCAAAAATCCAATTTTTATCTATTTTCGGTATCCAACGATACCAAAAATATAGTCGGCTAACCTATAGCCTTCAACAATCTCAATCACAAAGATAATCACAGGGATTATAAATCAACCAACACACAACATATGAATTAAATTCGAATGTTTGAGGAATCCAGTTGGATCTCTCCAACCTGTTTCCCTGCATCCAAAGATGTTGGCACAATACCAATTCCAGTTCGAGGTGAAATATCACGGTATATGGGATTTATAAAATATTACCCGCTGTTATGCAGCGCAATAGGGTCACATCCGCAATACAATGCGGGAAATCAACTCCAAGTATATATATAATACCAATTCCATATCAAGTTGGAATTATCGCGGTATATGTGTTTAATAAATAACATCCGCGTAATATACGGCGTATAGGGTCTATTTCAATGCAACAAATATTAACTATCATCCAAGCATACAATCAAGCAATTTTAAATATAACTATTTAAAATTTAAAATGAAACAATTCGATTGAGTGAGAAGTTCTCACCTTGAGTACCCGATAATAGTTGTAGCATTTTGTTTCGAATAAAATTAAACGCGCGTTTAATTTTATCCGAAATTATCACTAGCTCCAAACGACTCCAAACCAGCTCCATTGCGTACTGCTCGACAAAACGAACCCAACGTAATTCGCTTCGTCAGATTCCGACCTCGTACGAACAAGTTATGACGTTTTAAACATTTGAACGAATTTATATAATATAAATTTACAACTTTTTTTTATATAACCATTTCTATCAGAGCCGTTTGATCTCAAGCCCTAGCATCTAGGTCGTTCCCCCTTTCCTCAATCTCCTTTCAGTAAAACTCACGCACCACCGAACTAACCCAAACGCCGCCGTTCGAAATTGATTGCCGCACCCCCCACATAGACTTCGACGACGATCAACCACTTCCAGGTCGTAGCTCCCACCGCCGCGCACCACCACCCCCAGACTGGCCCCACTCGGCTGGGTGCTCGTGTGGAAAAACACGAAAGGACTTCAAACGTTCAAGCTCGAATTGACGACGATCCGTAGCACGAAAATCCATCATCATCGTTGAAATTAAAGATCTCTTCGTCCCTTACTATATTTTAGTTGATAATTTTTCAAAACGACGAGTGGATTGGAAGAAAATCGAAGAGGAACAAAATGAATTTTCGGCCATTGGAGGTCGGAGGTGGCGGCTGAAGTAAATTAGGGTTAGGGTTTGATGTTTTGTTGCAAATTGAAGAGAGTGAAGTCCTTTTATAGAAAATTCGCCAAAAACACTATTCATCGTATTTTTTCGAACTCCAAATCTCACGCGATGACTGGCGTTTCTAGAGTTTATCCCGTGTTCCGGACACAATGGAATAGGTATCGAGAGCCAATTCGATCATATGTGTGAGTTACGGAGATAGACGATCCATTTCAAATTAATTTGATTGAACCAATTTCTATGCGTTTTGGCTTGCCCCCGGACAAACCGTAAATCCGATTGACACGAAATTTGAAATCTTACAATAATATAACATCACACATCCGATGAAACTAGTTTCGTCGAAATTCGAGACTGTTTGAAAAATGACTATTTTCACTAGTCGATTAAATATTAAAATATTCAATTTTCACAAATTAACTTTTAATTCAATTTTAAAAGTTCACAGACATTATTCTAACTCCAATATGATTTAATATAACTTTATAAATCATTTTTAATCACATTAACCCCAATTTCCAATTTTTGTAATTTCAAATATTAAATTATCGATTTAATTATTGAATTGAATCTATATATTCGAAATATAATTCATTCGACTTACAAATTTTACTTGTTAATGTTTAAAATCAATCAAATATATGAATTTCAAATGACATAAATTCTGGGTCGTTACAATCTTCCCCCTTAAAAGAATTTCGTCCTCGAAATTACCAAGTAAGAAAAATGCCCCAAATTCATTAATTTTTTCAGAACAGTTCGTTTAAATTAAGTTTCAAATTCATTTAAATGTTTAACTTTTCCAAAATCCATAGTTAAACCTCTTACAAAACTTCACTAATATTTTCAAATCCATATATAGTTATCTTTTCAAAACCAACTATATCGTTTAACCTTTAACTTCAAATCAAAACTTAGTTTTCACAAATTTTTTCCAAAATTTCCTGAAAATTTTCTAACGCCTTAAATTTTCAGAAAATTTTGCCATAACCTCCTTTGTACGGAGGAGACTTTACAATATCACAATAGATATAAATATATATACATCGACCCACACGATCGAAAAATAGAAAAACAGTTCATATTTCCTATTTTTATTGCGTAGGCGTACCTTTTTAGCATTTTTAAGCAAACAGTTATTTATTTAGCATTTTGCGCAACCAAATCCCGCTAACGGTAGCCCCGGTACCTGTACTTACTCAATATAAACACGTAAGTGACATATATAAGAAGTTATTAACATTTTACTCTTTTAAACGACTACAACCTATGAATATTAAAAGAAACGCATACTAAGCAAGGTTTATAAACAACTTATATGATTTCAACATTACTTGTAATTTTTTACAACCAATTCATATACAACGAAATTCAATTATTCATTTTCAATTAGTTTACATTCACTAATTTACATTCACATTCGTTCACTTTCAATTCAAATCAATTTCCATTCAATTTAAATTTACTTAACTTCCAATTTGAATTTAATTGCTTATGAATTTCTATACAATCAATTCACAGCAATCTAACAACCAATGTATAACCAAACCAACCAAATTAATTTAATTCACTACGTTTGTATTTAATTTGGTTTAATATTAAATTGACTTCCATTCAATTATTCAATTTCCAATTACATTAGCTTTTACTGAATTAACACTTGCACCCATTATTTCATGTCAATTCATTTACATTAGATTGATTAATATTCAATCCATTTATTAATTCAATCTCTAATTCATTTAACCATTAAAGTTGAATTTCATTTATATAACTCAAGTTCACATTCATTTAATTCACTTCATTATTTTACTTCGATACCAAAATCAACTTCGTTCAGCATCACTTAAGTTATATTCCATTTCAAGTTTCCACTTATAAATCCAATTCAGATTCCAACTCTAAAGTAAATTCTATTTAACTCTTACCATTGTCAATTTCATCACTTATTCAGATTCACACCTCGTTTTGCTTAACAAAGTTGTTTAACCATTTTAATAATTGGTTTTACTTACATCTTCACAATTAATAAGTTATACAACTTATTATTCAACTTCCAAATCTGATTTAGTTTATTTAACTTCCTTTAGTTAAATTTCAAATCATACATTTATTATGCTAACTCAAATTTCATTTCAACTTTACTAAAGCTAAAATTTATTATCTCATATTATAAATTCAAAATTCATTTCACTTTTATTTATTCATTACAACTTGGACTTTAATTTCAAATTTGTTTATCACAACAAAATTCAATTTCAATTTACTATGGTAGCAAATTCATCACACAGAAACTCGAAAATAATACTGATGATGCTGCAGTCATCACCCTTATTATTCCCAAGCAACAGTAGTGGATCCAGTGCTTTAAATTCTTTCAAAATTTTCTTTTATTTACAAATCACATTTATAAATCTTGCTTATATAATTTCACTATTTCCCTTTACTTATACAAGATTATTCCACAATTGTAAATCATTTCAATTATAATTCTATACTTATACAATTGTTGCTTTTATATAATTTGTTCTTTCACAATTGTTGTTTTTATTCAGATTATTCGAACAACTTTGATTCACTTATATATATTTATATTATCAACAACCAAACAATTAATTCTATATACACTTTAATAATTTCTGAAAAATTATTTCCATTATATATAAAATATAATTGAGGTAAAATTATTTCATTTACCCAATTTAAAACCATACTATGTCGGTTTATCTCGTTTAAGAGTTTAGAAACCCCTATCGATACAGTTAGCTAGACTGCACCGACCAGAATCTATAAACAATCAACTGATAAGTCAACACAATACAAAACAATTTCATATTCACTAACAAATATGCTCTCATATCTATTATTACACTCAACTCATTCTAGAGTACTGCTGACTCTATCTCTAATGAGTAATCCCCAACAGAGCCTAGGTTGTCACTTAACCAATTGCTCTGATACCACATTGTCAGGACCCGATTCTTCGACTCACGAAAGTCGACATCAATACGTCCACTGTATCAACTGCCGAGCAATCGAATGCCAGAAAACCGAACAATGAGGGTTAAAAAGAAGAGGTAGAAGAAGAAGATATAAGAAGTAAGAAAACAGAAACAGACACAATATCAGAATCTCACAATCGCAGCGGAACAACATATAATAGATAAATGAATAATCTTTAAAACAAAGAACTGTCTCAGTTATTACATTACATCACATCATCATCAGAGTGTACAACAACAATATACAACACAACAAAACAATGGACAGATATACAAACATGTCCTTACATGTGAATTTACAGCGGAAAGATAATACCATATACAAGTAATACGTCTCGCCATCCAGCTCGCCACTTGAGCTCCATTGCACTTCTGAATCCAGAATGACCTGATAACCTGACTCTAGGCTGCCCGTGTGGAAAATTATGGGCCCCAAGAGTTTAGGAAGAGAACAATAAACTCCAGGTCATTCATGGGACTGGTGTGAGAACTTAAAACTGTTATTTATCTTTTAAAACAACAAAAACAACAAGGGAAGTGAAAAATATCCGCAATGCTTTTGGAAAATGAAACTACCATAAGACCTCCCCGCACACACACAATGCAAACGCAGAATTGGAGGAGATTTCTCCTTATGATAGTCAAACATGCTTGATATGCAAATTTTCTTTGATATTATTACTATAAGTACAAAGTGTGCAAACCCACTTCGAAAGTATAATATAAATCTTAGCCAGCATAGGTACCATTATAGTATGCTTACTATAGCTACCATATTTAATGGCAGGTTCTACAACTAAAACCGTAAAAGCCTCGTATTGTTTCTTTGGATTTCCAACAAATGGCCAGGCTAAGGAACTTCCTACTGCCACATGGGATCGCCTCTGGCGGGTTGTCCCGAGAACTTAACCAGCTCTCTGCCAACACAAGGCCGGGTTACCTTTGTAACTAGGTAACTACTACATGACTATGCCACCCCCGGTCCTTTGGGACCTTTAGCCGAGGTCCCTCGATCACAAAGCAACAACCACACAGAAAATGAGATTGGAGCAACCATATAGGTTAAGCATCAGGGATCCATACCTGACACCACCCTTTTACAAAAGGAAATGCACACCCTAAAGGGCGCGACCCTCATAACGTTGCCGCATATTCCTGTTTTGACCATTTCCGGGGTGTGAGGTCCGACGAAGTCTCGTCCACAAAGCTACGCTTTTCCACAAAACCATGCTTTGATCAACAAATGATCAATAGATAATCATCACACAGCAACACTCAGCATGCCACATTACCAAATTGGGAATATATCGCTGATAACCTTCAACTACATAACCTCTGAGCTCATACGTTTCAAAGAAGGGTGTTAAGCTAAGAGAATAAATTCTCCGCCACCAACAGAAATGTATTTGAAAGAAATCTACTTTATATCTCAAAATGTGATGTCAGACACGTAACCATACAAGTCTGTTCCGGGTTCGAAAAGAACCGAAGGCACTTCAAACGAAGCCCTTGCAATCCGGGTATTCACAATCCCGATCGAATTTCCCATCACAAAGGAAATCTCCATACCGTAGCTAATGGTGCAGAGACAATCGATAGGTCATCCTATCATTTTCACAAATAGTCTTCTATGCTATCCATTATGTCGTATCACTTATTCGGAAAGGGTTATGTGACACAAAGGTCCTCTCCTGGCTAATCCGAATAGTGAACGCAATATTTTTAAAACATAAGGATATTGGGATTTCAATTAAGTCATAACTTATTACCCAAACCCTTTCTTTCAAATGGTTTAGACAAGTTACCATTTTAAATCATTAAACAAAAAGATTTACTTCACAAAGGTTACCCAGTTTCACAAAGATTTATTCCTAGATTCTCACATAAATTTCCATTTCAATTGGATTAACTCATTAAATCTTAAATCAAGATTTAACTTATAGCTTTCAAAACTATTCACAATTCAAGTCTTTTATAATATAAAAGATGCACCATTTGAAATACTCCTTTATTTCAAGTCAAGTTCAACAACCTTTCACAAAGATTAATTCATAGCCTTCAAAACGTTTAAATTTCAAATTTACATTCTTTTAACACAAATGGGAATTTCTTTCCTTATGTGAAATCTATTATTTTTTGAAAACAGAAAGTCTTCATTTTGGGAAAAACTGATTATAATTTTTCATGAGTTAAAGCCACTCAAGCATAAATGTAACGACCCATAAAATTTTATTAATTTTTAATTGGTTTTACAACGTATTTAATTTGGATCTTGAGAAATTTTAACAATAATATTTGGAAACAAAATTTTAATATTTGGTTTACGTATAATTAAACATAGCAAATGGTAAATTTTCAATTAATTATATGAAGGTTTATTTATTATATAATTCTATAAAATTCAAATCAGTTAATAATTGGTGAAAATAAATTTATTTTCAAGACCTAAATATTTTTACATAGAAAAATTCTAAATCATCTTCTGACTGAGACGTTATTTTTTGTTTTCCCAAATTTGGACTTCTATAGCTCCGTCGATCTTATTTTCTGCGTTTTTACTGCATTTTTTCTGCTAGTGAAAATTCGAATTTTTATAATTCAAACGTACCACCTATATCTATATACCATTTTGATCGTCTCGTTGTACTGACCACTACGGTATATTTATTTCTTTATTTTGAGATCCGATACGCGACGGAAATAATAAAAATGTGCGTCATCGGTGCTGAAATTTGTGACTTGGATTTATCTACTTTTCAAATTTGAAACCGTACAACTCATACCATATTAAATTTCTTTTAATGGTTTTAGCTAAATCTATTAGTGAGTGTTGCCACACCTTTCCACCTTATATTTAATTCTCTGTCGTTTCAATTTGCATCCTATCCGTTCACATTTCATTTATTCATTTTCTACCATATATTCCATTATCTCTTTTTGCTATTTGCTAATTGCTATTTGCTCATTCACGCGATCATTTAATTGAAATCAAAATTTCAACCCTTACTTCTCTTTTCTTTTCAAATTTGAAACGTACTATTAAATCAAGCCATTAATTGCTTTTATTTTTTCCCTTAAATCAACGTACAACTCACACAATTATAAATTGCATTAAATTTTCTGATGAACAACACCATGACCGTTTATATTACATTCATTTGGAATATATTCATTTGTTTGAAATCTTTCCCTTTCTCTCTCATCTCAGTTGGGAATAAAATAAATTTCAGCGGAAACCACGTTTCAATGCTTTTAACTCTTTATAACTTTTGATAAAAATTTCTGTCCTTTTTGAAACTAAAACGTACAGGGATATACGTTTCTCATTTATTAATTTCTAAAATGTCGTGTTGTCCTTTTCATGTATGTTATATTTATTTATATTTTAAGATTTTCTATTTATTTCACTCATCTCCCTACACGTTTCTATTTATTTGCTGATAAGTTTCGTTTTGGAAAAATGCGATTCATTCCTATTTATTTCATTTCTCACATTTATTTCATCTTTTACTGAAATTCGACCGTTGCCACGTCATACCATTTTGGAAGTATGAATGTACAAAACATGCATACGTTTTATCTTTGCTTAAATTTCTCTGTCCATTCCTTTTTCCATTTTAACATCCTTGCCTTTCCAAAGTCATTACGTACTGTCCAAACAAAAAAAAAATTATTGTTCTAATTATTCAGCTCAATCTAAGGGACCGTTACTATTCAAATCACTTTATATTTATGGTATACGTTTCTTATCTTTATTTGGCAACGGTTCTTTTTTTATTATTTCCTTAAACACTTTGTTGAATCAATGGACAACCATTCCAATTAAAATTTTCTTTTGATATGATATGTGGCGTACGTTAGTTTGAAATAAATTTTTAGATATCATAGCGTCTGTCACTTCCATTGTCCACTTTGAATCATTTATTTATCTATTCCTTTTCTGTACTTACACGTTATCAAATAAACAAAGTATATATTTATAATCAAGCTTTCATCTTCCTAGATCCAATTCATGTTGTTGAAAACTTTTGCATCATCTTCCCCTGTTTCAACCCGAAGGACGTGCAAACCATCCTTCTTCCCTGATGCCATCTCCATCCATTTGTTCCTCCTCCTCTTCTTCTAGTGCAGCAGGTGAGTAATGTATAATTAGAACTATATTTTTTTTGAACTGTTTACAGTTAATACAAGGCATATCTATATGAAAGTATTATATAATTTTCTATGTTCAAAGATATATTTTCTTTTTATGTTTTAGACTGATTTTTGTTTGTATATATATATTTCATATGGGACAGAGAATATATATGTACATGTTTTGTATTATAATAGTATATAAGTTGATATTATATATTGTTTTAAGTATTATATAGATTACTGTATTTCATTTGCAGTAATATATATAGGGATAAAGTACTGTTTATTTGAGATTCAATTGTTTATATCCTACTTACTTACAAATTTTAATAGTATATGTATGATTTTATATTATTCGTTTATGCATAAGTTTACAACTCTGTATACATGTAATTATATACTGTAGCCAGAAAATTTCTAAGTATATATACATTGGTTTGTAGTGATTTATAGTATTGATTCTTATAAAATATATACATACGTGGTTTACAAAGTCTTGGGATTTAATAGTTCTGTTACATATGTTATATTGTGTTATCCCATTTTTGGTCAAAACTGGAATATCAATGTTGTGTGCGTTTCCACCACGAAGAAGCAGCCAGCAAGCGTATACAAGTCGAAGATTTCATTCATAACCCAAGTGCAAAAGCTCATTCGGTATTAAGAAGTTTAAGGTTTCATTCGGCAAAGCCTTATTCGGCAATTCAAGCATAGGTGCCCATCCGGCATTCCCAACACAAGTTCATTCGGCATAAGCCTCACCGGACCCACTTCCTACGTACCGAACCAAACCCACCTACATGTGCATACCGGACCAAACACATGCCGATCCAACCTTCTCCCCACACTCCACCGGACCAGACCATCTCCTGCAACCGGTCAACATCCTAACACCGGACCAGGTTTGTCACGACCCGACTTTCCACTCCCGGAAAATCGCGTCATGAATTAAGAAAGAAAGGGATAGAAGAAGAAAAGAAAGAAGAGAAGAAAGAAACAACACAAGAATCTCAACAGCGGAAACGAATAAATTATATTAATAACAAAGTATTACATAGTATACATCAATATCAGAGTTACACAGACATATACAACACATACTAGACAGTTATAGACACCTGTCTAGTTATACAACTCAAATCAAACACAACACTCAGAGATACCAAACACAGCGGAATTATATAACTATACGCAGAAGCCTCCTGCTCCATATGCTCCTCCACAAATCGTCAAAGCCAATCCTGAATCCTAACCTGAATTCCCTTGGCTACTCGTAAAAATTTGAGTACCCAAGAGTTAAAGAAAAACAGAAATAACTCCGGGTCAGACATGGGTCTGGTGTGAGTAACAGGTTAAAGTTGCTTAACTTTTAAAAACCTTTGAAAGAAAAGGTATCACGTAAGACTTCCCACACATAAACATGGAAAAGTTTTTACCTTACGCTAACCAAAACATTTGATAGGAAATCTGATGATATTATAATAGTGTCTAGGGTTTTCAAGTAAATAAGAAATAGCCGAAATTGTTACATCTATTAAATTCCAGCTACTAGCCACAAAAGTGGGTAATACAATCAAAACCGTTGGCACTTATTGGATTTTGGATTCCATACAATGGCAGGGCTACTGGGGTACCGCCCGTCACAGTACGTGGCCTAGATCACCGTACCGAGGAGCCACCCTAACTCCCCTGCAATACAAAGCCGGACCCGTTCCTTACTGAACAGTTCCAAATAAGACAACCCCGACGGTTGTCATGATCAACCGTCCCACACAGCCGAAATATAAAGGGACCTCTAGACAGGGGTAAATCTTACTCTCAAGTGGGGGCTACCCACGAAGCTTTGCTGCACCTCCCCTGTTTTAGCCATTCCCGGTTGATGAGGCTTGAGGTTACGATTACCTTTATAGGACACATCACTTAGAATGCTCATCGTCCACCTGACGATGTTCTGAAAGCATTCAATCCATACAAGTTCGTTCCGGGTTCGAACGAAACCGAAGGCATTATCTCGTTACACTCGTTTTGGAATCACCCTCAGAGTTAACGACAATAACCCTTGCACTCTGATTCACCATCTCGAATCTATAAGACCTATTCCGTCAAACTCATTACGGAATCACCCACAGAGTTATACTGACGTATAGCCCTTACACCTCGAGTCTTCACTTGCTCCACTTTGGATTAACGACCTAACGTTATTTGGAATCGATGTGGTTTTCGGATGTCCAAATATGGAAACCCGATCCCGGTCTCATCGAAAACCAAAGCGTGTCTTTTAAGGCCAAGTTGTTTTAAGTTTAAAACAATTCAATTCATTATCTAAATATACACAGATAGATAATTCACAACACCACAGATAATCAACATTATCATTATCAACAGATAATTCATACCATAATCAAATAATACATATTATCATCCAAAAGCAACCAATGCATCCATATCACATACACTATTCATCTCACCACTGAGATTTACAAACCATACCAATCAACCAATACCAATCATCAAACATAAGCAAATGATCAAATGATCACACCATTTATAATTAATTTAAAATGAATTAAATTAATTACTCAATCTCAAATTAATTTAAAATGAATTAAATTAATTTCTTCATCATTAATTCTACTTAACTTAACCATCCATTGATTTCAAATCAATTTATAAATAATCATTCAATTAATCATTATTGATTAACATTCTCTAATTACAATAAGTAATTAGCTTATAAGTTGATTACACAAGTTAATTACTTAATTAATTACATTAGTAATTAATCTAAAACCAATCCCTACATATATATTAATCACCCTTGATTAATAATCAATCTGTAATTAACTACATTAATTACTCAACTCAATAATTAATTATTCTTAATTAATTATCTAAATTAATTTCCTTGATTAATTTCAAAGTAATTTAAATTCAAATTACTTCTATATCAAATATCTTTAATTACATCCTGTAATTATAAATTAATTACTTCCTTAAGTAATTACAAATTCATTAATTACATAAGTAATTATCAAACAATCCACAATTGTTTAAATCAATTAACTTAATTAATTAATCTAAACAAATCATATTAACCTTAATTAATTACATTAAGTAATTAATTCACTAATTACTTTCATTAAGTAATTAAACCTAAATAATTGATTATTAATTAATTAATCTAATTAATTATTAAAATTTAATCACATTAATTAACTGTTAATGACTTCATTAACATTTCTTAATTACTAAATTAAGAAAGTAACTTAAATTAATCATCATTAGTTATTAAGTAATTAATATTTAATTACTATTTAATTAATCTCTAATTATTAATTAACTAAGTGTTAATTAAAATCTAAATTATCATTAATCACTTGATTAAATAAATCTTAATCATAAATTAAAATTTAATTAACTATCCTTAATTATAGATTAATTAAACTTAATTAATTAATCTCAAATCAAATTAAAAATCATTAATTATTTAATTAAACTTCCACATTATTAATTAATTAAATAATTAATATTCATCTTAATTACCTTCATAATTAATGAATCCAATCATTAAACATTTATTTATCTTTTAGATAAATATTTCTTATTTAATTAAGCATTTAAAAACAAAATGTTTTTAAATTTACATTAAATTCCAATTTAACATTTCTTTTAAACTTAAAGACTCAAATTTATTTAAAATAAGATTTTAAAACATTACAACTTAATCTTATATGTTTACAAGAAACATATAATCAATTAATAAGTTGAAAAGGGTTTAAATTTTCAATTCAAATCAAATTCAAATCAATTTTAAAAATTACTTTAAAATTTCAAAATTGAAATATAACTTCTAAACTCATTTTAGTTTTAAATCTTTAAAACTCTTTCTATATTTTACACTTCCAATTCAATGTAAATCATTTGAAAGAAATTTAAATTTAAATCTTTATTTAAAAACTGAAGTCTAAATTTTAAATCCAGATTTAAAAACTCAGATTGAATTCATTTTGAATTCTTAAATTAAATATTTAACCCTCCATTCCAAATGCAAATCACATATGCATTTCCACAAAGAGTTTGAAAATCAAATTTAAATTTAAAAACCATCAATGATTTCAAATACCAGATAAATCAAATTTGAATTCATATTTAAATTTTCAAACTTACACCCAGTTTTAAAACCTTCACCTGCAAATTTAAATTTATCTTTACATATAAAAACAGAAAACTGTTCTCTGTTTAATTTAAAAAAACAAACTTTTGAAATTTTTGAATTTAAATTATTTCAAAGAAACAGAATTCAAACTATTTGAATTCATACTTAAATTCAGGTCTTAACTCAGTTCAAACTTTAGCCTAACTTTTAAAACTTATTTACTACTTTTTAATTTTTAAACCTGCAACAGTTTTCCTGTTCTTTATATTTTTTTTTTAAAAATCCAATTTAAAATTCTGCATTTAAATTATTACAAAATAAGAATTCAAACAATTTGAATTCATTTTCAGACTCTAGTTAGAATTCTAAGTTCAAAGTTTCAAATTAAATTTAAACTTCATTTTTTTAAAATTTTTAAAACAGAACAGAACAGTTCTGTTGTATAAAAGCCTGGAAACAAAAATACACTGAACACCCTATTGACCTCGAGACAAAACCCTTGTTACTTCGAGTTTCCCTTCCAAAAATCTCGAGACCAACCCGAGTCAATTATCTCTACAACCCAACAAACATTCAAAACCTGAAACAGACCAATACCCAGTCTTCCCCCAACCTGTCAACGGCGACCCTGCGCGCCTCCGACCACCATTTCCACCTAAACTTCGGCGAAAGCTTCATCAACACACCACCTACCAATTCCCAAAACAGCTTCTAACTCGATGCACTGAGGAGTACACAATCGACCACAAAACAGTATCCCAAATAAACTAGGGTTCCTCAACTAAAATCCCAAATTAAAGTCTCAAACTTGAATTGCAAACCCATTCAATAATTTTCTTATGATTTATGATGGATAAACCATCACCAGAAACAATTTCAACCAAGCTAAAACCATGTATCAACTGTACTAAGCAAATATGTAAAATACAGTACTTTCAAAACTGCATTTCCAACTCTTTTCTAAAAATTTATATTTTGAACTTAAAAATCATGTTTAGTATAGGGTTTCACTTTACATTACTTATTTATCAAATTCTCATACTTGAATTCTTGCTAATTTTAATGTTTGCTCAACTGTTTATAATCCAAAGATAATAATTTACAGCAACTTTGAAAATTAAATAAAAATATCATTGTACAGAAAACTGCATGCACACATATATATTCATAAATAAAAATAGTCACTGCAAATTTCATAAATTATATCCATTTCAGATTAAAGCATGCAATCAACCTACTTAAATTTTTGAAAAGAGGAGTTACTCACCTGTTATTTGAAAATTGCAGAGCACAATTCAACTTGCAGAGCCCAGATTGAAAATTATGAAATGCAGGCCCTTATAATCTTTGATTGTTGCTTTTTAAAACATGGAGGCTTGTTGAATGTTTTAAAGATGATGCTTGCTTCAAAATGATGCATGCAGGTACAACTTGTATTTGTATCTCCAGATCCAGATTGTAATGCAGAGCCTTATGCTTAAAATTGAAATGCAGATCTTACTTTGATGAAGATTTGAACAGAGCTTCATTGATTTAACATGCATGCTTCATAATGATGCATGCAGGCCTTTCAAACTGTTGTGCAGGTTTTAAATATTGGAAAAGAGGAGTGTGAATGCAATTGTTTAAATCTGTTGCATGCAGGCCTCTCTGCTTGAAATTGCAGATGCAAAGGAATGCATTTTGAAGTATTGCAACTTGATTATGGATGTGGATGAGATTTGAGATGCAGGTTGTAATTTTGGAAAGAGGAGTCACAGGATTTTTGTAAATGAAGTTGAAATGCATGTCTTTGATTGAATTTGCAGATGCAAGAACATGTAGGGCTTTCTTGCATTTCCAGATTCAAATGCATGTCTGCAGTTTCCTTAATGAAGATTTGAAATGCAGAGCTTCAATTGATGAAGATTGAAATGCAGGCTCTACTTGATTCATAATGATGCAGATTTGTACTTTGAAAAGAGGAGTTGCATGCATATGATATCAGGTTTGAGAAATGCAGTTTTGTATATGGTTTGAGAATGAAATTTTGGTTTTTTTTTTTTTTTAAGGAATGAGAAAATGAATGAATATGAATGAATAGCAAAATGATATGAATGAAAAGCAAGTTAACAAGAATGTATTTTCAGAAAATGAAATAAAGAAAAAGAAAATAAATTTGACACTTGTCTTTTAAAATGAACACTTGTTAGCTTTAAGCTTTAATACACATACACTTGTCTTTGAGAATTAAATTAATGTTTAATTAGAGTTAAATAAGTATTAAGCTTTGTCAATTAATTCTTATACATAATTATGAATTAAATAAATTCTAAAGAACAAAGAAAAACAATACACAATTAAATCATTTTGAAAAAGAAACTTTTAAAACAAATTTATAAAAGAGTTTGTATTAACATATTTTAATATACAACTTGAATTAAAAATGAATTTTAAACTAATTAAAACATTTATCTCTTATTTAAAATCATAAAGTTATTTTAATTAAATATTTTTGAAAAGCTTAAATTAAAAATAAATCACCATTTCTTTTTTCAAAACATATTAAAATTATACCATACTAATTTAAATAAAAACAACTTGTCTATTTAAAATATATACAAATACATATACATTATTAAATAGAAAACAATTTATTAACTCATTAAAAATAATTTCACAAATTAAATAATTAAATAAAGAAGATTATTGAATCAATATCAAATTTATTAACAAAAATATCAATTCAATATAAATTTAAACCCAGATTATTAAATTTATATTGTCCAAAATTCCGGGTCGTTACAATCCTTCCCCCTTAAAAGAATTTCGTCCTCGAAATTTAAAACAAAGGCAATTTAATAATCTATTTACAGATTTTATTTTAAAATACAGCATATGTTATCATATGCCAACAACCAAAGCAACCAATTCACACATTCATAACAAATCTAATTATCCAAAAGAATTTTGGATAAAACATTCACGAGTTTCCCCGGTATATATATATATATCGGGATACTCGCTCTATAAAATCTAATCAATCAATACTACTAACTATAGAGCTCCTAACAACAATTCTATACAGAATATCAGACTACAAACGAGTCTGACTCAATAAACAAACCAATCCTAAACTGCTAGTTCTAAAACCAGAAATGTCAAACACGTACTCCCTCAGAGATACGTGAAACACCCTGAATCCTAGTTATCCAAACTGGCAATTCAACTCTAGAAAACCAAACACTGATCTAACCCAAAAACACAGAAGAAACCAAAACACTTCAGAGCGAGCTTCCCAAACTTACAGCTCCTTGGGTCAGAGAAAAAACTTAACCAAAATCAAATCTCCAATTCCAGAATCCAAATTTATCTGTCTCTTATCCATAAAATTCTTCGGACAATCCTGGGCTACCAACACCCATCCTAATCAGCTCAACTCTTGCTGATTCCAACAGAAATAGACTGAATCCAAAACAATCCAATGATCTCCTCAAGATCACTCAAAAACCAAGAACAAACACTCTGCTTCTCAACAACAGAAGACAGAACAAACTTCCCCTTAACCGAAAAACAAACAGAAGCATCTCCAAACTGCTTCCGTTGCACAACTCTGATCCGAAACAGAAGAAAATGCTGACGAAGAGCACAAGCACAGACTAGATAACCCAGCACAGAAATATGGTTCCACAGATCATAAAGAAAAACTCAGATGTTCCTTCCAAACCTGAGTTGCTTCACCAACTTCTATCTCAAGGAACCATCTATCTACTAACTGAACCACCAGTTCCAATCCTGGAAAGAAAACTCGATCTCCAGATGCAGACAAACTCTGACTTCCAGAAGACATCCAGACAATCTCCAACAAACACAAGAGAACATACTATCGCAAGTCACTTTTGCGATCAACTCAGCCTAAATCCAAAGAAACTGCTCTCTCTCAACCAAACAGAATAGCTTATGCTGACTTAGCCAACTTACCAGAGAAAAAGATCCACTCTGCTGCTTCTGAACTCCACTTCAGAAAAACTTCCCAGCCAGAAGACTCCCTACCAACTCAGAATACTCAGCCAAACTCAGCCACAACACCGGTAGACTCACTTCCTACTCTTGTTCCAAAGAAACATCTTCGGAAATATCCATAGTCACTGCATCTCATCACGCAGCTACTAATTCCTGAGATATCAAGATACCATCACTTGCGTGCTTCTGCTCAACCGACAGATCAAAACTCAATTCAACACTTCAAAGATGAACTCCGAACCTTAACAGGTTACCTTCAGAGATCGATGAAGTCCTTCATCACTACAGAACTCACTCGAGACGGTATTAGGTCTACGGTCTCGATAAATACACCTCCAAATTCAAACATTCAAACTCCAACCAATGGTAGTCGTGTTACACACACTTCTACCTCATCTACCTTTATAACTTATATTGGAAAACTTGAACAGGTAATCCAACAAATAGGTAGAAATATATATATATATATAAAATTACAAATACGTTCTCTCAAGATAGACACCACTACAGAGCCTAGGTATTCACTCAACCTAATGCTCTCTATTCAGAGCCTAAGTATTCACTCAACCTAATGCTCTGATACCAAGCTGTCACGACCCGACTTTCCACTCCCGGAAAATCGCGTCATGAATTAAGAAAGAAAGGGATAGAAGAAGAAAAGAAAGAAGAGAAGAAAGAAACAACACAAGAATCTCAACAGCGGAAACGAATAAATTATATTAATAACAAAGTATTACATAGTATACATCAATATCAGAGTTACACAGACATATACAACACATACTAGACAGTTATAGACACCTGTCTAGTTATACAACTCAAATCAAACACAACACTCAGAGATACCAAACACAGCGGAATTATATAACTATACGCAGAAGCCTCCTGCTCCATATGCTCCTCCACAAATCGTCAAAGCCAATCCTGAATCCTAACCTGAATTCCCTTGGCTACTCGTAAAAATTTGAGTACCCAAGAGTTAAAGAAAAACAGAAATAACTCCGGGTCAGACATGGGTCTGGTGTGAGTAACAGGTTAAAGTTGCTTAACTTTTAAAAACCTTTGAAAGAAAAGGTATCACGTAAGACTTCCCACACATAAACATGGAAAAGTTTTTACCTTACGCTAACCAAAACATTTGATAGGAAATCTGATGATATTATAATAGTGTCTAGGGTTTTCAAGTAAATAAGAAATAGCCGAAATTGTTACATCTATTAAATTCCAGCTACTAGCCACAAAAGTGGGTAATACAATCAAAACCGTTGGCACTTATTGGATTTTGGATTCCATACAATGGCAGGGCTACTGGGGTACCGCCCGTCACAGTACGTGGCCTAGATCACCGTACCGAGGAGCCACCCTAACTCCCCTGCAATACAAAGCCGGACCCGTTCCTTACTGAACAGTTCCAAATAAGACAACCCCGACGGTTGTCATGATCAACCGTCCCACACAGCCGAAATATAAAGGGACCTCTAGACAGGGGTAAATCTTACTCTCAAGTGGGGGCTACCCACGAAGCTTTGCTGCACCTCCCCTGTTTTAGCCATTCCCGGTTGATGAGGCTTGAGGTTACGATTACCTTTATAGGACACATCACTTAGAATGCTCATCGTCCACCTGACGATGTTCTGAAAGCATTCAATCCATACAAGTTCGTTCTGGGTTCGAACGAAACCGAAGGCATTATCTCGTTACACTCGTTTTGGAATCACCCTCAGAGTTAACGACAATAACCCTTGCACTCTGATTCACCATCTCGAATCTATAAGACCTATTCCGTCAAACTCATTACGGAATCACCCACAGAGTTATACTGACGTATAGCCCTTACACCTCGAGTCTTCACTTGCTCCACTTTGGATTAACGACCTAACGTTATTTGGAATCGATGTGGTTTTCGGATGTCCAAATATGGAAACCCGATCCCGGTCTCATCGAAAACCAAAGCGTGTCTTTTAAGGCCAAGTTGTTTTAAGTTTAAAACAATTCAATTCATTATCTAAATATACACAGATAGATAATTCACAACACCACAGATAATCAACATTATCATTATCAACAGATAATTCATACCATAATCAAATAATACATATTATCATCCAAAAGCAACCAATGCATCCATATCACATACACTATTCATCTCACCACTGAGATTTACAAACCATACCAATCAACCAATACCAATCATCAAACATAAGCAAATGATCAAATGATCACACCATTTATAATTAATTTAAAATGAATTAAATTAATTACTCAATCTCAAATTAATTTAAAATGAATTAAATTAATTTCTTCATCATTAATTCTACTTAACTTAACCATCCATTGATTTCAAATCAATTTATAAATAATCATTCAATTAATCATTATTGATTAACATTCTCTAATTACAATAAGTAATTAGCTTATAAGTTGATTACACAAGTTAATTACTTAATTAATTACATTAGTAATTAATCTAAAACCAATCCCTACATATATATTAATCACCCTTGATTAATAATCAATCTGTAATTAACTACATTAATTACTCAACTCAATAATTAATTATTCTTAATTAATTATCTAAATTAATTTCCTTGATTAATTTCAAAGTAATTTAAATTCAAATTACTTCTATATCAAATATCTTTAATTACATCCTGTAATTATAAATTAATTACTTCCTTAAGTAATTACAAATTCATTAATTACATAAGTAATTATCAAACAATCCATAATTGTTTAAATCAATTAACTTAATTAATTAATCTAAACAAATCATATTAACCTTAATTAATTACATTAAGTAATTAATTCACTAATTACTTTCATTAAGTAATTAAACCTAAATAATTGATTATTAATTAATTAATCTAATTAATTATTAAAATTTAATCACATTAATTAACTGTTAATGACTTCATTAACATTTCTTAATTACTAAATTAAGAAATTAACTTAAATTAATCATCATTAGTTATTAAGTAATTAATATTTAATTACTATTTAATTAATCTCTAATTATTAATTAACTAAGTGTTAATTAAAATCTAAATTATCATTAATCACTTGATTAAATAAATCTTAATCATAAATTAAAATTTAATTAACTATCCTTAATTATAGATTAATTAAACTTAATTAATTAATCTCAAATCAAATTAAAAATCATTAATTATTTAATTAAACTTCCACATTATTAATTAATTAAATAATTAATATTCATCTTAATTACCTTCATAATTAATGAATCCAATCATTAAACATTTATTTATCTTTTAGATAAATATTTCTTATTTAATTAAGCATTTAAAAACAAAATGTTTTTAAATTTACATTAAATTCCAATTTAACATTTCTTTTAAACTTAAAGACTCAAATTTATTTAAAATAAGATTTTAAAACATTACAACTTAATCTTATATGTTTACAAGAAACATATAATCAATTAATAAGTTGAAAAGGGTTTAAATTTTCAATTCAAATCAAATTCAAATCAATTTTAAAAATTACTTTAAAATTTCAAAATTGAAATATAACTTCTAAACTCATTTTAGTTTTAAATCTTTAAAACTCTTTCTATATTTTACACTTCCAATTCAATGTAAATCATTTGAAAGAAATTTAAATTTAAATCTTTATTTAAAAACTGAAGTCTAAATTTTAAATCCAGATTTAAAAACTCAGATTGAATTCATTTTGAATTCTTAAATTAAATATTTAACCCTCCATTCCAAATGCAAATCACATATGCATTTCCACAAAGAGTTTGAAAATCAAATTTAAATTTAAAAACCATCAATGATTTCAAATACCAGATAAATCAAATTTGAATTCATATTTAAATTTTCAAACTTACACCCAGTTTTAAAACCTTCACCTGCAAATTTAAATTTATCTTTACATATAAAAACAGAAAACTGTTCTCTGTTTAATTTAAAAAAACAAACTTTTGAAATTTTTGAATTTAAATTATTTCAAAGAAACAGAATTCAAACTATTTGAATTCATACTTAAATTCAGGTCTTAACTCAGTTCAAACTTTAGCCTAACTTTTAAAACTTATTTACTACTTTTTAATTTTTAAACCTGCAACAGTTTTCCTGTTCTTTATATTTTTTTTTTTAAAAATCCAATTTAAAATTCTGCATTTAAATTATTACAAAATAAGAATTCAAACAATTTGAATTCATTTTCAGACTCTAGTTAGAATTCTAAGTTCAAAGTTTCAAATTAAATTTAAACTTCATTTTTTTAAAATTTTTAAAACAGAACAGAACAGTTCTGTTGTATAAAAGCCTGAAAACAAAAATACACTGAACACCCTATTGACCTCGAGACAAAACCCTTGTTACTTCGAGTTTCCCTTCCAAAAATCTCGAGACCAACCCGAGTCAATTATCTCTACAACCCAACAAACATTCAAAACCTGAAACAGACCAATACCCAGTCTTCCCCCAACCTGTCAACGGCGACCCTGCGCGCCTCCGACCACCATTTCCACCTAAACTTCGACGAAAGCTTCATCAACACACCACCTACCAATTCCCAAAACAGCTTCTAACTCGATGCACTGAGGAGTACACAATCGACCACAAAACAGTATCCCAAATAAACTAGGGTTCCTCAACTAAAATCCCAAATTAAAGTCTCAAACTTGAATTGCAAACCCATTCAATAATTTTCTTATGATTTATGATGGATAAACCATCACCAGAAACAATTTCAACCAAGCTAAAACCATGTATCAACTGTACTAAGCAAATATGTAAAATACAGTACTTTCAAAACTGCATTTCCAACTCTTTTCTAAAAATTTATATTTTGAACTTAAAAATCATGTTTAGTATAGGGTTTCACTTTACATTACTTATTTATCAAATTCTCATACTTGAATTCTTGCTAATTTTAATGTTTGCTCAACTGTTTATAATCCAAAGATAATAATTTACAGCAACTTTGAAAATTAAATAAAAATATCATTGTACAGAAAACTGCATGCACACATATATATTCATAAATAAAAATAGTCACTGCAAATTTCATAAATTATATCCATTTCAGATTAAAGCATGCAATCAACCTACTTAAATTTTTGAAAAGAGGAGTTACTCACCTGTTATTTGAAAATTGCAGAGCACAATTCAACTTGCAGAGCCCAGATTGAAAATTATGAAATGCAGGCCCTTATAATCTTTGATTGTTGCTTTTTAAAACATGGAGGCTTGTTGAATGTTTTAAAGATGATGCTTGCTTCAAAATGATGCATGCAGGTACAACTTGTATTTGTATCTCCAGATCCAGATTGTAATGCAGAGCTTTATGCTTAAAATTGAAATGCAGATCTTACTTTGATGAAGATTTGAACAGAGCTTCATTGATTTAACATGCATGCTTCATAATGATGCATGCAGGCCTTTCAAACTGTTGTGCAGGTTTTAAATATTGGAAAAGAGGAGTGTGAATGCAATTGTTTAAATCTGTTGCATGCAGGCCTCTCTGCTTGAAATTGCAGATGCAAAGGAATGCATTTTGAAGTATTGCAACTTGATTATGGATGTGGATGAGATTTGAGATGCAGGTTGTAATTTTGGAAAGAGGAGTCACAGGATTTTTGTAAATGAAGTTGAAATGCATGTCTTTGATTGAATTTGCAGATGCAAGAACATGTAGGGCTTTCTTGCATTTCCAGATTCAAATGCATGTCTGCAGTTTCCTTAATGAAGATTTGAAATGCAGAGCTTCAATTGATGAAGATTGAAATGCAGGCTCTACTTGATTCATAATGATGCAGATTTGTACTTTGAAAAGAGGAGTTGCATGCATATGATATCAGGTTTGAGAAATGCAGTTTTGTATATGGTTTGAGAATGAAATTTTGGTTTTTTTTTTTTTTTTTTAAGGAATGAGAAAATGAATGAATATGAATGAATAGCAAAATGATATGAATGAAAAGCAAGTTAACAAGAATGTATTTTCAGAAAATGAAATAAAGAAAAAGAAAATAAATTTGACACTTGTCTTTTAAAATGAACACTTGTTAGCTTTAAGCTTTAATACACATACACTTGTCTTTGAGAATTAAATTAATGTTTAATTAGAGTTAAATAAGTATTAAGCTTTGTCAATTAATTCTTATACATAATTATGAATTAAATAAATTCTAAAGAACAAAGAAAAACAATACACAATTAAATCATTTTGAAAAAGAAACTTTTAAAACAAATTTATAAAAGAGTTTGTATTAACATATTTTAATATACAACTTGAATTAAAAATGAATTTTAAACTAATTAAAACATTTATCTCTTATTTAAAATCATAAAGTTATTTTAATTAAATATTTTTGAAAAGCTTAAATTAAAAATAAATCACCATTTCTTTTTTCAAAACATATTAAAATTATACCATACTAATTTAAATAAAAACAACTTGTCTATTTAAAATATATACAAATACATATACATTATTAAATAGAAAACAATTTATTAACTCATTAAAAATAATTTCACAAATTAAATAATTAAATAAAGAAGATTATTGAATCAATATCAAATTTATTAACAAAAATATCAATTCAATATAAATTTAAACCCAGATTATTAAATTTATATTGTCCAAAATTCCGGGTCGTTACAAGGTTGGTACCGGACCAACGTCCTACCAGTCCAGCACCACACACTCAAGACCGGACCAAGCTTCGCCGAACCAGATAATTGCCAGTCCAGATTGCATCAGCCCTGGCCCACCAGCAGCTATAAACATCCAAGACCCCTGCCTCCAGCCTCACTCGATAAATAGAGGGGCAGGGGTACAACAATGGAGGAGAAGTTGGGGAGCTCAAGCCTGGAAGGAACTCTCAAACAACTTTAGATACTTGTAATCAAAGCTTTGTACTTGTAATCTAAAGAAAAAAAGGAGAATAACATATAAAGTGGACGTAGGCACGTTCTGGCCGAACCACTATAAATCTGTGTGTCTTTTACAGTTTAGTCCCTGCTTTTTATATATTTGCATAAATCACCCAAATCACTAAATACAACATAAAATCAACCAACTCATACGACTTTGGGTGTTTGCGGCCATTTTTTACGCAAACATTTTGGTGCTTTCACTGAGAAGAACCAGCTCCCGCTACATCGGATAGAAGTTGAATTTGAAAATCTAAGAGTTCAGATCTAAGAGTTATGACGAGACAAACAAGTAGAAGGCAAAGGCCAGAGAGAAGTGAACACCGAGGAAGTCAAGAGGCTTCCTCAGGAGGGAATCAAGCGTCGATCTTCATCACTAGGGATGAGATGGAGGCCATGATGAGAAGACAAGAAGAGATGATCCAGAACTTACTTCAACAAATTGGGCAAATTGGAGCACAAATCCAAGGAGCAACTGGGGTTCAGAACGGGGCAGGACCATCTGGCGCAGCACCAGAGCTAGGGGGCACTCACGCAGAGCATGTTGATCCGACCCCGGGAAGTGAGATGGGGGCATCCGAACCACCTAGTAGCAATAGAGGAATGAACGTTCAGCCAGGGAGGCATACACATGAAAACTCCCGCGGACTTGGGGGGCAGGTCGAAGGCAGTGAACGAGAACTACAGCTTGGAGACAATGACAGATTAGCAGAGATGGTTAGAAGAGCTATGAGAGGCGGTTTAGTAAACAGAGACTTGGAAGATGTAAACAGGAGTGCTTTTTCTTCTGCGATTAGGATGGCTAGGAACCCACCAGAATTCAAGCTACCATCATTGGACATGTACAACGGGAAAACGGACCCCACGGTCCATCTAACGAAGTATATGAGACATATGGAAGTGCTGGGGGCATCAGAGGAGGTTATGGCCCGGTGCTTTCCACTGTATTTGACGGACATTGCAGCGTTATGGTTTAGGCAACTGGAGAGCGGCTCCATAGGAACATGGGCAGATTTAACTGAGAGATTCATGAGGCAATTCAGGGTTCATATTGCGAGACCCAAGAATGTGATGACTTTGGCAACCTTGAAACAGAAAACTGGAGAGACTTTGAGGAGCTTTCTAACGCGATTTAATGCGGCGGCAGCATCAGTGGATCGACCAGATCCATATATGGTCATGATGGCGGCTGTATCTGGAATAGCTGGTAATACAGAGTTCAAGAATTCATTAACCAAGGACCCGCCTATGAATCTGGGAGAGTTCTATCATGAGGCTGAAAAATTTCTGCGTTTGGAAGATGCTAGTGCAGAAAGAGAGGAAGAAGATGACGTTTACGCAATCAAGAGCGGAAACCCACCTGGAAAGGGTGCGGAGACTAGCAAAGGAAAAAGAAAGGCTGAGGATAATGATGACAGGACAAAGTGGCTACGAAGAGAGCCACGATTCCCCACCTATTCAGAGCTAAATGAGAGTTTGGAACGGATTTATCAGGATACCAAGGGGCAGGTTCCGTACCGTAGACCAATGCGATGGGATCCAACCTCTGACGAAAGAAAATCAGATAAGTTTTGTGTATTTCATGAATTGAATGGTCATAACACTAATGATTGTAGGCATTTGAAGGACGAGGTGGAAGGGCATATCAGGAACGGTATGCTCCTTCAGTATGTGAGGAGGCGAACTCCAGCAGTGAAGCTAGAGCGACCACCGTCTACCTCGGCTAGAGGTGACCCTAGATCGGGGCACCATTTGATTATCCCTTGATTGCTTGATTAAAATAACGATGAACAGGTCGTAAGCTTCCACTAACGCAATTAAATCATTTACACATGTACGAGATCGCGAACGATCTCCAGGCATGCTTTGAATGATCATTGACTGCTTCGGAGTGGGAACTTACACTTTGACATCCTTGCTTTGCTTTTGTTTCGATTTGAACATTTGAATTCTTCATGTTTGGACATTTCTGCTGTAAGGTACTATTTCTTTAACATTTACAATTCTATGAAAAAATTATTTACTTGTATGCCCGTTGGATCGCGAATGGTCCACGAGCACCTATTGCATGGCAACGAACTGCCGAAGCCTTTGATTCGAAAAATTCCCCCAAACAATGACTCCAACACTGATAATATTAAGTCCCCCCCGGGCACACTCATTCGCCTCGAACGGCACCCGACTTCGAACAGTCACAATTCGCCTCGAACGGCACTCGACTTCGAACAGTCACAATTCGCCTCGAACGACACTCGACTTCGAACAGTCACAATTCGCCTCGAACGGCACTCGACGTCGAACAGTCACAATTCGCCTCGAACGGCACCCGACTTCGAACAGTCACAACTCGCCTCGAACGGCACCCGACCGCGAACGGTCACAAACACGCCTCGAACGGCACAACTCACCTTACCTCAAATGGCTCGATCACGAACGGTCGTCATTTGAGGTCCGCCACCTGATCACTGATTGTTACGCCTTACCTCAAATGGCTCGATCGCGTACGGTCGTCATTTGAGGACCGCCCCTTGACCGCGCACTGTCGCACTTTACCTCGAATGACTCGATCACGAACGATCGTCATTTGAAGTTAAGCGCTTGACCTTGAACGGTCCCCACTCGACCGTGCACTGTCGCACTTCACGTCGAATGACTCGATCCCGAACGGTCGTCATTTGAAGTAAAGCGCTTGACCTTGAGCGGTCACATTTCACTGCAGATGACTCGATCCCGAACGATCGACGCACGGATTTAAGCGCTTGACCGCGCATGGTCGCACTTCACCTCAAATGACTTGATCACGAACGATCGTCATTTGAAGTTAGGCGCTTGACCATGAACGGCCGCGCTTCATCCCAAATAGCTCGATCCCGAACGGTCGTCATTTGGGGCCATATAAAACTATCAAGCTCTTTACAGGTTGTTGACAGGATACGAACATCCAGCTCATGGCATTACAAAACACGCCTTCCTACCGCAAGACATGTTTTGGGGGGCAAAGTGTTATCCCATTTTTGGTCAAAACTGGAATATCAATGTTGTGTGCGTTTCCACCACGAAGAAGCAGCCAGCAAGCGTATACAAGTCGAAGATTTCATTCATAACCCAAGTGCAAAAGCTCATTCGGTATTAAGAAGTTTAAGGTTTCATTCGGCAAAGCCTTATTCGGCAATTCAAGCATAGGTGCCCATCCGGCATTCCCAACAAAAGTTCATTCGGCATAAGCCTCACCGGACCCACTTCCTATGTACCGAACCAAACCCACCTGCATGTGCATACCGGACCAAACACATGTCGATCCAACCTTCTCCCCACACTCCACCGGACCAGACCATCTCCTACAACCGGTCAACATCCTAACACCGGACCAAGTTGGTACCGGACCAACGTCCTACCGGTCCAGCACCACACACTCAAGACCGGACCAAGCTTCGCCGAACCAGATAATTTCCAGTCCAGATTGCATCAGCCTAGGCCCACCAGCAGCTATAAACATCCAAGACCCCTGCCTCCAGCCTCACTCGATAAATAGAGGGGCAGGGGTACAACAATGGAGGAGAAGTTGGGGAGCTCAAGCCTGGAAGGAACTCTCAAACAACTTTAGATACTTGTAATCAAAGCTTTGTACTTGTAATCTAAAGAAAAAAGGAGAATAACATATAAAGTGGACGTAGGCACGTTCTGGCCGAACCACTATAAATCTGTGTGTCTTTTACAGTTTAGTCCCTGCTTTTTATATATTTGCATAAATCACCCAAATCACTAAATACAACATAAAATCAACCAACTCATACGACTTTGAGTGTTTGCGGCCATTTTTTACGCAAACATATTGTTTATATAAAATAATAAAACTGTTATGTTAGGGTTTATCGCTTTCTTTGTTACAGTGATATATAAAATTATTTTGAAAAGTGGTCTCATCATTTTTCTTTAAACTTGTATATGTTTGTGTATATTTCTATATAAAAGTTACAGCATTTATTTCAAATTTTATTACATTTGATTTTAATACATGTCTTTAATACAAACCAATGATTTTTCTTACATACGTATTTTGCTTTGATATTTGACTTAAAAAGAAGTATTAATTTAATAAGAAAATAATAATGTTATATTTTCAATTTATGTCAATCTGATTTGGATTTGTTCTCGTAAAAGTCTATTATCAGCTCTATCAATCGAATTCGTGCCAATCCTGCTTTGCTTTGAAACTTGTGCTTGGATTCGTAATTTATCCCACTTTCGTTCATCTCTAGCCTCGAAAGGTGAGCAATCACTCACAATTAACGTTCTTTTATTTATTAAATTTAATTTCAATTGAAAAGACAATTGAAATATGAGGCTGTAGTTATTTAAATTGTTATATATGCTATTATCTATAACTGTTCACTTATGGGATATGACACCATATCCTATTGTTTATATTTATTTTGATGATATAGGCCTGTTGTTATTATTATTTTCATATCTGGTATCACTCTGCAAGTTCCTTGTTAGTATAGAAATCATTATAGGTTGAAATGATACATATCCGAACGGACTTTAGAATAGGAGAAAATCGTTATGGGTTGAAATGATAAACCCAAGCGATTTTCATTTAATTGAATTTGAGATTACGGGTTGAAATGTCTACCCGTATATATTTAGTGTACGGGTTGAAATGATAAATATTTGTAGCACTTGACTATATGATAGGAAATATATACCTACACCGTTGGTCCATATAAGTATTTTGAAAATAGATTTCTACAGTTGAAAAGAAATATATGGGATTTAATAAATATTGGTTCTTAAAATATTATATATATCAATGGAAATTTTATATATAGATTTAATAATAATATTATTGAGATTGATTTAATCCATATAATATGTTTGAGTATTATTTAAGATTTATATTTCAAAATTTACCGTTGTAAAAAGTTGAATAATTAAGATTGGGAGATAAATTTAGGTTTATTAAAAATGGTATTTTAAATAAGGATTTATTTAATTAAATCGATTTGAAATTATTGAATGGAAAATTTAAAGGTATGATTTTGTAACTTGATTTTTAATTTAAGTGATTTAATGAATATTTCACGTTTAATAAAATTAACGAAAATATTGAGTAAAATGTAATTTAAGGTTACTTAAATGACATTGAGTCTAATAAGGGAGTATATCAAGACTAAATAATAATGAGGTTAAATCGAGATCTATATGAAACTGCTATATAGAACATTTAAATATTAAAGCCTTGAACTATATTGGAATTTAAATGGTTTATGTTGAGATTCAGATCTGTATTTGAAATCAACGTAGTTGAATTTGTTATTTAGAACTAAATTGAATTAAAGTGAAATTTAGGTTGAACCAAATTTGAATTTATTATTTAGAAAACTAAATTGAATAAAAATTTAGTTGAAACGCTGAATACTTAAAGTTTTGAAATATATTGAAATATAAAGGGGTATTTTTGTGGTTACAAATCTGAATTTGAGATCGATAAATTGAAGTGTTTATTTTAGGAATTGAGTTGAATTTAAATTGATAATTGATATTGAATTTAATTTAAATAGGAAGGTCGAGTTGATGTTGAAATGATTTGTTAAGTTGAGGGAATTGAAATTACTTTATTGTACAAATTATTTAATATATATAAATACTATTTTGGGAAATATAAAGATATTTGAAGTGAAAATGATATTTGGTTTTGAAGTATAAATTAATCTGAAATGACCAAGGTGTTATAGTGTATATTTCTACCTTGTAGATAGTTCCATGGACCCTTAGAGGATGGTTATCCCAAACATCCTTTAAGTTATTTGTATTTCAGTTGATATTTCACTTGAGTTGGATTTATTGATATAAGAATGTTAATCCTGACTCGACTGTCTTGTGTTTTGCTTTACGCTCGGGTCAGACTGAGTGATAGAGCATTAGAGACTCACCTTTGGAGTTTGGAGTTTCATTTGGAGATCCAACTATCGATTCAGATTTCAGCCTTTCCAGTTGATTGGTTCAGAGAAGTCATCTATTGCATTGGAGACTTCACTGCATTTGAACTATTCGGTTGTATTTTATTTCTAACTCTGATGTATATAGTAGCTTCACGAACTACTATTCTTTATCTATTCCGCTGCATTATATTACTCTGTGATCTGTGATTGATTTATTTGTTGTACATTTTAAGTTTTGCCAAATTTTAATTTACAATTCGGTATTTTGAATTATTCAAGTCGGATATGTATGGTTTTATTGTCGATTTGAATGGTCCAAAATAGTGGGTCATTACAGTTGGTATCAGAGCTTTGGCTCTAGGCAAAACTTAGCATATATGGTAAATTTATTTACAGAATCACTTTCGTTCGAGTTGAATCTCTTACTTTCTCACTCGGTTTCCTTTGAATTTTGGAATGTCCCTCGGTTCCCAAATTCATTCTTGTCTCTTTCTATTTATATCCGTTTGATTCTGGAGTATCCCATAACTCCACTGAATGTTTTGTAAAGGGGGTGAAAACTCCTTTACAATCGGCATTGATTCACCGAAGATTTATGTATCCTCGGTTTACGATGCTACTATATCTTGATATGCTGAATTCTATCTCCGGCGATCAAATGTCGATTTGTTTTGGAATTCCGCATCGACTATATTCCTAAGGTCACGGTTGACCTGATTAAGGTCGCCGCGATTTGTAGAAGTATATCCATCTTCTATTTTGTAATTTAATTATCCCATCTTCGATCGAGTCTATCTTCGAATTGGGATTCTATTGATTGGAGTTCCTCTAATTTAAATCTCTATCTTTGTTTTGAAATCCATTCTTGAATCACCCTTTGAAAAATCGGGTATGTTGTATTTTTAAAATTGTTTATACCGAAATTATTATTTTGATAACTATGATTTTATTCCGTATATAAAAGTAAAAATGTTTTCGATAAGGATTATATACCTATATATAAAACAAATAAGAAATGTTATTCTATATATAAAAGTTTTGAAAGGATTTAAAATTTTGGAAATTTATAAGAAATCGATTTATATAAAAATGATTTATAACTGAAAGGTTAAATTTGAAATTCGAGAATTGAATTCCGGTATTTTGAAATTGGTTTTAAGATTTTGGAAAATATATAAAAATAATACGATTCAAAAGTATTTATCGAATAAGAAATGTTTCAAATGAGTTCAAATGAATTCCAATAATTTTGAAGAAATTTCAAAGAATTTTTCAAGAAAATAGAAGTGCAGAACTCACTTATGTCGCTGGAAAATAATTTCGGTGATGAGTGCACGAATCATCGACATTGATTTTCGAGTTTCAGAGTGGGGGAGAGGCCTCTTTAATAGCTTCACTATGCGAGTGATTTTGTAAAACCGTTTTGGTTTCAAATTCCAAAGTATAATTTGATATTTTTGAAAGATATATGTATATATTTGAAACAATTTAAAGTAAGACCGGTGTTCAGTCCACAAATTTCAGATTTGATTTAGTATAATCCTATCTATTGAAATTGATTTATTGATTTATGTTGATTTTCAACTCTTGAATTTGGAAATTTGATTTCCCTAACTATTTTGAATGTTCGAACAATTCCAAATCGAGATTAAATTTTCAAAGCTAAGAAATTTCACAAGAGTATAAAATGTTTGATAAAGAATATAAATTTAGTTTTGAAATATTTTGAAAAAAAATTGTTTTGAATAATGGTTTTCGGTGAGGTAAATTGGATATTTCAAATAGAAATAGTTAGTTTAAAAGTTTTAAAGGGATAATTATAAATTTGGAAACCATTTTGGGTATAATTGATTTTGAGAAAATGTTTGGTTTTGAAATTAAATTGAAATTAAAAACTAGTACTTATATGGTGATTTTGGAAACGAATTTGTTTGACTTGAATTATTTTAATTTGGAAACTGGGATAATTTTCTAAACCTATTATTTTGGGAACATTGAAATTTAGATATTTAATTTGGAAGAAAATTTGGTGAAATCATATGATTTTGAAACTGAATTAATATAGAAATGATTTGAAATTGAGAACCTTATATTATTAAGCACTTGATTTGGGAGTGTTCGAACTTATATAAAGTGGATTTGTATAAGTATGAAGTTGATTTGAAATCTATTGATTTGAAAAGTACTCAATTTGGAAAGAGAATTTTATATAATCGAAGTCTATATAAGTATGATTTGATATACTATTAATTTGGAAAGTATTCGATTTGAAAAAAAGAATCCTATATATAATGGACTTTATATAAGTATGATATTTGAAGGTATTTGAAAAGGTACTATATGATATATATTTTCGAAGCAATGATATGGAAAGTGCCTTCTGCTTGATATCCGCTTTGTGGCCACATTGTGGATTCATTCTATCGATATTATTCTCTCTGATTTTTGGTTTTTCGGATGTGATACTCGAGTGTTCCCACCGTGGCGTAACCCATGGTTTTTTCTCTCTCGCTACTGCATAGCGAAATTGCCTTGCTGAGTCTAGCTTAGGGGTACGGATTGTTTCCTTGGGGATCTAGGCGTAACCATTGTGTATCCTGCAATTTGTGTAGGTCGCAATTAGTAGTGAAACTGGCTGGCTGAGACGGCCTAGGTGTACGGATTGTTTCTTGGGGGACCCAGGCATAACCATTGTGTATCCTGCACTCTACTAGTCATCATGGCATAACTCGCAGGGCTGAGAAAGCTTACGGATACAGATTGTTTCATGAGGAATCCAAGCGTAACCATTGTGTATCTGCGAACCATAGTTATAAAAATATTTCTGAAAGAAATATTTATTTCAATACAAAGGTATTTTATTATAAAGGTACTTTTCAACAAAGAAATTTTGTGTTAATAATTGAAATTGAAACTCTTATGGTTTGAAATTTACGATTCGTGCCCGATTCTATTCTTTAAATCTACCTTATCTTCTCAGCTTTAGTTGTTCACCTTGATTCTGTTTTTCCGAATCTACCTTCTTTCCTTTTTGAATATAATCTTTTAAATATTGCTTATTTGTATACTACATTGTTTAATAGAAAATTTTGGTGTTATAAATATTTTTGAAGTTATTAATTAAATAAAACATATTCAAAGTGAATGATTTATTAATAATGTTTGAAAAATATCTAAAGACAAATTTATAAATTTATGAATTATGGATTTAATGTTTTCAATAGCTTCTTTGTAAATATAACTAATGATGCAAATAATATTTTCAAATAGCTTTCATATATGTACAAAGGTGTTAGTTAAACATATTAAATTCCAATGAGTTTTGAAAATTTTAAAGTTTTAAAGATAACTGAATCGCAAATGAAGTTTTCAAATGAATATTTCAAGTAAAATTTATATAGTTTTAAATTAATTATTTACCCTTGACTTTCAATCTACCTTTATTTCTGGTTGTTCTATTCTCCTACCTCCTTCCTTTTCGGGGACGAAAAGTTTTGAGTGGGGGAGAGTGTAACGACCCATAAAATTTTATTAATTTTTAATTGGTTTTATAACGTATTTAATTTGGATTTTGAGAAATTTTATTAATAATATTTTGAAATAAATTTTAATATTTGGTTTACGTATAATTAAATATAGCAAATGGTAAATTTTCAATTAATTATATGAAGGTTTATTTATTATATAATTCTATTAAATTCAAATCAGTTAATAATTGGTGAAAATAAATTTATTTTCAAGACCTGAATATTTTTACATAGAAAAATTCTAAATCATCTTCTGACTCAGACGTCATTTTTCGTTTTCCCAAATTTGGACTTCTATAGTTCCGTCCATCTTATTTTCTGCGTTTTTACTGCATTTTTTCTACTAGTGAAAATTCGAATTTTTATAATTCAATCGTACCACCAATATCTATATACCATTTTGATCGTCTCGTTGTACTGATCACTACGGTATATTTATTTCTATATTTTAAGATCCGATACGCGACGGAAAGAATAAAAACGTGCGTCATTGGTGCTGAAATTTGTGACATGGAATTATCTACTTTTCAAATTTGAAACCGTACAATTAATACCATATTAAATTTCTTTTAAAGGTTTCAGCTAAATCTATGGGTGAGCATTGTCACACCTTTCCACCTTATATTTAATTCTCTGCCGTTTCAATTTGCATTCTATCCGTTCACATTTCATTTATTCCTTTTCTACCGTACATTCCATTATCTCTTTCTACTATTTTCTAATTGCTATTTGCTCATTCACGCGATCATTCAATTGAAATCAAAATTTCAACTCTTACTTCTCTTTTATTTTCCAATTGGAAACGTACTATTAAATCAAGCCATTAATTGCTTTTATTTTTTTCCTTAAATCAACGTATAGCTCACACAATTATAAATTGCATTAAATTTTCTGATGAACCACACCATGACCGTTTATATTACATTCATTTGGAATATATTCATTTGTTTGAAATCTTTCCCTTTCTCTCTCATCCCACTTGGGAATAAAATAAATTTCAACGGAAACCACGTTTCAATGCTTTTAACTCTTTATAACTTTTGATAAAATTTTCTGTACTTTTTGAAGCTAAAACGTATCGGGATGTACGTTTCTCATTTATTAATTTCTAAATCATCATGTTGTCCTTTTCATGTGTGTTATATTTATTTATATTTTAACATTTTCTATTTATTTCACTCATCTCCCTACACGTTTCTATTTATTTGCTGATTTGTTGCATACGTTTCGTTTTGGAAAAATGCGGTTCATTCCTATTTATTTCATTTCTCACATTTATTTCATCTTTTACGGAAATTCGACCGTTGCCACGTCATACCATTTTGGAAGTATGAATGTACAAAACATGCATACATTTTATTTTTGCTTAAATTTCTCTGTCCATTCCTTTTTCCATTTTAATATCCTTGCCTTTCCAAACTCATTACGTACTGTACAAACAAACAAAAATTTATTGCTTTAATTATTCAGCTCAATCTGAGGGACCGTTACTATTCAAATCACTTTAAATTTATGGTATACGTTTCTTATCTTTATTTGGCAACGGTTCTTTTTTTTTATTGCCTTAAACACTTTGCTGAATCAATGGACAACCGTTCCAATTAAAAAATTTCTTTTGATCTGATATGTGGCGTACATTACTTTGAAATAAATTTTTAGATATCATAGCATCTGTCACTTCCATTTTCCACTTTGAATCATTTATTTATCTATTCCTTTTCTGTACTTACACGTTATCAAATAAATAAAGTATATATTTATAATCAAGCTTTCATCTTCCCAGTTCCAATTCATGTTGTTGAAAACTTTTGCATCCTCTTCCCCTGTTTCAACCCGAAGGACGTTCAAACCATCCTTCTTCCCTGATGCCATCTCCAACCTTTTGTTCCTCCTCCTCTTCTTCTAGTGTGGCAGATGAGTAATATATAAGTTAGAACTATATTTTTTTTCCAACTGTTTACAGTTAATACAATGCATATCTATATGAAAGTATTATATAATTTTCTATGTTCAAAGATATATTTTCTTTGTACGTTTTAAACAGATTTTTGTTTGTATATATGTATTTCGTATGGGACAGAGAATATATATATACATGTTTTGTATTATAATAGTATATAAGTTGATATTATATGTTGTTTTAAGTATTATATAGAGTACTGTATTTCATTTGCAGTAATATATATAGGGATAAGTACTGTTTATTTGAGATTCGGTTGTTTATATCCTACTTACTTACAAATTTTAATAGTATACGTATGATTTTATATTATTCGTTTATGCATAAGTTTACAACTCTGCATACGTGTAATTGTATACTTTAGCCATAAAATTTCTAAGTATATATACATTGGTTTATAGTGATTTATAGTATTGATTCTTATAAAATATATACATACGTGGTTTACAAAGTCTTGCGATTTAACAGTTCTGTTACATATGTTATATTGTTTTATATAATAAAACTGTTATGTTAGTGTTTATAGCTTTCTTTGTTACAGTAATATATAAAGTTATTTTGAAAAGTGGTCTCATCATTTTTCTTTAAACTTGTATATGTTTGTGTTTTTTTCTATATAAAAGTTACAGCATTTATTTAAAATTTTATTATATTTGATTTTAGTACATGTCTTTAATACAAACCAATGATTTTTCTTACATACGTATTTTTTTTTGACATTTGACTTAAAAAGAAATATTAATTTAATAAGAAAATCATAATGTTATGTTTTCAATTAGTGTCAATCTTATTTGGATTTGTTCTCGTAAAATTCTGTTGTCAGCTCTTTCCATCGAATTCGTGCCAATCCTGCTTTGCTTTGAAACTTGTGCTTGGATTTCTAATTTATCCCACTTTCGTTCATCTCTAGCCTCGAAAAGTGAACAATCACTCACGATTAACGTTCTTTTATTTATTAAATTTGCTTTCAATTGAAACGACAATTGAAATATGAGGCTGTAGTTATTTAAATTGTTATATATGTTATTATCTATAACTGTTCACTTATGGGATATGACACCATATCCTATTGTTTATATTTATGTTGATGATATATGCCTGTTGTTATTATTATTTTCATATCTCCTATCACCCTGCAAGTTCATGTTAGTATAGAAATCATTATAGGTTGAAATGATACATACCCGAACGGACTTTAGAATAGGAGAAAATCGTTATGGGTTGAAATGATAAACCCAAGCGATTTTCATTTAATTGAATTTGGGATTACGGGTTGTTATCCCGCCTTTTTAGCAAGGCCGTGATACCAAAAAATCGACCGAGAAAGCAAGGATGGTCCACTTCATAGCAACTTAACTAGTTCAAGAGATTCAACGACCTAGTGATCAACGGCCTAAGACATGGAGCGTCCAACGATCTAACACACCAGAAAGCCTAAGCGACCTAACATCCCCAATGACCTAACCTCCTACCGACCCGACTTGTTAGCGACCTATGCTTTGCCTCATCAAAGTTAGGTCGCTCGCGACCTATCCAGATCAAGACCGCTCCCTACACCGTAGCTTCTTAGATCGCCACTCCCTCCCTTGCTACCTCTTAGGTCGCTAACGACCTACGACCTACCTCTAGGTCGCTCCACTTGATACCTTAACGTGTTTAAGCCGCTTACCATTCCCCTTAGGTCTCGAACGACCTACCCATCTCTATGCCGTTGTTCCTTAGGTCGCCAGACCCTATGGCGTTGCTCCTTAGGCTGCCCACGACCTACGACCTAACCCTTAGGTCGTCCCTCCCGACCTAACTCCAGGATTCCCTATAAATACTCCACCTATTCCAACTAAAAAGGGGACTTTTTTCCGGACTTTGAAGCACGAAGACTCTACTGTTTTCTCGACTTCCACAACACTTCATTCACCATCCACATTCCAAAGATCCAAGGGAGGAGATCAATCATATTCAACATGAATCCGAAGAGCAATTCATCATCAGAGTTCCAGCTACTTGTCTAGATCGTGTTGTAATCGAAGGTTGATTGTAAAGGATGTTAAAGTGTAGTAATCGGAAAGTTGTGTTGTCAAGGTGTTGTAATCTCGAAGTTGAGTTGTAAAAGTGTACTCAAAGATCGTAATGGAGGATGTAAAGCGGACGTAGGCTTGACTTAGAGCCGAACCACTATAAAAATTGTTGTCTCTTTTACTGTTTTCTATTATTTTCTGTTTACTCTTAGCTCCCATGCAAACAGGTGGTGCTTTCACTTCATCACGACTTGCACCGGGGGTGTTAGCACTCATATTTAGCGTTAACACTTTTTGGTGCTTTCACTGAGAATCTAACTCAGGAGCGCTTTCATCATTGCTTCACAAAGATTTGTTGAGAGGCTTTCTTTAAGAACCAGAAGTTTATCTGAGATTATGGCTCCTGGAAGGAAAACAAGTAGAAGACCGAGACCAGGAAGTAGTCAGCACGAAGAGAGTCAAGGGGCTTCCTCAGGAGAGAACCAAACTTCAGTCTTTATCACCAGGGATGAGATGGAGACAATGATGAAAAGGAAAGAGGAGTTGATCCAGAATTTGTTTCAGCAGATTGGGCAACTTGGAGCGCAAAATCAAGAAGCGACTGGAGTTTAGAACAAAGCAGGACTATCTGAGGCAGCACCAGAGCTAGGAGGCACTAATCTAGAGCACACTGACTCAATACCGAGGAAAACATCTGGTGGATTCGAGCAACATGGCATTAACAGAGCAACAAGAGCTCAACCAGGAGAACAAATTCCAGAATTCCCTCGTGAATTCAGGGGCAGGCCAAAGGAAATGGATGAGGGGTACAACTAGGAGATAACGACAGATTGGTAGAAATGGTCAAAAGAGCTATGAGAGGTGGCTTGGTAAACAAGGACTGGGAGGATGTGAACAGGGGTCCTTTTACCACAACAATCAGGCAAGCTAAGAACCCATCAAACTTTAAGCTACCATCGTTGGATATGTATAATGGAAGGACAGACCCTACGGTTCATCTGACAAAATATATGAGGCACATGGAAGTGTTGGGGGCATTAGAGGAAGTTATGGCCCGGTGCTTTCCATTGTATTTGATAGATATTGCGGCGTTATGGTTTAGACAACTGGAGAATGGATCCATCGGGACATGGAATGATTTGATTGAAAGGTTTCTGAGGAAATTCAGGGTTCACATTTTGAGACCTAAGAATGTTATGAGTTTGGCGGCACTGAAACAAAAAGCGGGCGAATCTTTAAGAAGTTTTTTGATGCAATTCAATGCAGCTGCGGCGTCGGTGGATCGGCTAGATCCATCTATGGTTCTAATGGCAGCTGTATCGGGCATAGCTGATGACACAGAATTCAAGAATTCGCTGACAAAAGATCCCCCTACGGATCTAGGGGAATTTTACCATGAGGCTGAAGGATTTCTACGGTTAGAAGAGTAAAGGCCGGAAGATAAGAAGGAGAAGGAATTGATGTTTTTGTGGTCAAAGGTGCAAATCCTCCAAAGAAAGACGCAGAAGCTAACAAAAGTAAACGAAAGGCTGAGGATAACAATGATAGATCAGCAAGACAACGAAGGGAATCAAGATTCACCTCATATACGGAGTTGAATGAGACTCTAGAGCGGATTTATCAAGACACCAAAGGACAGGTTCCTTATCGAAAGCCAATAAAGAGAGATCCAACTAACAACGAGAAAAGGTCGGACAAGTACTGCTTGTTCCATGAGTTGAATGGTCGTAGCACAAATGAATGCAGACACTTGAAAGACAAAGTTCAGGGACATATCTGGGATGGTTTGTTATCGCAGTATGTGAAAAAGAAAACTGCAACGGTGGAACGAGAACGATCACCGCCTGCACCAACTGGAGATGGCTCGGGATCGAGGCGTCAGCTTGTTATCAATTGATTAAGGTTATGACGAATGAGTGGAAAACTCCACATCGACACGATTAAGTTGTTCACATATGTACGGGACTGCGAACGATCCCCAGGCATGCTCTGATACAACTATAAATCATATCGATGTAGGCGATTGCACTCGGACGTCAGTACTTTGCTTTCATGTTTTATTTCAGATGATTGGTTACTTTGCTTTCATTTTTTACTTATGATGTTGGGATTTGACTTTTTTAAACATTTTGACTTTGAAACTCTTTAGTTGAATATTTGATTTTGATAATCTTGAGATGGCTAAGCCCCCCCTCCCCCGGGCACACTTATTCGCCTTCAACAGGCACATAAACAATCTAGAAACTCACCCGAATGTGAATCTGGCATCGGTGACACTAAGTCCCCCTAACACTAAGTCCCCTCTAGGCACACATCAACTCACTTGACCTCGAATGGATCGATCCCGAACGGTTGTCATTTGAGGTCAGGAAAACTCGCCTCGAACAGGCACCCGACTATGAACAATCACAAACTCGCCTCGAATGGCATCCGACTCCGAACAGTCACAACTCGCCTCGAACGGCACAATGCATTTCGCCTCAAATGGCTCGATCAAGAACGGTCGTCATTTGGGGTCCACCCCCAGACTGCCAATGATCGCACCTTACCACGAATGACTTGATCCCGAACGATCGTCATTTGAAGTAAGGCGCTTGACCATGAACGATCACAATTCCCCTCGAATGGCTCGATCACGAATGGTCGTCATTTGAAGTAAAGCGCTTGATCGCGAGTGGCCACATTTCACCTCAAATGGCTTGATCCCGAACGATCGTCATTTGAGGTCCGCCCCCTGACCGGGCACGGTTGCACTTTACCTCGAATGACTCGATCCCGAACGGTCGTAATTTGAAGTTAAGCGTTTGACCGTGAACGATCGCATTTCACCGCAAATGACTCGATCCCGAACGATCGACGCATGCATTTAGACGCTTGATCGCGAACGGTCACACTTCACCTCAAATGACTCGAAAACGAACGGTCATCATTTGAAGTTAGGCGCTTGATCTAAACGGCCGCACTTCATCCCAAATAGCTCGATCCCGAACGGTCGTCATTTGGGGCCATATAAAACTATCAATTCCTTTGCAGGTCATCAATAGGATATGAACATCCAGCTTATGGCATTACAAAACACATCTTCCTACCGCAAGGCATGTTTTGGGGGGCAAGTGTTATCCTACCTTTTTAGCAAGGCCGTGATACCAAAAAGTCGACCGAGAAAGCAAGGATCGTCCACTTCATAGCAACTCAACTAGTCAAAGAGATTCAACGACCTAGTGATTAACGGCCTAAAACATGGAGCGTCCAACGATCTAACACACCAGCAAGCCTAAGCGACCTAACATCCCCAACGACCTAACCTCCTACCGACCCGACTTATTAGCGACCTATGCTTTGCCTCATCAAAGTTAGGTCGCTCGCGACCTATCCAGATCAAGACCGCTCCCTGCACCGTAGCTCCATAGATCGCTACTCCCTCCCTTACTACCTCTCAGGTCGTTAACGACCTACCTCTAGGTCGCTCCACTTGATACCTCAACGTGTTTAAGCCGCTTACCATTCTCCTTAGGTCTCTAACGACCTACCCATCTCTATGCCGTTGTTCCTTAGGTCGCCAGACCCTATGTGGTTGCTCCTTAGGTTGCCCACGACCTACGACCTAACCCTTAGGTCGTCCCTGCCGACCTAACTCCAGGATTCCCTATAAATACTCCACCTACTCCAACTAAAAAGGGGACTTTTTTTTGGACTTTGAAGCACCAAGACTCTGCTGTTTTCTCGACTTCCACAACACTTCGTTTACCATCCACATTCCAAAGATCTAAGGGAGGAGATCAATCATATTCAACATGAATCCGAAGAGCAATTCATATCAGAGTTCCAGCTACTTGTCTAGATCGTGTTGTAATAGAAGGTTGATTGTAAAAGCTATTAAAGTGTTGTAATCGAAAAGTTGTGTTGTCAAGGTGTTGTAATCTCGAAGTTGAGTTGTAAAAGTGTACTCAAAGATCGTAATGGAGGATGTAAAGTTGACGTAGGCTTGACATAGAGCCGAACCACTATAAAAATTATTGTCTCTTTTACCGTTTTCTATTATTTTCTGTTTACTCTTAGCTCCCGTGCAAACGGGTGGTGCTTTCACTTCATCACGACTCGCACCAGAGGTGTTAGCGCTCATATTTAGCGTTAAAACTTTTTGGTGCTTTCACTGAGAATTGAACTCAGGAGCACTTTCATCATTGCTTCACAAAGATTTGTTGAGAGTCCTTCTTTAATAACCAGAAGTTTATCCGAGATTATGGCTCCCGGAAGGAAAACAGGTAGAAGACTGAGACCAGAAAGAAGTCAGCACGAAGAGAGTCAAGGGGCTTCCTCAGGAGAGAACCAAACTTCAGTCTTCATCAGCAGGGATGAGATGGAGACAATGATGAAAAGGCAAGAGGAGTTGATCCAGAATTTGTTTCAGCAGATTGGGCAACTTGGAGCGCAAAATCAAGGAGCGACTGGAGTTCAGAACAAAGCAGGACTATCTGAGGCAGCACCAGAGCTAGGGGGCACTCATCTAGAGCACACTGACCCAATACCGAGGAAAATATATGGTGGATTCGAGCAACATGGCATTAACAGAGCAACAGGAGCTCAACCAGGAGAACATATTCCAGAATTCCCTCGTGAACTCGGGGGGCAGGCCGAAGGAAATGGACGAGGGCTACAACTAGGAGACAACGACAGATTGGTAGAAATGGTCAAAAGAGCCATGAGAGGTGGCTTGGTAAAAAACGACTTGGAGGATGTGAATAGGAGTCCTTTTACCACAACAATCGGGCAAGATAAGAACCCACCAGACTTTAAGCTACCATCGTTGGATATGTATAATGGAAGGACAGACCCTACAGTTCATCTGACAAAATATATGAGGCATATGGAAGTGCTGGGGGCATCAGAGGAAGTTACGGCCCCGTGCTTTCCATTGTATTTGACAGATATTGAGGCATTATGGTTCAGACAACTGGAGAATGGATCGATTGGGACATGGAATGATTTGATTGAAAGGTTTATGAGGCAATTCAGGGTTCACATTTCGAGACCTAAGAATGTTATGAGTTTGGAGGCACTGAAACAAAAAGCCGGAGAATCTTTAAGAAGTTTTTTGACGCGATTCAACGCAACTGCGGCGTAGGTGGATCGGCCATATCCATCTATGGTTCTATTGGCAGCTGTATCGGGCATAGCTGATGACATAGAATTCAAGGATTCGCTGACAAAAGATCCCCCTATGGATCTAGGGGAATTTTACCATGAGGCTGAAGGATTTCTACTGTTAGAAGACGCAAAGGCCGAAAGAGAAGAAGGAGAAGGAATTGATGTTTTTGTGGTCATAGGTGGAAATCCTCTAAAGAAAGACGCAGAAGCTAACAAAAGTAAACGAAAGGCTGAGGATAACAATGATGGATCAGCAAGACAACGAAGGGAATCAAGATTCACCTCATATACGGAGTTGAATGATACTCTGAGCGGATTTATCAAGACACCAAAGGACAAGTTCTTTATCGAAAGCCAATAAAGAAGATCCAACTAACAATGAGAAAAGGTCGGACAAGTACTGCTTGTTCCATGAGTTGAATGGTCATAGCACAAATGACTACAGACACTTGAAAGACGAAGTTGAGGGACATATCCGGGATGGTTTGTAATCGCAGTATGTGAAGAAGAAGACTGCAACTGTGGAACGAGAACAACCACCGCCTGCACCAACTGGAGACGGCTCGGGACGAATGAGTGGAAAACTCCACATCGATACGATTAAGTTGTTCACACATGTACGGGACCACGAACGATCCCCAGGCATGCTCTGATACAACTATAAATCATATCGATGTAGGCGTTTGCACTCGGACGTCAATACTTTGCTTTCATGTTTTATTTCAGATGATTGGTTACTTTGGTTTCATGTTTTACTTCTGATGTTTAGGTTTGACCTTTTTATACATTTTGACTTTGAAACTCTTTAGTTGAATATTTGATTTTGATAATCTTGAGATGGCTAAGCCCCCTCGGGCACACTTATTCGCCTTCAACAGGCACATAAACAATAAAGAAACTCAACAGGCACATAAACTGAAATTGAATTTAATTTAAATGGGAAGGTTAGGTTGATGTTGAAACGATTTGTTAAGTTGAGGGAATTGAAATTACTTTATTGTATAAATTATTTAATATATATAAATACTACTTTGGGAAATATAGAGATATTTGAAGTGAAAATGATATTTGGTTTTTAAGTATAAATTAAGCTGAAATGACCATGGTGTTATAGTGTATATTTCTACCTTGTAGATAGTTCCATGGACCCTTAGAGGATGGTTATCCCAAACATCCTTTAAGTTATTTTTATTTCAGTTGATATTTCACTTGAGTTGGATTTATTTATATAAGAATGTTAATCCTGACTCTAGTGTTTTGTGTTTTGTGTTTTGCTTTACGCTCGGGTCAGACTGAGTGATACAACATTAGAGACTCACCTTTGGAGTTCGGAGTTTCATTTGGAGATCCAACTATCGATTCAAATTGCAGCCTTTCCAGTTGATTTGTTCAGTGAAGTCATGTATTGCATTGGAGACTTCACTGCATTTGAACTATTCGGTTGTATTTTATTTCTAACTCTGATGTATATAGTAGCTTCATGAACTACTATTCTTTATCGATTACGCTGCATTATATTACTCTATGATCTGTGATTGATTTATTTATTGTATATTTTAAGTTTTGCCAAATTTTAATTTATAATTCGGTATTTTTAATTATTCAAGTCGGATATGTATGGTTTTATTGTCGATTTGAATGGTCCAAAATAGCGGTCGTTACAATAAACTTGGATTTAAATTTCAAATTTCCAAAACTATATTTTAAATGGTTAAAAACCCATATAAACACCTTTTTATAACTTGTACAGTCTTTTAGACCATTGTACCCAAATCATTGAATTCAATTTCAAACGTTGAATTCAAAATTTAAATCAAATGATTTAAATTCCAATTTTTATTAAGTTATTTAAAATAACTCTTGTTTTTGAAATTCATTTTCAAAAACTTTCAATTCCAATTCCAAAAATAATTTGGATTCGAAAATTCAATCTTTAGAATTGTCAAAAATCCGTGACTTAACTGATTTCCATGTGAAATCCACATTTTGTGTGTGTATTGTGTAGTCCAAGGGTTTAACACAATAGTGAAACGACATTCAATCATCACAGATCAAAATATAACAATATATTTGATAAGCGGTATAAAGTATAACGCTTACCTTACATTCCCAGATCACATATATGTATATCATAGATAAACAAATTACAGATCACAATACACATCAGGATATATCACAAAGAATCACATATCAAAGATATCAAACAATTCACATCCAATATAGTTCAATCATCCATAAGTGGGATAAATTTAATCATATGATTAATTTAAATCAAATAAATGTCTATGAATAAAATTTTGCTAGTTATGGTAAATTAATAACCAATTAGTTATAAAAACATTTAATAAATTATCCTTTCATTTGTAACGACCCAGAATTTTTAGAAATTAAAATTTGAATATTTAATTAATTTTAAATATTAATAAGTGAATTTATAAGTCAAATAAATTTTAATTTGAATTATTGAATTTAATTGGATTATTAAATCGATAATTTAATACGTTAAATTATGGAAATAATTGAAAATTGAGTTAAATATGATTGAAAATGATTTGTAAAATTTTATTTTATCATATGGGAGTTAGAAAGATATTTTAGAACTTTTAAAATCGAATTAAAAGTTAATTTGTGAAAATTGAATATTTTAATATTTAAATCGACTAGTAAAAATAGTCAATTTTTGAACAGTCTCAGAATTGAACGAAACTAGTTTCATTGGATCCGTAATAGTTGGTTATTATCGGATTTCAAATTTCGTGTCAATCGGAGTTATCGTTTGATCGTGGCAGCTCGAAACGTATCGATTTATTTTTAATTTTAATTTGGCGAGCTAAAATAGCCATTTTTCAAAAAGTCTCGGATTTCGACGAAACCAGTTTCATCGGATCCGTAATGTGATATTATTGTAAGGTTTCAAATTTCAAGTCAATTGGATTTACCGTTTGTCCGGTACAAATTAAAACGCCTAGAAATCGAGTTAAATCGGTTTCATTTAAATTGAGCATTTATAGCCATAACTCGCACATACTTCCGAATTAGCTTCCGAAACCTGTTCCATTGTGTCCGGAACGCGGGGTAAACCCTAGAAGCGCTGGTTACGGCGCGTAAATCGGAGTTCGGAATTTCCGGGATGAATAGTGTTCGATTTTTCTTTATAAATAGCACCCACCTCTTCATAATTTAGAGGAAAAAAAAACCTAATTTTATAACCCTAGCCGCCTATGCTAAGACCAATGGCCAGAATTGTCCCAAAATCATCCCTCAATCTCTCTCAATCTACAAAGATTTAGCCAAAGTGTTCAACACGAAGGTTGGAGAGCACGACGAGAGCTTCGATTCCATACGGTGATGATCGGAAATGGTGCAACGGAGAGGGAGCTATGGGGGGCCGTTCCCTACAGGTCACGCACGCGTTTTCATAGGGAGTAGGGGGCCGAGCTTGCTCTCCTTGGGGCCGAGCATGGTGGAGAGGTAGGGCTTCGACATGGGAGTTGTTGATCGATGTGTAGTGGCGTGTGGTGGCTTGAATTTCTAACCCTAATTCTATGTGTATGGATTTCATTGTTCGGCCTCATCCTGATGGAGTTGCGTTGGGGGAGAAGGAGATCATGTGCGGCTGTGATGAGGGGGGCTAGGAATCCAATGGCTCTAATTTATCAAGGTTGTAAATAATAAAGTTAATGTTGTAATTAGTTTATAAAAATCGTGTACAATCTTTAAAAATTCATAACTTTTTCATACGAGGTCGAAAACGCGCGAAACCAGTTGCGTTGGAATCGTATGGACGAGCACTACGCGATGAAGTTGGTTTGGAGTCGTTTGGAGTTAGTGAGAATTTTGGGTAAAATTAAACGTCCGTTTAATTTTATTCGAAATAAATCGCTAAAACGGAATTTAAAATCAAGGTGAGAACTTCTCACTCAATCGAATCAGTTTCGATTTTATTTTAAATAGTTAGATTTAAAATATTTGAATGCATGTTTGAATGATGATTAATATCTATTGATTGTTAAAATAGACATTATGCGCCGTTAGTAAGCGGATGTTATTTAATAAAAACATATACCGCGAATATTTCATAAACAGTGAAATTGGTATTATAAATAATATCAATATATATATATTGGCATATGTATATATTGCAGTTGATTGATTTCCCGCATTTATTTGTTTAGCGGATGAGACCCTATTACGCCGTTATTAAGCGGATAATATTTAATAAGAACATATACCGCGATAATTTCGTACTGGAGCGAAATTGGTATTGTGCTAATGTTTTTGGATGCAGGAAAACAGGTTGGAGGGATCCAACTGGATTCCTCAACAGTTTTTATTTGATTTCAGATATATTGATATTTGATGGATTTTCATATTGATATATGATATCGTTGTAGTCGTGATTGACTATTTGGTGTGTAGCATCATTGGACCCAGATTTTGGGATTTTAAAATGATTTATAAAGTGATTTTTGAAAATATACTTTATGTTTGGAATTTGATCTATTTTAAATAAATAAACGTTATAATTTTTAATGTTATAAAAATTATGATTTTTGAGAAAAATAGTTAAAAACTGATTTTTGAGAATATGATGCTAACGATTTTATAAAATAGTTTAATCAGGATTTTAGAATTATTGTGAAAAGTTTAAATATAGGATTTATAAAATTTAATTATTTTATGAATCAAAATGGTGAAATAATAAAGGAGATTAAAGAAGTTTTAAAAGAATAGTATAAATTGATTTATATTAAGAGATTTATAAATGGATATTTATAAATTGAAATATGGACATTATAAAACGAGTTTTTATAAGTGTTTGAATGAAGTGAAAATGAATTTCATAATTGAATGGAATTTATAGAATTTTATACGGTGAAGTTATAAATGGAATTTTATAAGCAGTAGGTTTATAAAATTTATTAAGTTATTAAAATAATGATTTTGGATAAATGAATGAATCTTATAAGTTATAAGATTTATAAATTGGAAAGTCCTTAAAAGAACGATTTTGTAAAATAATCGTTTTATAAGTATTTAACTTATAATATGAACTTTTAGTTTATAATTAAGTTATAAACTGGAATAGGTTAATAAAGGAATTTAAAAAAAGGAAGTTTTTATAAATAAATAGAAATGGAATTTATAAACGTTGTTTTATAAATTCGCAAACGACTTATTTTGACAAGAAAATTTGTTGAAACCTATAAATGGAGTTATATTCACATTTTTGAATAGTGAATAATCCTTTGAATTAAAATGAATAAAAGGATGAAATTGTTAATGAAGTATATTCACGTTTTTGAATAGTGAATAAGATGTTAAAGAAATTGTTTTGAATGTGATATTTCAAATAGAATTAAAACGATCTAACGATGTTTTAAATGTGTTGAGATTCGAAACCCTAGATTTCAACATTTATTGTTGAAATAGACGTTTTCGAGAAATAGAAGGAAATAGTGGACTATAACACTGTTGTTATAGTAAATGATTTCCGAAAGGAAATGTTTTGCATAGTATTGGGATTTATATATCTATTTTAATTTCGAATCCCTATACTAGTGAATTTGGGTTGTCGTAACGATGTTTTACGCAACATTCGTTTTGACCCAAATAAATATGTTTAAGTGAATGATTTCCTTAATAGAATGAAATATATACTTAATCTCGATTTAAGTATATTGAATATTTTCCAAGTGTAGAAAATAAAAAGATTTGTGAATTACTTATTTAATAAGTATGGAAATGTTTTCCAATATGAAGTGAATAATTAAAATTTATCTTTTTGAAGATAAATTGAAATGGATAATTGAAATGATATGCATGGATATTTTGAAATATAAATTCATTATGGAATTTATAAATAGAAAGTGGAATTTGTATGAAAATAAATATTGATTTATTTTTGAAGTGTTGAAATTATATATCTTGTAAAGATATTTTGGAAAATAAATAATTTGGAAAATTATTTGGAATCTGGTGATGTTGTGCATATCCATTGATAGTTCAATAACCGACTATTAATATTTTCACTTTGAATGGGTAATTGATGTGATTTATTTGAATGTGAATGCTACACTTATTTTTGAATAAGCGCTCACTATTCGGGTTAACCGGGAAAGGACCATGGGGTCGTATAACCCATTCCGAATATGTGATACGTCGTTATGAATTGCATTTGAAGATCGGTGTTGAAGACTCGGTATTTGCGAGAGCGATAGGATGACCTGTCGATTTACTCTGCACCGAGTTGCTCCGGTATAGAGTTCTCCATATGTGATGGTGAATCCGATCAGGATTGTGAATATCCGGATTGCAAGGACTTCTTTGTAAGTGCCTTCGGTTTTGTTCGAGCCCGGAACAGACTTGTATGGATTGTGTGTCTGACATTACAAATTGAGATATAAAGCCGATTTCTTTCAAATATATTTCTGTTGGTGGCGGAGAATTTATTCTTTTAGCTTAACACCCTTCTCTGAGACGTACGAGCTCAGAGGTTATATAGTTGAAGTTATCAGCGATATATTCTCAATTTGGTAATGTGACATGCTGAGTGTTGCTGAAATGATCATTGTGTTGATTATTTGTGATAGGATCGTTTATTTGATCGTCTATCTTGGTGATCATTGTGTTGATCATTTGTTGACCCAAAGCATGGCTTTTGTATAAAGTATGTTTTTGTGGACGTGACTTCGTCGAGCCTCACACCCCGGAAATGGTCAAAACAGGAAAGATGCGGCAAGGTTATGAGGGGTAGCACCCTTTAGGGTATGTACATTTCCTTTTGGATAGAGGTGGTATCATGGTATGGAGCCCAGATATTTAACCTATGTGGTTACTACGAATTTATTACTTTGTGGTTGTTGGTTTTCGGGATCCCGTGAGAAAGGTCGTTTACGATCGGGGAATGGCGTGCTCGTGTCAGTAGTTACCCAGTTAGGGGTAACCCGGCCTTGTGTTGGCAGAGTTCCGGTTTGGTTCTCGGGGATGTCTTTCCAGAGGCATTCTCATGTGGCAATGGGAAGTTCCTTGGCCTGACCATTTGTTGGAAATCCAAAGAAACAATACGAAACTTGTACGGTTTTAGTTGTAGAACCTGCCATCTAATATGGTAGCTATTAGTAGGCATAATATAATGGTACCTATGCTGGCTAAGATTTATATTCTACTTTCGAAATGAATTTTCTACACTATGCACTAATAATAATATGAAATGTTCTTTTAAATGCGTATCAAGCATGTTTGGCTATCATAAGGAGAAATCTTCTCCAAGTCTGCGTTTGCATTGTGTGTGTGGCAGGAGGTCTTATGGTAGTCTCATTTTTAAAAGCATTGCGAATTGAATTTAAAAATATCTCTCTATTTTGATTTTAAAGATAAATAAACTGTTTTGAGTTCTCACACCAGTCACATGACTGACTTGGAGTTTATTGTTTTCCTTCCTAAACTCTGGGTGCCCACCAATTTCCACACGGGCAGTCAAGAGTTAAGGTTTATCAGGATATTCTGGATATTCTGGAATTGCTGGAGGCAAGATGGATGGCATGGCGTATTACTTATATAGTATTTATTTTTCCGCTGCACTGTTTGTTGTTGTATATTGTTGTACACTCTGATGATATGATGTAATGACATGTATAAAATGTAATAACTGATATAGTTCTTTGTTTAAAGATTATTCATTTATTATTATATGTTGTTCCGCTGCGAATTGTGAGATTCTGATGTTGTTCTGTTGTTTTCTATTCCGTCCTATTTTCTTCTGTTTTTCCATTCTCTATTCTCTTTTTCTTCTATTCTCTTTTCTTTCAATTTTAAAATCTTCTATCTTCTTTTCCCTATCCCTATTTTCTTTTCTCTCTTCTTCTTTTCTTAAATTTTTCTTAAAACCCCTAAGGGTTCGTATTTTCGTTCATCTTGAATTAAACAAAGGAGATTAGTGTCTATTCAAGGAGTACGGATTTACGGGTCTTTACAGCTGGTATCAGAGCTTATGGTTAAGCGACAACCATGGTTCTGTTGGGTATTTCTCATTTGAGATAGAGTCAGTAGTGCTCTAGAATGAATTTGAGTGTAATAATAGCTATGAGAGCGTATTTGTTAGTGAATATATAAAATTGTTTTATATTGTGATGATTGGTTTGTTGAGTGGTATATAGATTCTGGTTAATACGAGTAATTAACGTTGTTGATAGGAATCTCTAAACACTTGAATAGAACAATTCGGCACAGTATTGTTTTAAATTGGGTAAATGAAATAATTTTACCTTGATTATATATTTTATATATAAAGGAATAATTTTTCAAAATTATTAAAGTGTATATAAGTTGATTGTTTAGTTGTCTAAATAATCTAAATAAAAGAATAATTGTATAAGCAAAAAGAATTATAAGAATTGAATTATAATTAAAGTGATTTACAATTGTGAAATAAACTTATATATATGAGAAGTGAAACTATATGAATATAATTTAAAATATGTTGAATGAAGTTGATATTAGTATCAAAGTAAAATTAATAAAGTTAAGTGATGAATATAAACTTGAGTAATATAAATGAATATATATTGATTATGAATTGGTTATGGATGATAGTTGGTTGATGGTTGAATATATGTTGTTTTACTACATTTGCTATGTTGACATATATAGTTATTATGTTACTACATGATGTATATTGATACTATTGTCTATATGCATGGTTCTCATGTTGTTTGTTGAGTGATTAGTAGGTGCGGATCGCGTTTGCTTCGCATTTGGAGCTCGCTTTTGCGCTATATTAGCCGTATATGCTTGCTAATAAAAATATAAGGTACATATCTCGGATTAAATACAGTACTTTTACACTTTTTTCCCTGTGGGATGCCTCATTACTTGATGAGATGTATATTTGTGATATATATACTGTCATTTTTTTTTTCGGATCGAGCCGCGCAAAGGAGACTATGGCGAATTTTTCCGGAAATTTAAGGCGTTAGAAAAAAATTTGAGAAAATTGGAAATTTTTTTTTGAAAACTTTAACTTTGATTTTGGAATTGAAAGTTAAACAATAGTAGTTGTTTTTGAAAAGATAACTAAGTATGATTTGGAAAACTTAGTAAATATTTTGTAAGAAATTTAATTATGAATTTTGGAAAGTTAATATATTCTATAATTTTTCTTACTTGTAATTTCGAGGACGAAATTCTTTTAAGTGGGGAAGATTGTAACGACCCAGAATTTTTAGAAATTAAAATTTGAATATTTAATTAATTTTAAATATTAATAAGTGAATTTATAAGTCAAATAAATTTTAATTTGAATTATTGAATTTAATTGGATTATTAAATCGATAATTTAATACGTTAAATTATGGAAATAATTGAAAATTGAGTTAAATATGATTGAAAATGATTTGTAAAATTTTATTTTATCATATGGGAGTTAGAAAGATATTTTAGAACTTTTAAAATCGAGTTAAAAGTTAATTTGTGAAAATTGAATATTTTAATATTTAAATCGACTAGTAAAAATAGTCAATTTTTGAACAGTCTCAGAATTGAATGAAACCAGTTTCATTGGATCCATAATAGTTGGTTATTATCGGATTTCAAATTTCGTGTCAATCGGAGTTATCGTTTGATCGTGGCAGCTCGAAACGTATCGATTTATTTTTAATTTTAATTTGGCGAGCTAAAATAGCCATTTTTCAAAATGTCTCGGATTTCGACGAAACCAGTTTCATCGGATCCGTAATGTGATATTATTGTAAGGTTTCAAATTTCAAGTCAATTGGATTTACCGTTTGTCCGGTACAAATTAAAACGCCTAGAAATCGAGTTAAATCGGTTTCATTTAAATTGAGCGTTTATAGCCATAACTCGCACATACTTCCGAATTAGCTTCCGAAACCTGTTCCATTGTGTCCGGAACGCGGGGTAAACCCTAGAAACGCTGGTTACGGCGCGTAAATCGGAGTTCGGAATTTCCGGGATGAATAGTGTTCGATTTTTCTTTATAAATAGCACCCACCTCTTCATAATTTAGAAAAAAAAAACCTAATTTTATAACCCTAGCCGCCTATGCTAAGACCAATGGCCAGAATTGTCCCAAAATCATCCCTCAATCTCTCTCAATCTACAAAGATTTAGCCAAAGTGTTCAACACGAAGGTTGGAGAGCACGACGAGAGCTTCGATTCCATACGGTGATGATCGGAAATGGTGCAACGGAGAGGGAGCTATGGGGGGCCGTTCCCTACAGGTCACGCACGCGTTTTCATGGGGAGTAGGGGTCCTAGCTTGCTCTCCTTGGGGCCGAGCATGGTGGAGAGGTAGGGCTTCGACATGGGAGTTGCTGATCGATGTGTAGTGGCGTGTGGTGGCTTGAATTTCTAACCCTAATTCTATGTGTATGGGTTTCATTGTTCGGCCTCAACCTGATGGAGTTGCGTTGGGGGAGAAGGAGATCATGTGCGGCTGTGATAAGGGGGGCTAAGAATCCAATGGATCTAATTTATCAAGGTTGTAAATAATAAAGTTAATGTTGTAATTAGTTTATAAAAATCGTGTACAATCTTTAAAAATTCATAACTTTTTCATACGAGGTCGAAAACGCGCGAAACCAGTTGCGTTGGAATCGTATGGACGAGCACTACACGATGAAGTTGGTTTGGAGTCATTTGGAGTTAGTGAGAATTTTGGGTAAAATTAAACGTCCGTTTAATTTTATTCGAAATAAATCGCTAAAACGGAATTTAAAATCAAGGTGAGAACTTCTCACTCAATCGAATCAGTTTCAATTTTATTTTAAATAGTTAGATTTAAAATATTTGAATGCATGTTTGAATGATGATTAATATCTATTGATTGTTAAAATAGACATTATGCGCCGTTAGTAAGCGGATGTTATTTAATAAAAACATATACCGCGAATATTTCATAAACAGTGAAATTGGTATTATAAATAATATCAATATATATATATATTGGCATATGTATATATTGCAGTTGATTGATTTCCCGCATTTATTTGTTTAGCGGATGAGACCCTATTACGCCGTTATTAAGCGGATAATATTTAATAAGAACATATACCGCGATAATTTCGTACTGGAGCGAAATTGGTATTGTGCTAATGTTTTTGGATGCAGGAAAACAGGTTGGAGGGATCCAACTGGATTCCTCAGCAGTTTTTATTTGATTTCAGATATATTGATATTTGATGGATTTTCATATTGATATATGATATCGTTGTAGTCGTGATTGACTATTTGGTGTGTAGCATCATTGGACCCAGATTTTGGGATTTTAAAATGATTTATAAAGTGATTTTTGAAAATATACTTTATGTTTGGAATTTGATCTATTTTAAATAAATAAACGTTATAATTTTTAATGTTATAAAAATTATGATTTTTGAGAAAAATAGTTAAAAACTGATTTTTGAGAATATGATGCTAACGATTTTATAAAATAGTTTAATCAGGATTTTAGAATTATTGTGAAAAGTTTAAATATAGGATTTATAAAATTTAATTATTTTATGAATCAAAATGGTGAAATAATAAAGGAGATTAAAGAAGTTTTAAAAGAATAATATAAATTGATTTATATTAAGAGATTTATAAATGGATATTTATAAATTGAAATATGGACATTATAAAACGAGTTTTTATAAGTGTTTGAATGAAGTGAAAATGAATTTCATAATTGAATGGAATTTATAGAATTTTATACGGTGAAGTTATAAATGGAATTTTATAAGCAGTAGGTTTATAAAATTTCTTAAGTTATTAAAATAATGATTTTGGATAAATGAATGAATCTTATAAGTTATAAGATTTATAAATTGGAAAGTCCTTAAAAGAACGATTTTGTAAAATAATCGTTTTATAAGTATTTAACTTATAATATGAACTTTTAGTTTATAATTCAGTTATAAACTGGAATAGGTTAATAAAGGAATTTAAAAAAAGGAAGTTTTTATAAATAAATAGAAATGGAATTTATAAACGTTGTTTTATAAATTCGCAAACGACTTATTTTGACAAGAAAATTTGTTGAAACCTATAAATGGAGTTATATTCACATTTTTGAATAGTGAATAATCCTTTGAATTAAAATGAATAAAAGGATGAAATTGTTAATGAAGTATATTCACGTTTTTGAATAGTGAATAAGATGTTAAAGAAATTGTTTTGAATGTGATATTTCAAATAGAATTAAAACGATCTAACGATGTTTTAAATGTGTTGAGATTCGAAACCCTAGATTTCAACATTTATTGTTGAAATAGACGTTTTCGAGAAATAGAAGGAAATAGTGGACTATAACACTGTTGTTATAGTAAATGATTTCCGAAAGGAAATGTTTTGCATAGTATTGGGATTTATATATCTATTTTAATTTCGAATCCCTATACTAGTGAATTTGGGTTGTCGTAACGATGTTTTACGCAACATTCGTTTTGACCCAAATAAATATGTTTAAGTGAATGATTTCCTTAATAGAATGAAATATATACTTAATCTCGATTTAAGTATATTGAATATTTTCCAAGTGTAGAAAATAAAAAGATTTGTGAATTACTTATTTAATAAGTATGGAAATGTTTTCCAATATGAAGTGAATAATTAAAATTTATCTTTTTGAAGATAAATTGAAATGGATAATTGAAATGATATGCATGGATATTTTGAAATATAAATTCATTATGGAATTTATAAATAGAAAGTGGAATTTGTATGAAAATAAATATTGATTTATTTTTGAAGTGTTGAAATTATATATCTTGTAAAGATATTTTGGAAAATAAATAATTTGGAAAATTATTTGGAATCTGGTGATGTTGTGCATATCCATTGATAGTTCAATAACCGACTATTAATATTTTCACTTTGAATGGGTAATTGATGTGATTTATTTGAATGTGAATGCTACACTTATTTTTGAATAAGCGCTCACTATTCGGGTTAACCGGGAAAGGACCATGGGGTCGTATAACCCATTCCGAATATGTGATACGTCGTTATGAATTGCATTTGAAGATCGGTGTTGAAGACTCGGTATTTGCGAGAGCGATAGGATGACCTGTCGATTTACTCTGCACCGAGTTGCTCCGGTATAGAGTTCTCCATATGTGATGGTGAATCCGATCAGGATTGTGAATATCCGGATTGCAAGGACTTCTTTGTAAGTGCCTTCGGTTTTGTTCGAGCCCGGAACAGACTTGTATGGATTGTGTGTCTGACATTACAAATTGAGATATAAAGCCGATTTCTTTCAAATATATTTCTGTTGGTGGCGGAGAATTTATTCTTTTAGCTTAACACCCTTCTCTGAGACGTACGAGCTCAGAGGTTATATAGTTGAAGTTATCAGCGATATATTCTCAATTTGGTAATGTGACATGCTGAGTGTTGCTGAAATGATCATTGTGTTGATTATTTGTGATAGGATCGTTTATTTGATCGTCTATCTTGGTGATCATTGTGTTGATCATTTGTTGACCCAAAGCATGGCTTTTGTATAAAGTATGTTTTTGTGGACGTGACTTCGTCGAGCCTCACACCCCGGAAATGGTCAAAACAGGAAAGATGCGGCAAGGTTATGAGGGGTAGCACCCTTTAGGGTATGTACATTTCCTTTTGGATAGAGGTGGTATCATGGTATGGAGCCCAGATATTTAACCTATGTGGTTACTACGAATTTATTACTTTGTGGTTGTTGGTTTTCGGGATCCCGTGAGAAAGGTCGTTTACGATCGGGGAATGGCGTGCTCGTGTCAGTAGTTACCCAGTTAGGGGTAACCCGGCCTTGTGTTGGCAGAGTTCCGGTTTGGTTCTCGGGGATGTCTTTCCAGAGGCATTCTCATGTGGCAATGGGAAGTTCCTTGGCCTGACCATTTGTTGGAAATCCAAAGAAACAATACGAAACTTGTACGGTTTTAGTTGTAGAACCTGCCATCTAATATGGTAGCTATTAGTAGGCATAATATAATGGTACCTATGCTGGCTAAGATTTATATTCTACTTTCGAAATGAATTTTCTACACTATGCACTAATAATAATATGAAATGTTCTTTTAAATGCGTATCAAGCATGCTTGGCTATCATAAGGAGAAATCTTCTCCAAGTCTGCGTTTGCATTGTGTGTGTGGCAGGAGGTCTTATGGTAGTCTCATTTTTAAAAGCATTGCGAATTGAATTTAAAAATATCTCTCTATTTTGATTTTAAAGATAAATAAACTGTTTTGAGTTCTCACACCAGTCACATGACTGACTTGGAGTTTATTGTTTTCCTTCCTAAACTCTGGGTGCCCACCAATTTCCACACGGGCAGTCAAGAGTTAAGGTTTATCAGGATATTCTGGATATTCTGGAATTGCTGGAGGCAAGATGGATGGCATGGCGTATTACTTATATAGTATTTATTTTTCCGCTGCACTGTTTGTTGTTGTATATTGTTGTACACTCTGATGATATGATGTAATGACATGTATAAAATGTAATAACTGATATAGTTCTTTGTTTAAAGATTATTCATTTATTATTATATGTTGTTCCGCTGCGAATTGTGAGATTCTGATGTTGTTCTGTTGTTTTCTATTCCGTCCTATTTTCTTCTGTTTTTCCATTCTCTATTCTCTTTTTCTTCTATTCTCTTTTCTTTCAATTTTAAAATCTTCTATCTTCTTTTCCCTATCCCTATTTTCTTTTCTCTCTTCTTCTTTTCTTAAATTTTTCTTAAAACCCCTAAGGGTTCGTATTTTCGTTCATCTTGAATTAAACAAAGGAGATTAGTGTCTATTCAAGGAGTACGGATTTACGGGTCTTTACATCATTGATCATTAATTAACTCTTAATTAATAGTTAATACTTGATTAATTATTCTTAATTAATTATCAAAACCAATTAATTTCTGCTTAATAAATTTCCAATGAATCTACAAAATCATTTCTCTTTAAAATAAATTTCTTCAACTTATAATAATATAAATCGAAATCCCCCTTAGCTCCTTTTTTCCGTAATTTGGAATTTTATTCAATATGGTTTCAAAAATAACTTTGTCTTTTTAAAACTCCTTTGTAACTTATCCAATTCTCAAAAATAATTTTTACTATAAACTTTCAACTTGAAATTTCAAAAATCCAATTTTTATCTATTTTCGGTATCCAACGATACCAAAAATATATTCGACTAACATATAGCTTTCAACAATCTCAATCACAAAGATAATCACACGGATTATAAATCAACCAACACACAACATATGAAATAAATTCAAATGTTTGTGGAATCCAGTTGGATCCCTCCAAACTGTTTCCCTGTATCCAAAGATGTTAGCACAATACCAATTCCACTTTGAGGTGAAATTTCGTGGTATATGGGATTTATAAAATATTACCCGCTATTATGAGGCGCAATAGGGTCTCATCCGCTATACAATACGGGAAATCAACTCCAAGTACATATATAATACCAATTCCATATCAAGTTGGAATTATCGCGGTATATGTGTTTAATAAATAACATCCTCTTAATATACGACATGTAGAGTGTATTTCAATGCAACAGATATTAACTATCATCCAAGTATACAATTAAGCAATTTTAAATCTAACTATTTAAAATTTAAATCGAAACAATTCGATTGAGTGAGAAGTTCTCGTCTTGAGTTCCCGATAACAGTTGTAGCGTTTTGTTTTGAATAAAATTAAAAGTGCGTTGAATTTTACCCGAAATTATCACTAGCTTCAAATGACTCCAAACCAACTCCATTGCGTAGTGCTCGACAAAACGAACCCAATGCAATTCGTTTCGTCAGATTTCGACCTCGTATGAACAAGTTATGACGTTTTAAACATTTGAAAGAATTTATATAATCTAAATTTACAACTTTTTTTAATACCCATTTCAATCAGAGCCATTTGATCTCAAGCCCTAGCATCTAGGCCGTTCCCCCTCCTTCCAGTAAAACTCACGCACCACCGAACTAACCCAAACGCCACCATTCGAAATTGATTGTCGCACCCCCCACATCGACTTCGACGATGATTAACCACTTCCAGGTCGTAGCCCCCACCACCGCGCACCACCACCTCCAGACCGTCCCCACTCGGCTGTGTGCTCGCATGGAAAAACGCGAATGAACTTCAAACGTTCAAGCTCGAATTGACGACGATCCGTAGCACGAAAATCCATCATCACCGTTGAAATTAAAGATCTCTTCGTCCCCTACAATATTGTAGTTGATAATTTTTCAAAACGATAAGTGGATTGGAAGAAAATCTGTAACGACCCGTAAAATTTTAATAATTAAGTTGGTTATTTTAATTAAAATTGAGTAATTTAATTTAGAAGGAAAACAAAATTTGGTAACTTATAATGAAGCAAACGTGAAAAAAAGGGTAATGTAAATGTTAAATCACGTAAGACTTTGTGATTTAATATTTGGAGAATAAAATTTGGATAACTTATTTATGAAATAATAAGTGAATTAAAAACGTAACAATGCTAATTAAAATTTATAATAATGGATCTAATGAAATTTCCAATTTGTTGTAATACGGAAAAAGGAATACTTATTAATAAATTTAATATAAGAAAGCTAACTTAAATATCTATTTTATGAATTTATATATATATATATATATATTGAATAGCAGTTGAACGTAAATTTAAGTAATAAGGTTAGAACAATTTGATAAATATTAAATGCGTAGTGTAATCCCAATTGATTTAAACCTTTGTGAAGTTTTAACTGATCATAATGTTTAATAATTGTTAAAATAATAATGGAAGTGTGAATGGAAGTTTAATAGAAATGTTAATCTTATGCATAGATAGCAATTGATTTAATTAAAAATTTGAAACCAAGATAAAACAATGAATTGGGATATTAAATGGGTATAAGCACCTAAATTTCAGCATAATGAAATAAATTATTGAACACAAATAAAAGATGAAATTTGAATTATATAGCTGATTGGAACATTTGTTGTAATTAATGAAGTTTTAAAGGTAATTAAGAGTTAAGGGTAACAATGGTTATAAGTTTCATATTTATTTAGTTCGTAAAAGCTAGTATGAAATCAATTACAGTTAGTTCACTTAATTAGTGCAATTTGATGTAGATTAATTTGGTAATCGGAGAATGTTAATTCAATAGGATTTAACCAATGAAATTTTAATCTAATACTACGTTAAGGCTAACTAAGGTAAATATTAATAAAGCGAATGAAATACAATACCAATTGAGGGAAACCAATTCGTAAGTGTATAATTGAATGAAATCGGTAAATTGGAAAATAAATTCAAAATTGATATTAATTGATGAAATAATGCATAATAAATTGTTGGTTGATAATTAAAGTATGAAGGTTTGTAAATAGGAGTATATTAGTTGCAATGAAATAAATTAGCGTTGAATATGGAATTATAAATATGGTGTGATGAGTAACGAACTTAAATGCAAGTAATATAGGTGGCTTGTTATATAAGGTGTTAAATAAACTATTTAAATAATTAGTAACTATATCTAAATTTAATTATTTATTAATGTAATTTAAAGTAACGGTTAATGTAATAAAGGATGGCACCAAGGTAAATTAGTTAATTGGTTTTAAAATCCAAATTTATGAGTGAAATTGACAAATTTCAATATAGTAGTTATTACACAACAAGTGGAATTAAAATAGTTAATACGAATAAAGGTGAAATTGGAAGTATAAATGTAATGTAACGTAAAAAAATGTTCAATATGTTTAGAGGATAATGTTTGTTTGAATAATAAGAATGGGAATCAACATTTTTTCCATTTATTTGAATTTAAATTACGATAATATGATTTATTGCAATTAAATGGAAACTTAATATTGGAAATATTGCATAGATGTAAATGTAGATGAAACCTAAGAAAATAAATGTAAACAATCGTGAACCAATGTACATTGCATCCTTTTGATAACGATGAATTTAATAATAGAATGAATAGTGAATTTAATAGAATTGTTGGAAATTTTATTTGTAATTTTGAAATTAATGAAATTGAAGGTTTATATTGAAATTTAAAAATTTATCTTCTCCAAATAGACATTTAAATTTGTTTAAATCATTAAAAATGTTTGAGAAATATAAGGTGATAAATCTGTCAATTTTAGAATTGAAATTTAAAATTTTGATTTAATCAATTAATTATACATTTATTTAATTAATATAAAAATAGCCATTTTGGCCACTGACTCGGATTTCGACGAAACCAGTTTCATCGGATCATTAACGGCGAATTATAATAGTGTTTCAAGTTTCATAGCGATCGGGCTTGTCGTTTGATCATACGGACATGAAATGCCTTGAAATTTATGTAATTTAAATCAATTGAAATCAATTTAGAAAATTTGAATTTAGCATAACTTCTTCATACAATGGAATTTTGACGTGAAACTTTTTCCATCGCGTTTAAAATATTTTTAAACGTATATTTTGATATATGGGTTGACCCTTTTCCATTCCGGAATCGAAACGGGATTTTCGGGTCAATTATCGTTCAAAACCCAAATCGAGCCTAGCCCATTCTTTCTATTCTGTTTGCCTATATATATGTGGTTATAAACCCTAGGTCATTTCTTATTCCTTATTCTGAATGTATGCTCTTCCTCATTCCACTGCAAACCCTAATCTTCCCAATTCAATTTCAATTTCAAAAAAAAGAAAAAAAATTGCGGATCTACAGCAACTTATGGTCGCGCTTCGAGTTTCAGAGGCAAAAACGCTGCATCTACTTCGGGTTAGGAAGAAAGTTACTCGGGTCGCTCCGGTTCGCTTTGGAAAAAACTCCAAGCAAGCACCGGGGAATTGAGACGGTGGACCGAAGTTGAATCCGAAGTCGACTCAGGACCAGAATTTTCCAATCTTCTAATTTTCCTAACTTTTTCATACGAGCTCGGATTCATGCATGCTATGTTTTGCTGCGATCATGTTAGAATTCCGGACGCTTTGACGCTAGTTTGGACAGATTTGAAGACAGTCGAATTTTTGGGTTTAAATTGGATTTAAATTCAATTTAAATTCAAAAGGTGAGTGTTTTAACCCACTCACAACTTCTAAGATTTTTTATGTTTGTTAAATAGATTTATGATGTGTTTAGAAATTTATTTATAGTTGTTTGGCACATATTTCATCATTATCTCGGTAAATTTGCATCCATATAATTTACTTGTTATTTAATTCATTTTGCATATAAATTGCCAGTTAAAATTTTAGTTAAATTTATTATTGCATATAAACTGCTAGTTAAATTTATTTATTATTGCATATAAACTACTGTTAAACAGTTATTTAATTCATTATTGAAAAATCAACTGTCAGTAAATAATTATTATTTATTGATGTGATTGTTTGAATTGGATGATAAATTGATGAATGTTAATGATTGATATGATGGACGAATGGATGCTGTATTTATATTGTATAAACTGCAAGTTATTATGCATTTTCATTTCATTCGGGATTGCGGTTTGTAATGATATACAACCGCATTTTTATTTTTAAACTGCGGACTGAAATGATAAATATATGTATCACTTGACCATAGGATAGAAAATTATATACAAGCACCGCGGTATATATATAAAATTATTTTTGAAAAGATTTTCTATGGTTTGGATAGGATACGGTTTAATAAATATTAAATTTTTTTATTTTATAAATATTATTTTATACATACATATATAGTGAAATTTTTGAATTTAATCTATGTATAAATCTGTTAAATAAAAAATGAATAAGTTGAATAATGGAGTTTGATAATTTATATTATATGATTTAGTACAGGTTTAAGATATTGTATATATATATAGGGTTTAAATGATTCAAGTCAATTAAGATTGGAAAATAAATCGAAAATTTATTTGGAATTGAGCTTATTCTAAAATTTAACTCCATAAGTTGATGTAAACTTATTAAGATTGGAAATTTAAAGGTATGGTATGTATACTTGGATTTTTATTCAAGATAAATCAAATGAATATTTCTAGTATAAATAAATTGAAGGAAATATTTAGTTGCTAGTAATTTGAGTTTTATTTAAAATGATTATGGATTTATTTTGTAAATATTTTAGACTAAAATATAGAATAATGAATGGTTGAATAGAAAATTTCCAACCTTAGTTTTGAAATTGTTAAATACTCGAAGTTTGAAATATATTGGAATAAAAGTGTTTTATTGAAACTGAAAGAGAATCTAGATTTATGCGTTTAGACTTAATTTAAAGTGAATAAATGGTAAAGGCGTTGAAATTATTTACTTTATAAAGTAATTTAAAATCAACTATTTCACATACTGTTGAATATCCAAACCATTCGAGTTTTAGAACTTATGGTTTTAAAGCTATGAATTTCGAAGTATTATGTTTTGGAAATTATAATTCAAATGTTTGGTTTCCAGATATTATAAATTTTAAAGTAATATGATTTTGGAAAAAAATATTTGAAATAAAAATGATATTATTGATTTGGGTTTTATAAAAATAATATCAAAATGAGTTGTTTTGGAAATGGAAATGAGATCGTATTTATGGGTTTTGAAATGGATAATTATATTCTGGAGTTTAAGTATAAACTACTTTTAAAGACCGCGGTGTTATAATAACGTTTGGTTGCTGAAGAGACCGGGATCGAAAGTTGTCATACTCTCTACCAACTCCGAAAAGCACTTTAACAACCGTGTACACGGTGGAGATTACAGAATGAAGTAGGATGGTGGCGGTGTTTCCTCTGAGGTAAATACGTGGACCCAACTCCCGTGAGTTGGCATAAGGTGGCTAAAACAGGAGCGATCGACGAGTTAATAAGGTAGCACCTTTGATCGGACACTTCCCTTCGATACTATACTCTGATTTTGGATTGATTCGGTGGCCACCTTCACTTTTGATTTCTTTGATTTGGGGGAGTTTGTTCGAGGTGGGCGGTAGCTGTGCGCTACGTGTTACCACCGACCCGGAAGCATAATTGGTATATCTACCCTGGCATTGCCTAGTTGTGCCGTGTCACCTACCCTATCGCGCCTTGTACGAGTGTGGTTTTCTCCCGTAGCCCGTGTGGTATCCTCTGGTGGCTTCCCGATTAGGAGGGACTGTGATATTGGATGGACTACTGGGACTATTATTGTGTTAAGGGGGAGATTGGGTAACTCCTTAACGCTTTTTAAAAGTAAGTTTATTTTACAATTAGACACTATTATAATAGCGAAATATACTGCATAGTAAATAGTTTAACGAATCTTTAAGAGATGTGAATCCCGAGCAACTTTTGAGTTACTGCACTCATATTTATCCCTGTTGCTTTAACTTACATAAGATCTTTTAGTTCTGACTCGAGTGTTTTGTCTTTTCAATTCGCTCGGATCAGTCCGAGCGTTTCAGGACCGACGACTTTAGCTTTAGAGGACGAAGACGGAGATTTCTATTATTATTATTTATTATATTCCACTAAACACCGTATTCCGCTGCATTGTTATTAATTGTATGTGTACTCTGATATATATTGTATAAGTATAATTAAATATTTTGTAAACAGCTTCATGAACTGTATATTTGATTATTATATTTTATCCTTCCACTGTAAGATTCTGTTTTCTTTTATTTTTTCTCGCTTTTCTTATTTACCCCATAACAATCCGCCCTTTTGTATTGTTTGAATTGGCACGTGTGTCGATTTAAAGCGTGCGAAATGGCGGGACGTCACAAAATCGAAGAGGAACGAAATGAATTTTCGGCCATTGGAGGTTGGAGGTGGAGGCTGAAGTAAATTAGGGTTAGGGTTTGATGTTTTGTTGCTAATTGAAGATAGTGAAGTCCTTTTATAGAAAATTCGCCAAAAACACTTGATGCAGCGCAGGATGATAGCTCGGTTTCATTAAGTCGCTTGCGACCTAACGAGTGTGCGAACAGCAAGTTATGTCGCTCCAACGACCTAACGAGTATGCCAATAGTGAGTGGTGCTTTAGGTCGCTCGTTCGTTAAGTCGCGACCACCTTAGGTCGAAAACCATATGCCACAGTTCCATAAGCCTTCACAAGGCCGCTTTGCCTTAAGTCGCTTGCCTTTGATATGCCGCATTCTTTTGTCACCTGATTCCTTAAACCATTGATTCTTTAGGTTGCTCAAGATTCTGAAGCTATGTATTGATGTTAAGTCGCTGAGGTCTTTGCTCGTATGTCGCTCGATGTGTTAAGTCGTTCAGGCCATTCCTAAAGCTGGATTTGCTTATGCTGCATTTGCTTCTTAGGTTGTGGGCCATTGAGTCGCTTTGATGTTTTGTATTGGTATTTTCTTAGGTCATATGTCGTTTGTATTGGCATATGATGTTATGACGTGTGATGTACTAATAGGTCGCATGTGTTGTAACTCGAGGGATGTTGGGTCGTGTTGTTTTAGGTCATAGGTCGGCCACCTGTTAGGTCGGCTGTGTGTTGTAAATTTTCCTATAAATAGGTGAGTTGGGTCATTTGTAAATGAGGTTGATTTTGAATAAACTTTTTTTGAGTGCTTTGTGCTTCTTTTAAAATTGGAAGATGAGTGTTATCTCCTTTCTCCATTTTCGGTTATTCGAGTGCGCTCGAATCAACGGATTTGAAGCCGATTCACAGAATCTCGTGCGCGAGATCAACGTAGAAGAATCGTAGATCTTTTAACACGGTATCGTGCGCGATCAACGTGTTGGAGATAGCTAGAATCCGGTATCTCTTGAGATCAACAGATTTGGACACTTGGGTATTTTCAATCCATCGATTCAACTTTTCACCGTTTCATCCATTTTTGGTATTTTTGCCGTGTCAGTTTGGTATCAGTGCTAGACTTAGCCAATCATAGCTAAGCCGAGCCTGTTGGAGCCGAGTTGAAGTGTTGGAGTTGAGTCGTGTATTGAAGTGTTGGATCCAGGCCGAGAGTTAAACTTTGAGCCGAGCCAAGCTAAGTGCAGAATTCAGAGCCGAGAGCTAGATCCGAGAAAAGTATCAATTTGAATCACTTTGTATCAGTTAGAGATTGTGTATCAACATGCCTCCGAGACGTGCTAATCGATTTCAAAATGTTGAAGATGTGTATCGAAGACAAGAAGCTGAACAAATGGAACAACGTATCAACGAAAAGTTCGATGAAGGTATTGAAAAGTTAGAGAAATTGATGAATGACATGAATCAAAGTCAAAGGAGAAGGTCACCAATCTCGAACCACGGAGGAAACAGAGTTTCGCCATCGGTTGCGGAAGCGAGGAGGGTGTCACCACAATCTTTTCGAGAAAGAAGAGAATCATCAGTTTCAATGCGACGAGAATGCCATGAGTACAGAAATGAAGAGAGAAGAACTCCACGTGAGTTTAGAGATGAGCCATATCGTGATACTGAAAGACATAGTAGAAGAGATATGTGTGATCGTGGAAATGTTGATGGTCGAGATCGATATCGAAGTACATTTGATTATGATGAAGATGGTGATAGAGGCAGTATTCATTATCCAGATCGAGACCAAGTACGAAATCTATATCGGGAAGCAGAAGATGATCGTCGATGGGAGTCGGGGATGAAAACAAAAATTCCAGAATTCAAAGGAGGAATGATTGCGGAAGAGTTTCTGGATTGGTTATCAAATGTTGAGGAAATTTTTGACTTCAAGGAAGTACCCGAGCATCGTAGAGTTAAGTTGGCTGCTACACGATTGAAGGGAAGAGCTATGGCATGGTGGAAAAAAACTGAACTTACACGGGAGAGAATGGGAAAGTCGAAGATTGTTTCATGGGAAAAGATGAAGAAGTTGATGAAGGCTACTTTCTTGCCTTATAATTATCAGTCTCTTATGTATCAGCGCTTACAGAATTTGAGACAAGGGACAAAGTCGGTAAATGATTATGCGGATGAGTTTTATCAACTGATTGCTAGAAACGATATCATGGAGACGGAGGAACAGTTGACAGCTAGATTTACTGGAGGATTGAGAATGCAAATTCAGGATATGGTGAATATGTTTGATCCAAGATCCGTTGCTGAAGCACATCAGAAGGCTCTAGCTTGGAGAAGCAAGGTAGAAGGGGAGGTGGTGTGTTTATGAATTCTAACAACCAGAACAAGGGTGCTAGTAGCAATACTAATGTTTCCAAGGCTGTTGGTAAACCGGTTGTCAACGAAGTTGCTAAGACCAAGGTCAACAACAATTTCAAGTGTTATAACTGTCAGACGTTTGGTCATAAGAGCAATGAATATCCGAAGCCTAAGAAGCGAGCGATGGTTGCTGAGGTTGAGAATGAGGATGCAGAAATTGAATGTTCCTATTCACCACAAGTTGAGGAGGAAGAAGAATTATTGGCGGGAGACGAAGGATATTCTTTAATGATGAGGAGATCTTGCTTGACACCAAAGCAGGAAGAGGAGACTAGCTGGTTGAGGAGTAATATTTTACAGTCAACGTGCACTATTTTGGGAAGAGTTTGTAAATTTGTTATCGATGCAGGAAGTTGTGATAACATCATCGCTATAGAAGCTATAAAGAAGTTGGCATTAAAGACAGAGAAGCATCCCAAATCTTACAAATTAGCTTGGTTGAGGAAAGGTGGGGAAGTGAAAGTTAATCGAAGAGCTTGTGTAACTTTTTCCATCAGAAAGAAGTATAAGCATGAAATTTGGTGTGACGTGGTAGATATGGATGTATGTCATTTGTTGTTGGGGAGACTGTGGCAATTCGATAGAGCTGTGCAACACGATGGGAGGACTAACTGCTATAGTTTCATGTTCGAGGGCGCCAAAATCACTTTAGTTCCTAAAAAGCAACAACAAGATGAAAACAAGTTGGAGGAAATCGAGGAATTAAAAACTCTATTATCGTTGAAGGAGTTTGTCAAAGAAGTGGAGGATGATCCTGAAGTATTTCTGTTAGTTGGACGTGAAAGTAGTGAAGTGGTTGAAATTCCTGAAGAAGTTAAGCCAGTGTTGAAAGAATTTGAAGACGTATTTCCTGATGAATTACCGAAAGACTTACCACCGTTGAGAGACATACAACATCAGATTGATCTTGTTCCGGGAGCTATGTTACCGCATAGACCACATTATAGAATGAGTCCAAAGGAGCACGAAGATTTGAGAAGGCAGGTGGAGGAGTTACTTGAGCAAGGGCGCGTGCAAGAAAGTTTAAGTCCTTGTGCAGTACCAGCCTTGTTAGTACCAAAGAAGGATGGAACTTGGAGAATGTGTACAGATAGTCGAGCACTAAACAAGATTACAGTGAGGTACAGATTTCCGATGCCAAGATTGGATGACTTGTTAGACCAGTTGAATGGAGCTGTTATTTTTTCAAAGATTGATCTGAGAGTGGATATCATCAGATTCGAATTCGACCAGGGGATGAATGGAAGACAGCTTTCAAGACATGGGAAGGGTTGTATGAATGGATGGTTATGCCATTTGGTCTTTCGAATGCACGTAGTACTTTTATGCGAGTGATGAATTAGATCTTTTAACAGTTTATTGGAAAGTTCGTGGTGGTATATTTTGATGATATATTGATGTACAGTGGAAGCACAGAAGAACATCTACAACACTTGCGGGAAGTGTTGTTGGTACTTCGTCAAGAGCAATTTTACGCGGCAACAAAGAAGTGCATGTTCATGACATACAGTGTTTTGTTTTTGGGGCATGTGTTGTCCAAGGAAGGTATTCATGTGGATCAAGGCAAAGTTGAAGCAATCAAGGATTGGCCACAACCCAGGACTGTAACTGATGTGAGAAGTTTCCATGGGTTAGCATCATTCTACCGAAGGTTTATTCCACATTTCCGTAGCGTGATGGCACCAGTGATAGATTGTATGAAAGGAAAGCAGTTTGTGTGGACTGAAGAGGTTGATTCTGCTTTCCAACAGAGCAAGACACTGTTGACTACAACACCGATTCTTAGATACCCAAATTTTCAGTTGCTCTTCGAGCTAGATACTGATGCGTCTAAGGTTGGAATTGGTGGAGTATTAAGTCAGAAGGGACGCCCAATTGCTTATTTTAACGAGAAACTTTCTAGAGCCAAGACAAGATACAGTACCTATGACTTGGAGTTCTATGCTGTTGTCCAAGCCATAAAGCACTGGAGACACTACTTGTTTTATAAGGAGTTTGTGTTATTTACCGATCACGAAGCATTGAAACATTTGCAGGGACAGGATAAGATTGCAGCCAGACATGCGTCATGGATTGCATACTTGCAACAGTTTACATTTGTTGTAAAGCATAAGTCAGGAGTTACAAACCGTGGGGCAGATGCATTGAGTAGAAGGAATCATTTATTGACTACGATGAGAGTTGAAGTGACAGGGTTTGATGTATTTCCAGAATTGTTTGTTGAAGATCCTTACTTTTCTAAGATTATAGGTGAAGTCGAGAAACGAAAGACGGATGAGTATGTATTGGTATATGGTTTTCTTTTCAAAGGAAATAGATTGTGTATACCAGAGTGAAGTTTGCGAATGAAAATTGTGAAGGAATTGCATGAAGAAGGTCATGTGGGAAGAGATCTTACTTTGCAGTTGATTTCTCAATCATATTTTTGGCCTTCCATGAGAAAAGAAGTTGAAAGATTTGTGTAAAGATGTCACATATTTCAAGTTTCGAAAGGGATAGCTACGAATGCAGGATTGTATATGCCATTGCCCGTACCTACTAGACCATGGGTTGATATTAGCATGGAATTTGTTTTGGGATTGCCAAGAACTCAACGAGGAAATGATTCTATATATGTTGTGGTGGATACATTTTCGAAGATGGCGCATTTCATAGCTTGTAAAAAGACCGCTGATGCAGTCCGTGTTGCTCAATTGTTCTTTAAAGAAGTTTATCGACTACATGGGCTATCTGAGACCATTGTTTCTGACCGGGATACTCGATTTCTAAGTCATTTTTGATTGAGTCTGTGGGAGATGGTTGGAACTAAGCTGAATTTTAGTAGCGCCTATCATGGGCAAACGGATGGGCAAACGGAAGTGGTGAACAGATCTTTGGGAAATCTGTTGAGATGTCTTGTGAAGGATAAATTGAAGAGCTGGGATGTGAAGTTATGTCAGCAGAATTTGCACACAATCATGTCGTTAATCGAAGTACTAGATTCAGTCCATTTCGGATAGTATATTCAGCAATTCTGAAGGGACCGTTGGATTTGTCGACAATTCCACGTCAGAAAGGGGTTGTTAAACGAGCTTGTGATTTCATGAATGAGTTGCAGGAGTGTCACAGGATTGTTCATGAACGATTTCTTAAGTCAAATGCGAAGTTAAGCAACTGGAAGATAAGAAGCGAAGGAGTGTGGACTTCAAAGAGGGTGATTTTGTTTACGCAGTATTGACGAAATATCGTTTTCCAGTTGGAACTTACAACAAATTGAAAGCTCAAAGATTGGTCCAGTAGAAATCTTGAAGAAGATCAATGATAATGCTTATCAGTTAAGGTTGCCGGATCTTGTCTGTACTGCCGATGTTTTTAACGTCAAACACTTGATTCCGTATCATGAGCATAAGCTTGTCGAAGAAGAGGAAAGTGTGAATTCAGGGTCGAATTCTTGTCAACCGTGGGAGGATGATGCAGCGTAGGATGATAGCTCGGTTTCATTAAGTCGCTTGCGACCTAACGAGTGTGCCAACAACAAGTAATGTCGCTCCAACGACCTAACGAGTATGCCAATAGTGAGTGGTGCTTTAGGTCGCTCGTTCTTTAAGTCGCGACCACCTTAGGTCGAAAACCGTATGCCGCAGTTCCATAAGCCTTCACAAGGCCGCTTTGCCTTAAGTCGCTTGCCTTTGATAAGCCGCATTCTTTTGTCACCTGATTCCTTAAACCATTGATTCTTTAGGTCGCTCAAGATTCTGAAGCTATGTATTGATGTTAAGTCGCTGAGGTCTTTGCTCGTATGTCGCTCGATGTGTTAAGTCGTTCAGGCCATTCCTAAAGCTGGATTTGCTTATGCCGCATTTACTTCTTAGATCGTAGGTCGTTGAGTCGCTTCGATGTTTTGTATTTGTATTTTCTTAGGTCGTATGTCGTTTGTATGTGGCATATGATGTTATGACGTGTGATGTACTGATAGGTCGCGTGTGTTGTAACTCGAGGGATGTTGGGTTGTGTTGTTTTAGGTCGTAGGTCGGCCACCTGTTAGGTTGGCTGTGTGTTGTAAATTTTTCTATAAATAGGCGAGTTGGGTCATTTGTAAAGGAGGTTGATTTTGAATAAACTTTTTTTGAGTGCTTTGTGCCTCTTTTAAAATTAAAAGTTGAGTTTTATCTCCATTCTCCATTTTCGGTTATTCGAGTGCGCTCGAATCAACGGATATGAAGCCGATTCACGGAATTTCGTGCGCGAGATCAACGTAGTAGAATCGTAGATCTTTTAACACGGTATCATGCGCGATCAACATGTTGGAGATAGCTAGAATCCGGTATCTCTTGAGATCAACGGATTTGGGCACTTGGGTATTTTCAATCCATCGATTCAACTTTTCACCGTTTCATCCATTTTTGGTATTTCCGTTGCGTCAACACTATTCATCGTATTTTTCCAAACTCCAAATCTCGCGCGATGACCGGCGTTACTAGGATTTACCCCACGTTTCGGACATAATGGAATAGGTATCGAGAGCCAATTCGATCATATGTGTGAGTTACGGAGATAAACGATCCATTTCAAATTAAATCGATTAAACCAATTTCTATGTGTTTTGGCTTGCCCCGGACAAACCATAAATTCGATTGACACGAAATTTGAAATCTTACAATAATATATTACGGATTCGATGAAACTTGTTTCGTCCAAATCCGAGATTGTTTGAAAAATGACTATTTTCACTAGGCGATTAAATATTAAAATATTCAATTTTCACAAATTAACTTTTAATTCAATTTTAAAAGTTCACAAACATTGTTCTAACTCCAATATGATTTAATATAACTTTATAAATCATTTTTAATCACATTAACCCCAATTTCCAATTATTTCTGTAATTTCAAATATCAAATTATCGATTTAATTATTCAATTAAATCAAAATATTCGAAATATAATTCATTCGACTTACAAATTTTACTTGTTAATATTTAAAATCAATCAAATATACGAATTTCAAATGACAAAAATTATGGGTCGTTACATACATGTACATATACATGAACATATTCACATGCACATGGACACATATGTATATACAAATATACTTATGCATAGGTATGTATGTATGTATGTATATTACAAAATATCAAGATATTTTACTAAAAACTTAACATTTAAACAAACCAAAGTCAAACTCTTATACAACAAAGTACAAGCAATAGATACACACACATTGGGGAGGGGGAGCGCGGCCGAACATGTTGAGGTGGAGGGAAGTAGGTTGGTGAGCGAATGGTGATATATTTGTGTAGAAATATCATGATATTTTCCTCCTCCCTTTTGCCTATAAATAGCCCCCATCTCTCTTCACATCATTTACTTTATTTTTTCATTAAATTCCTAAAGCTTCCTCACTTCTTATACTCCACTTTAATGGCCTCTTGACTAAAAAAAAATTATGGCAAAAATTATAGCAAAAAGAAATTAAAATTATATAGTAAGTATATATTATCAAAACTCGTCAAAACCAAAGCAAATCCACTCTCTCTTAACTCTACAACCCGTGGCCACAACTCCCACAAACCAAGGCCATGCCCACCTCCAACAGCAAGCATAGGCCGAGCCTTCCTAACGGTCTAAGGCTCGATTCCATAGGCTTCTGCATGATCGTTGCGGAGCTATAGCCGATTTCAAAGTTAGGTCCAATCAAAATTCAAGTGAGAAACTCTATTTATATATATAATATGATGATGTGATATGACTGTTATGGTTATTTTCTATGTTTTGTCATCAAGTTAGGATGTCGACTATATGTTTATTTTGATATTAAAACAAGTCACGGTTAATACATGTCGAATATTACAAAGGTAATCACTTTCCTCTAATAAATGAAATGGTGTACATGAAATTGTTAAACCTCATTATAATGGATTAAAATGATTTATAAATGTTTTATAAACGCTAAAATCCGATTTGGTGAAGTTTTGACAAGTTATGAAAATTGAGTCAAAAATAGGCGTGTCACGTAATGACAGTTCGCGATTTCACGCCTTAGGAAGTTAAGTCTATTTATACGATGAATTCAAAGTCGGAATTCTTTGTAATAAGAATTTTCAAAGCTCTTATAACCGTAATTTTCAAACAAAAGAAAATATTAAGATTATGTTTACTAGATTTTATATTATGAGAAAAACAAGTTTTCAAAATAGTCGCGGTTTTAACAGTTCAGAAACCAAAGTGAAAAATTCTTTATAAATGATTTTTTTAATTCTTTAAAAATATGGAATAAATTATATAAATCTTTTAAAATATTTTAAAAGAGATTTGAGTTATAAAAATGGATTTCTAAGTGACAGAAAAGTTGTTTTGATCAAATAAACTTAAAAGCAGTGTTTGCAGCACTTTTTGCAGAACTTTTTAATAACTTTTGAAATATGGCTTTAAAATTAAATATTATTTCCCAAATCCTTTATATATGTTTTCAAATAAAGAATTAAGTATTCTGAAGATGATTTGAAGGTTTTATAATTTATTTTAAAAAGTTTAAATAAATGTTTTAAAGAAAAGCTGTTAAAATCAAGTGATTTAATCTTGGCTCTAAAAGCCGACGAGTAGACTGGATTTTTCTGTTCGTGAGATCCGGATGTGAGGTGCTTAAGCTAAAGAGATGTTTAGAAGCAACCAGTGTCCTAACTCACTGGCCATTCTCCTAGGCGAGGGATTGATAAGGTCGAAATGTTGAAAACGAGACAATTATAAAAGATTTAATTTTCCAGATTCAAACAACTTGGATTTTATAGAAATAATCTTCTTACACTTGGTATTAAATTCCATGAGGGAGCCTATACTACCCGTGTGAATTTAAAAGGTGATTTCTCCATTATTTGACGGATAGTAAAGGTTGAATACAGAAATGATGTTGAGTAGAACTAGTATAATTTCTATCGACCCTTTATGCTCAATAAGGTTTTGCAATATGATTTTTGAGAATTGATTTCATATTTCCAAAGTTAAAGAGAGGTTTAATGGTTCTTTATATACTGAAAAGAAATATTTTAAAAATATTTTAAAGATATATATATCTCTAGAAGATGTTTTTGATAAAAAAAGTAATTAATCAAATGATAAGCATCGAATTACTTAAAGTCAACATCTTTTATCGATGATTGGTTCGAAGGATTCGAGGTCTGATTTGAGTGATTTTTATCTAAAAATCACTTCGAACCAATTACGTATTCGAAGTGAAGACATGAAATGATAATTAATGGAATGAAGGGCTGCTTGTCACTGACCCTTGGGGGAAATTTTCATATCATATATATGTGGAAATAGTATCTTCATTTGATCTTCGATGCAAGGGCTGCTCCCTACTAATCCTAGAGATGATTTCCGATAGGATGTGGTAGGAAAGTTTCTTCGATTTTTTATTTTCCTGGATAACTTCTATGGATGAATATCTGACATTACATTTCCAACATACACGTACATTGATTTTTGTGAAAGTACATCTGTTTGTTGGTGTAGGACGTGACTATTCTATACTTGACACCCTTCTCTGAGACGTACGGGTCAGAGACTGTACATTTGTGAAAATCAATGGTGTGTAATGGAATTGGTAACGTGGCATTTAAAGTGAGTGTGCTAAGTGAAAGGTAATCGTTACCTCGCGCATGATCACCCGGAAATGGCTTAAACATGGCATGCCGTAAGACTATGTGGTTCGCAACCATTAGGTATGGTTATTACTTTTCTATATTACTCCATGTCGAGAATTTATGTATGCTATACGACCCCAGATAGGTCGGATACGATCGGGGTGATGTCGTATTCGGTTCTATCTGCCACCAAGTTGGATCAACGGGTAGAGGGGTCTTGCCAGGTGCAGAGGTTTAAAAGTTGTTGATCCTCGGTACATCTCTCTAGAGATGTACTGTATGGAAGGTAGTTTCTTACCTCCATTGTATGAAAATCCATTTACTAATAAATGCCTTCTTGCTTGATTGTAGAGCCTATTATGCTGCAATTTAATAATGTAACAATTTTGGATAAGATTATGTAAATTTATTTGAAAAGTGTTTTCGAAGGAATGTCATTAAAAATAATATTATCAGATATTGTGTGGAAATTTTTTGATTATCATAAATTAAAACCCGTTCCGTGTTTATGTGGACGTGGTCTTATGAGATACCTTTTTTTCAAATATATGTATTTTGAGTTTCTCGTACCAGTGCCATGACTGACTTGGAGTTTATTTTCCTTTTCTCTTAAACTCTGGGTGCCTATTTTTCTGGACAGCCAAGTAGTTAGGTAGCATGGAGCATTTTGGATGGAGCATGAAGCTGGAGGGTCCTATATAGACAGTCATCTATTTCTAATTCCATTGTATTTTGTATTATGTATTTTGTATTATGTATCTACTAGCACTTGTGAGGATATGCAGTATAACTATTTTAGCTGGATTAGTACTTACTAGTATTCTAATGAACAATTTGGACTAGTTGCATGTACTACTCATAGGTATAATTAAATATTGAATACGATGTGAGATTCTATCTTATTTTTTCTTCTACCTTTATTTTCTTTTACCCCATGCTAACGTGCCTCTCCGGCACTTGGATTTACGACACGTGAATACCGAGGATGTATTAGAATCGAAGGGTCGAGGAGGTGGGTTGTCACACATACCTAACTTCTTATTAATCATTTATAATTCCTTATCCATAAATTATGGTCTGCATAACTAATGCCAATCATGCAAACTGAATTTTTGTTTTAGGCATTCTTTTTCATGAAAACTATTCTTTCTACCAATAAGTTAACACAAATGGAAGATATATTTCCTATAAAATAGTACCACATAAAATTTAAGTTTTATTGATTCAAAAGTTTCCATTCTTTCATATTTTAGAATTACAATATATATGGTTATCCATGCACACACATACGGTGACTTAAATTTTGGTATCAAATTAGTTTTCGCTCACTTCGTTTGTCAATATATTAGCTGATTTTCTCTTGACCAAATGGGTTCCATAACGGTTTTTGCTTGCTTTTTTCACAATATAGTTAATGATCCTTTCATGACATCTTACCATAATAGCTGTTAAATTATTTATCAAAACAATTAATTGAGAAAGGGGTAATTAGAGTGCATTACCAAACTGAAGTAAGTTAGCATAATAATATAATAGGTTCAACTGATTTGGTTTGTGCCTTTTGCTATGTTCACAAATATATCATTGCACTTAAAAATGGAAAATATAAGAGATGATCTTATGAATGTATTATATACCAATTTTTAATCTATTTACCTATGCCTAATTTTTTGTGTATGGATTTACTCATTTGAGTCTATTTCTCTCCTTTTGTAAATACAATATGTTGTATACACATCAAAACATTTACCAATAACACAAAATTAGAGATTTCTATAAATAATACCATGTGTTTAGATATTATTTCATACAACAGCCAAATTTTATTTAAAAAATTGGATGTAAAGTAAAACCTTTACATTCATTTAATTATTATTTCTTCATTTAAATAACTTCCAATAATTTCACATGGTTTAACCCAGTTGGAATTTTCAATAGTTTATCAACCTCTTGTACATGCCTTATGTGCGACACACCAACATTTTGTAGATGCCTTTTGTGCGACGCTATTTGTTATCCACTTGTCATTTACGATTTAGTCCATAACCAAAAAATTTGCTCGATGTGCAGGAACACATTCAACCTTTCACTCAGGAACGTGTGAAATCAATTGGCTATTATAGAATATTTGGTACTTTTTTTTAACAAGGCAAACCGGTTCTTATAGTTGTCCGTCTACTTAATATAACAATAAAAAAATGTGTAAGGCTAAGTACCTCAGCAACTTCGGCACATGCGTCTAAGGAACAGTCTAATGCACAAAGCAATAAAGCAATCATTCATACTGTCACTCTTTCTGACTATTTGCAACACAGTTATAACAGAGACAACTCTCAACACAAGCGAAGATAATCTCGTAACAAATTACAAAAGAAAACTGAATAACCCCTAAAACATGCCAAACGAAACCCAAGTTGCATTGCTGGCAACTAAAGCCAACCCGAATACATTATTACAAAATAAACATGGTGCGTATCACAAGCCAGTACTACATGAAGCTAAGTACAAGCAAAACCAAAGCCACATGCACAACCTTGACCAAGAGGCATCACAATCACCAACAAAGACATACAAATCTTGCTACAAAAGCAATCCCAATGAAGGTGATGAAGAAAACAAAGCAATGGACTAGGGAGAACAAATATTCAGGCCTTAAACAACACTACCATCCTTTCTAGAAAATGTCCAGCTGAAAACAGCCATCACCAGAATCTAGAATTTCCGCAAAAGAGATTAGGACCAGAGAATGATCACCGAAAACCCAAAATAAGGCACAACACTGAAATCAAAACTCCACTTCCATTGCAAGCAATCACCAAGGGCAAGTAAGGACTTGAGGAATACATAGGAAGGAAAGAAACACTAGCCGGAGCCTAATCCCCTTAAACTTAAAACCAACCGGCGAAGGCAAAGGCTTTAAGAAAATTCAAACGACCTATGAAAAAACCAAAACAATACAGGCCACACGCAAACTACATTGACAGAGAAGCATAGTGCTGCTTCTCGAGCAAGCCAAGAAGAAATGCCGAAAAGGTATTAGTACCACTGAGGTAAACTAGGGTAGATCCGGACTTGCGATGCCAGATTCGGTAGCGTAACGACAGATTGAGATGGAAAATAGCAAAACACAACTAGGCGCATGGGATTTTCAACAAAAATGAAGGTTTGCAACAGCAACGATAGCTAGGTTAGGGAATAGAAATACAAGAGAAGTTATTAGAGTAGGAAATGGAAGAAGATTAAATGGGAAGGAGGGTGGAAGAGAGAGATAGGGAGGTGGCTGAAAATGATAACTTAGTCCCCACTGATGCCAATAAGACTATTTGGTACTCTTTGATATCACGAGGTGACTATTTGCTACTCTTTGATATAACAAGGTGAGTGCTCTTTCAAATATTTGGTGTCTAAGTCACTCTTGTAGCATACCATTATGGACGGTAGTATAACATCTGATAACCAAAATTTTCCTCTTTGATTGAAAATTAACATTGTCTTTAACAAATCCTTTTGTAATTTTGCCCTTGAACACTTAATACAAATGTTTAGCACTACAAACAATTTGTGATTTTTCTTGCGGAGGCTTAAAAGGATATGATACCTAGTCTAAAAGATAAGGCAATAAAGGCACATGACATTGTTCTCATCTGGCATCGAATGATTTATGTTTCACTTTATATTTAATTACCCGTGTAATTTTTATTTTGCACCCCCATTTTCCATTTTTTCAGTTTTTGCTTATATATCATTCAATGTTATAATATATGTAAATATATAAGTGAATATGCTTTTATGGTTTTTTATTTAGTCCCACATCGTGGAATTGGTTAAGTCATTTGCTCTGAAGCCTTTATATAAAGGAGGTTATGTAATGTAAATATATATCTATTCTCAGAAGTGAATAATATATCTTTTGTCTCTCTCCAGTGGCTTCTATTTTTCTTTATTCTATAACACGTTATCAGCACGATCTCCACAAAAGTTTTATTTTTTTTCAGATCTACAGTTGTGATAATTTATGAAATCAAATCTATTTTTCTCCAGATCCAATTATAGATCTCAAAACGGTAAGTTATTTTTCTAATATGATTGATCTAATCTTTCAATTTTTTTATATATCTCATTCCATTCTAGATCTACTTCTTCAGATTTAAATCTATTGTCTTATTTTTTAGACTTTATTATAATTGTCTTATAATTTTATATCTTATATAGATCTAAACTTTGAGATCTAATTCTTATTTTGTTGGTTATTATATTTCAGATCTAATTTGTTTGTTGTTGCTATTTTTCTGATAATATTATATTGTAGATCTCAATATCATACTTATTTTTATGCTTTTGAGTTCATTTATTTTGGAATGCAAGTTTGAACTTGACAAAATTTTGATATTGTTGATTAAAACAAATTTTTTGACATGGATTTGAGAAATCAAACATGGTTGGTAAATGGGGTTTTCATTTTGAGAACCTTTTAATTTGATTTAGATTTGAATGCAGACTTTGGAAATTATTTTGATATATGATTTATATTTCCAGAAGAAATATTTTATTGTTTTTAAGAGAAACAAATATAAATATAATACGTATCTAGAAGATCGTATTAAGTGAATGGAAACATTAGTAAAAGCTTACATGATAAGCTTAATATCTTCCAATGTTTCCTTTAAAAAAAAGGGAAAAGGAAATAATAATTGAGAACCTGCAGTTTTCATAAATCAGTAAATTACAAGTTTCCTCAAAACATAGAACCAGAAGTTCTAACTAAAAAAAAAGGATTATATATCAAAACTCAAATATATAAATTTGAGATGTGAAGCTTTGAATTATTAGAAAATCTAATTCAGATTATGGTAAATTTCAATTGCAATCAAACCTGAAGTTTGATAATGAAAATCAAGTTGTACCATTTAGGATCTAAAATACTAAACAAAGACTTTTTTTTAAAGTAAAATTGGAACCTGAAGTTCTAAAAATATTTGTCAATGGTATTAACTACTAAATCAAATAAATATATAGAAACTTGTTCACTCCAGAAGTAGTGAAAATAATATATTAAAAAAAAAAGGTCTCCAGAAGAGATTTGTTGATATATTTGGTGCTTTTAATAAACCAAATAAATACGTAGAAATATATATACTCTCTTACTCTCTTTCTTTTTAATTAAAAATAAGCTGTTCTAATAGAAAGTTTATTTATTAATTTATTTTTCCTTCTTCCATGCATCCAATCGCTCTTCAAAAGGTAAAATATAATAGATCAAATATAATAGATTTGAAATAATCTTAATTTCCTAAATTTCTAAAATAACTTGTGTTGATTTGAAGAATTACATGTTTGTTTTGATATATTTGGTAAAGAATTACGAAGTTAGTTTTCTTATGAAAATAATAATGATTTGGATCTGAGATTTATAGTTATTTATGATTATGAATGATATGGATAGATCTGAGATAATTTTGTTTATTTAGAAATTCTGATTATTGGGAAATAAAGTTTCGCTTTAAGATATTTATTTTAATTTTATTATTGAGTAATATTGAACCTATATTTGAGATGAAATTGTGTTACTTTGAGTACTGTTTGTTCAATTAGTTCATATATTTGCAATGAAATTATTTTGCTATGACAGTAGTTATATCCTAAACCACATAAATGTTGATTGTTGTTATTTTTATCACAAATGAATTAATTGCAAGTGTTATGGTAATAAATTAAATCATTTATTGTCATAAATGCATTAAATGCATTGATTATTGTAAATTAAATGACGTTGTATGTTTGTGTTTGAAATAAGAATAGACGTATGATTTACTATTTGATGTATTTATTTTGACAAGTAATGTGTGTTGTAACGGAAAAAATAGGTTTGACAACAACTTGAAGTTGTGCAAAGGAATTATTTTAATAGAAGTTGTATAACTCAAAGTCCAAGGCCCGAAGTCTGGAATTACGAAAAGATTTTCAGACAAACTTTACAAGCTCGAATTCTTGTCAGAATTTTTTTTTAATTTGTCAAAATGTACAAGCTTCTAAAAAAAAAGGCAGTTTACACAAAATTTTAGAACCCGAAGTTCATAATAAATTAGTGAACTTGAAGTTCATGAATTAGAAGCCCGAAGCTCTATTGAAATTGTGTAAAATGATAAGATTGTACTTCTTGAACAAGTTAAAGGAAAATAATATATTATCATATAAGATAATAATGCTGCATTCAAGAGATTACAAAAATATCCAAATGAGTTATACCTTACCCTATATCTTCGTATTTATGTTACATTAACCAAATATCCTGAAGATATTATGTTATATGATGTATCAAACATCATTGGATATGTGTGTATTAATCTCTTGAAAAGATGTTTTAGAGATTTATTTATATTTATATTGCAAAATATAACATCGCAGAAGAGATGTTATAGAAATTTTATTTTTGTTACATTGCAATTCCTTAAAAGGAAATACTATATTCCCCGAAGGAATAATGATATAAATATTTTTGAGTAATAACAATAATTTATCGAGAAAAACAAATGATATTGTATACCAATGTTACACTCCAGAAGTAGTGGTTTTATCTTTCGCATCTTACTTTCATTTGGTGCATCTAATTTTGTTACTGTATTTAAAGTCTGATATGTCATTTCAAAGATAGTTACAACAAAAAAAAAATTCCAGTAGGGATGTTTTATGTTATTGTAAAGGTAGTAATTATGTAATTTCTACAAATAGAAACATTGTACATTGATATGACATTCCAATAGTACATATATATCTCTAGAAGAGAAAAATTCACTCCAGAAGTAGTGATAATAAAATATCCCTAAAAGAGACTAATAAATTAGGAAATGATAACATATCTCTAGAAGAGATTTGCTTATATGTTTGGTAATTTTATTAAACCAAATAAATGCATAGGAATTTGATTATAAAGGATCCTAATTTAGCTTAGATTAGATCCTAAAAGTTTGAGAACTATACGTACGGTCCTGAGGAAATCTGTATCTGTAACATTTCAAGTATCCAGAAGATACTATTATTATTTTTGCTGTAATTTTTTTTACAGAACTCTCAATAGAGATGTGTAGAAATGTCTATACGCAATTAAAATTATTCCTTGATAAGTAATCATAATTAGGTTCAAAAAATGATATTTGAGATATAATTGAGGAATAAACTTAACAATTTGAAGTTGTGTGTATATTTTATTCGAACCAGAAGTTCGATATGGTTTCAAACCAAATGTTTTGAAAATTATCATGTTGTTTTGACAGGTTTGCATTGACATTGATTTATAAATAGAAATTAATAGTTTGGATCCTTGTAATAGTTTGTTCTAAAAATCACTAATTCAAATGAGAAAGAATATGAAAATTTTATAATATATATGTGATACGTGGACGCACGTATACATCCATATATGTAAATATTTAGCCAACAACCTGAAGTTTGTTATAAGCTCATCTTATAGATTATGCATAGACATTATTTAGTGATTTAAAATTCAATCAACATAAATGTTGAATGACCTGAAGTCATGTATGTATTCAAATGATCTACACAATAAGTAAATTCCTCCAATTGCTTAGATCAATGAATGAGAACAAACTCTAATAATCAATATCAATTGAATGCATCTTACAAAAGAATTATCCTCCTATTATTAATATGTATGATGAATTTGCTAGTAGAAATAGCGTAATGGATCAAAATAAGAATCCAAAGATGATTATTATTTAATGTGACAATGTTTGTCAACATTGAGGAGGAGGATAAAGGGATACAAGTTCAATTTGATCATCAGTGTTAAATATTTATTAAAATATACAATGATGCAAAATATTATCAATATTATCCCTAGTAGACTTTCTCCAATATAGATTTGAATCCCTGAAGGATCAAAATTTGTAAACCACATCTGAAATATGGTTCAAAAGTCAGTTCAAAATATTTTTGGAGTTAGTAATAAAGATGCCAAATAAAGGAGGTGGGTGTTCTTGAAGAAACACTTAAGGATGCTCTGAAAGAGATCCATGACATGATTCTCAAATAACCCTAGAAGTGGGTTAGGTACCTAAAACATAATTAAAGAGATCTCAATAATTCATGTCTAGAACTGACAAGAAATAATCATCGAGATGATAAATTTACAAATAATAAAGCGCTTATTTTATAAATAGATTAAGAATCTTGAATTAGGGGAAAACATGACTGGCCATCATGAATTCCTTAATAGTAGAGAAATGTGGACATGTAGTCCGCAAAGTACCGAAAGTACTTGAAATGCTTAATACACCCTGAAGGTATAAATGTGGTTTAAAATTATATTAAATAATGAAAGTATACAAATTCCTGAAGGATATAAATAACTTTCATTGTTATAAAGAATTCAAAGAACAAGAAGAGTAAATTTCAACCTACTTTTAAGTATTGTTGTAATGAAAATCTTGATATAATTCATGATGAGTAGATTACTTCCTATTTTTAAGTATCGTTGTAATGAAACTCTTAATATCCATTGAAGTGATAGTTGCGATATGCAAATACTTATTAAAGTATATGAATTTCTGAAGAATATATATAACTTTTGTAGCATGAAGTACATATTACAAATTTCTTCTAAGTATTGTTGTAATGAAAATCTTGATACATCAAGATGAGTAGATTACTTCCTGCTTTCTAGTAATGTTGTAATGAAATTTTTAATATTCATGAAAGATGTATAGTTGCAATGCGCAAAACTAATTTGAAGCATAAAAATGAAAGCACATGAAGTGTTTTTCATAAAAGTAGCATACAAATGCATAAAATGCAAACCATATTTGGAAAAAACAATCTTAGAAAATTTGATTGTATCAAAGAAAACTATTAATAAATTGTATTATGAATGAGATACATATTTATGGATCTAGAAGTATCTATAACCAATTTAAGTTTTCGAAAGACGAATATGAATTCAGAGGAAAAATTAAAATCAGGGGGAGAATTCATAAGTATTTTATAATGCACTCTTTTTCCTTAACTAAGATTTTTCCCACTGGGTTTTTATTAGTAAGGTTTTAACGAGGCATTATCTTGATCCAGAAGTATCAACTCCCTAGTAACATTTGAAATAAGCTATAATGTACTCTTTTTTCTTATTTAAGATTTTTCCCACTGGGTTTTTCTTATTAAGGTTTTAATGAGGCATTATCTTGATCTAGAAGATTCAAACATCTTTTCAAGAAATAACATCTCAAATATGTTATTTAAGTTAAATTATATTTTTATCCTTGACTAAGGTTTTTCCCATCGGGTTTTCCTTTGTATGGTTTTTACTGACGTATTAAATTGATCCAGAAGTATCAAACTCTATCTGATGCAATAAATTATTGAAATATGACATACTATATTGTACTCTTTTTCCTTCACTAAGATTTTTCCCATAGGGTTTTACTTAGTAAGGTTTTAATGAGGCATTAGTTTGATCCAGAAGTATTAAGCTTTATTTAAAGAAATAAGAAAATAAAATATGTCATTGTACTCTTTTTCCTTCACTAAGATTTTTCCCATTGGGTTTTTCTTAGTAAGATTTTAATGAGGCATTATTTTGATCCTGAAGTATCAAACTTTTATAACGGATATCATTTTTAGTATGATATTTATGATTTCACAAGTTGCACTCTTTTCCTCGTTCAAGATTTTTTCCCACTGGGTTTTTCTAATAGAGGTTTTTAATGAGGCAACAGACAATATCTATATCGACTGAATCGATAAATGCAAGCAAGATAATAATGAGGGGGAGCAATCATCATACAAAACGGAAATTTCAAATTATCCGAGCATTCAAGATTTTGAAGACGCATATTCAAGGGGGAGTGTTATAATATATGTAAATATATAAGTGAATATGCTTTTATGGTTTTTTTATTTAGTCCCACATCATGGAATTGGTTAAGTCATTTGCTCTGAAGCCTTTATATAAAGGAGGCTATGTAATGTAAATACATATCTATTCTCAGGAGTGAATAATATATCTTTTGTCTCTCTACAGTGGCTTCTATTTTTCTTTATTCTATAACATTCAATTTATATATTTCATATTTTAATTAAAGCAGGATAATAGACACAAAGAAAAAATTATAAATTTTTTTAGTCTCAGAGACGGTAAGTTTGTTTTTTAGTCTGAAAAATACTTTATAGTATAAATAGAAAATAATAGCTACATCTATTATTCTGTGATTTACACTACAAAGTATCCTTCATACTAAAAACTAAACTTTCTGTTATTGAGACTAAATTTTTTTGCAACTTTTTCCCTGCGCTTAAAAACCTCCTAATAAAACTTAATAAAAACGGACGCAAATATTATTTCATCGGGCTATATGAAATATTATCTGGAATCCACTTTTATCTTTACATAAAGATAAAATTCTGCAGTGGATTTCTTTGTTCTTGTAGCCAGTTTACGTCGTTTTAAAGAGTAAATCAGAACAACAACACATGTTGCTATCTACTCTTATCAATAAAGTAAGTACTTCCGCACTCATTAATAAAGAATGTCTTTTAGATTTTGTCACTTAGTACATGTCTAATGCTTAGTGAATGCTATATTATCACTTTTGATTTTGTCAACTATTTGTTTACTACATGTTTGTGTATTTTTTAGCTTCTCTATTTATCACATGTTATTATGAGATCCTTTATTAAACTCCCCTTCTCTACTTAAGTTAATGCTTGTAGATTATCTTGTTTTGTTAAGTGTGCATCTCATCTATCAATATTAATCTTGCATTCAAAAGGGCCTTCCTATACACCCTGCCAAAACCAAATAAATATATTCCTAAATAATAAAAATCTCATAATAAAGATAAAGTGTAACGATCCTGACTCGACCTTCAAAAATCGGCACCGAATACGACACTCATATTCCAATGCTGCAGTTTCAAACGTCGAATCTGGTGCGCCGGAGCTTATAACACCATTAAGTACGATACAGCGAAAGGAAAGAATATCAATATATATAACATTGATACAATGACAGATACAAAATCTGATATAATATGATACAACACAATGGTACAACAGATATCAATACTATCAGAGATACAAGACACAGCGGAAAGGAATAGATTAGACCAGCAACGGAGAAGAATATCTTCAATAGATTGCATCTCCAAATCCAATTGCTCCAATCTAAAGCTAGCTCGAACCAACATCACGTGTCACCTAGACGAGCAAGTCTCATCCTGATCCAAAGACTGAACTAATGCCAGATTATCTATTAAACCCGACTATCTGAAAAAAAAACAACTTTATACTGCCCCTGTGGAAAATTGTGGGCACACAGAGTTTAGGAAAGGAACAATAAACTCCGAATCAGTCATGCGACTGGTGTGAGTAACGAAAACAGTTGGTCTTTAAAGCAGACAACAAAAGAATTTAAATAAATCCGCAATGCTTTTTGAAAAATGAAACTACCATAAGGCCTCCCACCACACACACCACGCAAACGCAGAATTAGAGGAGATTTCTCCTTATGATAGTCAAACATGCTAGATACGCAAATTCTTTTTAATATTATTATTATAGGTGCACAGTGGAAAACATTTCAAAAGTATAATATAAATCTTAGCCAGCATAGACATTCCGAACTATGCCTACTATAGTTGCCATCTAAACAGTGGTGACCACCATAAGTAAATGGCAGGTTCTACAACTAAAACCGTACAAGGCACGTATTGGATTAATGGATTTCCAACAAATGGTCAGGCTAAGGAACTTCCCACTGTCCATGGGTACGCCTCTGGCGGGACTTCCCGAGAACCTAACCGGATCTCTGCCAACACAAGGCCGGGTTACCTCTGTAACTAGGTAACTACTTCTCGAGCATGCCACCCCCCGGTCCTTTGCGACCTTTATCCGAGGCGCCTCTAAAACACAAAGCAACAACCACACATAAATGAGAATGAAGACCACCACATAGGTAAATATCTGGGCACCATACCATGATACCACCCTTTACCAGAAGGGAATGACACACCCTAAAGGGCGCGACCCTCATGACATTGCCGCATCTTTCCTGATTCGACCATTTCCGGGTTGTGAGGTCATGCAGTCTCGTCCATAAAGCTACGCTTCATACAAAAGCCATGCTCTGATCACAAATGATCAACAAATGATCATCAACACACAGGAGCACTCAGCATGCCACACTACTAAATTGGGAATATATCGATGACCACCTTCAACTACATAACCTCTGAGCTCGTACGTCTCAGAGAAGGGTGTTAAGCTAAGAGAATAAATTCTCCGACACCAACAGATATATATTTGAAAGAAATCTGCTTTATATTTCAAAGTGTAGTGTCAGACATACAACCATACAAGTCTGTTCCGGGTTCGAACAGAACCGAAGGCACTTCCGAAGAATCCCTTGCAAATCCGGGTGTTCACAATCCCGATCGGACTTCCCATCACTTAGGGAATCTCTATACCGTCGCGACTCGCTGCTGAGACAATCGATAGGTTATCCTATCGTTCTCACAAATACCCGGTCTTCAATGCAATCCATAACGTCGTATCACTATTCGGAATGGGTTATGTGACACAAGGTCCTCTCTCGGCTAAGCCGAATATTGAACGTAATATTTAAAACATATGGATATGGGATTTCAATTAAGTCACAACTTATTACCAAACCCATTCTTTCAAATGGTTAAACAAATTACCATTTCCAATCCTTTAAACAAAAAGATTCAATTCTCAAAGTTCACCCCATTCACAAAGATCCATTTACGGATTTCAAAACACTTTCCATTTCAATTGAATTAATTCGTTAAACCTTCAAATCAAAGATTTAACTTATAGCTTTCAACCCGTTTCCGTAACTAGGAAATCATTTTCATTTCAAACTTGAAACTCCTTTTAACACAAATTGGACGTTCATTTCTTATATGAAAGCTTTAATTATTTGAAAAAAAATAGTTTTCGTTTCGGAAGAATCCAATTATATTTGCACGAGTTAAAGCCTTTGAATTTAAATTCAAATTCCCAAATTACTACCTTTAAAATGGTTTAATCCATATATAACTTGTATAATATCTTAAATCCCTAGTTTCAAATCATAGAATTCAGTTTTAAATATTGAATTCAAATTTAAATCAAATTATTTAAATTTCAGAACTTTACCAAGTTATTCAAAAATAAATTTTATTTTGAAATTTCATTTCAAAGGTTTTTCACATTTAACCTGGTTCCATTCCTAAACCATTTGAATTCAAATTTTCTATTAAAAATCATTTCAAAAATTTGTGACTTAATCGATTTCCTCGTGAAATCCATATTGGTGTGTGTATAAGTGTAGTCCAGGGGTTTTACACAGTAGTGCAACAACATTCAGTCATTGCAGATTACAATCGCAACAATATCGATAAGCGGTATATTTCAATAACGCTTATCCATACACACAGATTCACAGATAGAAAATATGAATGCATTATAAATAAATAAATTACATTCATCACAGATCACACTGAAACATATCATAGCACAAAGCACAACATATCAGAATATCAAACAGTTCGACAACCGATGGAATTCAAGCATTCATAAGTAAACTCAATTAATTATCTGATTCATTTGGAATCGGATAGGTCATCGATCATAGTTAATTAACATCAATCGATTTCAAATCATTCGATTAAATGTCCTTTAATCATTTATTAAATAAATTTATTAACTTCTATTTATTAAATAATTAACTTTTAATTATTCAATTATTCTTTAATTAATTTCCCTTAATTAATTCATTAGTAAATTAATCTATCCTCGATTGATTACCATTTAATTAATTATAACAATAAGTGATTATCCCTTCATTAATTACTAACTTACCATTAAAAATCTTTAATTAACCATCTTCATAGTTAATCATCATTAACAATTATTAATTTCAAATAATTTAGACACTTAATTGTTAATTTACCAATTAGTTAGTCACAAAGTGATAAACCCCTAATTAATTTCAATTATTCTTTAAATTAGCCAATCTTTATTCACCATTATGAATAAATCATTCGTAATTACTTTTAAAACAATTAATTTATAATAAAAATTATCTTAATTAACATTTTAAAAACTTTCTTAACTTTCAAAACAAATTATTAATAATTTGCAAACTTTAATGTTAACTAACCTTAACACTTATTTTAATAAACCATAATTTAATTACATCGACTAATTATACATTAATCCCTTGATTAATTATCACTAATAACTTAATTTACCATTAATTACTAATTAATTAGTCGTTTAATCCTTAATTAATTATTTAATTAGTTAACTACTATTATTGGTTAATTGACTTTGAATAGTTAATTAAATCCTTATGTTCGAATTGATTAAACATAAGATTATTGATAATAATCCTTAATTACAAATTTATTTAATCTTAAACTACTATAAATTAATTATATTCTTAATTAACTTCCAATTTAAATTAATTAACCATCTTACGTGTTGTAAAACTTCTTTTAATAAATCTTAAATCAAGTCTTTCTCTTTTTCCCGCGTCCCTTCTTTCTTCTACTCGTGTTCTTCTTCTTCTTCTACTCGTCCTTTCTATTTTTTTTATTTTTTTTATTTTTTTAAAGTTATAAATATGTTGTACACCAACTCACTCACTTACGCACCCAGGAAACCCGAAGCAACTTCCCAATTTTCTCGAGTATCACTCGAGACGGCCACTCTTCGAAACTGCTGACATTCCTCGCGCCACCGTGCACGTGCACGGTGGTTCGCCAACGTCCTGTCGATCTACGGCACCCCAAGCAAACCCTAAAACGACCTCACATACGAAATCCAACTCCAGTTCAACTCGATAAGGTCAAAAACGAAATATACCCATTCGAAAGAACAGCAGCTCGAACATGACAATGGGAAATCGCCCCGTCCACACAACCTCGACCACCAAACGCTTCGAGCTTTCAGCCACGTCTTCGTCAACCACCGAGCCACCACCTCCCTAGAGCACATGCGACTCGATGCACGTACGAGGCTGCGGTGATCATTTTTTTCAACCATCTCGAAAATTAGGTTTAGAAACAAAAACTCCACGCCGTCGTCACCTCGACGATCAAGAACATCTCCGGCTATTTTTTCCCACAGCGCCGTAGGCTCCTCCACCTCTACGCGAAACCCCGGCCTCCAGCACGTCGCCCATAGCCGGAATTCGTCAAAATATCATTTTTCGTTCATCTACGAACTGCTCCTAAATCACTATCGTAAAAATCATCAAACAAAGCTTAAAATTCTTATTTTTGAATAAGGATTCAGGCTATATGATTTTTGTAACAAATCATTTCATTCGAATTTATTCAAATTTGAATTTTACTCTGTAAACACACAATTATTTCTACTATATAAACTTAACTTGCTTGAAACTATTTTTAAATTATAGTTTATACTTAAATACACATATTTACTTTTGATGTCAAGGCCTAACAATGATCGAGTGATAAGATATTGGGTTTTGAACAAGTTTGATGCTCTGAAACAAAAAGACAGAGATGTTTCAACATAACAGACATACATATCTACTAATATTCATGCACATGGAAGATTTATGTATACATATACATAATAAAGCAATTTCAAATATCAGATTAACAAACAACAAATAAATATACTCAAATTCCTTTTTAAGTTGTTTACTCACCTTCCACATTTTAGTTCCAGGTTGATGAATTTGTAAGAAACAAAATATTAGTTTCCTTTTCTTCAGGCTGTTGAGTTGTAATGAACGAATTGAGATAGATATATATGTAGAGAAGGCTTGTACAAGATGATAAAATTTGTACAACATCGTTCAGATATTTTTTTTCCTTTCTTGGTGACTGAAATGTTGTTTTGGCAGCTGATGTTGTTATTTTTGGCTGAAATAATGTAAATTGTGTGCTAAAGATATTTGCATTTGTTTAAACTTTGTCTTGATTTGCAATCTAATAGATATTTATATGTTTACTTCTTTTGCAAGCCTTTAATATGTATTTTCCTTGTTTCATATTTTGAATGTATCTATTCCTTTCTTTGTTTAAATGTATATATAATTGTCTTTTTTTTTTAATGCAAGCTTACTTACTTGAATATTTTTTTTTTGCTTTGTCATATTACTTTATAATATGAATGAATTCTATTTTTTTAACATGTTGTTGTAATCTTAGCTAATATATTTACTTTATATTTTGTAATTTATCTTATACATATATTTATATTTCTAACTTAAGTATTTATTTTACCCTACATCCAAATTTGTCTTGTATTTTTTTCTATATATTTATTCCAATAGTTTATACTTTATATTTATTTTTTTGGTGAGTTTTGTAAATACATTTTGTTTTTTTTTATCTTACCTTGTATATTTACTTCTATTTTAACTTAAACATTCATTTTTATAATTTACGGTTCTAGAATTATTTAACTATCGAACATCAAAGTTAATCATATCAAAAATCCGAATACAAATTCGTTTCCTAAGATATTTAAATTTAAATCCAAATTTAAATTCTGTCTTTATATACATTTTTATCTCAAATATCCAAATTAATATCAATTAATTCATAATTTAGCAACTATTTTATGTCAATTACCAATTATTCACAAATGTTTATTCAAAAATTAAATTAATTAACAATTTAAACTTAATTAAAATTCAGGATCATTACATAAAGCTTACGGAATTGCATATCTTATGTACTATGCATAATCATCATAATAAAAATAAAATGAAATTCGTTTCAATGTCTGATTTGCTATCGCCATTCTCGTTTCCATTCAAAATTGTTGTTTATAAACGCTATTCCCTCCAAAAACCGTAATAGGCATTTCAAAATATGCTTTAACTTTGAACTCAATTTATATTATATTTTACATTTATAACATATGTACATTAGACCAGTAGATGGAATATTCGAAATTGTCGTCCATAATCTATGCATTCTCATCTATAGAAGTTCTTAACCTAGATCGATTAGACACACATCTTGTCTGAACTAGGGCAGTCGAAACGGGTAAAATAGGTAGACTTCAATAAACATTCTATTTGAATCTATTGGGCTTATGAAGTTTATAGAGATTATAGATCCAACTTAAAAAGTGTTTTAAATAAAATTATTAATTTATTTAATTAGTTTCAAAGAGTTTGATTTTGATACAAATGTAAATGTATGAGTCTATCAAATACACCCATGTGTGTAACAGTCATTAAAATTAATTTAAGAAAGAAACCTTTAATTTTCTTCTTTAAAACCTATGCAATCCATTAAGGGAAGAAATAGCTTTTATTGAAGAGAGAAACCTTTCGTTTCTCTCTCTAATTAGATTAATTATTCATTAAATGTTCTTAACGATCAATTTAAACATGTCAAGAAATATGAGTAAATATAATATATTAACAGTTTGCATTCTGTTAGTGCAGTATGTAAGAAGTGTGCTTAGTTAGTAGATAAGTATGTAGATGCTAGGTTTATAATGCAATAGACCCATTTCCCCTTTACATATGACTTTGTCATCCATGATTTTGGTTTAAAATATATGTGTGTACAAATATTGTTATTCGGCCTTTTGACGAAAGGGCTTTCAATTGAGGCTTTCGACCGAATCTAGACATCAAGACGAAGATAAAACGATTCAAGGACTTGAGAATAATATGCTTGGAATAGTAGTAGGATGTGGAATCAAGAGTTTAGAGTAGAAAAGGAATTAAGGAAACATGTCAATACCAACCACTTTCAGGTCGATACCGATCTCTTTTTAGGAATTAAGGAAACATGTCAATACTAAAAGTCCATTCAAGGAGAAGTGCTAGAGATATCAGAACCTCTTGGAAACAATATGGTTTCTAGGAAAAAATGCTCATAACTTAATGGATCTAAGCAAGGTGATAAAGTAGAGGAGAATGGAACAAAATAAAGAAGTGTCCAAAAGTCATTTCAGGGAAAAGTATTATTAGATATATTAGAACCTCTTGGAACCGACACTAGATTAAACATAATATTTTATTTTATTGTGAGACTCTCTAAACTTTTAGGGAAAAGTGTTATAGATATCATTAGAACCTCTTAGAAACGATGATTTCTAGTGAATATTTCTCGAAGCTTAATATTCAAGTAAAGAAGAATGGAATAATTGGCACTAAAGAATACAAGTCGGTACTGACCATTTTAGTTCGGTACGAATATGAATTTCTTGCTTAGGGACATCGTCTCCTTCTCCTACATTCTAAAATCTAAAGTTAGACTGGTATATCGAGATTTGGTGATCTGCTGTACGATTTCCCTATAAATACAAAACTTAGAGCATTTGGAAAAGGACTTATGGGCATCTTCTTCATTCTTTTTCTTTACATGACTAGTTATGAAGGCACTTTCTTTATTTTAGGTTGTTAGAACCCAAAATACTTTGCATTTGTGACCAAAATCTATAAACAGTAACATTATAATGGTCGTAGGCCTTAGATTTTCTTAACAACTATAAATATTCTCTGTCTTTCTTACTTTATTTTGTTAGATCTCTTTGTTTCATTTCATTTTGAGATGTTATGTCATTTTTTGGTTCAATATCTTTGGTGCTTGCACCAAGAAAAACAATTCTTAGGCATAGATTTAGCTATTTAATGTAGAGTGTCTAGAGGTTACATCCAGAAGGTTTTCATCAAAAAATTTAAAGGAATTTCAGATTGCAATGAATGACACTACGAGGATAGGGATTTTCAACTCACGAAAGTCGACATTTATACGTCCACTGAATAAACTGCCGAACAATCGAATGCCGGAAAACCGAACCCTTAGGGTTAAAGAAGAAGAAAAAAGTAGAAGATAGAAGAAAAAAGAAAGAAAAAGCAACAGAAACAATATCAGAATCTCACAATCACAGCGGAACAATATATAATAGATAAATGAATATCTTTAAATCAAAAGAACTATACATTTTATACATTACATCATTAGAGTCGGTATACATTACATTATCAGAGTTTACAACAACAAACAGCGGAAAAGAAATACTATATACTAGTTGATACGCCACGCCATCCAACTTGCTCCTGATCTCCACAGCAACTCCTGAATTCCAGAATGACCTGATAACCTGACTCTAGACTGCCCGTGTTAAAATTGGTAGGCACCTAGAGTTTAGGAAGGGAACAATAAACTCCAGGTCAGTCATGTGACTGGTGTGAGAACTTAAATAGTTTATCTTTAAAAATCAACAAAGAAATATTTTAAAATAGAGAGAACTTAAAACAGTTATTCTTTAAAAACAAACAAAGAAATATTTTTAAATGGATTCGCAATGCTTTTAGAAAATGAAACTACCATAAGACCTCCCGCACGCACACACACAATGCAAACGCAGAATCGAAGGAGATTTTTCTTATGACAGTCAAACATGCTTGATACGCAAATTTATTTGATATTATTACTATAAGTGCAAAATGGAAAACCTTTCGAAAGTATAATATAATTCTAGCCAACATACGACCAATATCGTATGCCTACTATAGCTACCATCTAAAAAGTGGGGCGCCACCATAAGTAAATGGCAGGTTCTATAACTAAAACCGTACAAGGTGCGTATTGGAGTTTGGATTTCCATCAAATGGTCAGGCCAAGGAACTTCCCATTGCCACATGGAAACGCCTCTTCAAAGACGCCCCGAGAACCTAACTTGATCTCTGCCAACACAAGTCCTGGTTACCCCTAGCTGGGTAACAACTGACACGAGTATGCCATCCCCCGGTCGCAACCGACCTAAATCCCGAGAGTCACCAACAACCACAAAATAATAAGTTTGCAGCAACAACATAGGTTAAGTATCAAGGCTCCATACCATAATACCACCTCTATCCAGAAGGAAATAACATACACTAAGGGGGCGCTATCCCCTAATAACCTTGCCACATCTTTCCTGTTTTGACCATTACCGGGGTGTGAGGTCCGACGAAGTCTCGTCCATAAAGCTACGCTTTTCGTAAAAGCCACGCTTTGATCAACAAATGATCAGCAACACTCAGCATGCCACGTTATCAAATTGGGAATATATCATTAGTAACCATCAACTACATAACCTCTGAGCTCGTACGTCTCAGAGAAGGGTGTTAAGCTAAGAGAATAAATTCTCCGCCACCAACAGAAATGTATTTGATAGAAACCAGCTTTACATCTCAAATTGTAACGTCAGACACACAACCATACAAGTCCGTTCCGGGATCGAACGAAACCGAAGGCACTTCCAAAGAAGTCCTTGCAATTCAGATATTCACTAATCACGACCGGACTTCCCATCACAAAGGGTGATAAAATCTCTATATCGGAGATCAGCCGATGCAGAGTCATTCGACGGTAATCCTTCCGTTTCCGAAAATATCCGGTCTTCAAATGCTATCCATTGCGACATATCACTATTTAGAATGGGATTTATGACACAAAGTTCCTTTCTCGGCTAAACCGAATAACGAGCGCTTATTTAAAAAAATAAGTGTAGCATTCAACTTCAAGCAAATCACAACAAATAACTATTTAAAGGTAAATATTGATAGTCGGTTCGTTAACTATCAAGGCCAACAATCAAATATCCAGCACCATAACAATCACTAAGTCCTTTTTATTTATCTTCCATAAATTAAATAACTTGCCAGATATTCACTTCAATTTATCTTTAAAAAGATATATTCTCTAAACCAATTCAATTTCTACATTGGAAAACATTTCCAAATACTTATTTTAACAATAAGTAATTCACAAATCTATTTATTTTCAACACTTAAAAAATATTCAATATACTTAAAACACGATTAAGTATATATTTTATTCTTTTAAGGAAAACATTCTCTTAAACACATTCATTTGAGTCAAAACGAATGTTGCATAAAACATCGTTATGACAACTCAAAATCACTAGTATAGGGATTCAATATTAAGATAGATATATAAATCCCAATACTATATAAAACATTTCCTTTCGAAAATCATTTACTATAACAACAGTGTTATAGTCCACCATTTCCTTTTTTCTTGAAAACGTCTATTTCAACAATGAATGTTGAAATCTATGGTTCCGATACTTAATACATTTTAAACCATCTTTAAATCATTTTGATTCTATTTAAAATATCACTTCCCTAAAACATTTCTTAAATATATTATTCACTGTCCCAAAATCGTGAACATACTTCGTTAACCAAATTCAACATCTTGCTAAACATTTTATCTAAAGGATTATCCACTGTCCAAAATCATGGATATATTTCCTATAATAAGCTATAATAATTAACTCATCAAAATAAGTCATTTTCGGATTTATAAAACAAGGTTTATAATTTCCATTTATATTTTATAACAACTTCAACTTATAAAATCACTATTAACAAATTCTATCCATATCCCATTTACACGCCAAAATCCAAATTATAAGCAAATTACTTATAATTCTTTATTTACAAATTCATTCATTTTATAACTTCAAAATCGTAGATTCTATTCTTTTATAAATCCATTTATATCATCATTTAAAACGTCTTTAAAACTCCTTTATAATTCCTTCACTTTGATTTATAAAAATCAAATTTTACAAATCTTATATATAAAGCTTTTAAAATAAATTGAAAAATATCTATTTTAAACTATTTTATAAAATCATTAACTCCATATTTTAAAAAAAAATCAATTTTCAACTATATTTCTCAAAAATCATAATTTTTATAACATTAAAATTATAACGTTTATTTATTTAAAATGAATCAATTCCAAAATGTAATAAAACATATACTTTCAAAAATCACTTTAAAATCCTTTTAATTTGAAAATCATCACTTTATAAATCCTTTTAATTTTCCAAAATAGGCCCAATGCTGCAACAACACTAAATATAACAATCACGGCATCCAAAAACCTCATATATCACATGATAACAGAATATATCACAATATCTGTAAATAAATCAATACGGGTGAGGAATCCAGTTGGATCCCTCCAACCTGTTTCCCTGCATACACAGATGTTAGCACAATACCAATTCCATTCCAGTACGGAATATCGTGGTATATGGGATTTATAAAATATTATCTGCTATTATGCGGTGCAATACGGTCTCATCCGCTATATAATGCATGAAAATCAACTCCAAGTACATATATAATACCAATTCCACTTCGAGATGGAATATCGCGATATATGTTTTTAATAAATAACATCCGCTTAATATACGGCGTACATGGTCTATTTCAAAATAATAGATTATAATTTATCACCCAAGCATACAATCAAGCAATTTTAATTCTAACTATTTAAAATTTAAACCGAAACAATTCGATTGAATGAGAAGTTCTCACCTTGTGACGACCCAAACTCGATGTCCAATAAACGACATCAAATTTGCATCGCCGTAGCTTATAACAACAATTAGATGAATATAAAACAGCGGAACAGAATCAATATCATAAATAACATCACTGTTACAACATCAACATAATATCCATACTGCAACAGAGTACATAAATACATATACCACAATCTCTAAATACAACATCATGATAATATAACAGTGAACATATATCCAAAAATCCATGGGAAGTTCCTTGGCCTGACCATTCGTTGGAAATCCAATTCCAAATACGAAACCCTGTACGGTTTTAGTTGTAGAACCTGCCATTTACTTATGGTGGTCACCACTGTTTAGATGGTAGCTATAGTAGGCATACGATAATGGTCGTATGTTGGCTAAGATTAATATTCTATTTTCGAAATGATTTCCTTCACTATGCACTAGTGATAATATCAAAGAATTTCTTTTCTCGTATCAAGCATATTTAACTATCATAAGAAGAAATCTCCTCCAATTCTGCGTTTGCATTGTGTGTGTGGCGCGAGGTCTTATGGTAGTTCCATTTTTAAAAGCATTCCGAAAATTCTTTTATAAATCTTGTTTATTTAAATACAACTGTTTTGTTTACTCATACCAGTCCCATGACTGATCCGGAGTTTATTGTTTTCTTTCCTAAACTCTGGGGGCCCATTATTTTCACACGGGCAGCCTAGTAGCAGGTTTCTGTATTTTGGAGTAGCAATATTTTGGAGCTCTTATCTTGGATATATCTTAGGAGCTATTGGAGATTTCAGGTGTTAGCTTTTGGGAGTTCGTTATCATCTCTCTCGTTTGAGGATTTTTGGATATATGTTCACTGTTATATTATCATGATGTTGTATTTAGAGATTGTGGTATATGTATTTATGTACTCTGTTGCAGTATGGATATTATGTTGATGTTGTAACAGTGATGTTATTTATGATATTGATTCTGTTCCGCTGTTTTATATTCATCTAATTGTTGTTATAAGCTCCGGCGATGCAAATTTGATGTCGTTTATTGGACATCGAGTTTGGGTCGTCACACACCTTGTATCCAATAACAATTGCAGTGTTTTATTTTGAATAAAATTAAACGCGCATTTAATTTTACCCAAAAATTTCACTAGCTCAAATCAACTCCAATCCAGTTCCATCATGTAGTGCTCATTAATACGAAGCCAACCGTTTCGTCCAAAACGGACCTCGTACGAAAGAGTTATGATAGTTTAAAGTTTGAACGAATTAATATATATATATATATATAATTTACAAATCCTTTTATTATTTTTTCACCTTAATCACATCCGGACCGTTCGTTCCTTTTGATAGAATCATGGCCGCTAGTGCCGTTCTTCCCTTGTAACAACCCGCATATTTTACAATTTGTATATTTAAATATTTTATTTAAATATTATATCGTTAGTCGGATTTTAGTCCGAAAAGTTTCTTTTTTGCATACGGTCGAAATAGGACTCCGGACCACTTCCATTGGGTCCAAAACTCCATTTGCGGTCCTTTTGAGTATAAACTTTGATATGTTTAGGGTTAGTGGAATTTTGCCACGTTTTCACTTTGGGCTTTGGGTTTGGTTTAGCCTATTAGTCTAAACTACTTATTCTAACTCAACCCCCTCCCCTTCATAACTTCACTTTCATTTCCTAACACTCAAGCTTCATCAAAAATGGAGGAAGGAATGGGAAATTAAAACTCCAAGCCCTAGCTCATTTGCAAATCCAACATCTAACTCCAAACCTATAGAAAAGACATTGATTCAAGCTTCTTGTGTTGAGATTGAAGTGTGGTCTATTCTTTCTTTGCTTTCAAGCTTCTTCTTCATTGTCTTGTAAAAAGGTGAGGTTTTTATCTCACATCTTTTCTATAACTATCTTTGGTTGTTGGGTATGAATTCCTAAAACTTATTCATATGCATTTGCTCTCGGTTAGGATTGAATTGGTGAAAATCACAATATTTAGTGTTATGGGTCCAAATCTTTAAAAATCTTTACTTTGATGATTGAACACGTTTTTAGTGATGCATCAAGGTGGCAATATGACCGGGTAGCCGATGGGCGTAATCCCCTAGCGTTCGTGCTCGATCGGTTGCAAATTGAGAGAGTTTTTATACTTCAAACCCCTAGGTCGCTCGGCCTGCACATGTATGATTCTCGGCCTGCAGTTAGGTCGGCCTGCCATAGGTCGCAACCCATAGGTTGGTAGGTTGCTTGGCCTTCTTTACCCCTTAGGTCGTTTCAACCCTAGGTCGCTCGGCCTATCCTTACCCCCCTTAGATCGCGCTCTACCTTATGTCACTCGACATTGATTTGGTCACGCCATGCTAGGTCGCGCCATGCTAGGTCGCTCCTAGTATAACTCGCAACCACTAGGACGCTTGGCCCCCTGATTTAGGTCGCACCCGCTCTTAAGTCGCTCGGCCTGCCTATAGGTCGTTGACCTTCCTAGGTTGCTCGGACTTCTTCACTCCTTAGGTCGCTCGGCCTGCTTGCACTGTTAAGTCGCCCATGCCATGGGTCGCGCCGTCCCTTAGGTCGCGTGCCGTTAGGTCGCGCCACCCTTTAAGTCGCCCCTTCTTTAAACCGCATGTTATTTCCTATGTCACTGATTTCTTAGGTCGTATGCCGTGTAGCCACATACGTCGAACCGCTGATTTCTTGTGTTGACTTATGTTAAGTCGTAAGTCGTGGCTGTTAAGTCACAAGGGTATTTCCACTTTGATGGATTTGGAATCGAATTCTTTGGATTTTATTCACGTCTTCGAATGTGAATTTTTGTGATTTATTGTTTCTACAATCATTTTTGTGATTTGTCACTTTATTTCACTCGTACGAGAAATCTAATTAAACGGCCGAGTAAAACAATTGGTATGAAACACTTGCATTTACTTCGCCGTTAATTCTTGGACTTGTTCGATTGAATCTCTAATGACAATTTTCTAGTGAAAACTTACAATTTGTTCGCAAATATTTAAGTTAAGCTAGTGGTTATGGGACATGAAGCTAAGCTTATATATTTACTAGCTTACTGTAATGGACACTTCTTGATGATCGTTGATGATCATTTTTGTGATTTAGACTAGCAAATGTGCGATGTCTCTTTATCTACGAGGGAGACTAAACCCCGTTTCTATGGAGCTTCGGCTTAATTTGGTGGGGTAGCGACCCACGGTCTTCGGGCCGTTTTGTGGAGCTTCGGCTCAAAATTAATGGTTAGCAACCATGGAATATCGTTCCATTTTGTGATACACGTGTTGGTGAGTTTTCATGCTCCCGTTTTGTGATAGGCCTCCCCCTTTTTGTGATTTCTGGATTTCCATTGACGATTTCTAGAATTTGTGTTTCACCAATTTTTGTGATTTACATTGATAAGTTTTATCAATATTTGTGAATTGGTGAATTTGTGTGTCATTAACTTTTGTGATTGGCATTGATATTATTGTCAATATTTATGGTTTGGTGAATAAAAATTAAGAGTATGACATTTCTTTTGATCTTTGAGAAGATTCTTATGGTATTGATTAATCCCTAGTTGATTTTCAATTGCGTACTTATCATAGTATGGCTTTATGGTTATCGTATGTTTTTTTCATATCTCTTATTCTATATCATTTCATCTGATATTTATAGCTAGACTGATCCCTTTATTATTTTCTTATTAAATAATACTCGGGTCAGACCGAGATGTTACAGGTGCTTCTGCTTGACTTCACATCTGGGATTATCACCCTGACTTTTGGCTAACTACTTAGATTAGTAGTTTTTGTTGTATACGTTTGAGATATAGACTCATTGATGTATCCATATTCTTTTGTCTACCACTTGTAGCTATTCTTTTGTGATGTTGTGGATCTTGTTTGACGACTACTCCGATGTACACTTTTATGTGTTATATTTATATCTTTTTCCGCCTTTGTGATATGGATATCTGTGACTGATTTGTGTTATGTTTATTTCTATGTTTTTTTCCGAAGATATTATAGCCACTGTGTAGTAGCTTTGAGTTTATGTCGGTATGTCGGATTTCCTCTTATATTTTATCTGGCATATCGGTGCTCGCACAAAGTAATTACACAGATGGTCGCTCCTCAACAGCCTTATTCTCCATGCTAGTTGATGGCATTACACCGTAGTGTCCTTGGCTAGAGTGGGTATAGAGGTGGGGCGTCACAGCTTGGTATCAGAGCCAATCTTCGGAACAATGTAGAATAATCTAGCAAGAATCATCGTCCTAAGTCCATCTTAGGAATCGTGCTTTAGGATTTAATTCGAGTCTTCATACCGATTCATCCTATTTTCTTTATGATTCCTTGTTTATCTATCAAGATTGCTTGATATTCATTTGGTGAATAACCTTATCCTTCTTCTTTCTTTCTTTCAAAAAGGAAGAGAAATGGTTAGACCTGGCCGTCCCAGCGCCGGTCAATCTCGTACTACTCCCCAAGATGGAGTATTTATGTCTGCCCGGCAGCTTCTTGATCTAGTAAGGAATTCTCAAGCCGCCGGATCTAATCCGGAGTCTACTCACCCTAAGTCTGGATTTGCACGTTTTTGCAACGATTATATCAATTTGGGTGGGAAGCCATTCAAAGGTTCTGAAACTATTATTGAGGTCCAGGCTTGGCTGAGGATGTGAGATCGAATCTTTTCTCGCATGAATCTTATTGATCTTCACCATGTTCAGGTGGCCTCTAGTAGCTCCAAGAAAGAGCATTAGATTGGTATGAGCTTCCGATTTCTGAAATAAATGAAGCGGGTCTTACTTGGGAGAAATTCTGGGAACTCTTCGAGTTAAAATTTGTGCCAGAAGCCAAGAAGGTGACTTTGGCTCATCGTTTTATAGATCTTGTTCAAGGTGAATCTTCTATGGCAGATTATGTCGCATCGTTCGAGTCACTTTCTAAATACGGGGTCGAATACATAAACACCCCATTGAAGAAGAACCAAAGATTTGTCTATGGCTTAAACAAAAATCTTAAGAAGCCATTACTTCTAAAATTAGAAGTTTCTTTTGATCAACTCATTGATATCGCTCTTCGACTTGAAGAGGCAGATAAAGAGAGCGATGTTAAAGTTTTGGGTGTCAAACCAAGCTTCAACAACAAGAAAAGGCCTACTAAGTTTAAAGGTCCTTATCCCAATAAGAAAGGGAAGCAAGCAACTTCGGTGGCAAAGACTTCTACCTCTAGTCGTGGGCAGTGCTACAATTGTGGTTCTAAGGACCATTATGCGAACAAGTGTTCAAAGCCTCGTGCTTGTCACTATTGCAAAAGCCCGGATCATTATTTATCTTCTTGTCCCAGACTTCAAGGAAAGAAGGAGGGAAAGCTTAATGTTGCTCAATCCCCTGGCAACACATCTCGTGGTCAAGGTATTTCTGATTCTATCCTTGATGGCATTATTTTATTTCGTGATCATTCTATTCGAGTTCTTTTTGATACGGGTGCGTCCCATTCTTTTATATCAAAAGAACACGTTGATACTTTTTCTTTGGATGTTTTGTGTTCGATGACTTCTTTGAGAATTGTGAATCCTATTGGTGGATCTGCAACAATCAGTTTATAGTGTAAAGATGTCGAGATTATTTTGTGTGATTTATCTTTTCGAGCCGATTTTCATGTTATGCGCTACTTAGGCTTGGAATGATTTTGGAAATGGATTGGCTTAACCGTTATGAAGCCCAAATCCTATGTCCTGAGCGGACTATTCATCTTCGACATCCTCAATCTGTTAAGCAGATTTCTATTGACCTTAAAGATTCGGATTCCATCTTGGTTGCATCTTTATATTCTTTAAATCCTCATGATAACGATAATGATGATGAGGAGGATATTATTTCTCTTAATCACGTTGTTCGTGAATTTTCCGACATATTTGAGCCCATTTTAGGATTACCACCTAAGCGAGCAATTAAGTTCAGAATTAATCTCATCCCTAGAGCTCAACCTATCACTCATCCTTCTTATCGTATGTCCAATAAGGAAAATGAGGAGATGTGCAAAAAATTATCCGAATTGGAAACGGAGCAATTTATTCGCTCTAGTTCCTCGCCTTGGGGAGCTTCGGCTATTTTTGTGAAGAAATATGATGGTACACTTAGGCTTTGCATTGACTACCGCAAGCTTAATGATCTTACTATCAAGAATAAATATCCTTTACCTCGGATTGATGATCTATTCGATCAACTTAACGGTGCTAGGGTCTTTTCACAATTAGACCTAGCTACTGGTTTTCATCAGCTTCGTATTGCAGAGGATAGCATTCCTTTGACATCGCCGTACTCATTATGGATCTTATGAATGGCTTGTTATGCCATTTGGTTTAACGAATGCTCCGGCTTATTTCATTGACCTTATGAATAGAGTTTTCAAAGACTCCCTCGATCGATTTGTTCTCATCTTTATTGATGATATTCTTGTGTATTCAAAAACCGAGGAGGAGCATGAAAAGCATCTTTGGATTGTGTTGGAAACTCTTAGGAGTAACCAATTAAAAGCAAAATTTTCTAAATGCCACTTTTGGCAATCTCATGTGAAGTTTCTCGGTCATATTATTTTCGAATCCGGAATTTTCGTGGATCCTTCAAAGATTGAAGCGATTCAAAATTGGAAGAGACCGGAGGGTGTGACGGAAATCTGTAGCTTCCTTGGATTGGCGGGCTATTACCGTCGTTTTATAAAAGACTTTTCAAAAATAGTCGTGCCTCTTACTACCTTAACAAAGAAAGGTGTTAAATACATTTGGTCAGACAAATGTGAATCTTCTTTTCAGAAGTTAAAAGAACTCCTTTCCAATGCTCCTATTCTTGTTATTCCCGAAGGGAATCAAGATTTTGTTGTTTATACCGATGCTAGTCGCATTGGCTTGGGTGCCGTTCTTATGCAAAGAGAATGCGTTATCGCTTATGCTTCTAGGCAATTGAAGCCAGCCGAGACTAGATATGCCACTCATGATTTAGAGCTCCCAGCTATTGTTTTTGCCCTTCGTATTTGGCGTCATTATCTTTTGGGAGAGAAATTTGTCCTCTATACCGATCATAAATCTTTGAAGTATCTATTTTCTCAAAAGGAACTTAATCTGCGTCAACAACGTTGGCTCGAGTTCCTTGCACCTTATGATCTTGATATTCTTTATACTCCCGGAAAGGGAAATCGTGTTGCTGATGCACTTAGTCGCAAGCAACAAGCTGTTGTTTCCATGATGATATCCGAGTGGAATGATCTCGAGGTTTTATCCACTTGTGAGATTCGAGATCGTATTTCCGATTTATGTTCATCTCTTGTTTTGTGTAGCCTTGAGTCTATCCTTCTCTTATAGACCGCATTCTTGAGGCTCAAAAGCTAGATCCCAAATTGGCTCTTCTTGGCCAAAAATTTTAGGGATAAAACTAATGTTGAAGGTTTGAAAGACTTTGATATTGATTCTCGTGGCGGCATTCGAAATTTGGTAGACATATCATGCCAAATATTAGTGATCTTCATAAAGATATTTTAGAAGATTCTCATCATTCTAAATTTACCATTCGTCCCGGTAGTAGTAAAATGTACGCGGATATGAAGCGACTTTATTATTGGGAGGGAATGAAATCTGATATTGCTAACTTTGTTAAGTGTTGCATGGCTTACCAACTCATTAAGGCTGAACATCAAAGGCCCGGTGGGTTATTGCAACCTTTAGAAATTCCAATTTGGAAGTGGGACCAAATTTCCATGGATTTTATAGATGGCCTTCCCCGTTCTCGTTCGGGTCATGTTAGCTTATGGGTGATAGTCGATATTACTAAATCTGCCCATTTTATTCCCGTTCGGTCCAATCGAACCGTTCCTCTCTTGGCCAAACTCTTTATTAAAGAAATTGTAAAATTGCATGGAGTTCCTTCTTCTATTGTTAGTGATCGTGATCCATTGTTTACTAGTGGATTTTGGAAGAGTCTTCAAAAAGCTTTGGGAACAAAGCTTAATCTTAGCATCGCTTATCATCCCCTGTCCGATGGACAAACCGAGCGTGTGAATCAAACTCTTGAAGATCTTCTTCGTGCATTGTTCTTGATTTTTGTGGAAGTTGGGAAGATCATATTTCTCTTTTGGAGTTTTCTTATAATAATAGCTTCCAATCTAGTATTGGTATGGCACCTTTCGAGGCACTCTATGGGAGACCATGCCGATCTCCATCTTGTTGGCTTGAGGCCGGTGAGAAGCTAGTTTTAGGTCCAGATTTTATTTGTGATTCCACAGAAAAGATTGACCTTATTCATTATAGGATGAAAGAAGCGCAGAGTAGACAAAAATCCTATACCGATAACTGGAGAAGGAAATTAGAATTTTCTGTGGGAGATCTTGTGTTTATTCGTGTTTCACCTATGAAGGGTGTTGTACGTTTCAGTCGATCGAGAAAATTAGCGCCTCGATATATTGGTCATTTTTCTATCACCGAACGTATTGGTTCCATGGCTTATCGCCTCTTATTACCGGGTCAGTTTTCTGCTATTCATGACGTGTTTCACGTTTCCCAATTACGAAAATGCCTTCGAGATTCCGATTCTATTGTTGAGCCCGGTTTTGTGGAGGAAATTGAAGTTTTGCCTAATTTAACTTATGAGCAACATCCTATTCGTATTATTGCTTCGGAGGTCAAGCGCTTTCGAAATGAAGATGTGCCGCTTATTAAAGTTCAATGGTCCTCAAATCCTAAGGATTGCTCTTGGGAATCTAGAGAATTCATTGAGCGAACACATCCGGACTTACTTTCCCGTGCTCTTTGAGGTGAATTTCTTATTTCAAATTTCTTTTGTGTTGATATGCTTTGATGGTTGTTACCTTATATTTTCTTCTTAAATATTGCGTGGACGCAGTTTCTTTGAGGAGGGGAGTCTGTAACAACCCGCATATTTTACAATTTGTATATTACATATTTTATTTAAATATTATATCGTTAGTCGGATTTTAGTCCGAAAAGTTACTTTTTTGCATACGGTCGAATTAGGACTCCGTACCACTTCCATTGGGTCCAAAACACCGTTTGCGACTGTTTTGAGTATAAACTTTGATATGTTTGGGGTTAGTGGAATTTTGCCACTTTTTCACTTTGGGCTTTGGGTTTGGTTTAGCCCGTTAGTCTAAACTATTAATTCTAACCCAACCTCCTCCCCTTCAAAACTTCACTTTCATTTCCTAACACTCAAGCTTCATCAAAAATGGAGGAAGGAATAGGAAATTAAAACTCCAAGCCCTAGTTAATTTGCAAATCCAACATCTAACTCCAAATCCATAGAAAAGCCATTGATTCAAGCTTCTTGTGTTGAGATTGAAGTGTGGTTGATCCTTCCTTTGATTTCAAGCTTCTTCTTCATTGATCTTGTGTAAAGGTGAGATTTTTATCTCACATCTTTGTCTATAACTATCTTTAATTGTTGGGTATGAATTCCTAACACTTATTCATATGCATTTGCTCTTGGTTTGGATTGAATTGGTGAAAATCCCAATTTTTAGTGTTTTGGGTCCAAATCTTTACTTTGATGATTGAACACGTTTTTGGTGACGCATCGAGGAGCCAATACGACCGGGTAGCCGATGGGCGTAATCCCCTAGCGTTCGTGCTCGATCGGTTGCAAATTGAGAGAGTTTTTATACTTCAAACCCCTAGGTCGCTCGGCCTGCACATGTATGATTCTCGGCCTGCAGTTAGGTCGTCCTGCCATAGGTCGCAACCCATAGGTTGCTAGGTCGCTTGGCCTTCTTTACCCCTTAGGTCGTTTCGTCCCTAGGTCGCTCGGCCTATCCTTAACCCCCTTAGGTCGCGCTCTACCTTAAGTCGCTCGACATTGATTTGGTCGCGCCATGCTAGGTCGCGCCGTGCTAGGTCGCTCCTAGTATAACTCGCAACCACTAGGTCGCTTGGCCCTCTGACTTAGGTCGCACCTGCTCTTAAGTCGCTCGGCCTGCCTATAGGTCGTTGACCTCCCTAGGTCGATCGGCCTTCTTTACTCCTTAGGTCGCTCGGCCTGCTTGCACTGTTAAGTCGCCCATGCTATAGGTCGCGCTGTTCCTTAGGTCGCATGCCGTTAGGTCACGCCACCCTTTAAGTCGCCCCTGTTTTATGCCGCATGTTATTTCCTATGTCGCTGATTTCTTAGGTCGTATGCCGTGTAGCCTCATACGTTGAACCGCTGATTTCTTGCGTTGACTTATGTTAAGTCGTAAGTCGTGGTTGTTAAGTCGTAAGGGTATTTCCACTTTGATGGATTTGGAATCGAATTCTTTGGATTTTGTTCACGTCTTCGAATGTGAATTTTTGTGATTTATTGTTTCTATAATCATTTTTGTGATTTGTCGCTTTATTTCACTCGTACGAGAAATCAAATTAAATGGCTTAGTAAAACAAATGGTATGAAACACTTGCAATTACTTCGCCGGTTAATTCTTGGACTTGTTCGATTGAATCTCTTGTGACAATTTTCTAGTGAAAACTTACAATTTGTTCGTAAATATTTAAGTTAAGCTAGTGGTTATGGGACATGAAGCTAAGCTTATATATTTGCTAGTTTACTGTAATTGACACTTCTTGATGATCGTTGATGATCATTTTTGTGATTTAGACTAGAAAATGTGCGATGTCTCTTTGTCTACAAGGAAGACTAAACCCTGTTTCTACGGAGCTTCGGCTCCATTTGGTGGGGTAGAGACCCATGGTCTTTGGGCCGTTTTGTGGAGCTTCGGCTCAAAATTAATGGTTAGCAACCATGGAATAGCGTTCCATTTTGTGATACACGTGTTGGTGAGTTTTCATGCTCCCGTTTTGTGATAGGCCTCCCCCTTTTTGTGATTTCTGGATTTCCATTGACGATTTCTAGAATTTGTGTTTCACTAATTTTTGTGATTTACATTGATAAGTTTTATCAATATTTATGCATTGGTGAATTTGTGTGTCATTAACTTGTGTGATTGGCATTGATATTATTTTCAATATTTATGGTTTGGTGAATAAAAATAAAGAGTGTGACATTTCTTTTGATCTTTGAGAAGATTCTTGTGATATTGATTAATCCCTAGTTGATTTTCAATTGCGTACTTATCATAGTATGGCTTTATGGTTATCATATGTTTTTGTCATATCTCTTATTCTATATCATTTCATTTAATATTTATAGCTAGACTGATCCGTTTATTATTTTCTTATTAACTAATACTAAGGTCAGACCGAGATGTTACAGGTGCTTCTGCTTGACTTCACATCTCGGATTATCATCCTGACTTTTGGCTAACTACTTAGATTAGTAGTTTTTGTTGTATACATTTGAGATATAGACTCATTGATGTATCCATATTCTTTTGTCTAGCACTTGTAGCTATTCTTTTGTGATGTTGTGGATCATGTTTGACCACTACTCTGATGTACACTTTCATGTGTTATATTCATATATTTTTCCGCCTTTGTGATATGGATATCTGTGACTGATTTGTGTTATGTTTATTTCTATGTTTGTTTCCGAAGATATTATAGCCACTGTGTAGTAGCTTTGAGTTTGTGTCGGTATGTCGGATTTCCTCCTATATTTTATCTGGCATATCGATGCCCGCACAAAGTAATTACACGGATGGTCATTCCTCAACAGCCTTATTCTCCGTGCTAGTTGACGGTATTACACCGTAGTGTCCTTGGCTAGAGTGGGTATAGTGGTGGTGCGTCACATCCCTCATCGTTCAAAATGCACGCACTTGAAACCAAGCCGCTGTTACATACCCTAAATCATGCACCATCTATGTCGACTTTGAAGATGATCAGAGAGTGCCACGACGATGAGCACCATTGACTCCACCCACGACTTGAACCACGACAAGCTCGGTATTCCCCTGCTCTTGAAAAATGCGCACGAACGCGACAGCTTTACGGATTTGAAGAAAACTGAGGGAGAAGAAATGGAAATTTCGGCCATTGATTTCTGCTAGTGGCGGCTATGAAATAAAATTAGGGTTTGAGTGTAAAATAGAAGATGTGAGGTCCTTTTATAGAAAATTCTCAAACACTATTCACCTGAAATTTTTCCGAACTCCAAACGAAGCATGCCGTCTGGCGTTTATAATGTTTTACCCCCATTTCGAACGCAATAGAATATATATTGGGAGCCAATTCGATTGAATTTGGAAGATAAGTTTTTGAATCGAATTATTTAAATTTAAAATTCACTTAAACCGATTTCTACGCGTTTTAGCTTGCCTCGGACAAACCGTAAGTCCGATTGACACGAAATTTGAAACCATACCATAATTTAACATTACGGACCCGACGAAAATGGTTTCGTCGAAATCCGAGTCTGTTTGAGAAATGGCTATTTTTACTAGTCAATTAAATATTAAAATATTCAATTTAAAAGTTCTATAACATCATTCTAACTCCAATATGATTTAATACTACTTTACAAATCAATTTTAATCACATTAAAGCCTATTCCCAATTATTTCTGTAATTTCACATATTAAATTATCGTTTTAATTATCCAATTAAATCCAGATATTCAAAATAAAATTTATTCGACTTACAAATTTTACTTGTTAATATTTAATAATAAATTAAATATACGAATTTCAAATGAAAGAAATTCTGGGTCGTTACAGACACTATTAGGAAGTCTAGTAGAATTGGAATAGCAACTAATGTGGATTAGACCTGTCAAAATATGACCCAACCCATTAACCCAACCCATTTACCCTACTTTTAAATGGGTTGGGTCAACCCATTTATTAATTTTATTAAATGGGTTACGGGTTGGGTTGTCCCGTTTTTAAAAGGCTAATAAGTGGGTAACCCATTTACCCATTTATTAAAAACCTTAAATTTTAATATAAATTTGAAAAATAAGAATTTTGAACATACAATGTAGTTTTTCATGAAGACCGACAGTTGTACTTAAAAAATAACAGATCATCGCATCATCATATTTGAACTTCACCTAGTGCAGAAGTCACTATTTTTTTGTTCATACTGCAATAACTTCTTCATACTAGCTCGAAATCAAACGAGACTTCGACCGATTAACTCATACCTAAATTATGGACGGTATGAAACACTTGGATACTTGATTTTATGAACGCATACTGTAGTTCTCCAAGAGGACTAATAGTAATATTTAGAAAATAACAGCCTATCACATCCCCATATTTGAACTCCGCCTAGTGTAGAAGCCGCTATTTTTTTCAGACTGCAATAACTTCTTTATATTGACTCAGAATCAGGTGAGACTTCGACCTATTAACTCCCACCTAAATTATGGGCAGTAAGTAAAACTCAGATACTTCATCATGTGAATGCACAATGTAGTTCTCCAAGTGAACGGACAATTCTACTTAGAAAATAACAAGCTACTACATTCTCATAGATGAACTCAGCCTAGTGCAGAAGCCGCTATTTTTTTGTTCAGACCGCAATAACTTCTTCATACTCGGAATCAGGCAAGACTTCGACCGATTAACTCCCACCTAAATTACGGACAGTAAGTAACACTCAGATACTTCATCATGTGAACACATACTGTAGTTCTCCTAGGGGACTGACAGTTGTACAGAAAATAACAAGCTACTACATCCCCATATATGAACTCCGTCTATTGCAAAAGCCGCTATTTTTTTGTTCAGACTGCAATAACTTCTTCATACTAACTCGGAATTAGACAAGTCTTAGACTGATTAACTCCCACATAAATCACGGATAGTGTGTAACACTCGGATACTTCATCATGTGAACGCACGTTGTAGTTCTCTAAAGGAACTGACAGTTGTACATAGAAAATAACAAGCTTCCATATCCCTCAATATGAACTCTGCCTAGTGTAGAAGTCGTTATTTTTTTGTTCAGACTACAAGAACTTCTTTATCTGACTTGGAATCAGGCGAGACTTCGACCGATTAACTCCCACCTAAATTACAGATAGTATGTAACACTCGAATACATCATCTTATAAACGCACATTGTAGTTCTCCAGGGGACTGACAATTGTACTTAGAAATAACAAGCTACCACATCCCATATTTAAATTTTGGTAACAATTAGAATTGAAATTTAAAACATAAAAATTTGAATTAGAATTATTTTATATTTATTTGTTTTTTGTTAGTTAAATCTAATTTTAATCTTTAAATGGATTAAATGGGTAACACGCTTATTAAAAGGGTTGGATCATAAATGGGTTGGGTCATAAGTGGGTAAAAAAGAATATGTCATAAATGGGTTGCGTCAAACTCGACCTAACACATTTTGACCCAACCCAACCCATTTGAAGGATTGTGGATGCAGGAGCTTATTATGATACGAAAGTTGGCAACCAGCCAACAACAGCGTTGGCATGGCTATCTACCCCCAAGAGATGGTCACAAGAGTGGAGTTTGATAATATGATGGTAGAGCTGAATCAGAGGATAGCAGATAGTCAGAAGGCTATATTGGATAAAATTAATGCTAGCATAACCTTTCTGACACGACATTGCAAAGTTCAGAAGGAGCAGGAGAGAATCATCACCTACTAAATCTAAATAGGAGGCCTTATCTGCTTCTGGTTGAAATATAAGAGATGGAAAGTAAAAACAAAATGAATCGCCTACTAGAGTAACAGTGAGAAGTAAGGGAGGAACTATAAGAGCCTTGGGAAGGGAAGTCAAAATGGCATTGATAAGAATCAGGTCGATATCGAACTTAATTCGAGGCCATTGGAGGGGAAGGTCGCTAAGGCCATCCACTTATCTGACTCTAAGGATGATTTTTAGCATGTTGGTGATGATGAATTGGATGTGAAAGTTTGGGATGCTAGTGTATAGAAAATCACCGTTGAACCAGTTTGATGTCAAAGAAGGAATGAATGAGTGGTTCTTCCAAGGATTGGAGAACCAAGACATCAACGTCCAAACCAAGACAATTTGTAGAGTCAAACATTCAGCTTAGTTTTTGATGTTTTTCCTTCAAATTACCAGACTAGGGAGGAACATACAATGTGTATGATTAAGCGGCTAATATAAGCAAATAGGTGGAGAAAGAATGAGAAGTAGGGTACTACGCCTAGTAATTTTCAATTCATGGTGAATACTCTATGGAAGAGTATCCTAGAAAGTTTACGATGCTGACAATGCCATCGTATAATGGGACTATTGATCCTAGACATCATTTGTTTAAGTACAGTTGGCGCATAGATGGTGAACATGCAATGGATGTAGTTTGATGCCGGTGTTTCCCTATTTTTCTTAATGGAGCTGCATCAGTGTGGTTTACTTGGCTCTCGCCAAAGTCCATATTGACCTTTATGGAGTTAGCGAAAAAGTTTCTAGAGCAATTTAGGCTCCAGACCATTTAGCCTAAGGATATGAGGTCTTTGTCGAGCCTTTCTCAAGGACCTCATTAGTCATTAAAGGGTTTTTTTAACAGTTTTAATATAGCAATAACTTAAGTTAATAATCCGAATGAGAGAATAGTGTTGATGGCATTCGTTCGTGGCATATATTAGGACATGGACTTTGGGAAAAGGCCGAGGTTGAAGCAGCCCAACGACTATCGAGGATTCCACCAGAAAGCTAATCAATCTTGCATTTTGAAGAAGCAAGTAATGTTGCTAGAAAAATTGATGGTGGACAGTCGAAGGTAATAATTCAAAGCGATGTAGCAATTAAACAAGCTGGAAAGAGCTCCACCAATGTGTAGTGAATGTCGGTAATTTTGGTAATCAAAGGAAGAGAAATCAAGGCATTGGAGGTAGGCGAAATGAAGCCAAAAAACGCCTAAGGAATATGAGGCTGGATGAATATACGCCTTAGAATGATACACCTAGATATATATACCTTGCTATGCAAGGCATGGAAATGTACTGTAATGACCCCGAATTTTGGATACTTGGAATTGGAATATTTAATTGATTTTAAATATTTAGAAGTTAACGTTCAACTTGAATTTCAAATATCAATTTTTATTTGATAATTAAATTATTGAATTTAATAGTGGAAATTATTGAATCTTGGTTTTTAAGCTTGTTGTGTGATTTAAAATTGAAACTTAAAGGTGATTTGTTCAGTTTAAAATATATCATTTAAATCGAGAGTTAAAAATAGCCTTCCAAGGCATAGTCTCAGATTTCGACGAAACTAGTTCAATTGGATCTGTAATAGTGTGTTATTATTGAATTTCAAATTTCGTAGTGTTTGGAGTTGTTGTGTGATTGTACGGGTTATAAACGCGCTGCAGTCTATATCGAAAATTCAATATAATATTAGGTACAAAAAGCTATCTTCTCCATACGATCAAATTTGGAATTAAAACCTTCTCCATTGCGTTCGAAATAGGGGTATAACATTATGAACACCTAGCGGCATGCCGCTATAGGAGGTTAAAATTTTAAGTTGCATTTATTAAGACAATTTAAATTTAAATTAGTATATATACCCTATCAGCCTACAACTAAAATTCTTTCCCATCAGTCACCATTCCCTCATATCAGCAATCCCCTATACCTATGCAAGCCTAACTGACCAATCCTGTCCCCTTTTTCCTACTCAACATGCAACATTTCAGAGCACACTTCCCTCCTCCTCTTTCTTTTTAAATGACCTAGTCGAGCTTTCAATCCATGTCGTGTCCTCCCTCAATCTCCTTTTCACTCTTTTAAAAATCGAGTGTCAGAAGAAAAAAATGGCTACATTTCAAAATCGATTTTTCCTCTCTTCTCTTCCTGTTCGAAACCAAACCGAAGTCCTCCTCTTTAAAAATCGAATTAGTAAGTCAATAATAATAATAATAAAACATATAAAATCACGAGCCTCCTTTATATAATCGCAAATCCTTCCTCTGGCTTTAGATAATTAATCGAACTGAAATCATTCGAATCGAAAATAAAAGTGGTTGACTCAAGGATTGAGTCCACTTTCGTTTGCAGAGTGCGGTATTGTTGGAGTGTGTAACAACCCAGGATTGGAGATTACCGTTAATATTAAATTATAATGCAAGTTATAATTTAATATTGTGTTTAAAAATGAATTGGATAATAAAATGAGGGATTATATTATTTATTTTATATAAACAATATCTTGATGAATATAATTTGGGATTTGAAATTTAATTGAGTCATATCATTTTATTTGAAGCCTGTTTCAACATCTGATGGTTGAAAAACAAGTGTAAATGAATGAAATAAAGTTTGAAAAACTTTATTTGTGGATTTGGACTGAAAATAAATAATTGTGATGGCTTAATTTTAGTTAATTAGTAATATTGGAAATTTATTCCAATGTTAAAAAGGAATAATATGAAGAAAATAAAATTTAGAAGTGTAATTAGGCTTGGAATGATGTATTAATGTTATAAAAATGTTAAAACATTTTAATACACTTCATTGGACTTGAAATAAATTTTATTTGGTTGAAATGGATGAAAATAGTGATTTTTCACTAAAAATGGGAATATTAGTAAATACTGTTAAAAAACTGTGTTATATGGGGAAAATAATATTTTTATTTAGAAAAAAACATTCTGATGATTAAAAAGTGTTAGAATGATTTATTGCAACTTATTTGACATGAAAGAAATTTTTGTTTAAGTTATTGCATTAAAAACAGTGTTTTTATACCAAAATGGTGTAATTTGTAAAATATTATCAAAGATAGGGTTTTATTTATAAAAATAACTTTTTATTGTCGGAATTAAAAATTTTAATTTTATATAATAGCAATTTTATTGCAAACAAATTGTTGTAGATATTTTATTTGGTTAAAAATGACAAAACTAGTGTATAAATTGATTAAATAGGTTAAATATGTATATAACATAAGAATTTCTATAAGTATATTAATCTTGGGCTTATTTGGTTAAGATTTAAATCCATTAATTCTCTCTAGAACCATCTAGAAAAGAGGAAATAGGTGTACGTACCTTTTTTTTTCTCATCTTCCTCTCCAAATCAAAAGACACAGTAAATAGAGAGAAAGAAAAACAACGGCTTTCCTTAATTAAATCTCAATTCCACTCAATTTCGTTGTTAATTCAAGAAGAACTTCCCCAAAATAAGAATAGAAAAAGGATTTCACCTTCGAGCTCCAACCTTTCTTCACAAATTTGGGTTTTTACTATCTAAAATCAAATGTGAGTTTAAAATTCACATTTTCTAGCTTTGAGCGAGATTTCAAGGTAAAAAAATGTCAATTTTGTTTGTTGCATGTTTACTTGTGAAATTGCCGTCAGTAAATTGGGAATATCTCTTTTGTTTTAAGTCGGAATTCAATAATTTTAGATGATATGGAAATCATAGACATATATCTACAAGTTTCATGTTTTGAGTTTTCCGAAATTTTGACGTTTTCTTGATCAAAATCGTGCTTGTTTGTTGTTTTCCCGAGAGCAAATTGACAGCAGCAACAATCATAGGCTAGAGAAGTGTTTTAGCTGTAAGTTTTTCATTTCTTATCCAAGTTAGGTCAATTTTTTTTTTGAAAAATAAATTCAATAAGGAGTAATTTATATTCAGGTTTCAATTTGATATTTTATTATTTGGCTGACCGAAAACAGATTTGTAAGCAGAAGTATAGTTATGTCTTTGACATAATTTCCTGAGTTTGAATCTGATATTGTTTGAGCTATATCTTTCTCGATTTTGATCATACTTCGATAATTTCTAATGTCCCAAAAAGCACAATTCATGTACTACAACTTTTATTCATTGAGTTTTCTGAAATTTTTAGGTTAGCTATGTCAAAATCTAATTTTTCTACTGCTAACCCGAGTGCAAAACCAATATTTGCTCTGTGTTTGAAAGCGAAACGAATTTGACCATAACTTCTTCATTTCTTAACCTAATTTAATAATTTTGGATGTTCCGAAAAGCTTAGGTCATATGCTACAAGTTTCATTCATTGTATTTTTTGGAATTTTGAAGTTTTCTTGGACGAAAATATGGTTGTATGTTGCTGTCGTGAGAATAAAATGACAACAACAACAATAGTTGACCTTAGAATTGCATTAACTCGTTTTTGCTCTCATTCTCTTCGGTTTTGATGATGTTTTTGAGATATTTTGAGAGCTATGATGCGTATCAGTAGTGTAGCTATATTTTGAGAATTTGAAATTCAAATTTAAATGGAATTTCAATTGATTTTGAGTTAAATTTGAACTGAATAGTATTGAATTCAAGTTATCGATTTTGCGATATCCCTCTTAGTTTTCATTTCTTTCGAGAATGGTTTTCACTAAACCATTTTTGAAATACATGGATATTTCAAATTATTATTACACAGTATTTTTTAACTTATTTTTCTAAATAAAGATAGATTTATTTCCTATAATAAAGGATTTCAAATATTCGTTTTAAGATGGAGTTGAGACGTATTTATATATTTATACCGATGAGAAGAGGTATAAATGATTATGAAAAATCTTTCATGATGAGTTTTAGTGATGGATTTGAGATGTATCTATATTCATACCAATGAGATGAGGTATCAATAAGTATAATGCTACTTTTATGATTGGGTTTTATATTTCCTTGAATGATCCTTAGGATGTGCCAATGAGATAAGGCACATCCATATGCATTTTATTCTATGTATGTTGGATATGTACCTTTGATGTATTGTTAAATTGACAACCACTTCTAAGAAGATAGTTGAATCATTTGAAGTCATTATCCATATTCGTTTATTCCGCCGATGATATGAGGCGAAAGCGATGTTTATTGAGTCTTATCTCTAAAACTTTGCTCACCTATGTTCCATTTTCTTAAGTGTCAGTTATGCCACTTAAGTATTACTTTATCATCATTATCTTTTCTACTTGCCTAGAAGAGATGTCCTTCCTTATGATGTTGAAACTCTGTTTAGGGCATGGCATCCTTGAAGAAAAAGGATACCATAGCTTCCACCTAATTATCCTCATCGATTATTCTGTTTAACTGATAATTTTAGCTAGCCTGACCCGTGTGTTTTCACTCGGGTCAGACCGAGTTGTTTCAGGTATCATCTATTGGGCTTAGCTTAAAGTTGATGTTGGATATCATCTCTTCATTCTCTGAAGTAGTTTATGTTCTTTCGCATACTACGATGTAGTTATATTTGATTCGATGTATATAGTATGGTCGAGTACCACCTTTATTATATTCATATTGTATTGTACTAAAAATGTAACAGTGTATATGAATATATATGATGTTGATTAATATTTTGTGATGTGATTTACATTTAGTTATTGTATTTTGTTCTGATAGATTCGTTAGCCACCTATAGTTTTGGATTAAGCATTTATTGTGTATGTCGGTCCACATGAGTTGGAAAAAAAAATTATATTGCATTTACCGATGTTTTCAATAGATGTTTAAGACAAAATTATAGATGGTCGCCCTTAACCAGCCATATTCTCCGCTTTAGTAGATAGAATTACTTGTTAATTCTCTTTGCTAAGGTGGGTCTCGGGGTGGGGCGTTACAGCTTGGTATCAGAGATGTGGTCAGAACAAAGTAGAATAAACACATAATAATACGTATATCATGATACATCGAAGTACAACACGGGTGAATCATTGTCCTTTATTCGAGCTTGCTTTCGGATCGAGCTTTGATTCATTTTCGAATTTTGGGATTGTTGAGATGGAATATGTGTAGGAATATAGATATAATGTATTCCGTGGCATTCTATAATAGAGTTTGATGCCATCTTATCTTATATAAAATCTTAGTTGAGATTATTCTATTCTTATTTTTGTCGATACGAGTGAGTTCATGTCGATGGAGCTGATTGATTTCTTTGAGCACTCTTATTGCATTCCTTTGAGAGTTGTGAATCCTATTGATGGGATCCATAATGATTGGCTTGTTGTGAGCACTCTGAGATTTTTATTTGATGTTTCTTTTGTGAGTATTTGTTTATTACTCACAATCTTGAGATGTATTTGATTTGAGATGGACTGACTTATTTGATATTAAGTCCAATCCTTTGTTTCATAGATCCTATTGTATATTTACGTTTCCTATTTTGATTGGTTTATTATTTCTATCACTTTAGAATGTTAATAATGATTCCAAAGTTTCTGTATTCACCCTTGAGTATCGATATGTTGATGATATATCTCAAATTCCAGTAATGTTGACTTTGTTGAGTTTTTTTGAGTCCGTTTGGGTATGACATCCAATCGGGAAATCGAGTGTTGAGGTAACCTTATTCCTGGCTCTTAGCTCTTCGGTTATCCTTCCACGAGGATATCCACTGAGGAATGAGGTGAGTTTCTAGATTATTCGAGTTTGGTTGAGTTTATCATTCAGCTTCGTTCGAGAGTTCTATATTCATATTGATGAGATGAGGTATGAATAAGTATAATGCTTCTTTATGATTGGGTTTTATATTTCCTTGAATGATCCTTGGGATGTGCCAATGAGATGAGGCATATCCATATGTATTTTATTCTATGTATGAAGGATATGTACCTTTATGTATTGTTAAATTGACAACCACTTCTAAGAAGACAGTTGAATCATTTGAAGTCATTATCCATATTCCGTTATTCCGTCCATCATATGAGGTGAATGCGATGTTTATTGAGTTTTATATTTAAAACTTTGCTCACCGATGTTCCATTTTCTTAGGTGTTAGTTATGCCACTTAAGTATAACTTTATCATCATTATCTCTTCCACTTGCGAAGACGAGATGTTGTCCTTTCTTATGATGTTGAAACTCTATTTGGGCATGGAGTCCTTGAAGAAAAAGGATACCATAGCTTCCACCTACTTATCCTTATCTATTATTCTATTTAACTGATGATTTTAGCTAGCCTGACCCATGTGTTTTCACTCGGGTCAGACCGAGTTGTTTCAGATATCATCTACTAGGCTTAGCTTGAAGTTGATGTTGGATATCAGCTCTCCTTTCTCTTAAGTAGTTTATGTTCTTTCGCATACTCTGATGTAGTTATATTTGATTCGATGTATATAATGTGGTCGAGTACCACCTTCATTGTATTCATATTGTATTGTACTAAACATGTATCTGTGTATATGTATATATATGATATTGATTAATATTTTGTGATGTGATTTACATTCGGTTATTGTATTTTATTCTGATAGATCTGTTAGCCACCTATAGTTTTGGATTAAGCATTTATTGGGTATGTTGATCCACATGAGTTGGAAAAAATTATATTGCATTTATGGACGTATTTAATAGATGTTTAAGACAAAATTATAGATGGTCGCCCTTAACCAGCCCTATTCTCTGCTTTAGTAGGTATAATTAAGTGTTAATTCTCTTTGCTAAGGTGGGTCTCGGGGTGGGGCGTTACAGAGTGGCTCGCTATTGTCAGGGAGTATTCGAGATCCAGGGTTCGAATTTTTCAGGGATGGCGGGTCGATTCGACAATCTTTGACGGCGTCTGCAAGCGCGGGAGGGTTTGGATAGCGGTTTTGCAGTGGTGGCCGAGGCGAAGAGGGCGGCTGTGGTTTGGGGTTCATCGATGGAAGCCGTAGTTTGGGTTGAAGCCGAGGGAGAGTTTGGCTGTTTTGGTCGTAGAGGTTGATGGAGTTTGGTGTGTCACGTGGTTGAGGATAGGATGGCATTGTCGTGGTCATTTTGGAAGTGGAGGCAGTAAGGTATAGGCTGTTTTTTTAAATTTTAAATTTACTAAAAATATATATAACATATATATATACTGATTGGAAAAATATGTATAAAGTTTAAAAACAGGGAAACTCTTTTTTTTAGACAGGGAAATATATATACATATTGGATTTTGAAAGAAGAATATGTAGGAATTTATATAAGGTCTGATATATGCAGGTTATTTTAATATATGCAGTTTTAAAGAAAATAAAATAAAATAAATATACATATACACATTGTAAACCTACTCTCTAATTTTAAAAGTATGTATTACGGTAATTAACATGTTTTATTAACTCATTAAATTATTTTAGCTACTAAAATATTTTTAAAGGAAAATTAGTTTAAAAATTAAATTATTAGCTAGTCAAATTATTAAATAAAAACTAATTGTCCGATTATTTAAAATCATTAATGAACCGCATAATGTTTATACAAGGTCAAAAATCATGAAGAAAATAGCCGGTTTGGGTCGGATTGCAAAACAAAAATCAAAGGTGAGTTAATATCACTCAAATTGGATTAATAGTTAATTTAATTAGTTAAAATTATGCCACTGAATTGATTGCTTGAATCGATAATTTATTTGCGTTCTGGACATGATATTATATATAGTAGTATATATATCGGAGTGATTGGTATTCCCGCATTATATAGTGGATAAGACCCTATGCACCCCGCATAATAGCAGATGACCCTATATAACACAATATCCTCCTCGAAGTGGGAATAATGTTTTTATATTGTGCTAACATTTGTGGATGCAGGGAGACATGTTGGAGGGGTCCAACTGGATTCCTCAAAAAAAATATTGAATCTATTTTCATATTCAGTTATATGAAATGTTGAATAATCCGTGATATATTATATTGGAAAATTTATTTATTTGATGTTAATATATTGCTGGATATATTGTGGCATTTTAAAAATATAAATGTTGAATTTTAAAAAGGGATATAAAAAGAAAATTTAAAGAAGGAAATTTATAGTTAAGATGGATAAATTTAAAAGGGTGAATTTGGAAAAAAGTGAACAGTTGATTTTAAAATCCTATTTAATAAATTTCGAAACATAGAAAAAAATAATAGAGCCTTTGAATAAATGTAAATTAAAGGATTTTAAAAAGTAAGGACTTAAGCAATATCGATTTACGTATAAATAAATTATTTTTAAATTTAGATTTAAACGGGTTGGGAAAATTAAAAGAGAAGTTTTGAAATAAAGTGCGAAATTGATATTTCAAATTTGAATAAGGTTTTAAACCATAATAAAGAAGTGAATCTGGAATTAACGGACTTGGAATAAATTGGATAAACCAAGAAATATATTTTAAAAGGAATTTAATTTTGGAAGTCGATTTGAAATCGAGTAAGTGCTTTGAAAGCAATGATTAAAAGGAAAATGAGATTATGGGACTTGTAGGCTGGGTTTATAAATAAATTGAAATAATCATCGGTGGATAGTTTGGACTTATAGATTCACGGTGGAAATTTATAAAGGAATAAGTAAATGAATTTAAAAGTAAAAGAGTAGTTATATTTTTAAAAGCATGGGAAACAAATTTACGGAATTGGGACGTAAATTAAAGTGGAAATAAATCGAGAAGGATTTATAAATGATTAGATGGGATATATTGGAATGGAAAGTGTATTTTCCTAAAAAGTTAAGTATGTTTCCAAAGAAAGTTTTTAAGTATAAATTAAAAGTTTTAAAAGTGGTTTTGGAAGAATGTTTTAGAAAAATTATTATTTAGTTGTTTTAAAATTGTAAAAGTAAATATTTATTTAAGTTAATTATAGTAGTAATTATATTTTTAAAGGTTAAATTAGTATTATGATTTAAAGGATAACTATTAAATATTTATACCTTATATAACAGTTTTACTTTAAAGTAGTTTTTGGCTAAAGTTTTACTTAGGAAATTATTATAGAATTTCATAACTATTATTTTGAATAAAGCGATTTAAGTATTTTTATTTTAAATGTTTTAAGTGTACATTTTTGGACAAAGTGATTTAATTTATTTAAAATCCAAATTTAATAAGACTTGGTGCTTTTCAGTGGAAATAAAATAATGGGTTGAATGATTGTTAAATTTGATAGTTAAATAACCGACTATCAATATTGGCCAATGCGTCGATTATTTCGAAAAGACCGGGATTAGATTTAATTATCCGAAAACCTCTTCGATCTAGTTTGAACGTAGCGAATGAAGACTATGAAGATGATTAAGATGGTGATTTGTATTGTCCAGACCCAGGGCAACTTGTATGGACGAATGATATCAGACCATCGTCATTGGAGGACGATGAGCATTCTGAGTGAATGAGTTCTAAAAATGTAACGCATAGCCTCAAGCCTCATCTACCGGGAATGGATAAAACAGGGGAGGTGCAGCAAGGCTAAGTGGCTAGCACCCAATAAGGGTAAGGTCATCTCTGTCTAGAGTCCTTTTTGATCTAGCTGTGTGGGCGCTTGCTGATCCCAACCGCGGGACGATCTTATTCAGACTACCCAATAAGGGGTAGCTCCAGTTTTGTATTGTAGGAAATTAGGAGTGGTCCTCGGTACGCTGATCTAGGCCAGTACTGTGACGAGCGGTACCCCAGTTGCCCTGCGATTGTATGGAATCCAATCTCCAATAAGCGCCCGTATGGTTTTGATTGTGCCCAACTATTACCGGAACGTGATATGCAAGCCGTTCAGCTAGATTCTATTTTACTTTCTATAGATGCTATTATAATATCAGAGAATTTGATAAAATAATGTTTTGGTTATCATAAGGTAAAAACCCGACATGTTTATTTGTGGCGTGGTCTTACGAGATACCTTTGATTTCAAAGGATTTTGAAAACTTTAATAATCCAATTGAGTGTATTTTTCTCACGTTGGCTTTTTAGACTGACTCGGGTGTTGTTTTATTATAATGCTCGGGTCAGACCGAGTAGTACATATAAAGGATAGGATGCTATGGAGTCTAGGAGACGAGCTGGATTACGAGACATACATCACGTATCTGACTTATATTCCACTGTATGGTTAGCTGTATAGTCAGCTTTTGTGAGGACAAGTTATTATAACTGTCCAATATTTTGTTATTGTTTGGCATTGTACTCTGATGATGTAATGTATAAAACAATAATAGTTCTTTTTGTATAAAGATCGGTTGTTATCTATTATATATTGTTCCGCTGCGATTGTGAGATTCTGATGTTGATTTCTATTTTCTTCTTCTACCTCTTTCTTATTTAACCCTAATGCTTCGCATTTCCGACCAATTTGAGTTGAACTGATGGAGAATGTCGACTCAAAGGGGTATGAATTTGCGGGCCATTACACTGGTATCAGAGCAGAAGGTTAAGCGAGAAACTTGGCTTTGGTGTGGATTACTCATTAAAAATAGGGTCAGTAGTTCCCTAGAATGAGTTTGAGTGTACTAATAGATATGAACATGTATTTGTTAGTAAATATAAAATTGCTTTATATTGTGTTCTTTAGTTTGTTGAGTGGTTTATGGATTCTATTCAATACGAGTAATTAACGTTATTGATAGGGTTCTCGAAAAACTTGTATAGAACAATTCAACATAGTATTGTTTTAAAATGAGGTAAATGAATTAATTTTACCCAAATTATTTTTATATGAAAGAAATAATTTTTCGTAAATTATTATAAGTATATATGGTTGCTTGGTTGTTAGGGAATGATAATATTAAATTATTATCATTGTTGTGTGAAACTTGAATAAGGAATTGAAATTATAACCAAAAGCTAAGGAAATTAATTCATATAACAATATGGAATTTGTAAATGTGAATTATAAATGTGATTTATAATTTGAAATGAGATAAAATTCCCGAGTAATATTTGAATATAAATCGAAAGGATTTGAAATTCGAAAATTTGGAAAATTTAATTTCCTTTGGGTTTGAAAATGATTTTCAACGGCTTTAAAGGAATAATAGTGATATTATTCGAAAATATTTTTGAATGGAATATGAAATCTGGTGAGATTTCGAATTTAAAAATATTTGAAAATAATTTTAAAGAGTAAAAGCACTGAACTCGCTTCGGTCATAGGAAAATAATTTCGGTGATGACCGCAGCATCGTTGATGTTCATTTTCGAGTTTCGTAGTGAAGAATTGCTACCCGAATGTTTTGAATTGGTGTTTGTTTGCAAAATTGGGTTTGATTTTGGAATGCAAAGGAATAATTTTGTTTGGGTATATATGATTTCAAAAATGATTTAGAAATACTTAAGAAATTGTTTAAACTCTAGGAGTTTAATTAAAAATGATTATGGAATATAAATGGGTTTGATAACTTATAAAATTTGAAATCTAAAGGATAAAATTTAACTTAAGGAAGATTTAAATTAAAGAAAGTATGAAGATGAAATAGGGTAGAAAGGTAAGCCAATTAAACGAAGTAAATTTAAAGCGATTAGTGAATGGAATGTAAATAAGTTGGAGAACTTATAGAAGTTTAAAATTTGAATTGAATTGGAATGCAACTGAATCAAGTAAAATAAAAAATGAATTTTAAGGAAAAGAATCTAAGTAGGCTAAATAGAATAGACATTGAAAATAAAATTTATTGAGTTGGAAATAAATTTGTGAATGAACAAATTAATTTAATTTGTAAGTAAAATGAATTGAAATTGGATATTGGAATGATAATTGATTTAAATTGTGTAAGTAAGGTGAAATCGAAAGATTAGTTCGAATGGGCTAAATAGTATAAAGGGTTGGAAATAAAATTTGATTGAGATATAAATAAATGTGTTAATGGAACTAATTAAAGGGATTGGTTAATTAAATATGGTTTGAGAAGGGGTCGGTAAAATTCAATATTGAAAAATTGGAAGGTAAACTGAATTCATATGGAATTGGAGATCCAATTTGAATAAAAATGGATATAAAACCAAAGTGATAAAGAGGAAATCAATATAAAAAGTTGTATAAGATATTTACAATAAACTTAAGAAAGTAAATGGTGAAATTCTTAAGTAAAATTGGTATGTGGAAAATATACCAAGTTAATATTTGAATGTAGATTTAATAAAAAGTGGCGAAAAAGGGATATTTGTGAAAAAGTGCACGGGAGTCAAAATAAATGTGAATAAAAAGGGAATTGATATAGCTAATAATCAATTGAGATAAATACGTAGGGTGTACGTATATTATTTTATTCGCATAGCGATTTGATCCAGATTCGAGCATAGAATTTCGATATAGTTATATCGATCCAAGTCGGGATTTTTTGCTTGATTTTCAAAGGCGAACCTTGGATATGGACTTTTGATTGATTCTGAAATTCTTTATCATAGTATATGGCTACATACGGAGAATGACGGTTTTTGATCAAGAAACCAGATTTGTGTCCACACTAGGAAGTCGGGTGGATGATACTAGTTCGAAAGTGAAATTGTGTGGTCGAGTGAGTGATCGGATTTGATATTGTGTACGAATGATATATGTACATCGTACGGGCTTGAATGAAATAAATATTGAAAACTTTATAAAAGAAGTGGATAAATTAATTTTTAATTCTGTGATTGGATATTATTGCTACGTAGGGTGCATGTAATTAAAAGCAAAGCTAAATTGATGTTTTTGATTTCAGAAGATAAATTCGATTGCCAGACGAAAAGGTATGTACTTAAAATTGTCGTATGAAATTTGATAGTTTTTTGATCTAGCCATTTGGCTTTTGTTTTTTTTTGAAAATTTGGGGCCTGTAGAGGCATTTTGTAGTTGTTATCGTGCTGTGCAAAGTAGACGCTGGCGAAATTTTTCGAAAATTTATAGAGTTAGAAAATTTTTGAGGAAATTTTGATAGTTTAAAATTTGGTTTTAAATTATAATTTGAATGGTTGAGTTGGTAATATTATTTGGAGCCTACGGATGAGTATGGAAAGTTAGTAAGGATGTTAGTGTGTATTTATGTAATATCCCGGAATTTTGGACAATATAAATTTGATAATCTGGGTTTAATTTTGAATTGAATTGATAAATTTTTCTTAATAAATTTGATTTGATTTAATAATCTTCTTTATTTAGATAATTAATTTGTGAAATTATTTTTAATAAGTTAATAAATTATTTTCTATGTATATGTATATTTATATAGACAAGTTGTTTTTAGTTAAATTAGTATAGCATAATTATAATGTTTTGAAAATAGAAATTGTGATTTATTTTGGATTTAAGCTTTTCAAAAATATTTAATACTATATGATTTTAAATATGATATAAATGTTTTAATTAGTTTAAAATTCATTTTATTCAAGTTTGTATATTAAAATATGTTACAAAATATTTGTGTTGTTCTTTTTAAATTATTAATTGACAATTTTGATTTGTAAATTAAATTTGAAATTTAAAATACAATTTAATTATAAATCTATTTTAATTATTTAAAAGTATCTTTTTCAAATGATTTATTTGTAAGTTGTTTTATTTATATTAACAACTTGCTCTATTTTTAAAAAAAAAATATTTTAATACATAACTATGTATAAGAACTAATTAACTAAGCTTAATATTTCATTAACTTTAATTAAAAATGCTAATTAATCATAAAGACATGTGTTGTTAGGTTAAGATTGCATTATAACAAGTGTAAGCCTCTTAGAACCTAAGTTAACAAGTGTTAGTAATTTTGTACAAGTGTCATGTTTCAATATTTATTTTTCTTTAATTTTAATTCATCATAATCTAACTATATAAGCTTGCATATACACATTTCTTCTCCTCTTTCTCATTTTTCCATTCTAAAACAAAGAAATCTAAAAATCCTGCACAACAATTTCTTGCAAATCATTCCCTGTATAATATTTTCCAAATACAAAGCTTTTTCTTCAAGCTGTGAATAACTCCTCAAACCTGCAAATTCAAATGCCTAGCAAACAAATTTGCATTCAACTCCTAAATAAATATATACAAGTCTGCATCTTCCAAAATACAGTTCTTCTGGAACATGCAAGACTACTGCAATTTCAAGTTTGAAGGCCTGCATGCAACAGACTTTAACATGCATTCATGAATCTTCAAAATCTGGAAGCATGAATAAATCAAGGTTTAAAAGCAAGAAGGGGTCTGCATTTCAAAGCATTAGAAGCCTGCATTTCATAAATTTTCAAATCTGGAATGGTACCCTGCAAATTGAATCAATGCTCTGCATTTTGGCATACAGGTGAGTAACTCCTCTTTTCTAAAATTAAGTAGGTTGATTGCATGTTTAAATCTGAAATAAGATGAAATTTGCAGTGAATATTTATATGTGTGATTATATGTGTGCATGCTTATAAAGTACAAATGAATATTGATGCAATTACCTACACATATATGTCTGTAAACAAGAAGATGACTGTGCATATGTGTTCTTCAAATTTCAAATTTATGTTTGATTCTTGAATATTTCCTTTGACTTGTTTGCTGAATAGGACTTAAATTCTTGAACAAGTCATGTTTGTTTTGGAATGGTGTAAGTTCTAAGTGTATATAAATTAAATATGATATCTGTAACCTGAAGAAAAAAAAGAAAACAAACTATACAGAACCAATTTGACTAGATTGATAATTTAAACTATATGATTTAATATTCCAGGTTTATTAATAAAATCAGTGAGTAAATTCAAGAATTTTAAAACAAAAATTTCAATTTATTGTGATTGAAATATGGTGCAGTTTCAAGAACACTGTATTTTACAGTTTAGTCAAATTCAATTAAAGCTTACATTTGATTTGGTTGAAATTGTTTCTGGTGATAGTTTATCTATCAATGATCATGGGAAAATTATTTAATTGATTTAAAATTTGGTTTTGGTGTTTAAATTTGGGATTTAAAGTGTAGAACCCTAGTTTACTGGGTTTAAGATGTTTTGGGTGCTGCGGCTTCAAAGGTGCATCGAGTTCAAAGCTGTTTTGGGAATTGGTAGATGGTGTAGTGATGAAGTTATTGCCGGAGTTTGGTCGATGATGGTGACCAGAGATGGGAGATATTGGTGATGACAGGTTTGAAGTGGTGGGGGTTTGGTCTGTTCCAGGTGTGGTTGATGTTTGGATTGCAGAGATTTTAGCCTCGGGATGGTCTCGGGATTTTTGAGGGGAAACTCGAATAGTGTTCGGTTTTGACTCGAAGTCTTTTAGGATTGTCTCGAGTCAAATTTTGTTTCAGGTTGTAAACAAAACAGAAACTGTTCTGTTATTTAGAATTTTTAAATGTAAAGTTTAAATTAAATCTGGAAATTGAACTTAGAATTAAACCTGAATCTTGAGATGAAGTCAAAAAGTTTGAATTCTGATTTTGAATAATTTGAATTAAGAAATTCAAGTTCGTTTAAAAAAAAAGAAGGGGAACAGGAAACTGTTTCCAGTTTTATAAAATTTGAACTTAATGCAAACTACAATTGTGACTTAGGATTTTAAAAACTGAATTTAAGTATGAATTCAAATAAGTCGAGTTCTGTTTTTTTGAAATAGTTTAAATTCAGAAAATTTCAAAGTTTGGTTTTTAATAAAACAGAAAAACTGTTTTTTGTTTTTATATGTAAAGGTAAATTTAAATTTCAAGAGGAGATTGAATAGAGTTTTAATCTGAATTTGAATATGAATTCAAATTTGATTGTCAGAGATTTGAAATCAATTATGTTTTTAAATTTAATTTTGATTTTTCAAACTCACATGTGTAAATGCATTTGTGTTTTGCATTTGAATTGAAAGGTTAAGTATTTAAATTAGAAACTCAAAATGAATTCAAATCTGAATTTTTAAATCTGGATTTAAAATCTAAACTTCAGTTTTTAAAATAAAGGTTTAAATTTAAATTGCTTTTAAATGATTAAAATGATTTGCATTTGAATTGAAGGTGTAAATTTTAGAAAGAGTTTTAGAGAGTTAAATCTAGAATGAGTCGGAAGTTGTATTTAAAATTTTGAAATTTTAAAGCAATTTTTAAATTGGTTTGAATTTGATTTGAATTTAAATTTAAATTCTTTTTAAAACTTATTAACAAAGTAGATATTCTTTTAAACATAAGATTGAGTTTTGTTTTAAAATCTTATTTAAGAGAAATTTGAGTCTTAAAGTTTTAAAATGAATGTTAAATGGAATTTAAAATAAATTTAAAACATTTTGTTTTTAATGCTTGGTTTAAATAGAAATGTTTATTCAAAAGATAAATAAAAATTAAATGATTGGATTCATTTAATTATTAAGGTAATTAAGACCAATATTAATTATTTAATTAATTATGTGGATGTTTAATTAAGTAATTAATGATTTTAAGTTAATTAATTTGATTTGAGATTAATTAATTAAGGTTATTTAATCTATAATTAAGGATGATTAATTAAATTTTAATTTATGATTAAGATTTATTTAATCAAGTGATTAGAGATAATTTAGTTTTTAATTAACACTTAGTTAATTAATAATTAAAGATTAGTTAATTAGTAATTAAATATTAATTACTTAATAACTAATGATGATTAATTTAAGTTAATTCTTAATTAAGTAATTAAGAAATGTAATGAAGTCCTTAACTTAAGATTATTTAACAATTAATTAATGTGATTAATTTTTGATAATTTAGATTAATTAATTAATAATAATCAATTGTTTAAGTTTTAATTACTTAATGAAGGTAATTAATGGATTAATTACTTAGTGTAATTAATTTGATTAATGTGATTAGTTTAGATTAATTAAGTTAAATTAATTTAAACATTTGTTGATTGTTTGATAATTACTTTATGTAATTTATGAATTTGTAATTACTTAAGGAAGTAATTAATTAATAATTACAGGATGTAATTAAGATATTTGATTTAGAAGTAATTGGATTTAAATTACTTTGAAATTAATCAAGGGGATTAATTTGGATAATTAATTAAGAATAATTAATTATGGGATGAGTATTTAAAGTAGTTAATTACTGAATGGTTATTAATCAAGGGTGATTAATATTTATATGTGGATTAATTTCAGATTAATTACTTATGTAATTAATCTATAAATTATTAAATGTAATTAGAATCATTAATTAATTAATTAATGATGTAATTTGGAATTGGTTAATCAAGGTAAAATTAATAATGGATAAATGATTAATGATTAATTAAGTAATTAACTTGTGTGATTAACTTATAAGCTAATTACATACTGTAATTAGAAATAGTTAATCAATATTAATTGAAATATTGAGATGATGATTTATTAATTGATTTGAAATCAATGGATGGTTAAGTTAAGCAGAATTTTGATGATGAAGTAATTAATTTAATTCAGTTTAAATTAATTAGAGATTAAGTAATTAATTTAATAAATTTTAAATTAATTATAAATGGTGTGATCGTTAGATCATTGCTTATGTTTGATGATTGGAATTGGTTGCCTGGTATGGTTTGTAATCTCAGTTATGAGATGAGTAGTGTATGTGATATGGATGCATTGGTTGCTTTTGGATGATAATATGGATTATCCGATTATGATATGGATAATCTGTTAATAATAATAATATTGATTATCTGTTGTGTTGTGAATTATCTATCTGTTTATGTTTAGATAATAAATTGAATTGTTTTTAAACTTAAAATAACTTGGACCTAAAATACACGCTTTGGTTTTCGATGAGACCGGGATCGTGTGTGCTTCATTACAGCGTGATAGGGGGTACTCGCTTCGCGTTAGGTGGCGAACGGGAGACTCTTACCCCTACATGTCCCTTTTGGGTAGTATAAGGCCCTGGGTTGGTTGCGAGTCGAGAGGCTGGCCGTAAAAGCAAACCCGAGGTACCAATGTGAGCCACGGCGGGGCTGGGATGGTTGAAAAGCCTACCAGTCGAGAGAGCCGCTGTCGATGATCGCAAAGCCTAGACTATTACATTGTGGTATCAGAGCATTAGGTTGAGTGAATACCTAGGCTCTGTAGTGGTGTCTATCTTGAGAGAGCGTATTTGTATTTTTAATATATATATATATATATATATAAAATTGGTTCTACCTATTTGTTGGATTACCTGTTCAGGTTTTTCCAATATAAGTTATAAAGGTAGATGAGGTAGAAGTGTGTGAAACACGACTACCGTTGGTTGGAGTTCGATGGATGAGGTTGGAAGTATATTTGTCGAGACTGTAGACTTAATACCGTCGCGAGTGAGTTCTGTTGTGATGAAGTACTTCATCGATCTCTGAAGGTAACCTGTTAAGGTTCAGAGTTCATCTTTGAAGTGCAGAATTGAGTTTGGATCTGTCGGTAGGACAGAAGCAAGCAAGTGATGATATCTTGATATCTCAGGAAGTAGTAGCTGCGTGATGAGATGCATTGAATATGGATATTTTCGAAGATGTTTCTTTGGAACAAGAATAAGAAGTGAGTCTGCTAGGTGATGTGGCTGAGTTTAGCTCAGTATTCTGTGTTGATAGGGAGTCTTCTGGCTGAGTAGTTTTTCTGAAGTGAAGTTTAGAAGCAGTAAAGTGGATCCGTTTCTCTGGTAAGTTGGCTAAGCCAGCATAAGCTGTTCTGTTTGGTAAAGAGAGAGCAGTTTTCTTTGGATTTAGGCTGAGTTGATCGCAAAAGTGACTTGCGATAGTATGTTCTCTTGTGTTTGTTGGAGATTGTCTGGATGTCTTCTGGAAGTCAGAGTTTGTCAGCATCGGGAGATCGAGTTTTCTTTCCAGGATTGGAACTGGTGGTTCAGTTAGTTGATGGATGGTTCCTTGAGATAGAAGTTGGTAAAGCAACTCAGGTTTGAGAGTAACATCTGAGTTTTCTCATGGATCTGTGGAACCATATTCTGTGCTGGGTTGTCTAGTCTGTGCTTGTGCTCTTCGTCAGCATTTTCTTCTGTTTCGGATCAGAGTTGCGCAGCGGAAGCAGTTGGGAATGTTTCTTTTCCGGATAAGGAGAAGTTTGTTCTGTCTTCTGTTGTTGAGAAGAAGGTTGTGTGTTCTTGGTTTTTGAGTGATCTTGAGGAGATCATTGGATTGTTTTGATTCAGTCCGTTTCTTTTGGAATCAGCAAGAGCTGAGCTGATTAGGAGTGATGTTGGTAGCCCAGGATCGTCCGATGAGTTTTTATGATAAGAGACAGAGAAATTTGGATTCTGGAATCGGAGATTGGATTTTGATTAAGTTTTTCTCTGATCCAGGGAGCTATAAGTTTGGAAAGCTAGTTCCGAAGTGTTTTGGTTTATTCTGTGATTGGTAAGATCAGTGTTTGATTTTCCAGAGATGAATTGCCAGCTTAGATAACTGGGATTCAGGATGTTTCACGTATCTCTGAAGGAGTATGTGTTTGATATTTCAGGTTATAGAACCAGCAGTTTAGGATAGATGGGTTGTTGAGTCAGACTCGTTTGTAGTCTGATATTCTGTATAGAATTGTTGTTAGGAGCTCTATAAGTTAATAGCGTTGATTGATTGGATTTTATAGAGCGAGTATCCCGATATACATATATACCGGGGAAACTCGTAAAGTTTTATCCAAAATTCTTTTGGATAATTAGATTTGTTCTGATTGTGAGAATTGGTTGCTTTGGTTGTTAGCATATGATTAACATATGCTGTGTTTTAAAATAAAATCTGTAAATAGATTATTAGATTACCTTTGTTTTAAATTTCGGGGACGAAATTCTTTTAAGGGGGAAGAATTGTAATATCCCGGAATTTTGGACAATATAAATTTGATAATCTGGGTTTAAGTTTGAATTGAATTGATAAATTTTTGTTAATAAATTTGATTTGATTTAATAATCTTCTTTATTTAGATAAATAATTTGTGAAATTATTTTTAATAAGTTAATAAATTATTTTCTATGTATATGTATATTTATATAGACAAGTTGTTTTTAGTTAAATTAGTATAGCATAATTATAATGTTTTGAAAATAGAAATTGTGATTTATTTTTGATTTAAGCTTTTCAAAAATATTTAATACTATGATTTTAAATATGAGATAAATGTTTTAATTAATTTAAAATTCATTTTATTCAAGTTTGTATGTTAAAATATGTTACAAAATATTTGTGTTGTTCTTTTTAATTTATTAATTGATAATTTTGATTTGTAAATTTAATTTGAAATTTAAAATACAATTTAAAATGTGAACATGTATTCATGTAAGTTGTTGTAACCTCTTTTATAAATCTATTTTAATTATTTAAAAGTATCTTTTTCAAATGATTTATTTGTATGTTGTTTTATTTATATTAACAACTTGCTCTATTTTTAAAAAAAATTATTTTAATACATAACTATGTATAAGAACTAATTAACTAAGCTTAATATTTCATTAACTTTAATTAAAAATGCTAATTAATCATAAAGACAAGTGTTGTTAGGTTAAGATTGCATTATAACAAGTGTAAGCCTCTTAGAACCTAAGTTAACAAGTGTTAGTAATTTTGTACAAGTGTCATGTTTCAATATTTATTTTTCCTTAATTTTAATTCATCATAATCTAACTATATAAGCTTGCATATACACATTTCTTCTCCTCTTTCTCATTTTTCCATTCTAAAACAAAGAAATCTGAAAATCCTGCACAACAATTTCCTACAAATCATTCCCTGTATAATATTTTCCAAATACAAAGCTTTTTCTTCAAGATGTGAATAACTCCTCAAACCTGCAAATTCAAATGCCTAGCAAACAAATTTGCATTCAACTCCTAAAAAAATATATACAAGTCTACATCTTCCAAAATACAGTTCTTCTGGAACATGCAAGACTACTGCAATTTCAAGTTTGAAGGCCTGCATGCAACATACTTTAACATGCATTCATGAATCTTCAAAATCTGGAAGCATGAATAAATCAAGGTTTAAAAGCAAGAAGGGGTCTGCATTTCAATGCATTAGAAGCCTGCATTTCATAAATTTTCAAATCTGGAATGGTACCCTGCAAATTGAATCAATGCTCTGCATTTTGGCATACAGGTGAGTAACTCCTCTTTTCTGAAATTAAGTAGGTTGATTGCATGTTTAAATCTGAAATAAGATGAAATTTGCAGTGAATATTTATATGTGTGATTATATGTGTGCATGCTTATAAAGTACAAATGAATATTTATGCAATTACCTGCACATATATGTCTGTAAACAAGAAGATGACTGTGCATATGTGTTCTTCAAATTTCAAATTTATGTTTGATTCTTGAATATTTCCTTTAACTTGTTTGCTGAATAGGACTTAAATTCTTGAACAAGTCATGTTTGTTTTGGAATGGTGTATGTTCTAAGTGTATATAAATTAAATATGATATCTGTAACCTGAAAAAAAAAGAAAACAAACTATACAGAACCAATTTGACTAGAGTGATAATTTAAACTATATGATTTAATATTCCAGGTTTATTAATAAAATCAGTGAGTAAATTCAAGAATTTTAAAACAAAGATTTCAATTTATTGTGATTGAAATATGGTGCAGTTTCAAGAACACTGTATTTTACAGTTTAGTCAAATTCAATTGAAGCTTACATTTGATTTGGTTGAAATTATTTCTGGTGATACTTTATCTATCAATGATCATGGGAAAATTATTTAATTGAGTTAAAATTTGGTTTTGGTGTTGAAATTTGGGATTTAAGGTGTAGAACCCTAGTTTACTGGGTTTAAGATGTTTTGGGTGCTGCGGCTTCAAAGGTGCATCGAGTTCAAAGCTGTTTTGGGAATTGGTATATGGTGTAGTGATGAAGTTATTGCCGGAGTTTGGTCGATGATGGTGACCGGAGATGGGAGATATTGGTGATGACAGGTTTGAAGTGGTGGGGGTTTGGTCTGTTCCAGGTGGGGTTGATGTTTGGATTGCAGAGATTTTAGCCTCGGGATGGTCTCGGGATTTTTGAGGGGAAACTCGAAGAGAGTAGGGTTTTGACTCGAAGTCTTTTAGGATTGTCTCGAGTCAAATTTTGTTTCAGGTTGTAAACAAAACAGAAACTGTTCTGTTATTTAGAATTTTTAAAAGTAAAGTTTAAATTAAATCTGGAAATTGAACTTAGAATTAAACTTGAATCTTGAGATGAAGTCAAAAAGTTTGAATTCTGATTTTGAATAATTCGAATTAAGAAATTCAAGTTTGTTTAAAAAAAAAGAAGGGGAACAGGAAACTGTTTCCAGTTTTATAAAATTTGAACTTAATGCAAACTACAATTGTGACTTAGGATTTTAAAAACTGAATTTAAGTATGAATTCAAATAAGTTGAATTCTGTTTTTTTGAAATAGTTTAAATTCAGAAAATTTCAAAGTTTGGTTTTTAATAAAACAGAAAAACTGTTTTCTGTTTTTATATGTAAAGGTAAATTTAAATTTCAAGAGGAGATTGAATAGAGTTTTAATCTGAATTTGAATATGAATTCAAATTTGATTGTCAGAGATTTGAAATCAATTATGTTTTTAAATTTAATTTTGATTTTTCAAACTCACAAGTGTAAATGCATATGTGTTTTGCATTTGAAAAGGTTAAGTTTTTAAATTAGAAACTCAAAATGAATTCAAATCTGAATTTTTAAATCTGGATTTAAAATCTAAACTTCAGTTTTTAAAATAAAGGTTTAAATTTAAATTGCTTTTAAATGATTAAAATGATTACCATTTGAATTGAAGGTGTAAATTTTAGAAAGAGTTTTAGAGAGTTAAATCTAGAATGAGTTGGAAGTTGTATTTAAAATTTTGAAATTTTAAAGCAATTTTTAAATTGGTTTGAATTTGATTTGAATTTAAATTTAAATTCTTTTTAAAACTTATTAAAAAAGTAGATCTTCTTTTAAACATAAGATTGAGTTTTGTTTTAAAATCTAATTTAAGACAAATTTGAGTCTTAAAGTTTTAAAATGAATGTTAAATGGAATTTAAAATAAATTTAAAACATTTTGTTTTTAATGCTTGGTTTAAATAGAAATGTTTATTTAAAAGATAAATAAAAATTAAATGATTGGATTCATTTAATTATTAAGGTAATTAAGATCAATATTAATTATTTAATTAATTATGTGGATGTTTAATTAAGTAATTAATGATTTTAAGTTAATTAATTTGATTTGAGATTAATTAATTAAGGTTATTTAATCTATAATTAAGGATGATTAATTAAATTTTAATTTATGATTAAGATTTATTTAATCAAGTGATTAGAGATAATTTAGTTTTTAATTAACACTTAGTTAATTAATAATTAAAGATTAGTTAAATAGTAATTAAATATTAATTACTTAATAACTAATGATGATTAATTTAAGTTAATTCTTAATTAAGTAATTAAGAAATGTAATGAAGTCATTAACTTAAGATTATTTAACAATTAATTAATGTGATTAATTTTTGATAATTTAGATTAATTAATTAATTAATAATAATTAATTGTTTAAGTTTTAATTACTTAATGAAGGTAATTAATGGATTAATTACTTAGTGTATTTAATTTGATTAATGTGATTAGTTTAGATTAATTAAGTTAAATTAATTTAAACATTTGTTGATTGTTTGATAATTACTTTATGTAATTTATGAATTTGTTATTACTTAAGGAAGTAATTAATTAATAATTACAGGATGTAATTAAGATATTTGATTTAGAAGTAATTGGATTTAAATTACTTTGAAATTAATCAAGGGGATTAATTTGGATAATTAATTAAGAATAATTAATTATGGGATGAGTAATTAAAGTAGTTAATTACTGAATGGTTATTAATCATGGGTGATTAATATTTATATGTGGATTAATTTCAGATTAATTACTTATGTAATTAATCTTTAAATTAGTAAATGTAATCAGAATCATTAATTAATTAATAAATGATGTAATTTGGAATTGGTTAATCAAGGTAAAATTAATAATAGATAAATGATTAATGATTAATTAAGTAATTAACTTGTGTGATTAACTTATAAGCTAATTACATACTGTAATTAGAAATAGTTAATCAATATTAATTGAAATATTGAGATGATGATTTATTAATTGATTTGAAATCAATGGATGGTTATGTTAAGCAGAATTTTGATGATGAAGTAATTAATTTAATTCAGTTTAAATTAATTAGAGATTAAGTAATTAATTAATAAACTTTAAATTGGTTATAAATGGTGTGATCGTTAGATCATTGCTTATGTTTGATGATTGGAATTGGTTGCCTGGTATGGTTTGTAATCTCAGTTATGAGATGAGTAGTGTATGTGATATGGATGCATTGGTTGCTTTTGGATGATAATATGGATTATCCGATTATGATATGGATTATCTATTAATAATGATAATATTGATTATCTGTTGTGTTTGTGAATTATCTATCTGTTTATGTTTAGATAATAAATTGAATTGTTTTTAAACTTAAAACAACTTGGACCTAAAAGACACGCTTTGGTTTTCGATGAGACCGGGATCGGGTTTGCTTCATTACAGCGTGATAGGGGATTCTCGCTTCGCGTTAGGTGGCGAACGGGAGACTCTTACCCCTACATGTCCCTTTTGGGTAGTATAAGGCCCTGGGTTGGTTGCGAGTCGAGAGGCTGGCCGTAAAAGCAAACCCGAGGTACCAATGTGAGCCACGGCGGGATTGGGATGGTTGAAAAGCCTACCAGTCGAGTGAGCCGCTGTCGATGGTTGCAAAGCCTAGACTATTACATTGTGGTATCAGAGCATTAGGTTGAGTGAATACCTAGGCTCTGTAGTGGTGTCTATCTTGAGAGAGCGTATTTGTATTTTTAATATATATATATATATATATATATATATATATATATAATTGGTTCTACCTATTTGTTGGATTACCTATTCAGGTTTTTCCAATATAAGTTATAAAGGTAGATGAGGTAGAAGTGTGTGAAACACGACTACCATTGGTTGGAGTTCGATGGATGAGGTTGGAAGTATATTTGTCGAGACTGTAGACTTAATACCGTCTCGAGTGAGTTCTGTTGTGATGAAGTACTTCATCGATCTCTGAAGGTAACCTGTTAAGGTTCGGAGTTCATCTTTGAAGTGCAGAATTGAGTTTGGATCTGTCGGTAGGACAGAAGCAAGCAAGTGATGATATCTTGATATCTCAGGAAGTAGTAGCTGCGTGATGAGATGCATTGAATATGGATATTTTCGAAGATGTTTCTTTGGAACAAGAATAAGAAGTGAGTCTGCTAGGTGATGTGGCTGAGTTTAGCTGAGTATTCTGCGTTGATAGGGAGTCTTCTGGCTGAGTAGTTTTTCAGAAGTGAAGTTCAGAAGCAGTAAAGTGGATCCGTTTCTCTGGTAAGTTGGCTAAGCCAGCATAAGCTGTTCTGTTTGGTAAAGAGAGAGCAGTTTTCTTTGGATTTAGGCTGAGTTGATCGCAAAAGTGACTTGCGATAGTATGTTCTCTTGTGTTTGTTGGAGATTATCTGGATGTCTTCTGGAAGTCAGAGTTTGTCAGCATCGGGAGATCGAGTTTTCTTTCCAGGATTGGAACTGGTGGTTCAGGTAGTTGATGGATGGTTCCTTGAGATAGAAGTTGGTAAAGCAACTCAGGTTTGAGAGGAACATCTGAGTTTTCTCATGGACCTGTGGAACCATATTCTGTGCTGGGTTGTCTAGTCTGTGCTTGTGTTCTTCGTCAGCATTTTCTTCCGTTTCGGATCAGAGTTGCGCAGCGGAAGCAGTTGGGAACGTTTCTTTTCTGGATAAGGAGAAGTTTGTTCTGTCTTCTGTTGTTGAGAAGCAGGTTGTGTGTTCTTGGTTTTTGAGTGATCTTGAGGAGATCATTGGATTGTTTTGATTCAGTCCGTTTCTTTTGGAATCAGCAAGAGTTGAGTTGATTAGGAGTGATGTTGGTAGCCCAGGATCGTCCGAAGAGTTTTTATGATAAGAGACAGAGAAATTTGGATTCTGGAATCGGAGATTGGATTTTGGTTAAGTTTTTCTCTGATCCAGGGAGCTATAAGTTTGGGAAACTAGTTCCGAAGTGTTTTGGTTTCTTCTGTGATTGGTAAGATCAGTGTTTGATTTTCTAGAGATGAATTGCCAGCTTAGATAACTGGGATTTAGGATGTTTCACGTATCTCTGAGGGAGTACGTGTTTGATATTTCAGGTTATAGAACCAGCAGTTTAGGATAGATGGGTTGTTGAGTCAGACTCGTTTGTAGTCTGATATTCTGTATAGAATTGTTGTTAGGAGCTCTATAAGTTAATAGCAATGATTGATTGGATTTTATAGAGCGAGTATCCCGATATACATATATACCGGGGAAACTCGTAAAGTTTTATCCAAAATTCTTTTGGATAATTAGATTTGTTCTGATTGTGAGAATTGGTTGCTTTGGTTGTTAGCATATGATTAACATATGCTGTGTTTTAAAATAAAATCTGTAAATAGATTATTAGATTACCTTTGTTTTAAATTTCGGGGACGAAATTCTTTTAAGGGGGAAGAATTGTAATATCCCGGAATTTTGGACAATATAAATTTGATAATCTGGGTTTAAATTTGAATTGAATTGATAAATTTTTGTTAATAAATTTGATTTGATTTAATAATCTTCTTTATTTAGATAATTAATTTGTGAAATTATTTTTAATAAGTTAATAAATTATTTTCTATGTATATGTATATTTATATAGACAAGTTGTTTTTAGTTAAATTAGTATAGCATAATTATAATGTTTTGAAAATAGAAATTATGATTTATTTTGGATTTAAGCTTTTCAAAAATATTTAATACTATGATTTTAAATATGAGATAAATATTTAATTAGTTTAAAATTCATTTTATTCAAGTTTGTATGTTAAAATATGTTACAAAATATTTGTGTTGTTCTTTTTAAATTATTAATTGATAATTTTGATTTGTAAATTTAATTTGAAATTTAAAATACAATTTAAAATGTGAACATGTATTCATGTAAGTTGTTGTTACCTCTTTTATAAATCTATTTTAATTATTTAAAAGTATCTTTTTCAAATGATTTATTTGTATGTTGTTTTATTTATGTTAACAACTTGCTCTATTTTTAGAAAAAATTATTTTAATACATAACTATGTATAAGAACTAATTAACTAAGCTTAATATTTCATTAAATTTAATTAAAAATGCTAATTAATCATAAAGATAAGTGTTGTTAGGTTAAGATTGCATTATAACAAGTGTAAGCCTCTTAGAACCTAAATTAACAAGTGTTAGTAATTTTGTACAAGTGTCATGTTTCAATATTTATTTTTCTTTAATTTTAATTCATCATAATCTAACTATATAAGCTTGCATATACACATTTCTTCTCCTCTTTCTCATTTTTCCATTCTAAAACAAAGAAATCTGAAAATCCTGCACAACAATTTCCTGCAAATCATTCCCTGTGTAATATTTTCCAAATACAAAGCTTTTTCTTCAAGATGTGAATAACTCCTTAAACCTGCAAATTCAAATGCCTAGCAAACAAATTTGCATTCAACTCCTAAAAAAAAATATACAAGTCTGCATCTTCCAAAATACAGTTCTTCTGGAACATGCAAGACTACTGCAATTTCAAGTTTGAAGGCCGGCATGCAACATACTTTAACATGCATTCATGAATCTTCAAAATATGGAAGCATGAATAAATCAAGGTTTAAAAGCAAGAAGGGGTCTGCATTTCAAAGCATTAGAAGCCTGCATTTCATAAATTTTCAAATCTGGAATGGTACCCTGCAAATTGAATCAATGCTCTGCATTTTGTCATGCAGGTGAGTAACTCCTCTTTTCTAAAATTAAGTAGGTTGATTGCATTTTTAAATCTGAAATAAGATGAAATTTGCAGTGAATATTTATATGTGTGATTATATGTGTGCATGTTTATAAAGTACAAATGAATATTTATGCAATTACCTACACATATATGTCTGTAAACAAGAAGATGACTGTGCATATGTGTTCTTCAAATTTCAAATTTATGTTTGATTCTTGAATATTTCCTTTAACTTGTTTGTTGAATAGGACTTAAATTCTTGAACAAGTCATGTTTGTTTTGGAATGGTGTAAGTTCTAAGTGTATATAAATTAATATGATATCTGTAACCTGAAAAAAAAAAGAAAACAAACTATACAGAACCAATTTGACTAGAGTGATAATTTAAACTATATGATTTAATATTCTAGGTTTATTAATAAAATCAGTGAGTAAATTAAAGAATTTTAAAACAAAGATTTCAATTTATTGTGATTGAAATATGGTGCAGTTTCAAGAACACTGTATTTTACAGTTTAGTCAAATTCAATTGAAGCTTACATTTGATTTGGTTGAAATTATTTCTGGTGATAATTTATCTATTAATGATCATGGGAAAATTATTTAATCGAGTTAAAATTTGGTTTTGGTGTTGAAATTTGGGATTTAAGGTGTAGAACCCTAGTTTACTGGGTTTAAGATGTTTTGGGTGCTGCGGCTTCAAAGGTGCATCGAGTTCAAAGCTGTTTTGGGAATTGGTATATGGTGTAGTGATGAAGTTATTGCCGGAGTTTGGTCGATGATGGTGACCGGAGATGGGAGATATTGGTGATGACAGGTTTGAAGTGGTGGGGGTTTGGTCTGTTCCAGGTGGGGTTGATGTTTGGATTGCACAGATTTTAGCCTCGGGATGGTCTCGGGATTTTTGAGGGGAAACTCGAAGAGAGTAGGGTTTTGACTCAAAGTCTTTTAGGATTGTCTCGAGTCAAATTTTTTTTCAGGTTGTAAACAAAACGGAAACTGTTCTGTTATTTAGAATTTTTAAAAGTAAAGTTTAAATTAAATCTGGAAATTGAACTTAGAATTAAACTTGAATCTTGAGATGAAGTTAAAAAGTTTGAATTCTGATTTTGAATAATTCGAATTAAGAAATTCAAGTTTGTTTAAAAAAAAGAAGGGGAACAAGAAACTGTTTCCAGTTTTATAAAATTTGAACTTAACGCAAACTACAATTGTGACTTAGGATTTTAAAAACTGAATTTAAGTATGAATTCAAATAAGTTGAATTCTGTTTTTCTGAAATAGTTTAAATTCAGAAAATTTCAAAGTTTGGTTTTTAATAAAACAGAAAAACTGTTTTCCGTTTTTATATGTAAAGCTAAATTTAAATTTCAAGAGGAGATTGAATAGAGTTTTAATCTGAATTTGAATATGAATTCAAATTTGATTGTCAGAGATTTGAAATCAATTATGTTTTTAAATTTAATTTTGATTTTTCAAACTCACAAGTGTAAATGCATATGTGTTTTGCATTTGAATTAAAAGGTTAAGTATTTAAATAAGAAACTCAAAATGAATTCAAATCTGAATTTTTAAATCTGGATTTAAAATCTAAACTTCAGTTTTTAAAATAAAGGTTTAAATTTAAATTGCTTTTAAATGATTAAAATGATTACCATTTGAATTGAAGGTGTAAATTTTAGAAAGAGTTTTAGAGAGTTAAATCTAGAATGAGTTGGAAGTTGTATTTAAAATTTTGAAATTTTAAAGCAATTTTTAAATTGGTTTGAATTTGATTTGAATTTAAATTTAAATTCTTTTTAAAACTTATTAACAAAGTAGATGTTCTTTTAAACATAAGATTGAGTTTTGTTTTAAAATCTAATTTAAGACAAATTTGAGTCTTAAAGTTTTAAATAAATGTTAAATGGAATTTAAAATAAATTTAAAAAATTTTGTTTTTAATGCTTGATTTAAATAGAAATGTTTATTTAAAAGATAAATAAAAATTAAATGATTGGATTCATTTAATTATTAAGGTAATTAAGATCAATATTAATTATTTAATTAATTATGTGGATGTTTAATTAAGTAATTAATGATTTTAAGTTAATTAATTTGATTTGAGATTAATTATTTAAGGTTATTTAATCTATAATTAAGGATGATTAATTAAATTTTAATTTATGGTTAAGATTTATTTAATCAAGTGATTAGAGATAATTTAGTTTTTAATTAACACTTAGTTAATTAATAATTAAAGATTAGTTAAATAGTAATTAAATATTAATTACTTAATAACTAATGATGATTAATTTAAGTTAATTCTTAATTAAGTAATTAAGAAATGTAATGAAGTCATTAACTTAAGATTATTTAACAATTAATTAATGTGATTAATTTTTGATAATTTAGGTTAATTAATTAATAATAATCAATTGTTTAAGTTTTAATTACTTAATGAAGGTAATTAATGGATTAATTACTTAGTGTAATTAATTTGATTAATGTGATTAGTTTAGATTAATTAAGTTAAATTAATTTAAACATTTGTTGATTTTTGATAATTACTTTATGTAATTTATGAATTTGTAATTACTTAAGGAAGTAATTAATTAATAATTACATGATGTAATTAAGATATTTGATTTAGAAGTAATTGGATTTAAATTAATTTGAAATTAATCAAGGGGATTAATTCGGATAATTAATTTAGAATAATTAATTATGGGATGAGTAATTAAAGTAGCTAATTACTGAATGGGTATTAATCATGGGTGATTAATATTTATATGTGGATTAATTTCAGATTAATTACTTATGTAATTAATCTATAAATTATTAAATGTAATTAGAATCATTAATTAATGATGTAATTTGGAATTGGTTAATCAAGGTAAAATTAATAATGGATAAATGATTAATGATTAATTAAGTAATTAACTTGTGTGATTAACTTATAAGCTAATTACTTATTGTAATTAGAAATAGTTAATCAATATTAATTGAAATATTGAGATGACGATTTATTAATTGATTTGAAATCAATGGATGGTTAAGTTAAGCAGAATTTTGATGATGAAGTAATTAATTTAATTCAGTTTAAATTAATTAGAGATTAAGTAATTAATTTAATAAATTTTAAATTAATTATAAATGGTGTGATCGTTAGATCATTGCTTATGTTTGATGATTGGTATTGGTTGCCTGGTATGGTTTGTAATCTCAGTTATGACATGAGTAGTGTATGTGATATGGATGCATTGGTTGCTTTTGGATGATAATATGGATTATCCGATTATGATATGGATTATCCGTTAATAATGATAATATTGATTATCCGTTGTGTTGTGAACTATCTATCTGTTTATGTTTAGATAATAAATTGAATTATTTTTAAACTTAAAACAACTTGGACCTAAAAGACACGCTTTGGTTTTCGATGAGACCGGGATCGGGTTTCCATATTTCGACATCCGAAAACCACATCGATTCCAATTAAACGTTAGGTCGTTAATCTAAGTGGAGCGAGTGAAGACTCGAGGTGTAAGGGCTATACGTCAGTATAACTCTGTGGGTGATTCCGTAATGAGTTTGACGGAATAGTACTTATAGATTCGAGATGGTGATTCAGAGTGCAAGGGTTATTGTCGTTAACTCTGAGGGCGATTCCAAAATGAGTGTAACGAGATAATGCCTTCGGTTTCGTTCGAACCCGGAACGAACTTGTATGGATTGAATGCTTTCAGAACATCGTCAGGTGGACGATGAGCATTCTAAGTGATATGTCCTATAAGGGTAATCGTAGCCTCAAGCCTCATCAACCGGGAATGGCTAAAACATGGGAGGTGCAGCAAAGCTTCGTGGGTCGCACTCACTGGAGAGTAAGATTTACCCCTGTCTAGAGGTCCCTTTATATTTCTGCTGTGTGGACGGTTGATCATGACAATCGTCGGGGTTGTCTTATTTGGAACTGTTCGGTAAGGAACGGGTCCGGCTTTGTGTTGCAGGGGATTGGAAGTAATCCTCGGTACGGTGATCTAGGTCATGTACTGTGATGGGCGGTACCCCAGTAGCCCAGCCATTGTATGGAATCCAAAATCCAATAAGTGCCAACGGTTTTGATTGTATTACCCACTTTTGTGGCTAGTAGCTGGAATTTAATAGATGTAACAATTTCGGCTATTTCTTATTTATTTGAAAACCCTAGACACTATTATAATATCATCAGATTTCCTATCAAATGTTTTGGTTAGCGTAAGGTAAAAACTTTTCCATGTTTATGTGTGGGAAGTCTTACGTGATACCTTTCTTTTCAAAAGGTTTTTCAAAGCTAAGCAACTTTTACCTGTTACTCACACCAGACCCATGTCTGACCCGGAGTTATTTCTGTTTTTCTTTAACTCTTGGGCACTCAAATTTTTATGAGTAGTCAAGAGAATTCAGGTTAGGATTCAGGTTAGCTTTGACGAATTGTGGAGGAGTAATGGAGCAGGAGGCTTCTGCGTATAGTTATATAGTTCCGCTGTGTTGGTATCTTTGAGTGTTTCTGTAATGTGATTGAGTTGTAATAACTAGACAGGTGTTTATAACTGTCTAGTATGTGTTGTATATGTCTGTGTAACTCTGATATTTGATGTATACTATGTAATACTTTTGTTATTAATATAATTTATTCGTTCCGCTGTTGAGATTCTTGTGTTGTTTCTTCTTTCTCTTCTTTCTTTCTCTTTTCTATCCCTTTCTTTCTTCTTAACGATGCGACTTCCTGGAGTGTAGAAGTTGGGTCGTTACAATTTAATAGAAAGATTTGTGGAAAGTTGTCAAAAACTATCTGGTTTTGGGAAATAGTTAAAGGGTTGTGGACCATTCTTCTTAACTAAAAATTTCCGCGACGAAATTCTTTTAAGGGGGAGGAATGTAGCGACCCGAAATTTTGGATATTTGAATATTTAATTGATTTTAAATATTTAGAAGTTAACTTTGAACTTGAATTTTAAATATCAGTATTTATTTGATAATTAAATCATTGAATTTAATAGTGGAAATTAGGTAAAATATTGATCTTGGTTTTTAAGCCTTTTAAAAATATTTTGAAGGCTTATAAAATTTATATTAGTAATACTGAAGGTAATGGAATTTTTAAAATTGAAAATTTAAAGGTGGTTTGTTCAGTTTTAAAAATATATCGTTTAAATCGACAGTTAAAAATAGCCTTCCGAGGCACATCTCGTATTTCGACGAAACTAGTTCTATTGGAACTGTAATAGTGTGTTATTATCGAATTTAAAATTTCATAGTATTTGGAGTTGTCATGTGATCGTACGGGTTATAAACGCGCTGAAATCAATATCGAAAATTAATATAATATTGGGTCCAAAAAGCTATCTTCTCCATACGATCGAATTAGGACTTGAAACCTCTTCCATTGCGTTTGGAATAGGGCAATAGCATTATGAACGCCAAGCGGCATGCCACGATAGGAGGTTAAAATTTTAAGTTGCGTTTATCGAGACAATTCGAATTTAAAAATAATATATATGCCTTGTCAGCCTACAACTGAAGTTCTTTCCAATCAGCCACCATTCTCTCATCTCAGCCATCCTATCCTATACCTATGCAAGCCTAGCCGACCAATCTTATCCACTTTTTCCTACTCAACACGCAAGATTTCGGAGTACGCTTCCCTCCTCCTCTTTCTTTTTAAATGACCCAGCTGAACTTTCAAACCAAGTCGCTTCCTTCCTCACATCTCCTTTTCACTCTTTCGAAAATCGAGAGTCAGAAGAAAAAAAAGGCTGCATTTCAAAATCAATTTTCCCCCTCTTCTCTTCCTGTTTGAAACTAAGCCGAAGTCCTCCGCTTTCAAAATCGAATCCGCAAATAAAAAAATAAAATATAAAACATATAAAATCACGAGCCTCCTTTATTAAATCGCGAATCCTTCCTCTGGCTTCAGAAAATTAATTGAATCGTAAATCGCAGTGCTCAATTCAAGGATCGAGTCCACTTTCATTTGTAGAGTGCGGTAGTGTTGAAGAGGCTCGCAATTGTCAGAGAGTATTCGAGATCCAAGGTTCGAATTTTGAAGGGATGGCCGAGTCGATTCGAGAATCTATGATGGCGTCTGCGAGCTCGGGAGGGTTTGGATAGCGGGTTTGCAGTGGTGGCCGAGGCGAGGAGGGTGACTATGGTTTGGGGTTCATCGATTGCAGCCGTAGCTTGGGTTGAAGGCAGGGCGAGTTTGGCTGTCATAGTCATAGAGGTCGATGGAGTTTGGTGTGTCACGTGGTTGAGGGAAGGAGTGCATCGTCGTGGTCGTTCTGGAAGTGGAGGCAGTAAGGTATAGGCTGTTTTTTTTTAAATTTTAAATTTACTAAAAATATATATACATATAGATTGGAAAAATATATATAAAGTTTAAAAAAAAGAAACTCTTTTTTTAGATATATATATATATATATTGGATTTTGGAAGAAGAATATGTAGGAATTTATATAAAGGTATGCAGGTTATTTTTTTATATGCAATGTCAGAGAAAATAAAATAAAATAAATATACATATACACATTGTAAACCTACTGTCTAATTTTAAAAGTATGCATTATGGTAATTAACATGTTTTATTAACTCATTAAATTATTTTAGTTACTAAAAGATTTTTATAAAGGAAAATTAGTTTAGAAATTAAATTATTAGCTAATCAAATTATTATATGAAAATTAATTGTTCGATTATTTAAAATGATTAATGAACCGTAAATGTTTATACAAGGTCAAAAATCGTGAAGGAAATAGCCGGTTTGGGTCGGATTGCAAAACAAAAATCAAAGGTGAGTTAATCTCACTCAAACTGGATTACTAGTTAATTTAATTAGTTAAAATTAAATTATTGGATTGATTCCTTGAATCGATAATTTATTATCAGTCTGGATGTGATATTATATACCGTAATATATATGTTGGAGTGATTGATATTCCCACATTATATAGCGGATGAGACCCTATGCGCCCCACATAATTGCAGATGACCCTATATACCGCGATATCCCCTTCGAAGAAGGACTAGTATTTTTATATTGTGCTAATGTCTGTGGATGCAGGGAGACAGGTCGGAGGGATCCATCTGGAATTCCTCAAAAAAATATTGAATTTGTTTTCATATTTAGTTATATGAAATGTTGATTAATCTATGATATGTTATGTTGGAAAATTTATTTATTTGATGTTAATATATTACTGGATATATTGTGGCATTTTAAAAATACAAATGCTGAATTTTAAAAAGGGTGATAAAAAGGGAAAATTTAAAGAAGTAAATTTAAAGTAAAGATTGATAAATTTAAAAGGGTGAATTTGGAAAAAAAAGTGAATAGTTGATTTTAAAATCCTATTTAATAAATTCTGGAACATAGAAAAAAGAATAGAGTCTTTGGATAAATGTAAATTGAAGGATTTTAAAAATAAGGACTAAAGCAATATTTATTTAGGTACAAAGAAATTATTTTTAAATTTAAGTTTAAATGGGTTGGGAAAATTAAAGGAGGTTTTGAAAAAAAGTGTGAAATTGATATTTCAGATTTGGATAAGGTTTTAAATCATAATAAAGAAGTGAATATGGAATTAGTGGATTAGGAATAAATTGGATAAATGTAGAAATAAATTTAAAGGGAATTTAATTCAGGAAGTTGGTTTGAAATCGAGTAAATGCTTTGATAACAACGATTAAAAGGAAAACGAGATTAGGGATATATAGACTGGGTTTATAAATAAAATGACGTAATTATCAGTGAATAGTTTGGATTTGTAAATTCATGGTGGAAATTTGTAGAGGAATAAGTAAATCGTTTTAAAAATAAAAGAGTATTTTTATTTTTAAAAGTATGGGAAATAAATTTATGGAATTGGGACATAAATTAAACTGGAAATTAATCGAGAAGGATTCATAAATGATTAGATGGGATATATTGGACTGGAAAGTGTATTTTCCTGAAAAGTTAAGTAAGTTTTCAAAGAAAGATTTTTAAGTATAAACTAGAAGTTTTAAAAGTGGTTTTGGAAGAATGTTTCCAAAAATTTATTATTTAGTTGTTTTAAAATTGTTAAAGTAAATATTTATTTCAGTTAATTATAGTAGTAATTATTTTTTAAAAGGTTAAGTAGTATTACGATTTAAAAGATAACTATTAAATATTTATACCTTATATAACAGTTTTACTTTAAAGTAGATTTTGGCTAAAGTTTTACTTTGGAAATTATTATATAATTTCATAACTATTATTTTGAATAAAGGAATTTAAGTAGTTTTATTTTAAATGTTTTAAGTGTATATTTTCGGATAAAGCGATTTAATTTATTTAAAATTCAAATTCAATAAGACTTGGTGCTTTTCAGTGGAAATAAAATAATGGGTTGAATGATTGTTAAATTTGATAGTTAAATAACCGACTATCAATATTGGCCATTGCGCTGACCGTTTCGAAGTGGCCGGGATCAGATTTAATTATCAGAAAACCACTTCGATCCGGTTTGAACGTAGTGAATGAAGACCATGAAGATGATTAAGATGGTGATTTGTATTGTCCAGACCCAGGGCAACTTGTATGGACGAATGCTATCAGACCATCGTCATTGGAGGACGATGAGCATTCTAAGTGAATGTGTTCTAAAATGGTAACGCATAGCCTCAAGCCTCATCAACTAGGAATGGCTAACTAAGGGGAGGTGTAGCAAGGCTAAGTGGTAGCACCCAATTAGGGTAAGGTCATCTCTGTCTAGAGTCCCTTTTAATCTCGGTTGTGTGGGCGGTTGCTGATCCCAACTATAGGGTGATCTTATTTGGCCTATCCAGTAAAGGGTAGCTCCGGTCTTGTGTTTCAGGGGATCGGAAGTGGTCCTCGGTTCGCTGATCTAGGCCAGGTACTGTGATAGGCGGTACCCCAGTAGCCCTGCCATTGTATGGAATCAAATCTCAAATAAGCGCCGGTACGGTTTTGATTGTGCCCAACTATTTCTGGAACGTGAGATGCAAGCATTTCAGCAAGATTCTATTTTACTTTCTATAGACACTATTATAATATTAGACGAATTAGGTAAAAAAATGTTTTGGTTATATTAAGGTAGAAACCCGACATGTTCATTTATGGCGTGATCTTACGAGATACCTTTTATTTCAAAGGGGTTTGAAAATTTTAATAATCCAATTGAGTGTATTTTCTCACGTTGGTTTTCCAGACCGATTCGGGTGTTATTTTATTATAAAGCTCGAATCAGGCCGAGTAGTACAGATACAGGATATGATGCTATGGAGTTTAGGAGACGAGCTGGATGACGAGACGTATATCATGTATCTGACTCATATTCCGTTGTATGGTAAGCTGTATAGTCAGCTTTTGTGTGGACAAGCTATTATAATTGTCCAGTATTGTGTTATTGTTTGGCGTTGTACTCTGATGATTGTTAACTCCGTTTTAAAAACGACCTAAGAGATAAGCCGACCTAACGACCTAAGAGATAAGTCGACCTAACGACCTAAGAGATAAGCCCACCTAACAACCTAAAAGGCGGAACGACCTAAGAGGTGGAATGACCTAAGAGGTGGAACGACCTAAGAGGTGGAATGACCTAAGTGGTGGAACGGTGGAACGACCTGATCACTTAAAGGGCCTAACAACCTGAAGAGTTCAGCGACCTAAAGGAGTTCACGACCTAATGACTTAGCCGCGTGTTCGACCCAACTACTTAACGACCTACGACCTATGCTAAGTCTCGTTCGACCCATTAACCCGCTCAGAGAGGCCGAGTACAACCAGAATAGGCCGTAGCTCGTTTGCCTTAGGTCGTGACTTCCGACCTACGACCAACCATAGGTCGCAACTTCCGACCTACGGCGTAAGTGAACCCATGGCTTAAGGACCTAATGAGTTAAGCGACATAACAAGTTAACAACTTAGCCTAGGTCGCTGCATTGAGTGTCTCAGCGTTGCAAGGTCGCCAACTACTCCCCTAGGTCGTCCACGACCTACTACTTCATTCGGAAAAGATCAAGTGTGCTCTAGTTAAGCCGTAAAGCTTAGGTCGCTACCACTGGGTCGCCCCACGGCCTACGACCTATCTTAGGTCGCCAACGACCTATAACTAACGACCTAACTCCGAACTCCCCTATAAATACGGCGCTAGCACCAACTTGAGGGGGACTTTTGGATCATTCTCCGTAGCATCAACACTCTGCCATTTTCTCAAACAACACTTCGAGCACCTCAAGCACCAAGGACCCTACGACAAACTTCAAGAGAGAATCTACATCATTCAATATGAATTCAAAAGATCATTCTACATTGAAGTTTGAGCTACTAGTCTAAAGTGTGTTGTGATTGAAGAAAGTTGTATAAGTTGTACTTAAGTCAGTAATAAAGAGAATTAAAGTGGACGTAGGCTTGACTATAAGCCGGACCACTATAAAAACTGTGTCTTTTACTGCTTTTCTGTAATTTTCTGCTTATCTCTAATTCCTATATTGACGGGTGGTGCTTTCACATCTACTCTACATACACCAGGGTGTTAGCGTATGATTTTTACGTTAACATTTTTGGTGCTTTCACTGAGAACCCAACTCAGGATACCTTCATCATTGCTTCACGAAAGTTTGTTGAAAAAGTCTATTTCAAAACCAGAAGTCTATCGGAAATAATGGCTCCTGGAAGAAAGCGTGGATATACAAGACCTAGTAATGTCCATGAAAATACTGCCACTTCCCCTTCATCAAGTCAAGCAGCACCAAGTGCCGGAATCACACGAGTAGAGTTAGATGCTACAGTATCTGGATTGTACCAGCAGATGGAAACTCAAAATGCTTTAATGCTTGAGAGGATAAATGCATTGCTTGGAGCAAACCGTCAACCGGTGAATAACGAAGAAAACCTTGCAGATGATGTTCATGATCCTGAAGAGAGGAACATTCCTCAAAGAGCAGCCAGCCCCGTCAAAGAAACACCTCCTCAAGCTGGAGGATCAAAACCATAGCCAACTCTCCGCGAACGTTTGTCCCGACAAACTTCCGAGAAAATGGCCGAAGTTTGTCCTGCAGATCCTTTAAATGATGAGGAATATCTTTCGGGAATGGTGCGACAAATCATGAAAGAAAGTATGCAGAGAGATGAAGATGAGAAGGAATGGGGATTCGCTCCGAGCAAAACTCCGTTCACTGAGAAGATTCTAAAGGCAGAATTCCCAAGGAAGTTTGTTCCACCGACCATCCCGGCTTATAAGGGAACAAGTGACCCCAATCAATTCCTGTATAAGTATGATTGGCACATGACTGGTGCTAGAGCGTCTGATGAGATCAAATGCCGGTACTTTCCGGTATACTTGGAAGGAGTGGCTCTGCTTTGGTCCACAAAACTTCCGGTCCGATCCATAGATCAGTTCGCCGATTTGACTCAGAAGTTTAAAGAGCAATTCAGGTTGTATGCTTCAAAAGCAAAGGATATTATGTCGCTATCAAGCCTGGAACAGAACCCTGGGGAATCTATCAGGTCTTTCTTGAACCGCTTCAACATAGGTTTGGCTGAAGTGGACAATGCGGAGCCACGGATGGTCTTGACATACCTGATGAGGGCAATCGATAAATCAAGCAAGTTTGGGAAGTGGCTGAAGATGAAAGAACCGAATTCACTTGAGAAATTCTATAAGAAAGCTGATGAATTCATGCGCTTGGAAAGCCTTCGGGCACCAGTTAAGATGGCATTGACAGAGGTTAAGGATAATACTACTGCTCCTGTCAAAAGAGAATCCGAAAGTCAGAAAAGGGAGAACAACGGTGGGAAGAAACAGAAAGATATGAAGAAACCTCGCTTCTTAAAATCTTCAAATTTCACTCCTTTAACTGACACCTCGGAGAATATTTTCTTTGCTACCAAAGATGCGGAAGAATATCCTAAACCGCCCTAGATGAGAGTTAGCAAAAAGGCTGCTCAAAGTGGGAGATTCTGTTGGTTTCATAATCAACCCGGTCATGATACCAACGAATGTCGCCATCTGAAAAATTTAATTGAAGAACCATCGAGAGAGAACAAGTTGCAGCAATATGTTAAGAGAAGTTGAAATGACCCAACTTCGTCTACTAAGGGTCAGCAACTTCCTGCTCATCCATCTAGCTCGGGTGAGAGGAACACTGTTCATGAATCAGAAAGGCCTCATCCAGCAGGCAGAAGCTGGGGCGAGATGGAAAGATATGCCCGTGCCTTGAAATATGCACTAACAGAAGAAAGTGTTTTTGTGCTAAAAGACGCTACACCTTCGAAGCAGCAGAAAACTTTTAATGATGATATTTGTGACGCCCCACCTCTATACCCACGCTAGCCAAGAACATTACTGTGAATGCTGTCAACTAGCACGGAGAATAAGGCTGTTGAGCCGCGACCATCTGTATAATTGCTTTGTGCGAGTACCGATATACCGGATAAAAATATAACTTTTCATCTCAATAGGAAATCCGACATACCGACACAAACTCAAAGCTACTACACAGTGGCTATAATTTCTTCGGAAACAAATATAGAAATAAACATAACATAAATCAGTCATAGACAATTCATATCACAAAGGCGGAAATAGATATGAATACTACACATGAAAGTGTACATCAGAGTAGTGGTCTAAAAAGATCCACATATCACAAAAGAAATAGTTACATGAACTACACAAAAGAATAAGTATACATTATGGAGTCTATATCTCAAGTGTATACAACAAAAACTACTAATCTAAGTAGTTAGCCAAAAGTCAGAGGGATCAATCCCAAGAGAGAAGTCAAGCAGAAGAACCTGTAACATCTCGGTCTGACCCGAGTATTATTTAATAAGAAAATAATAAACGGATCAGTCTAGCTATAAATATCAGATGAAGTGATATATAATAAGAGATATGACATAAACATATAATAATCACAATGCCAAGCTGTGATAAATAAGTAAATTGGTAATCAACAAGAGATTAATCAATATCACAATAATCCACTCAAGATAAAAAGGAATGTCATACTCCTAATTTCATTCACCAAGCCACAATATATGACACATATATCAATGCCCATCGTAAAAGTTGGTGAGACATAAATTCCAGAATTCAACACACGAGATCCAGAAATCACAAGGAAAGGATCAATGACATCGTACAGCGGGACATCCGATGAACCAAATCACAATCAAAGGGAACAACGACGTCGTACAGCGGGACGTCCGATGAACCAAATCACAATCAAAGGGAACAACGACGTCGTACAGCGGGACGTCCGATGAACCAAATCACAATTAAAGGGAACAACGACGTCGTACAGCGGGACGTACGATGAACCAAATCACAAAGACATAGCACGATGCTAGTCTAAAACCTAAAATGATCGTCATGATCAAAGAGAAGTGTCGATTACACTAAGCTAGTAAATATATGAGCTTAGCTTCATGTCCCATAACCACTAGCTTAACTTAAATATTTACGAACAAATTGTAGATCTCCACTAGAAAATTGTCACAAGAGATTCAATCGAATAAGTCCAAGAATTAACCGACGAAGTAAACGCAAGCGTTTCATACCACTCGTTTTACTAAGTCGTTTAATTAGATTTCTCATACGAGTGAGGTAAAGGTTTGTATATACTAATAGATTGGAAAACGGTTTTATAAACGAATTTGGTATTAAAATAGTATTGAAATTGTTTGAGGAAAGAGTTTTGATATTTACTACTAGTATAGAAAACCTTTATATTTTTAAAGTGACAAAGCACAAGGGGGATTGTAGAAACAATCAATCACAAAGATCACATTCGAAGATGTGAATAAAACTCCAATGAAATCGATAAAGGATCCATCGAAGTGGATATATCTAAAATTCCCAAAGAAAATAAGTCATCAAAGATGATAATAAATGATGACAATAAATAGGATCATCACGAATCGATTTAAATTGGAAATTCAATCCAAAAAGGAAAATTGGACTAAAACAGCAGGTTCAGTCGACTGAACAGAGTTTTCAGTCGACTGACCCTGTGCCTGGAAATTTTCCAGGTTCAGGAAACTTACTGTTTCCAGTTTCAGTCGACTGTGCAGAGTTTTTCAGTCGACTGAATCATGCCTGGAAACTCTCGGGTTTCAGGTTCAGTCGACTGAACAGAGTTTTCAGTCGACTGAATCATGCCTGGGCTGTTTTTCAGCCTATTCAAATGAAGAGCAAATTCTTCCAAAATGCAACCGGACGAACATTGGCTCTAAGGGTTTATGCCAATCGGCAACCCGACCCTATATGCTCCTCGGTGCATCACCAAAAACATGATCAAACATCCAAAAAAGGATTTCACACAAATTTGACTTAAAAACCCAAAAATTGGAGTATTCACAAAATCAATCCAAAACAAGAGCAAATGCACATGAAGAAGTGTTAGGAATTCATACCCAACAACCAAAGATAATTATAGTCATAGATGTGAGATAAAAATCTCACCTTTGCACTAAAATTTATGAAGATGAAGCTTGAAAGCAATGGGGAATCAACCACTCTTCAAATCCAATTCTAGAAGCTTGAATCTAAGCTAAAAAGAAGAACATTTCATAAGTTAGGTTTAGGAAATTTCTGAAATTCAAAGAGAGAATGAGTTGGAGAAGAAGAAGAGGAAGCTTACCAATGGGTTCTCATGAACTTTGGAACAAGGAGATGGATTTGCAAAGCAAGCTAGGGCTTAGGAATTTCTATTTCCCATTCTCTTCCTCCATTTTTGCTTGAGCTTGAGTGTTAGGAAAATAGAAGAGAAGTGAATGAAGAGGAGAGTGTTGGAACTGAGTTAAGTGACTAATTGGCTCAGCCCAACCAAAGCCCTAAGCGGGAAAAAGTAGCAAAAATCAATTTTCTCCAAACATATCGAAGCTTATACTCAAAAAGGTCGCAAACGGCATTGAACTCAATGGAGGTGGTCTCGAGTCCTAATTCGACCGTATGCAAAAAGTAGGTTTTCAATCCAAAATCCGACGAACGATAAAATATTTAAATAAAATATTTAAATATAAAATCGATAAATATGCGGGTTGTTACAGACTCCCCTCCTTAAAGAAATTGCGTCCACGCAATAAGTAAGAAGGAAATATAAGAAGTAACAACCATAGAAGCATATTAACACAAAAGAAAATTTGAAATAGGAAGTTCACCCTAAAGTGCACAAAGAGTTAGCAAGAAATCTGGTGAAACTTCAATTTCCACAATAACACCGGGCTCAATAATAAAAACCGAAAACATAAAAGCATTTCCACGGTTAAAAGACGTGGAAAACGTCAAGAATAGCAGAAAGTTGAGCCGGTGCAACGGCGTAGTACAATCACGGTACGCCCGAGAAACTAGAAACTCGAATAATCTGGAACACCGACGTAGTACAAAGACGGTACGTCCAGTGAACCAAAAAGCCAAGTCATTGATGTAGTGCAAACGGTACATCCAATGAATCAAAGACACTGATGTAGTACAAACGGTACATCCAATGTATCCAAAAAGCAATGACATCGATGTAGTACAAACGGTACATCCGATGAATCAAAAGCAAAGACATCGATGTAGTACAAACGGTACATCCGATGAATCAAAAGCAAAGACATCGATGTAGTACAAACGGTACATCCGATGAATCAAAAGCAAAGACATCGATGTAGTACAAACGGTACATCCGATGAATCGAAAGCAAAGACATCGATGTAGTACAAAAGGTACATCCGATGAATCGAAAGCAAAGACATCGATGTAGTACAAACGGTACATCCGATGAATTCAAAAGCAAAGACATCGATGTAGTACAACGGTACATCTGATGAATCAAAAGCAAAGACATCGATGTAGTACAAACGGTACATCCGATGAATCAAAAGCAAAGACATCGATGTAGTACAAACGGTACATCCGATGAATCAAAAGCAAAGGCATCGATGTAGTACAAACGGTACATCCGATGAATCAAAAGCAAAGACGTCGATGTAGTACAAACGGTACATCCGATGAATTAGAAGCAAAGACATCGACGTAGTACAAACGGTACATCCGATGAATTAAATACAAAGACATCGATGTAGTACAAACGGTACATCCGATGAATCAAATAGCAAAGACTTCGATGTAGTACAACGGTACATCTGATGAATCAAAAGCAAAGACATCGATGTAGTACAAACGGTACATCCAATGAATCAAAAGCAAAGACATCGATGTAGTACAAACGGTACATCCGATGAATCAAAAGCAAAGACATCGATGTAGTACAAACGGTACGTCCGATGAATCAAAGGCAAAGACATCGATGTAGTACAAACGGTAAATCCGATGAATCAAAAGCAAAGACATCGATGTAGTACAAACGGTACATACGATGAATCAAAAGCAAAGACATCGACGTAGTACAAACGGTACATCCGATGAATCAAAAAGCAAAGACATCGATGTAGTACAAACGGTACATTCGATGAATCAAATAGCAAAGACATCGATGTAGTACAACGGTACATCCGATGAATCAAAAGCAAAGACATCGATGTAGTACAAACGGTACATCCGATGAATCAAAAGCAAAGACATCGATGTAGTACAAACGGTACATCCGATGAATCAAAGGCAAAGACATCGATGTAGTACAAACGGTACATCCGATGAATCGAATAGAAAAGACATCGATGTAGTACAAACGGTACATCCGATGAATCAAAAGCAAAGACATCGATGTAGTACAAACGGTACATCCGATGAATCAAAAGCAAAGACATCGATGTAGTACAAACGGTACATCCAATGAACCGAACACAATAAAAGAACATCAGACGCAAGTTCGTATAAGAAATGAGATGAAACTCAATAAAACGAAGTACATCAAAACGCCCGATGAACTTGATAAAAAGATAATTTCATTCGGTCATCAACAAAGAAACAACCCCTTGTTGCTTACGACTAAACGCATTGGCAACACGATTTCCCCTTCGGGAATAAAAAGAATATCAAGATCATAGGAAGCTAGGAACTCGAGTCAACAAGCAGTTCCTTAAGAGAACATAAATATTCCAAAGATTTATAATCGAGATAGAGAACAAATTTCTCATCCAAATATGATGATGCCAAATTCCAAAAGCAAAAACATTAGCCGAGAGCACTAGATCATAAGTGGCTATCTAGTCTCGAGAAGCTATAATGATTTAGAAGCACAAGGGATAGCACGTTCTCCTTTGCAAGAGAATGGCATTCCAAACAAATACGACTAGTATCGGTACAAATAGCAAAGTCTTGGTTCCCCTTCAGGAATCACAAGAATAAGAGTATTGAAAGGAAGGGTTCTTTTAAATAATTCTCTTCCCCGAAAAGTTAAAACTTTCAAAATTACATTTTTACTTTTATGTAATAATCTTTCTACAAAAATTTAAATTTTTACAAGTCAATATATCGTGTCTGATTGTCACATCAAAGCGTTTAGGAAATTCCTATCGATAACGTTGATCAAGCGCATCGACCAAAATTCTTAAAGCACTCAACGGGCAATACAATCACAAAGTCATCTTTTCTAAGATAAATAAATCTCTTAAAAAGTTTTAAGAATATTCTTTGCTCGTTTTAAGAGCAAAAAATCAAATTGCACTTATAATTAAATCTTATGAAAAAGATTTGCAAAATTTTAAATTTCTATTTCCATCCAAAATCCATAAATAAGAATGGTCTCATTAAAATTTCCATAGAATATTGGATTTATAAAACGGATGAAACAAGCTGGACAAATTGAATGACATAATAATTCATTCATAGGAATCGTAACAAGTGCGGAATGCGATAAGTGAAATGCTAACTTCCGCAACTTGTAGCAAATGAAAACGGTGGTAAAGTCGAACTAAAAATACCTTAGCACCACACAAAAGATTACTTAGGTCATAATCCTAAGACAAGTCAAATATACCGGAAAATTCTCAAACTATTTAGATGAGAGAAATAACACTTTCCTCACCATAAGGACATTAAAGAATAAAATGATGCCATCAAGATGGAATCAAAATCACAAAGAAAAATAGAAATCTGCTTAACAGATTGAAAATGTCGAAGATGAATAATCCATTCGGAAAAATTGGATATGGGCTTCACAATGATTAAGCCAATCCTTACAGAAAGGTCAATTCCGAAGCCAAAGAAAAAATATCGGCTCGGAAAGAAAAGTCACATAAAACAATCTTGACATCTAAACAAAAGCAAATTGAGTGTTGCGGATCTACCATCCGGATTCGCAATTCTCAATGAAGTCAATAAGCCCAAAATATTCAAAGAAAAGAATCAACAAGTTCTTTTGATATAAAAATAATGAGATGAAACCCATATAAAAAAGAACTCAAATAGAAAGTTCACGAATTAAACAATGCCATGGAGGATTGAATGAAAATACCTTGACCAAAAGTTGCAGCTTTCCTTCTCACTTGCTTGGAAGCTTAGGACACGAAGATAACAGATGACCCGAACCTTTGCAATAACGGCAAAAGAGGGGTTTCGGGCACTCCCATACATGGTGGTCTGTGGAACCACAATTGTAGCATCGTCCACGACTAGAGGTAGGAACATTTGCTACCTGAGTTTGTTGCTTTCCTTTCTTATTAGAATCGGGGCCTTTGAATTTGATTGGCCTCTTCAAGTTATTGTCGAAGTTCTGTTGGGCACGCACAACTTCAACATCACCTTCATTATCGGCTTCTTCAAGACGAAGAGCGATATCAATAAGCTGATCAAATGAAACCTCAAGTTTCAGGAGTAATGGCTTCTTAAGATTCTTATTCAAGCCATAGACAAATCTCTGATTTTTCTTCAATGGGGTATTAATGTACTCAACCCCGTATTTGGACAGAGATTCGAAGGATGCGACATAGTCTGTCACAGAAGATTCACCTTGAACAAGGTCTATGAAACGCCGGGCTAAGGTTACTTTTTCAGCCTCCGGCACAAATTTCAATTCGAATCTTCCCCGGAATTGCTCCCAAGTAAGATCCGCCTCAACGATTTCAGAAATTAAAAGCTCATACCAATCCAATGCTCTTTCTTGGAGCATGCTAGAAGCTACTTGGACTCGATGAAGGTCAATAAGATTCATGTGAGAAAAGATGCGATCGCATGATTTGAGCCAAGCTTGAATTTCAATAACACTCTCGGATCCCCTGAATGGCCCTCCACCCAAATTGGTGTAGTCTCTGCACAAGCGTGCAAAACCGGATCTAGAATGAGTAGGCTCTGGATTGGGTCCGGCTGCTTGAGCGTTCTTAACAAGATCTAGAAGCTGCTGAGCAGACATGAATACTCCATCCTGAGGAGTAGCGCTAGATTGACTGACGCTGGAACGGCCTGGTCTACCCATTTCTCTTCTTTAAGAAAGAAAGAAAGAAGAGGAAAAAGTTATTCTCAAAAAGAATATCAAGCAATCTTGATAGATAAAACAAGGAATCATAAAAGAAACTAGGATAGAACGGTACGAAGACCCGAATAAAATCCTAAAGCACAACTCCTAAGAAAGACTTAGGACATGATCCTTGCTAAATTATTCTACATTGTTCCGAAGTTTGGCTCTGATACCAAGCTGTGACGCCCCACCTCTATACCCACGCTAGCCAAGAACATTACTGTGAATGCTGTCAACTAGCACGGAGAATAAGGCTGTTGAGGAGCGACCATCTGTATAATTGCTTTGTGCGAGTACCGATATACCGGATAAAAATTTAACTTTTCATCTCAAGAGGAAATCCGACATACCGACACAAACTCAAAGCTACTACACAGTGGCTACAATTTCTTCGGAAACAAATATAGAAATAAACATAACATAAATCAGTCATAGACAATTCATATCACAAAGGCGGAAATAGATATGAATATTACACATGAAAGTGTACATCAAAGTAGTGGTCTAAAAAGATCCACATATCACAAAAGAAATAGTTACATGAACTACACAAAAGAATAAGTATACATTATGGAGTCTATATCTCAAATGTATACAACAAAAACTACTAATCTAACTAGTTAGCCAAAAGTCAGAGGGATCAATCCCAAGAGAGAAGTCAAGCAGAAGCACCTGCAACATCTCGGTCTGACCCGAGTATTATTTAATAAGAAAATAATAAACGGATCAGTCTAGCTATAAATATTAGATGAAATGATATATAATAAGAGATATGACATAAACATATAATAATCACAATGCCAAGCTGTGATAAATAAGTAAATTGGAAATCAACAAGAGATTAATCAATATCACAATAATCCACTCAAGATAAAAAGGAATGCCATACTCCTAATTTCATTCACCAAGCCACAATATATGACACATATATCAATGCCCATCGTAAAAGTTGGTGAGACATAAATTCCAGAATTCAACACACGAGATCCAAAAATCACAAGGAAAGGATCAATGACGTTGTACAGCGGGACATCCGATGAACCAAATCACAATCAAAGGGAACAACGACGTCGTACAGCGGGACGTCCGATGAACCAAATCACAATCAAAGGGAACAACGACGTCGTACAGCGGAACGTCCGATGAACCAAATCACAATCAAAGGGAACAACAACGTCGTACAGCGGGACGTACGATGAACCAAATCACAAAGACATAGCACGATGCTAGTTTAAAACCTAAAATGATCGTCATGATCAAAGAGAAGTGTCGATTGCACTAAGCTAGTAAATATATGAGCTTAGCTTCATGTCCCATAACCACTAGCTTAACTTAAATATATACGAACAAATTGTAGATCTCCACTAGAAAATTGTCACAAGAGATTCAATCAAATAAGTCCAAGAATTAACCTACGAAGTAAACGCAAGCGTTTCATACCACTCGTTTTACTAAGTCGTTTAATTAGATTTCTCATACGAGTGAGGTAAAGGTTTGTATATACTCATAGATTGGAAAAGGTTTTATAAACGAATTTGGTATTAAAATAGTATTGAAATCGTTTGAGGAAAGAGTTTTGATATTTACTACTAGTATAGAAAACCTTTATATTTTTAAAGTGACAAAGCACAAGGGGGATTGTAGAAACAATCAATCACAAAGATCACATTCGAAGATGTGAATAAAAATCCAATGAAATCGATAAAGGATCCATCGAAGTGGATATATCTAAAATTCCCAAAGAAAATAAGTCATCAAAGATGATAATAAATGATGACAATAAATAGGATCATCACGAATCGATTTAAATTGGAAACTCAATCCAAAAAGGCAAATTGGACTAAAACAGCAGGTTCAGTCGACTGAACAGAGTTTTCAGTCGACTGACCCTGTGCCTGGAAATTTTCCAGGTTCAGGAAACTTTCTGTTTCCAGTTTCAGTCGACTGTGCAGAGTTTTTCAGTCGACTGAATCATGCCTGGCAACTCTCGGGTTTCATGTTCAGTCGACTGAACAGAGTTTTCAGTCGACTGAATCATGCCTGGGCTGTTTTTCAGCCTATTCAAATGAAGAGCAAATTCTTCCAAAATGCAACTGGACGAACATTGGCTCTAAGGGTTTATGCCAATCGGCAACCCGGCCCTATATGCTCCTCGGTGCATCACCAAAAACATGATCAAACATCCATAAAAGGATTTCACACAAATTTGACTTAAAAACCCAAAAATTGGAGTATTCACAAAATCAATCCAAAACAAGAGCAAATGCACATGAAGAAGTGTTAGGAATTCATACCCAACAACCAAAGATAATTATAGTCATAGATGTGAGATAAAAATCTCACCTTTGCACTAAATTTTATGAAGATGAAGCTTGAAAGCAAAGGGGAATCAACCACTCTTCAAATCCAACTCTAGAAGCTTGAATCTAAGCTAAAAAGAAGAACATTTCCTAAGTTAGGTTTAGGAAATTTCTGAAATTCGAAGAGAGAATGAGTTGGAGAAGAAGAAGAGGAAGCTTACCAATGGGTTCTCATGAACTTTGGAACAAGGAGATGGATTTGCAAAGCAAGCTAGGGCTTAGGAATTTCTATTTCCCATTCTCTTCCTCTATTTTTGCTTGAGCTTCAGTGTTAGGAAAATAGAAGAGAAGTGAATGAAGTGGAGAGTGTTGGAACTGAGTTAAGTGACTAATTGGCTCAGCCCAACCAAAGCCCTAAGCGGGAAAAAGTAGCAAAAATCAACTTTCTCCAAACATATCGAAGCTTATACTCAAAAAGGTCACAAACGGCATTTTGAAATCAATGGAGGTGGTCTCGAGTCCTAATTCGACCGTATGCAAAAAGTAGGTTTTCAGTCCAAAATCCGACGAACGATAAAATATTTAAATAAAATATTTAAATATAAAATCGATAAATATGCGGGTTGTTACAATATTGTTTTCAGAGCCAGGGACTCCATGGGCACTGAAGCTCTGACCATGGATCCCTTGGTCATCTCTACAGGCATTGGGCCGGCTATTGTGAAAAGGGTGCTTGTAGATTGCGGCGCTTCTTGCGATATTCTCTTTAAAAAGACGTTCGACCAAATGAAAATTCCAATGGCTGATGTTCAAGCCTCATCTCAGAAGATTGTTGGGTTCACTGGGGAACTGAAACAGCCCATTGGAACTATCGACTTGTTCGTCGAGCTTGGAGAGGGGCAGAAAAAGGTAGTTCGAAAACAGACTTTTGTAATTGTTGATGAATTTTCTGCCTACAACGCCTTCCTGGGCCGACCAAATTTTGCCGCTTTTAAGGCAATTCTCGCCCCGTGGTGCCTTACTATAAAATTTCCGACAGATAATGGTGTTGGTGTTATTAAAGGGGATCAGAATGCTAGGCGAGAATGTTATCTGATAGAGTTGCGAGAAGCAAGGAAGAGAGAGATGGGAAAAGATGCGGCAGCCCCGGTCCGCATCAAAGAACCAACCTTGTAGCAATTACAGGGTGGACCTTGCACTGGCGAGTATAGCGGGGCACGAAGAGAAATGGATCCCAGAAAAGCTAGCGCGGGGGAAAATAGGGTGGTGCCAGTTGATGTAACGGTGCCAGTACCTGTTGACCCGAGAGATCTTAACAAAGTGGTGAATGTGGGTTCACAGCTTAGTGTGACAGTTCAAAATTCCTTAATATCATTCTTGAAGGCAAATCTGGACGTATTCGCTTGGACTCATGCTGATATGTGTGGAATATCCCCAGAAATTGCAGTACATACTCTGAATATTGATCCAAAGTTTACACCGGTAAAACAGAAAAGAAGAACCCAGGGTCCTGAAAGGTCAGCTGCGTTGAAGGAAGAGGTGGACCGGCTTATGGAGAATGGTTTCATCAGGGAGTCTACTTATCCGAATTGAGTTTCAAATCCAGTACTGGTTAAGAAAGCTAATTGGAAATGGAGAGTTTGCATTGACTTCTCAGATTTAAACAAAGCCTGCCCCAAAGACTGTTTCCCATTACCCAGAATAGATCAGTTGGTAGATTAAACGGCGTGACACGAATTGTTATCTTTCATGGATGCTTACTCCGGATACAACCAGATTATGATGCATGACTCGGATCAGGAGGACACAAGCTTCATCACCGATGTTGGTCTCTACTGCTATAAAGTCATGCCCTTCGGACTTAAGAATGCAGGGGCAACTTACCAAAGACTCGTCAATGCTATGTTTAAACCACAGATTGGCAAAACTATGAAAGTTTATGTTTACGATATGTTAGTGAAAACAATGAAAGCGGTCCTCCGGAAGTACGGAATGAAGCTTATTCCTTTGAAATGTTCGTTTGGGGTGGAGTCCAAAAAGTTCTTGGGTTTCATTGTGAGTGCTAGGGGCATTGAAGCTAATCCTGCTCAAATTGCTGCCTTAAGAGAAGTCAAAGCCCCTAGGACAAAGAAGGAACTACAGAGTCTCAATGGGAAAGTAGCTGCTCTGAGTCGATTCATTTCCAAAGCTACTGATAAATGCATTCCGTTCTTTGATGCATTGAAGCAAGGAAGGAAGAATTTTGACTGGACTCCTGAATGCCAGAAAGCTTTCGATGAGTTGATCCGTCATATGGAAACGCCTCCAATACTTTCTAAGCCGGACAATGGTGAAGATCTTTTTGTATATTTGGCAATCTCGTCTCATGCTCTCAGTGCAGCTTTGGTACGGAAAGACGCAAAAATTCAACGCCCGGTCTATTATATCAACAAAAGATTCACTAGGGCAGAGATGAATTACTCGAAGTTGGAAAAGCTCGCCTATTGTTTGCTGATTGCATCAAGAAAATTGAGGCCGTATTTTCAAGCTCATCCAATCAAAGTCCTCACTGATCAGCCTCTGAAGCAAGTCCTCTTTCGCCCTGAGACTTCGGGTTGCCTTTTGAAGTGGAATATTGAACTCAGCCAATACGAAATCACTTATCATCCCCGAAGAGCAATTAATGGACAAGCTTTGGCAGATTTCATCGCAGAATGTACAAACAAAGGTAATAGTAAGGAAGTAGTGACTGATAATCCCCCAATTCGATGGAAAATGTATGTTGATGGCGAAGAAACGATTACTGTTCCGGAGCTGGGGTTGTGCTTGAAACCCCTGCAGGGCGGTCATTGTGCTATGCTTTAAGATTGGAATTCCCTTCGACAAACAATGAAGCGGAGTATGAAGCTCTTATTGCCGGTTTGAGAATTGCTAAAGAATTGAATGTCAAAGTTTTGTAGATTTTCAGTGATTCACAGCTTATTGATTGTCAAGTCAAGAAAGAGTTTCAAACAAAAAAAGGAAATCTACCCTCTTACTTGTCAAGAGCCTGGGAACTTCTTGATGACCTTGACCATTATACAATAAATCATATACCCCGGGAAGAAAACATGAAGGCAGATTCCCTCACAAAGTATGCAAGCACTGGTGATGCTCAATTGTTGAGATTAGTTCCTGTGGAAGTCCTGTCAGCGCCAAGCATTGATGAGATGGATATTGACTGGATCATGACTATATCACAGGAGCGAGAATCATGGATGACTCCGATAATGGAACATCTGCTCAACGGTTCTCTACCAGAAAACTCAAAAGAACGGCAGAAGTTGTTAAGAAAAGCCTCCAGATACATAATTCAAGATGGCCGATTGTATAGGCGGGGATTCTCAATGCCATTACTCCGATGTGTGACCAAGGAAGAAGCTGAGACAATTCTAACTGAAGTACACGGAGGAGAGTGTGGAGAACATTCAGGTGGTCAAACTCTAGCAAAGAAAATTCTCCGTTATGGGTATTTCTGGCCAGATATTAATCGTGATGCTGCAAGTTACGCCTGAAAATGTGACCGATGCCAGAGATTTGCAAAAATCCCAAGAGCGCCTTCCACCGAGATAAAACTGATGGTTAGTCCATGGCCATTTGCTATTTGGGGAATAGATCTCATCGGGCCATTGCCAACTGCCAAATCCGGAATCAGATATGCTATTATTGCTGTTGATTATTTTACTAAATAGGCTGAATCTGAACCAATAGCTGCTATTACCTCTAAGAAGATGATAAACTTTGTAACTAAGAATATCATTTGCAGGTATGGTGTGCCTCAAAAGAATATCACAGACAATGGAACCCAATTCGAAAGTGAAGAGTTCCAAGATTTTTGCAAGAAATTCAAGATCCGGAAAAGCTTCTCAGTAGTGGCTCATCCGCAGGTAAACGGGCAAGTGGAAGTAGTAAACAAAATTATCAAATCAATCATCAAAAAACAGCTGAAAAAAGCGAAAGGTGGTTGGGTCGATAAGCTTCCACTAGCACTATCGGCATATAGAACTACATATAAAACTGCGACGGGGCACACTCCTTTTTCATTGGCATATGGATCAGAGGCAATGATTCCGGTAGAAATAGAAGTCCCTTCACATAGAAGAATTCATTTCAACAAAGCGAAAAATGAAGAGTTGCAACTTGAAGCACTTGACTTCCTTGATGAATGAAGGGAAGAGGCTCAGCTCAGAATTGCAGCCCATCAGTAAAGAATTGCCAGGCACTTCAATTCCAAAGTTCGCCAACGCCGCTTTGAGATTGGAGATCTAGTCTTGAAAAGGGTCATGACAACAATATGAGTATTTGCGCCAAACTGGGAAGGGCCGTATGTCATAGGAAAAAAACTTCTTGATGGCACTTTCAAACTAACAACTATCGAAGGAGATCCAATTCCAAGAGCTTGGAACAACAATCACTTGCGCCCATAATTTACTTAAAGGCTTTAATGAAATATTGTAAAAGAATGATGAATGTATGATTCTTGTATTGAAAGACATTGTAAAGCCAGTGCAAGTGAATAATGAGAACTATAAAGTGGATGTAGGCCTAGTTTTTGGCCGAACCACTATAAATCTTGTGTTCTATACTATTATAAACTGCTTGTTTTATTTCGATATATAAAGTACGTCAATTGTATTGCTAAAATGTCGATTTAACACTGCAGGCCATTAAAACAAAGCTTACCCGTCATAAGACCACGCAATCCCTGACATCACTCAACAAATGAATATCTAGCCGCAAAAATTCCAGATTCGAATCCTATATAAGAAGTGCTTCAAGCAAACAGTTAGTGGTTCCGCTAGAAGTAGACCCTTCCTAACTAATTGTGATCGTTTGTGCAAACAAACGTTCGATTAATTAGCCTGTGACTACCCCAGCGAACTCATTTAATAATGAAGTACACTTCTTTGGATAGAATAAGCTACTTGCAAAAGAAAGGAATGTGAGCTTGGAAATGATAACAGGAAACCGCTGATATGAGCAAACGACGAAAAGACATGGGTGGGCAGGCACCAAATAGTAAAAGACCTCTTCGGAGGCACAAGCCCTCTTCGGAGGCATAAATCTTCGGAGGATAAAGACTTCTAACGGGCCTCGCCAGAAAAAGAGAGCACTTTCTCGATAGAAAGTTGTAGACTGATCGGTGGTATAGAACACTCATGTCCGCCCCGTGAATCCATCCAACCGAGAGAAGGAGACTCTAAACTTCCAGGCAAAAGTCCTACTCAGAGGTACGCATTCCACCGAGATCTGAAATAAAACTTCACAGGTGATGGAATGTGAAAAACCCTCTTCGGAGGCACAACTCTTCGGAGGATAAAGACCTCTAATGGGGCTCGCCAGAAAAAGAGAGCTCTTTCTCGATAGAAAGTTATGGACTGATCGGTGGCACAGGACACTCATTAATTTGTGTCCGCCCCGTGAATCCATCCAACCGAGAGAAGGAAAATCCAAACTTCCAGGAAAAATCCCTACTTAGAGGCACACATTTCACCGTGATCTGAAATAAAACTTCACACGAGTCGAAATGTGAAAAGCCCTATTCGGAGGTCCGCTTCCCAGCGGACAGGGAAAAGATAAAAGCCTCTCCCTAGAGGCAGAAGCAAAAAAAGCCCTCTCCCCGGAGGCACAACCAAAAAGCCCTCTTCCCAGAGGCACAATCAAACAAAAAGCCCTCTTTCCAGAGGCACAATCAAACAAAAGCCCTCTTCGGAGGCACAAGCAGGTTGAAGCCCTTTTTCAAAGGCCCATTTTACCACGAAGGAAAATTCACTTGCCAAGATAAAAGTGACTTTCTTCGAAAGTGAAGTGTAAAAACTTTGCAACAAAAAGAAAAGAGAGAAAACTTCTCCAATATGAGGCGCATTTTACTAAATCAGAAAAATATTTCCTTAAAACGGAAATATTATCTTATAAAGTACAGATGCAAACCTCCTTCAAATGGAAAAGTTGTTCTCTAAAGAAAGAACACAAGTCTTCTCGAAACAGAAGAGCTGTTCTTCAAAATTCTGCCAATGTGAAAGAGATTGCAATAAACCATGGTATGGGGGCAATATAATATAGTCAAAAAAATAAAAAATAATGCTCGAGCAACATACCATAGGTTTACTGCAACATCATACAGAGAAAATAAAGAAACTTGTATATATAAAAAAAGAGAATAAATGCATTCTCAAATATAGACAGGAGTTTGTACAAGTAAAAGAATCATTTTATTCCATACTATAATTTTTTTTATATACATGCGCAGGTTTCAAAATAAAAGAAGGCGAGGAACGGTACCCGCACAATCTCCAGTCAACGCAAGCTTATATACAAGCAAAAGGCAAAAAGCAAAAAGCGAGATAAAAAGCACATGACCAAAGCCATCATTTCTTCTTCCTTCCACCTTTTGAGCCTGCACCTGGCCGGATGACCAACTTCTTGGGCCGGCTTGTAAGAGTAGGGGAAGAAGGAGAAAGGGGAACAATTGGACGTTCTTCTGCATTTTCCTCGCCGGCTGAAGCTTCCTTCTTCTTTGAGACTCCACTTTTCACCCTCTTCTTCGAAGAAGACCCACTTCCTAAAGTGAAAATTGTGGTTAACGGCAAATCGTCAGAACCAGTTGGTTCCGAAGTCTTTTCACCCTCTTCAGGTTCTTCTCCCCTATGTTCTTGTGAAGCAATGGGATCGTCCAAGTCTCAGAGCGCTTCTATTTGCTCCTCTTGTGATCCCGGTCGAGAGGCAGAACGAGAAGTGACCTGAAGAGACGGAGGAGGAATAACTGGAGGAGGGGAAGTCTGAACAATACTTGGTGCTTTTTCTACAGGAGAAGAAAAGTTAAAGTCAGTATTCCTCATAAAAAGAGGGGATAATGGATCATCGACACTTAAGAAATAAGCAAGAAGCTCATCGAACTCAGTCGAAGCGAACAAGCAGCCCGCTTGAGCGAGATCAACATTGAGGTTATCTGGAGAAGTAGACTTCACTATGTCAATTTCGAAGTCCTACACTTCGACGCTTCCTTGAGCCTTATCTCCAGTGTGGGCGGTGGTACTTTCGGTAACGGTTTAGTAGGAGGCGGAGAATGGGAACCGGAACCAACAATGTCGATATCGGCCGAAACCGAAGGTTGAACTGGGTCGGTTAAAGTTGCCTTCCCTACATGTTCTCCTTCTGCCATTCCGGCTCTCTCTTTGGCAAGTTGCTCCTTTCCCCTGGCAAGAGCGGCGCAAGCATCGTCATCAAGATAGTTTGCCTCTAAATCCGCCTCAGCATAGCCCGCACTGCCAAACATGTCAAGTATGGCCTCCCACACTTCGGCCAGAGTTATTTCATATTTGGGGCCTAGAAAGGAGAGACTACCACGCCCCAGGACGCTATGCAAATAGAATTCAAACAATGTTGAGCTGATATTGGCCTTCGTTGCCTCATGACACTCTTCATCTGCAATTTTGCCGGCAACAGCCTCATCACGCTCTCTTTCTGCTTTAGAGAGTTGAAGTTTTAGCATTTCGATCTCCACGTCCTGGGAGCTAGTCTACTTTCGCAGCTCCGCGATGTCAGCAATATGGACCTCATTAATTCTTTTTTGCTCATCAAGCCTATCTTCGGCATCTCTTTGAGCGGCATGAGCATCTCGCACTTGTTGTTGAAGCACTTGCTCCCTTTGCGAATAGGAAGTGGAGGAAGTGGCAAGCTCTTCTTTAAGTTTTTCAACTTCCGCTTCGAGCTTTTCATTATAAGTAGCAATGCTTCTCATTTCTGCATCATGTTGCTCAAGAATCTTCTGCCACTCAGATTTGTCGTTTTCCATTGTTAACATGGCTTCAAGATTCGCGCGATTTAACCTCTGGAACTCATCGACAAGCTTTTGCCAACCTGACATTCTTTCGATATCAAGTTTGACAGCATCAAGGTTGCGCAGCATAGCCTGCTTATCGATCGGGACCAGGTCAAGATCAAAGCACACTCCTTTCAGGCACCAGTTCGGGAATCGACTCTGAAGAGTAGCTAGGCCTGGACCAACTTTATATGCGGGCCTTCTAATGATTGTTTGAATATCGGTACGTGCCAGGGTAGGAGATTGAGATAGTACAGGAGCAGCAGGTTGTTCGGAAATCTCGGATGCTGGTTTTTCGCCATGTTTGGCTCTTTTACTCACGTCTTCGGCAACTTAACTTTTCCTCTTGTCATCACGGGACTTTCGTTTATGAGAATCATCTTCCCTTTGGGAAGAATCATGTCGCTCGTCCCGTCTTTCATGGCGTTCTTCATAGGCACGTCTTTCATGGGCTTTTCGTGCGGCTCTTTCTTCGTCAGTCTCCCTATAAGAAGGAAGATATCTCTTGGGATCAAAAGAGCCGCGCCTCCCATAGCTTTGAAAGTCGTCGTAATAAGAGCGTCGCCCCATTAGAAGACCTGAAAATGGAAAAGAGGCAAAGCTTGAGAATCTTTGAAGTAAAGTGCATGTAAGTGCATAAGAATGCTAAAAATCCTATGTGTGTGTAACGTGCAAACTACGCGCGTGTAACTACGAACCACTCCTCGGTTGCGGGGAAATGATGGGTTTTATAGCTAACGTCAACTCTTGAGCTGACGGAGTCTGTTGTAAAGTGGATGTTGCTTCAACTGCTGAAGAGGTAACTCTAGCAGAAACAGCGTCGTCTTTAAAGAGCTCCTGTGAAGTGATCATCAGATTGCTCAACCCTTCAAAAATGTCATCCCCACTCTGCTTGGAAGGACTCGCTCTCTCGGTTCCCTCATCGCCGGATTTCCCTGAATGATGAAAAAGCTCTTCCTCTTCGATGATCGGGGCAAGTCTAAGTTTGTCAGATGGCCCCGCAATATCAGTAGAAGTAGAGAACTTCACCAGTATAGCCTCAGAAGTAGGTTCCTTCAGTATAGGTTCCTCAGCAGAAACTGGGGCATCTGGCAATTTGGCTGGAGAATCGGGAACTTCGTGAGGTTGAGTAGAGAGAGAAGGGTGCAAAAGCCCATATTGGTGCAGAAGTTCATCTCTCAGCAAAAACTTAATACTTCTTTCTTCAGCCGGCACAACACTTAATCTATCAAAAGTCGTCTTGTGACTGGGATTTCTAGAGGGAGGAGGAAGTGCTGTAAAAGAAAAGAATGAAGTTAGCACCTAGCAATTCAAATCTTGAAAAACTGAAACGGAAAAACGGGGATGAGCAATCTCACTTCCTTTTCTCTAGATGGCATAAAACCCTAGAGGACAGCGGACAAAGAAGAATTGATTCAGAAAGCCATGAGCACTTTTAGAAAGATCAGTAATAAGTTTGCGATTTTTGGCACTTCTCACGAGTATAAAGGAGGGGTGGTCTTTATTCTTTGCAAATGAGCATAAGTAGCAAATTTCTTCGAAGCTCGGAAGACGGTTAAGTGTCCTCCTGAATGAAACACACAATCCCATCAGGATGGCATAGCCATTGGGATGTAGTTGAAAGAGAGAGATGGTTAGCTGGAAAAGGAGTTGATGAAGGAATTCATTGAAAGGAGGAATGGCACCACAAAGGCACATTTGACGGTTGACGGCGATGAAACCAAGAGGTGGCCTGTCGGTAGTATCATTTGGGCCAGGAAATCTAGCATCCTCTTCGGCAATCCCAAATTGATTAAGTAGTTGATTGAATGTCCGCTGGCTCAAGGTAGTTGGAATTCTCTCCGGAGGATCGACCAATGGGTCAGCTATCGGGAAGACTCCTTCGGATTGCTCAATTATCTCTTCTTGAGAAGACATTCTACACAAGAAACTGGATATTCAAATGTGAAGGTGCACGTTTCCTAAATGTGTGAAGTGTTGTGTAAAACTAACAAAGTGACAAGTAAATATAACTGAAATTAAACTAATAAACATGTGTCAATTGTAAAATTTCAAGACATGTCGCTTTAAGTCAAAATACAAGTACAGTATTGGTGCAAACAAATCGGCTTTAGTTGATTAACATTGCTTTAATACTTCACTTGAATTTATTGATTCACAACATTTCATATAGTTTCTTTAAGTTGATCATCTTTTATCGACTAATCTGTCATTTGATGTGGGCTGTCAATGGCAGTATATTCGTCCCATTTTTCTGCAAATGTTGTGTTTGACAGAATGTTAGCATTGAAGTTAATGAAGTCAATAAAGAAGCACAATTTGTCCAAACATCTCGTTCTAGCAGTTCAAAGTTGAAATATAATCAAGTTCTGATCATCTCATAAGTCGCTCAAACGACCTAGCATAGGTCGGGCCTCCCTTAAGCCGCTCAAACGACCTAGCATAGGTCGGGCCTCCCTTAAGTCGCTCAAACGACCTAGCGCAGGTTGGGCCTCCCTTAAGTCATCCTGTTTGGAATACATATGCTATTCTGGCAAGGTTAAGTCACATTGTTCAAGGCAATATGAATCTAACCAAGTCCTAGGTCGTTCAAGTCTTCGAGCGACCTAAAAGTTAAGTCGTGCAAATCGCTTAAGTCGCAAGAATTTTTAGGTCGGTCAATTCGTAAGTCGTGCAAATCAGTTAGGTCACAAGGATTTTGAGTCGTTTAGAATCCCTAGGTCGCTTCTGGTCTAACTCAGCCATTTCAAGCTATCTCCAATCAATAACCTACTACCTCCTCTCCAATCAATAACCCGCTATCTCATCGGCTTACAACCCGATGACCCATTATCATCCAAGCAACAAAATCAATTATCCTCTCAGCAAAACCCATAAATTATCCAAAACAATAACAAATCCAACATGCTGCTGGTCGCAATAACAGCGTAGTCAATTGCGATCAAAAACCGATCATAGCATGGCTTAAAAGTGGAACACGATATATGGATATTAAACCGGGGGCAGAAGGCCAAAATTTGTGGTTCGACTATAATTGAGAGTTGAATAAAGGATCGTATTCACTTACACGATGTAAAAGTAAGGATGAATCAACAAATCAATTGGAACAGATTCGCCTTCGGAAACTTGGAAGGTTGCTAATGGCAGAAAAGGGTTATCGAAGTAGTTAAGTGAAGGGAAAGAGACCAGCTAGCAGCTATATACGGCAGAGGCAGGTGGGTGTATGAGTTCAGTCATCTCTTAGGTCGCTTACGACCTAGCAGGATTAAATCAAAGCACACGACCTACGACCTAGGCGAGTGCTTCGAGGGGCAAGTGTTTACTCCGTTTTGAAAACGACCTAAGAGATAAGCCGACCTAACGACCTAAGTGATAAGCCGACCTAACGACCTAAGAGATAAGCCGACCTAACGACCTAAGTGATAAGCCGACCTAACGACCTAAGAGATAAGCCGACCTAACGACCTAAAAGGCAGAACAACCTAAGAGGTGGAACGACCAAAGAGGTGGAACGACCTAAGAGGTGGACCGACCTAAGAGGTGGAAAGGTGGAACGACCTGATCACTTAAAGGGCCTAACAACCTAAAGAGTTCAGCGACCTAAAGGAGTCCACGACCTAACGACTTAGCCGCGTGTTCGACCCAACTACTTAACGATCTACGACCTATGCTAAGTCGCGTTCGACCTATTAACCCGCTCAAAGAGGCCGAGTACAACCAGAATAGGACGTAGCTCGTATGCCTTAGGTCGTGACTTATGACCTACGACCTACCATAGGTCGCAACTTCCGACCTATGGCGTAAGTGAACCCATGGCTTAACGGCCTAATGAGTTAAGTGACATAACAAGTTAACAACTTAGCCTAGTTCACTACATTGAGTGTCTCAGCGTTGCAAGGTCGCCAACTACTCCCCTAGGTCGTCCACGACCTACTACTCCATTCGAAAAAGATCAAGTGTGTTCTAGTTAAGCGTAAAGCTTAGGTCGCTACCACTGGGTCGCCCCACGGCCTACGACCTATCTTAGGTCGCCAACGAACTATAACTAACGACCTAACTCCGAACTCCCCTATAAATACGGCACTGGCTCCAACTTGAAGGGGACTTTTGGATCATTCTCCGTAGCATCAACACTCTGCCATTTTCTCAAACAACACTTCGAGCACCTCAAGCACCAAGGACCCTACGACAAACTTCAAGAGAGAATTTACATCATTCAGTATGAATTCAAAAGATCATTCTACATTGAAGTTTGAGCTACTAGTCTAAAGTGTGTTGTGATTGAAGAAAGTTGTATAAGTTGTACTTAAGTCAGTAATAAAGAGAATTAAAGTGGATGTAGGCTTGACTGTAAGCCGAACCACTATTAAAACTGTGTCTTTTACTGCTTTTCTGTAATTTTCTTCTTATCTCTAATTCCCGTATTGACGGGTGGTGCTTTCACATCTACTCTACATACACCGGGGTGTTAGCATCTGATTTTTACGTTAACAATGATGTAATATATAAAACAATAATAGTTCTTTTTGTATAAAGATCAGTTGTTAACTATTATATATTGTTCCGCTACGATCGTGAGATTCTCATGTTGTTTTCTATTTTCTCCTTCTACCTCTTTCTTTCTAACCATAATGATTCACATTTTCGACCAATTTGATTTGAACTGATGGAGAATATTATCGACTCAAACGGGTACGGATTTGCAGGCCATTAAAGGTACAATAAGCCGCCTAGGAGGTAGGCGACTATGGAAGAAAGACACTCTAGAAAGTTTTGCCGGTTCCATGGAACTAATGACCATAACTTGAACAAGTGCAGACATCAGGGAGATTTATTCTGAGGAATTGATAAGGAAAAATAGGTTGTTGTAAAAAGGAAGGGAGCTTCAGGGTGGCAAACAAAATGCTGGACCCCCAAGGGCCGAATGCCTATGGGAAGAAACCTGAAAATAGTAGAGAAGAGCCCATGCAGACAAATGGAAGGGTAGTGGTAAATACCATAGTTGGAGGATCTCATCCAGAAGAGAAAAAATGGAATAAAATTGAACGGTACGCGAGTTCATTAAGGCACGTATCGCACGATAGCTGCTCTGCCATTGAGCATGGACGTCCAGCTATGCAACAAAAGATGATGGCAAATGACATTGTGTTTTGGAATAGGGATTATGATAGGGTGGAAGCTCTAGCCTTCGACCCATGGTAATTACAGCTCATCAGATCTTGATGGATAATGGATTTTCAATGAGTATTTTTATTCAAATGAACATTTGATCAAATAAGGATATGTATGAAGGATGTTAAGCCTTCTAAATCAAGGATTCAAGGACTCATTCATGAGGCAAAGCAACCCGTTAGGATAATTGATTTGTCCGTGGAATTAGTAGATAAAGGCCGCAAGATCGTGTAAGTTGAAAAGTTTGTGATAGTGGATGAGTATTAAATATACAATGCCTTTCCCAACCGTTTGACCCTTGCTGACTTCAGGATAGCACTAGCACTTTGGTTCCTGATGATGAAGTTCCCCATAAAATGCAGTTGGATCGATACGAGGAGACTAGAGCGCTCATTTGGAATGTTATGTCACCAAGCTAAGATAAGAAAAGCGACGAGAGAAATAAAAGAATGCAGAAAAAGCTCTTTGTGTTAAAAATTTGGAGGTATAACAACAAAAACTCAAGCCTGGCTTGGGAACAATAGTAGGTTTCAATAAGTTTTTGGATCTAAGAGAGAAGTTAGAGGAAGTGCGGGCAACACTAGCTGAAGTAACGATTAATGTTTCGGCTGATTTGGATGATCCTACTTGGGCTCTCAAGAATGGATCTCAACTCAGTGTAGGATTGAGAAGCAATTGGTCAGTTTTCTAAGAGCAAACTTGGATGTGTTTTCTTGTATAGATTCAGATATATATGGGACATTGCTGAAGATAGCATGCCATGCACTGAATATGTACCCTAAATATCCGTTAATAAAGCTGATCAGACACCGTTTAGGTTTGGAGTGATCCACTATGTTGAAGGAGGAAGTTGATAAGTTAAACGTGAATGGCTTTATTAATGATGCTTTCTACCCAATTGGGTATCGAACCCCATGTTGATTAAGAAAGCAAATAGAAATTGGTAGATGTGTGTTGATTATTCTGACCTGGATAAAGCATGCCTGGATAGCTTCCTTTATCCAAGATTGACCAGTTGGTATGCGGGACCGTAGGACACGAATTACTCTGGTTTATGGTTGCATATTATTGTTATAACCAGATACCTATGCACTTTTGAAGTAAGGAGCACACAAGCTTTTTAACGGATTTTGGATTACACTATTATCTACTAATGCCTTTCGGTTTGAAGAATGCATAAGCTACTTACTAGATATTGGTGACTTCATTGTTCTAGGATGAAATAGGATGGACGATGGAAGTGTACATGGATGATATGCTCGTGAAGTCATGACTATCAAGGAATCATATGGATGGCTTATTAGAGATGTTCGAAGTACTAAGGAAGTACAAAATGATGGTGAATCCAATGAAATGCTCTTTCAGAGTTGCATCGGGTAAAATATGGGATTTTTTATGAATTCAAGGGGAGTTGAGGCAAATGTTGATTAACACCTTGTGGAACATAATTGCTCTAGCCACTGAGCAGTTGCATTGCTTTAACGGGGTGGTTATAGCGTTCAGTTGGTTTATCTCAAAGAAAATGGATAAGTGTATACTTTTCTTTAATGCCCTTAAAAAGGGAAAGAAGAATTTCGAATAGAGAAAGGAATGTCAGGATGCCTTCGTGGAATTACCAAGGCACATGAAAACGCCACAGGTTCTACCCAAACTATTAGACGAAGAGGATTTATTTATCTATTTGGCAGTCTGCTCATGCACGAAGTGCAATGTTAGTACATGAGGAGATAATGATTCCATGACCGATTTATTATATTAGCGAGCGATTTATTAGAGTTAAAAAGAACTATCCCAAGTTGGAGAAACTCACTTATTTCTTGTTGATAGAATAGAAGAAGTTGCGACCTTATTTTCAAGCTTATCTAATTAAGGTGTTTAGGGATCAAACTTTGAAGTAGGTGTTGTACCGACCAAAGGCTTTAGGATGGTTGCTGAAATGGAATACTAAACTGAGCAAGTACGATATCACTTAGTATCCGAGGAGTGCAATAAATGGGCATGCGCTGGTGAAGAAGGAGATGGTACAGTCACACTTTCTCAATGGAAATTATTTATGGATGGAGCTACTAATGAGCATAGTTCTGTGGAAGGAGTGGTACTCATGACTCCGGAAGGACAATCAATTGTTGTACATTGATGCTTGAGTTTTCCACTAAGAACATTATTCAGATTACCACAAAACAAATCGAGACGTTTTCACCAAACTATCAAAAGAAAACATATCTTTCTTAAAATTCTCTTTGAAATATTTATATTTACAAATATTTCCAAGTAATACTACCATTACTTTTCTCATAATCTTTTTGAAATTATTTCAAGCAATACTAGGATTTAAATTCTCCAAACTCATTTTACTTATAAAACACCTTTTATATATCATGTAAACATTTCATATACCAAATTCATATAAAATGTACCTCTAAAATCATCTTATATTATAATAAGTTTCCTGTATTATTACAAACTTTTTAACAAATTTTTGTTCTCCAAATGTCTTATCTTCCCATTTAGATTATACTAACAACTTCATTAAAAGTTGACTTTTAGCTTAATATTTTCGCCAAACAACTTAAAGCCAAATTATGAAACTTAATTCACAAGTGGTTCATTTTAATATACTTGCAGTTATCTGTACAATAAATGTTCATAAACTAGTCAAGCATAAATCAACAATTAACCAACAATAGCCAATCCTCTTAAACTGTTCGAGCATGACAAATCGGACGACAATGAAAATAAAGAAATATTATCATTAACAAACAAACATCATAAATAACTATATAAATTTGAAAATTATTCCTTTATGTATGTGAAATATATATTCTTGGTAAAATGTTTCATTTACCAAATTTTCAAAAAATCAATATCATGCCCGTTTGCCTTATTCATGTGGTTAGAAATCCCTATCGACCCCATGGCATCCCATGTCTCGACCATAATTCATAAGCCACTCAATAGATCAAATAACACAATATGTTTTTATAGCAATTACAAATATGCTCTCTATATATAATAATCTCAACTCATTCTAGTATGTCGCTTACCCTATCTCAAATGAGTTTACTCCACCAAAGGTAAGGATCTTTCTTAACCCTTAGCTCCGATACAAAATGTAACGACTCGTCCATTTGACCCTCGAAAGTCAACACTTAATACCCATAGTATTTAAATGCTGAATATCTAACTGTCGGACTGGCAGATTTTTAGGGTAAAAATAAAAAGAATTGGGAAAATAGAATCTCACAATGGAATGATAACATATAATATAATAAAGACAGTGAATTGTCACTCTAAGATACATAGTATATCAGAGTTAAAAACGAACATCATCAACTTGGACATTTATAACTTCCAGACCTTACAATTACTGATGGGTATACATAATAATACAGTAGAAAATAAGATAATACAGCAGGTTAACCTCTAGCTTTCTCTATGAACTCCATGTCCAACCAACGACAACTTGGAATACAACAAAATAACACCCAGATTAGTCCGGAAAACCTGCGTGAGAGAACCCAAGAAATATGGTGAATGTATAATAATTATATAAGACCATGCCGCTAAACACGGAATAGGTTTTACCTCACAAGAACAACTTCCACATGTGAAAGAATGGAAACAAATTGGAACAAAACCCAAACTTGAATGAATGGGCATAAAGAAGATCAAAATTCAAACTTAAAGAACTGACAAAAATAAATGAACATCGAGATGAGCTTTAGGAACTTATAGATTTAATTAAGAAAATAATTCAAAGATTTGAATCAAAAGAGGAAATGGAAATTTTCTAACATTGACTAGGAGGGCTCGCTCCTTACTGAAATTATAGTTCTAGAAAATATACTTGAAAGGGCCATTTACTTTGTGACTCTCTCGAAAAATGTACAAGCCGACCCGCCATGCTTAACGAGAATTCAAGTATTTCATATATCTACGTGGATACAACTGAATCCAATCTATAGTAGATGTAGAGATACCATAATGGGAGCAACCCCACATAACTTGACGTCCACTCGCTTTTTGGTTTTAGTCATTTCCAGCAAAGGACATCAACACGTAAATGAGTAAAAAATCATCTTAGATTGATGAAACTCAAAGAAGATAGCAGAATTGATAGTCAATAAATCAATTACTGGGAATGGAAAAACGATCGTATATGGAAATTAAAATCTCATATACTTATCATAACTTGTTGATCTGGAGCTAACACTACCCCGGAAGAATAATGAAGCTGGACAAGTAAGGGCCGTGTTGCTTCCCACCATGTCATGACAACATTCTTAACTTTAACAATAGTAAGAGTTCCTTTAACGTTAATGCTAAGCATATGCCTAAATACTTTCCATATAAGCGATATCAACTATACAAATTAAATCTCTTACACTTATCATCACTCGACAATTTCAAACTTATACTAAGCCTCGATTAAAAATGAAGTTGGGAAGTTAAGGTAGTGACGCAGCGGATTAATCAAAATAAACTTCAATCGGTGAAAGTAGCAATCGGTGGATTGATGAATACCAAAATGCCCAAATTCGTTGATCCTAAGATACCGAATTCTAGCTATCTCTAACACGTTGATCATGCACGATACCGTGAAAAGAAGATCTTCAATTCTTCAAACGTTGATCAAGCGCACTTGATTCCGCGAATCGGCTTCAACAATCGTTGATTCGAGCGCACTCGAATAACCGAAAGTGGAGATAGGAGATTACACTCAACTACCAATTTAAGATGAAAGCACACAGCAATCAACAAGAATTTTATTCCAAAAATCAACCACCCAAAAGTTACAACTCACTCCCTATTTATAGTGTTTTACAACCAACTCAGACCTTAAGTCGGCTGCGACTTACGACCCACGACTCAACTAGGTCGTTGCCGACCTAACTGATGCTCCACGCCTCAGTTACAATTCAACACATATACATGACCGACTTACATCCCCTGCCGACTTACATCCTAACAACGCAAGCATATGTACAACACAACACTCACATGATAAACTCGTTGCGACCTACGACCTAAGTTAAGTCGTTAACGACTTAAACTCTTGGCGACTCAAGCTTCTTAGGTCGTAACCTGTTTCCGCTAGGTTGTGAACTCGATGCATCTTTCCCTTCTGATCTCCAGTTAGGTCGTAACTCCTCTTCACATAGTTTGTTAGGTCGTGACCGACCTAAAACTCCTCCCAACACCGAACGACTTAAAGTTTGGTTAGGTCGTGTCTTCTCTAACTCGTTCCGCTTTACTTTGATAAGTTGCAGACGACTTGGAGTCTTCTCCTTAGGTCGTGAACTATGTTCCTTAAGTCGACAACGACTTAAAATTTCCAAACGACCCAACTCCGAAGCTTCTTCCACAATACCTAGGGCTATGTTAACTCGTGGTCGACTTAACTCTTGAGGGATTGTAAATCGTGCTGCATCATCCATCCCAGGTTGACAGAAATTCGTCCTCGAATTTGTAAATTCTCCTTCATCAGATTGTTCATCTCCATAATATGGCACAAGATGCTTAACATTGAATACGTCAGAAGTGTATACATCCTCCGGCAGTTTCAACTTATAAGCATTCTCATTGATCCGTTTCACAACTTCTACTGGACCAATTTTTCTGGCTTTCAACTTGTTATAAGCACCTACTGGAAAACGATCCTTGGTTAACACAACATACACCAAATCTCCTTCGTTTAATTCAACATTTCGTCGCTTCAAGTCTGCAAATTTCTTATATTTTTCATTTGACTTTTCCAATCGTTCCTGAACGATTCTATGACATTCCGTCAAACTTTCAACAAAATCAGCAGCTCGTTTAACCGTCCCTTTCGGTTGTGGCACTACTGCTTAATCCAACGGCCCCCTTGGCAAACTTGAATGTACAATCTGAAATGGACTGAAACCCGTACTACGATTCACTGCATGATTATGAGCAAACTCTGCTTGGCATAACTTCATGTCCCAACTCTTCAGGTTATCCTTCACAAGACATCACAATAAATTTCCCAACGATCGGTTAACAACTTCGGTCTGTCCATCTGTTTGCGGATGATAAGCGCTGCTAAAGTTCAACTTCGTTCCCACCATCTTCCACAAACTTAACCAAAAATGGCTTAAAAATCTAGTATCCCGATCAGAAACAATAGATTCTGGTAAACCATGCAATCGATACACCTCCTTAAAGAATAATTGTGCCACTCGAACTGCATCCGCTGTCATCTTGCAGGCAATAAAATGTGCCATTTTCGAAAATCTATCCACCACAACAAATATAGAATCATCTCCCCTTTGAGTTCTAGGCAAACCCAAAACGAAATCCATGCTGATATCAACCCACGGTTTAGTCGGTACAGGTAACGGCATATACAATCCCGCATTTGTCTCTGTTCCCTTCGAAACCTGACATATATGACATCTCTCCACAAACCATTCAACCTCTTTCCTCATCGACGGCCAAAAGTAAGATTGAGAAATCAAATGTAATGTACGATCATGGCCCATATGTCCTTCCTCGTGCAACTCTTTGATAATCTTCAATCTCAAACTACTTTTTGGAATATATAATCGATTTCCCTTAAACAAGAATCCGTCCACTAACATAAATTCTTCAGTATCTCCATCCTTAACTTTCTCAACGAACTTTGCAAAGTAAGGATCCTCCTCAAACAATTCTGGCAATACTTCGAATCCCGTTACTTCAATCTTCAATGTTGTCAACAAATGACTTCTCCTACTCAAAGCATCAGCCACACGATTCGTCACCCCAGATTTGTGGTTAACAACAAAGGTAAATTGCTGTAATCCACGATGCATGTCTCGCTGAAATCTTATCCTGCCCCTGTAAATGCTTCAAAGCTTCATGGTCTGTGTAAAGAACAAACTCTTTCTGAAACAGATAATGCCTCTAATGTTTAACAGCTTGCACAACAGCATAAAACTCAACATCGTAGGTACTGTATCTCATCTTTGCCCCTGATAGCTTTTCACTGAAATAAGCAACTGGCTTCCCACTCTGACTCAACACTACTCCAATCCCAACCTTTGATGCATCAGTGTGTAGCTCAAACAACAACTGAAAATCTGGTTATACAAGAATTGGTGCTGTCGTCAAAAGTTCTTTGGTTCGTTCAAAGGCAACCCCCGCTTCCTTCGACCAAGAAAACTGCTTCCCTTTCATACAATCAGTAACCAGTGCCATCACGCTACTGAAGTGAGGAATAAACCTTCGGTAGAATGATGCCAATCCATGAAAACTTCTAACTTTAGTGATAGTTCTCGGCTGTGGCCAATTTCTAATAGCTTCAACTTTACTCTGGTCCACCTGGATTCCCTTCTCAGATACAACATATCCCAAAAATAATACACTTCGAGCCATGAACACACATTTCTTCGTAGCTGCATAAAATTGTTCCTCACGAAGAATAATTAACACCTTTCTCAAATGCTTTACATGCTCCTCTGTGCTCGCACTATAGATTAGAATATCATCAAAGTAAACTACAACAAACTTCCCAATGTACGGTCTGAAAATTTGATTCATCACCCTCATAAATGTACTCGGTGCATTCGATAGACCAAACGGCATAACCAACCATTCGTACAATCCTTCCCTTGTCTTGAACGCGGTCTTCCATTCGTCTCCCGGTCTAATTCGAATCTGATGATATCCACTCTTCAAATCAATCTTCGAAAAGATAGTAGCCCCACTCAACTGATCTAGCAAGTCATCCAACCTTGGCATAGGAAATCTGTAGCGAACAGCAATCTTGTTCAAAGCTCTACTATCGGTACACATTCTCCATGTTCCATCCTTCTTCGGTACGAACAAAGCTGGTACAGCACAAGGACTCAAGCTTTCCTGAACACGTCCCTGTTCTAACAACTCTTCCACTTGCCTTCGCAACTCCTCATGTTCCTTCGGACTCATTCGATAATGTGGTCGATGTGGTAAAACTGCTCCCGGAACAAGATCAATCTGATGTTAAATGTCTCTTAACGGCGGTAATTCCTTAGGCAACTCTTCTGGAAATACGTCTTCAAATTCTTTCAAAACTGGCTTTGCTTCTTCTGGAATTTCAACCTCTTCACTACAATCTCGTCCAATCAGCAAATAGACTTCAGGCTCCTCTTCAACCTCCCTGACAAACTTCTTCAAAGATAGCAAAGTTTTCAGTTCTTCGATCTCCTCAAGCTTGCTTTCCTTCTGCTGTTGCTTCTTAGGAACTAATGAGATTTTAGTACCTTCAAACATAAAACTGTAACTATTAGCACGACCATCATGTTGCACTGCTCTATCAAACTGCCATGGTCTGCCCAACAACAGATGACACACATCCATGTCTACAACGTCACACCAAATTTCGTCTTTGTACTTCTTCCCAATAGAAAAATTAACACAAGCCCTTCGACACACCTTCACTTCACCACCCTTCCTCAACCATGCTAACTTGTACGGTTTAGGATGCTTCTCAGTTTTCAAGTTCAACTTCTTTACTGCTTCAGTAGAGATAATATTATCACAGCTTCCAGCATCAATAACGAACTTGCAAACTTTCCCTAGAATAGTGCATGTCGACTGAAAAATATTGCTCCTCAACCAGCTAGATTCCTCTTCTTGCTTTGGTGTAAGACATGACCTCCTCATCATAAGATTACAATCTTCATCTCCAGACAATTCTTCTTCCTCCTCAACATAAGGTGCATTTGAACATTCTGCCTCCTCACCATCTTCCTCCTCAACTTCTGCGACCATGGCTCTCTTCTTTGGCTTCGGACATTCATTGCTTTTATGACCCAACTCCTGGCAATTGTAACATTTGAAACCACTGCTAACCTTTGCCTTCTCAGCCACCTTCACCACTGGCTTACTGACAGGTTTAGGAACATTAGAACTCCCACTAACACCCTTCTCGTGATTATTGGAATTAGTAAACACACCACCTCCACGTCTTCCCTGCTTCTCCCAAGCCAACGCTTTCTGATGTGCCTCTGCTACTGATCTAGGATCAAACATATTAACCATATCCTGGATCTGCATTCTCAATCCCCCAAAGAATCTAGCAGTTAGTTGTTCTTCCGTTTCCATAATATCATTCCTAGCAATGAGTTGGTAAAATTCATCAGCATAATCACTAACAGACTTCGTCCCTTGCCTCAGATTCTGCAACCTCTGGTACATAAGTGATTGATAGTTATATGGTAAGAAAGTAGCTCTCATCAACTTCTTCATCTTCTCCCATGATTCAATCTTTGACTTTCCCATTCTCTCCCTTGTAAGTTTAGTTTGCTGCCACTACGCCAATGCTCTCCCCCTCAACCTAGTAGCAACCAACTTCACTCTTCTATGCTCAGGAACCTCCTTGAAATCAAAGATCTCTTCAACATTTGACACCCAATCAAGAAATTCTTCAGCTACCATTCCACCCTTGAACTCTGGAATTTCCATCTTCATACCCGACTCCCATCGACGATCATCTTCAACATCCCGATAAGAATTTCAAACTTGGTCTCGATCTCGATAATGAATGCTAGCTCTATCACCCTCTTCATCAAAATCAAAAGTACGCCTACATCGATCTCGACCATTATCATCCCTTCGTTCATGCATGCTTCTTAGGCTATGTCTCTCTTCATCTCTATATGCCTCATTCTCCAATTCTCGTGAAACTCTTCTTTATTCATGTCCATAGTCATGATGATCTCTTCGTGATGAAATTGATGTTTCTCTTCTATCTCTAAAAGTATGTGGTGATACCCTCCTCACTTCCGTAACCGATGGCGAAACTCGGTTTCCTCCATGGTTCGAGTTTGGTGATCTCCTCCTTTGAGTTTGATTCAAGTCATTCATCAACTTCTCTAATTTTCCAATGCCTCCATCAAATTTCTCATTAATTCGTTGCTCCATAAGCTCGGCTTCTTCTCTTCTATACAACGCTTCAACATTTTGATGACGATTAGCTCTCCTTGGCGGCATGATTGAAAACTTCTCAAAAACTTCAAATACTTCTCAAATATTTCAACAAATCAAGCACAAAACTTCAACACATGACCAACAAGTCACGGCCTCACCCTTGACTCGGCAATAGCTCTACACGGCTTAACACTTAACTCGGCAACAAGTGTCACTAGACTCGGCTCGCTTCTTCCAGCTCGCACACTTGCTTCGACCCAAAGTTAGCTCGGCTATACAACTTCACGACTTAACTTGGCTCGCACACTTCAAAAAAAATTGGCGCACAAAGATCTCGCGACCAAACTCAAACACTCTTCCAAGTTTGATCCAAAATGAAATGGATCAAAATCTTCAAACTCGTTGCAACTTCAAGATGAACACGATAAACTCCAACTTCAAACTTCAACTTCAAAAAGTGGCTCCAAGTCTCGTCTTAGCTATGATTGGCTAAGTCTAGCTCCGATACCAAAAACTGACGCAGCGGATTAATCAAAATAAACTTCAATCGGTGAAAGTAGCAATGGGTGGATTGATGAATACCAAAATGCCCAAATTCGTTGATCCGAAGATACCGAATTCTAGCTATCTCTAACATGTTGATCGCGCACGATACCGTGAAAGAAGATCTTCAATTCTTCAAACGTTGATCAAGCACACTTGATTCCGCGAGTCGGCTTCAACAATCGTTGATTCGAGCGCACTCGAATAAACGAAAGTGGAGATAGGAGATTACACTCAACTACCAATTTAAGATGAAAGCACACAGCAATCAACAAGAATTTTATTCCAAAAATCAACCACCCAAAAGTTACAACTCACTCCCTATTTATAGTGTTTTACAACCAACTCAGACCTTAAGTCGGCTGCGACTTACGACCCACGACTCAACTAGGTCGTTGCCGACCTAACTGATGCTCCACGCCTCAGTTACAATTCAACACATATACATGACAGACTTACATCCCCTGCCGACTTACGTCCTAACAACGCAAGCATATGTACAACACAACACTCACATGATAAACTCGTTGCGACCTACAACCTAAGTTAAGTCGTTAACGACTTAAACTCTTGGCGACTCAAGATTCTTAGGTCGTAACCTGTTTCCGCTAGGTCGTGAACTCGATGCATCTTTCCCTTCTGATCTCCATTTAGGTCGTAACTCCTCTTCACATAGTTTGTTAGGTCGTGACCGACCTAAAACTCCTCCCAACACCGAACGACTTAAAGTTTGGTTAGGTCGTGTCTTCTCTAACTCGTTCCCCTTTACTTTGATAAGTCGCAGACGACTTGGAGTCTTCTCCTTAGGTCGTGAACTATGTTCCTTAAGTCGGCAACGACTTAAAGTTTCCAAACGACCCAACTCCGAAGCTTCCTCCACGAGACCTAGGGCTATGTTAACTCGTGGTCGACTTAACTCTTGAGGGATTGTAAATCGTGCTGCATCAGGTAGTGTTACCTCTAAGCCTTGCCTTGACATACATTTTTAACCTTCAAGATAGAGACGAGTTTCCATGTCTCGACGCTTAGTGCTAAGTATAAGACTAAATATTTTCTATAAACGAATTCTATAAACGAATCAAACTTCTAAAAAATCAGAATTACACTTATGCTTGTTTTTCATATCATAAATATTTGTAAAATACTTTACAAACATCTTTAAAATATTCTTTTTAAGGAGCAAATTATATTTCTATGTGTATTAAAATGAAGGGTCAGAAAAAAGTCATTAAAGCATCATTTACTATAAACCTAAAACAATTTCCACTTAGCTTTATTTTTAAAAATTCCTTTTTAAAGATTTTCTTATTTATAAACTATAATTTATAATTTAAAACAACATTTATTATGCTAGAAGATAAATAATCAATTAAAATATCTTTATAAATTTAAAATAATTTTAATCGTCTCGAAAGATAATTGATATAAATAATTTATAAATTTAAAACAACATTAATTATCCTGAAAGAAAATTAATCAAATTTACAATCTTTTCTATAAATTTAAAACAACATTAATTATGTCGAAAGATAATTGATCAAATTTATAATCTTTTAATAAAATTAAAACAATATTAATTATCCGAAAGAAGATTAAATCAAATTTATAATCTTTTTTGTAAATTTAAACAAAATTAATTATCCCGAAAGAAGATAAATCAAATTTATAAACTTATCTATAAATTTAAAACAACATTAATTATTCCAAATGATAATAAATCAAATTTATAACTCCTTTTAGGATTGTTAAATGACACTTATATTTTATTTCAAAATTCTCAGAAATACTTGATATTATAGTCTAAACAACTTTCAAAGTGCAAAACATGACCAAACATTTATTTTGTACAAACATAAGCACTAATTCAACACATAGAAAGATTTAAGGAGATGATATTTCATAAGTGATGCTATAATGACAATTGATATAACGACAATTGCATAAATCAAACCATATATTACAAATATTTCAACCAAACATCAATATGAGCAACATAAGAATACAAGTAAATCAATATTGACGAGAAACCTCTTAGGTTCTCTCTACAAAAGTCCCCTATAAGTCATATTTAGGTATGTGTATTTCGTAATGTTCCATAATGACCTATTCGCTATGTACACTTCGACTTCCTCTTGCTCCGTTCCTTGCAAAACTGTAAGGGACCGCAAATTCGTACTCCTTGAATAGACACTAATCACCATTGATTGACTCTAGATGAACGGAAATACGAATTCTTAGGGTTTAAAAAGAAGAAAAAGATAGAAGAAGAGAGAAAAGATAGAACAGAACAGAATGAAAACAACAGAACAATATCAGAATCTCACAATCGCAGCGGAACAACATATAATAGATAAATGAATAATCTTTAAACAAAGAACTATATCAGTTATTACATTACATCACATTACATTATATTATCATCAGAGTGTACAACAACAAACAACAAAAAACAGTGGAAAAGAAATACTATATACTAGTTGATACGCTATGCCATCCAGCTTGCCTCCAACAACTCCCGAATTCCAAAATATCCTGATAACCTGACTCTAGACTGCCCGTGTAGAAATTGGTGGGCACCCAGAGTTTAGGAAGGAAAACAATAAACTCCGAGTCAGTCATGCGACTGGTGTGAGAACTTAAAAACAGTTATTCTTTTTAAAAACAAACTGAGGAATATTTTTTTCTTTTAAGTCAATTCGCAATGCTTTTAAAAATGAAACTACCAAAAGGCCTTCCGGCACACACACAATGTAAACACAGACTTGGGGGAGATTTCTCCTTATGATAGTCAAAGATGCTTACTACGCAAAATCAAATCATTTTTGATATTATTATTAGTGCATAGTGTAGAAAACATTTCGAAAGTAGAACATAAATCTTAGCCAGCATAGGTACCATTATATTATGCCTACTATAGCTACCATATTAAATGGCAGGTTCTACAACTAAAACCGTACAAGGCTCGTATTGTTTCTTTGGATTTCCAACAATTGGTCAGGCCAAGGAACTTCCCATTGCCACATGGAAAGGCCTCTGGAATGACGTCCAGAGAACCTAACCGGATCTCTGCCAACACAAAGCCGGATTACCTTTCAAACTAGGTAACTACTGACACGAATATGCCATCCCCCGATCGTAACCGATCTATATCCGAGGATCCTCGATTTCCAACAACCACAAAGTAATAAGTTTGCAGCAACACCATAGGTTAAGTATCTGGGCTCCATACCATGATACCACCTCTATCCAGAAGGAATGACATACACTAAAGGGCGCTACCCCCGATAACCTTGCTGCATCCTTCCTGTTTTGACCGTTTCTGGGGTGTGAGGTCCGACGCAGTCTCGTCCACAAAGCTACACTTTATACAAAAGCTGTGCTTTGATCATCAAATGTTCAACAGCACTTCGTATGCCACATTACCAATTTGGGAATGTATCACTAGTAACCATCAACTACATAACCTCTAAGGGTGTTAAGCTAAGAGAATAAATTCTCCGCCACCAATGGAAATATATTTGATAGAAACCAGCTTTACATCTCAAATTGTAACGTCAGACACACATCCATACAAGTCCGTTCCGGGATCGAACGGAACCGAAGGCACTTACAAAGAAGTCCTTGCAATCCGGATATTCACTAATCACGTCCGGACTTCCCATCACATATGGAATCTCTATACCGGGGCCATTCGGTGCAGAGACATTCGACGGTAATCCTTCCGTTTTCAAAAATATTCGGTCTTCAACACCGGTCACCAAATGCAATCCATAACGACGTATCTCATATTCGGAATGGGTTATACGACCCCAAGGTCCTTTCCCGGCTAACCCGAATGGTGAGCGCTTATTCAAAAATAAGTGTGGCATTCAAATTCAAGCAAATCACAACAAATACCCATTCAAAGGTAATCATTGATAGTGGGCTATTGAACTATTAATGGATACGCACAACATCACCGATTCCAAACAATTTTCCAAATTATTTATTTTCCGAAAATATCTTTACAAGTTATATAATTTCAATACTTCAAAAATAAATCAATATTTATTTTTAAACAAATTCCCCTCTCTTTTATAAATCCCATAGTGAATTTATATTTCAAAATATCTACTGATATACGGTTTTCAATAAATTTCAAATATTCATTTTCAATTTATCTTTACAAAGATAAATTCTCAAAAACGTTTCATTTCATATTGGAAAAGCATTTCCATACTTATTAATAATAAGTAGTTCACAAATCTATTTATTTTCAACACTTGGAAAATATTCAATATACTTAAATCACAATTAAGTATATATTTTATTCTTTAAGGAAAGTGTTCTTTTAAACACATTTACTTGAGTTAAAACGAATGTTACGTAAAACATCGTTACGACAACTCAAAATCATTAGTATAGGGATTTGAAGTTATACGATATAAAACATTTCCTTTCGAAAATCATTTACTATAACAACAGTGTTATAGTCCACCATTTCCTTCTATTTCTCGAAAACGTCTATTTCAACAATGAATGTTGAAATCTATGGTTTCGAACCTTAACACATTTAAAACATCGTTAAATCGTTTTAATTCTATTTAAAATATCACATCCAAAACAATTTCTTTAACATATTATTCACTATCCAAAAACGTGAATATACTTCGTTAACCAATTTCATCATTTCAATACATTTTATTTTCAAGGATTATCCATTGTCCAAAATCGTGGATATAACTCCTTTAATAATTTCTACATTTACTTTATCAATTTCAATTGATTTGGATTTGTAAAACAATGTTTATAAATCCTATTCCTATTTATTTTATAACAACTTCAATTAATAAATCTCCTTTATTAACCTATTCAATTTATAACCCAATTATATACCAAAAGTCTGTATTATAAGTTAAAAATTTATAACTTATTTGTTTACAAAATCGTTCTTTTAAACTTCCCAAATTATAAATCTTATAACTTATAAGATTCATTTATTTACCCAAATCTATTCTTTTAATGACTTTACAAAATTTTTAAATCTTACTACTTATAAATTCCACTTATAACTTCACCATTTATAATTCTATAATTCCATTCACTTATGAAATCCATTTACACTTCATCCTAACGTTTATAAAAACTCGTTTTATAATTCCAATATTTTAATTTATAAATATCAATTTTATAAATCTTTTACATAGATCAATTTATATTATTATTTTAAAACGTCTTTAAACTCCTTTATAATTTCATCATTTTGATTTATAAAATAATCAAATTTTATAAATCCTATATTCAAACTTTTTACAATAAATTCAAAAATCCCAATTTAAACTATTTTATAAAATCATTAACCTCATATTTTCAAAATCAACTTTTAACTATATTTCTCAAAAATCATACTTTTTATAACATTAAAATTATAACGTTTATTTATTTAAAATGAATCAATTCAAAAATATTTTATAAAACGTATACTTTCAAAAATCACTTTAAAAACACTTTTAAAATTCCAAAATTGGCCCAATGATGCTACACACCAAATAGTCAATCACGACAACAATGACATCATATATCTGTATATGATAATCAACAAATATCAAAATATCTATAATCAAATAAATACTGTTGAGGAATCCAGTTGGATCCCTCCAACTTGTTTCCCTGCATCCACAAACATTAGCACAATACCAAATCCGTTTCCAAACGAAATATTGCGGTATATAGGATTTAAAATATTATCCGCTATTATACGGCGCAATAGGGTCTCATCCGCTATATAATGCGGGAAAATCAACTCCAAGTACATAAATAATACCAATTTCACTGTACTGTGAAATATTCGCGGTATATGTTTTTAATAAGTAACCTCCGCTTACTAACGGCGTATAATGTCTATTTTAACAATCAATAGATAACAATCATCATTCAAACATACAATCAAGAATTTTAAATCTAACTATTTAAAATTAAAAATCGAAACCGATTCGATTGAGTGAGAAGTTCTCACCTTGGTTTCAATTTCGTTTCCAGCTTTTATTTTGAATAAAATTAAACACGCGTTTAATTTTACCCGAAATTCTCACTAACTCCAAATGACTCCAAGCCAGCTCCATAGCGTAGCATTCGATAAAGCGATTGCAATGCAATTCGTTTCGTCCAAAACGGACCTCGTATGAAAAAGTTATGCATTTTAGAAGTTTACACAATTTATATAATATAAATTTACATTTCTTTTTTTTAATATAATTTACATCCTATAGCCTCAGGACCGCACGATCTCCATCCTGCAAATCCCGGCCGCTAGTTAAGCTTCTTCTTCCCAGTCAAAAAAATCGCGCATGAGAAACCAATATGCCGTGACTCTAGGGTTGAACGTCGCAACCCCATACGTACGTCATACCATTGATCAACTACCATCATTTGAAACGCCTCGAACCCCACTACCATCGGCCAAGAGCACGTGAAGCTCGATCGACAATAAGCCTCGAAAAACGCGTATAAACGACCGGCCTTCACGAACGATTTGCCGTCAATCCACTCAATAAAAATTGATCATAACCGTTGAAGTTATAGATCTTGTAGTGCTCAACATCTTTCATGTTGGAAGTTTCTCGAATTGATGTTTGGATTTGAAGAAATTGAGGGAGGAAGATCTGTGATTTTCGGCCATTGAATTATGAAGGTGGCGGCCGGTTTAGAAACCTTAGGGTTTAGTTTATTTTGCAAAAGTGAAGAGTAAAGGGGCTTTTATAGAAAATATTCCAAAATACTATTCATCCCGGAATTTCCAAACTCCAAATGAAGCGTGCCGGTTGGCATTCCAAAGGTTTACTCTGTGTTCCAGCCATAATGGAATGTGTTTCGGAGGCTAATTCGATCATCTGTGCGAGTTACGGTAATAAACGATCAAATTCAAATTAAATAGATTTAAACTAATTTCTATGCTTTTTGGCTTGCCCCGGACAAACGATAAATTCGATTGACTTGAAATTTGAAATCTTACAATAATATAACATTACAGATCCGATGAAACTAGTTTCGTCGAAATCCGAGACTGTTTGAAAAATGGCTATTTTAACTCGTCAATTAAATATTAAAATATTCAATTTTCACAATTTAACTTTTAATTCAATTTTAAAAGTCCTATAACATCATTATAACTCCAATATGATAAAATAAAATTTTACAAATCATTTTCAATCATATTAAACCCAATTTTCAATTATTTCTATAATTTCCAATATTAAATTATCGATTTAATTACCCAATTAAATCCAATTATTCGAAATAAAACTTATTCGACTGTTTAATTTCACTTATTAATATTTAAAATTAATTAAATATACAAATTTTAATTGATAGAGGCTATGGCTCGGAGCTAACCATCAACCGGTGAATAATGAACAAAACTTTGCCAATGATGTTCGTAATGTTGAAGCAAGAACTATTCCTCAAAGGGCAGCTGGCCCCGTTGAAGGGACACCTCCCCAAGCCGGAGGATCAGGGCCGCAGCCAACCCTCCGCGATCGCTTTTCAAGACAAACTTCCGAGAAAATGGCTGATGTTTGTCCCGTGGAGCCTCTAAATGATGAAGAATACTTCTCTAGGATGGTTCGACAAATCATGAAAGAGAGCATGCAGAGAGAAGAAGATGAAAAAGAATGGGGATTCGCTCCGAGCAAGACTCCGTTCACTGAAAGGATTTTGAAAGCAGAAATTCCAAGGAAGTTTGTTCCTCCTACCATCCCGGCTTATAAGGGAACAAGCGACCTTAATCAATTCTTGTACAAGTATGACTGGCACATGACAGGTGGCAGGGCATCAGATGAGATCAAATGCCGGTACTTTTCGGTATACTTGGAAGGAGCGGCTCTCCTTTGGTTTACAAAGCTACCAGTCCGATCTATAGACCAGTTCTCCGATTTAACTCGAAAGTTTAAAGAACAATTCCGGTTGTATTCTTCAAAGGAGAAGGATATTATGTCACTGTCCAGCCTGGAACAGAATCCCGGAGAATCTATTTGATCATTCTTGAACCGCTTCAACATAGCCTTGGCTGAAGTGGAAAATGCAGAGCCACGAATGGTCTTGACCTACTTAATGAGGGCTATTGACAAATCGAGTGAGTTTGGGAAATGGTTGAAGATGAAGGAACCAAACTCGCTTGAGAAATTCTATAAGAAAGCTGATGAGTTCATGCGCTTGGAAAGCCTTCAAACACCGGCAAAAGTGGTATTGATAGAGGTTAGGAACAATAATGCTGCTTCGAATAAAAAAGAATCTGGTACTCAGAAGAGGGAGAACGATGGAGGGAAGAAGCAGGGAAATGCAAAGGAAAATCGTCCTTTTCACTTCATTCCCTTAACTGATACACCAGAAAACATTTTCTTTGCAACCAAGGACACTGTCGAATACCCCACACCAGCTAAATTGAGGCTTGGGAGAAATGTTGAGAAAAGTGGAAGATTGTGCCGATTCCACAATCAACCCGGCCATGATACTAATGAGTGCCGCAATCTGAAGAACTTGATTGAGGAGATATTGAAAGAAAATAAACTTCAGTAGTATGTGAAGAGGAACAGGAACGACCCAACTTCTTCAACTCAGGGGAAACAAGTCCCTGTTCATCAACCCAGCTCGAGTAAGAGGGCAGCAGCGCATGAATCAGAGAGGCCTGTTATTAATGTGATTACGGGAGGTCCTCACCCAGCAGGCAAACGCTGGGGTGAAATGGAAAGATACGCCCTTGCCTTGAAGTATGCACCAGCAGAAGAAAGTGTTTTTGTGTTGGAAGATTCTGCACCTTTGAAGCAGCATAAAACTTTTAATGATGATATTGTGTTCAGGGCCAGGGACTCTATGGGTGTTGAAGCTCCTACCATGGATCCCTTGGTCATCTCTGCAGGCGTTGGGCCAGCTATTGTAAGGAGAGTGCTTGTTGATTGCCGCGCTTCTTGTATTCTCTTCAAAAAGACGTTTGAGCAAATGAAAATTCCGATGGCTGATGTTCAAGCTTCATCGTAGAAAATAGTTGGGTTTACTGGGGAACCAAAGCAGTCAATTGGGCCTATTGACTTGTTCGTGGAGCTTGGAGAGGGGCATAAAAAGGTGGTTCGAAAACAGACTTTTGTAATTGTTGATGAATTTTCTGCCTACAATGCCTTCCTAGGCCGACCAACTCTTGCGGCATTTAAGGCAATTCTCGCCCCGTGGTGCCTTACTATGAAATTCCCCACGGATAATGGAGTTGGTGTTATTAAAGGGGATTAGAATGCTAGGTGAGAATGTTATCTAATAGAGTTGCGTGAAGCGTGAAAGACAGAGATGGCAAAAGATGCGGCAGCCCCAGTTCGCATCAAAGAACCAACATTGTAGCAATTACAGGGTGGACCCTGCACTGGCGAGCATAACGGGGCACGGAGAGAAATGGATCCTAGAAAATCCAGTGCGGGGGAGAATAGAGTGGTGCCAGTGGAGGTAACGGTGCCAGTACCTATTGACCGGAAAGACCCTAACAAGGTGCTAAATGTGAGTTCACAACTTAATGTGACAGTTCAGAATATTTTGATATCATTCCTGAAAGCAAATCAAGATGTATTCGCTTGGACTCATGCTGATATGTGTGGAATATCCCCAGAAATTGCAGTACATACTCTGAATATTGATCGAAAGTTTACACCGGTAAAGCAGAAATGAAGAACCCAGGGTCCTGAAAGGTTAGCGGCATTGAAGGAAGAGGTAGATCGGCTCATAGAGAATGGCTTCATCAGGGAGTCTACTTATTCGAATTGGGTTTCAAATCCAGTATTGGTTAAGAAAGCTAATGGAAAGTAGAGAGTATGCATCGACTTTTCAGATTTAAAAAAGCATGCCCCAAAGATTGCTTCCCGTTAACCAAGATAGATTAGTTGGTGGACGGAACAACAGGGAATGAATTGTTATCTTTTATGGATGCTTACTCCGGATATAACCATATCATGATGCATGAGCCAGATCAGGAGGACACGAGCTTCATCACCGATGTTGGTCTCTACTGCTATAGGGTCATGCCCTTCGGACTTAAGAATGCAGGGGCAACTTACCAAAGACTTGTAAATGCTATGTTCAAACCGTAGATTGGCAAGACTATGGAAGTTTATGTTGACGATATGCTGGTGAAATCAAAGAAGGAAATAGACCATATGGATCACTTGGCAGAAATGTTTGCAGTCCTCCGAAAGTATGGAATGAAGCTTAATCCTTTGAAATGTTCATTTGGGGTGGAGTTCGGAAAGTTCTTGGGTTTCATTGTGAGTGCTACGGACATCGAAGCTAATCCTGCTCAGATTGCTGCCTTAAGAGAAGTCAAAGCTCCTAGAACGAAGAAGGAATTGCAAAGTCTCAATGGAAACGTCGCTGCCTTGAGTCGGTTCATTTCCAAAGCCACCGATAAATGCATCCGTTCCTTGATGCTCTGAAGAAAGGAAGAAAAACTTTGACTGGACTTCTGAATGCCAGAAAGCTTTCGATGAGTTGATTCATCATATGGAAATGCCTCCAATACTTTTTAAGCCCGACAATGGTGAAGATCTTTTCGTATATTTGGCAGTCTCATCTCATGCTCTCAGTGCAGTATTGGTGCGGGAAGATGCAAAAATACAACGCCCGGTTTATTATATCCGCAAAAGATTCATTGGGGCAGAGACGAACTATTCAAAGTTGGAAAAGCTCGCCTATTGTCTACCGATTGCGTCGAGAAAATTGAGGCCATATTTCCAAGCTCATCCTATCCAAGTCCTCACTGATCAACCTCTGAAGCAAGTCCTATTTCGTCCTGAGACTTCGGGTCGTCTTCTGAAGTGGAATATTGAACTCAGCTAATACGACATCACTTATCATCCCCAAGGAGCAATCAATGGACCATCTTTAGCAGATTTCATCACAGAATGTATAGATTAAGGTGATAGTGAGGAAGAGGTGACTGATAATACCCTAATTCGATGGAAATTATATGTTGATGGTGCAAGAAATGATTGCTGTTCTAGAGATGGGGTTGTGCTTGAAACCCCCGAAGGGCGATCATTGTGCTACGCATTGAGATTGGAATTTCGTTTGACAAATAATGAAGCAGAATATGAAGCTGTTATTCCCGGCTTGAAGATTGCTAAAGAACTAAATGTCAGAGTGTTGCAGATCTTCAGTTATTCACAGCTTATTGTATGCCAAGTCAAGAAAGAGTTTCAAACTAAAGGAGGAAATCTTACTGCTTACTTGTCAAGAGCCTGGGAACTTCTCGATGATCTTGACCATTATACGATAAGTCATATACCCCGGGAAGAGAACATGAAGGCAGATTCTCTCGCGAAGTACGCAAGCACTAGTGAAGCTCAATTATTGGGATTAGTTCCTGTGGAAGTCCTGTCAGCTCCAAGCACTGATGAGATGGATATTGACTGGATCATGACTATATCTCAAGAGCAAGAACCGTGGATGACTTCGATAATGGAATATCTGCTCAACGATTCTCTACTAGAAAATTCAAAAGAACAACAGAAGCTGCTAAGAAAAGCCTCTAGATATATAATTCAGGATGGCCGATTATACAGACGAGGATTCTCAATGCCATTACTCCGATGTGTGACCAAGGAAGAGGCTAAGACAATTCTAGCTGAAGTACATGGAGGAGAGGGTGGAGATCATTCAGGTGGTCAATCTCCAGCAAAGAAAATTCTCCGTTATGGGTACTTTTGGCCAGACATTAATCGTGATGCTGCTAGCTACACCCGAAAATGTGACCAATGACAGAGATTTGCAAAAATCCTAAGAGCACCTTCCACCGAGATAACACAGATGGTCAGCCCATGGCCATTTGCTATTTGGGGAATATATCTCATTGGGCCTTTGCCAATCGCCAAATCCGGAATCAGATATGCCATTGTTGTTTTTGATTATTTTACTAAATGTGCTGAATCTGAACCATTAGCTACTATTACCTCCAAAAAGATGATAAACTTTGTGACTAAGAATATCATTTGCAGGTATGGTGTGCCTCAAAAGATAATCACAGACAATGGAACCCAATTCGAAAGTGAAGAGTTCCAAAATTTTTGCAAGCGATTCAAGATCCAAAAAAGCTTTTCAGCAGTGGCTCTTCCATAGGCAAACGGGAAAGTGGAAGCAGTATACAAAATTATCAAATCAACCATCAAAAAACAGCTCGAAAAAGCAAAAGGTGGTTGGGTCGATAAGCTACCACTAGCACTATAGGCATAAAGAACTACCCACAAAACTACGACTGGGAACACTCCATTTTCATTGGCATATGGATCAGAAGCAATGATTTCGGTGGAAATAGAGGTCCCTTCACACAGAAGAATCCATTTCGATCAAGCTGAAAATGAAAAGCTGCAACTTGAAGTACTTGACCTCCTTGATGAATGAAGGGAGAGGCTCAGCTTAGAATTGCAGTCCATCAACAAAGAATTTCCAGGCACTTCAATTCCAAAGTTCGCCAACGCAACTTTGAGATTGGGGATCTAGTCTTGAAAAGGATCATGACAGCCACATGAGTGTTTGCGCCAAACTGGGAAGGACCGTATGTCATAGGCAAAAAACTTCTTGATGGCACTTTCAAACTGACAACTATCGAAGGAGATCCAATTCCGAGACTTTGGAACAGCAATCACTTGCATCCATATTTTACTTAAAAGCTTTACTGAAATACTGTAAAAGAATTATGGATGTATGATTCTTGTATTGAAAGCCATTGTAAAGCCAGTGCAAGTGAATAATAAGAACTATAAAGTGGATGTAGGCCCAGTTCTTAGTCAAACCACTATAAATCTTGTGTTCTCTACTATTATAAAATGCCTGTTCTATTTCGATATGTAAAGTACTTTAATAGTATTGCTAAATATCGATTTAATATTGCAGGCCATTAAAACAAAGCTTACCCATCACAAGACCAAGCGATCCCTGACATCACTCGACAAACGAATATTAAGCCACAAAAATTCCAGATTCAAATCCTATATAAGAAGTGCTTCAAGCAAACAGTTAGCGATTCCGCCGAAGGTGGGCCCTTGCTAACTAATTGTGATCGTTCGTGCAAACGAACATCCGATTAAGTAGCCTGTGTCTGCCCCCATGAATTCACTTAACAATGAAGTACACTTCTTTGGATAAAACAAACTACTTGCAAAAGAAAGGAATATGTGCTTGAAAATGATAACAAGGAGTCGTTGATATAAGAAAATGGCGAAAAGATATGGGCGAACAGGCGGGAAACAGCCAAAGACCTCTTCGGAGGCACAAGCCCTCTTCGGAGGCACAACTCTTCGGAGGATAAAGACCTCTAATGGGGCATGCCAGAAAAAGAAAGTTCTCTTTCTCAACCAAAATAGATTGGTGGAATGACCGGAGGCACCTTCCCAAGTGGAAGGCACAGGACTCTTGTTAACTAGTTGCGATCGTTTGTGCACACAAACATCCAAGTAACTAATGTCGGCCCCGTGAATCCATCCAACCATGAGAAAGGAACTTCCAGGCAAAATCCCTAACCGGAGGCACACATTTCATGAAGATTCGAAATAAAACTTCACAAGAGTTGAAATGTGAAAGCCCTCTTCGGAGGCCCATTTCACCAGAGTTGAAATGCTAAAAGACCTCTTCAGAGCCACACATTTCACCGAGATTTGAAATAAAACTTCATAAGAGTTGAAATGTGAAAAGCCCTCTTCGGAGGCCCATTTTACTAGAGTTGAAATGCTAAAAGACCTCTTCGGAGGCACACATTTCACCGAGATTTGAAATAAAACTTCACAAGAGTTTAAATGTGAAAAGCCCTCTTCGAAGGACCATTTCACCAGAGTTGAAATGCTAAAAGCTCTCTCCGGAGGCACACATTTCACCGAGATTTGAAATAAAACTTCGCAAGAGTTGAAATGTGAAAATCCCTCTTCAGAGGCCCATTTTACCAGAGTTGAAATGCTAAAAGCCCTCTTCGGAGTCACACATTTCACCAGGATTTGAAGTGCAAACAGCTCTCTTCGGAGACACACTTCACAAGAGTTGGAATGTGGAAAAGCCCTCCTTGGAGGCGTACTTCTACTTTCAAGAAAAGATCAATCTCTCCACAATGAGAATATTTTTTCTCCAAAGATTGAAGTACCAAATCAAAGCCTTCTTTTGAAGACCACTTCGCCGCACAGGAGAAACCACTACTTTTCTTTTTTTTATAAAAAAAGAAAAAGAGTGATCATCTCCAAAAGTTGAAGTGTAGAAATTTTTCCTAGAAAAAAGAGAAGACTTCTCCAATACAAGGCGCATTCCACTAAATCAGAGAAATATTCCCTTAAAATGGAAAAATTATTCTCTAAAGTACGGATGCAAGCCTCCTTAAAATGGAAAAGTTGTTCTCCAAAGAAAGAGTACAAGTCTTCTCGAAACAGAAGAGTTGTTCTCCAAAATTTTGCCAATGTGAAAGAGATTGCAATAAACCGTGGTATGGGGGCAATATAATATAGTTACATTCATAAAAGCAATGCTCAAGCAACATACCACAGGCTTACTACAACATCACACAAAGAAAATGAAGAAACTTGTATGAAAAAGAAGCATAAATGCATTCTCAAATACAGACAGAAGTTTGTACAAGTAAAAGAATCATTTTATTCCATACTGTGAAAATTTTGTACATGTGCAGGTTTAAAAATAAAAGAAGGCGGGGACCGGTACCCGCACAATCTCCGGCCAACACAAGCCTTTATATTTACAAGAAGAAAGCAAAAGGCAAGACGAAAAATGTGGGACCACACCCATCACTTCTTCTTCCTGCCACCTTTGGAGCTCTCACTTGGTTGGATGATTAACCTTTTGGGTCGGCTTGTAAGAGTAAGGGAAGAAGGAGAAATTGGTGCAATTGGATCTTCTTCTACTTTTTCTTCGCCGGCAGAAACTTCCCTCTTTTTCATTGAAATTCCATGCTTCCCCTTCTTCCTTGACGAAGACTCACTGCCCAGGGTGAAAAGTGCAGACAACTTTATGTCATCAGAAATAGTTTGCTCCGGGGTTCTTTCGCCTTCTTTAGGTTCTTCGGGCTTCTGTTCTTGTGAAGCGACTGGGTCATCCAAGCCTTGAAGAGCTTCTATCTGCTCCTCTTGTGACCCCGGTTGAGAAACGGAAGGAGGAGCAATCTGAAGAGGCGGAGAGGGAACAGCTGGAAGAGGGGAAGTCTGAATAACACTTGGCGCTTTCACTACAGGAGATGAGAAGTTAAAGTCAGTATCTCTCATAAAGGAGGAGAAAGTGGCGCGTCAAGATTTAAGTAATAATCAAAAAGTTCATCAAGCTCATGTGAAGTAAATAAGCAGACCACTTGAGCAAGATCAGCATTGAGGTTACCTAGAGAAGTAGGCTTTACTACATCAACTTCAAAGTCCTGTGCTTCAGTGCTTTCTTGAGTCTCATCTCCAGTGCGAGAAGTTGCACTTTCAATGACAACTTTAGCAGGAGGTGGAGAATGGGAACTGGAGCCAACAATATCGATGTCGGCCGAAATCGAAGGTTGAACTGGGTCGGTTGAGGTTGCCTTCCCTAAATGTTCACATTCCGCCATTCCGACTCGCTCTTTAGCGAGTTGCTCTTTCCCCTGGCGAGAGCAGCATATGCATCGTCATCTAGATAGTGCGCCTCCAAATCTTCTTCAGCATATCCAGCACCTCCAAGCATATCAAGTGCGGCCTCCCACACTTCGGCCAAAGTGATTTCGTACTTCGGTCCCAAAAACCTAAGGCTACCGTGCCGCAAAACACTATGTATGTAAAACTCAAATAAAGTAGAGATGATGTTGGCTTTAGTTGCCATATGAGATTCTTCGGCTGCTGCTTTGCCGGCAATAGCTTCATTACGCTCTTTTTCAACTTCAGAAAGTAGATCTTTTAGCATTTCAATTTCCATGTTCTGGGAGCTGGTTTTTTCTCGCAACTGAGCAATGCCAGTTCGGCAGCTTTCTACAACTTGCTGTTGTGCTTCAAATTTAGGTTCAGCATCTCTTTGCCCGGCGTGAGCATCTCTCACCTGTTTTTGAAGCACTTCTTCTCTTTGAGAATATAAAGTGGAAGAAGTGTTAAGCTCTTCTTTATGTTTTTCAACTTCCGCTTCGAGCTTCTCGTTGTAAGCGGCGATGCTCTTCATCTCTGCATCATGCCGATCAAGTGTTTTCTGCCGCCCGAATTTATCATTTTCCATAGTCGGCATGGCTTCGAGATTTGCGCGATTTACTCTTTGAAGCTACACAACAAGTTTTTGCCAACCAGACATTCTCTCGATATCGAGTTTGACGGCATCAAGATTTCGTAGCATAGCTTGCTTGTCAATTGGGACCAAATCAAGATCAAAGCGCACTCCTTTTAAGCACCAGTGCGGAAACCGGCTTTGAAGAGTAGCCGGACCCTGTCCAACTTGATACGGGGGCCTACTGATGATTGTTTGAATATCAGCTCTTTGAAGGGAAGGAGAACTGGAAAGGATGTCCAAGGAGATGGGAGCAGCAGGCTTTTCAGAAATTTCAGATGCTGGCTTTTCGCCAAGTTTGGCCCATTTACTCGGATCTTCAGCGACATGACTTTTCCCTTTGTCTTCATGAGATTTTCGTTTGTGAGAATCATCCTCTCTCTGGGAAGAATCATGTCGTTCGTCCCTTCTCCCGTAGCGTTCTTCATAAGCACGCCTCTCACGAGCTTTTCTTGCAGCTTTTTCTTCGTCGGTCTCCCAGGAGGCAGGAAGATACCTCTTGGGGTTATGGGAGCCGCGTCTCCCATAACGCTGGAAATCATCTTAGTAAGAGGCACTTCGTCCTATTGGAGAACCTGAAAATGAAGGAAAGACAAGTTCAGAAATCTTCAAAGCAAGGATGTTGAATGCATACAAGTGCTGAAAAATCCTAAGTGTGTGTAACGTGCAAACTACGCGCGTCAAACTACGAACCACTCCGCGGTTAGGGGTGGTGACAGATTTTACAGCAAGCGTCAACTCTTGGGCTGACGGAGTTTGTTGCAAGACAGATGTCGATTCAACTACTGGAGAAATAACTTTAGTAGTAGTGGTATCGTCTTTAAAGAGCTCCTGTGAAGTAATCATCAAGTCACTCAATCCTTCAAAAATTGTCGTCACCATCGTGCCCAACGGGACCCTTCCCCTCAGCTCCTTCATCAGCAGTCTTCCCGGATTGGTGAGGAGGTTCCTCTTCCTCAATGACATGGGCAAGTGCAAATTTTCCGGATGACACCGCAACGTCGATAGAAGCAGAACACTTCACCTGTGAAGCCTCAGTAGTAGGTTCTTTCGGTATAAATTCTTCGGCGGAAAGTGGGGCATCAGTTGTCTCTGCTGGAGATTCAGGGACTTCATAAGGCTGAGTAGAAAGGGAAGAATGCAGAAGTCCGAATTGGTGAAGAAATTCGCCTTTCAGCAAAAATTTAAAGCTTCTCTCCTCAACCGCCACAACATTTAGTCTTTCAAAAGTCGGCTTGTGGCTGGGATCTTTAGAGGGAGGAGGAAGTGCTGTAAAAGTAAAGAATGGAGTTAGCACTTAGTAACTCGGACTTTGAAAAGCTCAAATGGAAAGAACGGGGATAAGCAATCTTACTTCCTACTCTCCAGATGGCACAAAATCCTGGAGGGCAACGAAGGAAAATGAATTGATTCAAGAACCCGTGGGCACTTTCCGGAAGATCGACGATCAGTCTACGGTTCCTGGCTCTTCTCACGAGTGTGATAGAGGGATGATCTTTGTTTTTCGCAAATGTGCTCAAGAAGCAAATCTCCTCAAAGCTCGAAAGACGATCAAGTGTCCTCCTGAATAATACACACAGTCCCATCAGGATGGCATAGCCGTTGGGGTGCAATTGGAAGGGAGAGATGGTTAATCGGAGAAGGAGTTGTTGAAGAAAATCATTAAAAGGAGGAATAGCTCCATTCAAGCACATCTGGCGATTGACAGCGATAAAACCGAGAGGTGGTCTGTCAGCAGTATCGTTTGGCGCAGGAAGTAAAGCGTCTGCTTTAGCAATACCAAACTGAATGCGTAGTTGGTTGAACACCCGTTGATTCAGGGTAGTTGAAGTCCTTTCCGAGGGATCATCCAAATGGATTGGCTACCGGGAAGGCCTCCCCATCTTGCCCTACTACTTCTTCTTGTCGAGAAGCCATTCAACACAAGGAACTGGATATTCAAATATGAAGGTGCACATTTCCTAAATGTGTGAAGTGTTGTGCAAAATTAGTAAAACGACAAGCAAATATAAATGAAATTAAACTAATATGCATTTGTCAATTATAAAGTTTCAGAGATTGTTGTTTTGGGTCCAAGTACAAGTGCAGTGTTGATGCATACAAATCAGCTTTAGTTGATTAGTTTTGCTTTGCTTCAATATTTCACTTGAATTTGGTGATTCATACATTTCATTCGTATAATTTCTTTAAGTTGATTATTCTTTATCGACTAATCTGTCATTCGATGTGGGTGATCAGTGGCAGTATATTCGCCCTAGTTTTTTGCAAATGTTGTATTTAACATGTTATTAGCATTAAAGACAATATAATATGTAAAGGGGTACAATGAGTTCAAGAAGTTCATCTCGGCAATTTAAGTTGAAGATTCAAGTTAAATGCTGTCAAATTTTTGCAAGTAATCAAACTCAAGCGACTTAGCATAGGTCGAAGTTCCATTAGGTCATTCTGTTCAACTCAAAGAGTTTATTATTCATGCTCCTTCAAGTTAAAGTAATGCTGCAAGGCAAGGCAGTGTGTATCTGGCAAAGTCCTAGGTCGCTCGCAACCTAAAAAGTTGGGTCGAAAATGGTTTAAGTTGCAAGAAGTAATTCGGCAGTGAAAAAAGGTTTAAGTATTAAGTCGCTTACGCGACCTAAAGATTAAGTCGCTAAGAGTTAAGCCGCAAAGGGTCATGCCATACATCATGAGTCGCAAAGTTCCTAAGATAGGTCGGTCTGATTTCCTTAAGTCGCGAATATGTAAGTCGCTTAGTTTCTCTTAGGTCGCAAGGCACTTGGATCGTAAGATTTATTAGGTCGTTCGACTCTATAGCTCGGCAGTGTAACATTATCTCCCATTAACAAACTCTAAGGCATGTCCTCCACTCAAGCCCTGCCACGCGTCCACCACCTCACATCACCAGCAATACAATGGTATAACCCAAAATCCATTAACCCGTTAATCATTCCCCTGTCTCCTCCGAACTCCCAAAACCTCCTCAAAAACCCATGATCGATTCCAATTGCACTCACCAAAATAGCTCCATAAAAACCCTAGGCCGAATCGGAACATAATCTAACAACATGGTCGAAAGTTGTGTTGAAAGGATTCTGGAGGGATCGATGATAAACATGGCGAAAGAATGATCAGAATTACCTAAGTTTGCTGTTGGAATCAACAATTGGAGATGAAAAGGAGGGGATTTCGTTTTAGCTTCAGAGCTCGAATGCAACAATGGTGCTCGGCAGGGTGATAAGTAATAAAGTAAGGGGGATGAAGCGACTTAACAACTTATATAGAGCAAGGAAAAGAAGCGAAAGGGCATGCAAGTTAGCAAATCCCTTGGGTCGCTCATGGCCTAGCAGAATTAGGTCGAAGCACGCGACCTAAGACATAGGCGTGTACTTCGAGGGGTAAATGTTAACTCCTCAATTTCATGACTCGACGACCTAAGGAAGTAAGCGACCGAAGGAATTAAAGTGTGAACAAGCTAACATCGACCTAAAGTTATCACGACCTAAAACCCCAAGCGACCTAACGACCTAAAACCCCAAGCGACCTAACAACCTAAAACCCCAAGCGACCTAACGACCTAACCTATTAAAGGACTCAACGACCTACAACTTAACGGCTAAAGGCTCGGGTGATTCCATGAGGGGTGCGACCTAGCGACCCAATCGCTTACGCGAGTTAGCGACCTAACTGCTTAAGCGACCTAGCGACCTAACTACTTAAGCAAGTTAGCGACCTAAAGACCCCCAATGGCCTAAGAACCAAATGAACTAACAGGTTAAGACAGTATGAGGCCGCATGCATGCTACTTCTTTATTAGGTCGCTCACGACCTAGATAGACCGAGGTAACTCCATAAGCCGTAACTTCTTATGCCGCTTCTCTCCTAGGTCGCTACGACCTACCAGTTCGTTCAAGAGATTAAGTCCAACCTTGTTAGACCGTAACCCGCATCCCTTAGGTCGTTGGCAACCTACGACCTGCCCTTAGGTCGTTCACGACCTACGACCTACCCTTAGATCATTCACGACCTACGACTTACCCTACGTCGTTCATGACCTATGCCTTGTCCAGAAATTTTCTATAAATACCGTGCCTACACCACCGAAGAGGGGACCTTTGGGCTTATTTCTGGAACGTCTATACTCTGTTGATTTCTCGACTCATCCGACACTTCAAACACGAAAGACGCTTCAACAAACTTCAAGAAGAAATCTAACGCATTCGACATGGATTCAAGGAGTTCTTCTACATCGGAGTTTTAGCAATTTGTCTTAGTAGTGTTGTAATCGAAGATTGTTGTAAAGTTGTAATCGATTCAACAATAAAGAAGATTAAAGTGGACGTAGGCTTAACTTGAAGCCGAACCACTATAAAACTGTTGTCTCTTTACTGTTTTTGCTGTGACTTTTCCACTTACTTCTAATTCCCGTATCGACGGGTGGTGCTTTCACTTAATCCCTACTTACACCGAGGTGTTAGCGTTCAATTTTAGCGTTAACAACAGGATTAGTAGTTGAAGAAGCTAGACTGATTTAGGTGGCTTTTGTCTTGAACATTATTGAGACATGGGATATACCTTTGTTGGACGGAGTCTCCTTGGCAGGAGATGCGAAAATCTCACCCTTTTCTAGGGCTAACAAGATAGGCTAAGAGACGGAAATAGGAATATAAGGTTCAGCAGGAGTTGTAGTTGAAAAATCTAGAATGATTTAGGTAGCTTCAGAGCTGTCCCCTTTGGATGGTAGAATCTTTATTGCTAGCTTTTAAGATTTTGGGGAGAAGGATTCTTCATGGCTCGATGCTCTTGGACCAACAGGAGGTTCAGTAGTAGGTAAAGCAACAATGGCATCCTCCACAGCCAGTGTAACGACCCAGAATTTTTATTAATTTAAAATTTGAATATTTAGTTAATTTTAAATATTAATAAGTGAATTTATAAGTCAAATAAATTTTATTTTGAATTATTGGATTTAATTGAATAATTAAATCGATAATTTAATACGTTAAATTATGGAAATAATTGAAAATTGGGATAAACATGATTGAAAATGATTTGTAAAATTTTATTTTATCATATTGAAGTTAGAATGATATTTTAGAACTTTTAAAATCGAATTAAAAGTTAATTTGTGAAAATTGAATATTTTAATATTTAATAATCGACTGTAAAATAGTCAATTTTTGAACAGTCTCAGAATTGAACGAAACAAGTTCCATTGGATCCGTAATAGTTAGTTATTACCGGATTTCAATTTTCGTGTCAATCGGAGTTATCGTTTGATCGTGGCAGCTCGAAACGCATCGAATCGTTTTTAATTTAAATTTGGCGAGTCAAAATAGCCATTTTTCAAAAAGTCACGGATTTCGACGAAACCAGTTTCATCGGATCCGTAATGTGATATTATTGTAAGGTTTCAAATTTCAAGTCAATTGGATTTACCGTTTGTCCGGTACAAATTAAAACGCCTAGAAATCGATTTAAATCGGTTTAATTTAAATTGAGCGTTTGTTGCCATAACTCGCACATACTTCCGAATTAGCTTTCGAAACCTGTTCCATTGTGTCCGGAACGTGGGATAAACCCTAGGTACGTCAGTTTCGGCGCGTAATTCGGAGTTCGGAATTTCCGGATGAATAGTGTTCGATTTTCTTCTATAAATAGCACCACAACCTTCATAAATAAAAAAAAAATAAAAAACCCTAAACCTAATTTGCTTAGCCGCCACCTCCCTATTCAACGGCCAGAAAACACCATCTTTTCTCCTCATTCATCTCTTGATCCACGCATTGATTCAAGAAAGTGTCAACTAGAAGATTGTAGATCTCCTTGAGCTCGACGTATTCAACGGCTGTGATGTAAAATGGAGCACCAGAGGAGGAGCTACAGGGGTGCGTTCGGCCATGCCTGCGCACGAAAGTCGAGACAACCTGGGGGGCCGAGTTGCGTGTGTTTCTGGCCGAGGGTGGAGCCTTCAAGTGGCTTCGATTTGGGGTTGCCTGATCGTGTTCGTGTTGCTCGTGGAAATCAAATTAATTAAACCCTAATATGAGCTTATGGGTTTGGTTTCACGGCTATGACCTGGAGATGGATGCATGAAAGATGAAGAAGAAAGGGGGGTGCACGTACGGCTATGATGGAGATGGGCTTGGATCCTATGGTCTGTTTTGCTTAGGTTCAAATTATAATTATAATGTTGTAAATATTATAAATAAATTCGAGTAATCTTTAAAACCGCATAACTTTTTCATACGAGGTCGAAAAAATGCAAACTCAGTTGCGTTGGAATCGTATGGACGAGCACTACGCGATGGAGTTGGTTTGGAGTCGTTTGGAGTAAGTGAGAATTTTGGGTAAAATTAAACGCGCGTTTAATTTTATTCGAAATAAATCGCTAAAACGGAATTTAAAATCAAGGTGAGAACTTCTCACTCGATCGAAATGGTTTCGATTTTATTTTAAATAGTTAGATTTAAAATATTTGAATGCATGTTTGAATGATGATTGTTATCTATTGATTGTTAAAATAGACAATATACGCCGTTAGTAAGCGGATGTTATTTATTAAAAACATATACCGCGAATATTTCATAAACAATGAAATTGGTATTATATATAATATCAATATATATATATATATTGGCATATGTATATATTGGAGTTATTGATTTCCCGCATTTTATTTGTTTAGCGGATGAGACCCTATTGCGCCGTTGTTAAGCGGATAATATTTATTAAAAACATATACCGCGATAATTTCGTACTGGAGCGAAATTGGTATTGTGCTAATGTTTTTGGATGCAGGAAAACAGGTTGGAGGGATCCAACTGGATTCCTCAACAGTATTTATTTGATTATGGGTATTTTGATATTCATTGATTTTCATATCGATATATGATATCGTTGTAGTCGTGATTGACTAGTTGGTGTGTAGCATCATTGGACCCAGATTTTGGGATTTTAAAGTGACCTTTGAAAATATTAAATATTTTTGGAATTGATCCATTTTAAATAAATAAACGATATAATTTTTAATGTTATAAAAATTATGGTTTTTGAGAAATATGGTAAAAGGCTGATTTTTAGAAATATGGGTTAATGATTTTTATAAAATAGTTTAAATTGGGTTTTTGAATTTATTATAAAAAGTTGAAATTATAGGATTTACAAAATTTGATTATTTTATAAATCAAGAGAATGATGAAATTCTAAAGGAGTTTAAAGATGTTTTTAAAGAATAATATAAATTGATTTATATTAAGAGATTTATAAATGGATATTTATAAATTGAAATATGGACGTTATAAAACGAGTTTTTATAAGTGTTTGAATGAAGTGAAAATGAATTTCATAAATGAATGAAATTTATAGAATTATAAACTGTGAAGTTATAAATAAAATTTATAAATAGTAAGATTTATAAATTTGTGGAGTTATTTGAAGAATGGTTTTGGATAAATCATTAAATCTTATAAGTTATAAGATTTATAATTTGGGAAGTTTAAAAGAACGTTTTGTAAACAAATAAATTATAAGTATTTAACTTATAAAATGAACTTTTAGTTATAATTGAGTTATAAACTGGAATAGGTTAATAAAGGAATTTATAAAAGGAAGTTGTTGTAAAATAAATAGAAATGGAATTTATAAACGTTGTTTTATAAATTCGCAAACGACTTATTTTGATAAGTTAATTGTTATAACTTATAATTGGAGTTATATTCACGTTGTAGACAGTGAATAATCCTTTAAGTTAAAAATGAATAGAAATGATGAAATTGTTAACAAAGTTATTCACATTTTTGAATAGTGAATAACACGTTAAAGAAATTGTTTTAGATATGATGTTTTAAACAGAATTAAACGATCTAACGATGTTTTAAAATGTGTTGAGATTCGAAACCATAGATTTCAACATTTATTGTTGAAATAGATGTTTCGAGAAATAAAAGGAAATGGTGGACTATAACACTGTTGTTATAGTAAATGATTTCCGAATGGAAATGTTTTTGTATAGTATTGGGATTTATATATCTATTTTAATTCCGAATCCCTATACTAGTGATTTTGGGTTGTCGTAACGATGTTTTACGCAACATTCGTTTTGGCCCAAATAAATATGTTAAAGAGAATGATTTCCTTAAAGAATGAAATATATACTTAATTCGATTTAAGTATATGGAATATTTTCCAAGGTTGAAAATAAATAAAATTTGTGAATTACTTATGAATAAATAAGTATGGAAATGTTTTTCCAATGTGAAATGAAACGTTTTGAGAATTTATCTTTTTGAAGATAAATTGAAAATGGATAATTGAAATCGTATATGCATGGATATTTTGTAATATAAATTCATTATGGAATTTATATGAGAAAGTGGAATTTGTTTGAAAATAAATATTGATTTATTTTTGAAGTGTGAAATAATATATCTTGTAAAGATATTTTGAAAAATAAATAATTTGGAAAATTATTTGGAACTGGTGATGTTGTGCATATCCATTGATAGTTCAATAACCGACTATCAATATTTCCCTTTGAATGGGTAATTTATGTGATTTGTTTGAATGTGAATGCCACACTTATTTTTGAATAAGCGCTCACTATTCGGGTTAACCGGGAAAGGACCATGGGGTCGTATAACCCATTCCGAATATGTGATACGTCGTTGTGAATTGCATTGAAGATCGGTGTTGAAGACCCGGTATTTGCGAGAACGATAGGATGACCTGTCGATTGACTCTGCACCGAGTAGCTACGGTATTGAGTTCTCCATATGTGATGGTGAATCCGATCAGGATTGTGGATATCCGGATTGCAAGGACTTCTTTGTGAGTGCCTTCGATTTTGTTCGAGCCCGGAACAGACTTGTATGGATTGTATGTCTGACGTTACAAATTGAGATATAAAGCAGATTTCTTTCAAATATATTTCTGTTGGTGGCGGAGAATTTATTCTTTTAGCTTAACAACCTTCTCTGAGACGACGTACGTGCTCAGAGGTTATGTAGTTGAATGTTATCAGCGATATATTCCAAATTTGGTAATGTGATATGCTGAGTGATGCTGAAATGATCATTGTGTTGATTATTTGTGATAGGATCGTTTATTTGATCGTCTATCCTTGTGATCATTGTGTTGATCATTTGTTGACCCAAAGCATGGCTTTTGTATAAAGTATGTTTTTGTGGACGAAACTTCGTCGAGCCTCACATCCCGGAATGGTCAAAACAGGAAAGATCCGGCAAGGTTATGAGGGGTAGCGCCCTTTAGGATGTGTCCATTTCCTTCTGGAAAAGGGTGGTATCATGGTATGGAGCCCAGATACTTACTCATGTTGAAAACACTTTGTTATGATTGTGTGAATTGATTACGAGCGCTCGGTGATAAAAGGTCCCAAAGGACCGGGGGATGGCATATTCGGTCAGTTGTTACTCAGTTAGGGGTAACCCGGCCTTGTGTTGGCAGAGATCCGGTTTGGTTCTCGGGAATGTCCATCCAGAGGCATTCTCATGTGGTAATGGGAAGTTCCTTGGCCTGATCATTCGTTGGAAATCCAAAGAAACAATACGAGACTTGTACGGTTTTAGTTGTATAACCTGCTATGGAATGTGGCGGTAACCTGCTATTGAACATAGTTAGCTATAGTAGGCATAGTTCGAAATGTCTATGCTGGCTAAGATTTATATTCTACTTTTGAAATAAATTTTTCCTACACTATGCACTAGTAATAATATCAAATGCTCTTTTAAATGCGTATCAAGCATCTTTGACTATCATAAGGAGAAATCTCCTCTGATTCTGCGTTTGCATGTGTGTGTGTGCGGGAGGCCTTATGGTAGTCTCATTTTTAAAAGCATTGCGAATTGACTTTAAAAATATTCCTCTATTTTGATTTTTAAGTTAAATAAACTGTTTTGAGTTCTCACACCAGTCACATGACTGACTTGGAGTTTATTGTTTTCCTTCCTAAACTCTGGGTGCCCACCAATTTTCACACGGGCAGTCAAGAGTTAGGTTTATCAGGATATTCAGGAGTTGCTGGAGGCAAGCTGGATGGCATGGCGTATTACTAGTATATAGTATTTCTTTTTCTGCTGCATTGTTTGATGTTGTATGTTGTACACTCTGATGATATGATATGATGTAATAAAATGAAATGTAATGTAATAACTGATATAGCTCTTTATTTAAAGATTATTCATTTATTATTATATGTTGTTCCGCTGCGATTGTGAGATTCTGATGTCGTTCTGTTGTTTCTTCTGTCCCGTTATATTTTAAGATCGTTCTATTTCTTTTCTGTCTTCTATTTTCCATCTTCTTATCTACTCTTCTCTCTTTTTCTTTTCTTAAACTCTTTTTAAAAACCCTAACTATTCGGTTTTTCGGCAACGAAAAATCCGCAAACGTTACAGCCAGGATCACCCTTCCTTCAAGTTTCAGTAATCCTCAGCATCAGATATGTGGTTTTTAGCTTATCTTTGATGAGGCCTTCACTGAACCCCTCTACATGGCCTAGTACATCTGCCTAAGTATCAGAGAAAGTAACGATCAAGTTTTTATATTAGACGATGTTGGTAAGAACTTTTGAGCGGTGGAATTTAATTCTTTCTTTTCTTTGGCCTTCTATTCCTTTAGCTCGTTTAGATCATTCACAGCTGCATTGTAATTGACTTGGGCCTACATTCTCGATCTTTTCACATGGACCAATTCAGATTCAAGCCATTCCTTTTCGAAGCCGAGCTTTTCAATCTCGACTTCCTGTTCCTTGATGGCCTTGCCTTTTTCTAGAAGGGCTAGCCCTTGGATGTTAGATGCATTTTGAGAGCAACATTGTCTTCGTGAGTAGTTTTTTAAAATATTCTTCATTATAATTTTGGCCTGATTGTGAGCATGTTTCACCTATTTAACTAAGCTTTTGGCCTTTCTCTTAGATTCCAAAGATGCATCTCTCTCTTTTTTAACAATTTTTAATCCCTTTTATATCATTCTATTAGCATATCATAGGTTTTCTTCTGTGATTCAAATGATTGGATGGTCATTTGCTTAATTCAGTTGACATTAAAGAAGGCGAAACAAAGTTTCTTCCATCATATCCCTAGTCAGTTAGCTCTTGCATCCCTCCAAACCTGCTATTTTCCACTTCCTTTGGAATGTCTTTGAGGTCACAGTCGAACATGATCCCACTCAAGCAAAGTTCTGGTAAGGCAACCTACATTTACCTCGATAGTGCTAGAGGAGGAGCTTGATGGATAGAAACATCCTTGAATTAACGGAGAGGAGGAATGGTGGTTAGCAGAGAGCGATGCTGCAACTTTTTGTTGCGATTGAGTTCGAGGCAAAGGAACGTCTAAATAGGAACCATGGTGATCTCACGAATCTTTATGCCTTTTTCCATGGTCATAGGGCTGTTTCTCTTTGGCCTATCTCCCTTTCGTTTGCCGGCATCTATCCGCCTTGTGTTCTATTTTTTTCGACACACCCTTTCTTCATCTGTTTCTCGTTCCCTGAAAGAGATGGAATGAGGCGGATTGATTCAAGAGTACAATGACCCAAGAGTACAATGACTCAAGAGTATGTTTTCTTTCCTAAAAAATGCCATGATGGAGATTGCCGAATCGTTCCCTACCCATAGGACCTGAAATAAAAAGGAGCATATAAGTTTCGGAACACTGGACGTGAATCAATGCAAGAAATGTGTGTTTATGATCCTAGAAATATATGGAATGCTATGTGCCCCTATTTACTCTATGGACGGTGTTTGGAAGGATGTAGGGCCGAAGTATTGCCTCCTTCAATAAGACGCCCTCAGAGCAGAAGCAGAAGTCAGGAGTGCACTCCTTGAGGAGATCAACAATTGTAATGCCGAAGTCATTAAATGAGCCGAAAATATCGTCCGAAGAACCAGCTGGAGGGATCGTCTTTGCCAGTAGCGTGTAACATCCTCCAATCGAAACCAGAATATGAACGTCGATGATGCGGTTGTCATCACTAGCATTATCGTTTGATGACCAAAGTAAGCTCTGCATAATATGAAAACACCAGTAAAGTAACTACAACAAACTAGTATGATTTCATTACATAGCAGTACTATTTCAATTTTCATTATAATTACTTCAGCCAATATTTTCCAAATTCATGGTAATGCGTAACATCATAAATAGTCGGGTCCACATACGACGATGTGGCTTGAAGTCCATTATATAGTGGAAGAAAATTTTTGATTAGCTAAAACGGCTCATGTTCTGTTAACGTAAAAATCAGACGCTAACACACTGGTGTAGATTGAAGTTGAGCGAAAGCACCACCCGTGAACACGGGAACTGCAGAACAAGTAGAGAAATCACAGAAAAAACAGAAAAGACAACAGTTTTTATAGTGGTTCGGCTTAAGGTAAGCCTACGTCCACTTTAACTCTCTTTATTACTGAATTTGGTAACAACTTTACAACAATCTTCAATTACAATTCTGATGAGACAAACAACTAGAACTTTGATGGAGAATAATCTTTCGAATTCATGTTGAATGATGTAGATTTTCCCTTGGAGATCGTAGTAGTTTCCTTGGTGTTTGGAGTACTTGAAGTGTTGAGTGAGTCGAGAATTCAGCAGAGTATCGGCGCTTGAAGTGATCGACCAAAAGTCCTTTGCTAGTTGGAGTTAGGGCTGTATTTATAGGGAATACTCCGGGCAGAATTTTATCACCAAGTGCTAGGTCGCATACGACCTAAGGTAGGTCGTAAGTCGGCGACGACACAGGGGATCACCTGTACCAGCTATATTGGAACTTGCCCTGAATAAGTTATTAGGTCGGCAGCGACCTAAGAGATGGGATCTGACTTATCTTGACTGCATTTGGTTCTCTTCTGAGCAAATTAATAGGTCGCGTGCGACCTATCATAGGTCGTGAGTCAACTGAGATTTAGGTCGCCGAGACCACTTCACTCTTAGGTCGGTAGGCTGTGGCATTGCTTAGGTCGCATATGCTTGAGGTCGTAAGATCGCTGACTCCTTAAGTCGTTAGGTCGCTAACTCCTTAAGTCGTTAGGTCATTTTTCCACTTAGGTCGGCAGGTAGTTAGGTCGCTAGAACCTTTCCATAGCTAGGCGTTCGCCTGTTTGTCTCGTTAGGTCGTAGCCTGTTATGAACTGTTAAGTCGTGAAGTAGACCGTTGAGCTTGATAGGTCGCTTACTAATTGAGCTGTTTGGTTGGAACTTCCTATAGGTCGTTTTTGTAGTTAGGTCACCCACTTTTTAGGTCATGAGCACCCTTAGGTCGTTAGTACCTTTTAGGTCATTGAGTCGCGTAAGTCTTAGGTCGTTGAGTCGCGTAAGTTTTAGGTCGCCTCAAAAATAGGGGTTAAACACTTGCCCCTCGAAGTACAGGCCTATGCCATAGGTCGCGTGCTTCGATCTGACTTAGCTAGGTCGTGAGCGACCTAAAACTTATATTAAGTCGCGTGCCTATTCGTCTTCCCCTTTTTGCCCCATATAAATTTTCTAGGTCGTGAACTCCTCCTCACTCTACTACTCCAATCTCCCACTGCCATCGACGAATTTTCAGGCTTCCAAAAGCAAATTCAACTCGTTCAGTCACCGATTCATCTTTACCATTATATCTCATAAGTGAATCTGATCTCCATCCCACCATAATCACCATTGAATTATGAATCCCCATTTTCCGATCGTAATTCAATTCCATGTGTCGTGCTCCATTTTGAGTGACTGTTATAGTCGACTTTTGATCGCCGTTTGACTGATTTAGGAAGGCACGGAGATGTGTTGAATCTATGATGGATCGGGGATGTTTTTCATTGTTTTTGAAGTGATCAGGTGGCATGAAGGGATGGTGAATTTCGTGAGGAGGACGATGAATTTCTATGTGCAGTTAGTAATGGGTTATCGGGTTGCAGTTTGACGAGATGGATTGCGTGAGGAGGAAGTTAGCGACTCAACAGATCTGGGCGACCTAAAACCTACGTCGTGCTGGGATTCTCGCGACCTAAGGATCCTTCGAATCTGCGACTTAACTTTTAGGTCGCGCTGGGATTCAAATGACCTAGGACTAAACAAATTAACGACCTAATCTTTTTTGCAGCATAGGCTGTTGGTCGCGACCAACGGAAACTCTGACCTATGCTAGGTCGCTGGACGACCTAAGACTTGTGAAATTTTGAGAAGACTTGGCTGAATTGTTTGAACTTGAATTTTGTTGTACTCCTTTGCATATTATTTTAACTTTTAAAGCTGTCAACCTGTTAAATACAACATTTGCAGAAAAATGGGATGAATATATAGTCATTGACCGCCCACATCGAATGACAGATTAGTCGACAAAGAATAATCAACTTAAATGAACTGTGTGAACGAAATGCTGTGAACTAAAGAATTCAAGTGAAGTATTAAAGCAAAACTAAAATATCCAATTAAAGCCGATTCGTTTACATTAACACTACACTTGAGTTTTATATTAACAAGTCCTGAAATTTCATAGTCGACGAATTGTTAACTAGCTTAATTTCAGTTATGTTTGCTTTCTTTTTTTGTTAGTTCTGCACAACACTTCACACTTTTTAGGAAACGTGCACCTTCTTATTTGAATGTCTAGTTCCTTGTATAGAATGACTTCTCAACAAGGAGAAACAGAATCAGCTGAAGAGATTTTCCCAATTGCTACTCCATTGGTTAATCCTCCAGAGAGGATTTCAACCACACTAACATACAAAGTTTTCCGCCAACTGTGCGCTCTGTTTGGCATTGCTGAAGCAGATGCCATTCTTCCTGAGAGAAGCGATACTGCCGATATACCATCTTCTAGTTTTGTAGCAGTTAATCGTCAAATGTGCACGAGTGGAGCTATCCCTCCTATTAACGACTTTCTTCAACGACTTCTTCTCCGACTGGCTATCTCCTCCTTCCAGCTGCACCCCAATGGCTATGCTATTCTGATGGGGTTATGTGTGCAATTCGGAAGGACGCTGGATCGCCTTCCGAGTTTTGATGAAGTTTGCTATTTGTGCACGTTTGCCAAAAATAAAGACCATCCCTCCATCATTCTTGTGAGAAGCGCTAGGAACCGTAAACTAATAATCGGCCTTCTCGAAAGTGCTCACGGTTTTCTAAGTCAGTTTTTCTTCGTTCGCTGTCCTTCGGGATTCTATGCTACCTGGAGAGTAGGAAGTAAGAGCATTTATCTTTGTTCCTGATGTTTTTCTCTAAGCTTTTCATAGCCTGAGTTGTCAAATGTTAACTTCACCTTTTACTTTTCAGCGCTTCCTCCTCCTTCTAGGGATTCTAGTCATAAACCAACTTTTGAGAGGCTTATGGCCGTGCCAGTTGAGGAGAGAAGCATTCAATTTCTGTTGAAAGACGAATTTTTGCATCAATACGGACTTTTGCATACCTCTCGCTTTACACACCCTCATGAAGTCCCAGACTCCCCAACCCAAGCATTGGATGCCCCAGTTTCTACCGATGCACCAATACCGAAAGAACCTTCCTCTGAGGCTTCTCTAGTGAAGTGCTCCACTTCTATTGATGTGGCGGGGTCATCCGGCAAACTTTCCCCGGTCATTGAAGAAAAAGAGCTTCAGGAATCTCCTCCACATTCGAAGAATTCTGGTAACGAAGAAGCTGGCAAAACAAGCCCTGTCAAACAGAGTGGAGACGACACTTTCGAAGGGTTGAGCGACCTGTTTGTCACTTCATAGGAGCTCTTTAAAGACGACCCTGTCACCACCAGGGTTTCTTCTTCAGTAGTTGAGGCGACTTCTACTCTGCAACAGACTCCGTCGACTCAAGAGTAGACGTTAACTACTATTCCTACGATTACTCCGCAATCAAAGAGCGGTTCGTAGTTTGATGCGCGTAACTTGCACATCACACACACTTAGAATCTTTCGGCACTTTTATACTCCTAACTCTTTGAAAACTTTTAAGACTTGTCTCTTCTTTTTTATTTCAGATTCTCCGATGGGACGTAGCAGCTCCTACTATGACGACTTTCAGCGCTATGGGAGGCGTAGTCAATATGATTATAGGCGCTACCTTCCCGCTCACAGAGAAACCGATGAAGAGAGAGACGCTCGAAAGGCTCAGGAGAGAAGGGCTCAAGAAGAGCGTTATGAGAGAAAAGAAAGGGAGGAGCACCACGATTCTTCCCACAAAGGTGACGATTCCCACAAGAGAAAATCCCATGATGACCAGGGAAAAAGTCATATGGTTGAGGACCCAAGTAAGAGTGCTCGACACGGTGAGAATCATACTTCTACGACTCCTGAAAAGGTCACTGCCCCCGTCTCAATTGACATTCCTTCTGGCTCTCCCGCTCTCGGTAAGACAGACATTCAAACAATAATTAGCAGGCCTAAATACCAAGTTGGATCGGGCCCAGCCATTTTGCAAAGCCGGTTTCCACAGTGGTGCCTGAAGGGAGTGCGGTTCGACCTTGACTTGGTTCCTATCGACAAGCCTGCCATGTTGCGAAATCTCGATGCCGTCAAGCTTGATATTGAAAGGATGTCGAACTGGCAAAAGCTTGTAGACGAGCTTCAAAGGGTCAACTGTGCGAATATAGAGGCCATGCTTACCATGGAGAATGATAAGGCCGAATGGCAGAAGGTTCTTGAGCAGCATGATACCGAAATGAGGAGCATAGCTACTTACAATGAAGAGCTTGAAGCGAAAGTTGAGGAACTTAAACAAGAGCTTACTACTTCTTCTACCACATATACTCAAAAAGAAGAAGTATTTCAGAAGCAAGTTCGCGATGCTCACGCGGCTCAGCGACATGCCGAGCCACAAATTGAAGCTGAGCAGAAGACAGCAGGAAGGTATCGTGCCGAGGTTACAGAGTTACAGGAGAAAGTCAACTCTCAGGAGGTGGAAATTCAAATGCTAAAGCTTCAACGTTCCAAGGCTGAAAGAGAGCGCGATGAGGCCGTTGCCGGTAAAATTGCAGCTGAAGAATCTCACGAGGCAACGAAGGCCAACATAAGCTCGATATTGTTTGACTTTTACCTGCACAGCATCTTGGGGCACGGTAGTCTCGCCTTCCTTGGCCCCAAATATGAAGTTACACTGGATGAAGTGTGGGAGGCTGCACTTGACATGCTTGGCGGTAAAGGCGCTGGCTATGCCGAATCAGCTCTTGAGGAGCATTACTTGGACGATGATGCTCGCGCTGCTCTTGCCAAAGGAAAGGAACAACTTGCAAAATTAGGAGCTGGAACGGCAGAAGGGGAACAGTTAGGAAAAACTACTTCAACTATTCCAATCCAGCCTTCTCCTTCGGCCGAAATCGACATTATTGGCTCCAGCTCTCATTTTCCATCCCTGGCCAAAGCTACAACTGAGATCACAAGTATGCAGGGCGGAGATGAAGGTGAAGAGAGTGCCGAAGCACAGGCTTATGAGTTTGATATCAGGAAGCCGACTTCTCCAGGTAACTCTACTGTTAATCTTGCCCAAGTAGACTGCTCATCTGTTTCTTATGAGCTTGATGAGTTTCTTGACTATTTCCTGAACCTTAGCGAGCCTTTATCTCCTCTCTTTACCGACTTTAACTTATTTTCTTCCGTAGAGAAAGCATCGAGCATTGTCCAAACTTCCCCTCCTCCAATTATTCCTCCTCCGTCTCTTCAGGTCACTCCTCCTTCTGCCTCGCAACCAGGATCACAAGAGGAGCAAATAGAAGCTCTCCAAGACTTGGACGATCCCATTGCTTCATAAGAACACAGGGGAGAAGAAACTAAAGGGAGTGAGAAGACTCCAGAACCAACTGGTTTCGATGATGAACCATTAACTACACTTTTCTCTCCAGGTAGTGGGTCTTCTTCCAGGAAGAGAGGGAAGCATGGAGTTTCTAAGAAGAAGAAGGAGGCTTCTGCTAGCAAGACACAAGCGGGAGAAGAACCTATTGTACCCCTTTCCCCTTCCTCTCCCACTCTTACAAGCCGGCCTAAGAAGTTAACCATTCGGCCAGGCGCAGGCTCAAAAGGCGGAAGGAAGAAGAAATGATGGCTTTGGTCCTGTGCTTTTTATATCACTTTTTTGCTTTTTGCATGTACTGGCCGGAGATTGTGCGGGTACCGGCCTCCGCTTTTTATTTTTTTTATTTTGAAACCTGTACCTGTACAAAATTTTAAAAGTGTTGAATAGAATGATTCTTTTTCTTTGTACAAACTTCTGTTTGTATCTAAGAATGCATTTATTATTCATTTTCGTACAAGTTTCTTTACATGATATTGCAGCGAGCTTGTGGTATGTTGTTCGAGCGTAATTTTACCAATATAGTTATACCATATTGTATGTAGCTATACCATGTTGCCCCTATACCATAATCTTGTTGCAATATTTTATATTTTGAAGGGACTTGTACTTTTATTTTCTGGAGAATAATTATTCCATACTTGGAGGAAAATTATTTCGTTAAAAATAGAGTACAACTCCCTCCATATAAGTTTTTACGCTTCATCCTTCGAAGATATCACTTTTTCTTTTGTGCATATACCCATTTTACCAAGTGAATTCTTCTATGTGGTAAAGCGGGCCTCTGAAGGGTACTTTAACTTCTTTTTGAGGAAGAGTATTGTCCAAAATAGGTGAATCATTCTTCCTTTGAGAGTTAAAGTGTGCCTTTAAAGAGGGCTCCTTTCTTTTATTACGCCACAGTAAAGGTCTTTTTAATTTTTGCTTCTTTGAAAAGTTGCACCTCTAAGGAGGGCTTTTTCACGTTTCAACACCTGGAAGTTTTATTTCAATCTCGGTGAAATGTGTGCCTCTGAAGAGTTGTGCCTCCGAGGAGGGATTTTTCACGTTTCAACACCTGGAAGGTTTATTTCAATCTCGGTGAAGCGTGTGCCTCCGAAGAGGTCTTTCTGTTCGATTGTGCCTCCGGGAGGAGGTCTTTTCATTTCTGCCTCTGGGAAGAGGTCTTTTTTGTTTCTGCCTCTGGGAAGAGGTCTTTTGGTTTTGTTGTGCCTCTGGGAAGAGGTCTTTTTTGTTTCTGCCTCTTGGGAGAGGCTTTTATTTTTCCCTGTTCGCTGGGAAGTGGGCCTCCGAAGAGGGATTTTCACATTTCATTTCACGGGAGTGTATCGACCGATCATGATGAAACGTGTGCCTCTGAGTAGGGTTACTGCCTGGAAGTTTGGAGTTTCTTTCTCTCGGTTGGACGGATTCACGGGAGTGTATCGATCGATCATTCCGCAACTTTGTATTGAGAAAGATCTCTCTTTTTCTGGTTGGCCCACTCGGGGTCTTTTTTCATTTCAACTGTGGTGAAATGGGCCTCCGAAGAGGGCTTTTCACGTTTCAACACCAGGAAGTTTTATTTCAATCTCGGTGAAACGTGTGCCTCTGAGTAGGGCTTTTGCCTGGAAGTTTAGAGTTTCTTTCTCTCGGTTGGACGGATTCACGGGAGTGTATCGACCGATCATTCCGCAACTTTGTATCGAGAAAGATCTCTCTTTTTCTGGCATGGCCCGCTCGAGGTCTTTATCCTCCGAAGAGTTGTGCCTCGGAAGAGGGCTTGTGCCTCTGAAGAGGTCTTTTGTTGATTGATGCTTGCTCGCCCATGTCTCTTTGCCATCAATTCATGTTGGCGATCCCCGTTGTCTTTTGCAAGTGTTTTCACTTTTTAGTTGCCAATAATTTCCCTTATCCGAAGAAATATACTTCATAGTTAAGTGAGTTGGTGGTGGTAGACACAGTCTATTTAACTGGTAGTTAGTTAGAAATGGTCCACTTCCATCCATAATGCTAACTTTTGTTTGAAGTACTTCTTTTGTAGGATTTGAGTACGGAAATTTTGAATGGTTTAGTGTTTGGTTGCTGAATGATGTCGGGGATCGCTTGGTCTTGCGATGGGTAAGCTTTGCTTTTATGACCTGCATTATTAAATCGACATTTTAATGACACAATTAATGTATTTTATATGTCGAAATAAAACAAAGCAGTTTATAATAATAGAGAACACAAGATTTATAGTGGTTCGGCCAAAAGTTGGGCCTACTTCCACTTTATAGCTTTTTATTATTCACTTGCTTTACAACTGCTTTCAATACAAGAATCATATATTCATAATTCTTTTACAACATTTCAGCAATGTTTTCAAGTAAAATAGGGACGCAAATGATTGCTGTTCCAAGCTCTTGGGATTGGTTCTCCTTCGATAGTTGTGAGTTTGAATGTGCCATCAAGAAGCTTTGCGCCAATAACATATGGTCCTTCCCAGTTTGGCCCAAACACACCTATGGCTGTCATAATTCTCTTCAGGACTAAGTCTCCAACTTCAAAGCTGCGCTGATGAACTTTGGAATTGAAGTGCCTGGCTATTCTTTGCTGGTGAGCTGCAATTCTAAGCCTTGTCTCTTCTCTTCTTTCATCGAGAAGGTCAAGTGCTTCCATTGCAATTTTTCATTCTCACTTTGATCAAAATGGATCCTTCTATGAGAGGGGACTCCAGTTTCCACTGGAATCATCACTTCTGATCCATATGCCAATGAAAATGGAGTATGCCCAGTCGCAGTTTTGTGAGTGGTCCTGTATGCCCATAGTGCAAGTGGTAACTTATCGACCCAACCACCTTTTGCTTTTTCCAGCTGTTTTTTGATGGTTGATTTGATGATTTTGTTTACTGCTTCCACTTTCCCGTTTTCCTACGGATGAGCCACTGCTGAGAAGCTTTTTCGGATCTTGAATCGTTTGCAAAAATCTTGGAACTCCTCACTTTCAAACTGAGTACCATTGTCTGTGATTATCTTCTGAGGCACACCGTACCTGCAAATGATATTTTTAGTCACAAAACTTATCATTTTCTTAGAGGTAATAGTGGCCAATGGTTCGGCCTCAGCGCATTTAGTAAAATAATCAACAGCAACGATAGCATAGATTTGGCAGTCGACAAAGGCCCAATGAGATCTATTCCATAGATGGCAAACGGCCATGGACTGACCATTTGTGTTAGCTCAGTGGCAGGTGCTCTAGGAATTTTAGCGAATCTCTGCATTTATCACACTTTCGGGAAAAGTCAACAGCATCCTGATTAATTTCTGGCCAAAAGTATCCATAACGAGGATTTTCTTTGCTAAAGTTTGACCACTTGTATGATCCCCACATTCCCCTCCGTGTACTTCAGTTAGAATTGTCTTAGCTTCTTCCTTTGTCACACATCGGAGTAATGGCATTGAAAATCCTCGTCTGTACAAACGACCGTCTTGAACTATATATCTGGAGGCTTTCCTCATCAGCTTTTGTCGTTCTTTTGAATTTTCTGCCAGAGAACCATTGAGTAGATATTCAAGTATCGGAGTCATCCATGATTCTTGCTCTCGGGATACATTCATAATCCAATCAACATCCATTTCATCTGTGCTTGGAGCTGACAAGACTTCGACGGGAACCAACCCCAATAGTTGAGCTTTACCAGTACTTGAATACTTCGCGAGAGAATCCGCCTTCATATTTTCTTCTCGGGGGATATGGTTTATTGAATAACGGTCAAAATCTTGAAGGAGCTCCCAGGCTTTTGACAAATAGGCTGGTAAATTCCCTCCTTTAGCTTGAAATTCCTTCTTTACTTGACAAACAATAAGTTGAGAATCACTGAAGATATGCAATGCCTTGATGTTTAGTTCTTTAGCGATCCTTAAACCAGCGATGAGAGCTTCGTATTCAGCTTCCTTATTTGTCGAAGGGAATTCTAGTCTCAGCGCATAACATAGCGATCGCCCTTCTGGGGTTTCAAGGACAACCCCTGCTCCGGAACAGTAATCATTCCTTGCTCCATCGACATACAATTTCCATTGGATTGGGATGCTATCAATGACTTCTTCCTCACTATCACCTTTATCCGTACATTCTGCGATGAAATCTGCTAAAGCTTGTCCATTGATTGCTTTCCGTGGATGATAAGTGATGTCATACTGGCTGAGTTCGATATTCCATTTCAAAAGACGGCCCGAAGTCTCAGGACGGAATAGAACCTGCTTTAGAGGCGGATCAGTGAGGACTTTGATGGGATGAGCTTGATAATATGGCCTCAATTTTCTTGATGCAATCAACAAACAATAGGCGAGCTTCTCCAACCTTGAATAGTTCATCTCTGCCCCAGTGAATCTTTTGCTGATATAATAGACTGGGCGTTGAATCTTTGCGTCTTCTCGTACCAACACTGCACTGAGAGCATGAGACGAAATTGCCAAATATATGAAGAGATCTTCACCACTATCAGGCTTTGAAAGTATCGGAGGCACTTCCATATGACGAATCAACTCATCAAATGCTTTTTGACATTCAGGAGTCCACTTAAAGTTTTTCTTTCCTTTCTTTAGAGCATCAAAAAATGGAATGCATTTGTTAGTAGCTTTGGAAATGAACCGACTCAGAGCAGCAACCTTACCATTGAGACTTTGCAATTCCTTCTTCGTTCTAGGAACCTTGACCTTTCTCAGGGCAGTGATTTGAGCTGGATTAGCTTCAATGCCTCTAGCGCTCACAATGAAACCCAAAAACTTTCCGGACTCCACTCCAAATGAACATTTCAGGGGATTAAGCTTCATTCTATACTTTCGGAGCACTGCAAGCATCTCTGCCAAGTGATCCATGTGGTCCACTTCTTTCTTAGACTTTACTAGCATATCATCAACATAAACTTCCATTGTCTTGCCAATCTACGGTTTAAACATGGCATTAACAAGCCTCTGGTAAGTTGCCCCTGTATTCTTGAGCCAGAAAGGCATGACCTTGTAGCAGTAGAGTCCAACATCTGTGATGAAGCTTGTATCCTCTTGATCCGGCTCATGCATCATAATCTGGTTATATCCGGAGTATGCATCCATGAAAAATAACAATTCATGCCCTGCCGTCCGATCCACCAACTGATCGATCCTGGGCAGTGGGAACAGTCTTTGGGGCAGGCTTTGTTCAGATCTGAAAAATCAATGCACACTCTCCACTTTCCGTTAGCTTTCTTAACCAGCACTGGATTTGAGACCCAATTTGGATAAGTAGATTCTCTAATGAAATCGTTCTCCATGAGCCGATCAACTTCTTCTTTCAATGCTGCCGTCCTCTCAGGACGCTGAGTTCTTCTTTTCTGTTTCACAGGTGTAAACCTTGGATTAATATTTAGAGTGTGTACTGCAATCTCTGGGGATATTCCGCACATTTCAGCATGAGTCCAAGCGAATACATCCAAATTAGCCTTCAAAAATGAAATCAGAAAATTCTGAACTGTCGGATGGAGTTGTGAACCCACATTAAGCACTTTGTTTGGGTCCTTTGGGTCAACAGGCACCGGTACTGTTACCTCTACTGGTACCAATCTGTTCTCCCCTGCACTGGCTTTCCTTGGATCCATCTCTCTTCGTGCCCCACTACATTCACCAGTGCAGGGTCCACCCTGCAATTGCTACAAGGTTGGTTCTTTGATGCGGACTGGAATCGCCGCACCTTTTCCCATCTCTCTCTTCCTAGATTCTCGCAATTCTGCAAAATAACATTCTCGCCCCGCATCTTGGTCTCCTTTAATCACACCAACCCCGTTATCTGTGGGGAATTTTAGAGTTAAGCACCATGGGGCAAGAACAGCTTTGAATGCAGCAAGAGTTGGTCGGCCTAAAAAGGCGTTGTAGGCAGAGAATTCTTCAACAATTATAAAGGTTTGCTTTCGAGCCACCTTCCTCAGTCCCTTTCCGAGTTCTACAAACAAATCTATGGTTCCAATCGGCTGTTTGGGTTCTCCAGCAAACCCAGCAATCTTAAGTGATGAAGCTTGAACGTCAGCCATTGGAATTTTCATTTGATCAAAGGTCTTCTTGAAGAGGATGTTGCATGAAGCTCCGCAATCAACTAGAACCCTTCTCACAGTTGCTGGCCCAATACCAGCGGATATGACCAAAGGATCTATAGTCGGAGCCTCGATACCCGAAGAATCCCTGGCATTGAACACAATATCATCTGTGGAAGTCGTTTGTTGCTTTAAAGGCGCATCATTTTCTAAAACAAAAACATTCTCTTCAGCTGATACATGCCTCAAGGCCCGGGCATACCTCTCCATCTCCCCCCAGCTTTTGCCTGCTGGGTGAGGTCCCCTAGTTATCATATTGATAACAGGTCTTTCCGATTCATGTTCCACGGCCTTCTCACTTGAGCCAGGATGGTGAGCGGGAGCTTGCTGTCCTTGAGTTGATGAAGCTGGGGCATTTCTGTTCCTTTTCACATACTGCTGAAGTTTGTTTTCCTTCAAAGTTGTTCAATTACCTCTTTCAACTGACGGCATTCGTTGGTGTCATGGCCGGGCTGGTTGTGGAACCGGCAGAACCTTCCACTTTTTTCCATCTTAATCGCAACTCTCATTTTAGGTGGTGCTGGATAATTGACATCATCCTTGGTTGCAAAGAAGATGTTTTTAGGGGTATCGGTCAAGGGTGTGAAATTGAAAGAACGGCCTTTCTTAGCGTCTCCCTGTTTCTTTCCACCATCGTTTCCCCTTTTCTGAGTGTTTGGTTCTTTCTTGTTTGAAGCAGCATCATTGCTCCCGGCTTGCGCTGATACCACCTTAGCCGGTGTCTGGAGGCTCTCCAAGCGCATGAACTCATCCGCTTTCTTGTAGAATTTGTCAATTGAGTTTGGTTCTTTCATTTTCAACTATTTTCCAAATTCACTCGATTTGTCAATCGCCCTCATCAAGTATGTCAGGACCATGCGTGGCTCAGCATTATCTACCTCAGCTAATGCTATGTTAAAGCGATTCAAGAACGACCTGATAGATTCTCCCGGATTTTTCTCTAGACTTGACAGCGAAATTATGTCCTTTGCTTTAGAAGCATACAATCGAAATTGCTCCTTGAACTTCCTGGTCAAATCGGAGAATTGATCGATGGACCTGACCGGCAGCTTCGTAAACCACAATAGAGCTACACCTTCTAGATAAACCAGAAAGTATCGGCATTTAATTTCATCAGATGCCCTAGCACCAGTCATATGCCAGTCGTACTTATACAGGAACTCGTTTGGATCACTCATCCCCTTGTAAGCTGGAATAGTAGGGGGAACGAATTTCCTTGGGAACTCTGCCTTCAAAATCCTTTCAGTGAATGGAGTTTTACTTAGAGCAAATCCCCACTATTTCTCATCTTCATCTCTTCGCATACTTTCTTTCATGATTTGACGAACCATAACCGAAAAATACTCTTCATCATTTAGAGACTCTGGAGGGCACACATCAGCCACTCTCTCTGAATTCTGCCTTGACAATCGTTCACGGAGGGTCGGCTGCGGCCCTGATCCTCCAGCTTGAAGAGGAGTCCTTTCTACAGGGTCTGCGGCTCTTTGAGCAATGTTTCCTTCAACATCTTGAGCTCCCACAGTAGGGTTCCCCATCATTATTACCCGGTTGACGGTTTGCCCCAAGTAGATCATTCAATTTACTCAAGATCAGGGCATTCTGGGCATTATGGGCTTCCAATCGTGCATTCTGAGCATTCAATTGTTGATTCAATCCCAAAACTACGGCGTCCAACTCTGCCCGTGTAACTCCAACAGTTGGAGCTGCTTGACTTGATGGAGGAGAGGTAGCAGTATTCTCTTGAACATTATCGGATCTTACAGAACTTCGTTTTCTCCCAGGAGCCATTATTTCCAATAAACTTCTGGTTTTAAAAGAAATTCTTTCGACAATCCTTTGCGAAGCAATAGTGGAAATTTCCTGAGTTGGGTTCTCAGTGAAAGCACCAAAAATGTTAACATAAAAATCAGACGCTAACACCCCGGTGTAGATTGAAGTTGAGCGAAAGCACCACCCGTGAACACGGGAACTACAGAACAAGTAGAGAAATCACAAAAAAACAGAAAAGACAACAGTTTTTATAGTGGTTCGGTTTAGGGTAAGCCTACGTCCATTTTAACTCTCTTTATTACTGAATTCGGTTACAACTTTACAACAATCTTCAATTACAATTCTGATGAGACAAACAACTAGAACTTTGATGGAGAATAATCTTCCGAATTCATGTTGAATGATGTAGATTTTCCCTTGGAGATCGTAGTAGTGTCCTTGGTGTTTGGAGTACTTGAAGTGTTGAGTGAGTCGAGAATTCAGCAGAGTATCGACGCTTGAAGTGATCGGCCAAAAGTCCTTTGCTAGTTGGAGTTAGGGCTGTATTTATAGGGAATACTCTGGGCAGAATTTTATCACCGAGTGCTAGGTCGCATACGACCTAAGGTAGGTCGTAGGTCGTAGGTCGGCGACGACATAGGGGATCACATGTACCGGCTATATTGGAATTTGCCCTGAATAAGTTATTAGGTCGGCAGCGACCTAAGAGATGGGATCTGACTTATCTTGACTGCATTTGGTTCTCTTCTGAGCAAATTAATAGGTCGCGTGCGACCTATCATAGGTCGTGAGTCAACTGAGATTTAGGTCGCTGAGACCACTTCGCTCTTAGGTCGGTAGGCTGTGGCATTGCTTAGGTTGCATATGCTTGAGGTCGTAAGATCGCTGACTCCTTAAGTCGTTAGGTCGCTAACTCCTTAAGTCGTTAGGTCATTTTTCCACTTAGGTCGGCAGGCAGTTAGGTCGCTAGAACCTTTCCATAGCTAGGCCGTTCGCCAGTTTGTCTCGTTAGGTCGTAGCCTGTTATGAACTGTTAAGTCGTGAACTAGACCGTTGAGCTTGATAGGTCGCTTACTAATTGAGCTGTTAGGTTGGAACTTCCTATAGGTCGTTTCTATAGTTAGGTCGCCCACTTTTTAGGTCATGAGCACCCTTAGGTCATTAGTACCTTTTAGGTCATTGAGTCGCGTAAGTCTTTGGTCGTTGAGTCGCGTAAGTTTTAGGTCGCTTCAAAAATAGGGGTTAAACATGTTCCATCCTCGGTCCTTATACTATGACCATTATATGATACCTACTAATCCCACAAACTCAGCCTACTCAAATCAGTACCCATGAGTTTAATGCAAAAACAATAACAAAAACATGGGTTAGACATAAAGTTTGGTGTGAATAATACTATCGCAAAAACAAATATAGTGAGACTAACCTACACTGCACATGCTTGGTTTCCTCCTCACTATTCCACCAATCATATGTGAAATACTTTAAACTTCTGACGCAAGTTATTTCTTATTTATGTCTTCAATTAAATGTTTCTTAAGCATATTTTCTCTACTATTGTGCACCCTGTACTGTCCCCACCCAAGTCCTAGTTTAGACTATTTTTCATCGAAGTATAAAAATACTACAATCCCTGCGCATACCCACGTGGTTTCCCTTATAAATCCTTCTTTAATCTAAAGAGCATTCCTTTAAAGTATTCGGTGCGGCACCCCGTGCAGTTCTTTTAAACCATACTTTAGTATTGGGTCGTCTATATGGAACTTACTTAGCTTCCCATTAAGGTTTGCCATACCATTGGAATCGCCCACTGCAATATTCTTTTGAGTTCATTCTCTAGAAGTTTCTCTTATCAAATACCGCTGGGAATCACCCACCATAGTGTCCTTTCAAATTCATTCTTTAGTTCGAACTGCATTGACTCAATTCCCCTCGTAGTATTTAACCATTTAGTTAGTTAAGCCTTGGTCTATAAAGAAACAACCACCTGTAGTCATTTTATATTTATTTACTAAATTTTCTTACTGCTTGGTGTTACCCCAATTTAGTAATTTAGTTACTTTTTTTTCAAAATGCTTGGAACCGCACCATCGCAGTAGACCGCAAAGACATACTTGCAGCCTCAAAACATTTGTTTAATTTGGAACTACTTGGCTTTCCCTACCGCAGTTCCCGAAAGTTGAATGCCTCTCCTCACTTTTCCTCGATCTGCATTCGAATGAGCATCCCCATCCAACACCAATTGCCTTTCCAACTTCTTTCCTATTATCTAAAGCAGGATCCCTTCCCCCGTACCGACCCAATCTTTCTCTGAGTCTCATTTTAAAATCACTAGAGTATGAAACATATGTAAACATCCCATGTATGCAAATTCTTTCCACAAAACATTCATTAATCCTTTTATACTTTTTCATGTAAACCCATATGAACCCCATCATAAATGAAAACATATTAATCTAAATCGAACCCATACTTATATAGGAAATTAGATTAGAAGGGTTAAGTATTGCTAACCGAGATCTTTTAGATATATGGATTTAATCTTCTTAGTCTCTTCTAGCTTGCATTTGCTTATCTTTTTCTTATTAGCTTTCTTATGCTTCCACCATTAAAGAGTTTCTCTAGCCTTTTATTTTAGTTTTGAGTAGAATAAAATGAATAAAAATGGATAATTTGTATTGCCCAATAATAAGGGGCCCAGGCCCTCATTCTTGCTTCTATTTGTATGTTCCACTCTACCCATATTATTTAACCTGCATTTTTCTTTTAATTTAGTTATTTAATTAATTGTGAAATTCAAGGTTATAATAGTCTCCCATCCTTGAAATAATTTCGTCCCGAAAATTAGTTAAGGTCAACCAAAGACTAGTATCCTTCTTTATGCTTACCCTAAGCATCCATGCATTCTCAGTCCATATATTGTTGGAACTGGGCCAGCCCGCAGAAGAAGAAATGGGTGAATTTCAATTTTTTTTTAACCATTTTGGATCTTTAACGGGTCTATGAAGTCTATTCATTTGGAACTTTTCTAGGTTTCTTATAAATAATCAATATTTTATTTAACTTCATAAATAAAGTTTTACTTTAATTTAATGTGTATATAATTTAGAGTATATCAAATATACTCTTATTTAATAGTGAGGTCGATTGCAACATTTAGGTTCTAGGTCGCATTTTTTTGGGTTTGCCTGGAAAGAAGGAAACGTGTATTCTTTTTCCTTATTTTGGTTTAGCCTATTTTATTTTGTTAATTAAGTTAAATTATATCATTATATTAATTACGGTACATCTTTTGCATACGAAGCCCGAAACGAATCATGTTGGAACCGTAGCGACGAATACTTTGGTGTGGAATTGAAGTGGAATTTATTTAGAGTTGAAAATATTTTCAGTTTCAAATAAAAGGTGAGTGTTTTACATTGCTCACTACGTATTGAAATAATTTTTATGTTAGTTAAATTAACATTGTGAAGTAATATAAATTTTATTGACTGTTGCTTGGAAAATTTAACTAACATTTAAATTGATATGGATTAAAATGATAGAAATTTGAATTGATAGTTCAAATTTGTGATAGAAATTAAATTTCTAGTTAGATTCTCGATTATTGTTAACTAGTAAAATTGTTGTGATTTTGTGACTGATTTGGATGTTGATTGTGATGGATGCCAATTGATTGATACTTGGATGATTGAATGTTTATGTATTTTTATATGTATACTGTTGTCATCCTGTATATTATTTGCAGCGTATAAAAATGTAAATCGAATTATTTCGAATAAACTGAGAGATAGGTTGAAACGATATGTACACATTTATTTTGGATTGAAATGATATATATCCATCTCTGAATTAAATTGGAGTAACTGATTCACTTGGCTATATGATAGAAAATTATATACGGAAACCGGGTTGATTAAACTAAATGATTTTTAAAAATTTTGATTTGAAATTATTTAAATGAGTTTGATTTAATGAAGTGAAAATTGAATTTATGGAAATCAACTTATTCTCATAATTGAACTTAAAATGTTGGAATCAGAATTGGTTAAATGAAATGTTTAACAGTGAAATTTGAGATTTGAAGTTAAAATCAAAATATTATTTGAATCCCGAAAATTGATTTGTTGAACTTTGAATTATTGCTATGTAAAAGTTATATAATTGGATATATGGATTTGGACGTGAGAATGGAATTTATTTTAAGATTTGAATCTAATTTCGAAGATTAAAGTTTAATTTAAATTTGGCAATTTAAATCGATATTATGAAATCAAACTCGAATTTATATAAATTGAAATGGTTGAAATTAAGAATTGAATTGAAATTAATTCAAATTGGAATAGAGTTGAAATTAATTGGAATTGAAACCGAATTAATTTGGAATCGAAATTGAAGTTAATTTGAATTAAAATTGGAATGGAAGTTAATTCAAATTGAAACCGGAATTGAATTGATTTAAATGGAAATGGAAATTGAAAGTGATTTGAATTGGAAAATTTGGAATTGAATCAGTTTGACTTTGAAACTATTTTTAAACAAATTATTTTACGATAAACTATTAAAAATCTATCTTTTTCAATATTCAAATTAATTTGATTTTCCAAGCTATTTGTTATGTAAACCATTTCAATACTCAAACTCTTTTCCGCTGAACTATTTTAACTATTTAAATTGTTCTAAAACTATTCAAACTATTTTCTAAAAATTCAAACTGGTTAGAGTATGAATGTTTATATTTAAATCATGGATTAAAATGCGAATTGGGTTAAAATGAATTTATAACCGAAATCAAAATTCGAAATGATCTTGAAAGTGAAATCTAGATATTGGAGTGTAATGATATTTTCAAGTGAAAATGACGTATTGAACAGAATACGATTTTTGAAGTAAATATGATGATTTTGAATAAATTTGATTTTGAAGTGAATATGATATTTTGATATCAAGTATGAATTGTTTTCGAGAAATAAAAGTATCAACCGGTGTGCAAAGTGACGTGGGTTATTAAAGAGACCAGGGTCTCTTATTGGCATACTCTTTGTCAATATTGGAACCACTTTAACATCTGTGTACGCGGAGGAGACTCCAGAATGAGGTGGTTGGACTTGGTGTTGTTTGCTGGATTTGAAGAAAGAGAACGATGATAGATTGGCCTGACACTTGTGTCTATTTGAAAGGACTAAAACAGAAGCCATATCGGCCAATGAGGTTAGCTATCTCTAATGGACATGCTTCTTCATATTACTATCATGACATTGTTATTGAATGATGTGCACCTTCGAATTTTGGGAGTGTTGGACGTGGTGGGCCGTTATGGGTTACCACCAACTAGGAATGGTAAACAGGTAGTATCCTACCTTGGGCATTGCCGCACGTGCCTTATCATACTTTTATCCTTATACGAGACCTCTATGATTTTGGTTTAGTGTTGTCGTATCATGACACATCATTGACCACCGACGTGCTACTGTTTTGTCAAATGGAAACTGTTAGTCCTTGAGATGATGGTTTTGATGACAACAACCTTAGAATAGATTATAAAATATAAATACTAATAGTATAAGTTTAGATATATATGTATATGCATGATTTAACCATGCAGGTACCAAGAATGAAGACTGTACAGTATAGAGATTCAAGATATCAAGATTTAAGACTCATGAGTGTCAAGATTATCAAGAGTTCAAGAGTTCAAGTATTTATCTTTTAATTTAATTAGAAATTTTGTTAAAACTCGTAGAAAAGCACTGGCATCTTAAAATCCAATTTATTGGTGGAATGGAATCAACTTCGAGCCTGTTAAAGGGATGGAACCTTAAGTAGGATGGAACCTACGAAAAATCTAGTGGAACATTGTTTCGTATCCGCTAATTTTTGTTCAAAATGATTTTCACAAAGTTATATCTTGTTTTCAAATGTTTTCAAAACCTTCCTTTTAAAAGCATCAAAAACATCTATCCAGAATTCAAATACGTTTAGCCTCAAAATAAACTTTATTTCAAAATCAAATTATCCATAGTTTTAACTATCTTTAATAATAATATATTTAATTTTTAAATATTTGTACCTAGATTTAAATACAAAATTATACTAAAATTTTGTATAAATTATTCTGTATATTTACTTATGTATTTTAACTCTAGACAAGTATATTTATAAAGTTTAAAATAATTTTAATTTAAAATAGAAGTTATTTTAAAAGAAAAACAAATCATCAAAAATTCCTTTGGGATGTCGACATCCTCAACCTACCCATGTCGACATAGTGTCAGTTGGTTTCAAAATTTAAATTTCAAAAGAAGTGTCTATTCGTCATATTTCTTCACGAATGGACATGGCTGCTGTTCTTCAATAAATAGGGGATGTTTTCAACGAACTGTAACACAGATTTTCTGGTTTTTCACTCATCTTATTCTTCCACATATCCAATACATATTCCTACCATCACTCTGCTGAATTCAACATTGAATCTAATTAGATTATCTCTGGTTTGATTCTCTATCACTATCTTAACAAGATTCTCAGTGCTATTCAGGGTTATAGGCTTCTTTGTAATCAATTAAACTAGAAAAGGTATGATTGTGGCCTTGGAAATCAATCAAGCGAGATAAGGTGTGATTGTAGCCTTGAAAATCAATTAGGTTAACTTGCTGCCCGGGAAATCAAGTATCTCTACCCAGAGGATTGTGAATCTGGAGGGTGTACCTCGTTGCCTTGAAATCGAGGGTGTAATTGTAAAGATTGTTTTTGAAAGGAAATCCGTACTTATGTGCAGGACTAGATGTAGGGTAACTCTGAACCAGTATAAAATCTGGCGTGTCCTTTCCTTTACAGCTTTTACTTTATATTTGCATCTATGTTTGATTCTGTGATCATATCTGTGTCTGAATATTGCATACATTTGTGTTCAAATTAACTAAAACTCAAAAAGATTTAACAATTCTCTATAACACTATTCACCCCCTCTAGTGTTTATCCTAGCCTTAAGATCCTTAATCCGCATTTCTCACATTTGGTATTAGAGCGGGTTCTCAAAGTTTCGTAATCTGATTTTTGAAAAAGTTTTCAAAATGGCTACCAACACTAGTATTGTTACTATTAACACCTCTTTTATTCACGACTCAACGACCTAAGGGAATAAACGACCTAACTACCTAAAGGCACAAACGACCTAACGACCTAATGCATAAAGCGGCTCAACATGGCACGACCTAGCGGTCTAAAGCATAAAGCAGCTCAACATGGCACGACTCAACGACTTAAGGAGCTCAACGGCCTAAAGACTCCTACGACTCAACAGGTTAACGACCTAGCAACTGAGTAAAGGCAAAGACCTAACGAGTTAAGGAAAGAGCGACCTAACGAGTTAAGGAAAGAGCGACCAAACGACCTAGCAAGTTTCAGAGTAAAGCCGCATGCACACTGCCTTTTCCATTAGGTCACTCATGACCTAAGAATGCCAAGATAACTTCTGTACCACGCATACTAAGTCGCTCACCGCATATATCTCGTCCAGGATGGCTCCATTAAGTTGTTGATGACTTATGCTACCTCGGGATCACTCTTAGGTTGCAACTCCCCAGGTCGCTCACGACCTATGACCTCACACGACCTAACTCCGAAACTCCCCTATAAATACTCCACCTACTCCACTTTGTGGGGAAGGGGACTTTTGGACCTTTTTCGAATGCCAAGACTCTGTTGTTTTCACAACTTCTACAACACTTCAAACGCCAAAGACACTTCAAAGACCCTTGGAAAAGATCAAGTTTATTCAACATGAATTAAAGGAGCTTTTCTACATCAAGTTCCAATGATTTGCCTTAAGTGTGTTGTAATTGAAATTTTTTTGTGAAACTTGTAATCAAGTTGATAATAGAAGATATTAAGTGGACGTAGGCTTGACTTTGAACCGAACCGCTATAAAAATTGTTGTCTCTTTATTATTTTCTATTATTTTCTGCTTTCTTTTAGCTCCCGTACCAACAGGTGGTGCTTTCGCTATAACTCAACTCACACTGGGGTGTTAGCGCACATTTTTAGCGTTAACATTTTGGTGCTTTCACTGAGAATTGAACGCAGGACCTCCCGCTTACCAAACGGGTGCTCTCATCATTGCTTCACAAAGATTTGTTGAAAGACTCTCCCTAAGAACCAGAAGTCTAGCCGAAATTATGGCTCTTGGAAGAAAAAGTAGATCTACTAGATCTGGAAATGCTTATGACAACACCGCCACTTCTCCCGCGTCAAATTAAGCAGCTCCTAGTGTTGGAATCACAAGGGCGGAATTGGATGCTGTAGTGTCTAGGTTGTGTCAACAAATGGAAGCCCAGAACACTTTGATGTTGGACAGGTTGAATGCTTTGCTTGGAGTTACCCAGCAACCAGAAAATAATGAAGAAACCTTTGTTGAAGATGTTCATGATTCCAAAGGGAAAAGCATTCCTCAAAGGGCGGCTGGCACCGCCGAAGGGGCACCTTGCCAAAATGGAGGTTCATTGCCGCAGCCAACTCTTCATGAACGTTTGTCCAGGCAAACTTCCGAAAAAGTAGCTCATGTCTATCCCGCGGGGCCTCTAAACAATGAGGAGTACCTCTCGGGAATGATTCGAAAAATTATGAAGGAAAGAATGCAAAGGGAGGAAGATGAAAGAGACTGGGGTTTGCTCTAAGCAAGACTCCTTTTACTGAAAGAATTCTGAAGGCTGAATTTTCGAAGAAGTTTGTTCCCCCACTATTCCAGCTTATCGAGGGACAAGCGTTCCTAACCAGTTCTTATACAAGTATGACTGGCATATGACAGGTGCCAAAGCAACAGATGAGATCAAGTGCAGATACTTTCCTGTGTACATGGAGGGAGTGGCCATGCTTAGGTTTACGAAGCTGCCAGTTCGATCAGTGGATCAGTTCTCCGACCTAACTCGGAAATTCAAAGATCAGTTCAGGTTATATGCTTCGAAGGACAAGGACATAATGTCACTATCCAGCCTCGAACGAAGCCCCGGAGAGTCTATCAAATCTTTCTTAAACCGTTTTAATATAGCCTTGGCCGAACTTGACAATGCAAAGCCTCGGATGATTCTGACTTACTTGATGCGAGCTGTTGACAAATCAAGTGAATTCGAAAAATGGCTAAAGAAGAAAGAGCCAAATTCACTTGAGAAGTTCTACAAGAAGGCCGATGAATTTATGCGCATGGAAAGCCTTCCTGTGCCGGCAAAAGTAGTCGTTACTGAAGTTGAGAATAACAATGTTGCTTCTAACAAAAATGAATCTGGTGGCCAGAAGAGGGAGAATGACGGTGGAAAAAAGCAGAAAAATGCGAAGAAAACTCACCACTTTAAACCTTCAAATTTTACTCCCTTAACTTAAACTCCAGAAAATATCTTTTTCGCAACCAAGTATACTATTGAATACCCCAAACCACCTGAAATGAAGCCTGGGAAAAATATTATGCATAATGGGAGATTATGTCGGTTCCACAATCAACCTGGCCATGACAGTAATGATTGTCGCCATTTAAAGAATTTGATTGAAGAGCTGTTAAGACAGAATAAACTACAACAATATGTGAAGAGAAACAGAAGTGACCCGACCTCATCAACTCAGGGGCAACAAGTTCCTGCTCATTAATCTGGCTCAGGTAAGAGGACTGCAGCGCAGGAATCTGATAGGCCTGCCATTGATGTTATCACAGGGGGTCCTCACCAAGCGGGCAGAAGTTGGGGTGAGATGGAATGATTTGCTCACACTTTGGTATATGCCCTAGCGGAAGAAAGTGTTTTTGTCTTGGAAGATGCTACACCTTTAAAACAGCTGAGAACTTTTAACGATGACATCATATTCTGAGCTAGAGACTCTGTTGGTGTTGAAGCTCCCACCATGGATCCCTTGGTGATATCTGCAGGCATCGGACCAGCCATTGTAAGAAGGGTGCTTGTTGACTGCGGCGCCTCTTGCAATGTCCTCTTCAGAAAGACATTTGATCAAATGAAAATTCCCATGGCTGATGTCCAAGCTTCCTCACAGAAAATTGTTGGGTTTACTGGAGAACCAAAACAGCCTATTGGGACTATTGACTTATTTGTGGAGCTTGGAGAAGCAGAAAAGAAGGTGGTTCGAAAGCAAACTTTTGTTATTGTTGATGAATTTTCCGCTTACAATGCCTTCTTGGGTCGACCGGATCTTTGCGCATTCAAGGCCATTCTCACCCCATGGTGCCCGACTATGAAGTTCCTTACTGATAACGGCGTCGGTGTTGTGAAGGGGGACCAAAATGCCGGGCGAGAATGTTATCTCATAGAGTTACGGGAGGCAAAAAAGAGAGAAATGGGTAAGGGTGCGGTAGCTCCGCTCCGCATCAAAGAGCCCACCTTGTAGCAATTACGGGGCGGACCCTGCACTGGTGAGCATAGTGGTGCACGAAAAGAGACTGATCCCAGAAAAACCAGTGTAGGGGAGAATAGAGTGGTGCCGGTGGAAGTGACGGTGCCAATACCTGTTGACCTGAATTATCCAAACAAGATGCTGAAAGTGGGTTTGCAACTCGGTGTGACGGTTCAGAATATGTTGATATCATTCTTGAAAGCAAACCTGGATGCATTTGCTTGGAGTCATGCCGACATGTGTGGAATATCTCCGGAAATCGCAGTGCATGCTTTGAATATTGATCCAAAATTCACACCCGTAAAGCAGAAAAGAAGAACCCAATGTCCTGAAAGGTCGACAGCATTAAAAGAAGAAGTAGATCTGGAAAATGGCTTCATCAGAGAATCCACTTATCCGAATTGGGTTTCTAACCCAGTGTTGGTTAAAAAAGCAAATGGAAAGTGGAAAGTATGCATCGACTTTTAAGACTTAAACAAAGCATGCCCCACGGACTATTTCCCGTTACCCGGAATTGATCAGTTGGTGGATGGAACAGCCGGGCACGAACTATTTTCTTTTATGGATGCTTACTCAGGATATAACCAAATCATGATGCATGACCCAGATCAGGAGGACACTAGCTTTATCACTGATGTTGGTCGTTACTGCTATAAAGTCATGCCCTTCGGACTAAAGAACGCGGGGGCAACTTATCAAAGACTTGTTAATGCCATGTTCAAGCCCCAGATTGGCAAGACTATAGAAGTATATGTTGATGATATGTTGGTAAAATCGAAGAAGGCAGTAGACCACATGGATCATTTGGCAGAAATGTTCGCAGTCCTCTGAAAGTATGGCATGAAGCTAAATCCTCTGAAATGTTCATTCGGGATAGAGTCCGGAAAATTCTTGGGTTTCATTGTGAGTGCTAGGGGCATCGAAGCTAATCCTGCTTAGATTACTGCTTTAAGAGAAGTCAAAGCCCCTTGGACAAAGAAGGAATTGCAAAGCCTCAACGGGAAAGTCGCTGCTTTGAGTCAGTTTATTTCTAGGGCCACTGATAAATGCATTCTCTTCTTTGACGTTCTGAAGAAAGGAAAGAAAAACTTTGAATGGACTCCTGAATGTCAGAAAGCCGTTGATGAAATGATTCGTCACATGGAAACACCTCCAATACTTTCGAAGCCCAGCAATGTTGAAGATCTCTTCATATATTTAGCGGTTTCATCTCATTCTCTCAGTGCAGCATTGGTACGAGAAGACGCAAAAGTTCAATGCCCGGTTTATTACACAGCAAAAGATTCACTAGGGCTGAGGTGAATTATTCAAAGCTAGAAAAGCTCGCCTATTGTCTGTTGATTGCGTCCAGAAAATTGAGGCCATATTTCCAAGCTCATCCTATTAAAGTCCTCACTGATCAACCTCTAAAGCAAGTCCTATTTCGCCCTGAAACTTCGGGTCGTCTTCTGAAGTGGAACATTGAACTCAGCCAATATGATATCACCTACCATCCATGAAGAGAAATCAATGGACAAGCTTTAGCGGACTTCATTGCAGAATACACAGATAAAGGTGACAGTGAGGAAGAGGTGACTAATGACATCCTGATCCGATGGAAATTATATGTTGATGGTGCAAGAAATGACTATTGTTCCGGAGCTGGGGTTGTGCTTGAAACCCCCGAAGGGCGGTCATTGTGCTATGCTTTGAGATTAGAATTTCCTTCGACAAATAATGAAGCAGAATATGAAGCTCTTGTTGCCGGCTTGAAGATGCTAAAGAACTGAACATCAAAGTATTGCAGATCTTCAGATATTCCCAGCTTATTGTATGCCATGTCAAGAAAGTGTTTCAAACTAAAGGAGGAAATCTGCCTACTTGCTTGTCAAAGTCCTGGGAGCTTCTTGATTATTTTGATCATTATACAATAAGCCATATACCCCGGGAAGAGAACATGAAGGCAGATTCTCTCGTAAAATATTCAAGCTCTGGCGAAGATCAATTATTGGGATTGGTCCCCGTGGAAGTCTTGTCAGCTCCAAGTACCGATGAGATAGATATTGACTGGATTATGGCTGTATCTCAAGAGCAGGAGTCGTGGGTGACCCCGATCAAAGAATATCTACTCTACGGCTCCCTGGCAGAAAACTCAAAAGGGCGCCAGAAGCTGTTAAGAAAAGTCTCGAGATATGTAATTTAAGACGGCCGGTTGTACAGACGAGGATTCTCGATGCCATTACTCTGATGTGTAACCAAGGAAGAGGCTAAGATAATTTTAGCAGAGGTGCACGGAGGAGAGTGTGGGGATCATTCAGGTGGCCAAACTCTAGCAAAGAAAATTCTCCGCTATGGGTATTTTTGGCCAGATATTCATAGAGACGCTGCTAGCTACTCCCTAAAGTGTGATAAATGCCAGAGTTTGCAAAAATCCCAAGAACACCTTCCACCGAGCTAACACAGATGGTCAGTCCATGGCCATTCGCCATTTGGGGGATTGATCTCATTGGGCCTTTGCCAATTGCCAAGTCTGGAATAAAATATGCCATTGTTGCTGTTGATTATTTCACTAAATGGGTTGAATCTGAACCATTAGTTACTATTACCTCTAAAAAGAAGATAAACTTTGTGACTAAAAGCATCATTTGCTGGTATGATGTGCCTTAGAAGATAATCATAGACAATGGTACCCAATTCGAAAGCGAAGAATTCCAGGACTTTTACAAGCGATTCAAGATCCAAAAAATCTTCTCAGTAGTGGCTCATCCGCAGGCAAATGGCCAAGTGGAAGCAGTGAACAAAATTATCAAATCAACCATCAAAAAACAGCTGGAAAAAGCAAAAGGTGGTTGGGTCGATAAGCTGCCACTAGCACTTTGGCCATACCGAACTACCCACAAGACTGCGACTCGGCACACTACATTCTCATTAGCATATGGATCAAAAGCAATGATTCCAGTGGAAATAGAGGTCTCCTCAAACCGGCAAATTCATTTCAACCAAGCTGAAAATGAAAAACTGCAACTTGAAGCACTGGACTTGCTTGACGAAAGAAGGAAAGAGGCCGAGCTCAGAGTTGCAGCCCATTAGCAAAAGATAGTCATGCACTTCAATTCTAAAGTTCGCCAACGCAGCTTTGAAATTGGGGATCTAGACTTGAAAATGGTCATGATGGCAACAGGAGTGTTTGGGCCAAACTGGGAAGGGCCATACATCATAGGCAAAAACTTATTGATGGCACCTTCAAGCTCACAACTGTTAAAGGAGATCCAATTCCGAGAGCCTGGAACAGCAATCACTTGATCCGTATTTTACTTAGAAGATATGCTTAAATTTGTAAAACGATTATGGATGTATCATTCTTGTATTATGAGCCATTGTAAAATCAGTGCGAATCAAAAATAAGAACTATAAAGTGGATGTAGGCTTAGTTCTTGGCCGAGCCACTATAAATCTTGTGTTCTCTACTACTATAAAATGCCCGTCTCATTTCGATGTGCAAATATCTTAAATATATTGCTAAAATGTCGATTTAATATTGCAGGCTATCAAAGCAAAGCTTACCTATTCAACACATCACAAGGCCAAGCGATTCCTACAAATCACTTATAAACAAATTTCAAGTTACAAAAATTCCAGATTCAATTCCTACATAAGAAGTGCTTCTCAAAAACAGTTGGTGAATCCATTGAAGGGGCAACTTCCTAACGTGGAGGTTCCAGGCCCTTGCTAACTGATTGCGATCGTTTGTGCAAACAAATATCCAGTTAGGTAGCTTGCGTCTGCCCTGTGGATTCACTTGACAATGAAATACACTTCTCTGGAAAAAAGAAAAGCAAACAACTTGCAAAAGAAAGGAACATGTACTTGGAAATGATAATGAGGAATCGCTGAGGGGCAAATGGTGAAAAGACATGGGCAAGCAGACAAAAAATAGCCAAAATGGAATCTTGTCTCTCAACAAAAAGGTTGGTGGGCCAACCGAAGGGGCACCTTCCCAAAGTGAAGATTCCAGGCCCTTGCTAGTTAATTTTGATCGTTTGTGCAAACAAACATCCAGTTAGGTAGCTTGCGTCTGCTCTGTGGATCCACTTAACTGTGAGATGCAACCTTCCTAGCGAGCCAAACAAAAAAGCCCTCTTTGGAGGCACAAATAAAAAGCCTACTTCGGAGGCACAAATAAAAAGCCCACTTCGGAGGCACACTTCTACTCTCAAGGGAGAAGTGCCAAACAAAGCCCTCTAACGAGGCATGCCCAAAAATGAAATGCTTTTCGCCAAACAAAAAGGTTGGTGGAACCACCGAAGGGGAACCTTCTTAAAGTGAAGGCACAGGCCCTTGCTAACAATAGCTTGCGTCTGCCCCGTGGATCCATTTAACCGCGAGAAGTAACTTTCAGGTAAACAAACAAAAAAGCCCTCTTCGGAGCCACAAACAAAAAGCCCTCTTCAGAGGCACAAACAAAACGCCCTCTTCAGAGGCACAAACAAAAAAAGCCCTCTTCGGTGGCACAAACAAAAGGCCCTCTTCGGAGGCACAAACAAATCAAAGCCCTCTTCGGGGTCCCGCTTTCCCGCGTAGAGGAATTCACTTCTCAAAAATAAAAGTGACCATCTCCGAAAGTTGAAGTGTAAAGTCTTTTTCAAAAGTAAAAAGAATGGAGAGAGAAAACTTCTCTAATACAAAGCACACTCTACTAGAGTAGATTAATATTTCCTCAAAATGGAAGAATTATTCTCCAAAGTAAGAGTACAAGTCTTCTCAAAGTGGAAGAATTGTTCTCCAAAGTAAGAGTACATTCTCCAAAGTAAGAGTTCAAGTCCTCTCAAAATGGAGAAGATTGTAATAAGCCGTGGTATGGGGGCAATATAATATGGCTACATTAATAAAAGCAACACTCAAGCAACATACTACAAGCTCACTGCAATATCATATAAGAAAAGTAAAGAAACTTTTGTGAAATTAAGGAATAAATGCATTCACAAATACAGTCAAAAGATTGTACAAGTAAAAAGAGTCATTTTGTTCCATACTATAAAAGATTTGTACACATGTGCAGGTTTCAAAAAGCGTGGGCCGGTACCCGCACAATCTCCGGTCGATACAAGTCTTTAAATACAAGCAAAAAGCAAAAAAGCAAAACAAGAAGGATAAACCCAGGCCTGTTACTTCTTCTTCCCGCTGCCTTTGGAGCCCTCGCCTGACCTAATGGTTAGCTTCTTGAGTCGACCTGAATGGGTCGGGGAAGAAGGAGAAAGAAGTGCAATTGGGTCCTCTTCCGCTTTCTCATCGCCAGCAGAAGTGCCCTTCTTTTTCTTTGAAATTCCATGCTTTCCCTTCTTCTTTGAAGAAGATTCGCTGCCCGGAGTGATAAGATCAATCAGCTTTATATAATCGGCAGTAAATTTCTCCAGGGTCCTCTCACCCTCCTCAAGCTCTTTAGCTTTCTTCTCTTGTGAAGCGGCCTGGTCATCTAACCGCTGAAGAGCTTCTATTTTTTCTTCTTGCGACCCCGGTTGAGAAGCAAAAGGAGGAGTAACTTGAAGAGGTGGAGGAGCAACGGCTGGAGGAGGCGAAGCCGGTACAACACTTGTTGTTTTCATTACAGAAGGAAAAAAGTTAAACATCAGTGTTTCTCGCAAAGAGAGGAGATAGTGGCACGTCAAGATTTAAGTAATAAACAAGAAGTTCATCGAGCTCATGTGAAGCAAACGAGTAGTCCACTTGAGCTGGATCAATATTGAATTTACCTAGAGAGGTTGGCTTTATCACGTCAATTTCAAAATCTTGGACTTTGGTGCCTTCTTGGGCCTCGTCTTTGGCATGAGCAGTTGAAGTTTCCGTTTCGGCTTTGGCAGGAGGCGGAGAGTGAGAACTGGAGCCAATAGTATCGACGTCAACCGAAGCCGAAGGGCGAGTTGGGTCGGCCAAAGGTGCTTTCCGTAGATGCTCTCCTTCCGCCGCTTCGGCTCGTTCTTTGGCAAGTTGTTCTTTCCCTCTGGCAAGGGTGGCACGACAGTCATCATCCAAATAATAAGCCTCAAGATCCTCCTCAGCGTAACTGGCATCTCTAAGCATTTCAACTGCTTCCTTCGACACTTCAGCCAAGGTAATCTCATACTTTGGGCCCAAAAATGAAAGACTACCAAACCCCAAGACACTTTGAATATAAAACTCGAATAGAGTGGAGCTGATGTTGGCCTTAGTCGCCTCATGCGACTGTTCAGCAGCTGCTTTTCCAGCAATGGCCTCGTCACGCTCCTTTTCAGCCTTAGAAAGCTGGGCCTTTAACATTGCAATCTCCAAATCTTGGGAGCTAGTCTTTTCTCGCAGCTGAGCAACATCATTGCGGTAGATTTCCACGATTTTTTGTTGCGCCTCAAGTTTAGCCTCAGCAAATCGTTGACTAGCGTGGGCATCTCTTACTTGCTTTTGAAGAACCTCTTCCTTTTGAGTGTAAGAAGTGGAAGAGGTGGCAAGATCATCTTTAAGCTTCTTGACTTCAGCCTCAAGTTTCTCAATATAGGCGGTGATGCTCTTCATCTCTGCATCATGCTGATCAAGAACTTTTTGCCACTCAGACTTATCGCTCTCCATGGTCATCATAGCCTTGAGATTTAATCGGTTTACTCTTTGAAGCTCATCAACTAATTTTTGCCAACCGGACATTCTTTCAATATCAAGCTTGACAGCATCGAGATTCCTCAGCATGGCCTGTTTGTCAATGGGAACCAAGTCCAGATCAAAGCGTAATCCCTTCAAACACCAATGTGGAAATCGGCTTTGGAGTGCAGGCGGAGGTTTCTCAACCTGATAAGGGGGCCTATTAATGATTGCTTGAATTCAGGTCTTTGAAGGGCAGGAGAGCTAGAGGGGATGTCCAGAGAGATAGAAGCAGTGGGCACTTTAGAAATTTCCGATGAAGAATTTTCGCTAAGCTTAGCTCGTTTTCTTGAATCTTCAGCTACATGACTCTTCCCCTTATCATCGTGAGACTTTCTTTTATGGGAGTCATCATCCCTCTGGTGAGAGTCATGCCGGTCATCTCTTCTTCCATAATGCTCCTCATAAGCCTGCCTTTCGCAAGCTTTCCTAGTTGCTTTTTCCTCATCAGTTTCCCTAGGGGCAAGAAGATGGCGTCTGGGGTCATAAAAATCACGCCTCGCATAGCGTTGAAAGTCATCGTAATATGAGCCGCTGCGTCCCATGGGCGAACCTGAAAGTGAAGAAGAGATAAAATTTAGAAATCTTCAAAATAAAGAAGCTAAGTGCGCATAATTGCCAAAAAACCTAAGTGTGTGTGGCTTGTGAACTACGCGCGTCAGGCTACAAACCACTCTTCGGCTTAGTAGTGATGTCAGCTTTTGCAACAGGAGTCAACTCCTGGGTTGATGGAATTGATCGCAAAACGGATGTCGCTTCGATTGTTGGAGAAACAAGCTTAGAGGTGATGGTGTCATCTTTAAAAAGCTCTTGGGAAGTCACCATAAGGTCGCTCAGTCCCCCAAAGACATCATCACCAACGTGCCCAACGGAATGGGTCATATCAGCAGTACCCTATTCAATATGCTTTGCACTCTTTGTAACAGAACTTTCTTTCTCATCTCCCTCATCAGCTCTTCCAGTAGCCTTCCCAGAATGTTGAAATTCCTCTCCTTCAATAATCGAGGGAAGTTTATATTTGCTAGATAATCCCTCACCACCAACAGAAGTGGAGCATTTCACTGATGAAGCCTCTACAATAGTTTCCTTCAGTATGAATTCCTTTGCAGAGGCTGGGGCATCTGACGCTTCTGCATGAGAACTGGGGCATCACGGGACTAAGTGGATCGGGAAGAGTGCAAGAGTTCGAATTGGTGCAAAAATTCATCTTTTAGTAGAAACATAATACATCTCTCATCGACAGCCATGACACTCAATCTTTCGAAAGTCGGATTGTGACTAGAATCTTTAGAGGGAGGAGGAAGTGCTGTAAAAGTAAAGAATGAAGTTAGCATTTGACGATTCGAATTTTGAATGGCTTAGAAATGAAGTGAACGGAGATCGGTAGTCTTACTTCGTACTCTCCAGATACCGTAGAATCCCGGGGGGCAACGAATAAAGAAGAACTGGTTCAAAAACCCGTGAGCGCTCTCGGGCAGATCCGTAATCAACTTATAGTTTCTTGCACTCCTTACAAGAGAAATAGAAGGGTGATCTTTGTTCTCCCCGAATGAACACAAATAGCATATCTCCTCGAAGCTTGGGAGGCGGTTAAGCGTCCTCCTGAATAGTACACACAACCCCATCAAAATGGCATAGCCATTAGGGTGCAACTGGAATGGAGAAATAGTTAATCGAAGGAGGAGTGTTCTGAGAAAATCGTTGAAGGGGGGAATAGCTCCATTCAGACACATTTGACTATTGAATGCAATGAAGCCAGGAGGCGGCCTATTCGCAGTGTCGTTTACCCCAGGAAGTAGAGCATCCGCTTCAGCAATGCCAAATTGAATACATAGCTGGCTAAAAGCCCGTTGGTTCAATGTAGTTGAAACTCTTTCCGGAGGATTTTCTAAGGGGTCAGCTATTGGGAAGACCTCTCCGACCCGCTCTACTATCTCTTCTTGTGTTTGTTGAGAAGCCATTCTACACAAGGAACTGGATATTCAAATATGAAGGTGCACGTTTCCTAAAAGTGTGAAGTGTTGTCCAAAACTAATAAAATGACAAGCAAATATAACTGGAATTAAACCAGTTGGCATTTGTCAATTATAAAGTTTCAGGGCTTGTTATTTTAAGTCCAAGTACAGTGTTGATGCAAACAGATCAGTTTTAGTTGATTAATTTATCTTTCCTTTAATACTTCACTTGAACTTGTTAATTCATAGCATTTCGTTCACACAAATTCCCTTAAGTTGATTATTCTTTATCGACTAATCTGTCATTCGATGTGGGCAGTCAATGGCAGTACGTTCGCCCAAGTTTTATGCAAATGTTGTATGTAACAGGTTGTTAGCTTAAAAGTTAATACAATCTGTAAAAGAGTGCAACAAGTTCAAGTAGTTCATTCAGGCAGTTCAAGTTGGAAATTCAATCAAGTTCTGCCAATTTCTAGCAATTCATCAGTCATATTCCTATGAGTTAAGGCTATGCTACGAGTCAAATTAGATCGTGTTGATTCTTTAAGTCGTTCTGCTTTAAGTCATGTGCTATTCTGGCAAGATAAGTCGCAAGTCATTTGGGCCATGGTCCCTTATATTGTTCAGGGTTTGAATGTTAAGTCGTTCACTGAGTTAAGTCGTGCGATTCATGTCCAAACTGCTAAACCCTAGGTCGTTTGAAGCTCCTAAGCCGGGCACTTCCTAACTCTCCTTAACCCGCTAACTCCTCTTCAATCAACAACTTGCCTAACTCGCTAACCCATTAACTAGAAACCCGATAACCTGTTAGCATCTCCACAATGAAATCCATCATCTTTCCATAACGCCAAATCATCCAAGACTGATTCAAATCGCCTTAGATCCATCATAGATCCGATACACTACTGCGTTCTCATGAATTACAACAACAACATGTCCAATGACAATCAAAGATCGGTCGTAACGTGATTTGTGGTGAAACGCAGCACATGAAATTGGACTAGGGTCGGAAAATGGGGAAATTCACGATACGGTGATGGTCGTGGTTGGATAATGATCGGATTGACTTATGTAGTGTGATGGTGAAGATGATCAACGACTGTTCAGCTTGAATTCGTCTTCGAGAGCTCGAAGATTCTTTAATCGTGGATTGAAGTGTTAGAGTAGGTGAAGAGAAGAAGGAGCAGCCGAAGCGACTTATATACAGAGGCAATGGAACTCGAATCAGCACGAACGACCTAGCTCTCTCATAAGTCGCTCACGACTTAGCGACTCATGATGGTGCGAGTTAAGAGGTATCGAAGCACATGACCTAGCCCCCAGGTGTATACTTCGAGGAGCAAGTGTTAACACCTCTTTTATTCACGACCCTACGACCTAAGGGAATAAGGGACTTAACTATCTAAAGGCATAAACGACCTAACTACCTAATGCATAAAGCGGCTCAACATGGCACGACCTAGCGGCCTAAAGCATAAAGTAGCTCAACATGGCACGACTCAATGACTTAAGGAGCTCCGGCGACCTAAAGACTCCTATGACTCAGTAAAGGCAACGACCTAACGAGTTAAGGAAAGAGCGACCTAACGAGCTAAGGAAAGAGCCACCTAACGACCTAGCAAGTTTCAAAGTAAAGCCACATGTACACTGCCTTTTCCACTAGGTCGCTTACCACCTAAGCAAGCCGAGATAACTCCTGTGCCACGCATACTAAGTCGCTCACAGCATATATCTTGTCCATGATGGCTCCACTAAGTCGCTAACGACTTATGCTACCTCGGGATCACTCTTAGGTCGCAACTCTCTAGGTTGCTCATGACCTATGACCTCACACGACCTGACTCCGAAACTCCCCTATAAATACTCCACCTACTCCACTTTGGGGGGGGCCTTTTGGACCTTTTTCGAACGCCAAGACTCTGCTGTTTTCACAACCTCTACAACAGTTCAAATGCCAAAGACACTTCAAAGACCCTTGGAAAAGATCAAGTTTATTTAACATGAATTCAAGGAGCTTATCTACATCAAAGTTCTAATAATTTGCCTTAATGGTGTTGTAATTGAAGAATTATTGTGAAACTTGTAATCAAGTTGGTAATAGAAGAGATTAAGTGGACGTAGGCTTGACTTTGAGCCGAACCACTATAAAAATTATCGTCTCTTTATTATTTTCTATTATTTTATAATTGCTTTTAGTTCCCGTACCAACGGGTGGTGCATTCGCTATAACTCAACTCACATTGGGGTGTTAGCGCACATTTTTAGCGTTAACAGTTACTAACACTAGTATCCCTGTCACTAGTTAATTTGTAGAAGGTCAGTCTACTGTAAGACCACCACTTTTTAATTGCAGTAATTTTGCATATTGGGCACGTAGGATGAAAATATATTTACAGTCTGTAGGATTAGATACTTGGAATATCCCACAAACTGAATATTCCGAACCCACAACTAATTTTGCAGTCGACCGCTGAGCAAAAGACTGTTCCACAAAATAATTCTAAAGCAATGAATATTCTATTTTGTTCACGTGATAGGAATGAAATTAATAGAGTGTCAGTTTATAAGTCTGCATATGAAATCTGGAAAACTTTGCAAGTGACTCACGAAGGAACAAGCAAAGTTAAACAAACCAAAATTTCCATGCTCACAAATCAGTTTCAATTATTTAAAATGAATTCTAATGAGTCTATTTCAGATATGTATAGCCGATTTTAGGATATTGTGTATTCTCTAGTATCCTTAGGAAAGGAATTTTCAGAAGAAGATCAAGTCAGAAAAATTCTAAATTCTCTTACTCCTGGGATCCAAAGACACTTGCGATCGAAGAGGCAAATGACATCAGTACTTTAAAGATAGAAGAATTAATTAGAAATATAATGTGCTTGAAGTTCAAATGATCGGGAGAAGAGAAAGCAAAGCGTCTAAAAAGAAATCAATGCCATTTAATGCATTAACTGATGGATCAGACTCAAACATCGACAATAATGAAGAGATAGCCTTTATGACCAGGAATTTTCAGAAATTTATGAAATACAGAAAGATGAATAATCTCAAGAGAAACAACTATAAGAACTCTGGAAATCAGAATGTAGTGCCAAACAATGTCATATGTTTCAACTGTGATGAACCGGGGCATATCAAAAGAGACTGTCCATATCCAGATACGCAAAATCCACCTTTAAACAATGATTCAGTAAAGAAACAGAAGCGGGCATTTACTGCTACTCTAGATGACCCAGACTCGTCCTCAAGCGATGATGATTAGAAGACAGATAATTAAAATTTTGGTTTTACAGCAGTTCACGATTCCAACGAATTCAGAAAAACGGACTCAGAAAAAGGTACACATTTACAATACAATTGGTTGAAATTGCATGCTTAGAATTAGATGCTTGATTGCTTGATTGATTGATTTTGAATTTATTTGAATTTTAAAATTTTTACTATTATTTTATTATTATTATTAGTTTTATTAGTATAATAATATATTATTGAAAATACTATAATCTTAATAATAATCTAGATATATAGATATTAAAAATAATAAGAATATATATATATATATATATTAGAGTACTTAGGAAAGAATAAATCATAGAAATTCATAGGCACATGTCCACATGGTCCTACCATGATGTCGACATGGGTACCAAAATTTGAAGTTCAAAATTTGAATTCAAATGGTTCAATTTCCCTCTATCTTTTCACTTCATTCAATTTTCTAAAAAGGCAACTTTTGACAAGTGAACATGTCCTTTGAGAATCTGTTTATTCACTATCTTTTATCATATCTTTTCACTCTCATTTTCAAATTCAAACTCTCTTCTCAAAACATCAAACTCTCTACTCTTTACTTTAGTGGCTTCTTCAAGCAACCCCTCCGCCATGAGAATTTCCAGAAAGATAAAAGAGCAACTCTTCAATTATCCGGAGGCTATTAAAGCATATATCAATTATGCCAGCTATGCAAAAGTCCATCCCAAAAAGTTTGCTATCTTTCAAGATTTTTCTTTTTATGAAATTGATTCTCTTTTCGCAAACAATCAAATTCTTAGTCTTATTGATGTTTCTCAAAATGATTTTGTTTGCTATCCAAACCTTGTCAAAATTTTCTATGCAAATTTAAACCGTGGATTTTATAATGGAAATGAGGATGAAATTTGGAGTAGTATCAAAGGCAGTAGAATTGTTTTGAATTGTGATCTTTTGGGTACCATTCTCAATTGCAAAAGTACGGGAATGGATCTTTCTAGTTTTAAAATCGGTGAAAATGATCGTGAGACATTTCATCACATTTTTGAAGGAAATGATGATTTTTAATTTGAAAATCGAAATTTTTGACCAAAAGCAAGAATTGTCAATCTTTTTCTGCAACATACTTTAAACCGGAGATCGAGGAATTTTAATAATCCTACTTTAAAAATTTGCAAAGCACTTTTTGCTATTTTTGGAAACTATGACATTAATTGGGCACAAGTTATTTCGGATAAACTTCGTCCTAAAAATCTTGAAACGGGTGAGAATACTTTGTATCATGGAATTTATCTCACTCGAATTTTTAGCTATTTTAGAGTGGATTTCAAAGGAGAAGAATTTGTTTCTAGAAAAATTTTCAATCATTCCAACATTTCGCTTATGAAAATTCCTTTTGGTTTTCAACCTTATGAGACTCTTGCCGAAAAGGAATTGGGTTTGGCTCATGAGGAGATGGAAGAAGAGGAAGAGGAAGAAGAAGAAGGGGATGAAATGGAAATTGAAGAAGAAGAAGAAGGTGAAAATTCTTTGGAAAGCATCGACTATCCTCCTAATCCATCCAACAAAACCCTTCTCAAAAACCAAAAGACAATTGTTTAGAATCAAAGGATTCTTAAACGATCCGTTAGTAAGAAGTTGGACAAAATTTCATCCAAGATGAACAAGTTTATTTTCAAAGTCAGCAAGAAGGTTGGATTATCTTCATCATCATCATCCTCTAACTAGTTCTACCTTTTCATATCTCGTTGTATTTGTTTAAGTTTGTTTTAATTTGGAAGTTCTTGTAATTCTTTATGATTAACCGTTGTATCGTCTTAGTACGAAATGAAACGGAATTTCTTTTCTGTTATCTAGCTTATCTTATCTCCAGAATAAATGTTAGTATATTATATAAATATATATATATATATATATATACACACACACACACACAATTATTCATAAATCACAATAAGTCATAAAATTTCACTGCCCATGTACTGGTCAGAAATGACACTTCATTTTGAATTTGAAATTTGAATTACTACCATATGTCTATTCATTTCAAACAAATTTCTAAACCTACAAATACTTATTTCTTCCAGAATTCATCACTGAATAATATTTCTAATCTACTCTATCTCTCATTCTTCTCACAAATCCAAACATGGCGAATCAAATTCATAATTTAACCGAGAATCTTGAAGAAACTCTTAATTCGTTCAGGAATATTTTCTCGTTCATTCTTCGTAACTAGCGACACTTAGAATTGAGTCAAATGCAGATGATCAAGGAGCAAGGAAGGCATTTCGATGAAATACGATGGATGATTTCCTCCTTGCACAAGGATGATAACAAAGCACATCCTCCAGTCTCTCTTACCAATGACAATGAAAATTTGGATGCTATTAAAGCAGAACCTATTTTTGGAGAAGAAGGGTGGGTGGAAGTTCCTCATAACGTTTAATTTTATTGCTTTGTTTGAATTGTTTGCTTTGATTGATTTGATTTCATTTGGTTTGATATGGATTGATATTTAGTGTGGATTAAATATTGTACAAAACATGTATAAATATACATTTGATCCTTGTTTGATTATCAAGTCAATCAGTTTAAATTATCTCTTAATATATCTATTATATACTCTATTGTATAGTTTATTAATGCATGTATTTTACTCCAAGAATATGGGGGAGTTGTGTAGTTTAAAGATGGTTTTTTTTGTTGATGACAAAGGGGGGAAGTATAAAACATGGTAGTTAGGCATCGATTAAGGGGGAGTTATTAGGATGAAAGTAATATTTTATAAAAAGGTTGCCATCATCAAAAAGGGGGAGATTGTTAGTCCTTGAGATGATGGTTTTGATGACAACAACCTTAGAATAGATTATAAAATATAAATACTAATAGTACAAGTTTAGATATATATGTATATGCATGATTTAACCATGCAAGTACGATGAATGAAGACTGTACAGTATAGAGATTCAAGATATCAAGATTGAAGACTCATGAGTATCAAGATTATCAAGAGTTCAAGAGTTCAAGTAATTTATCTTTTAATTTAATGAGAAATTTTGTTAAAACTCCCAGAAAAGCATTGGCATCTTAAAATTCAATTTATTCGTGGAATTAATCTACTTCGAGCCTGTTAAAGGTATGGAATCTTAAGTAGGATGGAACCTACGAAAAATCTAGTGGAACATTCTTTTGTATCCGCTAATTTTTATTCAAAATGATTTTTACAAATTTATATCTTATTTTCAAAATGATTTCAAAACCTTCCTTTTAAAAGCATCAAAAACATCTATCCTGATTTCAAATACTTTTAGCCTCAAAATAATCTTTAATTTCAAAATCAAATTATCCGTAGTTTTAACTTTCTTTAATAATAATAAACTAAATTTTTAAATATTTATACCTGTATTTAAATATAAAATTATAGTAAGGTTTTGGATATATTATTCTGTATATTTACTTATGTATTTTAACTATAGACAAGTATATTTATAAATTTTAAATTAGTCTATTATAAAATAGAAGTTATTTTCAAAGAAAAACAAATCACCAAAAATTACTTTAGGATGTCGACATGCTCAACCTACCAATGTCGACGTAGTGTTAGTTGGTTTCAAAATTTAAATTTCAAAAGGAGTGTCTATTTGTCATATTTCTTCACGAGTGGACATGGCTGTTGTTCTTCTATAAATAGGGGATGTTTTCAACGAATTTTAACATAGATTTTCAGGTTTTTCACTACTCTTTTTCTTCCACATTTCTTATACATATTCCTACCATTATTCTGCCGAAATCAACATTGAATCTAATTAGATTATCTCTGGTTTGATTCTCTATCACTATCTCAACAAGATTCTCAGTGCTATTCAGAGTTATAGGCTTCTCTGTAATCAATTAAACGAGAAAAGGTGTGATGTGGCCTTGAAAATAAACCAAGCGAGATATGGTGCGATTGTAGCCTTGGAAATCAATTGGGTGAACTTGTTGCCTGGGAAATCAAGTATCTCTTCCTAGAGGATTGTGAATCTGGAGGGTGTACCTCGTTGCCTTGAAATTGAGGGTGTAATTGAAAAGATTGTTTTTGAAAAGATATTCGTACTTGTGTGCAGGATTGGATGTAGGGTAACTCCGAACCAGTATAAAATCCGGTGTGTTCTTTCCTTTACTACTTTTACTTTATATTTGCATCTGTGTTTGATTCTATGATCATATCTATGTTTGAATATTGCATACATTCGTGTTCAAATTAAAAAAACTCAAATTGATTTAACAATTCTCTAAAACACTATTCACGCCCCTCTAGTGTTTATCCTAGCCTTAAGATCCTTAATCCGCATTTCTCACAGAAACTGTACGCCAATGCTGAAAAATACGTTAATGAGGATCAATGTAAAGAAGTAACGCTAAGAAAAATAATTATTTTACCGACTAGATATTATATATGTAGCGTATTCTACTGCATACAATATTTTGACGGATCCTTAAGAGATGGAAAATCTCGTTACGTCTCCTGAGTTATTGCATGCACGTTATACACTAGATAGGAGATGTAAACACGTAAACATCTCCGATGCCATGACACTCATGTTATATGCGATATCGATTTGACTCACATAAGAATATTTTAGTCCTGATTTGAGTGTTTTTCCTTTTCATTACGCTCGGGTCAATCATGAGTTTTTTTAGCTCATTGGTGATTTTTCTCTGAAGGACGAAGCTGAAGATTTGGTATATTATTTGCAACAACCCGCATATTTACCAATTTTATATTTAAATATTTTATTTAAATATTTTGTCGTTTATCGGATATTGGTCCGAAAAGCTACTTTTTGCAAACGGTCAAATTAGGACACGAGACCACTTCCATTGAGTTCGAAATGCCATTTACAACTTTTTAAAGTATAAACTTTGATAGGTTTGGAGATAGTGGAATTTCACTTACTTTTCCCGCTTTGGACTTTGGGTTAGATTAGCCATTATAACTCAAACCCACTTCTCTCCTTCTCCCCACTCTTCATAAATTCCTACCAAACGCAAACTTTAACATTATTGGTGAGTGGAAAGGGAGATTAGAAACTCCAAGCCTAGGTTTCAACTCCAACTCCATCATTCAACTCCAAATTCAAGGAAAAGCATTGGATTCAAGCTTGTAGTTGTTTCTCCATTCACCTTCAAGCTTTATCTTCATAATATGGTGAAAAGGTGAGATTTTTATCTCACAATTCTAGTCTATAACTATATTGGACTTTTTGGGAATGATTTCCTATCACTTTAGCATGTACATCTGCATTTGGTTTGGATTGGATTGGCGAAAAATCCAATTTTTAGTGTTTTTGGTGAAATTCTACACTTAGGTCGTTCTGCCTATGCTAGGTCGTTCGCGTGGAAATGTCTCGGCATTCAAGTAGCTCGTTTCTGGCTTTAAATCGTTCTACAGCCTTAGGTCGCTCGACACTAGGTCGGAGGTCATAGGTTGTAGGGCTTTAGGTCGTAGGTCGCTCGGCCATGCTTATTTCGTTAAGTCGCTCGGCATTTAGTGGTTAGGTCGTTGGACCCTTAAGTCGTTACACCACTAGGTCGTTAGGTCGTAGGACCTTAAGCTGTTATGCTCAGTGTTTTTTGGCCGTAACACGTTGGTCTCCTAGGTCGTTTGGCCTTTATATTATTACGTCGTTCGACCTGTTTTATTTTAACCCCCTTAGCTCGCGCTCCTTTAGGTCGCAGGACCCTTAGGTCGCATCACTATTAGGTCGCATGACCTTATAAACAGTTAGGTTGCAAGACCTTATATCCTGTTAGGTCGCGTGACCTATATACCATTAGGTCGTTAGACCTTATTCTCCAATAGGTCGCTTGCCTCTTTACTTCGATAGGTCGCTCGGCCTTGTCTTCATTTTAGGTCGCGTGTTTCACCAGTCCGTTAGGCCTTTACCTCGTTAGGTCGAACCCCGTTGCGGGGGTGTTGCCCCTACACCACCACATTGGGGGGTTGCCACCCCCTGGACCCTCCCTCCGTATGGGATCTTATTTGAAAAACATTCAACAGAACTTGCTTTGTTGTGATGCCGAGTTGACCACTCTTCAAGACAAACTATCTTGGGCTTCTCGGTCGATTTTATGGTATCACGGCCTTGCTAAAAGGCGGGATAACAACTTTAGAAAGATGATATTGGTCCGCATATTTATCGATTTTATATTTAAATATTTTATTTAAATATTTTTTCGTTAATCGAATATTGGTCCGAAAAACTACTTTTTGCAAACGGTCAAATTAGGACTCAAGACCACTTCCATTGAGTTCGAAATGCCGTTTACAACTTTTTTAAGTATAAATATTGATAGGTTTGGAGTTAGTGGAATTTCACTTACTTTTCCCGCTCTGGACTTTGGGTTAGATTAGCCATTATAACTCAAACCCACTTCTCTCCTTCTCCTCACTCTTCATAAATTCCTACCAAACACATACTTTAACATTAATGGTGAGTGGAAATGGAAATTAGAAACTCCAAGCCTAGGTTTCAACTCCAAATCCATCATTCAACTCCAAATTCAAGGAAAAGCATTGGATTCGAGCTTGTAGTTGCTTCTCCATTCACCTTCAAGCTTTACCTTCATAATTTGGTGAAAAGGTGAGATTTTTATCTCACAGTTCTAGTCTATAACTATATTGGATTGTTTGGAATGATTCCCCATCACTTTAGCATGTACATTTGCATTTGGTTTGGATTGGATTGGCGAAAAACTCCAATTTTTAGTATTTTTGGTGAAATTCTGCACTTAGGTCCTTCTTCCTATGCTAGGTCATTCGCGTGGAAAAGTCTCGGCCTTCAAGTAGCTCGTTTCTGGCTTTAAATCATTCTACAGCCTTAGGTCGCTCGGCACTAGGTCGTAGGTCGTAGGTTGTGGGGCTTTAGGTCGTAGGTCGCTCGACCGTGCTTATTTCGTTAAGTCGCTCGGCATTTAGTGGTTAGGTCGTTGGACCCTTACATCGTTACACCACTAGGTCATTAGGTCGTAGGACCTTAAGTTGTTATGCTCAGTGGTGTTTGGCCGTAACACGTTGGTCTCCTAGGTCGTTTGGCCTTTATATTATTAGGTCGTTCGACCTGTTTTATTTTAACCCCCTTAGCTAGCGCTCCTTTAGGTCGCATCACTATTAGGTCGCATGACCTTATAAACCGTTAGTTCGCAAGACCTTATATCCCGTTAGGTCGCGTGACCTATATACCATTAGGTCGTTAGACCTTATTCTCCAATAGGTCGCTTGCCCCTTTACTTCATAGGCCGCTCGACCTTATTACCTTGTTAGGTCGCGAGTCCCTTAAGTCGCTCGCTTCTGCTAACTCGCGAACACCTCTAGGTCGCAACCACTAGGTCGCTTGACACCTTAGACCCCTAGGTCGCAACCATTAGGTCGCTTAATCCTATCCTCCCTTAGGTCTTCACTAGGTCGTACCATTTTGGACGGGGCGCTGCCCCATGGACCCCCGCACCCCCACCTTGGAGGGTTGCCACCCCCCGGACCCCCCTCCGTAGGGGATCTTATCTGAAAAACATTCAACAGAACTTGCTTTATCGAGATGCTGAGTTGACCATTCTTCGAGACAAACTATCTTGGGGTCCTCGGTCGATTTTATGGTATCACGGCCTTGCTAAAAAGGCGGGATAACAATTTTAGAAATATGAAGGTTTCAATACTAGTAGTAAATATCAAAACTCTTTCATTAAAACAATTTTAACTCTATTTTACTACAAAGCTCTTTCCTTAAACCATTTTCCAATCTAACAGTATATACAAACCTTTTCCTTAAAATCTTTTGTGAGAATCTTCTAGTGAAGATCTACAGCTTGTTCGTAAAAATTTAAGTTAAGCAAGTGGTTATGGGACATGAAGTTAAACTCATATATTTATAGGCTAGGTGAGGTTGACACTACTTGATGATCATGACGATCATTTTTGTGTTTTAGGCTAGCAACTGTGCGATGTCTCTTTGACTGTGAGGGAGACTAGACCCGCCTCTTGTGATGTTTCGTCATCGCATTTGTGCGATGTTTCGCCATCACATATGTGGGGTAGCGCCCCACGGTCTTCGGGCCATTCGTGAGTCAAAATTAATGGCTTGCAACCATGAGATAGCGTCTCGCTTTGTGTTACACGTGTAGGTGAGTTTTCATGCTCCCATTTTGTGAGTTTTCATGCTTCTATATTGTGATTTCTGGATTTCTTGTGTAGTCTTTTGGAATTTGTGCTTCACCTATTTTCATGACTTTCATTGTTATGACTTTCCAGCTTTTATGTTTTGGTGAATTTGTGTGTCATCACTTTTTTTAGGTGAATTTGATTCTTTTAGAAGATTCTTTTGATATTGTTTGATCTCTTGATGATCTTCATTTACATGCTTATCATGGTATGTCTTTATGGTTACTATATGTTCTTGCCATATCTATTATTTTATATCATGTTACCTGATATTTATAGCTAGACTGATTCGTTTATTATTTTCTTATAAATAATAGTTGGGTCAGACCGAGATGTTACAGGGGCTTCTGCTTGACTTCTCCCCCAGGGATTTACTACTCTGACTTTTGGCTGACCATTTAGATTAGCAGTTTTTATCGTTTGCACTTGAGATATATACTCATAGATGTATTCTTTTGTATAGCACGTGTTGCTATTCTTTTGTGTATGTGGTCCTTTCATGACCACTACTCTGATGTACACTTTCATGTGTTAGTTATATATTCATATCTTTTTCCGCCTTTGTGATATGGATGTCTGTGACCGATTGTGTTATGTTTATTTCTATATTTGTTTCCGAAGATTTATTTATAGCCACCGCGTGATAGCTTTGAGTTTGTATCGGTATGTCAGACTTCCTCCTTAAATGAAATGCATGCTATACTATCTGACATATCGGTGCTCGCACAAAGAAGTTACATGGATGGTCGCTCCTCAACAGCCTTATTCTCCACGCTAGTTGAGAGCATTACTCCGTAGTGTTCTTGGCTAGCGTGGGTATTGAGGTGGGCGTCACATTATTACTATTATTATTCACCCGATCTTATTATCTGCTGTATTATTTTATTTATCCCTGTTGTACGTATATAATCTGATAAATGCTGTATAAATTACAACAAATGTATGATATAAATAGCTTCATGTACTGTTTATTTGATTATTATATTTTATCGTTCCGCTATGAGATTCTGTGTTTATTTTCTTCCTATTTCCTTATTTTCTTAACTCCGGATTGTTTAAGTTGGACATGTGTCGTTACAGTTTCAATTCTACTGCTTCCACTCGACCCAACTATAGTCATTTGATGGACGTCGTGTGACAATTTAACTATAATCAAAGTAGAGCTTTCAAATTAAAGATCAATAGTATTTTCAAGTTGAAAGAATTATGTAAATTAGTTACATCGATATTCTCGGTTTGACCTTAGTTATATTAACAAATAGAAAACTATTGAGTGAGTCATTCCAAAGTTATCCAATAACTATCGGTATGTAACCCCTTGGTGTCCCCAACGGTAAGAAGTAATACAACGCCTAACATTTGGAGAGTGTTACGTACTCTAGTCTCAATGGATACAATGATATCCAGTCTCGATGCATCTTGACCATGAACATTTAAAATGGTATATTTGTTTCATTGCGATAAATTATTCGCCGCCACAATACTTTGTAAATATTGTCACAAAAAGTACCATTTATGGATTTCCTATTATATATACTTTTAATGAAATTGATTAATTAATATAACCACATTATATCAAATATATAATAGAAAGAAAACACCTTTATTTCGAACAAGATTTGTCAACGAGTTAGATATATGTAACAGATTACATAGTTGCCCCTAGGGCATACCGCTCGAACTCTATCAATCTCCCACTTGCACTTGGGGTCAATTATGGAATCTTGTTCCAACTTCTCCAATTTGTTTTCTCAAAACAAATTAGGCCAGTCCCTTTGTGAACCGATATGCTATTATGTTTTAATTATCTACACTATCTATCAAATCTCTCCGACGTTGATATATTGTTTCATCATGCGGGACAATTCAAAGTATGTCTCTTGATCTCTAGTGAGCTCTAAGTTCTATTAAGAACCATATCACGACATTATTATCATTTAACAATGTTATGAGAATCTTAACATTTGAAATCAACGTGGTTATAAATTTGTGCACATATAAATTTATATACATTATTTTATTGCAGAATATTCAAGGCGACATACGTAGCCATTTTTCATTGAATAAGCCACAGTCTTTATTTGGAACATTTCCTACTTAAAGATTCTTAACTTAAATTTTGGGGCATTTCACTAAAAGGATAAAATTTGCAATCCAATTAGTTTCTAGGACACACATTGAAAGAAAATAATTTTAAGGCCAAAATTAGCAGAGTAATTACTTTCAAGGACAAAGTCAGCAGTCCGATTACTTTCAAGGACATAATTTCCTAGGTTTTTAGGCCCTAGAAACTAAAATTTTGTGTTTTTTCCTCAAAAGTAATTATTTCAGTTGTGTGTCCTAGAAACTAATTCCACTTGCTAAAGAGGCCCTTGTGGCTAGTTTCCACTTAAATTTATCATTGACATACTACACTCAATATGACTTATGAAGTTTGAGTTTGAACACTCCTTCATTAGGAGTTTTTGTTTATGTAAACGATTCTCTAGTATTTCATAAATACACAAGAACACTTCAAACAACCTTTTAGAGATATCAATTTGGATTTGATATTTGATTCATGTATCAAATACATAGGAAAATCATGATATCGTAGACAACACAACATATATGATAATTCTTTTTGCCAATGCAAAGGAATCAATCTTACATGTTCCTTATTAAACATTTTAATAAGGTGTCCTTGCATATCATTTGGGACATTCCCGACATCTTTTATACTTAATGCAAATGTCATCATTTATTAATCCAATGTTGAGTATTAAAACAACCAAGATTAATTTTAACACAAGTACATCGTTAAATTCAACAACGTGATGTTTACTTATAGTTTAATAATATATCAATATACCTTTTAATGTTCTTTCTTATGAACACACGCTTCCTCTGCACTTGATTGAAAATCAAACTATTTGATATATCTATCAAAATACTTATTCAATCCTAGTGCTTATAAAATGATACTTTCATATCATTGCTTGGACCATATCCAAAGAATCACAAACTCAATGTCGCTCCCATTAACTTTGAGTCGTTTTTGGTTAATATGTGAAACAGCTTACTCTAAATCATTATTTAGAAATTTATGTTTCAATTCGTATGTACCAAATCACTAGGACATATCAAGTGGTAATTTTGTGAGTAAATTCGAATTGACTTGAACATGTTGGATATCGAATTTAGTACGCTAATTTCAACAATTAAATTTGTGATATTATTCTTATCAACATTGCTAATTTAATTCCAACTGCATTAGTCTTACTCATAATGACACAATCAAGGTCGATGGATCATATCCCTTCAGTTACGACCATATAAATCTATATTTTGATATTGTACTTGGAATCCTTTCGAATTTGCGCATCATACCATATAGAGTCAACACTCTCAATGGTTTAATTAAACAATCTAGGATCATATATTTTTGACATTAATAAGAAACTCATTGTTTCCCTTCGATGTGCTGGAATACTTATTAGGCTTTCAAATGCTATGTGTTTGTTTAGGTTAGTTAATTTCATTTTATCTCATATAATCAGTTCTATCCATGGATCGTATATAATTCCAATTTACTACCAATAATTCCTCAAAGAAATTTCTTCACAATGAAGTTGGTATATCTTAAAACAACAATTGTTTCTCAGTGCAATAAAATAGGCATTCATAAACATTTTATGAATTCCCTAATTTACAAAACTAACTTGGTTTAGTTTACAAAAATTATGTTCAAAACATAAATATGTCATCCAATGACAGTTTTTTCAGAATCCTTTTAAGGAGATTCGTACAAGATCCCTCATAAATAACTATTACCTGCAATCTTTCGACTCACACGACCTGCCAATTCCTTAGCCAAGGATATGTTGGAGTTTCTTATAAACCCTTATCTTGTAAAATTTTATATACTATTATTCAAATGAAATAATATTAACCTTGTGGACTACCATTAAGTACATTACCTTATAGAAAGAAACTAACTCAAACTCACTCGCAATTAATCGTGCATTGTCCAACAAAGTTCGACTACTTAATATCGAAGCATTATTTTGTATCACATGGTGGAGTAATTTTGAGATTGAATCTTTATTCATTTTAGGTACGTTCACAATATTTTCCAATATACTCACTCATTCGATCAAATCAAACCATTTCTATCGCATTTGATTTTATTTACATTTGTTTTATTTTCTATAAGTTTACCATAGACATACTACATGTTTATTAAATACACATATCCATGTCAGCGATAACTCATCGGTGAATATGACAAGTACGTTGAACCTTCTTGGTATTTATAGAATTACAATTACATGCATCTATATGTATCAACCGAAGAGTTCATCAACTCTTATGATACTTCCACTAAATGGGTGCATAGCCCTTTTTGTTTGAGATATAATTAGCATGTATCATATAATTCAAAATCATACAATAAAATTATTTCTCAAAACTACGGCTTTGTCTATAATTCCAAAACAACTGTAAATAGTATTAAATATTTTGTATTTTCCAATGCAACACTTTTGTTATAAATATATTACCACATTATAATTTTATTTCACAAATAATATTCATAATATTCATATTTAAATATAGCTATGTCTATATTTTTCAGTCGATACCAAAAAATAATCATTATTTCATAAATTTTGTGTGATAAGTTTTATGGAAACACTTTTCCTACTACGATGCAATTAATAAGTGCCATATGGCATGCTCCCACTATTTCCACCATTACTATAATAGCATACTAAATTCGGAGGTCCATCATTCACTTAATACAAATTGTTTATTTCACACACTGTAAATATTAAAGTGGAGAGTTCGTTGATCAAATATCCTGAGCTCAAAGAAATAAATCTCATAGAGAACAATTTTCTATATGAAAACATATTTCAGAATAGAAATCATATTTCTTATTTCAATATTAATTATCAATTATTATTACAATTCTCTTTTCCAATGTTACTCTTTGAAGCAGAAATGACTATTCATTCTCTTCATCCTAACTGTACCTTAAATTACGTCTATTCCTATACATTCATTGTCCTTTCAAATGGCCAAACTATACAAAAGAAAACCTTACTAAAATATCATAACAAACTCTTCACAAAAGCGCATTCGATTATCCTGAACATTTAAGCATATCAAATATGCTGCACTTTATGTAAACCAATCAAAATGACATTTCAGCGATCAAGTTGTTAGATCTATCTTCTAGTTTTTGGCCTTGGATTACATTAACACAATATGATCTTTTTTATAATCAATCAAGTTGAATACATGATCTCAAAATACAATTTATTGGATTATTTCCAATGATCTATATTCATTGAAGCATCGTACATTACGAACTATGACCGTTCACCATATAACATTAATAAAATGACAATATATGTATCAAATATCCATAGTCTTGTATTGCTTTTAGAGTTTGAAAATCACATAGTACAATACACGGTCTCAACCAAATAAGCACGTAGGTGACCATTTTACGATGTATTAAGTAGTTGTGAAATTAGACACTTGCATGGCATAGAAAACATTAACATGCAATAGACATTTAATAGTGGGTATTATATTTCCATTTGTCAACTTTCAATTCAGTTCGTTTGTATATGTTAATTGACAAATATTTTATGAATCATATGCATAAATTTATCATTGTAGATAATTATAACATTATTTAACGTATGTTCTTACAATATTAGAAAGGTTATACCATTTCATTTTACTATTAAGGCCACCACTAGTCTTTTATGTTTCTCCAACCTTAAGATGAGACATAAAAGCCTCTCGACTTCACTAGTAGGTGCTAGGAATCATCTGTCTTGATATTTTGACCTTGAGTTTGCTCAATAAATCATATCCCCACAAACCAAGGATAACTCCTTATCGATTGTATCACATACAACTACTAACCGATATTACCTTGTCCAAATATCATTTCAATGTCGAGTTTTTCTCAACAAATTGAAAGAGATTATTCACTCATACCTACAAATTGTGATAGCCTTTGTATAGTATATATACCTTGAGTTTTCTCAACAAATACATATAGTTATTTTACCTCGTTTATTCAATATAACTATCACACTACATATAACGTTCCTAGCTTGAGTTTGCTCAACAACTAAGGAGTATGCAAGTAATTTATTATTATATATATATATGGTAAAGGACAACATTGTATTGAAGATTCATAATCTTCAATATATTATATTGAGTGATATCGAACTATGAAATATTGTATTTCTGATGAAATACCCTCATGATTCAAGTATCAAACACATCATAAATCAAGGTTGACGTAGCTTTGACTAGGCTCGAACAGTTTAGATACCAAACTGTCGCAACCTATCCAGGATCTTCCTCACGAAATGATGATTTCATGTTAATAAACCGATAGAACGATAAATGCTCAATTCCGTTGATCGTGATGATGCCGGAATCTAGCTATCTCCAACCCGTTGATCTCGCAACATACCGTGTTGAAAGATCTACAATTCGATCGTTGATCACTCGTAAGTGATACCGAGAATTGGCTTCAACTTCGTTGATTCGCTCACGAATAACCAGAAGATGGAAAGAAGTAGGAGATCACACTCAACTTCCAACAATGGTGGCCAAAGCTCACACACAAATTTATTTCAAAATCAATCACTTTTTACAAATGACAGCACGCCCCTATTAATAGGAAATTACAACACATACATGCGACAACATACAACACACGACCTAACAACATACGACATAACAACATATGACTTAACAACATACGACATAACAACATACGACTCATGACCTAACGACTTAACAATACAACACACATGCGACTTAACATCATACGACTCACGACCTAAGAAATCAACGACATAAGAAGAAAGCACAGCTTCGGGAACGACTTAAGCGACTTAAGCGACATAAGAAGATAGCCCAGCTTCAAGAACGACTTAAGAGATTTAAGCGATATAAGGAATCGGCGACTTATAGAAATGCAGCATCAGTGAACGACTTAAGGAAATGCAGCATAAGTTAACGACTTAAGGAAATGCGGCCTACGACTTACGACTTAAGGAATGCGGCATAAGTGAGTGACTTATAGAAATGCGGCCTTGTTTTCTTGAGTCGTTATCTTATAAGGTAGGCGACTTATGGCCGGCGACTTATGGTAGGTGACTTACGACTTAAGATGGTAGAGACTTATCATGGTGTGCTGCATCATCCTTCCCTTGTTGAAAAGAATTCGACCGCGAATTTACACTTTCCTATTCTTTGACATACTTGTTCTCATGATATGGAATCAAGTGTTTGACATTGAAAACGTCAGCAGTACGGATATGATCCGGCAATCTTAACTGATAAGCACTCTCATTAATCTTCTTTACGATTTCCAAAGGACCAATCTTTCTAGCAGCTAGTTTGTTGTAAGTACCAATATGAAATCAATCCTTAGTCAACAATGCATATACAAAATATCCTTCTTTAAACTCAACATTTCATCGTTTAATATCTGTGGATTGCTTATATTTCTCATTCGCCTTAGCAATCATTCCTGCACAACCTTGTGGCACTCTTGCAATTCATTCACAAAATCACTAGCTCGTTTGATCACTCCATTCTACTGTTTTACTATAGATAAATCTAATGGTCCCTTAGGGATTGTTGAGTAAACAATCTGGAATGGACTGAACTCAGTGCTACGATTAACTGCATGGTTGTGTGCAAACTCAGCTTGACACGGTTTGGAATCCCAACTCTTCAAATTGTCATTCACGAGGCATCTCAATTGATTACCTAGGTATCTATTCACTTCTGTCTATCCATCCGTCTTTGGATGATAAGCACTACTAGATTTCAGCTTTGTCCCGACCATTCTCCATAGACTCATCCAAAAATGACTCAGAAAACGAATGTCTCTATCCGATACAATAGATTCAGGAACCCGTGAAGATGATAGATCTCTCTGAAGTATAACTGTGCGACATTAACTATATCTGCAGTCTTCTTGCATGGGATAAAATGTACCATTTTTGAAAATCGATCAACCACCACGTAGATAGAATCATTGCCACGTTGCGTCCTCGGCAAGCCCAATACAAAGTCCATACTAACATCCACCCATGGTTTAGTAGGTACAGGCAATGGCATATATAAACTTGCATTTGTTGCGGTCCCCTTTGAAACTTGACAAATATGTCAACTTTGAACGAACTTTTCAACCTCCTTTCTCATTGACGGCCAAAAATAAGACTTTGAGATCAACTGCATAGTACGGTCGGGGCCCACGTGTCCTTCTTCATGTAATTCTTTGATGATTTTCATTCGTAGACTGCAATCTGGATTACACAACTGATTTCCTTTGAATAGAAAACCTTCAACCAGCATATATCCATCTATGCTTCCCTACTTGACTTTGTCTAGGATTTTGGAAAAATATGAATCTGAAGTAAGCAGATCTGGAAGTAAGTCAAAACCTATCACCTCTATTTGCATGGTTGTTAGTAAATTATTCCTCCGACTCAATGCATCGGCAACGCGATTAGTTACTCCAGATTTGTACTTTATGACGAATGTAAATTGTTGCAAATAAGCTATCCACGATGCGTGCCTTGCTACAATTTTATTCTGCCCTTGTAAATGTTTCAATGCTTCATGATCTGTATATAAAACAAATTCTTTGTGGAACAAGTAATGTATCCAATGCTTCATGGCCTGCACAATAGCATAAAACTCCACATCATAAGTACTGTAATTCATTTTTGCTCCAGAAAGGTTTTCACTGAAATAGGCAATTGGACGTCCCTTCTGACTCAACACTCCTCCAATTCCAACTTTGGACGCATCTGTATGTAATTCAAATAGTAACTGAAAATCTGGCAACACTAGATTCGGTGCTGAGGTTAAAAGATCCTTGATTTGTACAAAAGCAGATCCTACCTCATTCGTCCATGAAAACTGCTTTCCTTTCATACAATCAGTAACACGAGCCATTATACTTCTAAAGTGCGGTACAAATCTTCAATAAAATGAAGCTAACCCATGGAACCTTCTAATTTCTATTATAGTTTTGGGATATGACCAATTTCTCATTGCGACTACTTTACTCTGGTCCACTTGTATCCCTTCCTTAGACACGACATAACCCAGAAATAGAACACTTGGCGTCATGAACACGCATTTCTTCGTCGCTGCATAGAACTGTTCTTGACGAAGAATAGTTAACACCTTTCGCAAATGTTGAATATGCTCCTCTGTGCTAGCACTATATATCAAGATATCATCAAAGTAGACTACAACAAACTTCCCGATGTAATGTCTGAAAATCTGATTCATTACCCTCATAAATGTGCTTGGTTCATTAGATAGACCAAATGGCATGACCAGCCATTCATATAATCCTTCTCGAGTCTTGAATGCTGTCTTCCATTCATCACCTGGTCTTATGCGAATCTGATGATAACCACTCTTAAGGTCGATCTTAGAAAAGATTACAGACCCACTAAGTTGATCCAATAGATCATCAAGTCTTGGCATAGGAAAAACTGTATCTGACAGTTATTTTATTGAGTGCCCTGCTGTCTGTACACATTCTCCATGAACCATCTTTCTTCGGTACCAACAGAGCTGGTACAGCACAAGGAATGAGACTCTCTCGAACACGCCCTTGCTCAAGCAACTCCTCAACCTGTCTCCTCAACTCTTCATGCTCTTTTGGACTCATACGATAATGCGGCCGATGCGGTAAAATAGCACCTGACACTAGATCAATTTGATGTTGTATATCCCTCTGTGGCAGTGACACCTTGGGTAATTCCGTAGGAAAGACATCTTCAAATTCATTTAACACCGGTCTAACCTCCACAGGAATTTCAAGATCTTTACTTGTTTCATACCCAATCAACATAAACAATTCAACACTATCTTTCACTTCTTTAACAAATTCTCTCATAGATAATAGACTAGTTGATTCCACTTTCTTCTCTGACTTGCTTTCACTTTGTTCACGCTTTTTAGGAACTAAGGTAACTTGAGTACCTTCAAACATGAAACTGTAGCTGTTGGTGCAACCATTATGTTGTATGGCTCTATTATATTTCCATGGTCTTCCCAATAGTAGATGACACACATCCATATTGACAACATCACACCATATATCATCTTTGTACTTCTTCCCAATAGAAAATGTAACAAATGCTCGTCTTCCCATTGTCACTTCTCCACCTTTCTTTAGCCATGCCAGTTTATAAGGTCTAGGGTTTTTTTCAGTCTTCAAACCTAACTTCTTGACGGCTTCTTCAGAAATAATGTTATCGCAGCTTCCCGCATCAATAACAAGTGGACAAACCTTTCCCAAGATAGTACGTGTAGACTGAAAGATATTGCTTCTTAGCCAACTAGAATCATTCTCATGCTTTGGCACTAAACAAGACCTCCTTATCATCAAATTACACCCTTCGTCTCCTGGCACAACTTCTTCATCTTCATCAAACTTCGATGTTTGAGAATAATCAATTTCATCTTTCACATCCTTATACTCACATTCCTCTGCAACTAATGCTCTCTTCTTTGGCTTTGTACATTCATTACTTTTATGGCCAAACTCCTGACAATTATAGAACTTGATACTGTTATTGACCTTTGCTTTAGTGGCTTCATTGACAATTGGTTTATTGACTGCCTTGGAAACATTAGCACTGCTACTAGCACCCTTATTCTGGTTGTTATAACCCGCAAACACACCAGTTCCTCGTCTCCCTTGTTTCTCCCAGGTTAGAGCTTTCTAATGTGCTTCAGCAACAGACATTGGATTAAACATATTAACCATGTCTGGAATTTGCATTCGTAACCCTCCAATATATCTAGTCGTTAGCTGTTCCTCGGTTTCCATAATATCATTCCTTGCAATCAATTGATAGAATTCATCTGGATAGTCATTCACTGTCTTTGTCCCTTGTCTCAAATTCCGCAAATGTTGATACATAAGAGATTGATAATTGTACGGCAAGAAAGTCGCTTTCATCATCTTTCTTATCTTGTCCCAAGTGACAACTTTTGCTTTTCCCATTCTCTCCCGAGTTAGTTTAGTTTGTTGCCACCAAGCCATAGCTCTTCCCTTTAGTTTTGTAGAAATTAATTGGACTCTGCGATTCTCAGGAACCTCCTTGAATTTCAAAATTTCTTCAACATTCGACAACCAATCAAGAAATTCTTCTGCTTGCGTACCACCTTTGAATTCTGGAATTTCCATCCTCGTGCCTGACTCCCATTTACGATCATTTTCTGAATCCAGATTTGATTTCGCACTTGGCCTCAATTTCGATAATGAATATGTGGCGAATGCGATTTTTGCCCGTTCGAAAATCGACATCCATACTTTACATCGTACTCGAATGCCGCAGATTCGACCGTTCAAATCAGATTCGCCGGAGCTTATAACACAGTTAAGTAAACAGCACAGCGGAAGAAATAATGAATACCAATATACAACATCTGATACAACAGACGATACAATAGATATCGATATACATCAGAGATATGATACAATATAATAGCAGCGGAAAGAAAAAAAATAGATAACCCTAGCAGCGAAACAAATAACTCAAGATAGTCTTCAAGAAAGAACTCCAAAACTGCAGCTCCATCTCCAAGAACCAATCCAGAAATAGCTTGAATTCTCAATAACGATGGACCAAGCTAAGCAAGATCAGTCATTTCCAAAGACTGAACTAGCTCCAGATAATCCACCAAACCTAACTATCTGAAAAACCCAACTCTAGACTGCTCGTGTGGAAAATAGTGAGCACCCAGAGTCTAGGAAAGGAACAATAAACTCCGAGTCAGTCATGGGACTGGTGTGAGTAACAAAAACAGTTTATCTTTGAAAACAAACAAAAAGAGAATTTTAAAGTAAATTCGCAATGCTTTTAGAAAATGAAACTACCATAAGACCTCCCGCCACACACACGATGCAAACGCAGAATTGGAGGAGATTTCTTCTTATGATAGTCAAACATGCTTAATACGTGAATTCCTTTAATATTATTATTATAAGTGCACAGTGCAGAAAATCCTTTCAAAAGTAGAATATAAATCTTAGACAACATACGACCATTATCGTATGCCTACTATAGCTACCATGTTCAATAGCAGGTTATCACCACATTCCATGGCAGGTAATACAACTAAAACCGTACAAGGCTTGTATTGTTTTGATTGGATTTTCCAACAAATGGTCAGGCTAAGGAACTTCCTACTGCCATATGGGATCGCCTCTGGCGGAACGTCCCGAGAACCTAACCGGATCTCTGCCAACACAAGGCCGGGTTACCTCTGTAACTAGGTAACTACTACTCGAGCATGCCACTCCCCGGTCCTTTGGGACCTTTATCCGAGGTGCCTCTAAGCAACAACCACACAGTAAATGAGATTGGAGCCACCACATAGTTAAATATTTTGGCTCCATACCATGATACCACCCTTTACCAGAAGGGAATGACACACCCTAAAGGGCCCGACCCTCGTAACCTTGCCGCATCTTTCCTGTTTCGACCATTTCCGGGGTGTGAGGTCCTGATGCAGTCTCGTCCACAAAGCTACGCTTTATACAAAAGCCATGCTATGATCACAAAAGATCAACAAATGATCAACAACACACAGCAGCACTCAGCATGCCACACTACCAAATTGGGAGTATATTGCTGATAACCTTCAACTACATAACCTCTGAGCTCGTACGTCTCAGAGAAGGGTATTAAGCTAAGAGAATAAATTCTCTGCCACCAACAGATATGTATTTGAAAGAAATCTGCTTTATATCTCAAAGTGTAATGTCAGACGTACAATCCATACAAGTCTGTTCCGGGTTCGAACAGAACCGAAGGCACTTCCAAAGTAGCCCTTGCAATTCGGGTATTCACAATCCCGATCGGACTTCCCATCACTTAGGAAAATCTCTATACTGGCGCGACTCGGTGCAGAGATAATCGATAGGTCATCCTATCGCTTTCACAAATACCCGGTCTTCACCACCGGTCTTCAAATGCTATCCGTAACGTCGAATCACATATTCGGAATGGGTTATACGACACAAAGGTCCTCTCCCGGCTAAACCGAATAGTGAACACAACATTTAGAACATATGGATATAGGATTTCAATTAAGTCACAACTTAATAACTCAAAACTTTCCTTTAAATGGTTTAAACCAATTACCATTTTCAAATCTTTTAAACTAAAAGATTTATTTCACTAAGTTCACCCAGCTTCACCAAGATTCATTTACGGATTTCAAAACAATTTCCATTTCAATTGGATTAACTCATTAAATCTTTAAATCAAGATTTAACTCATAGCTTTCAAACCGTTCCCATAACTTGAAAAATTATTTTCATTGTTTAACTTGAAATCCCTTTTTAACACAATTTGGAAGTTCACTTCCTATATGAAAGCTTTTTATTATTTGAAAACGAATAGTTTTCTTTTCAGAAAGATCCAATTTTATTTACACGAGTTAAAGCCTTTGAGTTTAAATTCAAATTCCCAAATCAATAACTTTAAAGTAGTTTAACTCATATAAACTGGTATAATATCTTTAGTCCCTAGTTTCCAAATCATAGAATTCAATTTCAAATATTGAATTCCAATTTAATTCAAAATATTTAAATTTCAAAACTAAATCAAATTATTCAAAATAAATTTCATCTATGAAATTCTATTTCCAAAGCTTTTCACTTTAAACCCAATCTATTCCCAAAACATTTGAATTTTAAATATTCAACCTTGAAAATTATTTCAAAATCTGTGACTTAATCGATTTCCCCGTGAAATCCATATTTGTGTGTGTATAAGTGTGGTCCAGGGATTTAACACAATAGTGCAACATCATAAATCATCACAGATTCGCAATCACCAAATATCGATAAGCGGTATATCCCATTAACGCTTATCTATATATGCAGATTCACAGGTAGAAAAATATGAATGCATTATAAATAAATAAAATTACATTCATCACAGATCACACTGAAAACAATTCATAATACAAAGCATAGCATCTCAGAAATATCAAACAGTTCAACAATCAATAGGGTTCAAATACCCATAAGTGAACTCAATAAATTATCTGATTAGTATAAATCAGACGGGTCATAGATCATGATTAATTAACTTTAGTCGATTCCAAATCATTTGATTAATTGTCCTTTAATCATTTATTAATTAATCAACTTTTAATTGTTTAATCACATATTGTACAAATATCTGATTATTTAATTAATTAAGTGTTAACGGTTACCTAATTAATCCTTAATCGTTTAATTAAATCTCCCTTAATTAATTAATCTTAAACCTCAATTAATGAACTTAACCCTTCAATTACTTATTTAATTAATCCAAACATTAATTAATTATATAAGTTAATTATCCATTTTAATTATCTTAAAAATTTAATGAATCCAATCATTTAAATTCTATTTATCTTTAAGATAAAACATTTCTTAATTAATCAAAGTATTTAAATCAATTTGTTTTCAAATTTACTTTAAATTTCATTTTAAATTTACGATTTAAAATGAATATAATTTAAATCAAAGTAACTTTTTTTTAAGTAGTTAAAAATTAGAAGTTTAAACTTAATTTATTTTGAGCTGAGATTCAAACACAACCTGAACCTGTTTGACACCTTGGATTTAAACTTATTTCTAAAACTTTGCTTTTCATTTAACCTACCTTTAATGTTTTTATTTAATTTTTTTTAACAGGGCAGCAGGTTTCTTAAAGAAACTGTAGCAAGCAGAACGACCCGAGGCTGTCCCTAGTCACCCCCGAACAAACGTGCTCCTTCCTTCGAGTTTTCCACAATCGACCCATATAATTTTTTTTCAACGTATCAATTTTGTTTAAGTTTTTTTTTCTTAAGCGACCCAGTACAACCCAAAACTACATGAGCTCGAACTCGAGCCATGATGCAAATTTCACTGGGTTATCTTCGAGTTCCTCTCCTTCTTTCCCATCCCATATTATTCCCTGATGCACGAATTTCGACATGTGCACGTGCACCATCGGCGGAAGCTTCTCCGACCATCGACGACACCTTCGTCCCGTCATCGAACATCCCTACAAACAAACCCAACCATCCAAACATCTCCACAAACTCGAGATCAAAAATCGAGCAACATAGATTTGGCTGGAACCACAACCTCCACCAGAAAACGCCTCAAACACTCACCCTCGACCACCAGAGACGTTGCGCTTCCGGCCACGAGTGTTCTGACCATTCACGAACCCATCCCCCGTGGTCCCATCGAACTCGATGCACCAGAGAAGAAGCGGTGATTCAATTTCTCCAGCTCAACCAATTTAGGGTTTAAAACTAGATCGTCGCCCCGCTGTCGCCACGGTTGACTATGATCCCTCCTGCCATTTTTCCCAATCTCGTCGTACATCCCTCGTCCTCCAGTCGAAAACTTGACATCTAACACCTCACCCATCGCCGGCAATTGGTGAGCATTCAGATTTTGTTCATTTTCGAACTGCGCTGGGTATGCTCAACTGAAAATTATCATCTCTAGCTTAAAAATCCTGTTTTCTAATAACACTTCAAGTTATATAATTGAATTCAAGATTCAAGGCATTCGAAAATCATCATGTGGTTACCTTTGCTCTGTAAAACCAAGTTTCCAGAGCCATTCCATCATTATCGAGCTTAAACAATTTTTTTTTGTTTTTTGTTTTTACCACACTCTGTAGTTAAACATACCTATTTTATTTACCACTTTATGTTTGGAAAGGTTTTGATGGAAAGATTTTTTTTTTTTTGATTTCTTGCTTTGTTTCCCTCCCTGTAACCCAAGGAAGAACAGAGACTTTCACTTCATAGAGCAACATAAATATGTACTAAATATGTACTAAATATACCCACAGAGCAACACTTATAAATATGTACTAACCACTATATACCCATGCATAGATAAATGAAACTTAAGTATTTAAAATAATTTGTTCACTCACCTTAAACATCTTTTTTTTTCCAGAAGTCTTCAAGTTGAAATCTTTTTAACTTTGCAAAGTTGAAAACTGGGTTGAAGTTGTTAGCTTAAGCTTCTTCTTTGTTCTCAGATCTCTCTTTGATTGTTTGATGGTTTTTATTTATGTTTGAATTTTAAGATGATATTGTCTTCAGTTTGTAAAAATGGAAATGCTTGCTTATTCTCTGGTTTGCTTATTTTTGATGAATGAAAGAAACTGAGATGAACGAACTAAGGAGAGCTTGATATATGGAAAATGAAGCTTCCAGGATATGCTTTTGTACAGGGTTACTATTTGCTTTTGTTGACTATCTGATTTCTTTGTTGGCTGAGGTGATATGTATTTTGTATGCTAAGTTTTTTTTCTTTTTATAAAAAGTGATGTTATTTGTGTAGTACAAGTATTAGTTGTATTTGTCTTGTTTTATAAGCTTATGCATATCACTTTTCGGCTGAGATGTTGTATGTTGTACTTGCATTTATTTGTTTCTTCTTTTGCAAGCCTGCATACTTAGTTTATTTGTTTGTTTGTACACATATAATTTATTTGATCATACTCATCCAATTTTGTACATGTCTAAATGTGTATTTCCTTTCTTGACTAAGTAGGTTTTTGTTTGTATATAGATATACTTACTGTCTTCACTTGCAAGCTTATTTACATATATATGTTTATATTTCCTTTTCCTTTAACAAGTACATTCATATGTATTTTCTTTCTTTATTTTACAAGTGTACATACTTACATTTTGCTTGTATATGGATGTTTATATGCCAATTTGAACATACCTGACTATATTTTACTGTTGTCATATTACTTTGAAATCTGATTCTATAGTTAATGTGTAGTTTGAAGCCATCTATGTGTTTACTTTAGATTGTTCCATAACCATATAAATTTATTCCTATGTTCCACTTTATATTTTATAACTCATCTTTAAATATATCTATTATATCAATTCCTATTTCTAACTTAAATACTCATTTCTAACCTCAATATTTATTGTCTTGTATTCATACATACATATATTTTTTATTACTTTATTTTGTAAGTATATTTTGTTTATATTCTATTAAATAATATTTATTTACATTTCTAACTTAAATACTTATTTATAACTTAAATACTAATTGTTGTTACATTATTTATAAATTCAAATTTAATTAAATACATTTCTCAATCATTTCATAATTTAGCTAATATTTTATATTAATTACCAATTATTTCCCAATTATTTTTATTCAAACATTAACTTAATTATCAATTTAAACCGAATTAAAATCCGGAATCGTTACAGACTTCCCCCCTTAAAGAAATTTCGTCCTCGAAATTTGCCAAGGAGACGCAAAGATAAGATGAAGAACGTTTCATCAAATCAAACGGAATATCTATTCGGCATTTGGCTTACCAAATCAGAATATCAATAATAGATACGAGAACAAATCTATTTAACACTTCACAAGATATTCGGGTTATCCAGATCTACAAAATATGTGGTGGCATTGGTTAGTTCGAAAGGATAACTAACCATTCGTAATATATATCTGGACCCAAATATTGACAGATATATGGATACAATATCAAAATGTTGAGTTTAAAAACCAATTTATACCTATCAACCATAGCAACCAAAGCAAACAAAACAACCAATACATCCAAACAAACAATTTTGGTCTATCTGGAGTTTGTGTCCCATACTAGTATATCAAATCTTCTTCCTGGATCTACCCGGAACCATCGAAGAATTGACAAGAGATGCTGAACAAAAGAGATAGATTTAATCTTCTATAAAAATTTTCCAATACTAGAAAGGGATTCCAAATTCAAGTCAGAACATCTCAAAGTATACATCAACTTGTCCTTCTTCGGACTTCGATCAACCCAAGAAATTATAATAGAATTTCAAGTTTGGTTTTACACGAAATCGATTTATCGATACAATTCAAATTATCCTTCATATTCTATTAATCAATTTAACTCAAATTAAAATTTCCAATTTATTTCAATTTTCAATTCCAAATTTTCAATTCATATTCATTAAGGTTTAAATCAAAACTGGTAAGAAACAAATAAAGATACGAAGTAAGAATTTCCTACAACGATTCGTAGGGCCATCATCACACCAAAACTTCTTCTGGAGCTGTTACGAAGCAATCGAAAGAATTTGAAAACGAATCAAAGGAAATTGATAGAGAAAAGATTGTTCCCACTGTTGCAGGGCATTGACCATTTATAGTCGTATTTCCTTGTCCCCTATCTCGTTCTCTTCTTGCACTCATACTCAATATCAGTGGATAGTAAGAGAATTTACTGAGGCGTTCGAATGGATATCTTAGGGATTACTCATTCTAGGGTATACTTCACCCTATCTCTAACGAGCTACTTAATGTGTTATACTCCTGAGCTAAAGTTTAACCCTCAGCTCTGATACCAAATGTGACGAATGCGATTTTTGCCCGTTCGAAAATCGACATCCATACTTTACATCGTACTCGAATGCCGCAGATTCGTCCGTTCAAATCCGATTCGCCGGAGCTTATAACAAAGTTAAGTAAACAACACAGCGGAAGAAATAATGAATACCAATATACAACATCTGATACAATAGATGATACAATAGATATCGATATACATCAGAGATATGATACAATATAATAGCAGCGGAAAGAAAAAAAATAGATAATCCTAGCAGCGGAACAAATAACTCAAGATAGTCTTCAAGAAAGAACTCCAAAACTGCAGCTCCATCTCCAAGAACCAATCCAGAAATAGCTTGAATTCTCATTAATGATGCACCAAGCTAAGCAAGATCAGTCATTTCCAAAGACTGAACTAGCTCCAGATAATCCACCAAACCTAACTATCTGAAAAACCCAACTCTAGACTGCTCGTGTGGAAAATAGTGAGCACCCATAGTTTAGGAAAGGAACAATAAACTCCGAGTCAGTCATGGGACTGGTGTGAGTAACAAAATTGTTTATCTTTGAAAACAAACAAAAAGAGAATTTTAAAGTAAATTCGCAATGCTTTTAGAAAATGAAACTACCATAAGACCTCCCGCCACACACACAATGCAAACGCAGAATTAGAGGAGATTTCTTCTTATGATAGTCAAACATGCTTAATACGCGAATTCCTTTGATATTATTATTATAAGTGCACAGTGCAGAAAAACCTTTCGAAAGTAGAATATAAATCTTAGCCAATATACGATCATTATCGTATGCCTACTATAGCTACCATGTTCAATAGCAGGTTAACACCACATTCCATGGCAGGTAATACAACTAAAACCGTACAAGGCTCGTATTGTTTTGATTGGATTTTCCAACAAATGGTCCGGCTAAGGAACTTCCTACTGCCACATGGGATCGCCTCTGGCGGAACGTCCCGAGAACCTAACCGGATCTCTGCCAACACAAGGCCGGGTTACCACTGTAACTAGGTAACTACTACTCGAGCATGCCACTCCCCGGTCCTTTGGGACATTTATCTGAGGCGCCTCTAAGCAACAACCACACAGTAAATGAGATTGGAGCCACCACATAGGTAAATATCTGGGCTCCATACCATGATACCACCCTTTACCAGAAGGGAATGACACACTCTAAAGGGCACGACCCTCATAACCTTGCCGCATCTTTCCTGTTTCGACCATTTCCGGGGTGTGAGGCCCTGATGCAGTCTCGTCCACAAAGCTACGCTTTATACAAAAGCCACGCTCTGATCACAAAAGATCAACAAATGATCATCAACACACAGCAGCACTCAGCATGCCACACTACCAAATTGGGAGTATATTGCTGATAACCTTCAACTACATAACCTCTGAGCTCGTACGTCTCAGAGAAGGGTATTAAGCGAAGAGAATAAATTCTCCGCCACCAACAGATATGTATTTGAAAGAAATATGCTTTATATCTCAAAGTGTAATGTCAGACATACAATCCATACAAGTCTGTTCCGGGTTCGAACAGAACCGAAGGCACTTCCAAAGTAGCCCTTGCAATCCGGGTATTCACAATCCCGATCGGACTTCCCATCAATTAGGAAAATCTCTATACCGGCGCGACTCGGTGCAGAGATAATCGATAGGTCATCCTATCGCTTTCACAAATACCCGGTCTTCACCACCGGTCTTCAAATGCTATCCGTAACGTCGAATCACATATTCGGAATGGGTTATACGACACAAAGGTCCTCTCCCGGCTAAACCGAATAGTGAACGCAACATTTAGAACATATAGATATAGGATTTCAATTAAGTCACAACTTAATAACTCAAAACTTTCCTTTAAATGGTTTAAACCAATTACCATTTTCAAATCTTTTAAACTAAAAGATTTATTTCACTAAGTTCACCCAGCTTCACCAAGATTCATTTACGGATTTCAAAACAATTTCCATTTCAATTGGATTAACTCATTAAATCTTTAAATCAAGATTTAACTCATAGCTTTCAAACCGTTCCCCGAACTTGAAAAATTATTTTCATTGTTTAACTTGAAATCCCTTTTTAACACAATTTGGAAGTTCACTTCCTATATGAAAGCTTTTTATTATTTGAAAACGAATAGTTTTCTTTTCAGAAAGATCCAATTTTATTTACACGAGTTAAAGCCTTTGAGTTTAAATTCAAATTCCCAAATCAATAACTTTAAAGTAGTTTAACTTATATAAACTGGTATAATATCTTTAGTCCCTAGTTTCCAAATCATAGAATTCAATTTCAAATATTGAAATCCAATTTAATTCAAAATATTTAAATTTCAAAACTAAATCAAATTATTCAAAATAAATTTCATCTTTGAAATTCTATTTCAAAAGCTTTTCACTTTAAACCCAATCTATTCCCAAAACATTTGAATTTTAAATATTCAACCTTGAAAATTATTTCAAAATCTGTGACTTAATTGATTTCCTCATGAAATCCATATTTGTGTGTGTATAAGTGTGGTCCAGGGATTTAACACAATAGTGCAACATCATAAATCATCACAGAGTCGCGATCACCAAATATCATAAGCGGTATATCCCAATAACGCTTATCTATATATGCAGATTCACAGGTAGAAAAATATGAATGCATTATAAATAAATAAAATTACATTCATCACAGATCACACTGAAAACAATTCATAATACAAAGCATAGCATCTCAGAAATATCAAACAGTTCAACAATCAATAGGGTTCAAATACCCATAAGTGAACTCAATAAATTATCCGATTAGTTTAAATCAGACGGGTCATAGATCATGATTAATTAACTTTAGTCGATTCCAAATCATTTGATTAATTTTCCTTTAATCATTTATTAATTAATCAACTTTTAATTGTTTAATCACATATTGTACAAATATCTGATTATTTAATTAATTAAGTGTTAACGGTTACCTAATTAATCCTTAATCGTTTAATTAAATCTCCCTTAATTAATTAATCTTAAACCTCAATTAATGAACTTAACCCTTCAATTACTTATTTAATTAATCCAAACATTAATTAATTAAATAAGTTAATTATCCATTTTAATTATCTTAAAAATTTAATGAATCCAATCATTTAAATTCTATTTATCTTTAAGATAAAACATTTCATAATTAATCAAAGTATTTAAAACAATTTGTTTTCAAATTTACTTTAAATTTCGTTTTAAATTTACGATTTAAAATGAATATAATTTAAATCAAAGTAACTTTTTTTTTAAGTAGTTAAAAATTTGAAGTTTAAACTTAATTTATTTTGAGGTGAGATTCAAACACAACCTGAACCTGTTTGACACCTTGGATTTAAACTTATTTCTAAAGCTTTGCTTTTCATTTAACCTACCTTTTATATTTTTATTTATTTATTTTTTAACAGGGCGGCGGGTTTCTTAAAGAAACTGTAGCAAACAGAACAACCCGAGGCTGTCCCTAGTCACCCCCGAACAAACATGCTCCTTCCTTCGAGTTTTCCACAATCGACCCATATAATTTTTTTTCAACGTATCATTTTTGTTTAAGTTTTTTTTTAAGCGACCCAGTACAACCCAAAACTACATGAGCTCGAACTCGAGCCATGATGCAAATTTCACTGGGTTATCTTCGAGTTCCCCTCCTTCTTTCCCATCCCATATTATTCCCTGATGCACGAACTTCAACATGTGCACGTGCACCATCGGCAGAAGCTTCTCCGACCATCGACGACACCTTCGTCTCGTCATCGAACATCCCTACAAACAAACCCAATCATCCAAACATCTCCATAAACTCAAGATCAAAAATCGAGCAACATAGATTTGGCTGAAACCATAACCTCCACCAGAAAACGCCTCAAACACTCACCCTCGACCACCAGAGACGCTGCGCTTCCGGCCACGAGTGTTCTAACCATTCATGAACCCATCCCCCGTGGTCCCATCGAACTCGATGCACCAGAGAAGAAGCGGTGATTCAATTTCTCCAGCTCAACCAATTTAGGGTTTAAAACTAGATCGTCGCCCCGCTGTCGCCACGGTTGACTATCATCCCTCCTGCCATTTTTCCCAATCTCGTCGTACATCCCTCGTCCTCCAGTCGAAAACTCGACATCTAACACCTCACCCATCGCCGGCAATTGGTGAGCATTCGGATTTTGTTCATTTTCGAACTGCGCTGGGTATACTCAACTGAAAATTATCATCTCTAGCTTAAAAATCCTATTTTCTAATAACACTTCAAATTATATAATTGAATTCAAGATTCAAGGCATTCGAAAATCTTCATGTGGTTACCTTTGCTCTGTAAAACCAAGTTTACAGAGGCATTCCATCATTATCGAGCGTAAACAATTTTTTATTTTTTTTTGTTTTTACCACACTCTTTAGTTAAACACACCTATTTTATTTACCACTTTAAGTCTGGAAATGTTTTGATGGAAAGATTTTTTTTTTGATTTCTTGCTTTGTTTCCCTCCCTGTAACCCAGAAGAAGGAAGAACAGAGACTTTCACTTCATAGAGCAACATAAATATGTACTAAATATACCCACAGAGCAACACTTATAAATATGTACTAACCACTATATACCCATGCATAGATAAATGAAACTTAAGTATTTAAAATAATTTGTTCACTCACCTTAAACATCTTTTTTTTTTCCAGAAGTCTTCAAGTTGAAATCTTTTTAACTTTGCAAAGTTGAAAACTGGGTTGAAGTTGTTAGCTTAAGCTTCTTCTTTGTTCTCAGATCTCTCTTTGATTGTTTGATGGTTTTTATTTATGTTTGAGTTTTAAGATGATATTGTCTTCAGTTTGTAAAAATGGAAATGCTTGCTTATTCTCTGGTTTGCTTATTTTTGACGAATAAAAGAAACCGAGATGAACGAACTAAGGAGAGCTTGATATATGGAAAATGAAGCTTCCAGGATATGCTTTTGTACAGGGTTACTATTTGCTTTTGTTGACTATCTGATTTCTTTGTTGGCCGAGGTGATATGTATTTTGTATGCTAAGTTTTTTTTTTCTTTTTATAAAAAGTGATGTTATTTGTGTAGTGCAAGTATTAATTGTATTTGTCTTGTTTTATAAGCTTATGCATATCACTTTTCGGCTGAGATGTTGTATGTTGTACTTGCATTTATTTGTTTCTTCTTTTGCAAACCTGCATACTTAGTTTATTTGTTTGTTTGTACATATATAATTTATTTGATCATACTCATCCAATTTTGTACATGTCTGAATGTGTATTTCCTTTCTTGACTAAGTAGGTTTTTGTTTGTATATAGATATACTTACTGTCTTCACTTGCAAGCTTATTTACATATATATGTTTATATTTCCTTTTCCTTTAACAAGTACATTCATATGTATTTTCTTTCTTTATTTTACAAGTGTACATACTTACATTTTGCTTGTATATGGATGTTTATATGCCAATTTGAACATACCTGCCTATATTTTACTGTTGTCATGTTACTTTGAAATCTGATTCTATAGTGTGTAGTTTGAAGCCATCTATGTGTTTACTTTAGATTGTTCCATAACCATATAAATTTATTCCTATGTTCCACTTTATATTTTATAACTTATCTTTAAATATATCTATTATATCAATTCCTATTTCTAAGTTAAATACTCATTTCTAACCTCAATATTTATTGTCTTGTATTCATACATACATATTTTTTTATACTTTATTTTGTAAGTATATTTTGTTTATATTCTATTAAATAATATTTATTTACATTTCTAACTTAAATACTAATTGTCGTTACATTATTTATAAATTCAAATTCAATTCAAATACATTTCTCAATCATTTCATAATTTAACTAATATTTTATATTAATTACCAATTATTTCCCAAATTTTTTTATTCAAACATTAAATTAATTATCAGTTTAAACTGAATTAAAATCTGGAATCGTTACAGAATACTACCTCCATCACCATCTTCCTCAAAATCAGATGTATTTCGATATCGACCCCGACCATTTACGTCAATACGACCACGCATGTTCCTTCTACCCTGTCTTTCTGCATCACGATATGGTTCATTCTCGAACCCATGTTGAGTTCTTCCTTCTTCATTTCGATATGACTCTCATCGTTGAAATCGATGATTCTCTCCTATTTCGATATGACTGGGGTGACATCCTTCTTTCTTTCGAAGCCGATGGTGAAACCCGGTTTCCACTCTGGTTCGAAACTGGTGACGTTCTCCTTTGATTTTGATTCATGTTGTTCATCAATTTCTCCAATTTTTCAATACCCTCATTGAACTTTTCATTGATACGCTGCTCCATCTGCTCAGCTTCTTGTCTTCTATACAAATCTTCAACATTATGATAACGATTAATACGTCTCAGAGGCATGATCATTAAACAATCTCGTTTTCGTCTCTGAATCTGGCTCTGATACCAATTGACGCAGCTTTGACTAGGCTCGAACAGTTTAGATACCAAACTATCGCAACCTATCCAGGATCTTCCTCACGAAATGATGATTTCGTGTCAATAAACCGATTGAACGATAAATGCTCCATTCTGTTAATCGTGATGATGCCAGAATCTACCTATCTCCAACCCGTTGATCTCACAAGATACCGTGTTGAAAGATCTACAATTCGATCGTTGATCACTCGTTAGTGATACCGAGAATTGGATTCAACTTCGTTGGTTCGCTCACGAATAACCCGAAGATGGAAAAAAAAAGGAGATCACACTCAACTTCCAACAATGGTGGCCAAATCTCACACACAAATTTATTTCAAAATCAACCACTTTTTACAAATGACAACACGCCCCTATTTATAGGAAATTACAACACATACATGCGGCTCAACATACAACACACGACCTAACAACATACGACATAACAACATACGACTTAACAACATACGACACAACAACATACGACTCGCGACCTAACGACTTGAAAATGCAACACACATGCGACTTAACATCATACGACTCACGACCTAAGAAATCAGCGACATAAGAAGAAAGCACAGCTTCAGGAATGACTTAAGCGACTTAAGCGACATAAGAAGATAGCATTGCTTCAGGAACAACTTAAGAGACTTAAGCGACATAAGGAATTAGCGACTTATAGGAATGCAGCATTAGTGAACGACTTAAGGATATCTCGCATAAGTGAACGGCTTGAGGAAATGTGGCCTACGACTTACGACTTACGATTTAAGGGATGCGGCATAAGTGAGCGACTTATAGAAATGCGGCCTTGTTTTCTTGAATCGTTATCTTATAAGGTAGGCGACTTATGGCCGGCGACTTTTCGTAGGCGACTTACGACTTAAGATGGTGGCGACTTATCATGGTGCGCTGCATCAAAGGTATATGTACATTTACATATGTATTTATTCCTCAAGTCTATTTAGGTTTCTTTATTGTTCCACTGCTAGTTTATACGTTCATATCATATAAGTTTTGTTGTTATATAAATTTTGTATTTCATATTACTTATATGATTGTCTTATGTATAATATTTGATGTAAGGGCCCAATTTTTTGATACTCAAAAATCGGACCATTAGGGTGAAGGAAGAAGAAGGTAGAAGAAGAAATAGAAACAATATAAGAATCTTACCAATGCCGCGGAATAAAATATAATAGGTAATCACTGATCTTCACAAAAAAGAAACTATATCTGTTTATTCATACATCATCAGATTACAACATCAGAGTTCAACAATATCTATAACACACAACTAGACAGTTATATTAACTTGTCCTCACCAAACTGATAATACAATTTACCACACAGCGGAATAATAATCAAGTAAGGATGTACGTCTCGCCACCTAGCTCATCTCCTGAGCTCCTCAGTAGTCTATCCAAAATCTATACTCTATATTACTCGATCCGACCCGAGAAATATAGTTAAATAACACCCGAGTCAGTCTGAAAAACCAGCGTGATAAAATACACTCATTTGGATTATTAAAGTTTTCAAAACCATTTGAAATCAAAGGTATCCCGTAAGACCACGCTACAAATAGACATGCCAGGTTTTTACCTTACGATAACCAAACCATTTCTTATAAAATCGTCTGATTTTATAATAGTGTCTACATACAAATACTTATTCAAATAGCCGAAATTGTTACATTTATTAAATTGCAGCTAATAGTTGTACAAACAAAAGTGTAAAGGCACTGATGCAGCGCAACAGGAGTTCCGACCGAACGAAATACGACCTAACTCAGTGAAAGTAGATTGCGCCTTAATTCGCTCGGACGATAGCTCAATGGCTTTAAGATGCTCGAGTTCCTTGAGGCGCGAACGACCTAACGACTTACGACCTACCAGGATAAGTGATGCAGCGCCATGTGATGGGCCGTGCGCCTTAGGTCGCTCCAGCTTAGGTCGCGAACTAACTAAAGCCTTAGGTCGCGAATCTTAGGTCGCTACATTCCTTAAGACGTTCAAGCTTATGCCGTTGTACCTTAAGCTGCTATCTTCTTAGGTCGCTCAATGTTAAGTCGCCCAGAAGCATATGTCGCTCAAGGCCTCCTGTTGCTGTGCTATGTCTCTTGTATATACTGAGTCGTATGTTGAATATGTTGTAAATTCTTATGTCGCAATGATGTGTTGTTGTTACTAGTTTTTCTTTTGTCGTAAGTCGTGTTGATCTTAGGTCGTGTGTGTTGTAACCATCTTAAGTCGTTATGTTGTTGAGTCGCTTTGGGGTTAGGTCGTAGGTCGCCGTGTGAGCTAGGTCGGCCGAACTGTGTTGTAAACTCCTATAAATAGGGGTACGGTGTCACTTGTAAAGGTGATTGATTTTGAATAAACTTTTGTTTGAGTGCTTTATGCCTCTTTTAAAATTGGAAGTTGAGTGTGAGCTCCTTTCTCCATCTTCGGTTATTCGAGTGCGCTCGAATCAACAGATTTGAAGTCGATTCATGGAATCTCGTGCGCGAGATCAACGTCGAAGAATCGTAGATATTTTAACATGGTATCGTGCGCGATCAACGTGTTAAAGATAGCTAGAATCCGGTATCTCGCGAGATCAACGGATTTGGGCATTTATCTTGGGTATTATCAACCCATCGATTCTTTTTGTATCGTTCCATCTTCGTTTGTTCGTTGTGCATTATTTGGTGACAAATTGTTGTTATCCGCTGCGTCAAGTTTGGTATTAGAGCCTAAACTTAGCTAATCATAGCTAAGCCGAACATGTTGGAGTTAAGAGGAAGTGCAGGAGCCAAATCAGAGTGTTTGTTTGTGCAAAGTTTGGTCAAGGCCTAGAGTTACAGTTTCAGCCGAGCCGAGATAAGTTGAATCCGACTTAAAGATAGTTTGGTCATTGTTTGTTGATAAGTTTGATCATGCCTCCGAGACGTGTTAATCGATTTAAAAATGTTGAAGATGTGTATAGAAGATAAGAAGCTTAACAAATGGAACAACTTATCAATGAAAAGTTCGACGAAGGTATTGGGAAGTTAGAGAAATTGATGAATGACATGAATCAAAGTCAAAGGAGAAGGTTAGAAATCTCAAACCATGGAGGAAACAGGGTTTCGCCATCGGTTTCGGAAGCGAGGAGGGTGTCACCACAATCTTGTCGAGAAAGAAGAGAATCATCAGTTTCAATGAGACGTGAACACCATGAGTACAGAAATGAAGATAGAAGAACTTCACGGGGGTTTGAAAATGAATCATATCATGATATTGAAAGACAGGGTAGAAGGACCATGCATGATCGTGGAGATGTAGATGGATGGGATAGATATCGAAGTACATTTGATTATGATGAAGATGGTGATAGAGGTCGTATTCATTATCGAGATCGAGACCAAGGACGAAGTCGAATTAGAGATTTTGAAGATGATCGTGGATGGGAGTCGGGGATGAAAATAGAGATTCCATAATTCAAAGGGAGAATGATAGCATAAGAGTTTCTAGATTGGTTATCAAATGTTGAGGAAATTTTTGACTTCAAGGAAGTACCCGAGCATCGTAGAGTTAAGTTGGTTGCTACACGATTCAGGGGAAGAGCTATGGCATGTTGGCAACAAACTAAACTTACACGGGAGAGAATGGGAAAGTCAAAGATTGTTTCATGGGAAAAGATGAAGACGTTGATGAAGGCTACTTTCTTGCCTTATAATTATCAGTCTCTTATGTATCAGCGCTTACAGAATTTGAGACAAGGGACAAAGTCGGTAAATTATTCTGTCGATGAGTTTTATTAACTGATTTCTAGAAACTATATCATGGAAACAGAGGAACAGTTGACAGCTAGATTTGTTGGAGGATTGAGAATGCAAATTCAGGATATGGTTAATATATTTGATCCAAGATCCGTTGCTGAAGCACACCAGAAGGCTCTAGCTTGGGAGAAGTAAGGTGGAAGAGAAAGTGGTGTGTTTACGAATTCTAACAACCAAAACAAGGGTGCTAGTAGCAATACTAATGTTTCTAAGGCTGTTAGTAAACCGGTTGTCAATGAAGTTGCTAAGACCAAGGTCAACAACAATTTCAAGTGTTATAATTGTCAGGAGTTTGGTCATAAAAGCAATGAATGCCCGACGCCTAAGAAGCGAGTGATGGTTGTTGAGGTTGAGGATGAGGATGCAGAAATAGAATGTTCCAATTCACCACAAGTTGAGGAGGAAGAAGAATTATTGGCGGGAGATGAGGGATATTCTTTAATGATGAGGAGATCTTGCTTGACGCCAAAGCAGGAAGAGGAGACTAGTTGGTTGAGGAGTAACATTTTTCAGTCGACGTGCACTATTTTTTGAAGGGTTTGTAAGTTTGTTAACGATGCAGGAAGTTGTGATAACATCATCTCTACAGAAGCTGTAAAGAAATTAGCGTTAAAGACGGAGAAACATCCCAAACCCTACAAATTAGCTTGGTTGAGGAAAGGTGGGGAAGTGAAAGTTAGTCGAAGAGCTTGTGTAAAATTTTCCATTGGAAAGAAGTATAAGGATGAAATTTGGTGTGACGTGGTAGATATGGACGTATGTCATTTGTTGTTGGGGAGACCGTGGCAATTCGATAGAGCTGTGCAACACGATGGAAGGACCAACTGCTATAGTTTCATGTTCGAGGACACTTGAATCACTTTAGCTCCTAAAAAGTAACAACAAAATGAAAGCAAGATGGAGGAAATCGAGGAACTAAAGACTCTGTTATCTTTGAAGGAGTTTGTCAAAGAAGTAGAGGATGGGCCTAAAGTATTTCTGTTGACTGGACGTAAAAGTAGTGAAGCGGTTGAAATTCCTGAGGAAGTTAAACCAGTGTTGAAGGAATTTGAAGATGTATTTCCTAAAGAATTACCAACAGAGTTACCACCGTTGAGAGACATACAACATCAGATTGATCTTGTTCTGGGAGCTGTGTTACCACATAAACCACATTATAAAATGAGTCCAAAGGAGCACGAAGAGTTGAGATGGCAGGTGGAGGAGTTACTTGAACAAGGGCGCGCACAAGAAAGTTTAAGTCCTTGTGCAGTACCAGCCTTGTTCGTGCCAAAGAAGGATGAAACTTCGAGAATGTGTACAGATAGTCGAGCACTAAAAAATATTACAGTGAGGTACAGATTTCCGATGCCAAGATTGGACGACTTGTTAGATCAATTGAGCGGAGCTGCTATCTTTTCAAAGATTGATCTGAAGGGTGGGTATCATCAGATTCGAATTCGACTAGGGGATGAATGGAAGACCGCATTCAAGACACGGGAAGGGTTGTATGAGTGGCCGGTCATGTCGTTTGGTCTTTCGAATGCACCTAGTAATTTTATGCGAGTGATGAATCAGATCTTTCGAACATTTATTGGAAAGTTTATAGTGGTATACTTTGATGATATATTGATATATAGTTGAAGCGCAGAAGAACATCTACAACACCTGCAGGAAGTGTTGATGATACTTCGTCAGGAGCAATTTTATGCGGCAACAAAGAAGTGCATGTTCATGACACACGGTGTTTTATTTTTGGGGCATGTGTTGTCCAAGGAAGGTATCCATGTGGATCAAGGTAAAGTTGAAGCAATCAAGGATTGGCCACAACCCAGGACTGTAAATGAAGTGAGAAGTTTCCATGGGTTAGCGTCATTCTACCAAAGGTTTATTCCATATTTCAGTAGCGTGATGGCACCAGTGACAGATTGTATGAAAGGAAAACAATTTGTGTGGACTGAAGAGGCTGATTCTGCTTTCCAACGAATCGAGATACTTTTCACTACGACACCGACTCTTAGATATCCGAACTTTTAGTTATTCTTTGAGTTGGATATTGATACATATAAAGTTGGAATTGGAGGAGTGTTAAGCCAAAGGGGACGTCCAATTGCTTATTTTAGCGAGAAACTTTCTGGAACCAAGACAAGATAAAGTACCTATGACTTGGAGTTCTATGCTATTGTCCAAGCCAAAAAGCACTGGAGACACTACTCGTTTTATAAGGAGTTTGTGTTGTATACTGATCATGAAGCATTAAAACATTTGCAGGGACAGGATAAGATTGCAGCCAGGCATGCTTCATGGATCGCATACTTGCAACAATTTACATTTGTTGTAAAACATAAGTCGGGAGTTTCAAACCGGGTGGCAGACGCATTGAGTAGAAGAAATCGTTTGTTGACTACGATGAGAGTTGAAGTGACGCGGTTTGATGTACTTCCAGAATTGTTTGTTGAGGATCCTTACTTTGCTAAGATTTCAGATGAAGTCGAGAAAGGGAAGACGGATGAGTATGTGTTGGTAGATGGTTTTCTATTCAAAGGAAATCTGTTGTGTATACCAGAGTGCAGTTTGCGAATGAAAATTGCAAAGGAATTGCATGAAGAAGGTCATGTGGGAAGAGATCGTACCAAGCAGTTGATTTCTCAATCGTATTTTTGGCCTTCCATGAGGAAAGAAGTTGAAAGAATTATGCAGAGATGCCACATATGTCAAATTTCAAAAGGGACATCTACTAATGCAGGGTTGTATATGCCATTGCCCGTGCCTACTAGACCATGGGTTGATATTAGCATGGACTTTGTTTTGGGTTTGCCAAGAACTCAACGAGGGAACGATTCTATATATGCTGTGGTGGATAGATTTTCGAAAATAACACATTTTATAGCTTGTAAAAAGACCGCCGATGTAATCCGTGTTGCTTAATTGTTCTTTAAAGAGGTTTATCGACTACATGGGCTACCTGAGACCATTGTTTCTGACCGGGATACTCGATTTCTAAGTCATTTTCGGTTGAGTCTGTGGAAGATGGTTGGGACTAAGCTGAATTTTAGTAACGCCTATCATCCACAAACGGATGGGCAAACGGAAGTGGTGAACAGATCTTTGGGAAACTTGTTGAAATGTCTTGTGTAGGATAATTTGAAAAGCTGGGATGTGAAATTGTGTCAGGCAGAATTCGCACATAATCATGCTGTTAATCGAAGTACTGGATTCAGTCCATTTCAAGTAGTATATTCAGCAATTCCGAAAGGACCGTTGGATTTGTCAACAGTTCCACGTCAGAACGGGGTGTTAAACAAGCTTGTGATTTCTTGAATGAGTTGCAGGAGTGTCATAGGATTGTTCATGAACGATTGCTTAAGTCAAATGAGAAGTATAAGCAACTGGCAGATAAGAAGCGAAGGAGTGTGGACTTCAAAGAGGGTGATTTTGTTTACGCAGTATTAATGAAAGATTGTTTTCCAGTTGGGACATACAACAAATTGAAAGCTCGAAAGATTGGTCCAGTATAAATCTTGAAGAAGATTAATGATAATGCTTATCGGTTTAGATTGCTGGATCATGTCCATACTGCCGGCGCTTCCAAAGTCAAATATCTGATTTCGTATCATGAGCATAAGCTTGTCGAAGAAGAGGAAAGCGTGAATTCGGGGTCGAATTCCTTTAAACCAGGGGAGGCTGATGCAGCGCAACAGGAGTTCCGACCAACGAATCACGACCTAACTCAATGAAAGCAGATTGCGTCTTAAGTCGCTCGGACGATAGCTCAGTGGCTTTAAGACGCTCGGGTTCCTTGAGTCGCGAACGACCTAGCGACTTACGACCTACCAAGATAAGTGATGCAGCGCCATGTGATAGGCCACGCGCCTTAGGTCGCTCCATCTTAGGTCGCGAACAAACTAAAGCCTTAGGTCGCGAACCTTAGGTCGCTACATTCCTTAAGTCGTTCAAGCTTATGCCATTGTACCTTAAGCTGCCATCTAATTAGATCGCTCAATGTTAAGTCACCTAGAAGCTTATGTCGCTCAAGGCCTCCTGTTACTGTGCTATGTCGCTTGTATATATTGAGTCGTACGTTGAATATGTTGTAAATTCTTATGTCGCAATGATGTGTTGTTGTAACTAGTTTTTCTTGTGTCATAAGTCGTGTTGATCTTAGGTCGTGTGTGTTGTAACCATCTTAAGTCGTTGTGTTGTTGAGTCGCGTTGGGGTTAGGTCGTAAGTCGCCGTGCGAGTTAGGTCAGCCGAACTGTGTTGTAAACTCCTATAAATAGGGGTATGGTGTCACTTGTAAAGGTGATTTATTTTGAATAAACTTTTGTTTGAGTGCTTTATGCCTCTTTTAAAATTGTAAGTTGAGTGTGAGCTCCTTTCTCCATCTTCGGTTATTTGAGTGCGCTCGAATCAACGGATTTGAAGCCCATTCACGGAATCTCGTGCGCGAGATCAGCATCGAAGAATCGTAGATCTTCTAACACGGTATCGTGCGCGATCAACGTGTTAAAGATAGCTAGAATCCGGTGTCTCGTGAGATCAACGGATTTGGGCATTTATCTTGGGTGTTATCAATCCATCGATTCATCTTTGTATCGTTCCATCGTCGTTTGTTCGTTGTGCATCATTTGGTGACAAACTGTTGTTATCCGCCGCGTCAGGCACGTAGGGAAAATGGATTTCCATCAATGGCAGAGCTACTGGGGTACCGCCCGTCATAGTACGTGGTCTATATCACCGTACCGAGGATCCACCCTAAATCCCCTACAACACAAAGCCGGAGCTACCCCTTACTGGATAGTCCGAATAAGTTCACCCCGTGGTTGGGATCAGCAACCGCCACACATCCAAATATATAAAGTGATATCTAGATAGCGGTGACCTTACCCTAATTGGTTGCTAGCCACTTAGCCTTGTGTGCATCTCCCTTATTTTAGCCATTCCCGGTTGATGAGGCTCGAGGCTATGCACTACCTTTATAGCTCACAATCGCTTAAAATGTTCATCGTCCCCTTGACGATGTTCTGAAAGCATTCGTCCATACAAATCCGGTTTGGGTTCGAACGGAACCAAGGCACTCTCCTGCTACATCCATTTTGGAATCACCCTCATAATTAGTAGCTACTAGCCCTTGCACTTCACTACTCCATCTTCGACTCCAAACTCTTTTCTTCCTCACGAAAACGTTCAAACCGGATCAAAGTGGTTTTCCAAAAATTAATCCCAATCCCGGTCTCTTCGAAACGATCAACGCATTGGTCAATATTGATAGTTGGTTATTTAACTATCAATTAACATTCACAACAATCATCTAGCCATAAAAATTTTCCCCAAATTATTTATTTTTAAATATCTTCTCAAGATATTTCCCTACATTTCAATCCTTTGAAAATGGATTCAAAACACTTTTCTCTCTCTCGTGGAGATAAATTTCCACCCAATTATTTTATTTCCACTGAAAACCGCCAAGTCCTAAATACTTAAGACTTCTAAAAATAATTTAAATTATTTTATTCTAAACATACTTTAAAACATTTAAATTAAAATTAATTAAATTTGTATAAATGAAATCGGTTTTTTCCAATTGGATTTCAATTACTTTAGCTTTCAATTTCATTAGCACAATTGCATATGGGTTTTTATACAATCAGCTAATTATCATATAACAACCAATGTATATTAATTACAACCAAATTCCTTTGCTTATCTTCATTCATTTTGGTTTAACACCTTTAATTCCAATTGAATAATATTAAATTGACTTCCATTCAATTTATTTAACTTCCAATAACATTAGCTTTTAATGAATTAACACTTACATTCATTATCCCATATCAATTCTTTTACATTCAATTGATTAATATTTCATCCATTAATTAATTCAATTGCTAATTCATTTAACAAATAAGGTTGAATTTCATTTATATAACTCAAGTTCAAATTCTTAATGACTTCATTTCATTAATTCACTTATTAATTTTATTTCGATACCAAAATCAACTCTATTCAACTTCACTTAAGTTATATTCCATTTCAAACGTCTCATCTAATCCCAAATCAATTTATTTAACTTTCCTTTTGTTAAATTTCAAATCACATGTCTTTGATGACAACTCAAATTTATTTCTACTTGGATTTTATTGATTTACTTATGCTTTCCTTAATTTAACTCCATCCTTTAAGTTAAATTTATTCTATCAAAATTCAAATTGTATAAGTTATCAACTAATTTATCATTCCCATAAATATTTTAAATAGGATTCCAGAGTCTTTTCAACCTTTCAAAACCATTTTTGAAACCAATTCAATTATCCTTTGAATTTCAAAACCCAAACTCAAATTTTCTAAACAACTTCCATTTAAAACAATTTGGCAGCAATCCCTCTTTTGGAAACCCGAAAATGAACACCGATGATGTTACAATCATCATCGGAATTATTTTCCAGCGACCGAAAAGAGTTTAGAGCTTTAATTTCTCCAAAAAAATTTTCCAAACCTATGAAAACCATTTTCAAACTTCAAAGAATTTAATCTTTTCCAGATTGCAAACCCTTTCAAAACATTTCCAAATATCCCTCTGGAATTTCATTTTCATATTATAAATCACATTTATAAATCTTTTACTTATATAATTTCACTTATTATATAAAAGATTATTTCACAAGTGTAAATCATTTTAATTATAACTCCATACTTATAATTTCAATTGCCTATACAACTTATTCTTTTATATCTGTTGTTTTTATTTAACTTATTCAACAACCAAACAATCAATTATATACTTTAATAATTCTGAAAAATTATTCCTTTGTATATAAAATATAATCAAAGTAAAATTATTTCATTTACCCAATTTAAAATGATATTATGTCGACTTGCCTCGTTTAAGAGTTTAAAAACCCCTATCGATTATGGTTGTACACCCCGCACCGACCAGAATTCATAAACAGCTCAATGGATATGCAAACACAATATAAAACAATTTATATTCACTAACAAATATGCGCTCATATTTATTAATACACTCATACTCATTCTAGAGTACTACTGACTCTATCTCTAATAAGAAATACCCAACAGAGCCATGGTTGTCGCTTAACCATATGCTCTGATACCAAATGTAACGGACGCGACTTTTCGACGTTCGAAGATCGACATCAATACGTCCACTGTATCAACTGTCGAGGAATCGCATGCCGGAAATCCGTATCGTTATGGTTTAAAGAAAAAGAAAAGGTAAAAGAAGAGAGAAAGAAAAAGAAAACAACAGAACAATATCAGAATCCCACAATCGCAGCGGAACAACATATAATAGATAAATGAATAATCTTTAAACAAAGAACCATATCAGTTATTACATTACATCACATTACATCATCAGAGTGTACAACAACATAACAGTGGAAAAGAAATACTATATACTAGTGAATACGCCATGCCATCCAGCTTGCCTCCAACAACTCCTGAATTCCAGAATATCCGGATAAACCTGACTCTTGACTGCCCGTGTGAAAATTGGTGGGCACCCAGAGTTTAGGAAGGAAAACAATAAACTCCGAGTCAGTCATGTGACTGGTGTGAGAACAAAACAGTTTATCTTTAAAACAAAGAACATGATAATTTTAAAATAGATTCACAATGCTTTTTAGAAAATGAGACTACCATAAGGCCTCCCGCACACACACACAATGCAAACGCAGAATCGGAGGAGATTTCTTCTTATGATAGTTAAATATGCTTGATACGCATTAAAAAGAAACATTTGATATTATTACTAGTTCATAGTGTAGGAAAATTATTTCAAAAGTAAAGATATAAACCTTAGCCAACATACGACCATTATTGTATGCCTACTATAGCTACCATCCAAACAGTGGGGCACCACCATAAGTGAATGATAGGTTCTACAACTAAAACCATACAAGATCGTACTGTTTCTTTGGATGTCCAACAAATGGTCAGGCAAAGGAACTTCCCATTGCCACATGGGTACGCCGCTGGAAAGACGACCCGAGAACCAAACCGGATCTCTGCCAACACAAGGTCGGGTTACCCCTAACTGGGTAACTACTGACACGAATATGTCATCCCCCGATCGTAACCGACCTATCCGAGGATCATCGATTTCCAATAACCACAAAGCAATAAATTTGCAGTAACAACATAGGTTAAGTATCTGGGCTCCATACCATGATACCACCTCTATCCAGAAGGAATGACATACACTAAAGGGGAGCTACCCCCTAAAAGCCTTGCTGCATCCTTCCTGTTTTGACCATTTCCGGGGTGTGAGGTCCGACGAAGTCTCGTCCACAAAGCCACGCTTTATACAAAAGCTGTGCTTTGGGTCAACAAATGATCAAAGTAATGATCACCAAGATAAATGATCAAACAAATGATCATATCACAAATGATCAGACAATGATCATTTCACACCAACACTCAGCATGTCAGATTACCAAATTGGGACTATATCACTAATAACCTTCAACTACATAACCTCTGAGCTCGTATGTCTCAGAGAAGGGTGTTAAGCTAAGAGAATAAATTCTCCGCCACCAACAGAAATATATTTGAAAGAAATCAGCTTTATATCTCAACTTGTAATGTCAGACATACAATCCATACAAGTCTGTTCCGGGCTCTAACGGAACTGAAGGCACTTACAAAGAAGTCCTTGCATTCCGGATAATTTCTAATCATGTCCGGACTTCCCGTCACTAAGGGTGATAAAACCTCTATATCGGAGATCAGCCGATGCAGAGTAACTCAACGGTAATCCTTCCGTTTTCAAAAATATCTGGTCTTCAACACCGGTCATCAAATGCAATCCCTTACGACGTGTCACATATTCGGAATGGGTTATACGACCCCAAGGTCCTTTGCCGGCTAACCCGAATAGTGAGCTAATTTTAAAAATAAGTGTGGCATACAAATTCAAGCAATCACAACAAATACCTATTTAACGGTAAATATTGATAGTCGGTTATTTAACTATCAATAGGCGTGTTCAGCATCACCAGATTCCAAATAATTTCCCAAATTATTTACTTTCCAAAATATCTTTACAAGATATATATTTTTCACACTTCAACATTTGAAAACAAATTTTCAAATCACTTTTCACCTTTACCACTTTTGAAAACAAATTTCAAATCATTTCCCAATACGGGATTACTTTCATTACAACATGGTTCATTTAAACCAATTAAACAAATCCTTAACGATTTACTTTAGATTTACGTTCCAAATCCGTAAATTAATTCCACACTTCAAAAATAAATCAACGTTTATTTCTAAACAAATTCCCCTTTTTATTTATAAATTCCATAGTGAATTTACATTCCAAAATATTTATGAATATACGATTTCAGTTATTCATTTTCAATTTATCTTCAAAAGGATAAATTCCCAAAACGTTTCATTTCACATTGGAAAAACGTTTCCATACTTATTTATTAATAAGTAATTCACAAATCTATTTATTTTCAATACTTAGAAAATATTCAATATACTTAATATCGAAATTAAGTATATATTTCATTCTTTAAGTAAAACATTCACTTCATTTATTTGAGTCAAAACGAATGTTGCGTAAAACACCGTTACGATGACCCAAAATCACTAGTATAGGGATTCAGAATTTAAAATAGATATATAAATCCCAATACTATATATAAAACATTTCCTTTCGGAAATCATTTACTATAAAAACAGTGTTATAGTCCACCATTTCCTTATTGCTCGAAAACGTCTATTTCAACAATAAAGGTTGAAATCTATGGTTTTGATAGTTAATCCATTTTAAAACATCTTTAAAACAATTAACTTCATTTGATAATATTCATTTTCCCAAGCATATCCATTTCATTTGATAATACATTCACTGTCCAAAATCGTGAATATACTTCCTTTAATAAGCTATAATAATTAACTTATCAAAATAAGTCGTTTTCGGATTTATAAACAATGTCTATAAATTCCATTTCTATATTTTATAACAACTTCGTTTTATAAATATCCTTTATTAACCAATTCTATTTATATTCCATTTACAAGTCGAAATCTGGTTTATAAGTAAATTACTTATAATTCATTTATTCACAAATCCATTCTTTTATATCAACAATACTTTACAAATCAAAAATTCTTATATACTTATGAATCTAGGTTCAAACTTTATTTTAACACTTATAAAAGCTCGTTTTATCATTTCTATATTTTAATTTATAAATATCAATTTTATACAACTTTTATATAAATTGTTTGTAATAATTCAAAAATCCTAATTGAAACTATTTTATAATTTATCAAGTACTTATTTCAAAAATCACATTTCAGTTATACTTCGCAAAAAATCATAATTTTAAAACATTAAACTTTTATCGTTTATTTTATTTAAGATGAATCAATTCAAAATTTGAATAAAACGTATAATTTCAAAAATCACTTTAAAAATCCCTTTAAAATCAAAATCGTTATTTTTAAAATTTAAAAATGGATCCGATGATGCAACAGCACCAAATAGTCAATCACGACATTCAAATATCATATATCAATATGATAATCAACAAATATTACAATATCTGTAAATAAATCAATATAGTTGAGGAATCCAGTTGGATCCCTCCAACCTGTTTCCCTGCATCCAAAGATGTTAGCACAATACCAATTCCTTTCCAGTATGGAATTAAACTATTTTATAATATCATTTACCTCATATTTTCAAAAATCAACTTTTAACTATATTTCTCAAAAATCATAATTTTTATAACTTTAAAATTATAACGTTTATTTATTTAAAAGGAATCAATTCCAAAATATTTTATAAGTGTATACTTTCAAAAATTACTTTAAAAATCGTTTTAAAATTCCAAAATTGGCCCAATGATGCTACACACCAAATAGTCAATCACGACAACAACGACATCATATATCGATATGATAATCAATCAAATATCAAAATATCTGAAATCAAATAAATACTGTTGAGGAATCCAGTTGGATCCCTCCAACCAGTTTTCCTGCATCCAAAGATGTTAGCACAATACCAATTCCGTTCCAGTACGAGATTATCGCGGAATATGGGATTTAAAATATTATCCGCTTAATAGACGGCGCAATAGGGTCTCATCCGCTATATAATGCGGGAAATCAACTCCAAGTACATAAATAATACCAATTTCACTGTACTGTGAAATATTCGCGGTATATGTTTTTAATAAATAACATCCGCTTACTAACGGCGCATAATGTCTATTTTAACAATCAATAGATAACAATCATCATTCATGCATACAATCAATAATTTTAAATCTAACTATTTAAAATTATATGTCGAAACTATTCGATTGAGTGAGAAGTTCTCACCTTGATTTCAATTTCGTTTTCAGCTTTTATTTCGAATAAAATTAAACGTGCATTTAATTTTACCCGAAATTTTCACTAGCTCGAAACGACTCCAATCCAATTCCATAGCGTAGTGTTCGTCCATACGAACCCAATGCATCTGGTTTCGTGCGTTTTCGACCTCGTATGAAAAAGATACGAGTATTTAAAGTTACACGAATTTTTATATATATAAAATTTACAACATACATTATATTTTTAAACCTAATTTTATCATAGCCGTGCAATTCCCTGATGAAATCAGAGCCGTTCCAAGCTTTCTTCCATCTCCAAGTATTCGAACACGAGAGGAACCCAACGCGGCCGCCACCTCCTTCCAATTATCGTGACCATCACATTGAATAAGACGACGATCGAGCAGTGGCATTTCAAAGCTCCTTACGCGCACTACCCCCGGCCAAAGTCCGGTCAAACTCGGCCCTACCCCCTGCTTCGAAAAGCGTGCACGACCATATGGTAAACGCGGCCTATTTGACCATAATTCGTAGCTCCGATTTCGATCTCCACCGTTGAATAGATAGATCTCGATGTACTCTACAACTTTCATGTAGAAAGTTTTGTGAATTGGTTGACGGATTGTGAGATAAAAGAGGATGAAGTTGAACAATTTTGGCCAAAGGTTCCATTAGTGGCGGCTCTGAAGTAAAAATTAGGGTTTGCCCTTTTTTTTATTTTGTGAATAAATGGGCCTATTTATAGAAATTTAACGAACACTATTCATCCCGGAATTTCCAAACTCCAAACGAAGCGTGTCGGTTGACGTTTCTAATGTTTACCCTGCGTTCCGAACACAATGGAACGTGTTTCGGGAGTTAATTCAATCATCTTTGCGAGTTATGGAAATAAATGCTCGATTTTAAATCAAATCGGTAAATCAAATTTCTGTGCGTTTTAGCTTGCACCGGACAAATGGTAGATCCGATTGACACGAAATTTGAAACCATGCAATAGCATCACATTACAGATCCGATGAAAATAGTTTCGTCGAAATCTGAGACTGTTTGAAAAATGGCTATTTTAACTCGCCAAATAAATATTAAAACAATTTTGATGCGTTTAGAGCTGCCACGATCAAACGAAAACTCTGATTGCTATGAAAATTGAAATCCGATAATAACAAACTATTACGGATCCAATGGAACTAGTTTCGTCCAATTCTGAGACTGTTCGAAAATTGGCTATTAATTTTAAAAGTTCTAAAATATCGTTCTAACTCCAACATGATTAAATAAAATTTTACAAATCAATTTTAATCATATTTAACCCAATTTTCAATTATTTCTATATTTTCACATATTAAATTATCGATCTAATTATCCAATTAAATCCAGTTATTCGAAATAAAATTTATTCGACTTATAAATTTCACTTATTAATATTTAAAATCAATTAAATAAACAATTTTTAATTGACAGAAATTCTGGGTCGTTACACATGGTATGGGACATGTGCATTTGCTATTTCGATTAATTTCGGACTCGTTAATTGAAATATTTGCGGTTTTGATAATTTTGTGTGTTTTCGAGCCACTATGTTGGACCTTCGGGTCATATGTTGGACCTTCGGGTCAATACCAGTACTAGACCTTCTGTAACCTCCCGCTTTTCGCACGATTTAAACAGACACACGTGTCGATTCAAACCATCCGGAAGGGCGGATTGTTATGGGGTAAATAAGAAAAAAAAACAGAGAAGAAAAAAACGAAATAAAATCTCACAGCGGAAGGATAAAATATAATAATAAAATATACAGTTTATAAAACTGTTTACAAAACATTTGATTCTTCTTTATACAATTAAATATCAGAGTTCACATACCAATAATATCAATGCAGCGGAATACAGTGTGAGTGTAGTGCAATACTATAAATAATAATAATACAAATCTTCGTCTTCGTCCTCCAGATCTAAATCTTCAAATCCTGAAACGCTCGGACTGACCCGAGCGAATTTGAAAAGACAAAAACACTCGAGTCAGAACTAAAAGATCTTATGTAAGTTAAATTTACAGAAATAAATATGAGTGCAGTAACTCAAGAGATGCTCGGGATTTACATCGCCTAAGGATCCGTTAAACTATTTACTATGTAGTATATTGCGCTATTATAATAGTGTCTATAGTAAAATAAACATACTTTTAAATAGCATTAAGGCTTTACATTTTCCACCTTAACACGTAATAGTCCCAGTAGTCCATCCAATATCATAGTCCCTCCTGATCGGGAAGCCACCAGAGGATACCAAACGGGCTACGGGAGAAATCCAAACTCGTACAAGGCGCGATAGGGTAGGTAACACGACACAACTAGGCAATGCCAAGGTAGATATACCAATTGCTATCCCGGCTGGTGGTAACGCACAGCGCGCAGCTACCGAACACCTCGAACAAACTCCCCCAAAACAAAAATAAAAGTGGCCACCGAATCAATCCAAAGTCAAAGTATAATATCGAAGAGGAGTGTTCGATCAGAGGAATGACCTCATTGGCCCGAGAATCACTCCTGTTTTAGCCACCTTATGCCAACTCACGGAAGTTGGGTCCACGCATTTACCTTGCAGGAAACGTCGCCACCAACCTACTTCATTCTGGAATCTCCACCGCGTACACGGTTAGTCAAAGTGGTTTTCGGTATCGACAGAGAGTATGTCCATATCCGATCCCGGTCTCTTTGCTAACCCACCGTTACTATAACACCGCGGTCATTTAAAAATAGTTGATACTTTAAAACCAGAATAAGTTTTTCCTTTTCAAAACTATGAATACGATATCATCTTAAAACCCAAAACAAAATGATTTCATTTTATTTAAATATAATTCTTTTCCAAAACCATACTGCTTTAAAATTTATAATATCTGGAAACCCAATATTTGAATTATACTTTCAAACATACTATTTCGAAATTCATAATTTTAAAACCATAACTTCTAAAACTTAAATGGTTTGGATATTCAATGGTATATAGAATAAATGGTTTAACTTTAAGGTTACTTTGTAAAGAAATTATTTCCAGGGCTTTACAAATATACTTCTTTATTTAAAGTCTAAACCAAATTTAAATATCACTTTCAAGTTCCAAAACCACTTCAATTTCTATTTATATATATATATATATATATATATCCATTTGGAGTATTAATATTTCAAAACTAAAGTTGGCATTTATTCTTTCAACAAATTAAATATCCTATTATTTAGTTTGAATATTTACATAAAATCTATAAATAAAACTCCAATTTCTAGGAATTAAATATTTTCTTCAATTTAATTTATACTAAAATATTCATTTTAAGTAAATCTTAGAAAATCCATTTATAAATATCATACCTTAAAATTTCCAAGCTTAAACATATAAGATAAATTACCATATTCCATTTTCTCAAATTTTTATCATTTTTATTCAACAGATTTATACACAGCTTAAATTCAAAAATTTAACTTCATATGTATATATATATGGAAGAATAATATTAATAAAGTATCAAAATTCAAAATTTTTATAAACCGTATCCCGTCCAAACCATAGAAATCACTTTAAAAATATTTTATATATAGACCACGGTGCCTGTCTAAATTTTTATCCTATGGTCAAGTGATACAGATATTTATCATTTCAATCCGCAATTTAAAATAAAAATGTGGTTGTATATCATTTCAAACCGCAATCCCGAATGAAATGAAAATGCATGACGACTTACAGTTTAATGATATAAAATAAAACATCCATTCATCAACATCATCCATCATACAACCATCATCCAATAATAAATCAATATCAATATATATCTGATAATATATAACAGGTAATAACTGGCAGTTATATTCAAATAAATTTAACAACTATTAAACTAACAGTTTATATTCAGTAATAAATTTTATAACTGTTTAACTAGCTGTTTATATGCAAATAAATAAATTCTAACTGTCAATTAATATGCAATAAATAAAATAAATTTACAGTTAAATTAAATAAATTCGATTTAACAGATATGATGAATAAAACATGCCAAACAGTCATAAATAAATTTCTACTCATATCTAATATAAATTTTACAAACATAAAAACTTTTAGATGTTGTGAGTGGGTTAAAACACTCACGTTTTGAATTTAAATCGAATTTAAATTTGATTTAAACCCAAAAATTTCACAGTCTTCAAATCTGTCCAAACTAGCGTCATCAGGTCTGGATTTTAATTTCGATCCTAACAAAAGAAATATCGCGTGAAACGGAGTTCGTATGAGAGAGTTATAGCAAAATTTGTCTTTGAAATCGAAATTAAATTATAAAACAAAAATTTAAATCACAACACCCTCACCCTCATTATCAAATGCCACGTCACCCACGCGTTGCTCTCTCTCTCTCACGCGGTCAGGCTACAGGAACCACACTCAAGAAAATGAACCCAAAAACCGAGCTCTGACCGAGCTTTGACCGCAAATTCCATCGTCCACGGCCGATGCCCTTCAGGCCGACCACCTCCATCGTCCTCAGCTCAATGAGCCGCCTCCCTCCCATGTGTCGCGACCACCAGAAACGCCATAGCCTCCGCCACTTTCGAAACTAGGGCACGATTTCGAGCCAAATCTAACCGTTGATTTGATGCAATAACCACATAGATCTAACCCCCTCAGTCCCCTCTCCAATACCCAGAAATCGTTTGACGATCTGACGAAGTTTGTTACGGCGATGATGTAAGGCCGAAAATGATTTGAATTTTTTCTAGACAAACGATAGCTCCAAACGAAAAATGGATATCACCACTGAATTACGCTCATCGAGAGCATTGATATTTTTTTTTTGAATTTTTAGGAGGACATTGAATTTTCATTTGAATTTTGAATTGAAGTAGATCTAGGTTTTGCAACCATTGGGGAAGAGAAAGAGATGAAGAAAAATGATCGTACAGCCAAATGACAATAAAAAGGAGGTTAGGGTTTATCCCAGCATATTTATAGACAAATAGAAGAAGGCTGGGTGGGCACGAATTACGAACGTGCTAAACGGAAGTTGGCCCAAAAAGCCCGTTCTGACCCCAGAACGAAATTTATCAAACCCATATATCCAGATAGGTAATTTAAAATATTCTGAACGCGATGGAAAAAGTTTCGCGTCCAAATTTGATCGTATGAAGAAGTTATGCTGAAAATAAAATTTCTAAATTGATTTCAAATTGATTTTAATTAAATCGATTTCAAGGCGTTTCGCGTCCGTACGATCAAACGACAGGTCCGATTTATCCGAAACTTGAAACCGTATAATAATTCACCGATACGGATCCGATGAAACTGGTTTCGTCGAAATCCGAGTCCGTGGCCAAAATGGCTATTTTTATATTCATTAAATAAATTAAAATAAATTATAAAAATCCAATTTTATATTAAAATTCTAAAATTTGCCAAATTTTATTGCTTATAAAATTCTTAATCCATTTCAAATGATTTTACAAGTTTAGATGTGAATTAAAAATTTATAAGTCTATAAATTTCCATAATTTCTCCACTTCCTTATATTTAAGAATTATAAATTGAATTCTCAAAACCCAATTATTAGATTTTCAACTAATATATTCTCAAATTTTATCCAAATAAAGATGCCACTAACATTGGTGCAGGATTTCACTTTAATATCCACAAATTCCATTTTTAATTTCAATAACGTAATATTTAACGTTAAATTCCACTTTATTTGCACTAAATACCATTGTTGAATTCTGATACTTTAATTAAATTTATAAATCTTGCTTTCAAAATCTATATCGACAAATGGTCCAATTATAAATAGAATTTGCATTAACTTTATCTTATAGAATTAACTATTTCAATTTCAAAACAAATCTACGCTAACTGCACAATTTTAAATCAATAAATTTAAATTGGGTCTACATTAAATGTAATAAATTATAAATTGGAACCTCAATAATTCATTTATTGATTTAAAAATCTTTCTATTCAGTAAATAGATATTTATGGGTATAAATAACATTGAATTATAATATATCTCATTAGTGCATGCTTCATTTCTTATAAATTCCCTTTTATTAACTAGAACACATTAACTAAACAAAATAAATAAGATTAGATTTATTCCAACCTATCCCATTCTTAACTTAATATACTCAATAACGGTTAACTTAAAAATTTGTTACTTTTTTTTAATATTCAAATTCACTTACAACATCAATACAACAATGTTGCCATAGATTTAGATTCAATTAAATAAATTAGATGAAAGGTAAAACTTTGTAATTTTCCCAAATGCCAAATATATTTATGCATTAATTACTACTTATTATTATGAATTCATTTATTAATTTATTAGCTGCCTTTGTCATCTTATTTCCTATTTACTACCAAACTTCCTATTTAGTTATAGTTTCAACCATGTCCACAAATTTACTATTTATATTCTTAATTAATATATTACTATTTTAAGTACGTTTATTATTGACAACATTTATTAAATTTACTTATCTACACTTATTGCATTGGTTTTATACAATCGCCATTTACTTTACATTTCATTACTATTTAATATATATATTTATTCATAAATCAATTCGATATTCATTCTTCTTTACTCCTATTTGATAAATAACCTAGTATACATTTTACATATATACATTCATTTATGGGCATTGCATTGAAATTTATTTATTAACTAATATCAACGTTATTATCATAAATCTAAATTGGATTCCCAATTTTATTCAATACCCTGAACAAATAACCTATATATTAATCAAATCCCTACATTTGTATTTCTCATATTCCATAAAAATCAAATCATAACATTTAAATGATTTTATTAAATTGGAATCTCATTCAAGTTGTAATCTATTAACTGGAACTAATATGATTCCTTAATTTATTCCCATTTACCATTTAAAATCTTTCATTGCATTAAAACCATTTAACATTTTCATAAATTTCTCATATTAAATTCCATATCCAGGTGAGAATCTTTTTATGCTTAATTCATTTGGATTTCATTCTAAATTAAATTAGAAATCCTATTAAATTATCACATTTAAAATCATCGAATTTAACGGGTCGTTACACTCCCCCCCACTCAAAACTTTTCGTCCCCGAAAAAGGAAAAGAAGGGAGAAGGAAGAATTTAAATAAACAGTACATCTTTAAACAATAATTTACTAAATTAATTTCCTTAAATGAAATATACCCGTTTTATCATCATTATATCTTTATGTACTTAATTAAATAAAGTCTGGATAACATTTTCAAATAATCTCTAAGTGGTTTCAATCACTAACAATCAAATCAATCCAACAACCATCCATTTCAACAAACAGCATACCTAACAAATATAAACACCCATATAATCAACAATCAAATAGTTGCTCGGGTTCAAAGCTTGAAATGGTACGGAATGAAAAATAGCTATCCAGTGCATCCTTTACTCAACAGTCTTAGATGAGACGGAATAGATTATTTATTCCTCCAACTACATCAAATTTCCTTACCCGACCAAACCATAAATCAAACAATAACAATTCAACCAACCAAACAATTTACTCATTATAAATTTTTATTTCATACATTAGCTGTTTGATCTTTTCATTCATATAACAGTTTATCTTTTATTTTCTTAAACCCGTTTTCTTAAGTTTACAGTTCATACCACATAAATTATCCTTTTATAATATACATTTATATCTCACAACTTCAAATTTTTATTTCTCATTCAATGGTTGTTTCCTTATTTCTACTTATTACTTACCATTATTCATTTTTATTTATTCGGGTTATGTAAGTCTCTTTTATTGGTATTACTTTTAATGTACTTCTTCAAATTCAATCATTTATTAAATGCTTACATTCTATTATAATTGATTACAGTAACCGCTTTTTAATTACACTTACATTATTAACCTTATAACCTTCATTCTTATAAATAAAGGAATTTTATTAATTTATTACCTAGGGTTTACAGTCATTTAATCATATTACCTACTTTCCATTATATTAAACTAGTAGCATTAATATCATACTTAAGTTTATAATCCTACACATCAATCTTTGTTTATTAAAGAATTTCATTTTATTTACTTAAGTTTAAATCACCTATTAATAATACTTACCTTTAATTTTAGTAATAGTTCGATTATAACTTTGCATTTATTTCTTGCCTAAATTAGGGATTTCAATTCATTAATTACTTACCTTTTATTTCACTAAATTAATTTAAACTATTAATTAATGGAAATTTAAGAATTAAATACCGGGTCAAATTTCAAATTATTCTTAAAAATAATAGATAAATAATTTCTTACAACTTATATATCTCTAATTATATTGAAAACCATTCAAAAATTTAGATATTTTAAAAATAAATTTGCAGTAGAATTTACTACAGTGGCCTTTCCCCCTCGAAACTCGAAAATGAAAGTCGATGATGCGGCCGCCATCACCGAAATTATTTTCCAGCGACAGAGAAGAAAGTACAAACTTATTTTCTCAAAATCATCTTTAAACAATTCTTTCAAGTTACATTGAAAAACTTATATCAGAAAATACTTCTAAAATATTATTATTATATTCCAATCATTTGAAAGAAGTTTCCAAAACCCCAAAATTTAAGTTCTAAAATCTCAAATTTGATTTATTATAATTTCAACTTATCTTCAATTATTATTAATATTTTATTACCTAACACCCAATCTATAGCAACCAAATATATATATCCTTTATAAAATTTATTTTTTATATATAGAAAATATAATAGGCAAAATTATTTCATTTACCTATATTAAAAACAAATATTATGTCGGTCTGTCCTATTAAGTGTTTAGAAATCCCTATTGATGACATAGCGTCCCATGCATCAACCAGAATTCATAAATACAAACGGACAGATAAACACAATATCAAAATCTTTTCATAACACTAACAAATACGCTCTCTCATATATATACACTCAGCGACTCCCATAGGGTATTACTACCCTATTAACGAAGAGTCAAACCCCACAAAGCCAAGGTTTATCGCTAAACCTAAGCTCTGATACCAAATGTAACATCCCGCTTTTTCGCACGATTTAAACAGACACACGTGTCGATTCAAACCATCCGGAAGGGCGGATTGTTATGGGGTAAATAAGAAAAAAAAACAGAGAAGAAAAAAACAAAATAAAATCTCACAGCGGAAGGATAAAATATAATAATAAAATATACAGTTTATAAAACTGTTTACAAAACATTTGATTCTTCTTTATTCAATTAAATATCAGAGTTCACATACCAATAATATCAATGCAGCGGAATACAGTGTGAGTGTAGTGCAATACTATAAATAATAATAATACAAATCTTCGTCTTCGTCCTTCTGATCTAAATCTTCAAATCCTGAAACGCTCGGACTGACCCGAGCGAATTTGAAAAGACAAAAACACTCGAGTCAGAACTAAAAGATCTTATGTAAGTTAAATTTACAAAAATAAATATGAGTGCAGTAACTCAAGAGATGCTCGGGATTTGCATCTCCTAAGGATCCGTTAAACTATTTACTATGTAGTATATTTCGCTATTATAATAGTGTCTATAGTAAAATAAACATACTTTTAAATAGCATTAAGGCTTTACATTTTCCACCTTAACACGTAATAGTCCCAGTAGTCCATCCAATATCATAGTCCCTCCTGATTGGGAAGCCACCAGAGGATACCACACGGGTTACGGGAGAAATCCAAACTCGTACAAGGCGCGATAGGGTAGGTGACACGGCACAACTAGGCAATGCCAGGGTAGATATACCAATTGCTATCCGCGCTGGTGGTAACGCGCAGCGCGCAGCTACCGCCCACCTCGAACAAACTCCCCCAAAACAAAAATAAAAGTGGCCACTGAATCAATCCAAAGTCAAAGTATAATATCGAAGAGGAGTGTTCGATCAGAGGAATGACTTCATTGGCCCGAGAATCGCTCCTGTTTTAGCCACCTTATGCCAACTCACGGAAGTTGGGTCCACGTATTTACCTTACAGGAAACGTCGCCACTAACCTACTTCATTCTGGAATCTCCACCGCGTACACGGTTAGTCAAAGTGGTTTTCGGTATCGACAGAGAGTATGTCCATATTCGATCCCGGTCTCTTTGCTAACCCATCGTTATTATAACACCGCGGTCATTTAAAAATAGTTGATACTTTAAAACCAGAATAAATTTTTCCATTTCAAAACTATGAATACGATATCATCTTAAAACCCAAAACAAAATGATTTCATTTTATTCAAATATAATTCTTTTCCAAAACCATACTGCTTTAAAATTTATAATATCTGGAAACCCAATATTTGAATTATACTTTCAAACATACTATTTCGAAATTCATAATTTTAAAACCATAACTTCTAAAACTTAAATGGTTTGGATATTCAATGGTATATAGAATAAATGGTTTAACTTTAAGGTTACTTTGTAAAGAAATTATTTCCAGGGCTATACAAATATACTTCTTTATTTAAAGTCTAAACCAAATTTAAATATCACTTTCAAGTTCCAAAACCACTTCAATTTCTATTTATATATATATATATCCATTTGGAGTATTAATATTTCAAAACTAAAGTTGGCATTTATTCTTTCAACAAATTAAATATCCTATTATTTAGTTTGAATATTTACATAAAATCTATAAATAAAACTCCAATTTCTAGGAATTAAATATTTTCTTCAATTTAATTTATACTAAAATATTCATTTTAAGTAAATCTTAGAAAATCCATTTATAAATATCATACCTTAAAATTTCCAAGCTTAAACATATAAGATAAATTACCAAATTCTATTTTCTCAAATTTTTATCATTTTTATTCAACAGGTTTATACACAGCTTAAATTCAAAAATTTAACTTCATATGCATATATATATATGGAAGAATAATATTAATAAAGTATCAAAATTCAAAATTTTTATAAACCGTATCCCATCTAAACCATAGAAGTCACTTTAAAAATATTTTATATATAGACCACGGTGCCTGTATAAAACTTTCTATCCCATGGTCAAGTGATACAGATATTTATCATTTCAATCCGCAATTTAAAATAAAAATGCGCTTGTATGTCATTTCAAACCGCAATCCCGAATGAAATGAAAATGCATGATGACTTACAGTTTAATGATATAAAATAAAACATCCATTCATCAACATCATCCATCATACAACCATCATCCAAAAATAAATCAATATCAATATATATCTGATAATATATAACAGGTAATAACTGGCAGTTATATTCAAATAAATTTAACAACTATTAAACTAACAGTTTATATTCAGTAATAAATTTTATAACTGTTTAACTAGCAGTTCATATGCAAATAAATAAATTCTAACTGTCAATTAATATGCAATAAATAAAATAAATTATCAGTTAAATTAAATAAATGCGATTTAACAGATATGATGAATAAAACACGCCAAACAGTCATAAATAAGTTTCTACTCATATCTAATATAAATTTTACAAACATAAAAACTTTTAGAAGTTGTGAGTGGGTTAAAACACTCACCTTTTGAATTTAAATCGAATTTAAATTCGATTTAAACCCAAAAATTCCACAGTCTTCAAATCTGTCCAAACCAGCGTCATCAGGTCCGGATTTTAATTTCGATCCTAATAAAAGAAATTTCGCGTGAAACGGAGTTCGTATGAGAGAGTTATAGCAAAATTTGTCTTTGAAATCGGAATTAAATTATAAAACAAAAATTTAAATCACAACACCCTCACCCTCATTATCAAATGCCACGTCACCCACGCGTTGCTCTCTCTCTCTCATGCGGTCAGGCTACAGGAACCACACGCAAGAAAATGAACCCAAAAACCGAGCTCTGACCGAGCTTTGACCGCAAATTCCATCGTTCATGGTCGATGCCCTTCAGGCCGACCACCTCCATCGTCCTCAGCTCAATGAGCCGCCTTGTGACACCCCACCTCTATACCCACGCTAGCCAAGAACACTCCGGAGTAGTGCTGTCAACTAGCAAGGAGAATAAGGCTGTTGAGGAGCGACCATCCATGTAATTGCTTATCACACGGTGGCTATAAATAATCTTCGGAAACAAACATAGAAATAATCATATCACAAATCAGTCACAGATATCCATATCACAAAGGCGGAAGAAGATATGAATATATAACTAACACATGAAAGTGTACATCAGAGTAGTGGTCAGTAAGATCCACGATAATACAAAAGAATAGCAACACGTGCTATACAAAAGAATACAACTATGAGTCTATATCTCAAGTGTATACAACAAAAACTGCTAATCTAAACAGTTAGCCAAAAGTCAGAGTGATGAATCCCTGGGAAGAAGTCAAGCAGAAGCACCTGTAACATCTCGGTCTGACCCGAGTATTATTTAAGAAAATAATAAACGGATCAGTCTAGCTATAAATATCAGATGACATGATATAACATAAAAGATATGGCATAAACATAAATATCCATAACGACATACCACTATAAGTATGTAAATAATGATCAACAGAAGATCAATCAATAAGAGATAATCAATATCACAAGAATCTTCTCAAAGATTCGAAGAGGGCATCATACCCTAAACTTGTACTCATAACAAGTCAATGACATAAATTCCAGAAATCAACACGAGAAATCCAGAAATCATAAAAAGGTAAAGAGGCCTATCACATGACGGTCCGAAGACCATGGGGAGCTACCCCACATGTGTGAATGGAATCACACAGATTGAGGTCAAGACTAACCAAAAAGCAGAAAGGTATGTGTGAATGGAATCACACAAGTGGTGTCTAGTCTAACCTTCCAATGAAAGAGACATCGCGCGATTGCTAGTCTAATCCATAAAGCGATCATCAAGATCAACGAGAAGTGTCAATTACACTAAGCTAGTAAATATAGAAGTTTAGCTTCATGTCCCATAACCACTTGCTTAACTTAAATATTTACGAACAAACTGTAAATCTTCACTAATAAAATTGTCACAAGAGGTTCAATCGAACAAGTCCAAGAATTAACCGACGAAGTGAACGCAAGCGTTTCATACCACTTGTTTTACTAAGTCGTTTAATTAGATTTCTCATCCGAGTGAGGTAAAGGCTTGTACATACTAATAGATTGGAAAACGGTTTAAGAAAAGAGCTTTGTTATTAAAAATAGAGTTGAAATTGTTTGTTAAAAGAGTTTTGATATTTACTACTAGTATTGAAACCTTTATATTATAAAGTGACAAAACACATAAGCAATTGTAGAAACAATCAGTCACAAAAATCGCATACGGAGATGTGAATAAAATCCAAGGAAATCAGCTCAATGTTTTTCAGATAAGATCCCCTACGGAGGGGGGGTCCAGGGGGGGTGGCAACCCCCCTAGGTGGGGGTGCGGGGGCAACGCCACCGCTTACGGGGTTCGACCTGCCCGGTCAGGTCGTGGGGGTCCAGGGGGCAGCGCCCCCGGCGGGGTGCGGGGCAGCGCCCCGACCAAAACGGTACGACCTAGTGAAGATAAAATGAGGTCTAACGACCTAACGACTCAAGGGTCCAACGACCCAACGACTCAAGGGTCCAACGACGCGGCGACTCAAGGGTCCAACGACTCAGCGACTCAAGGGTCCAACGACTCAGCGACTCAAGGGTCCAACGACTCAACGACTCAAGGGTCCAACGTTCGACTCAGCGACTCAAGGGTCCAACGACGCGGCGACTCAAGGGTCCAACGACTCAGCGACTCAAGGGTCCAACGACTCAGCGACTCAAGGGTCCAACGACTCAACGACTCAAGGGTCCAACGTTCGACTCAGCGACTCAAGGGTCCAACGACGCGGCGACTCAAGGGTCCAACGACTCAGCGACTCAAGGGTCCAACGACTCAGCGACTCAAGGGTCCAACGACTCAACGACTCAAGGGTCCAACGTTCGACTCAGCGACTCAAGGGTCCAACGACGCGGCGACTCAAGGGTCCAACGACTCAGCGACTCAAGGGTCCAACGACGCGGCGACTCAAGGGTCCAACGACTCAGCGACTCAAGGGTCCAACGACTCAGCGACTCAAGGGTCCAACGACTCAACGACTCAAGGGTCCAACGACTCAGCGACTCAAGGGTCCAACGTTCGACTCAGTGACTCAAGGGTCCAACGACGCGACGACTCAAGGGTCCAACGACTCAGCGACTCAAGGGTCCAACGACTCAACGACTCAAGGGTCCAACGACTCAGCTCCGAACGACCTAAAAATGGCCAGAACGACTCAAGTGCAGAAAATTCACCAAAACGCTAAAAATTGGAGTTTTTTGCCAATCCAATCCAAACCAAATGCTAACATGCATGCAAAAATGATAGGGAATCATTCCCAACAGTCCAATATAGTTATAGGCTAGAATTGTGAGATAAAAATCTCACCTTTGCACTAAAGTTTATGAAGATGAAGCTTGAAAGCAAGGAGAAGCAATCCAAAGCTTGAATCCAATATCTTCTACTTGAATTTGGAGTTGAATGTTGGATTTGCAATTGAATTTGTGCTTGGAGTTTTAATTTCCCATTCCCTCCACCATTAATGCCAAAGCTTGATTAGTTAGGAAATTTATGAAGAGTGAGGAGAAGAGGGTTGGAACTTGGGCTTAATAGGCTAAACTAACCCAAAGTCCAAAGCGGGAAAAGTTAGTGAAATTTCACTAACTCCAAACCTATCGATGTTTATACTTAAAAAGTTGTAAACGACATTTCGAACTCAATGGAAGTGGTCTCGAGTCCTAATTTGACCGTTTGCAAAAAGTAGCTTTTCGGACCAAAATCCGATTAACGAGTTAATATTTAAATAAAATATTTAAATACAAACTCGATAAATATGCGGGTTGTTACACGCCTCCCTCCCATGTGTCGCGACCACCAGAAACGCCATAGCCGCCGCCACTTTCGAAACTAGGGCACGATTTCGAGCCAAATCTAACCGTTGATTTGATGCAATAACCACATAGATCTAACCCCCTCAGTCCCCTCTCCAATACCCAGAAATCGTTTGACGATCTGACGAAGTTTGTTACGGCGATGATGTAAGGCCGAAAATGATTTGAATTTTTCTGGACAAATGATAGCTCCAAACGAAAAACGGATATCACCACTGAATTACGCTCATCGAGAGCATTGATACATATTTTTTTTGAATTTTTAGGAGGACTTTGAATTTTCATTTGAATTTTGAATTGAAGTATATCTAGGTTTTGCAACCATTAGGGAAGAGAAAGAGATGAAGAAAAATGATCGTACAGCCAAATGACAATAGAAAGGAGGCTAGGGTTTATCCCAGCATATTTATAGACAAATAGAAGAAGGCTGGGTGGGCACGAATTACGAACGTGCTAAACGGAAGTTGGCCCAAAAAGCCCGTTCTGACCCCGGAACGAAATTTATCAAACCCATATATCCAGATAGGTAATTTAAAATATTCTGAACGCGATGGAAAAAGTTTCGCGTCCAGATTTGATCGTATGAAGAAGTTATGCTGAAAATAAAATTTCTAAATTGATTTCAAATTGATTTTAATTAAATCGATTTCAAGGCGTTTCGCGTCCGTACAATCAAACGACAGGTCCGATTGATCCGAAACTTGAAACCCTATAATAATTCACCGATACGGATCCGATGAAACTGGTTTCGTCGAAATCCGAGTCCGTGGTCAAAATGGCTATTTTTATATTCATTAAATAAATTAAAATAAATTATAAAGATCCAGTTTTATATTAAAATTCTAAAATTTACCAAATTTTATTGCTTATAAAATTCTTAATCCGTTTCAAATGATTTTACAAGTTTAGATGTGAATTAAAAATTTATAAGTCTATAAATTTCCACGTTAATTTCTCCACTTCCTTATATTTAAGAATTATAAATTGAATTCTCAAAACCCAATTATTAGATTTTCAACTAATATATTCTCAAATTTTATCCAAATAAAGATGCCACTAACATTGGTGCAGGATTTCACTTTAATATCCACAAATTCCATTTTTAATTTCAATAACGTAATATTTAACGTTAAATTCCACTTTATTTGCACTAAATACCATTGTTGAATTCTGATACTTTAGTTAAATTTATAAATCTTGCTTTCAAAATCTATATCGACAAATGGTCCAATTATAAATAGAATTTGCATTAACTTTATCTTATAGAATTAACTATTTCAATTTCAAAACAAATCTACGCTAACTGCACAATTTTAAATCAATAAATTTAAATTGGGTCTACATTAAATGTTATAAATTATAAATTGGAACCTCAATAAATTCATTTATTGATTTAAAAATCTTTCTATTCAGTAAATAGATATTTATGGGTATAAACAACATTGAATTATAATATATCTCATTAGTGCATGCTTCATTTCTTATAAATTCCCTTTTATTAACTAGAACACATTAACTAAACAAAATAAATAAGATTAGATTTATTCCAACCTATCCCATTCTTAACTTAATATACTCAATAACGGTTAACTTAAAAATTTGTTACTTTTTTTTTATGTTCAAATTCACTTACAACATCAATATAACAATGTTGCCATAGATTTAGATTCAACTAAATAAATTAGGTGGAAGGTAAAACTTTGTAATTTTCCCAAATGCCAAATTATATTTATGCATTAGTTACTACTTATTATTATGAATTCATTTATTAATTTATTAGCTGCCTTTGTCATCTTATTTCCTATTTACTACCAAACTTCCTATTTAGTTATAGTTTCAACCATGTCCACAAATTTACTATTTATATTCTTAATTAATATATTACTATTTTAAGTACGTTTATTATTGACAACATTTATTAAATTTACTTATCTACACTTATTGCATTGGTTTTATACAATCGCCATTTACTTTACATTTCATTACTATTTAATATATATATTTATTCATAAATCAATTCGATATTCATTCTTCTTTACTCCTATTTGATAAATAACCTAGTATACATTTTACATATATACATTCATTTATGGGCATTGCATTGAAATATATTTATTAACTAATATCAACGTTATTATCATAAATCTAAATTGGATTCCCAATTTTATTCAATACCCTGAACAAATAACCTATATATTAATCAAATCCCTACATTTGTATTTCTCATATTCCATAAAAATCAAATCATAACATTTAAATGATTTTATTAAATTGGAATCTCATTCAAGTCGTAATCTATTAACTGGAACTAATATGATTCCTTAATTTATTCCCATTTACCATTTAAAATCTTTCATTGCATTAAAACCATTTAAAATTTTCATAAATTTCTCATATTAAATCCATATCCAGGTGAGAATCCTTTTTCTGCTTAATTCATTTGGATTTCATTCTAAATTAAATTAGAAATCCTTTTAAATTATCACATTTAAAATCATCGAATTTACCGGGTCGTTACACCTTCGGGTCATTTGTTGGACCTTCGGGCCATTTGTTGGACCTTTGGGTCATTTGTTGGGCGCCAAAAATATAGTACTTGGTAGGCTTTCGCCATTTGTTGATGCACGTGCGGCGTAGCTAAAACTCGCAATTTGTTTGGATCGATCCACCTTTTATGTTGATTTTCTAGTCATCTTAATTGATTTCTAGATATTTGATGTTTCCAATTATCTGCAGGTAATTGGATATTTGTTGTTTTTATTATCGTTTTTGATCATTGGATATTTGTTGTTTTTTATTATCGTTTTTGATAATCGGATATTTTTTTGTTTGAGATTTCTGATTATCGTTTTTGATAATTGGATATTTGTTGTTTCTGATTATCGTTTTTGATAATTGGATATTGTAGATTTGAGATTTCTGGTTATCGTTTTTGATAATTAGATATTTGTTGATTTGAGATTTCTGGTTATCGTTTTTGTTAATTCGATATTTGTTGATTTGAGATTTCTGATTATCGTTTGTGATAATTAGATATTTGTTGATTTGAGATTTCGGATTATCGTTTTTGATAATTAGATATTTGTTGTCGTTTTTGATAATTAGATATTTGTTGATTTGAGATTTCTGATTATCGTTTTTGATAATTAGATATATGTTGATTTGAGATTTCTGATTATCGTTTGTGATAATTAGATATTTGTTGATTTGAGATTTCTAATTATCGTTTTTGATAATTAGATATTTGTTGTTCTGATTATCGTTTTTGATAATTAGATATTTGTTGATTTGATGTTTTTGATTATCGTTTGTGATAATTAGATATTTGTTGATTTGAGGTTTTTGATTATCGTTTGTGATAATTAGATATTTGTTGATTTGAGATTTCTGATTATCGTTTGTTATAAGTAGATATTTGTTAATTTGAGATTTCTGATTATCGTTTTTGATAATTATATATTTGTTGATTTGAGATTTCTGAGTATCTTTGTGATAACTTGATATTTGTCGATTTGAGATTTCTGAGTATCATTTTTGATAATTAGATATTTGTTGATTTGAGATTTCAGACTATCGTTTGTGATAATTAGATATTTTTTTGACTTGAGATTTCTGATTATCGTTTGTGATACTTAGATATTTGGTGATTTGAGATTTCTAATTATCGTTTGTGATACTTAGATATTTGGTGATTTGAGATTTCTAATTATCGTTTGTGATAGTTAGATATTTGTTGATTTGAGATTTCTGATTATCGTTTTTGATAATTAGATATTTGTTGATTTGAGATTTCTGCTTATCGTTTGTGATAATTAGATATTTGTTGATTTGAGATTTCTGGTTATCGTTTTTGATAATTAGATATTTGTTGATTTGTGATTTCTGGTTATCGTTTTTGATAATTAGATTTTGTTGTTTGCTAATTATCGTATCGATAATTAGATATTGCTGTTTTGTGATTTTGTATTCTAATTATCTACTTGATAATTGAATATTGATGATAATTGTAATTATTCAGTTTTGTTGTTTCCTGATTGTCTATTTTATAATTAGACTTTGTTAAGAAATTGTGAATTTCTTTTATGAAATTAAAAGATTCCTTTGGCGTTTGTATTCTCAACCTTTATTTTTCTAGCTTAACCAGTTTATGTTAGAAAAATAATTGTTATTGACGACCTTAATTATGAAAATTTCGGGGACGCAATTTTTATAAGGAGCGGAGTCTATAACAACGCGGGTTTTTGCACCATTTTATAATCATCATTAAACGAATAATGTGGCTAGCTAATTGTTGTTTGGAGTTTTAATCGGTTGTATTCTTTAAAATTTTGTTAAAAGAGTTATACGGGCTTTAAAAATTTAATCTCGTCCCACTTATTTTGGTGCCGTTATATTTATCAATAGCGTTCCCCTTTTCTTTTATTCCTTGGCATACTCTAAGTAACGAAAAAGAAAAGAAAATTGGCGGCTTCCTTTATGCTCGTTCGTTCCTCTTTGCGGAATTAGGGCTTGTGATTAATATCGAAGTCGCGCCTCTATTGATCGATCGAACAAATATTTGCGTGTAGCTTCGTCGATCGTTTGTCTCAGCTTCAATTTGAACTGTGCGATTTGGGTTTGGATTCTTCGATTAAGGTGAGTGATTTTTTTTCACTCTCATCTAATTCAATTAATAGTTTATATATGTTTCTAGTTCTTTGATTTTTGTTTGGGTAAAATTGTTTGGCTTCGCCAATGCTATGCCGGCCATTCGACTTTCGTTTGGATGTTCGAGATGGTTACTGGCTTTTTCCTGTTCATATACATATTTTGTTTATTTGATACGGTTTTGATTTTCTGGAAATTTTGGTTTTGTGAATTTTTGATGACTTCGGCTTTAACTTGGATTTTAAATTTCTCCCCTTAATATTGTTTACGGTTCGGTGGTTATATCATTTTGCTTTCAGCTGCACTTGATATCGTGATAAGGTGTTTCACTGTTTGACATTATTTACATTGTTTCGATTGTTAGTACCACTCTTGTTTATGAAAGTTTGGTCATACCATATACATATGCAGTTCGTTGTTCAACTTCGTATACTTGACTTCGAGTTAGGTAGCACTGTTGCTTCTGGCTTCAGTAAATCCTTACTGACTTGTATTATTTACATATTGAGTTGTTGATGCATCACTTGTTGCCTTTCATCTAGTTCGGCCTTGTTCCACCTGCTGTCATGTTGAACTATGCTACTGCATTGAGTTGTTTGGCTGACACACTTGGAGTTGTACATTCATGTATTCCTTCCATCATGTGGTCTGAATTTGCTTTGGACACATTTCTGGTTTTCATTGAGTTATTTTGCACTGTGCTTTGTTTTGTGACATGTTAAACCTGCTGAGTTGATTTTCTGGCTGCGCAAGTGTTTACTTTATGCATTTGCCTATTCTTGTGCATGTTTGGGTACTTGATACTTAGAGCTGTTGGTTTATCTGTGCAGTTTTGATGTTTCTGTATATGCTAGTGCACCTTTGGGTGTGCTTGCATTCAGACCCGACCTTGTTTGATTTCTTTGTATTTGCTGGGCCACTTGTGTACTGTGCCTTGGTGCATTGAGCATTTCCTTGCATTTTGGATTGCCTGACCACTTGGATTGTCTTTGTGGTCTGGTTCCTTCATGTTGTTGTACTTGACTCACTACTGTTGTGAGCTGTGTTGCTATATTTGTGGTGCTTTCACCTTCAATCTGTTGTATTCATGTGGTGGCTGCAGTTTCTTGTTTGCAGTTTGCCCTCGAATTCATATACACTCTGGCCTTTGTGCCTTGTTGCTATTCCTTTATATGCTACGCAGTGTCACTGTATGGGTTTCATGAACATTTGGATATTCAGGTTGCATGCACAATTCATGTGTTGCCAACCTGTATCCATTGTTTGTTGTTTGGTTTGATGCTCAGTTGCTTGTATCAGTCCATGTTTATGACTTCGGCATTGCTTTGGACTGCAGTTGTCTTTGACTTGTATACTGAACTGTGCTTTACACTTGAGTCAGTGGTTTGCTGTTGTACATTTACGTGCCTCTTTGTTATTCATTTGTGTTTGTATTGTGTTTGTACATTTGAGCCTGTTTAATTGCAGTCTACATGTCTGATAGTGGACTTGCACTTGAATCTCTGGCCTGTTGCACTATATGCTTCAAGTGTACATCTGATTTTGGCGAGGCAATGCACACGAGCGTGTACTGCAGCCAAATCAGATTTTGTGTTACGATTGATGAATTCATTTGCCAGAATTGTTTCGTGTCCAATTCAATATCTTGAAATTGCATTTTGATTTGGTTTAATTTGATCATTTTGTTGTTGTCTAAGTATCTATTTGATAATTAGTTTATGAGTTTCTAATTATTTATTTAATAATTAGATTTTGTCGTTAATTGCCATTTAGGCAATTCTGTTGTTTCCTAAATTATCTTCATTGATAATATTTTCATTTATCTCCTTCGATAATTTGAATTTGCTGATTTGTTGTTCAACACTGTTACATCTACCGTTATCTGATTTCTTCTTAAAGGATTGGATAGACGAGATTTATCGCGAATGTCGTCTATTCGTTATTTAATTATTATTGCTTCTGTGTGTTAGTAACCGAGTTTGAATTAGACTGACCCGTGTATTATTTTCTTTTGAAATTAATACTTAGGCCAGACCGAGTTATTACAGGTTGTAGATACCTTGCTTTGGGTTACTGCTAGAGCTATGATGTCTCTTTACACCTTTTGGAGTAGTTGTTGTCTTAGTATAGGATGATATGTATTCATATATATTATTGTCGATAATGTACTTTTACATGTAACTTCCAGAGTCGACAGTTGTAGTTGTATCATATGTATTGTATCACATGTACTGTAACTGATTTCAGTTATATATATGAGATTTGATATTATCTGTGTTCCACATTTAGCTTATCTGTGTTATTATTATATATATTGTCCTAAACTATTATGAAGCATCGTAGTTCGTTTTATACTGGAATCGGGTATGTCGATGGGAGTAAATAAATAAGAGATGAAAAATAAAAATATATACTACTCCTATCGAGGTAACCAATACTAGTCTACTACGGATGGCCGCTCCTATCCAGCCTTATTCTTCGTAATAACAGACGGTATTTCTTTTAATACTCTTGGTATTGTGAGCATAGAGGTGGGGCGTCACACGTACGAGCTCAGGGGTTATGTAGTTGATGGTTAGTCATGATACATTTCCAATTTGGTAATGTGGCATATAAAGTGCTGTTGATCAATTGTTGATCAAAGCATGGCTTCGTGAGAAGTGTAGCTTTATGGACGAGACTTCGTTGAGCCTCACAACCCGAAAATGGTCGAAACAAGAATTGGATGATTGGATTTCCAATGAATGGTCAGGCTAAGGAACTTCATTAGAAATGGAACGCCTCCAGAGGGACGCCCCCAAGAACCAAACAGTTCCCAACCAACATAAGGCCGGGTTACCCCTACCTGGAAGTAACCCTAAAGATATGCCATCCCCGGTCGTTTGCGACCTTTATCCGAAGGCCCTCAACCAACAACCACACAGCAATAAGTATGCAGCAAACAAATAGGTAAATATCGTGGCTCCATACCATGATATCGCCTTTAATCCAAAAGAAATGGACATACCCTAGGGGCACGACCCCTGCAACCTTGCCGCAAAATACGAGCCTTTACGATTGCAGTTGTACAACCCGCCACCTCTGGTTGTGCTATAGGAGGCATAGTATAATGGTACCTATACTGGCTAAGATAAATATTATACTTTCGAAATGTTTTCTGCACTATGCACTAATAATAATATCAAGTGATTTTCGCATATCAAGCATTTTTGACTGTCGTAAGGAGAAATCACCTCCAAGTATGCACTTGCATTATGTGTGTGGCAAGAGGCCTTATGGCATTCATTTTCCAAAAAGAATTGCGGATTTCAACTTTAAAATCTTTTGTTGTTTGTTTTAAAGGTAAAACTATTTTTGTTTTCTCATACCAGTCCCATGACTGACCTGAAGTTTGTTGTTCCCTTCCTAAACACTGGGTGCCCACAATTTTGCACACGGACGGTCTAGAGTTGGGTTTTTCGGATAATCAAGTAGTAGGTGTAGATTCGGTAGCCATCAGCCTTCTGTTGTTAGCTTTTGGAAATCGTTGGAGTCTTTGGATTTTTGGGATTGCATTTGCTATAATTCAACATTCATAGCTGACCATGCTTAAGTCATCGATGATGGTGGTTCGAGCTTGTTGGATTGGAGTCCTTGTAGCTTTTGGGATGAGCTTTTGGTTTGGAGTTGCAGATTTTGGATTCACTCTTCATCAAAGATCATATTTGTGTTATCTCTTCCATTGTTATTATATTCCACTGTTGTATATTTGTCTCTGATATTGTTATATCATGTTGTATCATGAAACGATCCAGATTCGACCTTCGAAAATCGGCACCGAATACGACACTCACATCCAAATGCTGCAGATCCAAACGTCGATTCTAGTTCGTCGGAGCTTATAAAACCATCAAGTACAACAAAGCAGAAGAAAAAGAATATCAATATATATAACATTGATATAATATCGGATACAACAGAATGATACAATGAATATCAATATACGTCAGAGATATGATACAAGATGATAGCAGCGGAAAGAAAAGATAACACCAGCAGCGGGACAAAATCTCCAAAATAGTCTTCAATGAGAACTCCAGTATCAGAAATCTCCATCTCCAAGGCACTAATCCAGAAATAGATCGAACTCCTAATAATGCACGAAGATAGTCAAGTGTAGTCATGATCCAAAGACTGAACTAACTCCAGATAATCTACTAACTGGACTATGTGAAAAACCCAACTCTAGACTGCCCGTGTGGAAAATTGTGGGCACCTAGTGTTTAGGAAAGGAATAATAAACTCAAAGTCAGTCATGAGACTGGTGAGAGTAAACAAAAAACAGTTTTTATTTTTGAAACAAACAACAAATAATTTAAATTGAAACCCGCAATGCTTTTTGGAAAATGAAACTACCATAAGGCCTCACGGCACACACACAATGTAATCGCACACATGGGGGAGATTTCTCCTTATGATAGTCAAACATGCTTATTACACAAAATTATTCTTTTATATTATTATGAGTGCATAGTGGAAAACATTTCGAAAGTATAATATTTAGCCAGCATAGGTACCATTATATTATGCCAGCTATAGCTACGATTTTAAGTGGCAGGTTCTACAACTAAAACCGTACAAGGAGCGTATTATTTTGTTTGGATTTCCAACAAATGATCAGGCTAAGGAAGTTCCTATCGCCACATGGAAACGCCTCTGGCGGGACGCCCGAAGAACCTACCCGGCTCTCTGCCAACACAAGGTCGGTTCCCTCCCCGCCCGGGGGTAATACCTAAAGATATGCCACCATCAGTCCTTTGGGACCTTTATACGAGAGCTCTCAACACCAACAACATCACACAGTAATAAATATAATACATTGTCCACATGAGTAAGTATCTAGGCTCCATACCACGATACTACCCTTTTCCAGAAGGAATGGACATACCCTAGGGGAGCTACCCCTGAAACCTTGCCACATCTTTCCTATTTCGACCATTACTGGTTTGTGAGGCTCGATGAGGTCTCGTCCACAAAGCTACGCTTTTCACAAAAGCCATGCTTTGATCACAAATGATGAACAAAAGATCATCAACACACAGTAGCACTTAGCATGCCACACTACCAAATTGAGAGTATACCTGAAACGACCCGACTTTCTTACCACAGAAAATCACATCATTTTTAAGAAAGAAAGGGATAGAAAAGAGAAAAGACAGAGAAGAAGAAAGGAACAACATCAGAATCTAAACAGCGGAACGAATAAATTATATTAATCACATAATACATTACATTATACATCAGAGATACACAACAAAACAACACATACTAGACAGTTATAAACACCTGTCTAGTTATACAACTCAATACAACACAAAGACAACAACTCAGAGAACACACAGTGGAAAACTATATAGCAATACGCAGAAGCCTCCTACTCCATTGCTCCTCCAGAATTCGTCAAAGCCAACCTGAATTCCTCTGGCTACTCGTAAAAATTTGAGTACCTAAGAGTTTAAGAAAAACAGAATAAACTCCGGGTCATACATGGGTCTGGTGTGAGTAAACGGTTAAAGTTGCTTAACTTTAAAAACCTTTTTGAAGAAAAGGTATCACGTAAGACTTCCCACACATAAACATGGAAAAGTTTTTACCTTACGCTAACCATAACATTTGATAGGAAATTTAGTGATATTATAATTGGTCTAGGGTTTTCAAATAAATATGAAATAGCCGAAATTGTTACATTATTAAATTCTAGCTACTTTCCACAAAAGTGGGTAATACAATCAAATCCGATGGCACTTATTGGATTTTGGATTCTATACAATGGTAGGGCTACTGGGGTACCGCCCGTCACAGTACGTGGCCCTGATCATCGTACCGATGAGCCACCCTAACTCCCCTACAACACAAAGCCGGAACCATTCCTTACTGAACAATTCCAAATATGACAACCCCGGTGGATGTAGCTATTCAACCGCCCACACAGCCGAAATAAAAGGGACCTCTAGACAGGGGTAAATCATACTCTCAAGTGGAGGCTACCCACGAAGCCTTGCTGCACTTCCCCAGTTTTAGCCATTCCCGGTTGATGAGGCTTGAGGCTACGATTACCTTTAGTGAACACATCACTTAGATTGCTCATCGTCCACCTGACGATGTTCTGAAAGCATTCAATCCATACAAGTTCGTTCCGGGTTCGAACGAAATCGAATGTATTATCTCGTTACACTCATTTTGGAATCATCCTCAGAGTTAACGACAATAACCCTTGCACTCTGAATCACCATCTCGAACCTATAAATACTACTCGTCAAACTCATCACGGAATCACCGTCGGAGTTATACTGACGAGTAGTTCTTACACCTCGAGTCTTCACTCTTCACAAGAGATTCACGACCTATCGTTAATTTGGATCGATGTGGTTTTCGGATATCCAAATATGGAAACCCGATCCCGGTCTCATCGAAATCCAAAACGTATCTTTTAGGTCCAAGTTGTTTAAAGTTAAACAATTCAATTCAACTATCTATATACACACAGAATATATAATTTACAAGTCACAATTGATAACCACATTATCAAATAAACAGATGATCCATAACAAAATAGGTAATCCATATCGATATCACAATAGATAATCTATATTACCATCACAATGCAACCAAGCATTCATACAACACAACATTAGTTATCTCATTTCTGAGATTACATCCATTCAAAACAATCAATGTCATCCATCCATACAAAAGCAATGATTTACTTAATCACAACATAATTAATTTAAAATGAATTAAATTAACTATCTCTATTTCTAATTAATTTAAAGTGAATTAAATTAGTTACTTTATCTCTTAATTAATTTAAAGTTAATTAAATTAATTACCTTCATCACAATAAATCTTGCTTACTTATCCATTAATTAAACCAACTAATTAATCATTATTTTAATTAATCAACCTTGATTAATTAACTCTTAATCAAGTAATTAATCCTTAATTATTATCATTAATCATATCAATTAATGAACCTCAATTACTTACTTCCACTAATTAATTAACTATAATTAATTACATTATTTCTTAATTAATTACATTAATTAATCATGATTAAATTTATTGCTTCCAATTAATCAACTTTAATAAATATAAACAGTAATTAATTATTCTTAATTACTCTTAATTACTTTTAAGTACTTTTAGGAAACCTTTTGATTTATTACACCAAGTAATAAACCGTTAATTACTTTACCAAGTAATTTACCCATTTAAATTACTTCCCAATCAGTAATTTCACTTATCTCAATTACCTTTGTAATTTATCAATTACTTACCTTAAGTAATTAGCCTTATCAAAACTTATTAAGTAAACATACTTAATCTTTTATCAAGTTTCTATATTTAATTAATTAACAAATTAATTAACTTACTTGATCACACTCATCTCATAAATCAAAATCGAGTAATTCATCCCTAAATTACTCTTTAACCAAATTAATCTTCAACTAACAGATTAATTATCTTCAACTATTAATTAATAAACCTTAATTATTAATCAATCTTTAATACAAAGTAATCAATCACTAGTTTCTTTTATAACTAATTAATTAACCTGAATTAACTAATTAATTATCTTTTAATCATTAATTAATAAACTTAATTACCAATTAGCAACCTTAATTACAAATTAATTAATCCATAATTATAATTAATTAATCCTTAATTACAATTTATTAACCCTTCATAATAGTTAATTAATTCTAAATTAACTTGTATTATAGATTTATAACCTTTTTAATTATTAATTAAGAAAACCCTAGTTATTACTTAATAAAACCCTTATTAAGTATTAATTAATTACCATTTTTAATTAACCCTTAATTACTTAATTAATAAGTAATTACAATTTAATAAATCATTAATCATTAATCAAATCATCATAATTATTAGTTAATTAATTTAATTACTTAATTAATCCTTTTCAAATAATTATTAAATTAATTAACTAAACATAAAATTTCTTAATTACTAATTAATTATTATTCATTAACACTTAATCATTACTTAAGATAGAACATTATCTTAAATTATCCTCGAAAAACTTTACTTAACATAAGTCATTAATTAGTTTAAAATAAAAAGTAGTCATCAATTACTTTCCTTAATTATTAATTAACACTTTCTTAGTTAATCAATTATTTAAAACTTATTTGTTAATTAATAAATCATTACTAACTAATTTCAAAAATCATTTCCTTAAAATTCCTTTTTATATTTTCAAAATAAGTTTTGAAAATAACATTAACGTTTTTAACTTAAAATATTTTAAACAACATACAAATTTATTTGTAAAAACAATTCAATTCAAAGAAATAAGTTTTTGAAATATCTTTAGCTTAATAATTTAAAGCTTTAAAGCTTACTTTATTTTAAATTAAAAAAATCGGGTTAAACATTTAAATTTTGGGTTCAACTCATGTATACTTGAATTCAAGTACAAGTACTCTTCTTTTTCTTCTTTAAAAATAGATTGACTTTAAAATTTAAATACTGTTTCAATTTAAAATTTAATAAAAAACTACTAAACATATCAGTTTAACCCATCATGGAAATACCCCAGAACAACACGAGTTCCTCCCCGTGTCATCTTCCTTATATCCAGAGTCCTACTTCGAGAAAAAAGTAGACCCAAAACAAAACACAGTCCTGCTGACACCATCGACTTGTGCACCTGCACCAGTGTCGGAACCACCTCCGGTCATCGTCGAACCCACCCACATATCACTTAACAACCCTACTAGCATCCATGATCAACCAAACATCAATATGAATGTGACGACCCGGAAATTTTAACGAATTAAATTGGAATAATTAATTGTTTTTAAAATAGTTAAAAGCTAATTTTAACTTGAATTCGAAATATAAATATTTACTTGACAATTAATCATTGAATTATATAGTTTAAATCATTGAATTTTATAGTTGAAATTGGGTAAATTATCGAATCTGTGATTCTAAGCCTGTTTAAAATAATTTGAAGGCTTATAAAATCTATAATGAAGATACTGAGGATAATAGAACGGTTGAGATTTAAATTAAAAGTGATTTGTTCAATTTTAATAATATGTCATTTAAATCGATATTTAAAAATAGCTTTCCGAGGCACAGTCTCAGAATTCGATGCAACTAGTTCCATTGGGTCTGTGATATTGAAATATTGTCGGATTTCAATTTTTCATAACACTGAGAGTTGTCGTGTTGTTGGACGGTATATAAACGCGTCATTAGGAGTTGAGATATTTTGAGGGAAGATAATAAGTTAAGGTAAAATCAAATAAACATGTATCTTCTCCAATACGCCTCCCCTAACCTTATATCTCACCTCCACCCTTCTTTCGTCTTCAGTCAAAAGAAATTCACGAATAACATACAGGAAAAAAAATTTTAGCCGAGATTCTTTGCTTCCTCTTTTTCGAATTTTCGCATTCGTTCATATAAAAAAAAATATATAAATGGAAGCCGAGCCTCCCTCTTTCCCCTATCTCCAACATCGAATTCGTGTATAAAGAAAAAGGGGTTCGGCCTGGGAAATCTGGAGATAAGCTCGATCCAGATGAAGGCGACGTGAGGTTGGGGTAGTTCGCGCGAGCTAGGGTTAGGGTTTCGCGCTGAGCTAGGGTTCGTGACAAATTTTGGGGTGCTCGCGATCTCCGGCTTGTGTACTCGCGCTCGAGCTTGCGCGCGTGAAAGATAGTTGAACCACTCGAGCTCGAGGCGACGGCTAGGGCATAGGGTTGCTGGAAGGGAGCGACATCGCGACTCGAAGGCGATTTGGAAGGAGCTCGTGCTGTGTGGAGGGGCAAGGTGGCCGTAGTTAGGCGCGCGGCGCGTACATAAGATGTGGTGACAGCGAAGGGGTTTCTCGTTTGGTCGATGGGAAGGAGGCTCTGTTCAAGTCGGCAGTAAGGATAATCGGATTGCAGGTGAGTAAGTTAAAATCTATCTCTAATTCGAGTTATTTTGAATTGATTTTGACGTATAAAGTAGCTGTAATGTTTGGTCGTATATTAATCAGAATACTTGGTTTAATCAGTTCGAAATTAATTATGAAAGTAGAAATGAGATAAAATATATAATATATATTTAATTTGTAATCGAAGTGATTAATTAACATTAATTACATAGAAAAGTAATTAAAGAATTGGTTGATGAATATACAAATGATGGATCATGGTGGAGAGTTTGAATGAGTTGGAATGGTTTATAAATGAAACTAATTTAAGGTAATTAATTTACAAAGTAATTAAGAATGATAAATTGTGAAATTAGTGGGTATAATAACCTAGTGTATTATAATGGTATACTCGCTCGGTGAAGTAATTGGTGTTAATTATTGAATGAAATTGATTGATGGATGGTTTGATAGAAATTATTTAATGGTATTAAAAAAATATAATTACTTGGTGAAATTAATCAAGAGATTAATTTAGTTGGTTAATAAAGGAATAATGGATTTATTTAATGAAGTAATTAAAAGAATAATTGATTACAGATTGAAATTAATCGGGAATGATTGACATCGGGTGTTGACTTTTAAGAAATTATTTTAGACTAGAATAATTCAAAACATAATTGGAAATCATTAATTTATACAATCAACGATGTAATTAAGGATTGATTAATTAAGATAAATTAATCAAAGTGACCATGAGAAATGAGTTAATATAAGTAATTAAGAATTAGAGAAATTAATTATGGTAAATCAATTTGTGAAATAATTAATGATTACTCGTTAATTTGGTAAGAATAAATAACGTAGTGAGATAAATTAAAGATATTCACTTGAATTTAATTGGAAATAATCCAGGGTGATTGATTATGATGAATAATGATGGGTTGACTAATTAATTAATTTGGAATGAATTAATGTTAAATGAAGTAATCCAGGCGATTGAGGTTTGAAATTCAATTAGAATCAATTGAATTGATTTGTTTGTGATTAAGTTTGTTATGAATAAATGAATGGCATTGGATGTTTTGAATGTGTTGATATCTCATATGTGAAAGGTGGTGTATTTCATTGGAATAATGTGGGATGGGATAACACGAGTTTCGAAGAGGCCGGAATCGGGTATTGAGAAATACCCGAAACCACTTCGATTTATATAAATTGATTTATGAAATCAATACGATGAAATGAAACGATTTAAGTGAATTGGATTGTCTTATCAAGTTCGGTACTTAGAAATTTATATGCGAATATAGCAAATTGTGAATTGGATAAATTGATAAAGGTTACCCGGGTTTATTTAGTTGTTGCTTGGTATTACTTGTTAGTTGGGTTTACTCACGCTGGTTTCCAGCCTGACCCGGGTGTTACTTTGGTGTAATGCTCGGGTCAGACCGAGTATTACAGATTTTTCAGGTAGGACGTTCTGGAGCTCAGGAGGCGAGCTGGATGGCTAATGTATGGGGTATTTCCGCTGTAGTGTATTATTGTGTATCTGAGACATGATTTGTATATGTCCATTATCTGTATTTATGAGTAACTCTGATGTATATTAAATGTAATCAACAAAATATAGAATTCTTTTGTAAACTATTATTTATTATTATATTTTATCCGCTGCGAATGTGAGTTGATGATGTTTCTTTTCTTCTTCTTCTTCTATCTCTTTCTTCTTTTTCATAACTATCTGGAATTTTCGGGTTCGAAAATTTCGGGTCGTTACAACGAACCTCAATTCAAAATCGAGCATCCTGATTGAACAGAACCCCAAATACCATCATCAGGAAATTGCAGTAAACCCTCGCCTCCGATCAACTAAAATCGCCACAACTTTGGCCATGGATTGCCGACACACCATGCTTCCACTTTCCATAATTTCATCCAACTCGATGCAAAGATGAAAATATAGTATCCAATTTCCAAGGTTCAAAACAGAACTAGGTTTAAAACAAATCTCGAGCGAATTCAATCTTCACAGTGATTTACAAATCCTACAGCGATTTTTACCCTACTCTCCAATCCAACCTCTAACTTCATGATGAATCCCGAGCACCCGAGTTTCATAAATCAACAGATATTAGTATAGACCCAATTTCTATATAAACCCCAATTCCTCTTTCAATATAATTTTTAAAATGGCGATTCTTGCCTTAAAAATCCTAACATTCTAAGATGATCTGAGATATATGCTTAAATCAATATAACTTAACATTTGATTTTTGCAAGTTAACAGATTACTACAGTTTTTCCCAGATACAAACATATCCTCAATTCATGAATACATGTTTATATATTCAGTACCTAGTTTATACTAATACTTAGCTAATTTGCTTTTAATCCAAGTGTTAAAAATGAATAAATAAATAGATATGAATTTTTTTTACATTTGTAAACCTTTAAAACAGCAAACAGGGAAGTAATAGGCATACACAGGTTTAAAGCATAATAAAATATATTGTATATTTATATTCACATAGGCAACTTATATAAATATTATCTCTAACTTATTTGCAACAGATAGGTACTACTTTGATTTTTGAAAAATGTTTACTCTCCTTCATAAAAGAAATGCAGTGCAGAGGTTTTGAAATTGAACTGGAAGTTTGCTAAAACATTGAACTTGAAGCTTTTAAAAACAGAAATGCCCTCAACCTTTTAAAATACTTCAGATGGCCTTGACCTAGATTCACTTGCATGCATATGGAAACTGGAAATGCTTTTGAATTGGCTGGAGTTCTTGCATGCATTTGAAGATGAGGCAGACATGGATAATGCAGACTGAATTAATAACTTGCATCAAACCTTTGAATACATATGCAAATTTTGTTTTGAAAACAACTGCAGGCATGTAGTTTTGATTTACACAATATTTCAGGTTTTTGATTTGAGCAATGATTTTTCAGATTTTTGTTTGACTTAAAACTGAAAACAATGTTTACAGTTTTCTGTAAATAGAGGTTGATAATTAAATTTGAGGAATTGATGCAGGTTTGGGAAAATGTTTTACAGGAAAACAAAATTTGCAGATTGATGTTGAGGAAGTTTAAGGCATTTGAACTTGAGTTTGAGGAGTATTTGCACTTACATTTGTTTGAGGAGGAATTGAAAAGATTTTCTGGTTTTAGAATGAGTAAAAGTTGTATTGATAGTTCTAGTTTCTTCTTCAGGAGTGAACAAAAATTTAAAGAAAAAGAAGATGGAGAGAAAGGGCGATTATATAGGTAAATTTCAGATTTATTAAATTAAAAAGAAAATTAGAAAAATAAATGGACACTTGTCTTAAGCTCATTTTAAATGTTTAACACCTGTTGACAAAGTGTTTTAAGATTTAACACGTCCTAGTTATTTTTATTTATCCTAAAAAAAAATTTAAACGGCCCTTTTAAATTATTTTCCTAATTACTAATATGTTTTCTTAATTTTAAAAATACTTTTCTAATTAAATTACTAATTTAACAAACACATTTATACATTAATAAAAGTTTGCTAAATTTATATAAAATACAATCTTTAAATAGAATGAAACCAAATATAATTTAAATAAAATTATATACAATATTGCAAACTTATCTTAAAGATGCTATTTCAAAAGCCTTGCATTTATTCTTATTAAATAAATACAAATCCAAATTTCCATAGATAAATTTCTATAAAAAGACTAATATAAAACAAAACTTATTTTTATTTAAAAATATTATTTATATATTTTAAAACCAAACTATATTATTATTCTATTTTAATATGTATGTATATTCCTTGAATTCAAATTTATATTCAATTCAAAGTCAAATTTAAAAATCTAAATTTAAAATAAATTTAAATAAATAAATATCTATTTTTAAATAAGCTCATTATTATTTAAAATAATTTATCCTATTTTAAAATTCAATTTAAAATACATAGATATAAATATATTTAAACACACTTATTAATTATGAAAACAATAAGTCAATTTAGAATTTATTTACACAATAAAATAATTATTCTTATTTTAAAACCAATTCATAACCAAAATTAAGACATTATATTATTATTACTTGGTTATTTATTTTTGAAAATAACAATTTATCAATTTCAAATAAATTGAATTTAAGAGATTATCACATTTTAAACTTTTTGTAATTCCAGGATATTACAATCCTTCCCCCTTAAAAGAATTTCGTCCTCGAAATTTAAAACAAAGATAATCCAAAGTTTTATTTTATTTCAACCAATTTAAACATTCACTATGAATCAAACAAACAATTTCATCCAAACAACCAATTCAATCAAATAAACAACATGTTAACTCTGCTCTATCAGCTACTCAGCGACTTAAAAAGTGGAGCCGACCTAACGATTTAAGATGTGGGATGACCTAACTGTTTAATGACCTAATTACACAAAGAAGTAAGCGACCTACGAGATAAGGACCTGACGACCTAACATAGGTAGCGGGCTAAGCAACCTAACTTCTAAAGTGGAGCAGCGACTTAAAGGAGTTGACAGACCAGTGACTTAACCTCACAAGCGCCTCAGCGACTTAACGACTTAACTATTCTACGACCTAAGAGGGTCAGCGACCTAACGAGCTAATGAATCAACAGCGAGTTAACGACCTATGGAAGGATGAGACTAAGCGACCTAATACTCAAGCGATCTAGCATCTTCTGCAAGTTAAAACCAAGATCCCGTAACCACTAAGTCGCTCGTGACCTAGGACAGAGCAATTCCTTTAGGCCGTATTCGGTAGGTAGCATCTCTCCCCCGCCATCCCTTAGGTCGCCCACGGCCTAAGTTATAGCCGACCTATCCCTAAGTCGCCCCTCGACCTACGACCTTCCTTAGGTCACTCACAACCTAATGCTTGGTAATAAAGTTATATCGCTTTCCCTTAAGTCGCGAGGACTTTCCCTAGGTCGTCCACGACCTAGTACTTGTGATAAAACTATGCCACCTTCCCCTAGGTCGTTACGACCTACCAGTTAGTGCAGAAGGCCATGTGCGAACCAGATAGGTCGTAGCTCGTTCCCCCTTAACTCGCGAGCTAGTTACAACCTTCCTTAGGTCGCTCACGACCTAAGGCCCATCAAAAATTCTTTATAAATACACCCTAAGTTCCAACATGGAGGAGGACTTATTCCGATCATTTTCTTCAAATTGTCGAGACTCTGTCATCTTCAAGCCGAGCCTTACTCCAACATTTGAAACTCGCAAGATGCTTCAATCAACTTCAAATAGGGATTCAACATATTCAACCATGAATTTGGAGAATTCTCTTGCATCGAAGTTTTTCTAGCTACTTGTCTTTTGAATTGAATTGTAATTGAAGGAAAATGTAAAGGATTGTAGTCATATTAGCAATAAAGAAGGATTTAAGTGGACGTAGGCTTGATCATAAGCCGAACCACTATAAACTCTGTGTCTCTTACTGCTTTTTCAGTGGAGCACTGCTTTTTCTGTTTCCCGTGTTAACGGGTGGTGCTTTCATTCAATCTCTATTTGCATCGGGGTGTTAGCATCTAACTTTTTGCATTAACATTTTTGGTGCTTTCATTGAGAACCCAACTCAGGTTACTGTCATCATAGCTTCGCAGAAGTTTGTAGAAAGGATTTCTCTAAAAACCAAAAGTTTATCAGAAATAATGGCTCTAGGAAGGAAGCGCAAGTCCATTAGATCTGACGATGTTCGCGAGACTACTGCAACATCTCCTCCTTTAAATCAAACCACTCCAACTGTTGGAGTTACACGAGCCGAACTAGATGCCGTTATATCTGGGCTACATCGGCAAATGGAAGCTCAGAATAACCTAATGATGGAAAGGTTGAATGCTTTATTTGAGGCAAACCGTCAACCGGTGTCTAAAGAGGGAAATCTTGCTGATGAAGTGCAAAATGTGGAAGGAAGAAATATCCCTCAAAGGGCGGCTGATCCAGTGGAAAGGACACCTCCCCAAGCCGGAGGATCGGGGCCGCAACCGACTCCCCGTGAGCGACTGTCAAGGCAAAATTCTGAGAGAATGGCTGATGTTTGTCCCGCCGAGCCTCAGAATGATGAAGAGTATTTCTCAGGCATGATTCGTCAGATTATGAAGGAAAGTATGAAGAGAAATGAAGATGAGAAAGAATGGGGTTTCGCTCCGATTAAAACTCCATTCACTGAAAAGATCCTTAAGGAAGAATTCCCAAGGAAGTTTGTCCCTCCAACTATTTCAGCTTACAAGGGAACGAGCGATCCTAATGAGTTTCTGTATAGTTATGATTGGCACATGACGGGTGCCAGAGCCTCTGATGAAATCAAATGTCGGTATTTTCCGGTATGCCTGGAAGGAGTTGCTTTACTTTGGTTCACAAAGATGCCGGTCCGATCGATAGACCAATTTTCTGATTTGACTCGGAAATTCAAGGAACGGTTTCGATTATATGCGTCAAAGGAAAAGGATATAATATCGTTATCCAGCTTGGTGCAGAATCCTGGAGAATCCATTAGAGCTTTCTTGAGTTGCTTTAATATAGCTCTGGCTGAAGTGGACAATGCGGAGCCAAGAATGATTTTGACGTACCTGATGAAGGCTAGTGATAAGACAAGTGAGTTCGGGAGGTGGTTGAAGATGAAGGAACCAAATTCACTTGACAAGTTTTATAAAAAAGCCGATGAATTCATGCGTCTGGAAAGCCTCCAAGCACCGGCTAAGGTGGTATCGACATGGGATGGAAATAGTAATGCTGCTCCGAATAAGAAGGAATCTGGCAATCAGAAGAGGGGGAACGATGCCCAGAAGAAGCAAGGAGATGCAAAGAAAGGACGTCCCTTCAACTTTACCCCTCTGACTGATACCCCAGAAAACATCTACTTTGCAAACAAAGACACGGTCGAATTCCCCGCACCAGCTAAGCAAAGAGTTAATGGAAGAGCTAAGAAGAATGAAAGGTTTTGCCAGTTCTATAACCAGCCCGGGCATGATACTAACGAGTGTCGTCACATAAAGGAGGTAATTGAGGAACTATTGAAGCAAAACAAGCTCCAACAATATGTAAGAAGGAACAAGAATGGCCCAACCTCGTCAACTCAAGAACAACAGGTTCCTGTTCATTGTCCTGGCTCAAGTGAGAAGGCGACAGCTCATGAATTAGAGAGGCCTGTTATAAATGTGGTTATAGGAGGCCCTCACCCAGCTGGCAGGAGTAGGGGAGAGATGGAAAGATACGTCCGTGCTTTGAAGTATGCACCGGAAGATGAAAGTGTTTTTGTGTTGGAAGATGCTGCGCCCCTGAAGCAGCAGAAAACCTTTAATGATGACAGTATATTCTGTACTAGGGATTCGATGGGTGTTGAAGCTCCTACCATTGATCCTTTGGTCATCTCCGCTGGCATTGGGCCAGCTACTGTTAAAAGAGTTCTGGTTGATTGTGGAGCTTCATGCAACATTCTCTTCAAGAAGACTTTTGATCAGATGAAGATTCCAATGGCTGACGTTCAAGCTTCGTCACTAAAGATTGTTGGTTTTACTGGGGAGCCGAAACAGCCAATTAGGACTATTGATTTGTTCGTAGAGCTTGGAGAGGGGCAGAGAAAAGTCGCTCGAAAACAGACCTTTGTTATTATCGAAGAATTTTTTGCCTACAATGCCTTCTTAGGCCGACCAACTCTGGCAGCATTTAAAGTTATTCTTGCCCCGTGGTGTCTGACCATAAAATTCCCCACAGATAACGGAGTCGGTGTGGTGAAAGGGGATCAGAATGCTGGACGAGAATGTTATCTTACAAAATTGCGTGAATCGAGGAAGAGAGAAATGGGAAAAGATGCGGCAGCCCCAGTCCGCATCAAAGAATCAACCTTGTAGCAATTACAGGGTGGACCCTGCACAGGCGAACATAGCGGTGCACGAAGAGAGATGGATCCAAGAAAAGCCAGTGCAGGGGAAAATAGAGTGGTACCAGTTGAAGTAACAGTCCCGGTACCTGTTGACCCGAAAGACTCGAATAAAGTGTTGAATGTGGGTTCGCACTGGTAAAGCAAATCTAGATGTATTCGCCTGGACTCATGCCGATATGTGTGGAATATCTCCAGAAATTGCGGTGCATACCTTGAATATTGATCCAAAGTTTGCACTGGTAAAGCAGAAAAGAAGAACTCAAGGTCCTGAGGTCAGCAGCATTGAAAGAAGAGGTTGATCAGCTCATGGAGAATGGTTTTATCAGGGAATCTACTTATCCGAATTGGGTGTCAAATCCTGTATTGGTTAAAAAATCTAATGGAAAAGGAGAGTGTGCATTGACTTTTCACATCTAAACAAAGCGTGCCCCAAAGACTGCTTCCCGTTACCCAGGATTGACCAGTTGGTGGATGGAACGGCGGGGCATGAATTACTATCTTTTGTGGATTCCTATTCCGGATATAACTAGATCATGATGCATGAGCCAGATCAGGAGGACACGAGCTTTATCACCGATGTTGGTCTCTACTGCTATAGAGTCATGCCTTTCGGACTTAAGAATGCAGGGGCAACTTACCAAAGACTTGTTAATGCCATGTTTAAACCACAGATTGGCAAGACTATGGAAGTTTATGTCGATGATATGCTGGTAAAGTCAAAGAAAGCTGTGGACCACATGGATCACTTGGCAGAGGTGTTCTCAATCCTCCAAAAGTACGGTATGAAGCTGAACCCTTTGAAGTGTTCATTTGGAGTAGAATCTGGAAAGTTTCTGGGTTTCATTGTGAGTGCAAGGGGCATTGAAGCTAATCCTGCTCAGATAACTGCCTCAAGAGAAGTCGAAGCTCCTAGAACAAAGAAGGAATTGCAAAGTCTCAATGGAAAAGTTGCTGCCTTGAGTCAGTTCATATCCAAAGCTATCGATAAATGCATTCCATTATTTGATGCTCTAAAAAAAGGAAGAAAAAACTTTGACTGGACTCCTGAATGCCAGAAAGCTTTCAATGAGCTGATTCGTCATATGGAAACGCCTCCTATACTTTCTAAGCCTGACAATGGTGAAGATCTTTTTGTATATTAGGCAATCTCGTCTCATGCCCTCAGCGCAGCTTTGGTATGGGAGGATGCGAAAATTCAGCGCCCGGTCTACTACATCAGCAAGAGATTCACTGGGGCAGAATTGAACTATTCAAAGTTAGAAAAGCACGCCTCTTGTCTATTGATTGCATCAAGAAAACTGAGGCCATATTTCCAAGCTCAACCCATCAAAGTCCTCACCGATCAGCCCTTGAAGCAAGTCCTGTTTCGTCCTGAGACTTCGGGTCGTCTTTTGAAATGGAATATTGAACTCAGCCAATAAGACATCACTTATCATCCCCGGAGAGCAATCAATGGACAAGCTTTGGTAGACTTCATCGCGGAATGCACAGACAAAGGAGATAGTGAGGAGATGGTAACCAATAATCCCCCAATTCTATTGAAATTGTATGTTGATGGCGCAAGAAACGATTACTGTTCCGGGGTTGGGGTTGTGCTTGAAACTCCTGAAGGACGGTCATTGTGTTATGCTTTAAGATCGGAATTCCCTTCGACAAACAACGAAGCAGAGTATGAAGCTCTTATTGCCGGTCTGAGAATTGCGAAGGAGTTGAATATCAAAATGTTGCATATCTTCACTGATTCGCAGCTTATTGTGTGTCAAGTCAGGAAAGAGTTTCAAACCAAAGGAGGAAATCTGCCCGCTTACTTGTCAAGAGCCTGGGAGCTTCTCGAGGAACTGGACCATTATACAATAAACCATATACCTTGGGAAGAAAACATGAAGGAAGATTCCTTCGCAAAGTGTGCAAGCACCGGTGAAGCTCAATTATCGGGATTAGTTCCTGTTGAAGTTCTGTCAACTCCAAGCATTGATGAAATGGATATAGACTGGATCATGACCATATCTCGAGAACAGGAATCATGGATGACTCCGACAAAGGATTATCTGCTAAACGGATCTGCGCCAGAAATTCAAAAGAATGGCAGAAACTGCTAAGAAAGGTTCAAGGTATATAATTCAAGATGGCCGATTATTCCGACGAGGGTTTTCAATGCCATTACTCCGGTGTGTGACTGAAGAAGAAGCTAAGACAATTCTAGCTGAGGTAAATGGAGGGAAATGTGGAGATCATACAGATGGTCAAACTTTAGCAAAGAAAATTCTCCGTTATGGATACTTTCGGCCGAATATCAACCGAGATGCTACAGACTACTCCCGAAAGTGCGACAAATGCCAGAGATTTGCTAAAATCCCAAGAGCACCTTCCACTGAGAAAACACAGATGGTCAGTCCGTGGCCATTTTCTATTTGGGGAATGGATCTCATCGGGCCTCTGCCAACTGCGAAATCCAGAATCAGATGTGCTATTGTTGCTGTGGATTATTTTACGAAATGGTCTGAATCTGAACCCTTAGCTACTATTACCTCTAAGAAAATGATAAACTTTGTAACTAAGAGTATCATTTGCAGGCATGGAGTACCTCAAAAGATAATCACAGACAATGGAACCCAATTTAAAAGTGAAGAGTTCCAAGATTTTTGCAAAAAATTCAAGATCCAGAAAAGTTTCTCAGTAGTGGCTCATCCGCAGGCAAACGGGCAAGTGGAAGCGGTAAATAAAATTATCAAATCAACCATCAAAAAACAGCTGGAAAAAGCGAAAGTTGGTTGGGTCGATAAACTTCCGCTAGCAGTATGGGCATATAGAACTACACATAAAACAGCGACGGGGCACACTCCATTTTCATTGGCATATGGATCAGAGGTAATGATTCCAGTAGAAATAGAGGTCCCTTCGCATAAAAGAATTCATTTCAATCAAGCCGAAAATGAAAAGATGCAACTTGAAGCCCTTGACTTCCTTGATGAGAAAAGGGAAGAAGCTGAGCTCAGAACTACAGCTCACCAGCAAAGAATAGCCAGGCACTTCAATTCCAAAGTTCGCCGGCGCAGCTTTGAAGTGGGGGATCTAATCTTAAAAAGAATTATGACACCTACAGGCGTGCTTGGACCAAACTGGGAAGGGCCGTATGTTATAGGCCAAAAATTTCTTGATGGCACATTCAAACTTGTAACTGTCGAAGGAGACCCAATTCCAAGAGCTTGGAACATCAATCATTTGCGCCCATATTTTACTTAAAGGCTTTAATGAAATATTGTAAAAGAATGATGAATGTACGATTCTTGTATTGAAAGCCGTTGTAAAGTCAGTGCAAGTGAATAATAAGAACTATAAAGTGGATGTAGGCCCAGTTCTTGGACGAACCACTATAAATCTTGTGTTCTTTACTATTATAGACTGCTTTGCTTTATTTTGATATATAAAATACATCAATTGTATTACTAAATTGTCGATTTAATAATGCAGGCCATAAAAACAAAGCTTACCCATCACAAGACCAAGCAATCTCTGACATCACCCAACAAGAAGACGCTAAACCATTCAAAATTTCCATTCTCAAATCCTACGAAAGAAGTACTTCGAACAAAAGTTAGCGATTTGGCTGGGAGTGGACCATTGCTAACTAACTGCGAATGTTTGTGCAAACGAGCATCCAGTTGAATAACCTGTGTTTGCCAACACCAACTCGCTTAACTATGAAGTATATTTCTTTGGATAAGGAAAATTGTTGGCAACTAAAAGGGAGGTGTATTCGGAAAAGATAACGGGGATCGCCGATATGAATAGATGGCAAAAAGCCATGGGCGAGCAAGCATCAAACAGCAAAAGACCTCTTCGGAGGCATAAGCCCTCTTCGGAGGCACAACTCTTCGGAGGATAAAGACCTCAAACGGGGCATGCCAGAAGACTTTCTCAAACAAAAAAGATTGGCATGGAATGACCGGGAGCACCTTCCCAACTGGAAGGCAAGGCGCTTGTTTACTAGCTGAGACAGTTTGCACAGACAAGCTTCCAAGTAACTTGCGTCCGCCCCGTGAATCCATACGATGATCGGAGGCACCTTCCCAAGTGGAAGGCAAGGCGCTTGTTCACTAGTTGAGACAATCTGTGCAAATAAGCGTCCAAGTAACTTGTGTCCGCCCCGTGAATCCAGCCAACCATGAGGAAGAAACTTCCAGGTAGACTCGGAGGCACGCATTCCACCGAGATCTGAAATAAAACTTCACAAGTGCTGGAATGTGAAAAGCCCTCTTCGGAGGCCCATTTCACCATAGTTGAAATGCTAAAAGACCTCGAGCGGGCCTCGCCAGAAAAAGAGAGTTCTTTCTCGACATAAAGTTGCGGACTGATCGGTGGCACAGAACACTTGTGTCCGCCCCGTGAATCCATCCAACTAAGAGAAAGAAGCTCCAAACTCCAGGCAAAAGCCCTACTCAGGGTCACACATTTCACCGTGATTTGAAATAAAACTTCACACGAGTCGAAATGTGAAAAGCCCTCTTCGGAGGCCCGCTTCCCAACGAAAAGGGAAAAAGATAAAAGCCTCTCCCAAGAGGCAGAAACAGAAAGACCTCTTCCCAGAGGCACAATCAAACAAAAAGACCTCTTCCCAGAGGCGCAACCAAACAAAAAGACCTCTTCCCAGAGGCACAATCAAAAACTGTCTTCAGAGGCTCAAGCAGGTTGAAACCCCTTTTTCGAAAGGCCCACTGCACTATAAAGTGAAATTTACTTGCCAAAGCAAAAGTGACTTTTTTAAAAAAAAGTGGAGTGTAAAAACTTTGCAATAAAAAAAGAGAGAAGGAGAAAAATCCTCCTATATGAAGTGCATTCTACTAAGCTAGAAAAATATTTCCTCGAAACGGAAATATTACCTTATAAAGTACAAAGGCAAACTTCCTTCAAATGGACGAGTTGTTCTCTAAAGGAAGAGTACAAGTCTTCTTGAAATAGAAGAGTTGTTCTCCGAAACTTTGCCAATATGAAAAAAGATTGCGATAAACCTATGGTATGGGGGCAATATAGCATAGTCATCACAAAAATGAAGACAATGCTCAATAAACATACCATAGGATTATTGCAACCTCACAAAAAGAGGATAAAGAAACTTGCATAAAAACAGAAAGTAAAAGCGTTCTCAAATACAGACAAAAATTTGTATAAGTAAAAGAACCATTTTATACCATATTATGAGAATTTTATACATATGCAGGTTTCAAAGTAAAAGAAAGCAGGGACTGGTACCCGCACAATCTCCAGTCAACACAAACTTGTACACATGCAAAAAAGCAAAAAGTAAATCAAAGAAGGGAAAGCGGGACTCATAACTTCTTTCTCCCACCGCTTTTAGAGCCTTCACCTGGCTTAATAGGCAATTTTTCAGGCCGGCTTGGGAGAGTTAGGGGAGAAGGAGAGAGAGCTAGTGCTGGATTAACTTCCGTTTCCTTTTCAGTAACAGAAATGCTTCTCCCTTTCTTCTTTGAAGTTGTACGCTTCCTCCTCCTCTTTGAAGAAGACTCACTCCCCGGAGTGACAAGAGCAGACAATTTTATGTCATCAGAAAGGGTTCGCTCCGGAGATGCTTAGCCTCCTTCAAGTCCTTCGGCCTTCTACTCCTGCAAAGCGGCTGGATCGTCCAAGCCTTGAAGGGCTCCTATTAATTCTTCCTGCGATCCCGGCTGGGAAGTAGGAGTGATTTGAAAGGATGGAGGAGGAACAGCTGGAGGAGGAGAAGTTTCTATGACAATGGGCGTTTTCACTACAGAAGAAAAGCAAAAAATATTAGTATCTCCCGTGAAAAGAGGAGATAACGACTCATTGAGTCTTAAGTAATAAGCAACAAGTTCATCAAGCTCGGCTGAAGCAAATGAGTAATCCGCTTGACCTGGTTCGACGTTAATATTACCTGGAGAAGTGGGCTTCCTAATGTCAACTTCATAAGCTTGTGCTTCGGTGCTCTCTTCGCCTTCATCTCCACCCTGTGCACTTGTAATCTCAGTTATAACTTTAGCAGGGGACGGAGAATGGTAACCGGAGCCTGTGATATCAACGTCGGCCGAAATTGAAGGAGGGACAGGGGCAATTGATGGTGTTTCTTTCTCCCTATGCTCCTCTCTCAACGTCCCAGCACGCTCTCTGGCTAGTTGCTCTTTTCCTCTAGCAAGGGCTGCACGAGCTCCATCATCCAGATAATGTGGCTCGAGTTCTTCTTCGGCATACCCAGCATCTTTAAGCATATCAGGCGCAGCTTCCCCATACTTCAGCCAAAGTGATTTCATATTTGGGGCCCAAAAATGCGAGACTGCCACGCCCTAGGACACTTTGCAAGTAGAAGTCAAACAATGTCGAACTGACATCGGCTTTGGTGGCTTGATGAGCTTCTTCAGATGCAATTTTGCCGGCAACAGCCTCATCACGCTCATTCTCAACCATAGCAAGTTGAGTTTTTAATGTCTCAATTTCGAGGTTCTGGGAGCTGGTCTGTTGTCGCAACTGTGCAACTTCAACGCGATAATCTTCTACAACCTTTTCCTGCCACTTGAGTTTATCATCGGCCTCTCGTTGGCTAGCATGAGCATCCCGCACTTGTTGCTGAAGCACACTTTCCCTTTGAGATTAGGAAGTAGAGGAAGTAGCAAGCTCCTCTTTAAGTTTTCCAACTTCCTCTTCAAGCTTCTCATTATAAGCGGCGATACTCCTCATCTCTGTGTCATGTTGATCAAGAGTCTTTTGCCATTCGGATTTATCGTTCTCTATGGTCAACATAGCCTCAAGGTTTGCACGGTTCACTCTCTGGAGTTCGTCAACAATTTTTTGCCAATTCGACATTCTCTCAATATTAAGCTTGACAGCATCAAGATTTCGCAACATGGCTGGTTTGTCGATTGGAACCAGATCAAGATCAAAGCGAACTCCCTTCAAGCACCAGTTTGGAAATCGGCTTTGAAAGTAGCTGGGCCTGGTCCGACCTGATATGAGGGCCTGCCAATGATTGTCTGAATGTCGGTACGAGCAAGAGCGGGAGATTGAGGAGGCACCGAAGCAATGGGCTCTTTAGGAATGTCAGATGATGACTTTTCACCGTGCTTGGTCCATTTGCTCGAACCTTCGACGGCATGGCTCTTTCCTTTGTCATCATGGGATTTTCGTTTAAGGGAATCATCCTCTATGTGGGAAGAGTCACGACGTTCATCCCCTCTCCTGTACCGTTCTTCATATGCTCTTCTCTCCTGAGCTTTTCGAGCAGCCCTCTCCTCATCAGTTTCCCTATGAGGGAGAAGATAGCGCCTGTAATCATATTGACTGCGCCTTCCATGTTGCTTGAAGTCATCATAATACGAGCCACTTCGCCCCATTGAAGAATCTGAAATTGAAAAAGAAGCATAACTTGAGAATCTTCAAATTGCAAGGAGTTAAGTGCATATTAGTGCCAATAAATCCTAAGTGTGTGTGGTGTGTGCGAACTACACGCGTCGAACTACGAACCGCTCCTCAGTTAGGGGTTGGTGATAGATTTTACAGCCGATGTCGATTCTTGAGCTGGAGGTGTCTGTTGAAGAGCAGATGTCGCTTCAACCACGGGAGATACAATTTTAGCAGCGGAAAGATCATCTTTAAAGAGTTCTTGAGACGTAACTATAAAGTCGCTCAACCCTTCGAAAGTGTCATTACCACTGTGTTCAACAGGGCTCTTCACCTCAACTCCTTCGTCAGTAGTCTTCCCGGTTTGTTGAAGATCTTCTTCTTCTTCGATAACCGGGGCAAGAGCAAGTTTGCAAGATGGCCTGTAACATTCCTGAAATTTATCAAGTTTAAATTGGCAATTAAATTAATTTTTGAAGATAAATTGCTAATTTATTTATGAATTAATTGGATAATTTCTAGAATAAAAAAATTTAGCTTATAAAGTAGGATTGGTTTAAGATTTATGAATAAGTATTTTATAAACAAATATTGAATTAAAAAATAAGATGCATAAATTATATTTATATTAATATGTGAGCTAAATTAAAAGATTTAAAAATAGAATCTATAAAATAATTTAAACTAAGGAGTTGAATATGATTTGTATATTAGAGATTAAAAACTTTAAAAAAAATTGAACAAACAAAATAAATAAATTTTTGATTTAATTGTGAATTAAATTGAGTTTTTCCAAATATAAATTGTGATTAAATTTTCAAAATTAATAAAGATGTATTTTTTTTTTTTTTTTTTTCATATAAATATATTTTAAGATAGAATATTTAAAATAAAATAAAATAAAATAACACCCTAAAATTGTCAATATAAATTTATAATATATTTTAAACTTTGGAAATGCAATTTGGAAATAAATTGAAAGGTCTCAAACAAATAAAATAAGTAATAAACTATATATGGGAAAATCCCAATTTTATTACCTTTCTTGGTAATAAATCACTTATTAATAAAATGAGTTTTTAAAAATCATTCCTTTCTTCAAATTGATGTAAGTTGAAAATAATAAACAAAATAGATATAAAAACAAGAACTAAAAGTTTAAAATGTAAATATACACAAGGGAGTAAAGAGAAATATATACACATGTGAGATGTAGTAGAGTAAGAAAATCAACAAAATCTAGAGCTTGAGATTGTTTTTAACAAGTGGCATCAAGTATATTTGATAAAATATAATAATAAGATTAAAAAATTACAAAACTCTTCATTTTCCTATGCACAATCATGAAATAACCTCTCACCAAAATCTGAAACTACAGTAATAAAAGATCTAACATTTCAAATCTCAACACTCAAGCAAGAAAGAAAAATTCAGAAAAAAAAAGAAAAAGAAAAAAAAAAAGAAGGATCACCTCAAACTCAAAAGCTTCAGTATTTTGGCAAATCACAAACAAGTCTGAAAGTATGCAAGTTCAAAGCTTCAACAAGTTTCAGTTTTAAAAGTTCAAATCAAAGTAAAGAGGGAAAATTTAAATCTGCAAACCTGGGAGAAAATGGTTTCTATGGAAAAAGGAAAAAAAGAATGAAGGCAAGTTTCTTTTTATTTATTTAAATTTTGATGTTAGTAATCAGTAACAAAAAAAAAAAAAAACAAAAGATTTAAGCAATATTATCAATCAGTTAACAGAAGGAAATCCAAAGTTTCAAAGCACTTGAACAAATCAAAAGAAAAAGAAAATGCAAAGCAATCAAAGGAAAGAAAAAATGTTCAGGCTCAAAAAAACTCCTCTCTGCCTTCCTTGTTCTCTGCTGCCTCTGTTCCTCTCTGTCTTCTGAAGTCCATGTGAGCAAACTCTCAAACCCATTTCTTATTTTCATTTTTGTTGTTGCATGTAATTAGCATTGAATGTTTGGATGTGATTATGCTTGAGTATGCAAAGGAGTGAGATGTGAATTTCTGCAGACATGTTTCTGTTATTTCTTGGATTTAAACACAAATCCACTTATTTTTGTCTGAATCTTAGTTAGGAAGTATGGTGTGAACAAATTGTGTTTGTACAATATAGTTTAGGTTTGAAATATTCTAAACTAGAAAAGTAAAAATAAAAACCTGTTACTGCTGAAATAAAATCACAACAGGCAATAGTTCAAAAAAAAAAAAAAAGTAAGATTGTAAACATCTTTAAATTATTCAAAACAAGTTTAAAAACTTTAATGCATGTTTAAAAACATGGATATTTGAAACATGCATCAGGTTTAAAAGCTTCTGTGGGGTTAGTTAATTAGACTGTGCATGTTTGTGATGGTGGTGGGTTGATGTTCTGGGTTGCAGAGTTTGTGCCTCGGGTTGGTCTCGGGGAAAAGTGGTGGAAACTCGAAGCAGAAGGGATATTAACTCGAAGTAAAATAGGTGAGTGCAGGGTGTATGTGATCAGGTTTTTACAACAGAACCTGTTCTGTTTACTTTAAAAAAATTTTAAAAAAAAATAAAGCTAAAATTAAATCTGGCAATTTGAACTTAAGATTTAACTTGAATCTAAGGATGAATTCAAATAGTTTGAATTTTTATTTTGAAATAATGTAAATGCAGAATTCAGGGAATAGGAAACTGTTTTCCATATTTTTAAAGTTTGAAATAAAATGCAAACTAAAGTTTAACTTAGGATGTTAAAACTGAGTTCAAATAAGGTTTAAAGTTCAAAGTTTTTAAAAATGGAACTTTTAAATTTAAATAAGTTTAAATTCTGTTTTAAATCAAAATTTAAAACAAAACAGTTTCTGGTCTTAAATCCTGTAGTTTGCAGTTTTAAATGGAATTCATATTTTAGGTTGGAAACTTAATTCAAGTATGAATTGATACTGAATTCAAGTGAAGTTTTGAGTTAAGTTTTTTTTTAAAAAAATGAAATTTTTAAATTTAAACAAAGTTTTAATTTCTGTTTAAATCAAAATCAAAACTGTTTCAGGTTTTATAACTGAGAGTTTGCAAGTTGAATGAAATTTAAATTTTAGAGTGGGAATTTGATATTAGGTGGAAGTAGAAACAGAATTCAAATGTAGCTTTGAATTCAAAGGTTTTTAGAAGTAAAATCTTAAATTTAATCAAGATTTAAATTTCTGTTTTAAATCAAAAGTTCAAAACAGTTGCAGGTTTTAATCCAGAGAGAGTTGCAGTTTTTATTTAAAGAAATTTGAATTGAATTTAATTCTAGTGTAGGGTTGATTTAACTATGAATTGAACTAAATTCAAATGGAGTTCTGAGTTCAAAGTTTTAAAGATGAAATTTTTTAAATTTAAACAAAGTTTTAGTTTCTGTTTAAATCAAAATTAAACTGTTTCAGGTTTTAAACCTGAAAGATGTTTTGTAGTTTTTAATGTTTTAATGAAACTCATATTTTAAGTTGTAATTTGATTTAAATGCAAGTTAAATCTGAATTCAAATAGAGTTTAGAATTCAAAGTTTTCAAAAATGTAATATCTTAAATAAATTTAAAGATTGGTTTTAAATCAAAAATTTAAAACTGTTTTCAGGGTTTAAACCTGAAAATGGTTTGCAGTTTTTAAAAGTGTTGAATGAAATTTAACTTTTGTGCAGGAATTGATTCAAGTGTAACTTGAATCTGAATTCAAATGTAATTTTGAATTCAAAGTTTTTAAAATGAAATTCTTAAAATTTAAACAAGTTTTAAATATGGAATTAAGTCAAGAATTAAAACAGTTTTCAAGTTTAACTTTTTAAAAACCAGATTTTGATTTAAACAAGTTTTGTAAGTTTTAAACATTGAATAAATTTAAACATTTTTAAATAAGATTTAAATTGGTTTGAAATCAAATTAAAAACAGTTTCAAATTTACTATGAAACCCAGTTTTGATTTCAAACAAGTTTATAAATTTATAGAAGAATGAATGAACATATATCAATGTTTAACATAGATTTGAAATAAGATTTGATTTCAAATAAGTTTTAAAACTAGGAAGAATTTAGTTCTATTAATATTGAACTAAATATGAAGTGTTAATTTAGATTTAGGTTTAAATGGTTAAACATTTTAAAATATCAAAATTTTAAAATGGAATTTGAATTTAAATTTAGAAATGTATTGTTTTAATACATTTTGAATTTAAATGGGTCAATTAATAAGTAATTAAATTAGTTGAATAATTAAGGATTTCACTTAATTACTTGATTTTTAAATAATGATTTAGATTAATATTAATTAGAAATGATTTATTAATCTAATTCAAATTTTCTTAAGTGTAAAATTTATTGAATGTTGTTACTAATGGGTGATAATTATCTAGGGATAATTTAGTAATTAATTAATGCAATTAATTTTGATAATTGACTAGATTAATTAATTGAATATAATTAATTGTAATTGGTTAAGTATAATTAATTGTTGAGATTAATTAAGGAATAATAAATCTATTTATTAAGGACAATTAATTTTAACTAAGATTTAATTAATCAATAATTAAAAGTTTATTATTTAAAGTAATTAATTGAGGAATAGGTAATTAAGATTAATTACAATTAAAGGATAATTAACTAAGATAATTGATTTAATAAATGATTAATAAATAAAGGTGGTTAAAACTTAATAAATTTTAGTTAATGATAATTAATCATTAATTTAAAGATTATAAATAGAAGTAATTATGTGAATAACAAATTCATAACCACACGGTTTATTCATCTTAATTAAAGGTGTTTGATTGTTATTGGATGTTCTGTGATGGATTGATATATTTGATATGTGATGTGATGCTATGTGATACTTTGTGCTAATCTGCTATATTTGTGATGAATATACTGTCGTATGAATATGCAAATCCTTTGACCCGTAAAACGACATTTGAATTTCGATGCGTCAGGGAGTCGGATTCCATTTGGTTATCCGAAACCCACATCGAATTGTAATAATTGAATCTGTGCTGATTGATGATGTTGTGCACTATTGTGTAAAACCCCTGGACCACACTATACACACACAAATATGGGTTGCACGTGGAAATTTGGTTAAGTCAAAGATTTTTGAAATTGTTTAGAAATTGATTTTTTTCCAAAATAGTTTTGGAATTAGAATTGAAGCTTTTGAAAATGAGTTTTCAAAAATAAAAAGTTATTTGAATAACTTGATTGAGTTTTGAAATTTAAATAATTGGATTTAAATTTGAATTCAATATTTGAAATTGAATTCTATGACTTGGAAACTAGGGTTTAAAAAGTTATTCAACTTACAAATGGGTTATATGGTTTTAAACCATTTTTCAAGGTGATGTTTTGAAATTTAAATTCAACTCAAGATTTCAACTTATATAAATTAGATTTGCTTTCTCATAAGAAATGGACTTTCAAGTTGTGTTAAAAGGATTTTCAAGTCTAAAAGGAAGATTGTTTTCCAAGTTTTAGATAAATCTTTGGAAATGTGTTTTGAAAGCTATAAATCTTTAATTTAAAGATTTAATTGGGTTAATCCAATTGAAATGGGAATTGTTTTGAAATCTATGAGTAGATCTTTGTGAAACCGGGTGGAACTTTGTGAAATAAATCTTTTTGTTTAAAGATTTAAAGATGGTAATTTGTTTAACCATTTGAAAGAAAAGTTTTGGATGTTATAAGTTGTGACTTAGCTAAAATCCCATATCCATATGTTTTAAAATATGGCGCTTACTATTCGGTTTAGCCGGGAGAGGACCTTGTGTCATATAACCCATTCCGAATAGTGATACGACGTTATGGATAGCAATTGAAGACCGGTGTTGAAGACCGGGTGTCTTCGAGAACGTTAGGATAACCTATCGATTGTCTCTGCACCGAGTAGCTACGGTATAGAGATTCCCTTAGTGATGGGAAGTCCGATCGGGATTGTGGATACCCGGATTTGCAAGGGCTTCTTCGGAAGTGCCTTCGGTTCTGTTCGAACCCGGAACAGACTTGTATGGTTGTATGTCCGACATTACACTTTGAGATGTTAACTGATCTCTATCAAATACATTTCTGCTTGGTGGCGGAGAATTTATTCTCTTAGTTTAACACCCTTCTCTGAGACGTACGAGCTCAGAGGTTATGTAGTTGATATTTATCAGTGATATTCCCAATTTGGTAATGTGGCATGCTGAGTGCTGCTGTGTGATGATCATTGGTTGATCATTTGTGATATGATCAATTGTTTGATCATTTATCTTTGCGATCATTGCTTTGGTCATCTGTTGACCCAAAGCATGGCTTTGTTGCACAAAGCGTAGCTTTGTGGACGAGACTGCATCAGGACCTCACACCCCGGAAATGGTCGAAACAGGAAAGATGCGGCAAGGTTATGAGGGTCGCGCCCTTTAGGGTATGTCATCCCCTTCTGGTAAAGGGTGGTATCATGGTATGGAGCCCAGATACTTACTCATGTGGATACTGCAGATCTATTACTTTGTGATACTTTGTGGTTGTTGCGAGCGCTCGGATAAAGGTCCCAAAGGACCGGGGGATGGCATATTCGTGTAGTAGTTACCTAGTTACAGAGGTAACCCGGCCTTGTGTTGGCAGAGATCTAACCGTAACGTTAGTTTCTCGGGACGTCCCACCAGAGGCGATCTCATTGACAGTAGGAAGTTCCTTAGCCTGACCATTTGTTGGAAATCCATTCATCCAATACGTGCCTTGTACGGTTTTAGTTGTATTACCTGCCATTCACTTATGGTGGTCACCACTGTTTGGATGGTAGCTATAGTAGGCATAGTTCGGAATGTCTATGTTGGCTAGGATTTATATTCTACTTTCGAAATTGTTTTCTACACTATGCACTAATAATAATATCAAAAATGATTTGATTTTTGCGTAGTAAGCATATTTGACTATCATAAGGAGAAATCTCCTCCAAGTCTGCGTTTGCATTGTGTGTGTGGCGGGAGGCCTTATGGTAGTTTCATTTTCTAAAAAGCATTGCGGATTTCAAATTTAAATTTCTCTATCTGTTTTAAAAGACCAAATGTTTTTGTTTGCTCATACCAGTCCCATGACTGACCTGGAGTTTATTGTTCCTTTCCTAAACTCTGGGTGCCCACTATTTCCCACACGGGCAGTCTAGAGTTGGGATTTTCAGATAATCTATAGTAGGTGTAGATTCGACAGCTTTCAGCCTTAGGATTTGGCAATCGCATTTGGATTGAGTTGCTTCTCTTCATCTTGATTTGGAGTTCGAGCTATTTCTGGATTGGTGCTTTGGAGATGGAGATTACTGATACTGGAGTTCTTTCTTGAAGACCATATTTGAGCTTTGTTCCGCTGCTAGTGTTATCTTTTCTTTCCGCTGCTATTATCTTGTATCATATCTCTGATGTATGTTGATATCTATTGTATCATTCTGTTGTATCATTCATGTTGTATATTGATATATGTTATTCTTTTCTTCCGCTGTGTTATTTACTTAATGTGTTATAAGCTCCGGCGAACCAGGTTCGACGTTTGGATCTGCGGCATTTGAATACGAGTGTCGTATTCGGTGCCGATTTTCGAAGGTCGAGTCAGGGTCGTGACATTTTGGTATCAGAGCTGATGGTTAAAACCTTAGCTCAGGAGTATAACATATTAAGTAACTCATTAGAGATAGGGTGAAGTATACCCTAGAATGAGTATATCCCTAAGATATCCGTTCGAATGCCTCAGTAAATTCTCTTGCTATTCACTGATAGTAAGTATGAGTGCGAGAAGAGAACGAGATAGGGGACAGGGGAGTACCACTACAAATGGTTAATACCCTGCAACAGTGGAAACAACTTTTCTCTATCAATCTCCTTTGATTCGATTTCGTATTCTTTTGATTGCTTCGTGACAGCTCCAGAAAGAAGTTTCGGTGTGATGGTAGCCCTACGAATCGTTGTAGAAAATTCTTACTTCGTATCTTCATCTGTTTCTTATCATCTTTTCGATCTAAACTCTAATGAATTTAAAATTGAAAAATTAAATAAATTGGAAATTTTAAATTAAGTAAACTGGTTAACTAATATGAAGATTGAATCTATCTATCCATCTATTCTCTGGGATCCGATATAGTCTACAAACGATTAGTTATCCCTTCGAACTAATCAATGCCCTTGCACATTCGTAGACCGGTGGACCCAAATATCTGTGTAATAATTGTATGAGTTCGTTCTCATATTATTGATATTCTGATTTGGGTAGACCAAATGCAGAATAAATATCTCGATTCTGATCTGATCAATCATTTCTTTATCTATTATCTTTTCTTTCTCGTCTTCCTTGCAATTTCGAGGACGAAATTCTTTTAAGGGGGGAAATCTGTAACATTCCTGAAATTTATCAAGTTTAAATTGGCAATTAAATTAATTTTTGAAGATAAATTGCTAATTTATTTATGAATTAATTGGATAATTTCTAGAATAAAAAAATTTAGCTTATAAAGTAGGATTGGTTTAAGATTTATGAATAAGTATTTTATAAACAAATATTGAATTAAAAAATAAGATGCATAAATTATATTTATATTAATATGTGAGCTAAATTAAAAGATTTAAAAATAGAATCTATAAAATAATTTAAACTAAGGAGTTGAATATGATTTGTATATTAGAGATTAAAAACTTTAAAAAAAATTGAACAAACAAAATAAATAAATTTTTGATTTAATTGTGAATTAAATTGAGTTTTTCCAAATATAAATTGTGATTAAATTTTCAAAATTAATAAAGATGTATTTTTTTTTTTTTTTCATATAAATATATTTTAAGATAGAATATTTAAAATAAAATAAAATAAAATAACACCCTAAAATTGTCAATATAAATTTATAATATATTTTAAACTTTGGAAATGCAATTTGGAAATAAATTGAAAGGTCTCAAACAAATAAAATAAGTAATAAACTATATATGGGAAAATCCCAATTTTATTACCTTTCTTGGTAATAAATCACTTATTAATAAAATGAGTTTTTAAAAATCATTCCTTTCTTCAAATTGATGTAAGTTGAAAATAATAAACAAAATAGATATAAAAACAAGAACTAAAAGTTTAAAATGTAAATATACACAAGGGAGTAAAGAGAAATATATACACATGTGAGATGTAGTAGAGTAAGAAAATCAACAAAATCTAGAGCTTGAGATTGTTTTTAACAAGTGGCATCAAGTATATTTGATAAAATATAATAATAAGATTAAAAAATTACAAAACTCTTCATTTTCCTATGCACAATCATGAAATAACCTCTCACCAAAATCTGAAACTACAGTAATAAAAGATCTAACATTTCAAATCTCAACACTCAAGCAAGAAAGAAAAATTCAGAAAAAAAAAAGAAAAAGAAAAAAAAAAAGAAGGATCACCTCAAACTCAAAAGCTTCATTATTTTGGCAAATCACAAACAAGTCTGAAAGTATGCAAGTTCAAAGCTTCAACAAGTTTCAGTTTTAAAAGTTCAAATCAAAGTAAAGAGGGAAAATTTAAATCTGCAAACCTGGGAGAAAATGGTTTCTATGGAAAAAGGAAAAAAAGAATGAAGGCAAGTTTCTTTTTATTTATTTAAATTTTGATGTTAGTAATCAGTAACAAAAAAAAAAAACAAAAGATTTAAGCAATATTATCAATCAGTTAACAGAAGGAAATCCAAAGTTTCAAAGCACTTGAACAAATCAAAAGAAAAAGAAAATGCAAAGCAATCAAAGGAAAGAAAAAATGTTCAGGCTCAAAAAAACTCCTCTCTGCCTTCCTTGTTCTCTGCTGCCTCTGTTCCTCTCTGTCTTCTGAAGTCCATGTGAGCAAACTCTCAAACCCATTTCTTATTTTCATTTTTGTTGTTGCATGTAATTAGCATTGAATGTTTGGATGTGATTATGCTTGAGTATGCAAAGGAGTGAGATGTGAATTTCTGCAGACATGTTTCTGTTATTTCTTGGATTTAAACACAAATCCACTTATTTTTGTCTGAATCTTAGTTAGGAAGTATGGTGTGAACAAATTGTGTTTGTACAATATAGTTTAGGTTTGAAATATTCTAAACTAGAAAAGTAAAAATAAAAACCTGTTACTGCTGAAATAAAATCACAACAGGCAATAGTTCAAAAAAAAAAAAAAAGTTAGATTGTAAACATCTTTAAATTATTCAAAACAAGTTTAAAAACTTTAATGCATGTTTAAAAACATGGATATTTGAAACATGCATCAGGTTTAAAAGCTTCTGTGGGGTTAGTTAATTAGACTGTGCATGTTTGTGATGGTGGTGGGTTGATGTTCTGGGTTGCAGAGTTTGTGCCTCGGGTTGGTCTCGGGGAAAAGTGGTGGAAACTCGAAGCAGAAGGGATATTAACTCGAAGTAAAATAGGTGAGTGCAGGGTGTATGTGATCAGGTTTTTACAACAGAACCTGTTCTGTTTACTTTAAAAAAATTTTAAAAAAAAATAAAGCTAAAATTAAATCTGGCAATTTGAACTTAAGATTTAACTTGAATCTAAGGATGAATTCAAATAGTTTGAATTTTTATTTTGAAATAATGTAAATGCAGAATTCAGGGAACAGGAAACTGTTTTCCATATTTTTAAAGTTTGAAATAAAATGCAAACTAAAGTTTAACTTAGGATGTTAAAACTGAGTTCAAATAAGGTTTAAAGTTCAAAGTTTTTAAAAATGGAACTTTTAAATTTAAATAAGTTTAAATTCTGTTTTAAATCAAAATTTAAAACAAAACAGTTTCTGGTCTTAAATCCTGTAGTTTGCAGTTTTAAATGGAATTCATATTTTAGGTTGGAAACTTAATTCAAGTATGAATTGATACTGAATTCAAGTGAAGTTTTGAGTTAAGTTTTTTTTTAAAAAAATGAAATTTTTAAATTTAAACAAAGTTTTAATTTCTGTTTAAATCAAAATCAAAACTGTTTCAGGTTTTATAACTGAGAGTTTGCAAGTTGAATGAAATTTAAATTTTAGAGTGGGAATTTGATATTAGGTGGAAGTAGAAACAGAATTCAAATGTAGCTTTGAATTCAAAGGTTTTTAGAAGTAAAATCTTAAATTTAATCAAGATTTAAATTTCTGTTTTAAATCAAAAGTTCAAAACAGTTGCAGGTTTTAATCCAGAGAGAGTTGCAGTTTTTATTTAAAGAAATTTGAATTGAATTTAATTCTAGTGTAGGGTTGATTTAACTATGAATTGAACTAAATTCAAATGGAGTTCTGAGTTCAAAGTTTTAAAGATGAAATTTTTTAAATTTAAACAAAGTTTTAGTTTCTGTTTAAATCAAAATTAAACTGTTTCAGGTTTTAAACCTGAAAGATGTTTTGTAGTTTTTAATGTTTTAATGAAACTCATATTTTAAGTTGTAATTTGATTTAAATGCAAGTTAAATCTGAATTCAAATAGAGTTTAGAATTCAAAGTTTTCAAAAATGTAATATCTTAAATAAATTTAAAGATTGGTTTTAAATCAAAAATTTAAAACTGTTTTCAGGGTTTAAACCTGAAAATGGTTTGCAGTTTTTAAAAGTGTTGAATGAAATTTAACTTTTGTGCAGGAATTGATTCAAGTGTAACTTGAATCTGAATTCAAATGTAATTTTGAATTCAAAGTTTTTAAAATGAAATTCTTAAAATTTAAACAAGTTTTAAATATGGAATTAAGTCAAGAATTAAAACAGTTTTCAAGTTTAACTTTTTAAAAACCAGATTTTGATTTAAACAAGTTTTGTAAGTTTTAAACATTGAATAAATTTAAACATTTTTAAATAAGATTTAAATTGGTTTGAAATCAAATTAAAAACAGTTTCAAATTTACTATGAAACCCAGTTTTGATTTCAAACAAGTTTATAAATTTATAGAAGAATGAATGAACATATATCAATGTTTAACATAGATTTGAAATAAGATTTGATTTAAAATAAGTTTTAAAACTAGGAAGAATTTAGTTCTATTAATATTGAACTAAATATGAAGTGTTAATTTAGATTTAGGTTTAAATGGTTAAACATTTTAAAATATCAAAATTTTAAAATGGAATTTGAATTTAAATTTAGAAATGTATTGTTTTAATACATTTTGAATTTAAATGGGTCAATTAATAAGTAATTAAATTAGTTGAATAATTAAGGATTTCACTTAATTACTTGATTTTTAAATAATGATTTAGATTAATATTAATTAGAAATGATTTATTAATCTAATTCAAATTTTCTTAAGTGTAAAATTTATTGAATGTTGTTACTAATGGGTGATAATTATCTAGGGATAATTTAGTAATTAATTAATGCAATTAATTTTGATAATTGACTAGATTAATTAATTGAATATAATTAATTGTAATTGGTTAAGTATAATTAATTGTTGAGATTAATTAAGGAATAATAAATCTATTTATTAAGGACAATTAATTTTAACTAAGATTTAATTAATCAATAATTAAAAGTTTATTATTTAAAGTAATTAATTGAGGAATAGGTAATTAAGATTAATTACAATTAAAGGATAATTAACTAAGATAATTGATTTAATAAATGATTAATAAATAAAGGTGGTTAAAACTTAATAAATTTTAGTTAATGATAATTAATCATTAATTTAAAGATTATAAATAGAAGTAATTATGTGAATAACAAATTCATAACCACACGGTTTATTCATCTTAATTAAAGGTGTTTGATTGTTATTGGATGTTCTGTGATGGATTGATATATTTGATATGTGATGTGATGCTATGTGATACTTTGTGCTAATCTGCTATATTTGTGATGAATATACTGTCGTATGAATATGCAAATCCTTTGACCCGTAAAACGACATTTGAATTTCGATGCGTCAGGGAGTCGGATTCCATTTGGTTATCCGAAACCCACATCGAATTGTAATAATTGAATCTGTGCTGATTGATGATGTTGTGCACTATTGTGTAAAACCCCTGGACCACACTATACACACACAAATATGGGTTGCACGTGGAAATTTGGTTAAGTCAAAGATTTTTGAAATTGTTTAGAAATTGATTTTTTTCCAAAATAGTTTTGGAATTAGAATTGAAGCTTTTGAAAATGAGTTTTCAAAAATAAAAAGTTATTTGAATAACTTGATTGAGTTTTGAAATTTAAATAATTGGATTTAAATTTGAATTCAATATTTGAAATTGAATTCTATGACTTGGAAACTAGGGTTTAAAAAGTTATTCAACTTACAAATGGGTTATATGGTTTTAAACCATTTTTCAAGGTGATGTTTTGAAATTTAAATTCAACTCAAGATTTCAACTTATATAAATTAGATTTGCTTTCTCATAAGAAATGGACTTTCAAGTTGTGTTAAAAGGATTTTCAAGTCTAAAAGGAAGATTGTTTTCCAAGTTTTAGATAAATCTTTGGAAATGTGTTTTGAAAGCTATAAATCTTTAATTTAAAGATTTAATTGGGTTAATCCAATTGAAATGGGAATTGTTTTGAAATCTATGAGTAGATCTTTGTGAAACCGGGTGGAACTTTGTGAAATAAATCTTTTTGTTTAAAGATTTAAAGATGGTAATTTGTTTAACCATTTGAAAGAAAAGTTTTGGATGTTATAAGTTGTGACTTAGCTAAAATCCCATATCCATATGTTTTAAAATATGGCGCTTACTATTCGGTTTAGCCGGGAGAGGACCTTGTGTCATATAACCCATTCCGAATAGTGATACGACGTTATGGATAGCAATTGAAGACCGGTGTTGAAGACCGGGTGTCTTCGAGAACGTTAGGATAACCTATCGATTGTCTCTGCACCGAGTAGCTACGGTATAGAGATTCCCTTAGTGATGGGAAGTCCGATCGGGATTGTGGATACCCGGATTTGCAAGGGCTTCTTCGGAAGTGCCTTCGGTTCTGTTCGAACCCGGAACAGACTTGTATGGTTGTATGTCCGACATTACACTTTGAGATGTTAACTGATCTCTATCAAATACATTTCTGCTTGGTGGCGGAGAATTTATTCTCTTAGTTTAACACCCTTCTCTGAGACGTACGAGCTCAGAGGTTATGTAGTTGATATTTATCAGTGATATTCCCAATTTGGTAATGTGGCATGCTGAGTGCTGCTGTGTGATGATCATTGGTTGATCATTTGTGATATGATCAATTGTTTGATCATTTATCTTTGCGATCATTGCTTTGGTCATCTGTTGACCCAAAGCATGGCTTTGTTGCACAAAGCGTAGCTTTGTGGACGAGACTGCATCAGGACCTCACACCCCGGAAATGGTCGAAACAGGAAAGATGCGGCAAGGTTATGAGGGTCGCGCCCTTTAGGGTATGTCATCCCCTTCTGGTAAAGGGTGGTATCATGGTATGGAGCCCAGATACTTACTCATGTGGATACTGCAGATCTATTACTTTGTGATACTTTGTGGTTGTTGCGAGCGCTCGGATAAAGGTCCCAAAGGACCGGGGGATGGCATATTCGTGTAGTAGTTACCTAGTTACAGAGGTAACCCGGCCTTGTGTTGGCAGAGATCTAACCGTAACGTTAGTTTCTCGGGACGTCCCACCAGAGGCGATCTCATTGACAGTAGGAAGTTCCTTAGCCTGACCATTTGTTGGAAATCCATTCATCCAATACGTGCCTTGTACGGTTTTAGTTGTATTACCTGCCATTCACTTATGGTGGTCACCACTGTTTGGATGGTAGCTATAGTAGGCATAGTTCGGAATGTCTATGTTGGCTAGGATTTATATTCTACTTTCGAAATTGTTTTCTACACTATGCACTAATAATAATATCAAAAATGATTTGATTTTTGCGTAGTAAGCATATTTGACTATCATAAGGAGAAATCTCCTCCAAGTCTGCGTTTGCATTGTGTGTGTGGCGGGAGGCCTTATGGTAGTTTCATTTTCTAAAAAGCATTGCGGATTTCAAATTTAAATTTCTCTATCTGTTTTAAAAGACCAAATGTTTTTGTTTGCTCATACCAGTCCCATGACTGACCTGGAGTTTATTGTTCCTTTCCTAAACTCTGGGTGCCCACTATTTCCCACACGGGCAGTCTAGAGTTGGGATTTTCAGATAATCTATAGTAGGTGTAGATTCGACAGCTTTCAGCCTTAGGATTTGGCAATCGCATTTGGATTGAGTTGCTTCTCTTCATCTTGATTTGGAGTTCGAGCTATTTCTGGATTGGTGCTTTGGAGATGGAGATTACTGATACTGGAGTTCTTTCTTGAAGACCATATTTGAGCTTTGTTCCGCTGCTAGTGTTATCTTTTCTTTCCGCTGCTATTATCTTGTATCATATCTCTGATGTATGTTGATATCTATTGTATCATTCTGTTGTATCATTCATGTTGTATATTGATATATGTTATTCTTTTCTTCCGCTGTGTTATTTACTTAATGTGTTATAAGCTCCGGCGAACCAGGTTCGACGTTTGGATCTGCGGCATTTGAATACGAGTGTCGTATTCGGTGCCGATTTTCGAAGGTCGAGTCAGGGTCGTGACATGGCCCCGCAATGTCGGTTGGAGTAGAACATTTTACCAACGAAGCCTCAGTTGTAAGCTCCTTCGGTACGGGTTCGTCAGTAGAAACTGGGGGATCTAATGCCTTAGCTGGGGAATCAGGCACTTCGTGAGGTTGTGTAGAGCGGGAAGAATGTAGAAGTCCAAACTGATGTAGAAACTCATCCTTCAACAGAAATTTTATACTCCTCTCCTCAGCAGCCACGACATTCAGTCTTTCAAAAATTTGCTTGTGGCCTGGATCTCTAGAGGGAGGAGGAAGTGCTGAAAAAGGAAAGAGTAAAATTAGCACTTAGCAACTCAGATCTCGAAAAGCTCAGGAATGGAAAAAATAGAAGCCGGTAATCGTACTTCCTACTCTCCGGATAGCATAAAACCCTGGGGGCAGCGAACATAGAAAAACTGATTCAAGAAGCCATGTGTGCTTTCGGAAAGATCAGTAATGAGTTTGCCATTCCTAGCGCTTCTTACAACAGTAATGGAGGGATGATCTTTATTCTTAGCGAATGAGCATAAGTAGCAAATTTCTTTGAAACTCCGCAGACGATCAAGAGTTCTCCTAAATAAAACGCATAACCCATCAAGATAGCATAGCCATTGGGATGTAGTTGAAACGGAGAGATGGTCAACCGAAGGAGAAGCATTCGAAGAAAATCGTTAAAGGGAGGAACTGCTCCACTTAGGCACATCTGGCGATTTACTGCGACAAAACCATGAGGTAGATTATCGGCAGTATCATTCGGCCCGGGAAGTAAAGCATCACTCTCAGCAAGGCCAAATTGAATGGGTAGCTGGTTAAATGCTCTCTGGGTTAAGGTAGTCTGAGTTCTTTCTGGAGGATTCACTACGGGAATAACTATCTGAAAGATCTCTCCAGCTTGAGCTACCACTTCTTCTTGATGTGAAGCCATTCTACATAAACAACTAGATATTCAAACATGAAGGTGCACGTTTCCTAAATGTGTGAAGTGCTGTGTAAAGCTAACAAAGAAAAAAGAAAATATAATTGAAATTAAACATGTGTCAATTGTAATATTTCAAGACTTGTCGCTTTAAGTCCAAATGCAAGTGCAATATTAATGCAAACAAATCGACTTTAGTTGGTTAACATTTTTTTAATACTACACTTGAGTTTGTTGATTCACAGCATTTCATACAATTTCTTTAAGTTAATTATCCTTTATCGACTAATCTGTCATTTGATGTGGACAATCAGTGGCAGTATATTCGCCCTAGTTTTCTGCAAATGTTGTATTTAACAGGTTATTAGCATCAAATTTGGTATAATCTGTTAAGAAAGCAAAGCAGAGTCATGCAAGTTATTTCGGCAGTTCAAAGTTCGAGTTGGAAGTAAGTCCTATCAAAATTTTTAGGTTCCCAACTTGTTCATGTCCTAGGCCGTATGGTTTGAGTTAAAAGTACAAGGCATGGCAATGCGCATCAAAGTCCTAAGTCGTTCACAATCTAAAGGTTAAATCGCAATGCTTCAAGTCAAGGTGGTGAAAATTCGCTCAAGTCCAAGGTCGATCGCGACCTAACGAGTAGGATGAGATGGTTATAAGTCGCAAGAAGCAATTCGGCAGTGAAAATTGTCGAAGTGCTAAGTCGCTTATGCGACCTAAAGGCTAAGTCGCTTGCACGACCTAAAGCATAAATCGTCCACGACCCAAAAGGTTTCTTGCGAGTTAAGTTGAGTCGCTGGTCCTTTAAATCGTGAGGCATGGTAAGAATAAAAGGCTTCAGTTCAAAGTAATGTGAATTTCTCTAAGTCCTAGCTCGTCCACGACTCAAGGCTTATGTCGCATCTTGTTAAGTCGGTCAAAAGTTTGAGTCTAGAAGTTGTCGGGTCGGCCAAATCAATTAGGTCGCGGGGACTTTTAGGTCGCCCAGATCCTTTAAGTCGTTTCTGGAATGATGCAGCGACCCAAGGCTATTTCCCGTTGAAACCGATAGGCCCTACTACTCACCAATTACACTTTGCCACGTGTTTATCAACCATTGTGTCGTTCGAAGCATTCTATCTAAACCTAAAACCCATTAACCCGATTAGCCACGAATCCTATCCTCTGCTCAAACCTCTAAAAGCATCATCTTCCCCTTCGAATCTTCAAGAACCATTACCAAAACTTCTCGGATTCAAAGCTCTTACTAGCTTCAAAGCTAATCGCTAGCAATTCGACAGTAATCAAGGGGCCAGTTCGAATATCGAATTGCAACATAACAAAAAAATCGTTTTTGGAAACGGTTATGGTGGAATTGGCGATGAGTGCAGTAAGTAAATACTCGAGTTTACCTAAAAATTCGTTGATGGACTTAACGGTTAAAAGAGGAGAAAGTCTCAAGCTAAATTTTTAACCTCGGAGGATTGTTAATGGCGGTTTAAGAGAGTTGGAACAGATGAAATGAGGAAGTGGCGAGCTAAGCAATTTATACAGGGTGAAAGAAATGCATAATGGCACGCGACCTAGCAAGACCAATAAGTCGGCAACGACCCAAAAGCTGGATCGGAGCACACGACCTAAAGAATAGGCGTGTACTCCGAGGGGCAAATGTTAATTACGCTCTATCAGCTACTCAGCGACTTAAAAAGTGGAGCCGACCCAACGACTTAAGATGTGGGACGACTTAACTGTTTAATGACCTAATTACATAAAGAAGTAAGCGACCTACGAGATAAGGACCTGACGACCTAACATAGGTAGCAGGCTAAGCGACCTAACTTCTGAAGTGGAGCAGCGACTTAAAGGAGTAGATAGACCAGCGACTTAACCTCACAAGCGCCTCAGCGACTTAACGACTTAACTATTCTACGACCTAAGAGGGTCAGCGACCTAACGAGCTAATGAATCAACAACGAGTTAACGACCTATGGAAGGATGCGATTTAGCGACCTAATACTCAAGCGATCTAGCATCTTCTGCAAGTTAAAACCAAGATCCCGTAACCACTAAGTCGCTCGCGACCTAGGACGGAGCAATTCCTTTAGGCTGTATTTGGTAGGTCGCATCTCTTCCCTGTCATCCCTTAGGTCGCCCACGGCCTAAGTTATAGCCGACCTATCCCTAAGTCACCCCTCGACCTTCCTTAGGTCGCTCACAACCTAATGCTTGGTAATAAAGTTATATCGCTTTCCTTTAAGTCGCGAGGACTTTCCCTAGGTCGTCCACGACCTAGTACTTGTGATAAAACTATGCCACCTTCCCCTAGGTCGTTACGACCTACCAGTTAGTGCAGAAGGCCATGTGCGAACAAGATAGGTCGTAGCTCGTTTCCCCTTAACTTGCGAGCGAGTTACAACCTTCCTTAGGTTGCTCACGACTTAAGGCCCATCAAAAATTCTCTATAAATACACCCTATGTTCCAACATGGAGGAGGACTTTTTCCGATCATTTTCTTCAAAGTGTCGAGAATCTGTCATCTTCAAGCCGAGCCTTACTCCAACATTTGAAACTCGCAAGATGGTTCAATCAACTTCAAATAGGGATTCAACACATTCAACCATGAATTTGGAGAATTCTCTTGCATCGAAGTTTTTCTAGCTACTTGTCTTTTGAATTGAATTGTAATTGAAGGAAATTGTAAAGGATTGTAATCATATTAGCAATAAAGAAGGATTGAAGTGGAAGTAGGCTTGATCATAAGCCGAACCACTATAAACTCTGTGTCTCTTACTTCTTTTTCAGTGGAGTACTGCTTTTTCTGTTTCCCGTGTTAACGGGTGGTGCTTTCATTCAATCTCTATTTGCATCGGGGTGTTAGCGTCTAACTTTTTGCGTTAACACAACACTAGCTATCCAGACACCGATCCGATAAACTTCCTAAATCTCGAGTTTCCCAGGTACAATCACAGGGATACTCACTCTACTAAATCCAAACTAGCTATACTGCTAAGCTATTGAGTTCCTACTCAGCTAGATCTGTAATCTTCCCAAGATACCAGACCATAGACAAGACTGATCAACTATTAAAACCTTCATAGAACTACTGGTCTTAAAACCAGTAATGGACCAAAACACGTACTCCCTCAGGGACACGTGAAATAATTTGAATTCCAGTCTTCCAAACTGGCAATTCAACTCTTCAAACCAAAGCACCGATCTTTACAAAAACTCAAAAGAATCCAATATACCTCGAAGATCACCTAATCTTATTGCTTCCTTTACCAGAGAAAATCTCAACGACATCGAAGCCTCCAACTTCGAATTCCAAACTCTTCCGTTACTTAACCTTAAAACTTTCAAGATGATCCGGGCTGCCTACAGATCCTTCCTGATCAGCTCAACCTTCGTTGATGCTTCTACAAACAAACTGGATCAACTCAACAAACTTATCCTCACCAGATCAATCCAAAATCAAAACCAAACTTTATTATCAATAGTAGAAAACAACTTCTCCTATCCGAAAAATACAGAGCAGAATCACTTGCCAACTTGCCTTAGATTCTGAAAAATTAATTCGGTAGAAACTCTCTAATCCAAAATACCACAACTTCCAGTTGCTTCTACTCAAGAAGAACAGCCACCTTGCTTCCACTGCACAACTCTAATCTGCAGCAGATGAAAATGCCGTCGAATGAACACAGGCACAGACTAAACATCAAATATCGGAAATAAGGTTCAACAGAAGTTCCAAGAAATATAGAGCTGTTTCACCAGACAATAAACCTAGGAGACAACCTTCTACCCAGCTGAATCACCGGTATCACTCCTAACATCAATTCGATTTAGAACTCGAACTCCAATGCGGGCAAATCTCTAACTTTCCTGAAGATATACCCGAAAAATCTTCAGCAATGCCAAAACTTCTACATCCTCTAGAAATGCCACAAATCCAAGCAAAAGATTATCCAAGATAATCACCAAACCATCTCAAGTCACTTTTACGATCACCCAATCAAATATCCAAGATACTATTCTCTCTCTACTAATCGTAATAGTTTATTCTTGACCAACTAATCCATCGAAGAAACATATCCTCACCGCTGCTTTTGAATTTACCCCTCGAGGAAATGCTAAGCCAAAAAGATCTTTCTGCTGAAACACAGAACACTCCCGGGCAGCACCGCTAATGCAGATGCCAAAGACTTCTTATCCAGAGTTCTTTGAGAAACTCGAACCTCCACATACATCCTACAGAACTCAATTACAACCCTGAAGTAGATACACTTCCTTAAACTTGCTCCGAATGAAAACGTCATCAGAGACATCCATAGTCACTGCATCTCATCACGCAGCTATTACTTCCTGAGCTTGCCAAGATACCATCACTTGCTTATGCCTAACCGACAGATCCAAGTTCTAAAAAATCCGCTCATACGAGCGAAATCAAACTTACACTTCAAAGAAGAACTCCGAACCTTAATAGGTTTCCTTCAAAGATCAATTGAAATCCTTACATCAAACTGCAAAGATTACTCGAGACGGTATTAGGTCTACAGTCTCGACAGATACTCTTCCAATCTCAAACATTCAAACTCCATACATTGGTAGTCGTGTTACACACACCACTACCCCATCTACCTTTATAACTAATATTGGAAAACCCAAACAGGTAACCCAACGGATAGGTAGAAATATATATATAGTTATATATAAAAATTACAAGTACGCTCTCTCAAGAAAGAAACCACTACAGAGCCTAGGTATTCACTCAACTTAATGCTTTGATACAAGCTGAAACGACTAGACTTTCTTACCACAGAAAATTGCATCATTTTTAAGAAATAGAGGGATATAAAAGAGAAAAGACAGAGAAAAAGAAAGGAACAACATCAAAATCTAAACAGCGGAACGAATAAATTATATTAATCAAATAATACATTACATAGTATTATATACATCAGAGATACACAGCAAAACAACACATACTAGACAGTTATAAACATTTGTCTAGTTATACAACTCAACACAACACAAAGACAACAACTCAGAGAACACACAACGGAAAACTACATAGCTATACGCAGAAGCCTTCTGCTTCATTGCTCCTCCAGAATTCGTCAAAGCCAACCTGAATTCCCCTGGCTACTCGTAAAAATTTGAGTACCCAAGAGTTTAAGAAAAATAAAATAAACTCCGGGTTAGAAATGGGTCTGGTGTGAGTAAACGGTTAAAGTTGCTTAACTTTAAAAACCTTTTGGAAAGAAAAGTTATCACGTAAGACTTCCCACACATAAACATGGAAAAGTTTTTACCTTACGCTAACCAAAACATTTGATAGGAAATTCAATGATATTATAATAGGTATACGGTTTTCAAATAAATATGAAATAGCCGAAATTGTTACATTATTAAATTCCAGCTACTAGCCACAAAAGTGGGTAATACAATCAAATCCGATGGCACTTATTGGATTTTGGATTCCATACAATGGCAGGGCTACTGGGGTACCACCCGTCACACTACGTGGCCTAGATCACCGTACCAAGGAGCCACCCTAACTCCCCTGCAACACAAAGCCGGATCCATTCCTTACTGAACAGTTTCGAATAAGACAACACCGGCGGATGTAGCTATTCAACCGCCCACACAACCGAAATAAAACGGACCTCTAGACAGGGGTAAATCTTACTCTCGATTGGGGGATACCCACGAAGCCTTGCTGCACCTCCCCTATTTCAGCCATTCCCGGTTGATGAGGCTTGAGGCTACGATTACCTTTAGTGAACACATCACTTAGAATGCTCATCGTCCACCTGACGATGTTCTGAAAGCATTCAATACATACAAGTTCGTTTCGGGTTCGAACGAAACCGAAGGCATTATCTCGTTACACTCATTTTGGAATCACCCTCAGAGTTAACGACTATAACCGTTGCACTCTGAATCACCATCTCGAACCTAAAAGTACTACTCGTCAAACTCATCACGAAATCACCCTCAGAGTTATACTGACGAGTAGTTCTTACACCTCGAGTCTTCACTCTTCACAAGAGATTCACGACCTATCGTTAATTTGGATCGATGTGGTTTTCGGATATCCAAATATGGAAACCCGATCCCGGTCTCATAGAAATCCAAAACGTATCTTTTAGGTCCAAGTTGTATAAAGTTAAACAATTCAATTCAACTATCTATATACACACAGAATAGATAATTCACAAGTCACAATTGATAACCACATTATCAAGTAAACAGATGATTCATAACAAAATAGGTAATCCATATCAATATCACAATAGATAATCTATATTACCATTACAATGCAAACAAGCATTCATACCACACAACATTACTTATCTCATTTCTGAGATTACATCCATTCAAAACAATCAATGTCATCCATCCATACATAAGCAATGATTTACTTAATCACGACATAATTAATTTAAAATGAATTAAATTAACTATCTCTATTTCTAAGTAATTTAAAGTGAATTAAATTAATTACTTTATCTCCTAATTATTAAAGTTAATTAAATTAATTACCTTCATCACAATAAATCTTGCTTACTTATCCATTAATTAAACCAATTAATTAATCATTATTTTAATTAATCAACCTTGATTAATTAACTCTTAATCAAGTAATTAATCCTTAATTATTCTCATTAATCATATCAATTAATGAACCTTAATTACTTTCTTCCACTAATTAATTAACTATAATTAATTACATTATTTCTTAATTAATTACATTAATTAATCATGCTTAAATTAATTGCTTCTAGTTAATCAGCTTTAGCAAATATAAACAGTAATTAATTATTCTTAATTACTCCTAATTACTTTTAATTACTTTTAAGAAACCTTTTGATTTATTACACTAAGTAATAAACCCTTAATTACTTTACCAAGTAATTTACCCATTTAAATTACTTCCCAATCGGTAATTTCACTTATCTCAATTACCTTTATAATTTATCAATTACGTATCTTAAGTAATTAGCCTTATCAACACTTATTAAGTAAACATGCTTAACCTTTTATCAAGTGTCTATATTTAATTAGTTAACAAATTAATTAACTTACTTGATCACACTCATCTCATAAATCAAAATCGAGTAATCCATCCCTAAATTACTCTTTAACCAAATTAATCTTCAATTAACAGATTAATTATCTTCAACTATTAATTAATAAACCTTAATTATTAATCAATCTTTAATACAAAGTAATCAATCACTAATTACTTTTATAATCAATTGATTGACCTTAATTAACTAATTAATTATCTTTTAATCATTAATTGATAAATTAATTATTAATTAACAACCTTAATTACAAATTACTTTATCCATAATTATAATTAATTAATCCTTAATTACAATTAGGTAACCCTTAATAATAGTTAATTAATTCTGAATTAACTTGTATTATATATTAATAACCTTTTTAATTGTTAATTAAGAAAACCCTAATTATTACTTAATAAAACCCTTATTAAATATTAATTAATTACCATTTTTAATTAACCCTTAATTACTTAATTAATAAGTAATTACAATTTAATTAATCATTAGTCATTAATCAAATCATCATAATTATTAGTTAATTAATTTATTTATACTTAATTAATTACTTAATTAATCCTTTTTAAATAATTATTAAATTAATTAACTAAACTTAAAATTTCTTAATTACTAATAAATTATTATTCATTAACACTTAATCATTACTTAAGATAAAACATTATCTTAAATTATCCTTGAAAAACTTTACTTAACATAAGTCATTAATTAGTTTAAAATATAAAGTAGTCATCAATTACTTTCCTTAATTATTAATTAACAATTTCTTAGTTAATCAATTATTTAAAACTTATTTGTTAATTAATAAATCATACTAACTAATTTCAAAAATCATTTCCATAAAATTCCTTTTTATATTTTCAAAATAAGTTTTTAAAATAACATTAAGGTTTTTAACTTAAAACATTTTAAACAACATTCAAATTTATTTATAAAAACAGTTCAATTCAAAGAAATAAGTTTTTAGAAATAACTTTAGCTTAATTATTTAAATTTTTAAAGCTTACTTTATTTTAAATTAGAAAAAATCGGCTGAACATTTAAATTTTGGGTTCAACCCATCTATATTTGAATTCAAGTACAAGTACATCTTCTTTTTCTTCTTTAAAAACAGATTGACTTTAAGATTTAAATACTGTTTCAAATTAAAATTAAAAAAAAAATTGTTAAACATATCAATTTAACCCATCATGCAAATACCCTAGAACAACACGAGTTCCTCCCCGCGTCATGTTCCTTATATCCCAGTCCTGCTTTGAGAAAACAAGTAAACCCAAAACAAAACCCAATCCTGTTGACACCATCGACTTGTGCACCTACACTAGTGTCGGAACCACCTCCGTTCATCGTCGAACCCACCCACGCATCACTCAACAACCCTACTAGCATCCATGATCAACCAAACATCAATACGAACCTAGATTAAAAATCGAGCATCCTGATTGAACAGAACCCCAAATACCATCATCAGGAAATTCCAGTAAACCCTCGCCTCCGATCAACTAAAATCGCCACAACTCCGGCCATGGATTGCCGACACCCCGCGCTTCCACTTCTCAGAATTTCATCCAACTCGATGCAAAGATGAAAATACAGTACCCAATTTCCAAGGTTCAAAATAGAACTAGGTTTAAAACAAATATCGAGCAAATTCAATCTTCATAGTGATTTACAAATCCTACAGCAATTTTTACCTTACTCTCCAATCCAACCTCTAACTTCATGATGAATCCCGAGCACCCCAGTTTCATAAATCAACAGATATTGGTAGAAACCCAATTTCTTGATAAACCCTAATTCCTCTCTCAATATAATTTTTAAAATGGTGATTCTTTTCTTAAAAATCCTAACATTCTAAGATGATCTGAGATATATGCTTAAATCAATATAACTTAACATTTGGTTTTTGCAAGTTAACTGATTACTACTGTTTTTCCCAGATACAAACATATCCTTAATTCATAAATACATGTTTATATATTCAGTACCTAGTTTATACTAATACTTAGCTAATTTGCTTTTAATCCATGTGTTAAAAATGAATAAATAAACATATATGAATTTTTTTTACATTTGTAAACCTTTAAAACTGCAAACAGGGAAGTAATAGGCATGCACAGGTTTAAAGTATAATAAAATCTATTGCATATTTATTTTCACAGAGGCAACTTATATAAACATTATCACTAACTTATTTGCAACAGATGGGTACTACTTTAATTTTTGAAAAATGTTTACTCACCTTCATAAAAGAAATGCAGTGCAGAGGTTTTGAAATTGAACTGGAAGTTTGCTAAAACATTGAACTTGAAGCTTTTAAAAACAGAAATGCCCTCAACCGTTTAAATTGCTTCAGATGGCCTTGACCCAGATTCACTTGCATGCATATGGAAACTGGAAATGCTTTTGAATTGGATTGAGTTCTTGCATGCATTTGAAGATGAGGCAGACATGGATAATGCAAACTGGATTAATAACTTGCATCAAATCTCTGAAGACATATGCAGGTTCTGTTTTGAAAACAACTACAGGCATGCACTTTTGATTTACACAATATTTCAGGTTTTTGATTTGAGCAATGATTTTTTAGATTTTTGTTTGAGTTAAAAATGAAAAGAATGTTTACAGTTTTCTGTAAAAAGAGGTTGATGATTAAATTTGAGGAATTGATGCAGGTTTGGGAAAATGTTTTACATGAAAACAAAATTTGCTGATTGATGTTGAGGAAGTTTCAGGCATTTGTACTTGAGTTTGAGGAGTGTTTGCACTTGCATTTGTTTGAGGAGGATTTGAAAAGATTTTCTTGTTGTAGAATGAGTAAAAGTTGTATTGATAGTTCTAGTTTCTTCTTCAGGAATGAACAAAAGTTTAAAGAAAATGAAGATGGAGAGAAAGGGTGATTATATAGGTAAATTTCAGATTTATTAAATTAAAAAGAAAATTAGAAAAATAAATGGACACTTGTCTTAAGCTCATTTTAAATGTTTAACACTTGTTGAGAAAGTGTTTTAGGATTTAACACATGTCCTAGTTATTTTTATTTATCCTAAAAGAAATTTAAAATGCCTTTCTAAATTATTTTCCCAATTACTTAGATGTTTTCTTAATTTTAAAAATACTTTTCTAATTTAATTTCTAATTTAACAAATACATTTATACATTTATAAAAGTTTGCTAAATTTATATAAAATACAATCATTAAAAAGAATGAAACCAAATATAATTTAAATAAAATTATATACAATATTGCAAACTTATCTTAAAGATGCTATTTCAAAAGCCTTGCATTTATTCTTATTAAATAAATACAAATCCAAATTTCCATAGATAAATATCTATAAAAAGAATAATATAAAACAAATCTTATTTTTAATTAAAAATATTATCTATATATTTTAAAACCAAACTATATTATTATTCTATTTTAATATGTATGTATATTCCTTGAATTCAAATTTATATTCAATTCAAAGTCAAATTTAAAATAAATCTAAATAAATAAATATCTATTTTTAAATAAGCTCATTATTATTTAATATAATTTATCCTATTTTAAAAATCAATTTAAAATAAACAGATATCAATATATTTAAACACACTTATTAATTATGAAAACAATAAGTCGATTTAGAATTTATTTACACAGTAAAATAATTATTCTTATTTTAAAACCAATTCATAACCAAAATTAAGACATTATATTACTATTACTTGGTTATTTATTTTTGAAAATAAAAATTTATTAATTTCAAATAAATTGAATTTAAGAGATTATCACATTTTAAACTTCTTGAAATTATGGGATATTACAATATTGCTGATAACCTTCAACTACATAACCTCTGAGATCGTACGTCTCAGAGAAGGGTGTTAGGCTAAGAGAATAAATCTCTGCCACTAACAGGTATGTATTTGAAAGAAATCCGCTTTATATCTCAAAGTGTAGTGTCATACATACAACCGTTCAAGTCTGTTCTGGGTTCGAACAAAATCGAAGGCACTTTCGAAGAAGCCCTTGCAATCCGTGTATTCACAATCCCGATCGGACTTCCCATCACTTAGGGAATCACTATACCGGCACGACTTAGTGCATGTTAACCCCGTTAAGTCAACGAGTTAAGGCCTGGGACAATCCACGAGTTAAGGTGCTTAACGGTTCAAGAGGGATCTACGACTTAGGAAACCTCACGACTTAAGGTGTGTGACGACTTAACAAGTTAAGGCATGAATGACTTACGACTTAAGGTCACCACGATCTAACAGCTCAAAGTACTCCATGACTTAACAACTTAAGGTCTGGACGACTTAACGAGTTAAGGTCTACACGACTTAAGAATTGAAACGGTCTAAACAGTTTTCGACTCAAGCAGGTCTACGACTTAAAGCAATCTACGACTTAAGGAAGTCTACGACTTAAGGAAGTATACGACTTAAGGAAGTCTACGACTTAAGAGATGACACAACTTAAAAGGTCTACGACTTAACGAATCAAGGCACGAAAAGGTTAAGACAACTACACTTAAGTCGCAACCGACTTACGACCTTTGCTAGGTCGATCACGACCTAAGACTACAGAGGCAAGTTCAATACCACACCATGATTCGTTAACTCGTTGGCGACTTGGGACTTGAGATGTGAATCCAAAAGAGCAAACTTACTCCAGTTAAGCTGCAAGACAAGACTTAGTTTAGGTCGGTCACGACCTACGACCTATGATGAGACGTACACAACTTAAGCAAACAGATAAGAAGCCGCATCCGGTGAACTCGTGAACGACTTAGGACTTGTAACATGAATTCGAACAGATAAGCAAACTTCTACCAAGCTACGAGCTGGACTCAATAGGTCGGCCACGACCTACCCAAAGTCGGTCACGAGTTACGACCTAATGGGCAAAATTCTCTATAAATACCAACCTGCATTGAACGTGAAAGGGACTTTTTGGACAATCTCTTCAAGCGCCGATACTCTGCCAGTTTCTAAACTGATTCTATACTTGAAGTTTCGAAGAGCACTACAAGCTACTTTGAAAGACTTTCACACGTCCGACATGGATTCGAAGACTTTCATCTACATCGAAGCTTAGGCTACTTGCTCAAAGTGTTTTGTAACTAAAGAGATTTGTACTTGAAGAGCATTGTATCGTTTTGTAACAAGATCAGTAATAAAGATACTTAAAGTGGACGTAGGCTACTCCTTAAGCCGAACCACTATAAAATCGCTGTCTCTTACTGTATTTTCTGTTATTTTAGCTAATATTCTATTCCCGAACCGTCGGGTGGTGCTTTCACATTCACACTTCACACAACGGGGTGTTAGCGTTCGATTTTAAGTGTTAACATTTTTGGTGCTTTCACTGAGAACCCAACTCAGGATACTTCCATCATTGCTCCGCAAAAGTTGGTGGAAAGAGTTTCTCTCAAAACCAGAAGTCCATCGTAAATCATGGCTCCTGGAAGAAAGGGTAAATCTACTATATCCGAAACTGCTCAAAAAGGGACCTCTGCTTCCCCAATACCAGATCAGGCAACTCCTACTGTCGGTGTCACAAGAGCTGAATTAGACGATGCAGTGTCTAGGTTATATCAACAGATTGAAGCTCAAAACGCTTTAATGATGGATAGATTGAATGCCACGCTTGGGGCAAGTCGACAACCAGAAAATAACGAAGTAAACCTTGCCGAAGATGTTCATGATTCCCACGACAAAAGTATTGCTCGAAGAACAGATGGCATCACCACAGGGGCACCTTCCCAAGCTGGGGGTTCAAGGCCGCAACCAACTGTTCGCGAATATTTGCCAAGGCAACCTTTCGAAAGAACAGCCGACGTCCGCCCAGCGAGGCCTCTGAACGACGAGGAGTACCTATCAGGGATGGTTCGCCAAATCATGAAAGAGAGCATGCAAAGGGAAGAAGATGAAAAAGACTGGGGCTTCGCTCCAAGCAAGACTCCGTTCGCTGAAAAAATCTTGAAAGCAGAATTTCCAAAGAAATTTGTGCCTCCTACTATCCCGGCCTATAATGGAATTAGTGACCCTAACCATTTCCTATACAAGTACGATTGGCATATGACAGGGGCAAGAGCATCTAACGAGGTTAAATGTCGATACTTTCCAGTGTACTTGGAAGGTGTGGCCCTACTTTGGTTCACAAAGCTACCGGTTTGGTCTATAGACCAATTCTCCGACTTAACTCAAAAATTTAAAGAACAGTTCAGGCTGTATGCATCGAGGGCAAAGGATATAAAGTCGCTGTCCAGCCTTGAGGAAGCTCCCGGAGAATCTATCAAATCATTCTTGAATCGCTTCCACATAGCTTTGGCCGAAGTAGACAACGCAGAGCCCCGTATGATCCTGACCTACTTGATGCGAGCCATCGACAAGTCGGGTGAACTCGGAAAATGGCTGAAAATGAAGGAGCCGAACTCACTTGACAAGTTTTATAAAAAGGCCGACGAATTCATGCGACTAGAAAGCCTTTCTGGGCCAGCAAAAGTAGTTGTTGCCAAAGTCGAGGATAATAATGTTGCTTCTAACAAGAGAGAATCTGGTAACCAGAAAAGGAAAATCGACGAAGGAAAGAAGCAGAAAAATGAGAAGAAACCTCACCGCTTCGATCCCTCAGACTTTGCTCCTTTAACTGATACTCCAGAGAATATCTTTTTCGCAACCAAGGATGTTGTTGAGTATCCCAAACCACCTGAGATGAAGAGAGGTGCGGTGAATAATGGGAAGTTCTGTCGATTCCACAATCAACCTGGCATTGACACTGAATGTCGCTAGTTAAAGAACGTGATTGAAGAATTGCTGAAACAAAATAAGCTGCAACAGTATGTGAAGAAAAAAAGAGTCGACCCAACCTCATCCACTCAGGGACAACAACGTTAATCTGGTTTAGGCAACAAAATTCCAGCGCAAGAATCTGAAAAACTTGTTATTGACGTTATCACATGGGGTCCTCACCCAGCAGGCGAAAGTTGGGACGAGTTGGAGAGATATGCTTATGCTTTGAGAAGAAATTAACCAAAGTGTTGCCAACTACCCACAAGAACTGTAGCTCAGCATATTCCGCTCCAAAGGGAAATCCAACCCCGGAACCATGGAACAATAATCACTTCATTTTTAATAGCTTTGCTTAAAATTGTGAAGTTACCATGAATGTGTCATTCTTATGTTGAAAAAACCGCTACAAAAGTAGTGTTGATCAATAAAAGAAAAATAGACATCTTGTGTTCTTTACTACAATTTAATGCCTGTTTTATTTCGATATGCAAATATATTTAAAATATTGCAAAAATATCGATTTCAAATTGCAGGCTATCAAAACAAATCTTACCTGTTCAACACATCGCAAAGCTTAGCGGTTACTACAAGTCACAAAAAGTCCCAAACCCTACTCCTACAAGAGAAGTGTTATACAAATGGTTGATGATTCCACTAAAGTGGGCACCTTCCAAACGAGAAGGGTCCGGACCTTTGCCATTAACCGTAATAGTTTGTGCTAACAAACATCCGGTGAAGTGGCACGCATCTGCCTCGTGGATTCACTCAACAATAAAGTACACTTCTCCGGCAAAGGAGAACAGCTGCCAAGAGAATGGGATGTGAACTCGAAATCGCTTAGGAGCAGATGATGAAAAGGACGTGACTAAAGCCCTCCTCGAAGGCAAAACGCTTCTCTACGGAGACCAAATGCTTCTCCTCAGAGACCAAATCCCTCCTCGGAGGCAAAACGCTTCTCTACGGAGACCAAATGCTTCTCCTTAGAGACCAAAGCCCTCCTCGGAGGCAAAACGCTTCTCTACGGAGACCAAATGCTTCTCCTCAAAGACCAAAGCCCTCCTCGGAGGCAAAACGCTTCTCTACGGAGACCAAATGCTTCTCCTCAGAGACCAAAGCCCTCGTCGGAGGCAAAACGCTTCTCTACGGAGACCAAATGCTTCTCCTCAAAGACCAAAGCCCTCCTCGAAGGCAAAACGCATCTCTACGGAGACCAAATGCTACTCCTCAGAGACCAAAGCCCTCCTCGGAGGTAAAACGCTTCTCTACGGAGACCAAATGCTTCTCCTCAGAGACCAAAGCCCTCTTCGGAGGCAAAACGCTTCTCTACGGAGACCAAAATGCTTCTCCTCAAAGACCAAAGCCCTCCTCGGAGGCAAAACGCTTCTCTACGGAGACCAAAATGCTTCTCCTCAGAGACCCAAGCCCTCCTCGGAGGCAAAACGCTTCTCTACGGAGACCAAATGCTTCTCCTCAGAGACCAAAGCCCTCCTCGGAGGCAAAACGCTTCTCTACGGAGACCAAATGCTTCTCCTCAGAGACCAAAGCCCTCCTCGGAGGCAAAACGCTTCTCTACGGAGACCAAATGCTTCTCCTCAGAGACCAAAGCCCTCTTCGAAGGCAAAACGCTTCTCTACGGAGACCAAAATGCTTCTCCTCAGAGACCAAAGCCCTCCTCGGAGGCAAAACGCTTCTCTACGGAGACCAAAATGCTTCTCCTCAGAGACCAAAGCCCTCCTCGGAGGCAAAACGCTTGTCTACGGAGACCAAATGCTTCTCCTCAGAGACCAAAGCCCTCTTCGATGGAAAAACGCTTCTCTACGGAGGCCAAATGCTTCTCTTCAAAGGCCAAAGCCCTCCTCGGAGGCAAAACGCTTCTCTACGGAGACCAAATGCTTCTCCTCAAAGACCAAAGCCCTCTTGGAAGGCAAAACGCTTCTCTACGGAGACCAAATGCTTCTCCTCAGAGACCAAAGCCCTCCGCGGAGGCATAACGCATCTCTACGGAGACCAAATGCTTCACCTCAGAGACCAAAGCCCTCCTCGGAAGGCAAAATGCTTCTCTACGGAGACCAAATGCTTCTCCTCAGAGACCAAAGCCCTCTTTGGAGGCAAAATGCTTCTCTGCGGAGACCAAATGCTTCTCCTTAGAGACCAAAGACCTCTTCGGAGGCACACTTTTCACCAAGATAGAAATAAAGCTTCCAAGTGTTGAAACGTGGAAAGCCCTCCTCAGAGGCACAACTCTTCGGAGGCACACGTTTCACCGAGATTGAATAACTTCCAAGTGTTGAAACGTGAAAAAGCCCTCCTCAGAGGTACAACTTTTCAATGAAGCATTTCATCAGAAATGTAAAACAAAGATCAAAAAGCCCTCCACCGAGGCGCAATAAAAAAAACGGGGGGCCTCTTCAAAGGTACACTTTAGCTATCAAAGGAAGATTGGTTCATCTATTTTGAGAAGGCCCTTCTTCAAAAGACTAAAGCGCCCTTCAAAGGCCCGCTCGACCACATAGGAGAATTCGCTTTGTAAAAATGCATATATGCACAAAAGAAAAGGTGATATCTTCGAAGGTTGAAGCGTAAAAACTTATATGAAATGAGGTGTACTCTGTTTAGGGAAAAATGATATTTCCGCAAATATGGAATAATTATTCACCAAAAAATTTGAGTACAAGTCCCCTCGAGATTGGAAATATTACGATGAGCTTATGGTATGGGGGCAATACGGTATGGCTGCATTGGTAAAAGCAACGCCCGAACAGCATACCACAAGCTCACTGTAATATTATATAATGAAACTTGCATATATATAAAAAAGAAGAAGAAAAGAATAGATGCATTCTCAAACACAGACAGGAGTTTGTACAAGCAAGAGAATCATTTTATTCAACGATATGAAAATTATGTACATTTATTCAACATTATGAAAATTATGTACATATGCAGGTTTCAAAATAAAAGAAAAGCGGGGGCCGGTACCCGCACAACGTCCGGTCAGTACAAACAAAAAGGTAAAAGCAAAAAGTAAAAAACAAGGAAGGGGAAGCAGGGCCCATCACTTCTTCTTCTTGCCACCACCTTTGGAGCCTTCACCTGACCTAATAGGTAGTTTTTCAAGACGTTTTGGGAGAGTTGGGGAAGAAGGAGAGAGGGCTACTGACGGATCAACCTCCGCTTCCTTTTCGGTAACGGAAATGCTTTTCCTTTTCTTCTTAGAAGTAGTACTCTTCCTCCTCCTCTTCGAAGAAGACTCGCTTCCCGGAGTAAAAGGAGCTGACAAATTTATATCATCGAAAATGGTTCGCTCCGGGGACTCATTGCCTTCTCCAAGCCCTTCTCCCCCGTGTTCCTGTGAAGCATTAGGATCATCTAAGTCTCGGAGAGCTTCTATTTGCTCCTCTTGCGACCCGGGTTGAGAGGCGGATGGAGGGGTGACCTGGAGAGGCGGGGGAGGAATAACTCAAGGAGGGGGAGTCTGAACGATGCTCGGCACTCTCTCTACAGAAGAAAAGAAGTTAAAGTCAGTAAAGAGAGGAGATAAAGGCTAATTGAGATTCAAGAAATAGTCAAGAAGCTCATCAAACTCATAGGAAGCAAATGAGCAGTCTATTTGAGCAAGATCAGCATTAGGATTACCTGGCAAAGTAGGCTTTGCTACGTTAATCTCAAAACCCAGCGCTTCACCGCTCTCTTGACTTTCGTCTCCGTTATGGACAGTTGCACCTTCTGTGATAGCTTCTGTAGGGGGTGGAGAATGAGAACTGGAGCCGACAATGTCGATTTTGGCAGAAGGTGAAGGCTGAACTGGATCAGTTGAAGTGGTTTTTCCTAAATGTTCCCCTTCTGCCATTTCGGCTTTTAATTTCGTAAGTTGTTCTTTTCCTCTGACAAGAGCGGCGCGATCTTCGTCATCCAAGTAATGCTCCTCAAGAGCTGATTTGACATAGCCAGCACCTTTAGCACCAAGCATGTCAAGTGCGGCCTCCCACACTTCAGCCGGAGTAATTTCATATTTGAGGCCGAGAAAGGCGAGACTACCGCGCCCCAGGATGCTGTGCAGATAGAAGTCAAATAATGTTGAACTGACATCGGCTTTAGTGGCTTGATGAGCTTCTTCAGCTGCACTTTTGCCGGCCACTGCCTCATCACGCTCTCTTTCAATCTTGGAGAGTTAAAGTTTTAACATTTCGATCTCCATCTCCTGGGAGCTAGTTTTCTTTCGAAACTCAGCAATATCGGCAGCATGGCCCTCGTTAATTCTGTTTTGCACCTCTAGCCTATCTTCGGCATCCCTCTGAGCAGCATGAGCGTCCCACACTTGTTGCTGGAGTACTTTCTCTATCTGGGAGTAGGAAGTAGAAGAAGTAGCAAGCTCCTCTTTAAGTTTTCCGACTTCCGCTTCGAGCTTTTCGTTATAGTCAGTGATGCTCCTCATCTCTGCGTCATGTTCATTGAGAATTTTCTGCCATTCAGATTTATCGTTCTCCATGGTCAGCATAGCCTCAAGATTTGCACGGTTCACTCTCTGGAGTTCGTCAACAATTTTTTGCCAGCTCGACATTCTCTCAATATCAAGTCTGACGGCATCAAGATTTCGCATCATGGCAGGCTTGTGAATTGGAACTAAGTCGAGATCAAAGCGAACCCCCTTCAAACACCATTGTGGAAACCGGCTTTGGAGAGTAGCTGGACCTGGCCCAACTTGATATGAAGGCCTGTTGATGATTGTCTGGATATCGGTACGGGAATGGCAGGAGATTGAGGAGGAATTGGAGCAGTGGTCTTCTCAGAAATTGCAGGCACTGATTGCTCGCTAACTTTAGCTCGTTTGCTTGGGTCATTAGCCATGTGTCTCTTCCCTCTGTCATCATGGGATTTACGTTCATGGGAATCACCCTCTCTATGGGAAGAATCGTACCGCTCACCCCTCTTCCATAGCGTTCTTCATAAGAACGTCTCTCCCGAGCCTTTCGAGCAGCCCTCTCTTCATCAGTTTCCCTATAAGTGGGAAGATAGCGCCTATAGTCATACTGACCACGCTTTCCGTATTGCTTGAAGTTGTCGTAATATGTACCACTTCGCCCCATCGGAGAATCTGAAATTGAAAAAAAAAACAAGTCTTAAAAGTCTTCAGAGAAAAGAATTTAAGTACAAATAAGTGTTGAAAATCCTATATGTGTGTGGTGTGCGAACTACACGCGTCAGTCTACAAACCACTCTTCGGCATAGGGGTGGTAGTAACTTGAGTGGTAGGCGTCAAAATTTGCGGAAAAGTGGATGTCGCCTCGACAACAGGAGAAGAAGCTTTAGGGACATCATCTTTAAAAAGTTCCTGTGAAGTTATGATCAGGTCGCTTAGCCCCTCAAAAGTATCCTCACCGCCACGCCCGGCGGGAGTTTCTTTTTCGGCTTCCAGATCGGCCGCATCTTCAGAGCAACGAAGAGTTTCTTCCTCCTCAATAACTGGGGCAAGTGCCGATTTGCTGGATGGACCCGCAACATCGGTAAGCGTGGGGCACTTCACCAGTAAAGTTTCAGTAGAGGGCTCCTTTGGCATAAGCCCTTGAGAAGGGATTGAAACATCCGGTGCCTCCGCCGGAGAATCGGGGACTTCATAAGGTTGAGTGGAGCGAGAAGGGTGAAGAATCCGAACTGGTGGAGGAATTCGTCATTCAATATAAATTTCATGTCCCGCTCTTCAACCAGTACAGCCATGAGCCTCTCCAGAGTTGGCTTGTGGCTAGGATCTCTAGAAGGAGGGGGGAGCGCTGAAATGAAAAAAAACGAAGTTAACACTTGGCAATTCGGAATTCGCAAAACTCAGAGAATAGAAGAAGTAAAGGTAGATGATCTTACTTCCTTCCCTCCACACAGCATAAAACCCCGGGGGGCAGCGGACAAAGAAGAACCGAGTTAAGAACCCATGAGCAGTGTCGGGAAGGCCAACGATCAATTTGCGATTACGGGCGCTTCTCACAACGGTGATAGAAGGGTGATCCTTAGTCTTGGTAAAGGAGCATAAGAAGCAAATCTCGTCGAAGCTTGGAAGTCGATCAAATGTTCTCCTAAATAGCACACACAGCCCCATCAGAATGGCATAGCCATTGGGGTGTAGCTGGAATGGGGAGATGGCTAGTTGACGAAGAAGATCCTGGAGAAAGTTGTTGAAAGGGGGAATGACCCCGCTCAGGCACATTTGCCGGTTAACCACTACAAATCCAGGAGGCGCCACATCAGCAGTGTTAGTTTTCTCAGGAAGAATGGCATCTGCTTCAGCAATGCCAAACGAATGCATAGCTGACGAAAAACTTTGTATGATAAAGTGGTAGAGGCTCTCACTGGAGGATAAACTAGGGGAGCAGGAATAAGAGTGGCTTCTCCAGTCCGGGCTGTTATCTCTTCTTGTTGAGAAGTCATTCTACACAAGCAACTGGATATTCAAATGTGAAGGTGCACGTTTCCTAAAAATGTGAAGTGTTGTGCAGAACTAATAAAAATAACAAGTAAATATAACTGGAATTAAACTAGTCGACAATTGATCGATTACCAAATTTCTGGACTTGTTAATTTAAAGTTCAGGTATGGTACTAGTGCAAACTGGGCAGTTTCAGTTGACTATTTCAATGTTGCTTTAATACTTTACTTGAATTTGATGATTTAAGAGCACTTCGTTCACACAATCTATTTAAGTTGATTATCTATTGTTAACTAATCTGCCATTTGATGCGGGCAGTCAATGGCAGTATATTCGTCCTGATTTTTTGTAAATGACGTATTGAACAGATTGTTAGCTTGCAAGTCAAAAGTGATCTGTGAAAGAATGCAACAAAGTTTAACAGTTTAAAGACTAAACAGTTCAAGGTTCAAGCAATCCAAAGTTCAGAAAGATCAAGTGCTAACTCGCCGACGAGTTAAGAATTTTTCCTACGGGTTAAGTTAAGTCGTTGGTTCACTGGCTAACTCGTCCACGACCTAAGGATTATGAGGCGAGTCAGGTTAGGTCGCTTCAATTTTGAGTCGTTGATGTTTTAAGTCGGTAGTGCTTTGAGTCGTATGTCGTGGAACAAAAGAAAAGCTTCAGTTCAAAACAGTGAGAAATTCTCCAAAGTCCTAACTCGGCCCCGACTCAAAGCTTAAGTCGTAAAGTATGTTAAGTCGGTTCATAGCTAAGTCGCTAAGATTGCTGGATCGCACAAAATTGCCAAGTCGCACCCGAGGCAACATTCCACTATATTTGGCCAACATACTTTCTTACTCCTAACCCGTTAACCATCTAACTCCTAACCCGTTAACCCAATAACCTCACAATGGTCAACCCTAGTTCTATCACACCACTAGATCGCCTCAAATCACGAATCGTCGCAAGTCAGATCAAACCGCCTGCCTTAAGTCCATTGATGTCCAATATAACAATATTCGCAAGGCTCAAGGGGGAAAATCGGAGACGAAGATCGACGATGATCGGCAATTGGGAAAGAGGCAAAATCTCTTACGCGGTGTGATGCTAGAGATGATCGGAGATGAATCAAGTCGAAATCGCCTTTGAAAGCTTGGAGAAGTGTAAATGGCAGATGCAGCTTAGAGATTAAGTAATGATAAGAAGGAGGTAAGAGTAACGACTCAAGCCTTTTATATCTCAGGGAAGTGGAACTCGAAACAGCACACGGGAGTTAAGGAAAGTCGAAGCACAAGACCTACGACTTAGGCGTGTACTTCGAGGGGCAAATGTTAACCCCGGTAAGTCAACGAGTTAAGGCCTGGGACGATCCACGACTTAAGGTGCTTAACGGTTCAAGGGGGATCTACGACTTAGGAAACCTCACGACTTAAGGTGTGTGACGACTTAACAAGTTAAGGCATGAATGACTTACGAATTAAGGTCACCACGATCTAACAGCTCAAAGTACTCCACGACTTAACAACTTAAGGTATGGACAACTTAAGGAGTTAAGGTCTACACGACTTAAGAATTGAAATGGTCTAAAAAGTTTTCGACTCAAGCAGGTCTACGACTTAAAGCAATCTACGACTTAAGGAAGTCTACGACTTAAGGAAGTATATGACTTAAGGAAGTCTACGACTTAAGAGGTGGCACGACTTAAGAGATGGCACGACTTAAAAGGTCTACGACTTAACGACTCATGGCACGAAAAGGTTAAGACAACTACACTTAAGTCGCAACCGACTTACGACCTTTGCTAGGTCGATCACGACCTAAGACTACAGAGGCAAGTTCAATACCACGCCATGATTCGTTAACTCGTTGGCGACTTGGGACTTGAGATGTGAATCCAAAAGAGCAAACTTACTCCAGTTAAGCCGCAAGCCAAGACTTAGTTTAGGTCGGTCACGACCTACGACCTATGATGAGTCGTACACGACTTAAGCAAACAGATAAAAAGCCGCATTCGATTAACTCATGCACGACTTAGGACTTGTAACATGAATTCGAACAGATAAGCAAACTTCTACCAAGCTATGAGCTGGACTCAATAGGTCGGCCACGACCTACCCTAAGTCGGTCACGAGTTACGACCTAAGGGGTAAAATTCTCTATAAATACCAACCTGCATTGAACGTGAAAGGGACTTTTTGGACAATCTCTTCAAGCGCCGATACTCTGCCAGTTTCTAAACCGACTCTATACTTGAAATTTCGAAGAGCACTACAAGCTACTTTGAAAGACTTTCACACGTCCGACATGGATTCGAAGACTTTCATCTACATCGAAGCTTAGGCTACTTGCTCAAAGTGTTTTGTAACTAAAGAGATTTGTACTTGAAGAGCATTGTATCGTTTTGTAACAAGATCAGTAATAAAGATACTTAATGTGGACATAGGCTACTCCTTAAGCCGAACCACTATAAAATTGTTGTCTCTTACTGTATTTTCTGTTATTTTAGCTAATATTCTGTTCCCAAACCGTCGGGTGGTGCTTTCACATTCACACTTCACACACCGGGGTGTTAGCGTTCGATTTTAAGTGTTAACCGTGCTGAGACAATCGCTGGGTTATCCTTTCATTTTCGAAAATACCCGGTCTTCACCAACGGTCTTCAAATGCTATCCATACCGATGTATCATTATTCGAAATAGGTTATATGATACAAAGTTTTCTCTCGGCTAAACCGATTAATGAGCGTAATATCTAAAACATATGTATATGGGATTTCAGTTAAGTCACAACTTAATATCCAAACTTTTCTCTCAAATGGATTAAACAAATTACCATTTCAAATCTTTTTAAATAAAAGATTTATTTCACAAAGTTCACCCAGTTTCATAAAGATTTACGGCTTTTCAAAAAAATTCCACTTCAAATTGGATTAGCTCATCCAATATTTCAATTAAAGATTAATTCATAAATCCCAATTCAAATCTTGTATATGAAAGATATACCGCTTAAAATCCTCTTTAATTTCAAAACAAGATTTAATCGTCTTCACAAAGGTTAATTCATAGTTTTACCCAAACTATTTACAATTTCATTTCAAACTTGAAATCTTTCGATACACATTGGAAATTCTTTCTTTTTATGAAATCTATATCTATTTGAAACAAATAGTTTCCGTTTTGGGAAGACTAATTACAAATTACATAACCATACTTTAAAGAAGGCTAAAAACCCATATAAACACATTTATAACTTATATAATCTTTTTAGACCATAAATTCCAAATCATTCAATTTCAAATATTGAATTCAAATCCAAATCAAATTATTTAAATTTGAAGTTTAATTAAGTTATTTAAAATAACTTTATTTTTGAAAACTCATTTTCAAAAGCTTCCAACTCCAATTCCAAAACTATTTTGGGTTCAAGAATTTCAATTTTAAAATTGTTAAAAATCTGTGACTTAGCGGATTCCCTTGTGCAATCCATATTTGTGTGTGTATTGTGTAGTCCAGGGGTTTTACACAATAGTGCAACATCATAAATCATCACCTCACATATTTAAGCACATCAATATTTGATAAGCGGTATAATCTATAACGCTTATCGTTCATTCACAGATTCACAGATAGAAAATATGAATGCATTATAAATAAATAAATTACATTCATCGCAGATCACACCGAAACAATTCATAGCACAAAGCATAACATATCAGAGATCAAACAGTTCAATAATCAATAGAATTCAGGCATCCACAAATAGGCTCAATTAATTATCTGATTAATTTAAATCGGATGAGCCATCAATCATGGTTGATTAACATTAGTTAATTTCGAATCAATTGATTAATTATCCTTTAATCATTTATTAATTAAATTAATCAATCTTTAAATTATTTAATAATTTACTTTTAATTATTCAATTATCCCTTAATTAATTTCCTTTGATTAATTCATTAATAAATTAATCAACCCTTAATTAATTACCATTTAATTAATTATTCTTAATTAACCATAATAAGTAATTATCCCTAATTACTTAATCGATCAATTATTAATTCGTAATTAATTTCTTAAATAGTTAATCCTTAATCACGAATCAACTTTAAAATAAACTCATTCTTACAAATGATTTTATTTAGCGCTCACAAATATGTTAGAAAACATTTCTTTCAAAATTACTGCTTCAATTTCATTTTAATGTCAAAATATAAATGAAATACCAATTTATCTTATATAAAGTTAAAAACTAAATTTAAACATTTAAATTTCATAAAACTTAATTTCATTTCAAAATCTAGGATTCGAATTTGGATTTAAGATCCAGGTTTCAAATTCAGTTTAACTTTGTTTAAATTCTTCATTTACAATTTCAAAATCCATTTTAAATTCAAATCTTTAAATCCACTTAACTGCACAAAACTATTTAAGTTATTAAACAATTTAATTCAAAAACTTTATTTATTTCCAAACTAAGTTCAAATTAACTTGAGTTCTAATTAAATTCTGATTTAAAATTTTATTTTAACATTGTTTTATAAATTAAGATTTAAATTTCTAAATTCTAAACAAATAGGTTTTAAACCTGTACGACATGGTACCCGAGATTTCCCCCTATTAAACTCGAGTAACCCTTCGAGCTCTTCACCAATTTTCCACGAATCACTCCTCCCTTACGCACTCCATCTTCTTCTTCTTCTTCTTCTTTTTTCTAGCTTAAGTTTTTTTTTACTCAAACAACTACTGAAACACTCACATGCAAGCGTGAGAGAACCCGAGCCGACCTATCTCTCACTCGAGTATTCCTTCGAGTCACCCCAACCCAAAATTTCCTAACACAGGATCGAGTTCGTGCATGCGGACGGCGTCGTGCCGCCACTCCGGTGGACTTCGCCGCCACCAGCAAGTCACGCAACATCATAACACTCGATTGCCATGGTCGATTCGACGCCAATAGCCCCAAATCAAAATTCGAGTTTCCAGTTCGAAAACTCGAACTTCCACCTTCACCCAAAGCCGCTCGTCCAACTCACGCCGACCATAAGAAATTCCACACCTCCGGCCTCACATCGCCGACACATCCTTCTACTCTCCCCCTCAATTTCGTGCAGCTCGATCACTATGAGGAGATGCAATCATCTTGCTATTGACCCTATTCAAAATGCAACCACAAACCCTAATTTTGTTTCATCTCATCAACTCGTGCAATGGAAAATTTATTCAACAATTTTCCAACTATCTTTGATCAACCAACTTGCTTTAGACAAAAATCCAACACCTAAGAATTACTCGATCACCTTAAATTGATTAAAATGCATATTCTGTTCCACTGTGAACTACTCATGGCATACACAACTAAAAATCACCATACTAATTTTAAAGATCCAATCTTTGAATTCCTATTCAAGTTAGATAATCAAATCAGCAAATTAAAATATTTGATTTAATCGTATAATTTCTTTTTCACTGTGAAACCGAGTTACAGAGTCAAATTCTTCCATACTGTGCTTAAACAATTTTCAGGCTAAAGTACAACCAACTTGTTTGATGTAAACTCTAAGCTTATCAATGCCTTGATGAAGGTATATTGAATTCTTTTGTTAAATTTCAATTCTGTAGCAAACAGAGAAGAAACAGGCAACCAATAGACATAGTATTATCATATATACACACAGAAATACAAACTAAAAAGGAGTACACAAGCAAACCACAATATTATCTAGAAATCGTATATACAGGTATATGTATATTTAAGTCTTAGTACAATATATTTACTCACAGTGTTTAAGAAATGAACAGGGCTTATTTTGCCACAGGCTTTGAATCTTACTTGCTGGAATTTTTTTTTGAATCTCTGGTTTGTAGCTTGTTCAAGTATTAAAGATTGTTTACTATAGATTTGTTTGAATGACGGACGAAACTGAAATGAAGGTGATTATATAAAGAAAGAAGCTTACAGGATGATAAAAATTTATACAACAGGTGATTATTATTTGTTTGTACAATACCAGATATTTCTTTTTATTGTTTCAAGTTTGATAAAGATTTTTATTTTGGAGGCTAAGCTGATTTCTTGTTCGGCTGAAATGATATTGCATTAATTATTATTGTCTTGTTTATATTTTTTTATTTGTGTGAAGATATTTATTCTTTTTGCTTGTATAGACAAATGTTTTACTGTCTTCTTTAGCAAGACATTCATACATATTTATTATTTTTTGTTGTCTTGTCCTATACTTTTCTTATTTTACATTTGCATCCTTATATATATTTAGATATTTTTTTTTTCATTTGACTATGCAGACTTTCTACTTTTATTTGGTGGCTTCATATAAACCTATTTTGTGTGTACTTGGATTTTTATTTGTATGTAGATTTTTTACTTTTCTTGTTGCATAACTTGTTTTTATTTCTATTCCTACCCTACATATTGAATAAGTTTATTCTTAGATTTGTATCTATTTTAGTATAAATACTTATTTTTATTTCCTTGTTTTAAAGTTTAACTATCAAACGTTTAATTCATATTGACATGTTTTACAATTATATTTTATACTTGTATCTTGTATTGATAAAATTTATTCCATTATAAATACATCTTCTTACTCAGTATTATATACACATAATTTTAAAGAAAATGTTTTTAAAACTAACTTCTCATTAACTAATTTACATAGATAATATTTTCAAACCCAAATTGTTGCTCTAAGTCATTTATCTAAATTTTAAATTCAAATACTTCAATTCAAATACAAATTCTATATTCAAATTCAAATTCTAAAGTCAAATTCAAATTAATTCATATATACATATGCATATATATTTCAAATTCAAAATTTATTCCAAAATTTATTCAAAAATTAAATTAACTATTAATTTAAATTTTATTCAAAATTGGGATCGTTACATATCAGATATTGTGTTCATTGTTGTGACGACTCAGAAATTATAAGCTTTTAAATTTGGAATATTTAATTGATTTAAATGTTCAATACAGTAATTTTAACTTGAATTACGAGTATCACAATTTATTTGATAATTGAATTTTTAAATTAAATAAGTAAAGTTAGGTAAATTGTTGAAGCTAGAAACTTAATTCTATTAAAAATAATTTAAAGGCTTGTAAAATTTATATTGATCATATTGAGGGTAATAGAAGTTGTAAAATTGAATTTAACACCGATTTGTTTAGTTTTAAAAATATATCATTTAAATTGAATTTAAAAATAGTCTTCCGAGGCATAGTCTCGGAATTCGACGAAACCAGTTCCATTTGGTCCGTAATATTGAATTATTATCGGATTTCAAATTTCATGGTGATCAGAGTAGTTGTGTGAACATACGATATATAAATGCGCTGAATTTTATATCGAGAAAATTTTAATTCACAATAAAAATATATGCATATATACCCTAGTCAAACCTCAGCCGCATTCCTTCACATCGTTACTTTTTCCTTTCACCTTCAAAACACTGTGGAAAAGCGTTTCAAGCACGCTACTTCCTCTTTAAAAACATTCTTAAGCAAGCTAACGTAAATAAAAAAATAATGGCCGAGCTTCCTCTTAAGATTTCTTTCCAGGATCGAGACATACCCTTTTCCTCTCGTTAAATCTCACGAGAATAAATGATGGCAGCTGAATCACGTGCTTCAAATAAAAGAAATCCTAATCAAACATCAACAATGGCTTCTATCCCCTGATATCCATTCCTCTTTTTCGCCAGCCCAGGGGTTGCATCCCCTCGCCGCACTTGTTCCGATGTCGAGGCGCCCTACTCTAGCATGGGGGAACGAAAGTCACAGCTCCGGGTCGAGTGTGATCACGTCTTCTTCTCCTTGCTATTTCTCTCAAAATCATGTGCGTTCCATTGAGAGTTAGGGCACGCGATGCTGGAAGGAGGATTCGATGTAGCGAGGCCCCATGGGTAGGGATGGAATTTGTTTTCGGCAAGGAGAGGAGCAGCTCGGGGAAGTTTTGGTGGTGCGGTGCCTTATTGGGTGACGCGTGCAAGTTCTAGCAGGAAGAGATTGGAGTTGCGATTCGCATATGGGGGCCGAGCGTCGCATGAAGGTTGCATTGGAAGTTGTCTTAGAGATGGGTGGGCTGGATTTCGATCTGCCGTTAGGTAGCGATTTTAGTCTCGTTCGTTTTTATTTAATTTTTACTGTAGAAAAGTTTACAGCAATAAAATTGCTACGTAAGTAATTTACAGAAAATTTATATATTCCTATTTTTACTTATTAATTAAATTTTAAAGTAATATGGGTAGCTTTATTTAATAAACTTATGTCAGTAATAATATTTAACTAAAAAAAGATTAGTTTGAAATCATGTTTAAAAATATATATATATATATATATATAGATCATTGGTTAATTTAATTTATCAAAAAAATTTATTATCAGATTATTTCAAGTATTAATAAATCATATGAATTTGTTTATGCAAGGTCAAAATCGTGAAAAGGAAAACAAACTGATTTGGCTTGGGCTATAAACAAACTAAAGGTGGGTTAATCACACTCAGTTATATTTAAATTTAAATGATTAAATTTAAATAATTGTTGGATGGTTGAATTGATTGATGTGATATAGTATGATATTTTGAATCGGTATATTATATTGTGCTGACGTTTGTGGATGCAGGGAAAAACAGGTTGGAGGGATCCAACTGGACCCCTCAATATTTATTTAAATTATTTAATACCCCCTGTTGTGATTTATTTGATATCCTATGATGATCTTTATTGGAATATTGAATGCTATGGTTAGATTAGATACAAAAATATATATATTGAATTTTGTTAAGATAATAAAAGAAGTGAAATTGTAAGTAAAATGATTATAGAAATTTGAATAAATTTTAAATGAATTGGAAAGAAATAAAGAGACTTTAAAGGTCTAATAAATAAATCTTGGGTATATAATGTAAATTTGAATATCAGGAAGTTAATGAATTTTAATCTTCAATGATATTAATTAAAGGAATAAGACATTTATTTAAAATTTAAGATTTAAATTATTGAAAAAGAATAAAGAAGAAGTTGGGCAAAGCTGAAATCCGTATATTTCGGTTAAAAAGGTTTAAAAACAAACGGGAATAATAATAATAATAATAAAGTCCATAACTACTGAATTTGGAAATGAACTGATAAGTAAAAGAATTTATTTCAAATAAAATAAATTGGGAATAAATTTTGGGAAAATTGATTTAAGTGATTGAAGTTGGAATTTTCTCTGGATGGCCAAGTTCACGTTTTTAGAAGTGAATTTGTAAATATAAATTAAATGTTTTAAAGTTGTTTTTAAAGAAAGCAAGTTTGTAAAATTTATTATTTCTATTATTTTAAGTCTTAAGTAAGTATTTTCTTTTAATCTATTCTAGCAATAATTATTAAGAAGTAACTTAGCATTTTGTTTTTTTTAAAAAAGTAGAAATCTGGTTTTATATTTTATTAAGTAACTTTATTTTCAAATATTCATATAGTATGTATTTTTAACAAATTATTAAAGTAATTATAACTTGAATGTTTTAAAATATATTTTTAAAAGTAAAGTGTTTTAAATTAATTTAGAAAAATCTAGTTTTGTGCTTGGTGGTTCCAGAAGAAATAAAAATACTTGAAATTTATTCTGAGAAGGCAGATAGTTTCGAAAACTGTTTTCAAGGAGTTTGACAAGTGAATATAAATATCTTGTGAAGATATTTTTGAAGTTAATAAATAATTTGGGAAAGTATTTATTGTGTGATGGATGTTTGTGAATATAATTGATAGTTAAATAACCGACTATCAATATTGGACAAATACGTTGATCGTTTCCAAGAGACCGGGATCGAAAGTAATTTATCGAAAACCACATCGATCCGATTTGTACGTTTTCGTGAAAAACAATTTTGGATTCGAAGATGGAGCAGTGAAGTGCAAGGGCTAGTCGCTACTAATCCTGAGGATATTTCCAAAATGGATGTAGTAGGAATAGTGCCTTCGGTTCCGTTCGAACCCAGGACGGACTTGTATGGATGAATGCTTGCGAAACATCGTCAGGTGGACGATGGGCATTCTAAGGAATATGTTCTATAAAGGTAACGCTTAGCCTCAAGCCTCATCAAATGGGAATGGCTGAAAATCAGGGGTTATGCAGCAAGGCTTCGTGGGTAGCCCCCACTAGAGGGTGAGGTCATCCCTGTCTTGATGTCCCTTTATTTCAGCTTAGTGGGCGGTTGCTGATCCCAACCGTGGGGTGATCTTGCTCGGGACTGTCTAGTAAGGGATGGTTCCGGTCTTTTGTTGCAGGGGAGTTAGGGTGGCTCTTCGGTACGCTGATCTAGACCAGGTACTGTGACAGGTGGTACCCCAGTGCCTAGCCATTAGTTGGAATCAATTTTCCCTGCGCGCCCGTACGGCTTTGATTGTGCCCAACTATTGCTGAAACATGAGATGCAAGCATTTCAGCTAGATTCTATTTTACTTTCTATAGACCCTATTATAATATCAGAGGACTTTAATAAAAATGTTTTTAGCTATCATAAGTTAAAAACCCGACATGTTTATTTGTGGCGTGGTCTTACGAGATGCTTTTGTTTTCAAAGGATTTTTGAAACTTTAATAATCAATTGGGTGTGATTTTCTCACGCTCGTATTCCAGACTGACTCGGGTGTTATTTAACTATAATGCTCGGGTCAGACCGAGTATTATAGGACATAGGATACGATGTTATGGAGCTCAGGGGAAGAGCAAGATGATGATACGTACTCCCATACTTGTATATATGTATATTCCACTGTATTGAGTTGTTGTGTATCCATTTGTATGATATTGTTGTTAGCTGTGATTGATGTACTCTGATGATGTAATATGTAAACAGATATATTTGATTTCGAGTAAAGATCATTTATTATCTATTATATTTTATTCTGCTGCGATGGTTAGATTCTATTGTTGTTTTCAATTTTCTTCTTCTACCTCTTCTTCTTTTAACCCAAATGGTTCGTATTTCTGTACAACTTAAGTTGATTTAGGTAGAATTGTGTTGACTCAAGGGGTACGGATTTGCGGGCTGTTACACTTGGTATCAAAGCTTAGGTTGGTGATAACCTTGGCTCTGGTGGGAACTACTCATTTAAATTAGAGTCCGTAGTACTCTAGAATGAGTTTGAGCGTATTTATATATATGAGCGCGTATTTGTTAGTGAATATAAATTTTTTTAATATTGTGTTGATTGATTTATTGAGTGGCATATGAACCTTCGTCGACACAGTCTGCGCAACTGTATCGAAGGGGTTTCTAAACACTTGAATAGAACAATTGACACAGTATTGTTTTAAATGTGGGTAAATGAAATAATTTTACACAAAAATATATTTTTATGTGAAGAAAGTTTTTGAAAACTACTTAGCTAATATATGGTTGCTTGGATGTTAGAAATGATGATATTAAAGTATTATCATTGTTAAGTGAAAATTTAACTAGAAATTGGAATACGACTAAAGTTAAAGGTAATAAATTCATTATAAAATGAAATTTATCAATATGGATTATGAATGTAATTTATAAATTGAAATAACATTAAATGGAAATTTGTATAAGCATAAACTGTACAAATGAATTATGGTTAAAAATTTAGTTAAGCAGGCTTTAGAAATTTAAAATCCGGGAGATTTGGAAATGTTTATCGAGGTGTTTTGGAGATAAATAATAGTATTGTTGTTTTGGAGATATTTCTAAATGGAAATCTGTTTTAAATGAGTTTTGAATGTGATATAGCATTGAAATCACTTGGATTATTGGGAAATAATTCTGATGAAGACAGCCGCATCATTAGTATTCATTTTCGAATTTCTAAGTGACAGATTGCTGCCAAAATTTGATTTTTTCAGAAAAACTAGTTGTTGTTGAAAGTCTCAAAGAAAATTTGTTGGAATTGAAACCAGGATTGGTTTGACTTTTGAGAAATGTGATTTGAGATGTTGGAGATTTCAAATAATTTGAAACCAAAAGCCGGGAGTTTAAAAATCCTGATAAAATAGGTTGTAAGCTTATAAATTGAGATGATTTTTAAATCAGGAAGAAAATATAAGTTTTGGATGTCAGAGTTTTAAATTTAAAGTACAAAGTTAAAAATGAAATTAACTTGGATTGGGAAATAAAATTTTGACTGGATTGAAATTAATTGAATAGGTTGAAAATAATATCCAGTTGTATTCGAATCACGTTGAAATCGAATTGAGTTAAATAAAACTGAGTTATAATAAAATTAAATTGGAATAAGAATTCAATTGAATTATTGAATGCAATTAGATTCTTAGTGGAATAAATGGAAATTAAATTGGTTAAGGATTGGATTGAGTAAATAAATTAGAATAATTTATAAAAGAATTAGAATTAAAAATCCATAGAATAAAATATGCTTGGATTATAAGTGAGTGTAAAACTCGAATTAAAAATAAAAGATGAATATATTCAAGCCAATAATGAATGGAATTGTTTAAATAATAAGTTGTGACTTATAAAATTGAAAATGGAATGCAAAGCCCAAAAATTAATATTGTTTGATGAACTGAAAAATAAAATGAAGACCAAATCGTGAATTATAAAATAAATTTGATCTTAAGAAAATTTAAATGAAGAGATTTTGAGATTAAAATAAAGTTCTGGATTATAAGTTGGGGAAAAGACTACTTAGATAATAAATTAGTTAATGAAATTGAGTTTTGAGTTTATGACGAAGTTTGAAAATCAAACTCAAGTTATAAATCAATTTCGACCTGGATTGTTAGTGAAGTAAATTAGATTGAACTGTGAGTTCATAATAGTGAATGGTAAATTGAAAATGGTACGGTTTGCAAATAAAATCCAGATACGTAGAATTAAAATGGAATGACCTTGTAATTTATTTAAGTGAACCGAGAATGAATCGAACTTGGAAATTTGAAATGTATAATAACTAATCAAATAAATTTATAGTCTGAAATGAGATTGGATTGAAATAGAGTCAAGTTAAATTGAAAAGGGAAATTTATTTGCAAAATGAAATGAGCTTAAGTATAGAAAGAAAAAAGATTGCATAAATTGAAGTGGAATAACTTAAGCAAAAGAGATGAAGGAGAGTTGAATTGAAATCAACTTAAAACTAAGTGTAATGATAGTGGATTGGATTTAAATCAAGCAATAATGATTTTAATTGATATAAATTCGGTGAGTTGCCGATAATATTTAATGGAATGAAAATTCTAAAATAAATAATGGTAAACCATTTAAATTATTTAGGGATTGAAATAACTTGAGACAATAAGAAAAAAATAGAATGTTTCAAGTTTACTAGAATGGTTTAAGTGAATGTGGATAAACTAATTATGTTAAATAAGTAAATGGATAGAATTAATAAGAATTAAATGAAAGATGGAAGTTGAACTTATTATAAAAAGAAATGGAAATGAACTTAAGTTTTTGACTTAAGTAAGTGTTGAATAAAATCCGAACTCAAAATGGAGTATGGTGTAAATGAGTTGAGATATAGTTATTGAATGGAATAGCCTGAATTGTTGTCGAGCTAAATAAAATAGTTTGGAATAAACAAATATAGAATGAATTGTAAATGAATGGGTAGTAATATGCAAGCTTGAAATGGGTCGAGCTAAATAAATGATCGTGATTGAATTAAAATAAAAAGGAATTAATTGGTAATGAAATATGGAGATGGAACTTGAATTGGTTAAATGAAGTCGAATACCAATTTAATGTGGCAAATGTTTAGTTTGCAAATTTATTATGAAATGTGTTTTTGATGTAACCGATATGAAATGTTTCAAGATGAATAAATGGATTCAAATAAAATGAATGAGAATATAGCACTGAATTTGCATAAAATTTGTTTTTGAATCAATTGTAATAAATATGGGTTTATTTGAATGAATAATAAATTGAATGAAAATGGATTATAAATTAATTGAAACAGTTGAATTAGCATGGAAACTATATAAATTGCTTATGGAAAATGTTTGGTGTGAATTTCTTCTAGAATTCACGTGTTTAACAATTGCAACTAAGTGAAATATTGTTAAATTGCATATATTTGGCACTTACATGTTTAAGTTGAGTAAGTACAGGTACCTGGAAGTCGTGTGGCTGGATTTTGTTGTGCTATTTGCTAAAAATAATAAGCCGCCTGCTTAAAATGCTAAATAAGGTATGCCTATGCAATAAAAATAGAAAATATGAACTGTTTTTGGTTTTTCCGACCGGGTGGGTCGATGTATATATACTTATCTCTTTTGTCAAATTGCAAAAGCTCCTCCGTACAAAGGAGACTCTGCCAAAAAAATAGAAATTTTGAGAGTTAGAAAATTTTTAGAAAATTTTGTTAACGACAAAACGTTTTCAAGCTGGAAATTGAAATAAGTTAGTAAATGAAGTTAATTAAAATAATGACATAAATTAGTTATAAATGGGAGATCAAATTTAATGTTCAAAGTTGAAAATAACTAAATTTCATATGGGATGTGAAACCTAATTGAATAGAAATAGATATGAACTTAAATGGTGAAGTGAAAATAAATAAAGGAGCATATAAAATGCTTATACTAAACTTAAGAAACGAATGATGAATTCTTGGTTGGAAACTGATATTACAAATACATTCTTAAGTTAATTTCTGAATGAATAAATGTTGACATTTTGTAAGAAAGTCGATAAAATGTTTTTGGAATATTGTAATTGGATAGTAGTGCTAAGCAGGATATGCAGGTATTATAAAGGGAAAAGAAAGTTGGTTTTGATTTCAAGGATAAATTTGAATTGCCCGACAAAAAGGTATGTGTTTAAATTTCTGTGAAATTTGATTGGGATTTGGATTGAGCCACTTGGCTTTTTGTTTTCTTTTTGGATTTGGGAGGCCGTAGAGCCATTTTGTAGTTGTACCGAGCTAGCCGCGCAAAGGAGACGCTAGCGAAATTTTTCGGAAATTTAAGTAGTTAGAAAAATTTTGAGAAAATTTTGAAAATTCAAAATTTGGTTTTAAATTGAAACTTGAATGATTAAACGAATAATATAGTTTGAAACTATTGGAGAGTTGAGAGGATAATAAGAATGATAATGGGTCTTTTATAAAAAGGTAGTTAGTAAGATGTAGGAATGTTTGGTTTAAGGATAAGAAAGCGGGAATTGGACCATTCTTCCTAGCTAGTAATTTCGGGGACGAAATTCTTTTAAGGGGGGAGGAATGTGACGACCCAGAAATTTTAAGCTTTTAAAATCAGAATATTAAATTGATTTAAATATTCAATACAGTAATTTTAACTTGAATTACGAGTATCACAATTTATTTGATAATTGAATTATTAAATTAAATAAGTAAAGTTGCGTAAATTGTTGAAGCTAGAAATTTAAGTCTATTAAAAATAATTTAAAGGCTTGTAAAATTTATATTGATAATATTGAGGATAATAGAAGTTGTAAATTGAATTTAACACTGATTTGTTCAGTTTTAAAAATATATCGTTTAAATTGAATTTAAAAATAGCCTTTCGAGGCACAGTCTTGGAATTCGACGAAACCAGTTCCATTGGGTTCGTAATATTGAATTATTATCGGATTTCAAATTTCGTGGTGATCAAAGTTGTTGTGTGAACATACGATATATAAACGCGCTGAATTTTATATCGAGAAAATTTGAATTCACGATAAAAATATATGCATATATACCCTAGCCAAACCTCAGCCGCATTCCTTCACATCGTTACTTTTTCCTTTCTCCTTCAAAACACTATGGCGAAGCGTTTCAAGCACGCTACTTCCTCTTTAAAAACATTCTTAAGCAAGCTAACGTAAATAAAAAAAATAATGGCCGAGCTTCCCCTTAAGATTTCTTTCAGGGATCGAGACATACCCTTTTCCTCTCGTTAAATCTCACGAGAATAAATGATGGGAGCTGAATCACGTACTTCAAATAAAAGAAATCCCAATCAAACATCAACAATGGCTTCCAACCCCTGATATATGTTCCTCTTTTTCGCCAGCGCAGGGGTCGCATCCCCTCGCCGCACTTGTTCCGATGTCGAAGCGCCCTACTCCAGCATGGGGGAACGAAAGTCACAGCTTCGGGTCGAGCGTGATTCCGTCTTCTTCTCCTTGCTATTTCTCTCGAAATCACGTGCGTTCCATTGAGAGTTAGGGCACGCGATGCTGGAAGGTGGATTCGATGTAGCGAGGCCCCATGGGTAGGGCTGGAATTTTTTTTCGGCAAGGAGAGGAGCAGCTCGGGGAAGTTTTGGTCGTGTGGTGCCTCATTGGATGACGCGTGCAAGTTTAGCAGGAAGAGATTGGAGTTCCGATTCGCATAGGGTGGCCGAGTGTCGCATGAAGGTTGCAGTGCAAGTTGTCTTGAAGATGGGTGGGCTGGATTTCGATCTGCAGTTAAGTAGCGAATTTTGTCTCGTTCGTTTTTATTTAATTTTTACTGTAGAAAAGTTTACACCAATAAAATTGCTATGTAAGTAATTACAGAAAATATATATATTCCTATTTTTACTTATTAATTAAATTTTAAAGTAATATGGGTAGCTTTATTTAATAAACTTATTTCAGTAATAATATTTAACTAAAAAAAAGAGATTAGTTTGAAATCACGTTTAAAATATATATATATATATATATATATATATATATATATATATCATTGGTTAATTTAATTTATCAAAAGAAATTGATTATCAGATTAGTTCAAGTATTAATAAATCATATGAATTTGTTTATGCAAGGTCAAAATCGTGAAAAGGAAAACAAACTGATTTGGCTTGGGTTACAAACAAAATAAAGGTAAGTTAATCTCACTAAGTTAAATTTAAATTTAAATGATTAAATTTAAATAATTGTTGGATGGTTGAATTGATTGATGTGATATAGTATGATATTTTGAATTGGTATATTATATTGTGCTGACGTTTGTGGATGCAGGGAAAAACAGGTTGGAGGGATCCAAATGGACCCCTCGATATTTATTTAAATTATTTAATACCCTCTGTTGTGATTTATTTGATATCCGATGATGATCTTTATTGGAATATTGAATGCTATGGTTAGTTTGGATACAAAAATATATATATTGAATTTTGGTAAGATAATAAAAGAAGTGAAATTGTAAGTAAAATGATTATAGAAATTTGAATAAATTTTAAATGAATTGGAAAGAAATAAAAAGACTTTAAAGGTCTAATAAATAAATCTTGGGTATGTAATGTAAATTTGAATAAACACGAAGTTAATGAATTTTAATCTTCAATGATATTAATTAAAGGAATAAAACAATTATTTAAAACTTATGATTTAAATTATTGAAAAAGAATAAAGAAGAAGTTGGGCAAAGCTGAAATCCGTATGTTTCAGTTAAAAAGGTTTAAAAACAAACGGGAATAATAATAATAATAATAATAATAATAATAATAAAGTCCATAACAACTGAATTTGGAAATGAACTGATAAGTAAAAGAATTTATTTCAAATAAAATAAATTGGAAATCAATTTTGGGAAAATTGATTTAAGTGATTGAAGTTGGAATTTTCTCTGGATAGCCAAGTTCACGTTTTTAAAAGTAAATTTGTAAATATAAATTGAATGTTTTAAAGTTGTTTTTAAAGAAAGCAAGTTTGTAAAATTTATTATTTCTATTATTTTAAGTCTTAAGTAAGTATTTTCTTTTAATCTATTCTAGCAATAATTATTAAGAAGTAACTTAGTATTTTGTTTTTTTTAAAGTAGAAATCTGGTTTTATATTTTATTAAGTAACTTTATTTTCAAATATTCATATAGTATGTATTTTTAACAAATTATTAAAGTAATTATAACTTGAATGTTTTAAAATATATTTTTAAAAGTAAAGTGTTTTAAATTAATTTAGAAAATCTAATTTTGTGCTTGGTGATTCCAGAAGAAATAAAAATACTTGAAATTTATTCTAAGAAGGCAGATAGTTTCGAAAACTGTTTTCAAGGAGTTTGAAAAGTGAATATATATATATATATATATCTTGTGATGATATTTTTGAAGTTAATAAATAATTTGGGAAAGTATTTATTGTGTGATGGATGTTTGTGAATATAATTGATAGTTAAATAACCGACTATCAATATTGGACAAATACGTTGATCGTTTCAAAGAGACCGGGATCGAGAGTAATTTCTCGAAAACCACTTCGATCTGATTTGTACGTTTTCGTGAAAAACGATTTTGGATTCGAAGATGGAGCAGTGAAGTGCAAGGGCTAGTCGCTACTAATCCTGAGGATATTTCCAAAATGGATGTAGTAGGAATAGTGCCTTCGGTTCCGTTCGAACCCGGGACGGACTTGTATGGATGAATGATTGCGAAACATCGTCAGGTGGACGATTGGCATTCTAAGGAATATGTTCTATAAAGGTAACGCTTGGCCTCAAGCCTCATCAAATGGGAATGGCTGAAAATCAGGGGTTATGCAGCAAGGCTTCGTGGGTAGCCCCAACTGGAGGGTGAGGTCATCCCTGTCTATATGTCCCTTTATTTCGGCTTAGTGGGCGGTTGCTGATCCCAACCGCGGGGTGATCTTGCTCGGGACTGTCCTGTACGGGATGGTTCCGGTCTTGTGTTGCAAGGGAGTTAGGGTGGCTCCTCGGTACGCTGATCTAGACCAGGTACTGTGACAGGTGGTACCCCAGTGCCTAGCCATTAGTTGGAATCCATTTTCCCTACGCGCTCGTAAGGCTTTGATTGTGCCCAACTATTGCTGAAACGTGAGATGCAAGCATTTCGGCTAGATTCTATTTTACTTTCTATAGACTATTATAATATCAGAGGACTTTAATAAAAATGTTTTTAGCTATCGTAAGGTAAAAACCCGACATGTTTATTTGTGGCGTGGTCTTACGAGATGCTTTTGTTTTCAAAGGATTTTTGAAACTTTAATAATCAATTGGGTTTGATTTTCTCACGCTGGTATTCCAGACTGACTCGGGTGTTATTTAACTGTAATGCTCGGGTCAGACCGAGTATTATAGGACACAGGATACGATGCTATGGAGCTCAGGAGAAGAGCAAGATGACGATACGTACTCCCGTACTTGTATATATATATATATTCCGCTGTATTGAATTGCTGTGTATCCATTTGTATGATATTGATGTTGAGCTGTGATTGATGTACTCTTGTAATGTAATATGTAAACAGATATATTTGATTTTGAGTAAAGATCATTTATTATCTATTATATTTTATTCCACTGTGATGTTTAGATTCTATTGTTGTTTTCAATTTTCTTCTTCTACCTCTTCTTCTTTTAACCCAAATGGTTCGTATTTCTCTACAACCTGAGTTGATTTAGGTAGAATTGTGTTGACTCAAGGGTTACGAATTTGCGGGCTGTTACAATTGTTGTATCAATGATATTATTCATTTTCTTCCGATGTGTTGTTGTACTTAATGTGTTATAAGCTTCAGCGAGCAAGCTTCGACGTATGAATCTGCGACACTAGAGTACAGTGAAGTACGGGTACCGGTTTTTGAAGTTTGAGTCAGGGTCGTTACAGTGGTATTAGAGCTAAAGGTTGGAATTTTAGCTCAGGAGTATAACACATTAGGTAGCTCATTAGAGATAGGGGAAGTATACCCTAAAATGAGTATATCTCTAAGATATCTGTCCGTATGCCTCAACAATTCTCTTACTATTCACTGTTAGTAAGTACGAGTGCAAGAAGAGGACGAGATAGGGGATAGGGGAATACCAGTACAAATGGTCAATACCCTGCAAGAACGGAAACAAACATTCTCAACCAATCTCCTTTGATTCAATTTCAATTCTTTGATGGATTCGTGGCAGGTGCAGATGAAGCTTTGGTATGATGGTGAACCTGCGTAACTAGAATAAATCTTTTCTTAACCTTAATAAATTTGAAACTTTAATTGGGATAAATGGGTAAACAAGAATATGAAGTTGAATTTGAATTGTATCGATAAAACGATATCAGTTAAAACCCAAATTTGAAATTTAATTATCATTTCTTAGGTGGATCAAAGTCCGAAGGGGGACGAGCAGGCGTATACTTTGAGATACCCAACATGAGTTTAGAATTCGTTTGTCTATTCTTTTTGGGTCCAGATATATTCTACGAGCGGTTAATTATCCCTTCGAACAGACCAATGCCCCTGCATATTTCGTAGATCTGGTGACCCGAGTTTCCTGTGTAGTATTAAATGAGTTTGTTCTCATATTGGTGATATTCTGATTTGGTGACCAAATACAAAATAGATAATCGGCTGGATTGATGAGTCAATTCTCTATCTTTGTGTATCCATATATTCTTTGTTATCTCCCTAGCAAATTTCGGGGACGAAATTTTCTTAAGGGGAAATCTGTAACGATCCCGTTTTTGAGCCAATATTAATTTGATAATTAATTTAATTTTTGAAATTAAACTATGAATTAATTTGGTATTTTCCAAATTTCATAGACATTTATTTGTTTATTAATATAAATGTATATAAATATGATTTTAAAATAGAACGTCTAATTTGAAATATAAAAATAAGTAATTTTAATAATATATTAATTTTAAATTGATTGTGGATGAATTTGAAATTTTTTGAATAAATATATTTATGCATATATATCGATTAATTTTGAATTTCATATTGAATTTGAAACTCTAAGATAAATATTTTTTAAAATAAATTGAGTTTAATTTGAGAATTCCATTGTAAATATTTAACAAATAAACTGAATTTGAAAATATGAAAATAAATGTTTTATAATATATATTGGATTTGAGCACTATATTTTAGAGTTAATAAGAGTTTGTTTTCATATTTTGTATGTGTAATATATATATGTAAACAGATAGATGTTTTGGAAGTTTTGTGTTGAATTTAATTTTTCCAAAAGCTATTTAAAAAGATTTAATTCAAATAGATATGTATTTGTATATTAGTGATTAATTAATTATTTAATTATATTCTTTAAAGCTATATATATATACACATATATATATACATATATATACATATATATACATATATATACATATACATATACATATATATATACACATATATATGTACATATATAGATATATATATATATAAACATTTATTAGATTTGATAAAAAAAGATTTAAAATACATATTCTTTTGAAATAAATAAATATAGTTTGTACATTCATGAATTTAAAATGTAAAATATTAACATATGTTAAGGTATGAGATATAGATAATTAAAGGTTTAAAAATACAAATTTCAAATTAAATAAAACAAAGGTTTAAACGATAATTTATAAATAAAATAAAGAAGAGGGTTTAAACATAAATTAAAGAATATGACAAATGTAAACCAAATAAGATCATATAATAACAAGTGTTTATTTAAATTTACAAGTGTTAGCAAAAATTTAACAAGTGGCAAAAATACACTTTCCTTTTGATTTGAATTGAAAAAGCATGCATAAGAAAAGAAAAAAATTTGAGACCAGGCTATTTTCACTTTTCTTCTAAAACCTGAGAAAACAAAAATTCAAAAACCATCTCCAATCTAAAATCTGGAACAAATTCAAAAACTAGAAACCATTTTTCAATCAAAAAAATTCTGGAAATCAGATCAAAACCAGAGATTAAATGTACCGCAATCAAAGTTCAGTTTAAAAAAAATCAAAAGTTGATCGGACATGAGAAATGCAATGTAAAGCAAAGGCAAGAATTTGAAATTAAAATATAAAAGTAAGCTTCAGATTCAAATTCAAGTTTCTTGAAGTAATGCAAAGTAGACAACAAATTCAAATCTGAAGCTATAAGATTAGATCAACAACCTCTTTACAAATCAAAAAGACCTGGAAATTAAGACCTGAAAAGAAAAAAAATCATCAGCCTGAAGCATGCAATCCAACTCGGTCTTAACAGCAAGCAAAACAAATATCAGAGAAATAAAAAAAAGCAAGATGAATTAAAAATCCAAATTCCAGATCATTTGAAAATGGCTTAAGCAATTTCTTTGTGTCCTCTGTCTTCATCCTTCAGGTGAGCAAAACTTACCCTTTTGACTTTAATATGGATATATTTTAATTTGATAAGATAAATGATTAAAGCATGAATATGGTATGAATATGTTTATTTGAATATTGATTGTGTTTGCATGTTGTAAATATCAGATTCCTGTGTAGATATGAGCTTCTGTGCATATTCATCTTCTCTGTCTAAGAATAAGACCCAAAATCTATAAATAAATTCATATCCTCATATTCAATTGAATTCAAGATATGGTCCTTAAGGAAGATACGTTTGTATCAATATGACTTCATTTTAAAAAATATTATTAAGTAAAATAGATGAGTAGGATTGCAGGAAACCATGAATATTAGTAATAAATGAATTCAAATTTTTGATTTTGAAAATTTCAAGCTTTGATCATACGAACTTATTTGTATTTCAAAAGTATGAACTTAGAAAGAAAAATCATAATTTTTAAGATTTGAATGGCCGAGATTTTTTGAGTTGAACATAAAATATGTTTTCATCAATATCTGATAAATGACTATGAATTGAATGTCGAAGTTGATGGTGAAGGAGGCTGGGGGACCGTGGATCATAGGAAAAATAGTTGAAGTAACTATGGCGGTCGATTGGTGACGATTTAGGGGTTAAAAGCTTGTTTTGGCCAGTGATGAATCTCGAGCTTAATCGTCGCTATGGACGGATCAGGGTGGACCCGTGCGGGGGGATAGAGGCCAGAGGTCGTAACGAAGCTTTGGACGAGTGGGCGAGGTCTCTGGCGATCGTGTTGGTAGGAACGAGGCACTTTCAGGTGATCTAAGTTGGGTTTTGGTTGTATCAGGTAGTTCGATTTTAATTTTCAAGTTGTTCAGTCAACTTGGTTGGTTAGAGTGTACGACTAGATGATCGCGGTTGTGTGGGTGGTCGTGGTAGTGTGCGGAGGTGGTTGGTTTGTGGGTGTATGTGCAGGTGCATGGGGATGTGCCAGGATTGTTTGGTTGGAGAAGAAGTGGGGAAGCCCGGGTTGTGCCTTGAGGAAAATACGTTATGACTCGGGATTGCTTTCGAGTCATTTGCGCTAGTTTAAGCAGTATAACATGTTTTAAAATTTAAAATAAGACAGAATAAAAAAAGAAGAAGAAGGGGGAGAAGACTCCGAGGGAATTAGAGGAAAAATCAAAGTCAGGTACAGGGAAAGCAAGTGCGGGCTCGGGTTTTTGAATAATTGGGCTCGGGTCAAAGTTGGTTTAAGACTAGTCTTTCAAAGATTAAAATTCAAAGCTAACTTTGTTTAAAATTGCTTCAAAGAAAATTAGCGGCTTATAATGATAATTCTTAAGTTTATTTAAAACTAAATTAATAGAGTGACTAAGTAATTAATCTAAATTAAAGGTTATCTTTAGTTAAGTGGAGCTTTGATTAATTTAGGAATCATTAATTAGTTTAAAAGTAATTTGTAAATATAATTAATTTTTAAAGGGTGATAAGTTAATATAACTAATTAAAGGGTAATTAGTTACTTAGAAATAATTACTTAATGAAAGTAATTAAATAATAATTGCTTAGTGAAAGTAATTTAAAAATAAATACCCAATGTAATTAAAAGGTCAATTACTTAAAGGCTTATCTAATGTGATTTGTTAATTAAGGTAAATTAATTAAGGATAATTAATTAATTGATAATTAAATAAGAATACCAAATTAAAGGATAATTAATTAAGAGTTAATTAATTAATGTAATTAATTAAGGATAATTAACTAAAGAATAATTAAATAATTAAGGGTTAATTATTTAATAATTAAAGATTGATTCATTAGTTAATGAAGGTTGATTAATTTCATTAATTAATATCAAATGATTTGTAATTGATTAATCAAGATTTGATAATTAATTCATAAGCAATTAATTTAATTGAAAATTAAAATAATTAATCCTACTTATAAATGATTATTGAATGCTTGGATTATTTGTATTGTATGGGATGCCTTGAATTGATTTTTATCTCTGGACTATAATATTTTGTTCTGTGAATTGATCTGTGTGTAATTTATTTAATTATCTATTTATTTGTGATACATTTATCTGTGAATCTGTGAATGAAGATAAGCGTTATAGATTATACCGCTTATCGATATTGAAATGCTTATATCTGTGATGATTGATGATGTTGCACTATTGTGTAAAACACTTGGATTACACTATACACACACAAATATGGAATGCACGAGGAAATAGGTTAAGTCATAGATTTTTGAAATAGTTTTAAAGTTGAGTTTTGGATCCAAACAGTCTTGAAAATGAATTGGGTTAAATATGAAAAGCTTTTGAAAAAGATTTTTTTTAAAACAAAAGTTATTTTGAATAACTTAATAAAGTTTTGAAATTTAAATAATTTGATTTGAATTTGAATTCAAAATTTGAGATTGAATTTTATGTTTGGAAATTATGGTTTAAAAAGGTTATACAAGTTATAAATGTGTTTGTATGGATTTTAAACCATTTTAAAAGTATTGATTGGGGAATTTGAATTTAACCCAAGGACTTTAACTTGTATAAATGAAATTGGATTTTTTCAAAACGAAAACTATTTATTTTAAAATAATAAAAGCTTTCATATAAGGAAAGAATTTCCAATTGTATTAAAGGGATTTTGAGTTTGAAATGGAAATGGTTTTCCAAGTTATGAATGAATCTTTGGAAACGGTTTTGAAGGCTATAAATTAAATCTTTGACTTAAAGATTGGATGAGTTAATCCAATTTGAAAGAGAAATTATTTTGAAAGAATATGAACGAATCTTTGTTAAAGATTGGTATACTTGGTTTTCAAACTGAAAAAGGATCTTAAAAGTGTATCCTTTCTATAAAAGATTAGAAATGGAAATTGTTTTGAAATCTGTGAATGAATCATTGTGAACGATGGGTGAGCTTTGTGAGGTGAATCTTTTTGTTTAAAGATTTGAAAATGGTAATTTGTTCAAACCATTTGAAAAGAAAGTTTCGGTTTTAAAGTTGTGACTTAAATGAAATCCCAATATTCATATGTTTTAAATATTGCACTCATTATTCGGTTTAGCCGGGAGAGGACCTTGTGTCATATAACCCATTCCGAATAATGATACGACGTTATGGATTGCACTTGAAGAACGGTGGTGAAGACCGCGTGTCTTCGAGAACAATAGGATACCTGTCGAATGACTCTGCACTGAGTTGCACCGTTATAGAGATCTCCATATATGATGGGGAGTCCGATCGGGATTGAGGATGCATGGATTGCAAGGGCTTCTTTGGAAGTGCCTTCGGTTCTGTTCGAATACGGAACAGACTTGTATGGATGTGTGCTTGACATTACACTTTGAGATGTAAAACCGGTTTCTATCAAATACATTTCTGTTTGGTGGCGGAGATTTATTCTCATAACTTAATACCCTTCTCTGAGACGTACGAGCTCAGAGGTTATGTAGTCGACGGTTGATACATTCCCAATTTGGTAATGTGGCATATGAACTGCTGCTATTCATTTATTGATCAAAGCATGACTATGTGAAAAGCGTATCTTTTTGGACGAGACTTCATCGAGCCTCACAACCCAAAAATGGTCGAAACAGGAATTTTGTGGCAAGATTGCAGGGGTCGTGCCCCTAGGGTATGTCCATTTCTTCTGGATTAAAGGTGGTATCATGGTATGGAGCCCAGATATTTACCTATGTGGTTGCTGCATACTTATTGCTATGTGGTTGTTGGTTGAGGGCCCTCGGATAAAGGTCACGAACGACCGAGGATGGCATATCTTTAAGGTTACTTCCAGGAGGGGTAACCCGGCCTTGTGTTGGTAGGGAACTGTTTGGTTCTTGGGGGCGTCCCTCCAGAGGCTTTCCATTTTAAAGGGAGTTCCTTAGCCTGACCATTTGTTGGAAATCCAATCATCTAGTACGAGCCTTTACATTGCAGTTATATAACCTGCCATCTCAGGTGGTAGCTATAGCAGACATAGTATAATGGTACCTGTCAGTCCGTGAGATGATGGTTTTGATGACAATAACCTTAGAATAGATTGTAAAATATAAGTACTAACAATATAAGTTTAGATATATGTATATGCAGGATTTAACCATGCAGGTACCAAGAATGAAGACTATACAATATAGAGATTCAAGATATCAAGATTGAAGACTCATAAGTAACATGAATATCAAGATTATCAAGAGTTCAAGTAATTTAATTTTTTAATTAGGAATTTTGTTAAAACTCCTAGAAAAGCACTGGCATTTTAAAATCCATTTTATTCGTGGAATGGAATTTAATCCTATTTATTCGTGGAATGGAATCCACTTCGAGCCTGTTAAAGGGATGGAACCCTAAGTAGGATGGAACCTACGAAAAATTTAGTGGAACATTATTTTGTATCTGCTAACTTTTTATTCAAAATGATTTTTCAAAATTATATCTTGTTTTCAAAATGATTTCAAAACCTTACTTTTAAAAGAATCAAAAACATCTATCCTGATTTCAAATACTTTTTGCCTCAAAGTAATCTTAAATTTCAAAATCAAATTATCCTTGGTTTTAAACTATCTTTTAAATAAAGTATATTTAATTTTTTAATATTTATATACTTAGATTTAAATACAAAATTATAGTAAAATTTTATATATACCAAAATATTATTCTATATATTTATTTATGTATTTCAACTATATTTAAGTATATTTACAAAAGTTTAAAATAGTTTTAAAATAAGACAAAAGTTATTTTCAAGAAAAACAAAACATCAAAAATTCCTTTGGGATGTCGACATGCCCAAGTATCCCATGTCGACATAGTGTCAGTTGAGTTCAAAATTTAAATTTCAAAAGAAGTGTTTATTCGCCATAACTCTTCACGAATGGACATGGCTGTTGTTCCTCTATAAATAGGAGTTGGTTTTAACGAATTTTAATTCAGTTTTTCTGGTTTTTCACTCCTCTTCTTCTTCCACGTTTCTGTATACATTTTATTACCATACTCTGCCGAAATTAACATTAAATCCAACTAGATCATTTTGGTTGGATTCTCTATCACTATCTCAATAAGGTCCTCAGTGCTATTCAGAGTTATAGTTTTTTGTAATCAACTTAACGAGAAAAGGTGTGGTTATAGCCTTCGAAATCGATCAAGCGAGATAAGGTGTGATTGTAGCCTTGGGAAATCAATTGGATGAACTTGTTGCCCGGGAAATCAATTATGTCTACCCAGAGGATTGTGATTCTGGAGGGTGTACCTCGATGCCTTGAAATCGAGGGTGTAATTGTACAATTGCTTTTGAAAGGAAATCCGTACTTGTGTGCGGGACTGGATGTAGGGTAACTCCGAACTAGTATAAAATCCGATATGTTCTTTCCTTTACTTCTTTTACTTTGTTTCTACATCTGTGTTTGTTTCTGTAATCATATCTATGTCTGAATACTGTATACATCTGTGTTTAAATTAACATAAACTTAAAAAGACTTAGTAATTCTTTATAAAAACTATTCACCCTCCTCTAGTGTTAATCATAGCCTTAAGATCCGTATTCCGCATTTCTCACATTTGGTCTCAGAGTAAGGTTTTCAAAGTTTCATAATCTATTTTTGAAAAAGTTTAAAATGGCTATTTTTTTAATAGTAGTTTAGAAATATTTTGATCATCTTTGTCTTTTGAGTCTGCATATAATCAATGTTCAAATTCAAGTTGTCTACCAAAATTGTTTGATGTGCAGGAATCATGCTTTATGGCTATTGAGTAATCAATACACAACAGACAAATTGTGCAGATCAAAAAGGACAAATGGATACTCAATAGTGGATGCTCTAGACACATGACTGGCAATCCAGATATGTTAAATGATATAATATACAAAGACGGAGGATTGGTTAACTTTGGAGACAATTCAAAAGGATATGTGATTGGCATCGACAAAGTTGGTAACTTTGAAACTCCTATTATTACTAATGTTTTGCTAGTAAAAAATCTGAAACATAATCTGCTAAGTATAAGTCAACTTTGCGATAAAGGATTTAAAATTATGTTTGAAAAAGAAAAATGTCACGTTGAAGATAACAACTCAACCATAATATTTGAGGGAGTTAGGAAAAAGGATATTTAAATTCTTAGTATGAAAATTTCAATTGATAACTTATGTCTTTTGGAAAATACAAGTGACCCTTGGATTTGGCATAAGAGATTTGGACATTTGGATTTCAAACTCTTATCTAGACTATCAAAACATGATCTAGTAAGAGGTCTTCCTAAAATGAATTTTAAAGTAAATAGTGACGCGGTGGATATTAACGAAACGATATGGATCGATGAAAGTAGCAAACGGTGGATTGAAGATACTGAAATGCCCAAATTCGTTGATCACAAATATACCGAATTCTAGCTATCTTCGACACGTTGATCGCGTACGATACCGTGAGAGAAGATCTACAATTCTTCAAACGTTGATCAAGCGCACTTGATACCGTGAATTGGCTTCAACGATCGTTGAATCAAGCGCACTCGATTAACCAAAAGTGGAGATAGGAGATTACACTCAACTACCAATATAAGATGAAAGCACACAGCAATCAACAAGAATTTTATTCAAAAATCAACAAACTCAAAAGTTACAACACACTTGCTATTTATAGCATTTTTGACCCAGACCCTTAAGTCGTTGCCGACTTAGTTCCCACGACTCATGACTCATCCTTAGGTCGTACACGACCTAACACATCACATACATACACGACTCAAAGCATTTACATCACAACAGCCTTCGGCTGACTCAACACTTGACGGCTTAAGGAAACACACAAACATACAACACCTAGGTCGTATTCGACCTTACTACTCATGCGACTTAAGAAGCTAACGACATACGACTTAAAGACAGTACCAACATATTACAACACATCACACCTTCGGCCGACTCATCGACATACCGACCCATGACTTAACTTCTTGCCGACTTACGACTTAACGGCATAAGAGACATGTTACGACTCAAAGATACAACGACTCATACACATATGTACAACATATTCTACACAAACGACTCAAAGCTTCACAGAGCTAATTCTTCTAACGACTTAACTCTTCAGCCATATTCCGTTAGGTCGCAACCTGTTAGAGTTAGGTTGTTAACTCGGCACAACTTCCCCTCTGGTCTCCAGTTAGGTCGGAAACGACTTAACTCTTCTTCATTAACTCGCATCTCTCCCCCACGTGATTCCTTAGGTCAGGAACGACCTATATCTTCCTTCTTAAGTCGTGGACGACTTAACTCCTCCTTAAGTCGTATATGACTTATCTCTTCTCTTCTAACTTGAGCTGCATCATCCTCCCTTGGTTGAGTGAAATTCGTCCTCGAATTTATAAATTCTTTCTCATCAGATTGTCCATCTCCATAATATGGTACAAGATGCTTAACATTGAACACGTCAGAAGTGTACACATCCTCCGACAGCTTCAATTTATAAGCATTTTCATTAATCTGTTTCACAACTTTTACAGGACCATTTTTTCTGGCTTTCAACTTGTTATAAGCGCCCACTGGAAAACGATCCTTGGTTAACACAGCATAAACCAAATCACCTTCGTTAAATTCTACACTTCGTCGCTTCAAATCTGTAGTTCGCTTATACTTCTCATTTGCTTTCTCCAATCGCTTCTGAACGATTTTATGACATTCAGTTAACTCATTAACAAAGTCTACAGTTCTTTTAATCGTCCCCTTCGTTTGTGGTGCTACCGTTAAGTCCAACGGATCCCTTGGTAAATTTGAATATACAATCTGAAATGGACTGAATCCCGTACTACAATTCACTGCATGATTATGAGCAAACTCTGCTTGGCATAACTTCATGTGCCAACTCTTCAGATTGTCCTTCACAAGACATCGTAATAAATTTCCCAACGATCTGTTAACAACTTCTGTCTGACCATCCGTTTGCGGATTATAAGCGCTGCTAAAGTTTAACTTCGTTCCCACCATCTTCCACAAACTTAACCAAAAGTGACTCAGAAAACGAGTATCCCTATCCGACACAGTAGATTCTGGCAATCCATGAAGTCGATAAATCTCCTTGAAAAACAACTGAGCGACATGAACAGCATCCGCCGTCTTTTTACACGCAATAAAATGTACCATCTTCGAGAAACGATCCACCACAACATATATAGAGTCATTTCCCCTTTGAGTTCTCGGTAATCCCAACACGAAATCCATGCTAATGTCTACCCATGGTTTTGTAGGAATAGGTAATGGAACATACAATCCCGCATTTGTAGCTGTCCCTTTCGAAACCTGACAAACATGACATCTACGCACAAACCTTTCAACTTCCCTTCTCATCGATGGCCAATAATAAGATTGAGAAATCAACTGCAATGTTCGATCTCTACCCACATGTCCTTCTTCATGCAGCTCTTTTATAATTTTCATTCTCAAACTACCTTCTGGTATGCACAATTGATTTCCTTTGAACAAGAACCCATCTACCATCACGAATTCATCAGTACTCCCGTCCTTGACTTTTTCAACAAATTTCATAAAGTAAGGATCTTTTCCAAGAAACTCTGGCAGTAGATCAAACCCTTTCACTTCAATTTTCATTGTTGTCAATAAATGGCTCCTCCTACTCAAAGCATCAGCTACACGATTCGTTACCCCAGATTTGTGCTTCACAACAAAAATAAACTGCTGCAAATAGGCAATCCACGATGCATGTCTCGATGAAATCTTATCCTTCCCTTGCAAATGCTTCAAAGACCCATGATCAGTGCAAAGAACAAACTCTTTCTGAAATAGATAATGTCTCCAGTGCTTCACAGCTTGAACAATTGCATAAAATTCAACATCATAAGTGCTATATCTCAACTTAGCTCCAGATAACTTCTCACTGAAATAAGCAACCAGTCTTCCTTTCTGAATCAAAACTCCACCAACCCCAACCTTCGACGCATCAGTATGTAACTCAAACAACAACTGAAAATCCGGTAAAACTAGAATTGGTGCGGTCGTCAATAGTGTCTTGATTTTCTCAAAAGCAACCCCTGCTTCCTCTGACCACTCAAACTTCTTTCCTTTCATGCAATCGGTTACAGGTGCCATCACACTACTAAAATGTGGAATGAATCTTCGATAGAAAGATACCAATCCATGAAAACTCCTTACTTCAGTAATTGTCTTTGGCTGTGGCCAACTCCTGACAGCTTCTACTTTACTTTCATCGACTTGAATTCCTTCCTTCGATTGAACATATCCCAGAAATAAAACACTGTCCGTCATAAACACGCACTTTTTTGTTGCAGCATAGAATTTCTCCTGTCGTAGAATCAACAGTACTTCACGCAAATGCTGGACATGCTTTTCCACACTTCCACTGTATATCAAAATATCATCAAAGTAAACCACCGCAAACTTCTTAATGTATGGTTTGAAAATCAGGTTCATCACTCTCATAAAAGTACTCGGTGCATTCGATAAACCAAATGGCATAACCAACCATTCGTATAAACCTTCCCTGGTTTTGAAAGCAGTTTTCCATTCATCACCCGGTCTAATACGAATTTGATGGTATCCACTCTTCAAGTCAATCTTTGAAAACACAATAGCTCCACTCAACTGATCTATCAAATCATCAAATCTCGGCATAGGAAATATGTACCTCACAGTGATCTTGTTTAGAGCCCGACTGTCCGTACACATTCTCCACGAACCATCCTTCTTTGGCACCAATAAAGCTGGCACTGCACAAGGACTCAAGCTCTCTTGAACACGCCCCTGTTCTAACAACTCCTCCACCTGCCTTCTCAGTTCCTCATGCTCCTTAGGACTCATCCTATAATGTGGCCTGTGTGGTAATACTTCCCCTGGCACAAGATCTATTTGATGTTGAATATCCCTCAACGGCGGTAACTCCGTTGGCAACTCCTCAGGAAAAACATCGTCAAACTCTTCTAATACTGGCTTCACTTCCTCTGGAACTTCTACAGATTCAGTGGCTTCATGTCCAATCAACAAAAAAAAACTCTGGACTCTCTTTTGCTTCTTCAATAAATTCCTTCAAAGTCAATAAAGACTTCAGCTCCTCAATCTCTTCAGATTTACTTTCTTCCTGTTGTCTCTTCTTTGGAACTAAAATAATCTTAACACCTTCAAACATAAAGCTGTAGCTATTGGTCCGACCGTCATGTTGTACTGCTCGATCATACTGCCATGGTCTTCCCAAAAGTAAGTGACAAACATCCATCTCAACTACATCACACCAAATTTCATCTTTATATCTCTTCCCAATAGAAAATGGGACTCGAACTCGCCTATCCACCTTCACTTCTCCTCCTTTTCTCAACCACTCTAACTTGTAAGGATTAGGATGTTTCTCCGTCTTCAACTTCAGCTTTCTCACAGCTTTAGTAGAAATAATATTGTCACAACTTCCAGCGTTAATCTCAAATTTACAAACCTTTCCCAAAATAGATCATGTTGACTGAAAGATGTTACTCCTCAACCAACTAGCTTCTTCTTCTTGCTTCGTTATTAAACAAGATCTCCTCATCATTAGATTACATCCTTCATCTCCTGACGCAATATCCTGTTCATCCTCCTCAATTGGACTAGAATAACCTTCCCCAACATCCTCACCTTCAACTTCATTAATCATAGTTCGTTTCCTCGGCTTCGGACATTCATTACTCTTGTGACCCACTTCCTGGCAGTTGTAACATTTGAAACTGTTGTCGACCTTTGCCTTCGCAACTTCATTCACAACTGGTTTTGTAACTGCTTTGGAAACATTGGAACTCGCACTAGCACCCTTCACTTGATTGTTGGAATTTGTAAACACACCACCTCCATGCCTTCCCTGCTTCTCCCAAGCCAACGCTTCCTGATGTGCTTCTGCTACAGATCTTGGATCAAACATATTCACCATATCATGGATCTGTATCCTCAACCCTCCAACAAATCTAGTAGTCAGCTGTTCTTCCGTCTCCATAATATCATTTCGAGCAATCAGTTGATAAAATTCATCAGCATAATCATTAACAGTCTTCGTCCCTTGCCTCAGATTCTGCAATCTCTGATACATGAGTGATTGATAATTATAAGGTAAGAATGTAGCCTTCATCAACTTCTTCATCTTCTCCTATGATTCAATCTTTGACTTTTCCATTCTCTCCCGTGTGAGTTTAGTTTATTGCCACCATGCTAAAGCTCTTTCCCTCAACTTAGTAGCAACCAACTTCACCCTTCTATGCTCAGGAACCTCCTTGAAATCAAAGATCTCTTCAACATTAGACAACCAGTCAAGAAATTCTTCTGCTACCATTCCACCCTTGAATTCTGGAATTTCCATCTTCATACCTGATTCCCATCGACGATCATCATCTACATCTCGATATGAATTTCGAATTTGGTCTCGATCTCAATAATGAATGCTAGCTCTATCACCCTCTTCATCAAAATCAAATGTACGTCTATATGGATCTCGACCATCAACATCCCTTCGATCACGCATGTCTCTTCTACTATGTCTCTCTTCATCTCTATATGGCTCATTTTCAAACTCTCGTGGAGTTCTCCTCTCTTCATGCCCATAGTCATGGTGATCTCTCCTTGATGAAATTGATGTTTCTCTTTTTTCTCTAAAAGATTGCGATGATACCCTTCTCGCTTCTGTAACCGATGGTGAAACTAGGTTTCCTCCATGGTTCGAGATTGGTGATCTCCTCCTTTGATTTTGATTCAAATCATTCATCAATTTCTCTAACTTTCCAATGCCTTCATCAAATTTCTCATTTATGCGTTGTTCCATTTGCTCGGCTTCTTCTCTCCTGTACAACGCTTCAACATTTTGATGACGATTAGCTCTTCTTGGTGGCATGATTCAACACCGACACTTCAAAACTTCACAAATCTTCTTTACAAGTCAAATACACATGGCCCCAACTCAACTTGGCTCGGCCTCAATCACTTCAACACAAATCCAATTCAAACAACTTCCACACTTTGATCCAAAATAGAAGGGATCGAAAGTTCACCTCTTGTTGCAACTTCAAGATGAACACGATGAACACCAAACTTCACACTCCTTGGCTCCAAGACTCGGCTTAGCTATGATTGGCTAAACCTAGCTCCGATACCAAAAAACTGACGCAGCAGATATTAAATAAACGATATGGATCGATGAAAGTAGCAAATGGTGGATTGAAGATACTGTAATGCCCAAATTCGTTGATCACAAAGATACTGAATTCTAGCTATCTTCAACACGTTGATCGCGCACGATACCGTGAGAGAAGATCTACAATTCTTCAAACGTTGATCAAGCGCACTTGATACCGTGAATTGGCTTCAACGATCGTTGAATCGAGCGCACTCGATTAACCGAAAGTGGAGATAGGAGATTACACTCAACTACCAATTTAAGATGAAAGCACACAGCAATCAACAAGAATTTTATTCAAAAATCAACAAACTCAAAAGTTACAACACACTCGCTATTTATAGCATTTTTGACCCAGACCCTTAAGTCGTTGCCGACTTAGTTCCCACGACTCACGACTCATCCTTTGGTCGTACGCGACCTAACACATCACGTACATACACGACTCAAAGCAATTACCTCACAACAGCCTTCGGCCGACTCAACACTTGAACGGCTTAAGGAAACACACAAACATACAACACCTAGGTCGTATTCGACCTTTCTACTCACGCGACTTAAGAAGCTAACGACATACGACTTAAAGACAGTACCAACATATTAAAACACATCACACCTTCGGCCGACTCATCGACATACCGACCCATGACTTAACTTCTTGCCGACTTACGACTTAACGGCATAAGAGACATGTTGCGAGTCAAAGATACAACTACTCATACACATATGTACAACATATTCTACACAAACGACTCAAAGCTTCACCGAGCTAATTCTTCTAAAGACTTAACTCTTCAGCCATATTCCGTTAGGTCGCAACCTGTTAGAGTTAGGTTGTTAACTCGGCACAACTTCCCCTCTGGTCTCCAATTAGGTTGGAAACCACTTAACTCTTCTTCATTAACTCGCATCTCTCCCCCACGTGATTCCTTAGGCGGGAACGACCTATATCTTCCTTCTTAAGTCGTGGACGACTTAACTCCTCCTTAAGTCGTATACGACTTATCTCTTCTCTTCTAACTTGAGCTGCATCAAATAGTCTATGTGATGCATGTCAATTAGGAAAACTTAGAAAAAGTTACTTTAAATTAAAAGATATGATTTCAACTTCAAAACCTCTTGAATTACTTCACCATGATTTATTTGGTCCATCCCAAATTCTGTCAATAAATCATAGTAAATATGTTTTTGTAATTGTAGATGATTATTCTAGATTTACATGGACAATATTTTTGAAACGTAAAAGTGATACTTTTGAATGTTTTAAGAACTTTACAAAAAGGATTCAAAATGAACTTTCTCTAAAAAATTATAACCATTCGTAGTGATCACAGTGGTGAATTTGAAAATGAAAAGTTTGAGGAATTCTGCAATAAAAAGGGAATAACTCACAATTTTTCATTTCCAAGAAGTCCACAATAAAACGTAGTAGTAGAACGTAAAAATAGGACGATTCAAGAGTGTGGGAGAACTATGCTTTCAGACAGTAAATTACCGATGAATTTTTGCGCAAAAGCAGTTGTTACCACCTGTTATATTTTAAATAGAATTTTAATTAGACCTTTAGCTAATAAGACTTCTTATGAACTTCTTCACTCAAAGAAACCTAAAGTATCTTATTTTGGAATTTTTGGAAGTAAATGTTTTATTTTAAATACTAAAGATAACTTAGATAAATTTGATCCTAAATCCGACGAAGGTATCTTTATTGGATATTCTAGTAGAAGTAAAATGTATATAGTATTTAATTTAGGAACTAATACCATTTAAGAAACAATGCGCGTGTCATTCGATGAAAATTTCAAAAATTTTGAAGATACAAATGATGAAGATGATTTATTTACTTAAAATCAAGAGTCCACTGAAACTAATAATGAAATTAATCATCCTAATAAAAGGACTAAACTTTTAGAAGATCATCCTATAGAAAATATATTAGGAGATATGCAATCTGTTGTTAAAATTAGAAATTAACTAAGTTAAATGAGTAATGTAGCTTTTATATCAACTATTGAACCCAAAAATCCAAAAGAAGCGTCAAGTGATGATTCATGGATTTTGGTTATGCAAGAAGAACTAAATCAATTTACTAGAAATGATATTTGGGAACTTTTTCCTAGACCTGAAAATAAAACTATAATTGGAACTAAATGGGTTTATAAAAATAAAATGAATGAACTAGGAGAGGTAGTTAGAAATAAATCCCGATTAGTCGCTCAAGGTTTTTGTTAAGAAGAAGGAATATATTTTGATGAAACCTTTGCTCCCGTAGCAAGATTAGAAGCCATTATGATTCTACTTTCTTTCGCATATCATAATAATTTCAAACTATTTCAAATGGATGTTAAAAGTGCCTTTTTAAATGGATTTGTAAAAGAGGAAGTATATGTTGAAAAACCACCACTTTTTGAAAATGAAAAATTACCAAATCATGTTTACAAACTTAAGAAAGCTTTATATGGTCTAAAACAAGCTCCTAGAGCCTGGTATGATAGATTAAGATCTTACTTATTACAATCAAATTTTGAAATTGGAAAAGTAGATAATACCCTTTTTATTAAAAGAAATAAAAATGATTCAAATAGTACAAGTCTACGTAGATGATATCATTTTTGGATCAACTAATTTTTGAGTGAATAAAGAATTTTCTGAAATAATGACAAAAGAGTTTGAGATGAGTCATATGGGTGAACTAAATTTCTTTTTATGATTACAAATAAAACAATTTGATAATGGTATCTTTATTAGTCAAGAAAAATATGCTAAAGACCTAATTAATAAATTTGTCTTGACTACTGCGAGTGGAAAACCCACTCCCATGGCAACCAATGAGTACCTTAGTAAAGAAGATCTCTCGAAAGATGTATATCAAAAATTATATAGAGGAATGATTGGATCACTACTCTATATTACTGCTAGTAGACCTAATATCATACATAGTGTTTGTCTCTGTGCAAGACATCAATATCAATCTAAAGAGACTCACTTAAAAACCGTAAAATGTATCATAGGATATGTTAAACACACCTTTGATTATGGCTTATTTTACCCTAAAAATGATTCTTTTGATTTAATATCTTATTGTGATGCTGATTATACTTCAGACCGAAAAAGTACAAGTGGAACTTGTCACTTTTTGGGGCATTCTTTGTTTTCCTGATTTACTAAAAAGCAAAACACGGTTTCTTTATCAACAACTAAAGCAGAGTATATTTCTGCTACTTTGGCTTGTTCTCAAGTAATATATATGCAACAAACTTTAAAAGATTATGGTTGACATATTTCAAAATAACAAATTTATTGTGATAACACTAGTGCGATAAATTTATCCAAAAATACCACTCAACATATTCGAACTAAACATATTGATATCAGACATCATTTTCTCAGAGATAATATAAGTAAGGAAGTAATCACTCTAGATTATATCAATTCTGAGAATCAAAATGTTGATATCTTAACAAAACTTTTAATCTATATTTAATAAATTAAGAAGAAAATTAGGTATTTGTTCAATAACTGAAATATAAAATATAAATAACAAGTATAATTCAAAATTAATCAAAATAAATTAAATAGGCAAAAATTCAAGAACCATGTCGACATACCCCTCTACCCTATGTCAACATACAACGTTTTTAAATTTTTGAAATTTTTCACACCAAAATTCAAATAATTGGTTATATATTCTTCTTAGTTTTTAATTTTTGATCATTCTCTCTGATCTCTATCTATTCTAACTTCTGAAATTAATTAAACTATGGCCTCTTCTTCCAAATCTAATATAACATCAACCTTTTCATTCCCCTCTCCTACTTCTGGTCCGTTCCAACGTACTACTCTCGCTCGTGTGACTAAAATGGAGAATTCTCTAAAGGATGCGCTTCAGTTAATGACTGAAATCCAAGTAATGCAACTTTGAATGGCCAAGGAACAAGAGAGGCAAGGCAAGATCCTTAGGAATTCACAAAAATTTCTAATGGACAATCATGTTAACCCAATGTTGATTGATGAAGACTCTTCAGGAGATCAAGAAAAAAAGGCCAGCGTAAAAGAAGAAGAATCCATGGAAGAAACTTATGCGGAAGATGACGACAAGGTTGTTTGCGTTGGTGAAGTGTGTTTTGAAAAAAAATAGGAATCTTGTCAAACAACGTGGAAATTTCTGTTTCCGCTATCCAAACTGTTCGATGCATAGATCTCCTATGTTAGAAAGCACACATATTTCTTCTCTTTCTTTACCGTTGTTGTATGTTCCTTCTTACGTTTCCCACAAAAATGTAAATATAACTATATGATTAATAAATAAATTGTATTCTTATATGTGTCCTCCCTTATTAATAAATATAACTATATGGTTATTATATACTTAGAATAGTTAGTAGTTTAGGATTAGGTTTGTTATTAGATCTAAGTGTTGATTATTTATGATAACACTATCATTATAATCACACGTCATAGAGTATTATATTTAGGGGGAGTTCTATGGTTTGGTGTTATATAGTTTAGAGTTAGTTTTTTTTGTTGATGACAAAGGTGGAGAAGTATGAAATAAGGTAGTTAGGCATAGATTAAGGGGGAGTTATTAGGATAGAAGTAATATTTTATAAATAAAGGTTGTCATCATCAAAAAGGGGGAGATTATTAGTCTGTGAGATGATGGTTTTGATGACAACAACCTTAGAATAGATTATAAAATATAAATACTAACAATATAAGTTTACATATATGTATATGCAAGATTTAACCATGCAGGTACCAAGAATGAAGACTGTACGGTATAGAAATTCAAGATATCAAGATTAAAGACTTATGAGTAACAAGAATATCAAGATTATGAAGTGTTTAAGAGTTCAAGTAATTTATTTTTTAATTAGGAATTTTGTTAAAACTCCTAGAAAAGCACTGGCATCTTAAAATTCAATTTATTCGCGAAATGGAATCCACTTCGAGCCTGTTACAGGGATGGAACCCTAAGTAGGATGGAACCTACGAAAAATCTAGTGGAACATTATTTTGTATCCACTAACTTTTTATTCAAAATGATTTTTGAAAATTATATTTTTTTTTCAAAATGATTTCAAAACCTTCCTTTTAAAAGAATCAAAAACAAATATCCTGATTTCAGATACTTTTAGCCTCAAAATAATCTTGAATTTCAAAATCAAATTATCCTTGGTTTTAAACTATCTTTTAAAATAAAAGTATATTTAATTTTTTTATATTTATATACTTAGATTTAAATATAAAATTATAGTAAAATTTTACATATAACAAAATATTATTCTATATATTTATTTATATATTTCAATTATATTTAAGTGTAATGACCGTAAATTTTGAAAAATTAATTACTTAATTTGTATAAGAGTTTGTAATTAAATTTAGGAAGAAATAAGTAAATACTAAAATTTTAAATAAATGAAATGCAACATTTAAAATTAAAGATAAGTATTAACAATGGAAATGAAATTATGATTTATTTAAAGTAATGGAAATTGTTATAGGCTTAGGAATTGAATATAAGAAAAACAAATGGGAATATTATATTAACTAATGAAATGATATAATTAGTAATATATTTAATGAATTCAAGGTTAAAGTTACCGGAAGTAATATGCAATAAATGGAAAAAAGTAGCAATCAATGTAGGTAAGTAATTACAATGTTTATGGTTGATGATAAACATTACTTTAATGGTAATTTATAACATAAACGAAGTGTGAAAATTGTTACATTTGTATAAATAGAAAATGAGTAAATAAAAAGTAACTGTTGAATACACCAATGCAATAATTGTAGATAAGTAATTTTAAGGAATGTTGTTGATAATAAACGTATTTAAAATGGTAATAAATTGAATATAAGGAAACAAAGGCAATTAGTGAATTTATTTAATGAATTCATGAAATAAAAATCAATGTCATGTAGGTAATTATAATATCGTTGGAAGTGAAAATTTAATAAGTATGAAACCAAGAAAGTAAATTAATTAAAGAATATAAATAGTAATTAATATACACACTTGGTAAATATAACTAAATAGTATGAAATAAAGCATGCATTTATGATACGAAATATAGGTCAATGTTAATTTCACCTATAAATGTCAATTTATTGAATAGAAGGGTTTTAAATCAAGTAACGGATTTGTTAAAGTTTCATTTGATAGTTTGTAAAATTTAATGTGAAATTAATTGCAGTTAATTGACCTAATTGTGTAGTTAGGATAAATTGATTTGTCATAAAAGATTGTTAATTCCAGAGGATGTAACCAATGTTAATTTCATTTATAATACAACAAGTGGTGGATCTTAGGAGTGAAATTTTAGATTTATTAATTTATTTGAAAGTAAAAAAAAATTCAATAAGTGAATTAATTGCAAATAAGGGGGATTTAATATTAAATTTTACATTAATAGAGACGTGCATGAAATTTGTGGATATTAATGCAATAGCTACGAATCAATGAAAATTCATCTAATTGGTAACAGGGTGAGAACGGTGTATGTAATCAATTTCAACACTTGTCCGTAAGTGATAACTTAAAGGTAAATTAACGTTAATGGAGGCTAATAAATTAAAATGGGAAATCAATAGAAATTTTTGGTTATAAATTGAAATATAGCCATTTGAACAAATCTAAGATGAATATAGGAGTATTGGGTAATAAATTTATTATAAGAAAAACCAACGCAAATGTTGAATTAATCGGTGAAACGATAATAATAAATAGTAATTAATTCAAAGTTTGTAAGTTGGGAATAATGTAGATTAATATAAGTTAGTTATTTAGGTAGTGACTAAAATTGGTAATCCGTTTGCAATTAATGATAATAGTGTTATATAAGCTAATAAGTTTAAATGTCAATGCAATTAAAAGCACATAAGTTGCAATTTTTAGGTTGCTTGTTTATTTAATGAGTTAAAATAAAATTTGGTAATCGGTTACAAATAAATCTTAATTTTACGTTGGTTAATGTAAATTAAAGTAACAGTTGATGTAATAAAGGATGGAACCGAGGAAAATTAGAAGTGGATTTAAAATTTTAATTCATGGGTGAAATCGACAAATTTCAATATATTGAATTTGGTATGTATTACACAATTAGTGGAAATAAAATAGTAATACGAATAAAGGTGAAACAGAAGTATCAATGTAATGAAACGTAACCAAATGTAAATATGTTTATGGGATAATGATTATTTTAATAATAACAATGGGAATCAACATTTATTTATTTATTTGAATTTTTTTTGTTGAATGAATTAATTTGATTTTTAATTTGATAAATCAAAACAAAAAAAAGTTTTTGTATATATATTAAAAGAATGTTTTAATTGTAGATCCATGTTTTAAACTCTTAAACCAAATTGCATTTTTTAGATCTGAAAGTTTATATACATATAATTTGCATTTGTGTTGAAACAGAAATATTGTATACACATATTGTCACTTTATCTTGAATTGAAAATATCATGAAATTTAAATGCTTTGTTGAATAAATTATTTGTTCTTAATCTAATCAATTATAATAGAAGTTTACATATGTTTAACAATTTTTCGATAATAAATCTAAGCTTTGATTTTGATTACAACAATATTTAAATTTATTACCTAATTTATTATCTCAAATGTCCTTATTTAAGGATCTTAAAGGTTTGTTACTATATTGCTTAATTTGTCGTGTTTTACTTTTGTTTTGTTAAAAAAAATTCATTAAGCTAAAAAAAGGTTTAATTTACATGTATATATGTATTTTTGACTTCAAGTATACATAAGTTTACAAATGCATTAGACAATTTAATGTGGTATGGAAGTATGCTTTGAATAAATTAACAAGCTTTGGTTTAATCTTTAGACACATGTATGTGTGTTTGTGTGCATGTGTATACATATAAACATTTAATATATTAATTTAAAATTCCTAAAGCATGGTTTAATTTTTTATTATTATTATCAAACAATTTAAAAGTGAGGTAATATTATGTACATATAAATTTATTGTTTGTTGTTTATGTTTTCTAGTCATAATGCATTAAATGTCGTATTAATAAAATTGGCTAAAATGGGAAAGTGGAATTAATCAATGTCGTCACCTTTTATCTCCTTTCCTATTAGATCCTTACGTGATTGCATCTACATTTATTCTTGTTTATTCCTATATATTCTCACCAATTAATCGTACTTGATATATGTTTAGCAATTCTGACACACGGTTAAAGTATGAATATATATGATGTATTCAAACTTTTCTGTATCTAGCACTTAATTAATTTAGAATCAAACTAATAAAACGTTACATTTATTTTGTCCCTCCACATTCATTCCCTTTCTAATTTATAATTACCTCTTTTTAATACCTGCTACTTTTAAAAAAGGGCTGTTCATATTTACTATATTTCAATACCAAGTTTGTTCATATTTACTTTATTTCAAATTAATAGCAGCCTCTCTTTTCAAATCTCTTTGTCCCTAAATCTAACTCTAACCTTATAAATACGATATGATGCAAATGGAACCCTAGCCTCCATTCAAATCTTCTTCTTCTTTTTCAAATCTCCTTATTATATCTCATTTTAATTTTTCCTTCCTCTTCAAATATTCTTCTTTTCAAGTTTTATTCTATTTCAAACTTTCTTCTTTCTTTTCAAATCTTGATCTTCTCTACAATTCTCAGTTCTTCTTATTTCAATCCTTTTCTTTTTCAAATTCTTCTTTTTCAAATCTTTTCCAACCCTTTTAAAAATACATACATAAATACATACATACATACATACATACATATATATATATATATATATATATTAATATAATAAGGAGGTAAATTAAAGTAAATCAAAATAAAAGAAAAATTACGGAACAAAGCTAGCAATCAAGAAGAAGACTAAGGATTCGTGGAGCGAAGCTATTGATTAGAAGTCTATTTTTTTCAGATTCATATAAAGGTGAGTGTTTTAACCCGCTCACAACTTCTAAGATTTCTTATGTTCGTTAAATTGATTTATGATGTGTTTAGAAATTTATTTATCGCTGTTTGGCATATATTTCATCATTATCTCAGTTAATTTGCATTCATTTAATTTACTTGTTATTTAATTTATTATTGCATATAAACTGCCAGTTAAATTTTTAGTTAAATTTATTATTGCGTATAAACTGATAGTTAAATTTCTAGTTAATTTATTGTGCATATAAACTGCCAGTTAAATTATCAGTTAATTTATTTTGCATAATAAACTGTCAGTAAATACCTGTTATTTATTTCCTGTTATATATTGATGTATTGTTTGAATTGGATGATGATTGTGATAAAGAGATGTATGATTTTATGATGGATGAATGGATGTTTATTTATATCATCATAAATTGCAAGTGTTATGTATTTTATTGCCTTCGGGATTGCGGTTTGAAATGATATAAAACCGTAAATTTTATTTTTAAATTACAGATTGAAATGATAAATATCCGTATCACTTGACCATAGGATAGAAAATTTTATACAGGCACCGTGGTCTATATACAAAATATTTTGAAATGATTTTTCTATGATTTTGTAAAGAAATATATATATATATATATATATATATATATATATATGGTTTTATGAGATATAGATTTTGGATATTTGATAAAGGTTATTTTATACATAGTTAAATCCTTGGTTTTAAGCTATGTATAAAATTATTTAAAGTATGAAGTAAGTTTAAAGTTGATTTTATTAAAATTATTTATGGATAGGAATTTACTTAAATCATATCCTAATATAGAGTTTATATTGATTTTATAAATCAAAGTTGAGAAGATAGTTTGGTAATTTGATTTGAGATTTTATTTAAATTAAGATCTTATTGAAATTATATTTAAAAGAATATGGTGTTATAACTAAATTCGGGTTTACGATGATTTAAGTGAATAAATCTAGTCTAAATAACTTGAGGGATATTAAATTTTTGAATTTGAAGGTTTTATATAAAGGATACTGGATTTATTTAGTAAGTATTTCAAAACTAAATAAGAGTCAAGTAAATTTGGCATATATATATGAATTAAAAATTTAGTTTTGAAATGGTGGAATATTTAAACTTTGAAATATATTGAAATTTAAATGGTTTAATTGGGGATTTAAATCTATATTTGGAATTGATTTGTGAAGGTGAAGAATCTATTCTATTTTATAAAGTAATTTATATTTAAACCATTTAAGTGGCATGGTTATATTTTAAAGTTATGAAATCAAAGTTTTATGTTTCGAAAGGCTGTATTTCAAGCGTCGATTTAGAAATATTATAGCTTTGAAATTTAATGGTTTTAGAAATGATATATTTTTGTAATAAAATGATATCATATTGACTTGGGTTTAAACAGAAATGATATCGTATTTATATGGTGTTTGGAAACGAATATTTTATTCTGGTTTTAAAGTATAAACTATTTTAAAAGACCGCGGTGTTATAATAACGATTGGTTGTTGTAGAGACCGGGATCGGAAGTTGTCATACTCTCTGCCAACACCGAAAACCACTTTAACAACCGTGTACGTGGTGGAGATTTCAGAATGAAGTAGGAAGGTTGCGGCGTTTCTTTTGAGGTAAATACGTGGACCCAACTCCCGTGAGTTGGCATAAGGTGCTAAAACAGGAGCGATTGACAGGTTAATTGAGGTAGCACCTTTGGTCGGACACATCCCTTCGATATTATACTTTGACTTTTGGATTGATTCGGCAGCCACTCTTTGATTTCTTTTATTTGGGGGTGTGGCTCGAGGTGGGCGGTAGCTGCGGCTACGCGTTACCACCGACCCAGAAGCGTAATTGGTATATCTACCCTGGAATTGCCTAATTGTGTCGTGTCACCTACCCTATCGCGCCTTGTACGAGTTTGGTTTTCTCCCGTAGTCCGTGGAGTATTTAGGAGTCTCCCGATCTGGAGTTGCGCTGATACTGGATGTACTACTGGGACTATTACGTGTTAAGGGCTACATGGGTAACCCCTTAATGCTAAGAAAAAAGTAAGTTTATTTTACTATTAGACACTATTATAATAGCGAAATATTACTGCATGGTAAATAGTTTAACGGATCCTTAAGAGATGTGAATCCCGAGCATCTTTTGAGTTACTGCACTCATGTTTATTTCTGTTGATCTAACTTACATAATATTTTTTAGTTCTGACTCGACTGTTTTGTCTTTTCAATTCGCTAGGGTCAGTCCGAGCGTTTCAGGATCGAAGACTTTAGCCCTGGAGGACGAAGACGGAGATTTCTATTTTTATTATTTATTATATTCCACTACACTCATATTGTTCCGCTGCATTGTTATATGGTATGTGTAACTCTGATGTAAGTTGTAAAAGTATAATCGAATATTTTAAAACAGCTTTATAAACTGTATATTTGATTATTATATTTTATCCTTCCACTGTGAGATTCTGTTTTGTTTTATTTCTTTCTCGTTTTTCTTATTTACCACATAACAATCCGCCCTTCCGAACGGTTTGAATTGGCAAGTTTGTTGATTTAAAGCGTGCGAAAAGATGGGATGTTACATCAGGTATCTGAGCTTTGGTTTAGCCATAAAGCTTAGCTTTGTGGGGTCTGACTCTTTATTAATAGGGTAGTAATACCGTATGGGAGTCGCTGAGTGTATATATATGAGAGAGCGTATTTGTTAGTGTTATAAAAAGGTTTTAATACTGTGTTAATTTGTTCTGTTTTGTATTTATAAATTCTGGTTGGTGCATGGGACGCTGTGACATCAATAGGGATTTCTAAACACTTAATAGGGACAGACCGACATAATATTTGTTTTAATATAGGCGAATGATATAATTTTGCCTATTATATTTTCTATATATAAAATAAAATTTTATAAATGATATATATATATATGGTTGCAATATATTGGTTGTTAGGTAATGAAATTTATAAATAATATTTGAAATAAGATTGAAAATAAAATAAATGAAAATTGGAAATTTAGAACTTTAGTTTCGGGGTTTTTAAACTTTCTTTCAAATGATTTTGGAATATAAAAGGAATATTTTAGAAGTATTTTCTGATATTAATATTTCAATATAATTTTAAAGAAATGTTTTAAAAAGGGAAATTGGAAAAAGAAATAAGTTCTGTACTTCCCTCTCTGTCGTTGGAAAATAATTTAAGTGATTAGTGCACGCATCATCGACATTCATTTTCGGGTTTCAAATTGGGAAGACCACTATAGTAGCTTTACTGCAGATTTATTTTAATAACCAAAGATAAATTTTAAATTGTTTTAAATATAATTAGATATATATGTTGCCAGTATATACATTTATCTATTATTTTCAATGATTTTAATAAACCCGGTATTTAATTCTTAAGTTTCCAATAATGAATTTTTCAAGTATAGGGGTGAAACAGAATATAACTAATTAATAAATGGAGCCTTTAATTAAAACAAGAGATTTAATGATAGGTTATGAATGAAATTAAATGAAATTTCAAATTATAACCTATGAAATAAAAGATATAATTACTGAATATTAATTAATTAAAAGGAATATGATAAATTTGTATGATTTTAATTACATTCTTAAAGACATATATATAACTTACCAAAGATCTAAAAGTTGAAATTTTAATAAGAAATTGAAATTGATATTCTACAAGTAAAACTTGATAGTAATAAATAAGTAAAGAAGATGAATGCATTAAATATATGATTATAGACTACAGTTAATGTATTGAAATGCTAAGCCATTGAATAGAACATGAATCCTATTGATAAATGAAGGTAAGTAATGAAATAAATGAAATTGAGAAAAAATATGAATGAAATGCAAACAAAAGGAAATCAAACAACAATAGTATGAAATTGACAAGAATAAACTTAGTTTATTGTTGAAATTGTTGTTTGTTGGTTTATGGTTGTTTGGGTAAGGATACACTTAGTAGTTATTCTTCATTCTGTACAATTTAAAGTTTCTAAACCTAAACAACTATTTGTTGTGTTTGATATGAATGAATGATTGTTTTTACCTTGTTGCAAGTGTTTGATGTATTGATTTTGTTTGTTGATGGTTGTTTGTATTGAATTGGATGTTTGTGGTTGAAACCATTTTTAATATTTCATTTTATATAATCCAATTAAAGTTAGGATTATATATAATGATTTACATGTTAACCCCTCAATTTCATGACTCAACGACCTAAGGAAGTAAGCGACCTAAAGCTGAAGCGGGTTAGCGACCTAACCGATAAAGCGGGCTAGCGACCTAACCGATGAAGCGGAGTAACGACCTAAAAGGTACCGCGACTTAACGACTTACAGAAGACAGCAACCTAATGGCCTAACCTGTTAAAGGACTCAACGACCTATAACTTAACGGCTAAAGATTCTAGTGATTCCATGAGAGGTGCAACCTAGCGACCTAGCGACCCAGCGACCTAGCGACCTAGTGACCTAGCGACCTTGCGTAAACCAAGACAACTCCTTATGCCGTTGTACCTTAGGTTGCCATTCCCTCTCCTGGTACTCCTTAGGTCGGCCACGACCTAGAACATGACCAACCTGACCCCTAGGTCGCTCACGACATACGAACCAACCCCTAGGTCGCCCACGAACTACGACCTAACTCTAGAAAACTTCTACGAAAACCATTCCTACACAACCGAAGAGGGGGATCTTTTGGCTCATTTCTGGAACGCCTGTAATCTGCTGATTTCTCGACTCACTCGACACTTCAAACACGAAAGGCACTTCAATGAACTTCAAGAAGAAATCTAACACATTCGACATGGATTCAAAGAGTTCTTCTACATCGGAGTTCTAGCTATTTGTCCTAGTAGTGTTGTAATCGAAGATTGTTGTAAAGTTGTAATCGATTAAGCAATAAAGAAGATTAAAGTGGACGTAGGCTTAACTTAAAGCCGAACCACTATAAAACTGTTGTCTCTTTACTATTTTTTCTGTGACTTTTCTACTTACTTCTAATTTCATTATTGATGGGTGGTGCTTTCACTTAATCTCTACGTAAACCGGGGTGTTAGCGTTCAATTTTAGCGTTAACATTTTTGGTGCTTTCACTGAGAACCCAACTCAGGCTGTTTTCATCATTGCTTCGCAAAAGTTTGTTGAAAGAATCTCTGTCAAAACAAAAAGTCTATCAGAGATAATGGCTCCTGGAAGAAAGCGAAGATCTTCTAGATCCGGTGATGTCCATGAAAATACTGCCACTTCTCCTTCGTCAAGTCAAGCAGCACCAAGTGTTGGAATTACACGAGCGGAGTTAGATGCTGCAGTATCTGGGTTATACCAACAGATGGAAACCAAGAATGCTTTAATGCTTGATAGGTTAAATGCTTTGCTCGGAGCTAACCGTCAACCGGTGAATAATGAAGAAAACCTTGCTGTTGATGTTCATAATCCTGAAGAAAGGAATATTTCTCAAAGAGCAGCTAGCCCCGCCGAAGAATCACCTCCCCAAGCTGGAGGATCCAGACCGCAACCGACTCTCCGCGAACGTTTGTCCAGGCAAACTTCCGAGAAAATGGCTGAAGTCTGTCCTGCATAGCCTTTAAATGATGAGAAATACCTTTCGGGCATGGTTCAACAGATTATGAAAGAAAGTATGCAAAGAGAAGAAGATGAAAGGATTCTAAAGGCGGAATACCCAAGGAAGTTTGTTCCCCCTACTATCTCGGTTTATAAAGGAACAAGCGACCCTAATCAATTCCTGTATAAGTATGACTGGCACTTGACTGGTGCTAGGGCATCTGATGAGATCAAATGCCGGTACTTTCCGGTATACTTGGAAGGAGTGGCTCTACTCTGGTTCACAGAGCTACCGGTCCGATCCATAGACTAGTTCTCTGATTTGACTCGGAAGTTTAAAGAACAATTCAGGCTGTATGCTTCGAAGGCAAAGGATATTATGTCACTTTCTAGCTTGGAACAGAATCCTGGGGAATCTATTAGATCTTTCTTGAACCGCTTGAACATAGCTTTGGCTGAAGTGGATAATGCAGAGCCACGAATGGTCTTGACCTACTTAATGAGGGCTATCGACAAATCGAGTGAGTTTGGGAAATGGTTGAAGATGAAGGAACCAAACTCGCTTTAGAAATTCTATAAGGAAGCTGATGAGTTCATGCGCTTGGAAAGCCTTCATGCACCGGCTAAAGTGGTATTGACAGAAGTCAAGAATAACACTGCTGCTCCTACCAAAAAAGAGTCTGGAAGTCAGAAAAGGGGGAATAATGGTGGGAAGAAACAAAAGGATGTGAAGAAACCTTGCTTCTTAAAACCTTCAGATTTCACCCCTTTAACTGATACTCCGGAGAATATCTTTCTCGCTACTAAAGATGCCGTGGAATATCCTAAACCACCTGAGTTGAGAGTTGGGAAAAAATCTGCTCAAAATGGGAGATTTTGTCGGTTTCATAGTCAACCCAGTCATGATACCAATGAATGTCGCCATCTGAAAAGTTTGATTGAGGAACTGATGAGAGAGAACAAGTTGCAACAATATGTTAAGAGAAATAGGAATGACCCGACTTCATATACTAAGGGCCAACAACTTTCTGCTCATCCATCCAGCTCGGATGAGAGGACCACTGCATATGACTCAAAAAGGCCTGTTATTAATGTGATTACGGGAGGTCCTCACCCACCAGGAAGGAGATGGGGTGAGATGGAAAGGTATGTCCGTGCCTTGAAGTATGCACCAACAGAAGAGAGTGTTTTTGTGTTGGAGGATGCTGCACCTTTGAAGCAGCAGAAAACTTTTAATGATGATATTTTGTTCAGAGCCAGGGACTCTATGGGCGTTGAAGCTCCTACCATGGATCCCTTGGCCATCTCTACAGGCATCGGGCTGGCTATTGTAAGGAGAGTGCTCGTTGATTGCGGCGCTTCTTGCAATATTCTCTTCAAAAAGACATTCGATCAAATGAAAATTCCGATGGCTGACGTTCAAGCTTCATCGCAAAAAATTGTTGGGTTTACTAGGGAACCGAAGCAGCCAATTGGAATTATCGACTTGTTCGTGGAGCTTGGAGAGGGGCAGAAGAAGGTGGTCCGAAAGCAGACTTTTGTAATTGTTGATGAATTTTCTTCCTACAACGCCTTCCTAGGCCGACCAACTCTTGCGGCTTTTAAGGCAATCTCGCCCCGTGGTGCCTTACTATGAAATTCCCCACGGATAATGGAGTAGGTGTTATTAAAGGGAATCAGAATGCTGGGCGAGAATGTTATCTTATAGAATTGCGTGAAGCAAGGAAGAGAGAGATGGGAAAAGATGCGGCAGCCCCAGTCCGCATCAAAGAGGCTACCTTGTAGCAATTACAGGGTGGACCCTGCACTGGCGAGCATAGTGGGGCCGAAGAGAAATGGATCGTAGAAAAGCCAGTGCAGGGGAGAATAGAGTGGTGCCAGCGGAAGTAACAGTGCCAGTACCTGTTGACCCGAAAGATCGGAACAAAGTGGTGAATGTGGGTTCGCAACTTAGTGTTACGGTTCAAAATTCCTTGACATTATTCTTGAAAGCAAATCTGGACGTATTTGCTTGGACTCATGCTGATATGTGTGGAATATCCCCAGAAGTTGCAGTACATACTCTGAATATTGATCCGAAGTTTACACCGGTAAAGTAGAAAAGAAGAACCCAAGGTCCTGAAATGTCAGCATCCTTGGAAGAAGAGGTAGATCGGCTCGTGGAGAATGGTTTTATCAGGGAGTCTACTTATCCGAATTGGGTTTCAAATCCAGTATTGGTTATGAAAGCTAATGGAAAGTGGAGAGTATGCATCGACTTCTCAGATTTAAACAAAGCCTGCCCCAAAGACTGCTTCCCGTTACCCAGGATAGATCAGTTGGTGGATGGAACTACGGGACATGAATTGTTATCTTTTATGGACGCTTACTCCGGATACAACTAGATCATGATGCATGAGCCGGATCAGGAGGACACGAGCTTCATCACCGATGTCGGTCTTTACTGCTACAGAGTCATGCCCTTTGGATTGAAGAATGCTGGGGAAACTTACCAAAGACTTGTCGATGCTATGTTCAAACCGCAGATTGGCAAAACTATGGAAGTTTATGTTGACGATATGCTGGTGAAATCAAAGAAGGCAGTAGACCATACGAATCACTTGGAAGAAATGTTTGCAGTCCTCCGCAAGTATGGAATGAAGCTTAATCCTTTGAAATGTTCATTTGTGGTGGAGTCCAGAAAGTTCTTGGGTTTCATTGTGAGTGCTAGGGGCATCGAAGCTAATCCGGCTCAGATTGCTGCCTTAGGAGAAGTCAAACCTCCTAGAACGAAGAAGGAATTGCAAAGTCTCAATGGGAAAGTCGTTGCCGTGAGTCAGTTCATTTCCAAAGCCACTGATAAATGCATTCCATTCTTTGATGCTCTGAAGAAAGGAAGGAAGAATTTTGACCGGACTCCTGAATGCCAAAAAGCTTTCGATGAGTTGATTCGTCATATGGAAACGCCTCCAATACTTTCTAATCCTGACAATGGTGAAGATCTTTTCGTATATTTGGCAATCTCATCTCATGCTCTCAGTGCAACGCTGGTACGGGAAGACGCAAAAATTCAGCACCCGGTCTATTATATCAGCAAAAGATTCACTGGGGCAGAGATGAATTATTCAAAGTTGGAAAAGCTCGCCTATTGTCTATTGATTGCATCAAGAAAATTGAGGCCATATTTCCAAGCTCGTCCTATCAAAGTCCTCACTGATCAACCTCTGAAGCAAGTCCTATTTCGCCCTGAGACTTCGGGTCGTCTTCTAAAGTGGAATATTGAACTCAGCCAATACGACATCACTTATCATACCCGGAGAGCGATCAATGGACAAGCTTTAGCAGATGTCATCGCAGAATATACAGATAGAGGTGATAGTGAGGAAGAAGTGACTGATAATACCCCAATTCGATGGAAATTATATGTTGATGGTGTGAGAAACGATTACTATTCCGGAGCTGGGGTTGTGCTTTAAACCCCCAAAGGGCGATCATTGTGCTACGCATTGAGACTGGAATTTCCTTCGACAAATAATGAAGCAGAATATGAAGCTCTTATTAACGGCTTGAAGATTGCCAAAGAGCCGAATGTCAAAGTGTTGCAGATCTTCAGTGATTCAAAGCTTATTATATGCCAAGTCAAGAAAGAGTTTCAAACTAAAGGACGAAATCTGCCTGCTTACTTGTCAAGAGCCTGGGAACTTCCCGATGATGTAACAACCCATAATTTTGTAAATATTTTAATTAAGTTTTACTTAAAAACGTTGTTTTTTTAACGTAAAATTTTCAATAATTAAAATTTTAAGTTAATAAGTTTTGGGAAAAAAACTTATTGTAATTTAGATTTGAGCCTTAATTAATGTAATATTTCTGTTACTGATTCAAATAGAAAACATATGTAGTTTATTAATGTTCGCATGTGTTAAGTATTTAAATCCAATCTTTTGGTTTTTGCATACTTTTGTTTAAAGTAAAAATAAAGGGGGGGTTCCTTATAAAAATAACCTGAATTTATTACAAAATATCCCGATTCCTTTTACTTTCCTTTTAAATTAACGTTAGACCTTAATTTATTGCTTAATATTAAAGAATTTACTAAGTTATAAATTTTAACATAAAGATGTTGTATTAAGTTTAAGACATTATTTACAATGATTTGTATATACATATGTGTGTGCGTTAATTTGACTTAAGGTTTATAAGATGGACTTGTATGCAAAGTCATAACTTTTTAATCTCAAACCCTTTTAATCTGGAGATTAGGTTCAAAATTTTTGTCTTTAATTTTAGGCTTCTAAAATAGTGAAACTTAATTTTAACACATTTATATGTATAAGTCTATTATATATATATATACGAATACGTATATGTTTTTAATAATACTATGACCAATAAAGATATATATGAAGGAAACATCATCTTTGTACACAATCTAATATTGCACTTACATAATTTACTGTAGAATACATTTGGACATAGTTACATTCCATGCCATGAATAAATAGCTTGTTAATGACATTTAATTAATCAATCAATTTGATTAGAGAAAGAATGAAAGGTTTCTCTCTCCATATACATAATTAAGCTCTAGATTAATTACCTGTTCCTGGGGAAAGAAACGAAAGGTTGCCTTAATTCTTGCCTTTTTGTTTTCCTAACATTTGTTCCTTTCTAGCCATTCATTCCTTTAGTTTAGCCATATATTTTGCCTTGCAATTCACATACAAGTTTCTCTTTTTCTCATCTTCTTTATTTTCTCATTTCCTAAGAGTGAGAAAAATATTACAAGAACTTTATTCTTTTATTTATAAAACCTTGGAATTTATTATAATATAAAATTTTAATTTTAGTAAATCATTTCCCAAAATTCTATAATAAAAATGAAAGTTTCTGAAATTTTTAACTTTGTTAAGGATAACTCTAATTGGAATTTTAAATAAAGAAATGGATTATCTACTTTCTTTAAAAATGTGTAATATTTTTTGAATAATAAATTTCATTGGAAATGGTAAATAAAACAGAATAATGCAAACATGTTAAGGAGTAGCTTTTAAGAATTCAGTGTATTAATAAACTGTTAAAATTATGCATTTATAAGGGTACGATATTTAATGGAATAAATAACATATAAAATGGGAAAAGGTATTAATTAAAAAACGTTATCTTTGTATAAAATTTGGGTGTATATTTTTGTGTGGGTTCTTCGCATTTTTAAAATTCATACCGCAATATATATATATGGATAAATAAATCGGTTAGAAGATTTCTATAGCCAAATGTTACACTTCTCATAACATTCAATTTTTTTTTAAAATTGGGTATAAAATCATTATCCAAGAACCATTCTAAATCTTGCGAATAATTTTTATTCTCTTTGTCGTTACTTTTCTTAATTCAGTCAACCTATTTAATTGCAAAACGCACAACCTTTTAAATAATGCAATGCAGTGTAATCAATCTCTTCCTTTTACGTTCTAAATTTAAAGAGTCTTACCGTTCTTTTATCAATCAATGCAAATAATTATTTCTTTCCATACTCCCTCCCTCAATCAAATCTTCTTACCTAAAAAAATTTAATAACGTTCAAATCTTCATTTATTTCTTGACCGGTCTCTCTCACAATCAAGGCACTATCAACGCACGCAAATTTATTTGCACGGTACAACTTTGAACCCATTGTGGAGCTACAATTTAAAACCATAATCTGCTTAATAAACAAATGCATAAGCCGAGCAACAGTTCACTATATAATTAAAATTTTAAAACCGAATATCATTAATACATGCGTAGAGATGGGTATGGGAGCATGATGTTTGCGGTCATTTATGTAATGAGTTGATTTTCCAAAATTCTTTGCATAAATGAAACACGTTCAAATTTATCATTCTTGCCGCTTTCCCCTGATCAATGCAAGCCTCCTATTTATAACACGTTCGAAAATTGATTGCATGTCGTTCCTGCTTCCCCTAAAATCAAGACCTCGCTCTGTTAATGCTCAAGACGAATTATATTTCTTGCCCAAAATTTATCACTTACCTTTAATCTCGCAACTCCCTGGTTATAAATACAAAAGCCCTCGTCCTTCAAATTCATTCGTCTCTTTGGGTTCACTCTCAAGCTTCTTCAGGTAATAATGTCAAACCTTCTTTTCCTTTTTATTTTTTTCTCCTGGTTTCATTTTTCCCACTGTCCACCGAAAGACTCGTCCATACATCACCACCAATCGGCTTGCACCCATTTCATTTTCTTCTCCTTCTTCATTATTGTATTGTGCGAGAACTTCATTTATCATTTTATTATCCACTTATTTCTTTTGCCTAACTAATGAATTTTCCATTGCTGGATTTGTGTTCGGGTTACTCCGTTATTCATATATTTTAAGCAATAAGCTATTATTTTCAATCTTAATGAACAGAGTTAACCATTTAAAAAATATATATATTATTTACTGCTGCTAATAATATAACATCAATTCATGATACAAAGTGCATGCGTGCATGCTTTTTGATATGTAGGGTCGTGCCCACTTGTAGTAGTGATAGCAAGTGAATCTTGATAAGTGCAGTTGTGTAGGAAGGAAAAATTATTCTGAGTAATACTTAAAAAAAAAACGGGGGTTTAATTATTATAAAAGGAGGTTCAGTGCTTTGCATGCGTGAGTGGGGGAATTTGGCAAGCTTTGACATGCAATAGGGATTTGTCATTCATGCGTACATTTTTTTCTTTTCGATTTGAATTTTTTTTTAATTTGATAAATAATGGGTAGGCAGAGTTTGTTTTGGTGAGTTGGGTCATGCGGTGGAGCGGTCGAGTCAAGTGATTCCATCCGCCCAGTTTGTTTCGAAATTCCTTGTTAAAATTTTACGTAGATTTGATTTATAATTGTTTCATTTTTCCTTTTTCAAAGAATAAAATAATCTGGTCGCAGCCTCCGCAACAAATTTGATCGTGCTTCTGTGCATTTTTTTATTCAAGTGTTACCATCGTTTTGAATCAAATCTTCGACGCCATTCAGGTGAGTATTTCTCACCAGACAATCGTACTTGTATATCTGTGAATTAATCACAAGTGTAATTGTAAATTTATTTTATTTTATCTGCATGTGATATAAACTTATGATGTTAAAACCCCATTATTTAATTGACACATCATCATTTGTATTATCTATTGTTATATTATTGCAGTTATACTATTTATTATTATTTACTGTTTAAATCACACTGCAAGTTCCCTGTAAAAGATATTGATCATCACAGGCTGAAATGATAGGCCTGAACAACATTTATGTTTCATTTATTTATTTAGTCATTTTAACTTGGGATTGCAGGTTTGAAATGATAGAACCCGGTTTTATTTGAAATTTACGGATTGAAATGATATAATATCCGTATCAATTAACCTAGGCTAGAAAATACTATACAGACCCGTGGTTATATATATGTGTGTGTGTGTGTGTGTGTGTGTGTGTTTTTATTAAATGTTTAAGTAATTCTTTGTTTAAAAATTGGATTTAAATGATTTTTATATGTATAATATTATACTAGTCAAATATTTAAATAATATTAGAATTCAAAGTTTGGGTTTAGTTGAAATTTGGATTTGTGAAACAAGTAGAGTTTAAGTTAAGATATAATTTATGAAATTTGGTATAACTTGAATATTAAGCGGATAAAAATAAGTTATGTTTTCTATGAATTAAATAGTTAGATTTGTAAAAGATGGAAATTGAAATTTAACTTGATTTAGAAATGGAAGGCTATTTTTGGAAACAAAGGTAAGGTAAGAAATTAATTGGAAATTTGTTTATTTTGGATATAGGAATTTAACTAAATTATAAGTAAAAATTTATATAAGTTTTTGCACCTGATTTTATTAAGTAAAGTATAAGAGAAGTTAGATATTGATTTATAAAATGTACTTTATAAAAATCATAATTTATCGAGTAATTTAAATGACTGTTTAAGAGGTGGAAATAGGATTTATAAATTAAATTGGGTTAATTATTGTTGAAACCATATTGAAGTTAAAATTTTAGGTTACTCAAATGAACTAAGGTATTACCTTGGAGATATATTGGATTTTTATTTTAACTTCACCTTTTTCAATATAGCATTTGATTCAAATATAACTATTTCGAAATTTATAAACCACGGGTAATAATAACGTGGTTTGTTAAAAAGACCGAGATCAGATATGGACATACTCTCTGTCAATACCGAAAACCATTTTGACAACCATGTACGCGGTGGAGATTCCAAAATGAAGTAGGATGGTGGTGACGTTTCCTTTAAGGTAAATACGTGGACCCGACTCCCGTGAGTTGGCATAAGGTGGCTAAAACAGGAGCGATTGACGGACTAATATGGTAGCACCTTTGATCGTATGCACTTGTTCGTATGCCATTCTATTACTTTGTGATTGTTTGGTGCGTACCTTTGATATGAGAGTGTTGTTCGAGGTGGGCGGTAGCTGCGCGCTTTGCGTTACCACCGGTCTGGAAGCGTAATTGGTATATCTACCCTGGCATTGCCTAGTTGTGCCGTGTCACCTACCCTAGCGTGCCTTATACGATTTTGGTTTTGTACCATACCTATGGAGTGCCCTCTGACGACGCCCATTCCGGGGGAGATTACGGTACTGTATAGACTATGGGAATATATTATGTATTAAGGTGGAAAATGTAAAGCCTTAACGCTATTTAAAAGTACGTTTATTTTACTAATAGACACTATTATAATAGCGAAGTATTACTGCATAGTAAATAGTTTAACGGATCCTTAGAGGATGGGCGGTCCCAAGCATCCTTTAAGTTATTTTCTCTATATTACAGTACACTTGAATTACTTTACACTGTATAAGTGTGTATGTCCTGACTCGAGTGTTCATGTTTTATTTTACGCTCGGGTCAGCCTGAGTTGCAGTTCAGTTTCATCCCGGAGCTAGGATTTCTGTAGATCACTTTCAAGCTGCTGGCAAACTTCCCTTCCAGTTCTTTATCTAAATTTTTGAAATCAAGACTAGTGGACATTTGGATTGTTCTATTGATGATTTAATACTATATTTGGATTAAAGATTATGTATTTTTATAGTGGCTTCATGAACCACTAAGTATTTTTAAATTCCACTGCGAGTTTTCTGATATCTGTGTCTGTGATTCTGTGATTATTTATTTACTATATATTTTGAGATTTGTCAAATTTTATTTACAACGCGGTATTTTGAATAATTCAAGTCCGACATGTGCGGATGCGAATGGTTGAAAATACCGGGTTGTTACATTTGGTATCAGAGCTTTGGCTCTAGGCAAAACTTAGAATGTATGGTAAATTTGATTTACAAAATCACTTTTATTCAAGCTTGAATCTCTTCCTTTTCGAATTTTGGAACGTTCCCTGCGGTTCCGAAGTTCATTCGTGTCCCTCACTATTCATTTTCTTTCGATTCTGGAGTATCCCATAACTCCACTTCGGATGATATTTATAGTCAATTGGCGGTCTCGCCAAATTCTAATAAAGGGGTGAAACTCCTTTACAATTAGCATTGATTCACCAGAGATTTATATTTATCCTCATTTTAGATGCTAGTATCTATGGTTATTCTGAACTCTATCTCCTCGAATCGAAGGTAGATTTACCCTAGAAAATCCACATCGATCTTACTCTTTAATTCACGGTTGACCAGGTTAAGGTTGCCCGCGATTTGTATAAACTTATCCAGTTCCTTATTCTGTTATTTAATCATCGGATCTTCTGATTCCAAGTTATCTTTAAATCAAAATTCTCTTTCATTTGAGTCCTTCAAACTTGAATCTCTATACTTGATTTGAAAAATTTATTCCTATATTCAGGAAAAATCTAATATTATATATATAAGTATAATTTTCAGAATTTAACTAGTTGTTTAGAGATAATAGAGTTTGATTTTATTTATGGTTTTGTAAACCGTTGGTTTTGTCTTATATAAATAATTGAACTATGAAACATGGTTATAAATTTATTTGGAAACAGAAATGAATTTAAAACAAGAATTTAAGAATTTAATTTCTGAGAGTTTCAAACCTTGTGTTTAAAGTCTTAAAAGGATATATTATTATTTAAATTATTTTCGAATAGAAATTTGTTTCCAAAGAATTTAAAAGTTTTAAAAATTAGTGCTCTTCTCTTTGTATAATTATAATATATATAGATAATTTCGGTGATGACTGCAGCATCATCGACATTCATTTTCGAGTATCGAAGTGAAGAGACCACGCTGTAGTTTTGCTTCAAAATTTTTATTGATTTGAATTTCTAAAATATGACTTAATTATAATATATATAGATATATGATTTAAATTTGATTTGACATATACAATATATGTCTATTTATTTATCGCTAAACTGTTTGAAGTTAATTGGAAATTTAATTCATAAATTTATGTTAAAAGGTGATTCTAATGATAAAATAAAGTAAAATTTTGAATGAATATTTAAACTTGAATAATAGAATTGGAAATTTTTTTACTTGTATAATGTTAAATTGCATGCCAATATAACTTACCTAAATCATTCAGAAATTAACTATGTAATTGGATAATGTACAATATAAAAGGATTTTATAAATAAAATTTGAGTGGTTATAATAAATGTTACACACTTAAAGTTTCAGTTACAAAAAGACAAATAGAATAAAAAAATAATTGAATAATATACAATATCAAATGGTGTTAAAGGAAATTTAGAAATAAATTGGAATAGTTGTAATTAATGTAATCTACTTAATATGTGAGATAAGATATATTAAGTAGAATATATTTAATAATAATCTGGAATAAAGAAGAATTAAATTTGTTGAATAAAAGATGATTATTACAAATGACTACACAAATTTATGATTTTAGAAATTGTTAATTTCAAAATAATTGGATAATAAATAATTAATTTGGAAATAGTTAAGATTGATTTAACTACAGTAAAAATCAAATGAATTAAATCAATTATTGAATATTAATTAATTTAAATTGAATTTATATGGTTTAAATCAATGATTCCATTTTGAGTTTTAATTTAGTTTTCTTTCAGGGTGTTTCTATTCTCCTACCTCCTTCCTTTTCGGGGACAAAAAGTTTTGAGTGGGGGAGAGTGTAACAACCCATAAATTTGTAAATATTTTAATTAAGTTTTACTTGAAAACGTTGTTTTTTTTAAAGTAAAATTTTCAGTAATTAAAATTTTAAGTTAATAAGTTTTGGGAAAAAAAACTTACTGTAATTTAGATTTAAGCCTTAATTAATGTAATATTTCTGTTACTGATTCAAATAGAAAACATATGAAGTTTATTAATGTTTGCATGTGTTCATTATTTAAATCCAATCTCTTGGTTTTTGCATATTTTTGTTTAAAGTAAAAAAAAGAGGGCTTCTATATAAAAATAACTTGAATTTATTACAAAATATCACGATTCCTTTTATTTTCCTTTTAAATTAACGTTAGACCTTAATTTATTGCTTAATATTAAAGAATTTACTAAGTTATAAATTTTAACATAAAGATGTTGTATTAAGTTTAAGACATTATTTACAATTATTTGTATATACATATGTGTGTGCGTTAATTTGACTTAAGATTTATAACATGGACTTGTATGCGAAGTCATAACTTTTTAATCTTAAACCCTTCTAATCTGGAGATAGGTTCAAAATTGTTGTCTTTAATTTTAGGCTCATAAAATAGTGAAACTTAATTTTAACACTTTTATATGTATAAGTCTATTATATGTGTATATATATATACGTATACGTATATGTTTTTAATAATACTATGACCAATAAAGATATATATGAAAGAAACATCATCTTTGTACATAATCTAATATTGCACTTACATAATTTATTGTAGAATACATTTGGACATAGTTACATTCCATGCCATGAATAAATAGCTTGTTAATGACATTTAATTAATCAATCAATTTGATTAGAGAAAGAATGAAAGGTTTCTCTCTCCATATTCATAATTAAGCTCTAGATTAATTACATGTTCTTCGGGAAAGAAAGGTTGCCCTAATTCTTGCCTTTTTGTTTTCCTAACATTGTTCCTTTCTAGCCATTCATTCCTTTAGTTTAGCCGTATATTTTGCCTTGCCATTCACATACAAGTTTCTCTTTTTCTCATCTTCTTTATTTTCTCATTTCCTAAGAGAGAGAAAAATATTACAAGCACTTTATTCTTTTATTTATAAAACCTTGGAATTTATTATAATATAAAATTTTAATTTGAGAAAATCATTTCCCAAAATTCTATAACAAAAATGAAAGTTTCTGAAATTTTTAACTTTGTTAAGGATAACTCTAATTGGAATTTTAAATAAAGAAATGGATTATCTACTTTCTTTAAAAATGTGTAATTTTTTTGAATAATAAATTTCATTAGAAATGTTAAATAAATCAGTATAATGTAAACATGTTAAGGAGTAACTTTTAAGAATTCAGTGTATTAATAAACTGTTAAAATTACACATTTATAAGGGTACGATATTTAATGGAATAAATAACATATAAAATAGGAAATCGTATTAATTAAAAAACGTTATCTTTGTATAAAATTTGGGTGTATATTTTTGCGTGGGTTCTTCGCATTTTTAAAATTCATACCGCAATATATATATATGGATAAATAAATCGGTTAGAAGATTTCTATAGCCAAACGCTACACTTCTCATAACATTCATTTGTTTTAAAATTGGTATAAATTTTTTATCCAAGAACCATTCCAAATCTTGCTAATAATTTTTATTTTCTTTGTCGTTACTTTTCTTAATTATCTCAACCTATTTAATTGCAAAACACGCAACCTTTTAAATAATGCAATGTAGTGTAATCATTCTCTTCCTTTTACGTTCTAAATTTAAAGAGTCTTACCGTTCTTTTATCAATCAATGCAAATAATTATTTCTTTCCATACTCCCTCCCTCAATCAAATCTTCTTACCTAAAAAAATTTAATAACGTTCAAATCTTCATTTATTTCTTGACCGGTCTCTCTCACAATCAAGGCACTATCAACGCACGCAAATTTATTTGCACGGTACAACTTTGAACCCATTGTGGAGCTACAATTTAAAACCATAATCTGCTTAATAAACAAATGCATAAGCCGAGCAACAGTTCACTATATAATTAAAATTTTAAAACCGAATATCATTAATACATGCGTAGAGATGGGTATGGGAGCATGATGTTTGCGGTCATTTATGTAATGAGTTGATTTTCCAAAATTCTTTGCATAAATGAAACACGTTCAAATTTATCATTCTTGCCGCTTTCCCCTGATCAATGCAAGCCTCCTATTTATAACACGTTCGAAAATTGATTGCATGTCGTTCCTGCTTCCCCTAAAATCAAGACCTCGCTCTGTTAATGTTCAAGACGAATTATATTTCTTGCCCAAAATTTATCACTTACCTTTAATCTCGCAACTCCCTGGTTATAAATACAAAAGCCCTCGTCCTTCAAATTCATTCGTCTCTTTGGGTTCACTCTCAAGCTTCTTCAGGTAATAATGTCAAACCTTCTTTTCCTTTTTATTTTTTTCTCCTGTTTTCATTTTTCCCACTGTCCACCGAAAGACTCGTCCATACATCATCACCAATCGGCCTGCACCCATTTCATTTTCTTCTCCTTCTTCATTATTGTATTGTGCGAGAACTTCATTTATTATTTTATTATCCACTTATTTCTTTTGCCTAACTAATGAATTTTCCATTGCTGGATTTGTGTTTCGGGTTACTCCGTTATTCATATATTTTAAGCAATAAGCTATTATTTTCAGTTTTAAGGAACAGAGTTAACCATTTAAAAAAAATATCATTTACTGCTGCTAATAATATAACATCAATTAATGATACAAAGTGCATGCGTGCATGCTTTTTGATATGTAGGGTCGTGCCCTCTTGAAGCAGCGATAGCAAGTGAATCTTGATAAGTGCAGTTGTGTAGGAAGGAAAAATTATTCTGAGTAATACTTGAAAAAAAGGGGTTTAATTATTATAAAAGGAGGTTCAGTGCTTTGCGTGCGTGAGTGGGGGAATTTGACAAGCTTTGACATGTAATAGGGATTTGTTATTCAAGCGTACATTTTTTTCTTTTCGATTTGAATTTTTTTTATTTATTTAATAAATAATGGGCAGGCCGAGTTTGTTTTGGTGAGTTGGGTCATGCAGTGGAGCGGTCGTGTAACGATCCCGAATTTAATTTATTTTAAATTGATAATTAAATTAAATTTTAAATAAAATTGTGAAATTAATTGACAAATTGGTTTGAGTTTCCCCCAAATTCCAGTTAAATATGTATTAAATCATTTAAATTAAGTTTTAAGTAAATGGTTTAAAGATAATTTGATTTTATAATATAAATAGGAAAATAAATAAGTGTCTTAAAATTTTAGTTATGTAAACTATAAAATAAATTCAAACGATATGTTAGTTTTTGAACTTCCTTTATACTATAAAGTAACAAGACAAAAGAAAGAAATCAATTAGACAAATTCAAACAATATATAAAATAAACTATGTAAAATATAAAAAGAATGCACTAGCTAAATTTAAACAATACAGTAACTATAGAGAGTCATTTGAATTACAAAACAATATAACAAAAGAAATAATAAAAGTATATTCAAGTATTAACAAATAACATTTGATAAGTATGAATAAGCATTAGCTTATGATACAAGAAACAACAATTAATGCAATATCATCCCAGCCCACAAAAGCAAGATTACAGCCAACAAAATCTCTGATTAAATACAAACCAAAACACTTGAACCAGCAAAGCAAAACATAAAATAAGAATCAGGCAAGTAAGTAACTATATAGAGGCAATTATAACTATGTACACCTGCAAAAGAAGATAATACATATATTCAGGTACAGATAAAATTAAATTTGTTAAGTAAGAACAAGTAATATATATATATATATATATATATATGTTTGTACAAACAAATAAAGTAAGTATGTAGGCTTGACAACCGGTATGTACACTTGAACTGGGAATAAGACAAAGAAAAGAAAGAAAAAATGAAACAAAAAGATGATAAGTATAAGCTTCCAATACAAGCCAAAGTTAATAAATGTTAGCACATCAATTGTGTATGTCAGCCACCATATATGAAAGTTTGTACATGGTAATTAACACTAGCATATCAAAGCCAGATATCAGCCGAGTTTAATTAGCATAGGCATTTAATAAATATCCATTAGCTGCAAATGAAGACATAAGACATATATGTAGGCTTGCAAAAGAAGTTATACAAATAAATATATCAAAGTGTGAATCAAGACAAAGTTAATTAATACAAAGAAAATCTTAGTACACAAAATATAATCTAGCTCATGACTAAAATTTGCTTTCAGCCGAAATTATGTTTAATCAAATGAAAGAAGAAAAAAATATCTCTGACCAGTATGCAATACACTCAAACAAAAGTTCAATTTAAACTTCAACAACTATATGAATTAATCAAAACCAGAGGGTCAACCAAGATGATATAAAGGAAAAATCAAGTTCAAGAGTAAAGTCTGTAGCCTAGAAATAAAGCAAAATTTGAAACTTTAAAACAAATTCAAACTGTAACTTCAAAGCTACAGGCAACTAGACTCTCTGACCAACTTCCAGTTCTCAAAAATATCAAGTTCTTTGTCTTTGCTACAAATCAAAGGTGAGTAACTCCAAAATCTAAATGGTTTGAATATATTTAATTGTTGCTTGTTCGGTCTGAGATTTGGATTTCTTATTTATACATATACAAGCATATATCTTCTCTGTGTATAAATATTGGAAGTGTACATACCTGTTTATGTGAAAACTTCCTTGTTCTTTAGTTTCAGAGCATTTAGTTTGGAAAAAAAAAATCATAGTGAGAAAACACCTCATTTAAACTTAATATGATTAGATCAGTGCTCGTGATTCATGGATGGTATGATGTTTTCATGAGTATGTTAGATTAGTAGCTCTGTGTAAAATACATGTTGGATCTGTGTGTATTGAGCATGAATGCTCTTCTCTGTTTAGTTACGGGGTTGGAAAAAAAAATCAAAAGAAAAAAAAAACTCAATACATGTACATCTAGTCACTGATGGACTTAGAGTTTAAAACAAAATAAATTGGTATAAACATCATTCAGGTTTGCAAACAGGTTTAAATATTCTTGGATTGTAAAATACTGTAAACCAAGTAAATACAGTAAGATGTTGAAAGGAAATGATAAAATCAATTACTTTGTTTTATGGATTCAGGCATATAGTTCGAATAAATTTTGGGAAACTCGATTTTTAAAATTAAAATCACGAGTTTTAGATTAGTTTTGGGTTTGCAATTTGGGTTTGATTAGTTTTGGGTTTCGAGTAAATGCCGGTGACCAGAGAATCTTTGGTGGATGGGGTTTCGTTTGGAGGGGGTCTGATAATCAAGGATGATGGGAAAAATGGTGGTGGGTCGTAGTGACCACCATGGTAGCGGCGGTAGGCTGAACTAGGTTTTTAACCTAGTTTTTGTTGAGTGTAGAATGGTGGTCGTGGTGGCGTCCCCAGTTGATCGAGTGGTACCGGATTTTGAGGAACGCTGGCAAGGGAAGTCGGCAAGGAGTAGCAGGAGGCTCGGAAGTCCAGGTAGTCGGAGGCGTGGAGTCGAGGAGGATCTTGGTGATGGGGTTTTGGGTTTGGGTCGACTGAGTTGCTCGAATTGACTCAGTAGCTTGTGTTAGTATTTTGGTGATTGGAGTTGGTTGCACTGGTGAAGGTCGATGTGCCGGAGGGTTCACCGGAGGCCGAAGGTGGTTCTGACACTAGTGCATATGCACGGTGTTGCTTTGTGCCGGTGGAAACAAAAATGAAGAAGGTGGGAACTCGGGTAAAAGTGTTATCAGGTAGCAGGCATCAAAGTATAAAAGAGGAAATGTGTTTCAGGGTTAAAAACAAAGTCAAAGGAAAATTTGATTTATAAGTAAGTTGTTTGTGAGTGTAAATTAGCTTAAAAACCTGAATTTAAAGGCATGTTGAAAATCAATGTTTTCAATATAATTGTGAGTGTAAATTAAATCATTTATAAAAATGAGTTTTACTTTTAAGTAAACAAAGATTGAATGATTTGAAATTCATTAACTATTTAGTTAAGTAGAAATTGATAGTTAATCGTTAGTATTAATTAACTTAGTAATTACAAGTTGAAATTTATCAAAGTAATTGAAGAAATTTTTATCGTTAATGAAGGTTATTAACTAAGATTTTTTAAATAATTAATTAATATCATTTAATTGTAACAATCAGTTGGATTAATTAACTAATGATAATCATTTATGAACTCTTGTAAGTAGAATTACTATATGGAAGTGATTAAATAATTAATTTGTTATTGTAATTAATTAAGAACAGTTAATTAAGTATTAGTAATTAATTAAGGATTAATTAATGATTTATTAAAGGATAATTCAGTAAAGAATGTTTAAAATCAAATGATTATAAATTTACCGTAACTAGCAAATTTATTCATAGAAATAAATCTGATTAAATAAATCAGATAAATTGAATTAATCCTATCTATGGATGCTTGGATTATATTGGATGTTAAACTGTTTGGTATCCCTGATATATCATGCTTTATGATTATCCTGATTTGTGTTGTGATCTCGGATGCAATTTATTATCTGTGATATAGTTTATTATCTGTGATGTATATATCTGCGAATTTGTGTATGAAAGATAAGCGTTATACTTTATATCACTTATCAAATATATCTCAGTGTTTTAATTTGTGATGATTGAATAATGTTGCACTATTGTGTTAAACCCCTGGACCCCACTTATACACACACAAATGTGGATTTCACGGGGAAATCGATTAAGTCACAGATTTTGAAATGATTTTCAAAGTTGAATATTTAAAATTCAAATGTTTTGGAAATGTATTGGGTTTTAAAATGAAAAGCTTTTGAAATGGAATTTCAAAGATGAAATTTATTTGAATAACTCGATTGAGTTTTGATATTTAAATATTTTGATTTTAAATTGAATTCAATATTTGAAATTGAATACTGTGATCTGGGAACTAGGGACTAAAGATGTTACACCAGTTTATATGGGTTAAACTATTTTAAAGGTATTGATTTGGAAATTTGAATTAAACCAAAGATTTTGACTTGTATAAATGGAATCGGGTTTTTCCGAAATAAACTATTGTTTCTAAGTGATAATGAACTTCCAATTTATATTAAAGGGATTTCAAGTTTGAATTGAAAATGATTTTCCAAGTTCTGGAAACAGTTTGAAAGCTATAAGTTAAATCTTTAATTTAAAGATTTAACGAGTTAATCCAATTAAAATGGGAATTGTTTTGAAATCCATAAATGGATCTTTGTGAATGGGGTGAACTTTGTGAATTAAATCTTTTGTTTAAAAGATTAAAGTGTGGAAATTGTTTAAACCATTGAAGGTTTTGAAATAAATCTTTTGTTTAAAAGATTTGAAAATGGTAATTTGTTTAAACCATTTGAAAGAAAGTTTTGGATTATTAAGTTGTGACTTAATTGAAATCCCATATCCATATGTTTTGAATGTTGCGCTCACTATTCGGTTTAGCCAGGAGAGGACCTTTGTGTCGTATAACCCATTCCGAATATGTGATACGTCGTTATGGATAGCATTTGAAGACCGGTAGTGAAGACCGGGTATTTGTGAGAATGATAGGATGACCTATCGATTGTCTCTGCACCGAGTAGCTACGGTATAGAGATTCCCTAAGTGATGGGAAGTCCGATCGGGATTGTGAATACCCGGATTGCAAGGGCTTCTTTGGAAGTGCCTTCGGTTTTGTTCGAACCCAGAACAGACTTGTATGGTTACATGTCTGACACTACACTTTGAGATATAAAGCAGATTTCTTTCAAATACATTTATGTTGGTGGCAGAGAATTTATTCACTTAGCTTAACACCCTTCTCTGAGACGTACCAGCTCAGAGGTTATGTAGTTAAAGGTTATCAGCGATATACTCCCAATTTGGTAGTGTGGCATGCTGAGTGTTGCTGTGTGTTGATGATCATTGGTTGATCAATTGGGATCAGAGCATGGCTTTTGTATAAAGCGTAGCTTTGTGGACGAGACTGCATCAGGACCTCACACCCCGGAAATGGTCAAAACAGGAAAGATGCGGCAAGGTTACGAGGGTCGCGCCCTTTAGGGTGTTTCATTCCCTTCTGGTAAAGAGTGGTATTACGTATGGAGCCCTGATATTTAACCTATGTGGTTGCTCCAATCTCATTTTCTGTGTGGTTGTTGCTTAGAGGTACCTCGGATAAAGGTCCCAAAGGACCGGGGAGTGGCTTGCTCGAGTAGTAGTTACCTAGTTACAGAGGTAACCCGGCCTTGTGTTGGCAGAGATCCGTATAGGTTCTCGGGACATCCCGCCAGAGGCGATCCCATGTGGCAGTAGGAAGTTCCTTAGCCTGACCATTTGTTGGAAATCCAATCAAAACAATACGCGCCTTGTACGGTTTTAGTTGTATAACCTGCCATTCACTTATGGTGGCGCCCCACTGTTTGGATGGTAGCTATAGTAGGCATAGTTCGTAATGTCTATGCTGGCTAAGATTTATATTCTACCTTCGAAATGGTTTTCTGCACTGTGCACTTATAATAATAATATCCAAGAAATTTTCTGCGTATTAAGCATGTTTGACTATCATAAGAAGAAATCTCCTCCAATTCTGTGTTTGCATTGTGTGTGTGGCGGGAGGTCTTATGGTAGTTTCATTTTCTAAAAGCATTGCGAATTTACTTTAAAATTCTCTTATTGTTTGTGTTTAAAGATAAACTGTTTTTGTTACTCACACCAGTCCCATGACTGACCCGGAGTTTATTGTTCCATTCCTAAACTCTGGGTGCTCACTATTTTCCACACGAGCAGTCTAGAGTTGGGTTTTTCAGATAGTTAGGTTTGGTGGATTATCTGGAGCTAGTTCAGTCTTTGGATATGACTGACCTTGCTTTGCTTAGTGCATTGTTATTGGGAGTTCGAGCTATTTCTGGATTGGTTCTTGGAGATGGAGCTGCGGTTTTGGAGTTCTTTCTTGAAAACTATCTTGAGTTATTTGTTCCGCTGCTAGGGTTATCTATTTTTCCTTTCCGCTGCTATTATATTGTATCATATCTTTGATGTATATCGATATCTATTGTATCATCTGTTGTATCAGGATGTTGTATCAGATGTTGTATATTGGTATTCATTATTTCTTCCGCTGTGTTGTTTACTTAATTATGTTATAAGCTCCGGCGAATCGGATTTGAACGGTCGAATCTGCGGCATTCGATTACGATGTAAAGTATGGATGTCGATTTTCGAACGGGCAAAATCCGCTTCGTTACAGGTCGAGTCAAGTGATTCCATCCGCCCAGTTTGTTTCGAAATTCCTTGTTAAAATTTTACGTAGATGTGATTTATAATCGTTTCATTTTTCCTTTTTCAAAGAATAAAAAAACATGGCTGCACCCTCCGCAACAAATTTGATCGTGCTTCTGTGCATGTTTTTTATTCAAGTGTTACCATCTTTTTGAATCAAATCTTCGACGGCATTCAGGTGAGTATTTCTCATCAGACAATCGTACTTGTATATCTGTGAATTAATCACAAGTGTAATTGTAAATTTATTTTATTTTATCTTCTTGTGATATAAACTTATGATGTTAAAACCCCATTATTTAATTGACACATCATCATTTGTATTATCTATTGTTATATTATTATAGTTATAGTATTTATTATTATTTACTGTTTAAATCACACTGCAAGTTCCCTGTAAAAGATATAAATCATTACAGGCTGAAATGATAGGCCTGAACAACATTTATATTTCATTTATTTATTTAGTCATTTTAACTTGGGATTGCAGGTTTGAAATGATAGAACCCGGTTTTATTTGAAATTTACGGATTGAAATGATATAGTATCCGTATCACTTAAGCTAGACTAGAAAATATTATATAGACCGGTGGTTATATATATATATGTATGTATTTTTATTAAATGTTTAAGTAATTCTTTGTTTAAAAATTGGATTTAAATGATTTTTATATGTATAATATTATACTAGCCAAATATGTAAATAATATTAGAATTCAAAGTATGGGTTTAGTTGAAATTTGGATTTGTAAAACAAGTAGAATTTAAGTTAAGAAATAATTTATGAAATTTGGTATAACTTGAATATAAAGCGGATAAAAATAAATTAAGTTTTCTATGAATTAAATAGTTAGATTTGTAAAAGATGGAAATTGAAATTTAACTTGATTTAGAAATGGAGCGCTATTTTTGGAAGCAAAGGTAAGGTAAGAAATTAATTGGAAATTTGTTTATTTTGGATATGGGAATTTAACTAAATTATAAGTAAAATTTATATAAATTTTTGCACCTGATTTTATTAAGTAAAGTATAAGAGAAGTTAGATATTGATTTATAATATATACTTTATAAAAATCATAATTTATCAAGTAATTTAAATGACTATTTAAGAGGTGGAAATAGGATTTATAAATTAAATTGGGTTAATTATTGTTGAAACAATATTGAAGTTAAAATTTTAGGTTACTCAAATGAACTAAGGTATAACCTTGGAGATATATTGGGTTTTTATTTTAACTTCACCTTTTTCAATATAGCACTTGATTCAAATATAACTATTTCGGAATTTATAAACCACGAGTAATAGTAATGTGGGTTGTTAAAAAGACCGGGATCGGATATGGACATACTCTCTGTCGATACCGAAAACCATTTTGACAACCATGTACACGGTGGAGATTCCAGAATGAAGTAGGATGGTGGTGACGTTTCCTTTAAGGTAAATACGTGGACCCGACTCCCGTGAGTTGGCATAAGGTGGTTAAAACAGGAGCGATTAACGGACTTATAAGGTAGCACCTTTTATCAGACGCACTTCTTCATATGCCATTCTATTACTTTATGATTATTTGGTGCGCACCTTTGATATGGGAGTGTTGTTCAAGGTGGGCGGAAGCTGCGCGCTATGCGTTACCACCAGTCCGGAAGCGTAGTTGGTATATCTACCTTGGCATTGCCTAGTTGGTAGTGTCACCTACCCTAGCGCGCCTTATACGATTTTGGTTTTGTACCATACCTATGGAGTGCCCTCTGACGACACCCATTGCGAGGGAGATTACGGTACTGTATAGACTATGGGAATATATTATGTGTTAAGGTGGAAAATGTAAAGCCTTAACGCTATTTAAAAGTAAGTTTATTTTACTAATAGACGCTATTATAATAGCGAAGTATTACTACATAGTAAATAGTTTAATGGATCCTTAGAGGATGGGCGGTCCCAAGCATCCTTAAAGTTATTTGCTCTATATTATAGTAAACTTGAATTATTTTACACTGTATAAGTATGTATGTCCTGACTCGAGTGTTCATGTTTTACTTTACGCTCGGGTTAGCCTGAGTTGCAGTTCAGTTTCATCCCGGAGCTAGGATTTCTGTAGATCACTTTCAAGCTGTTGGCAAACTTCCCTTCCAGTTCTTTATCTAAATTTTTGAAATCAAGACTAGTGGACATTTGGATTGTTCTAATGATGATTTAATACTATATTGGATTAAAGACTATGTAATTTTTATAGTGGCTTCATGAGCCACTAAGTATTTTTAAATTCCGCTGCGAGTTTTTTGATATCTACGTCTGTGATTCTGTGATCATTTATTTACTGTATATTTTGAGATTTGCCAAATTTATTTACAACAAGGTATTTTGAACAATTCAAGTCCGACGTATGCGGATGCGAATGGTTGAAAATACTGGGTCGTTACAGATTATATCGACCATTACACGATAAGTCATATACCCCGGGAAGAGAACATGAATCCAGATTCTCTCGCGAAGTACGCAAGCACTGGTGAAGCTCAATTATTAGGATTAGTTCCTGTGGAAGTCCTGTCAGCTCCAAGCACTGATGAGATGGATATTGACTGGATCACGACTATATCTCAAGAGCAAGAATCGTGGATGACTCCGATAATGGAATATCTGCTCAACGGTTCTCTACCAGAATATTCAAAGGAGCGTCAGAAGCTGTTGAGAAACGCCTCTAGATATATGATTCAAGATGGTCGGTTGAATAGGCGGGGATTCTCAATGCCATTTACTCCGATATGTGACCAAGGAAGAGGCTAAGACAATTCTAGCCAAAGTACACACAGGAGAGTGCGGAGATCATTCAGGTGGTCAAACACTAGCAAAGAAAATTCTCCGTTATGGGTATTTTTGGCCAGACATTAATCGTGATGCTGCAAGCTACGCCCGAAAATGTGACCGTTGCCAGAGATTTGCGAAAATCCCAAGAGCACCTTCCACCGAGATAACACAGATGGTCAGTCCATGGCCATTTGCTATTTGGGGAATAGATCTCATTGGGCCTTTTCCAACCACCAAGTCCGGAATCAGATATGCCATTATTGTTGTTGATTATTTTACTAAATGGGCTGAATCTGAATCATTAGCTACTATTACCTCTAAAAAGATGATAAACTTTGTAACTAAGAATATCATTTGCAGGTATGGTGTGCCTCAAAAGATAATCACAGACAATGGAACCCAATTCGAAAGTGAAGAGTTCCAAGATTTTTGCAAGCGATTCAAGATCCAAAAAAGCTTTTCAGCAGTGGCTCATCCGCAGACAAACGGGCAAGCGGAAGCAGTAAACAAAATTATCAAATCAACCATCAAAAAACAGCTGTAAAAAGCAAAAGGTGGTTGGGTCGATAAGCAACCACTAGCACTATGGGCATACAGTACTACCCACAAAACTACGTCTGGGCACACTCCATTTTCATTAGAATATGGATCAGAAGCAATGATTCCGGTGGAGACAGAAGTCCCTTCACACAGAAGAATACATCGATCAAGCTGAAAATGAAAAGCTGCAACTTGAAGCACTTGACCTCCTTGATGAAAGAAGGGAAGAGGCTCAGCTCAGAATTGCAGCCCATCAGCAAAGAATTGCCAGGCACTTCAATTCCAAAGTTCGCCAACGCGGCTTTGAGATTGGGGATCTAGTCTTGAAAAGGACCATCATAGCAACATGAGTGTTTGCGCCAAACTGGGAAGAGCCGTATGTCATAGGCAAAACACTTCTTGATGGCACTTTCAAACTGACAACTGTCGAAGGAGATCCAATTCCAAGGGCTTGGAACAGCAATCGCTTGCGCCCATATTTTACTTAAAAGCTTTACTGAAATACTGTGAAAGAATTATGGATGTATGATTCTTGTATTGAAAGCCATTGTAAAGCCAGTGCAAGTGAATAATAAGAACTATAAAGTGGATGTAGGCCCAGTTCTTGGACGAACCACTATAAATCTTATGCTCTCTACTATTATAAACCGCCTGTTTTATTTCGATATGTAAAGTACTTTAATTGTATTACTAAAATGTCGATTTAATATTACAGGCCGTTAAAACAAAGCTCACCCATCACAAGACCAAGCGATCCTTGACATCACTCAACAAACAAATGTTAAGCCACAAAAATTCTAGGTTCAAATCATATATAAGAAGTGCTTCAAGCAAACAGTTAGGGATTTTGTCGGAGGTGGGCTCTTGCTAACAAATTGTGATCGTTTGTGCAAACGAACCTCCGATTAAGTAGCCTGTGTTTTCCCCTACGAACTCACTTAACAATGAAGTACACTTCTTTGGATAAAAAAACTACTTGCAAAAGAAAGGGATGTGTGCTTGAAAATGATAACAAGGAGTCGCTGATATGAGCAGATGGCGAAAAGACATGGGCAAGCAGGTAGGAAACAACCAAAGACCTCTTCGAAGGCACAAGCCCTCTTCAAAGAGGCACAACTCTTTGGGGGATAAAGACCTCTAACGGGGCATGCCAGAAAAAGAAAGTTCTCTTTCTCAACCAAAAAAGATTGGTGGAATGACCGGAGGCACCTTCCAAAGTGGAAGGCAAAGCGCCCTTGTTAACTAGTTGATATCGTTTGTGCAAACAAACGTCCAAGTAACATGTGTCCGTCCCGTGAATCCGTCCAACCATGAGAAAGAAACTTCCAGGCAAATTCCCTATTCGGAGGCACACATTTCACCGAGATCTGAAATAAAACTTCATAAGAGTTGAAATGTGCAAAGCCCTCTTCGGCGGCCCATTTCACCAGAGTTGAAGTGCAAACAGCTCTCTTCAGAGACACACTTCACAAGAGTTGAAATGCTAAAAGACCTCTTCAGAGGCACACATTTCACCGAGATCTGAAATAAAACTTCACAAGAGCTGAAATGTGAAAAGCCCTCTTCGGAGGCCCATTTCACAAGAGTTGAAGTGCAAACAGCTCTCTTCGAAGAGACACTTCACAAGAGTTGAAATGCTAAAAGACCTCTTAGGAGGCACACATTTCACCGAGATCTGAAATAAAACTTCGCAAGAGTTGAAATGTGCAAAGCCCTCTTCAGAGGCCCATTTCACCAGAGTTGAAGTGAAAACAACTCTCTTCGGAGACACACTTCATAAGAGTTGGAATGTGAAAAGCCCTCTTTGGAAGCGTACTTCTACTTTCAACAAAAGATCAATTTCTCCATAATGAGAATACTTTTCTCCGAACATTAAAGTACCAAATCAAATCCTTCTTTCGAAGCCAACTTCACCGTATAGGAGAATTCACTACTTTTCTTTCAAATAAAAAGAAGAAGAGGGAAAGTAGTGATCATCTCAAAAAGTTGAAGTGTAAAAAAAAAGGAAAAGAGAAGACTTCTCCAATACAAGGCGCATTCTACTAAATCAAAGAAATATTCTCTTAAAATGGAAAAAATTATTCTCTTAAGTACGAAAGAAAGCCTCCTTAAAATGGAAAAGTTGTTCTCCAAAGAAAGAGCACAAGTCTTCTCGAAACAGAAGAGTTGTTCTCCAAAATCTTGCCAATGTGAATGAGATTGCAATAAACCATGGTATGGGGGCAATATAATACAGTTACAAAAAATAAAAGCAATGCTCAAGCAACTACCACATTTTTACTGCAACATCACACAAAGAAAATAAAGAAACTTGTATGAAAAAGAAGAATAAATGCATTCACAAATACAAACAGAAGTTTGTACAAGTAAAAGAATCATTTTATTCCATACTATGAAAATTTTATACATGTGCAGGTTTCAAAATAAAAGAAGGCGGGGACCGGTACCCGCACAATCTCTGGTCAACACAAGTCTTTATATATACAAGCAAAAAACAAGTAAAAAGCGAGATGAAAAGCATAGGACCAAACCCATCACTTCTTCTTCCTGCCACCTTTCGAGCCCTCCCCTGGCCGGATGATTAACTATTTTAGTCGGCTTGTAAGAGTAGGGGAAGAAAGAGGAAGGGGTGCAATTGGAATTTCTTCTGCTTTTTCTTCACTTGTAGAAGCTTCCCTCCTTTTCTTTGAGACTCCACGCTTCCCCTTCTTCCTTGAAGAAGACTCACTGCCCGGAGTGAAAAGTGCAGACAACTTTGTGTCATCAGAAATAGTTTGCTTCGGAGTTCTTTCGCCTTCTTCAAGTTCCTCGGCCTTCTGTTCTTGTGAAGCGACCGGGTCATCCAGGCCTCGACGAGCTTCTATCTGCTCCTCTTGTAACCCAGGTTGAGAGGCGAAAGGAGGAGTAATCTGAAGAGGCGGAGAGGGAACGGCTGGAAGAGGGGAAGTATGAACAACACTTGGCGCTTTCACTACAGGAGAAGAGAATTGAAAGTCAGTGTCTCTCATAAAAAGAGGAGAAAGTGGCGCGTAAAGATTTAAGTAATAATCCAAAAGTTCATCAAGCTCATGTGAAGTAAACAAGCAGTCCACTTGAGCAAGATCAGCATTGAGATTACCTGGCAAGTAGGCTTTACTATGTCAACTCCAAAGTCATGCGCTTTAGTGCTTTCTTGAGTCTCATCTCCAGTGCGGGCGGTTGCACTCTCACTAACAGCTTTAGCAGGAGGTGGAGAATGAGAAATGGAGCCAAAAATATCGATGTCGGCCGAAACAGAAGGTTGAACTGGGTCGGTTGAGGTTACCTTCCCTAAATGTTATCCTTCTTCCATTTCGGCTCTCACTTTAGAGAGTTGCTCCTTTCCCCTGGCAAGAGCAGCAAGTGCATCGTTATCTAGATAGTGCACCTCCAAATCTGCTTCAGCATATCCAGCGCCTCCAAGCATATCAAGAGCGGCTTCCCACACTTTGGCCAAAGTGATTTCGTACTTCGGTCCCAAAAATCTAAGGCTACCGCGCCCCAGAACACTATCTATGTAGAACTCGAATAAAGTTGAGCTGATTTCGGCTTTGGAACACTATCTATGTAGAATTCGAATAAAGTTGAGCTGATTTCGGCTTTAGTTGCCATGTGAGATTCTACGGCTGTTGCTTTGCCGGCAGTAGCTTCATCACGCTCTTTTTCAACTTCAGAAAGTCAAGCTTTTAACATTTCGATTTCCAAGTTCTAGGAGCTGGTTTTTTCTCGCAACTGAGCCACGTCAGTTCGGTAGCTTTCTTCAACTTGCTGTTGTGCTTCAAATTTAACTTCTGATTCTCTTTGTCCGTCGTGAGCATCTCTCACCTGTTTTTGAAGCACTTCTTCTTTTTGAGAATAAGAAGTGGAAGAAGTGGCAAGTTCTTCTTTAATTCTTTCAACTTCCGCTTCAAGCTTCTCATTGTAAGCGGCAATACTCTTCATCTCTACATCATGCTGATCGAGTGTTTTCTACCACTCAGATTTATCATTTTCCATAGTCAGCATGGCTTCGAGATTTGCACGGTTTACTCTTTGATGTTCGTCAATAAGTTTCAGCCAACCAGACATTCTCTCAATATCGAGTTTGACGGCATCAAGATTTCACAACATGGCTTGCTTATCGATTGGGACCAAGTCAAGATCGAAACGCGCTCCCTTTAAGCACCAGTGCGGAAACTGGCTTTGAAGAGTAGCCATACCCTATCCAACTTGATACGCGGGCCTACTGATGATTGCTTGAATATCAGCTCTTTGAAGGGCAGGAGAGCTGGAAGGGATTTCCAAAGAGACGGGAGCAGCGGGCTTTTAAGAAATTTCAGATGACGGTTTTTCACCAAGTTTGGCCCGTTTACTCGGATCTTCAACGACATGAATTTTCCCTTTGTTATCACAGGATTTTCGTTTGTGAGAATCATCCTCTCTCTGGGAAGAATCATGTCGTTCATCCCGTCTCCCGTAGCGTTCTTCATAAGCATGCATCTCACGAGCTTTCCTCGCAGCTCTTTCTTCGTCAGTTTCCCAGGAGGCAGGAAGATACCTCTTGAGGTCATAAGAGCCGCGCCTCCCATAACACTGGAAATCATCATAGTAAGAGCCACTTCATCCCATTGGAGAACCTGAAAATGAAGAAAAGATAAGTTCAGAAATCTTCAAAGCAAGGAAGTTGAATGCATATAAGTGCTGAAAAATCCTAAGTGTGTGTAACGTGAAAAGTACGCGCGCCAAACTACGAACCACTCCTCGGTTGGGGGTGACGACAGATTTTACAGCAAGTGCCAACTCTTGGGCTGATGGAGTTTGCGGCAGGACAGATGTCGCTTCAACTACTGGAGAAATAACTTTAGCAATAGTGGTATCGTCTTTAAAGAGCTCCTGTGAAGTGATCATCAAGTCGCTCAATCCCTCAAAAATGTCGTCTCCATCATGTCCAGCAGGACCCTTCCCCTCAAGTCCTTCATCAGCAGTCTTCCCGAATTGGTGAGGAGGTTCCTCTGCCTCAATGACCGGGGCAAGTGCAAGTTTTCCGGATGACCCCACAACGTCAATAGAAGAAGAACACTTCACCAATGAAGCCTCAATAGTGGGTTCTTTCGGTGTAATTTCTCCGGTGGAAACTGGGGCATTCGATGTCTCTACTGGAGAATCAGGGACTTCATGAGGCTTAGTAGAACGGGAAGAGTGCAGAAGTCCGAATTGGTGAAGAAATTCGTCTTTCAGCAGAAATTTAATACTTCTTTCCTCAACCGCCACGACACTTAATCTTTCAAAAGTCGGCTTGTGGCTGGGATCTTTAGAGGGAGGAGAAAGTGCTGTAAAAGTAAAGAATGAAGTTAGCACCTAGCAACTCGGACTTTGAAAGGCTCAAATGCAAAGAGCAGGGATAAGCAATCTTACTTCCTACTCTCCAGATGGCATAAAATCCTGGAGGGCGACGAATGAAAAAGAATTGATTTAAGAACCCGTGGGCGCTTTTCGGAAGATCAACGATCAACCTACGATTCCTGGCGCTTCTCACGAGTGTGATAGAGGGATGATCTTTGTTCTTTGCAAATGCGCACAAGTACCAGATTTCTTCAAAGCTCGAAAGACGATCAAGTGTCCTCCTGAATAGCACACAAAGTCCCATTATGATGGCGTAGCCATTGGGATGCAACTTGAAGGGAGAGATGGTTAATCGAAGAAGAGTCTTGAAGAAAGTCATTAAAAGGAGGAATAGCACCACACATGCACATCTGACGATTGACAGCGATAAAACCGAGAGGTGGCCTGTCAGCAGTATCATTTGGCCTAGGAAGTAAAGCATCTGCTTCAGCAATACCAAACGGAATACGTAGTTGGTTGAACGCCCGCTGACTCAGGGAAGTTGGAGTTCTTTCCGGGGGATTATACAGTGGATTGGCTATCGGGAAGACCTCTTCAGGTTGCTCTATTATTTCTTCTTGAGAAGACATTCTACACAAGGAACTGGATATTCAAATATGAAGGCGCACGTTTCCTAAATATGTGAAGTGTTGTGCGAAACTAATAAACCGACAAGCAAGTATAACTGAAATTAAACTAATAGGCATTTGTCAATTATAAAGTTTCAGGGCTTGATGCTTTAAGTCCGAATACAAGTGCAACATTGATGCAAACAAATCAGCTTTAATTAATTAAGATTGCTTTGCTTCAATACTTCACTAGAATTTATTGATTCACAACATTTCATATAATTTCTTTAAGTTGATTATCCTTTATCGACTAATCTGTCATTTGATGTGGGCGATCAGTGGCAGTATATTCGTCCCATTTTTCTGCAAATGTCGTGTTTAACAGGTTATTAGAATTAAAGTTAATATAATCTATAAAGGAGTACAACAAGTTCAGGCAAGTTATTTCGACAGTTCAAGTTGGAATTCAAGTTAAGTGATGTCACATTTTTACAAATTTTCAAGTTCAAGCGACTTAGCATGGGTCAGAGTTCCATTAAGTCGTTCTGTTCAAGTCAAAAGTTCATTTTTCATGATCCTATAAGCTAAAGTAATGCTTCAAGGCAAGGCAGTGTGAATCTGGTAAAGTCCTAGGTCGCTCACGACCTAACAAGTTGGGTTGAAATTGGTCTAGGTCGCAAGAAGAAATTCAGCAGTGAAAAGTTATTTAAGTGCTAAGTCGCTCACACAACCTAAAGACTAAGTCGCTCACACGGCCTAAAGACTAAGTCGCTCACACGACCTAAAGACTAAGCCGCTCACATGATCTAAAGATTAAGTCTCTATGAGTTAAGTCGCTCGGTTCCTTTTAGGTCGCAAAGATTCTTAAGTCGGTTGGTTTGTTAGGACGGTCAAGTCTGTTAAGTCGTAATGGGTATATGTCGCTCAGATCTACTAGGTCGCTTCCGAAGTAACTCGGCAACATAAAGCTATCTCCCATCAGAAGCTCTAAGATCTGTCCTCCACTCAAGTGGTGCCATGTGTCCATCACCATTGCATCACCCAAATGCATTACGATGTAACTCGCTATCCACTAACCCGTTAACCTAACACCTACTCAAACGCATAAAACTCCATTACCTCCTCCAAGTTTCTAGGAAAAGCTATAAACTCCTCAGATTCGAAGCATTCGCCAGACGACTATGAGAAGTGATAGGCCGAATCATTCCTAAGAGCAATTGCAAACAATTTAATGGTGATCGGAGGACGAATCAAGAGGAAGTCTTACGGCGGGGTGATAGAAACCGTAGGGACGTGGTTACAGGGTAATCAATGGCAAATGTAACGGAAAGGTGATCAATTTACCTAAAAGTTGTTGTTAGGAGTGGTGATTAGAGTAGTGAGGAGTTTTTCTGTGATGATTCTCGAGCTTAAAGATAGCAATGGCAGCGGCAGAATACAAGCAGTAAGATAAAGGAAGAAGAAACGACCTAACGGCTTCTATAGGGGAGAGAGAGGAAGACGTACCGGCGCACGAGCTAGCGAGCCAGTTGAGTCGCTCACGACCTAGAGGAATTAGGTCGAAGCACATGACCTACGACATAGGCATGTACTTCGAGGGGCAAATGTTAACTCCTCAATTTCATGACTCAACGACCTAAGGAAGTAAGCGACCTAAAGCTGAAGCGGGTTAGCGACCTAACCGATAAAGTAGGCTAGTGACCTAACCGATGAAGCGGAGTAACGACCTAAAAGGTACCGTGACTTAACGACTTACAGAAGACAGCAACCTAACGACCTAACCTGTTAAAGGACTCAACGACCTATAACTTAACAGCTAAAGACTCTAGTGATTCCATGAGAGGTGCGACCTAGCGACCTAGCGGCCTAGCGGCCTAGCGGCCTAGCGGCCTAGCGGCCTAGCAGCCTAGTGACCTAGCGTAAACCAAGACAACTCCTTATGCCGTAGTACCTTAGGTCACCATTCCCTCTCCTGGTACTCCTCAGGTCGCCCACGACCTAGAACATGACCCATCTGACCCATAGGTCGCTCACGACCTACGACCTAACCCCTAGGTCGCCCACGACCTACGACCTAACTCCAGAAAACTTCTATAAATACCATGCTTACACCACCGAAGAGGGGGAACTTTTGGCTCATTTTTGGAACGCCTATACTCTATTGATTTCTCGAATCACTCGACACTTCAAACACGAAAGACACTTCGTTCAAGAAGAAATCTAACACATTCGACATGGATTCATGGAGTTCTTCTACATCGGAGTTCTAGCTATTTGCCCTAGTAGTGCTGTAATCGAAGATTGTTGTAAACTTGTAATCGATTCAGCAATAAAGAAGATTAAAGTGGACGTAGGCTTAACTTAAAGCCGAACCACTATAAAACTGTTGTCTCTTTACTGTTTTTTCTGTGACTTTTCTACTTACTTCTAATTCCCGTATTGACGGGTGGTGCTTTCACTTAATCTCTACCTACACCGGGGTGTTAGCGTTCAATTTTAGCGTTAACATTACATAATAGATATTAATTTATAAGTTCCTCTTTCCCTTCTTTTCCTTTTCGGGGACGAAAAGTTTTGAGTGGGGGAGAGTGTAACGACCAGTAAATTTTGAGAAATTAATTGCTTAATATAAGTAAGAGTTTGTAGTTAAATTTAGGAAGAAATAAGTAAACACTAAAATTTTAAATAAATGAAATGCAACATTTAAAATTAAAGATAGGTATTAACAATGGAAATGAAATTACGATTTATTTAAAGTAATGGAAATTGTTATAGGCTTAGGAATTGAATATAAGAAAAACAAATGGGGATATTGTATTAACTAATGCAATGATATAATTAGTAATAAATTTAATGAATTCAATGTTATAGTAACCAGAAGTAATATGCAATAAATGGAAAAAAATTGCAATCAATGTAGGTAAGTAATTACAATGTTTATGGTAGATGATAAACGTTACTTTAATGGTAATTAATAACATAAAGGAAGTGTGAAAATTGTTACATTTGTATAAATAGAAAATGAGTAAATAAAAAGTAATTGTTGAATAAACCAATGCAACAATTGTAGATAAGTAATTTTAAGGAATGTTGTTGATAAACGTATTTAAAATGGTAATAAATTTAATATAAGGAAACAAAGGCAATTAGTGGATTTATTTAATGGATTCGTGATATAAAAATTAATGTCATGTAGGTAATTATAATATTGTTGGAAGTGAAAACTTATTAAGTATGAAACCAAGAAAGTAAATTAATTAAAGAATATAAATAGTAATTAATATACATACTTGGCAAATATAACTAAATAGTGTGAAATAAAGCATGCATTTATGATATGAAATCTAAGTCAATGTTTATTTCACTATAAATGTCAATTTATTGAATAGCATGGTTTTAAATCAAGTAACGGATTTGTTAAAGTTTCATCTGATAATTTATAAAATTTAATGTGAAATTAATTGCAGTAAATTGACCTAATTGTGCAGTTAGGATAAATTGATTTGTCATAAAGGATTGTTAATTCCAGAGGATGTAACCAATGTTAATTTCATTTATAATATAACAAGTGGTGGTTCTTAGGAGTGAAATTTTAGATTTATTAATTTATTTGAAAGTAAAAAAAAAATTCAATAAGTGAATTAATTGCAAATAAGGGGAATTTAATATTAAATTTTACATTAATAGAGATGTGGATGAAATTTGTGGATATTAATGCAATAGCTACGAATCAATAAAAATTCGTCCAATTGGTAACAGGGTGAGAACAGTGTATGTAATCAATTTCAACACTTGTCCATTAGTGATAACGTAAAGGTAAATTAATGTTAATAGAGGCTAATAAATTAAAATCGTAAATCAATACAAATTTTTGGTTATAAATTGAAATATAGCCATTTGAAGAAATCTAAGATGAATATATTAGTATTGGGTAATAAATTTATTATAAGAAAAACCAATGCAAATGTTTAATTAATTAGTGAAACGATAATAATAAATAGTAATTAATTCAAAATTTGTTACTTGGGAATAATGTAGATTAACATACATTAGTTATTTAGGGTAGTGACTAAAATTGGTAATTTGTTTGCAATTAATGATAATAGTGTTGATATAAGCTAATAAGTTTAAATGTCAATGCAATTAAAAGCACAAAAGTTGCAGTTTTTAGGTTGCTTGTTTATTTAATGAGTTAAAATAAAATCTGGTAATCGATTACAAATAAATCTTAATTTTACGTTGGTTAATGTAAATTAAAGTAACAGTTGATGTAACAAAGGATGGAACCGCGGAAAATTAGTTAAGTGAATTTAAAATCTTAATTTATGGGTGAAATCGACAAATTTCAATATGTTGAATTTGGTAGTTATTACACAATTAGTGGAAATAAAATAGTAATACGAATAAAGGTGAAACAGAAGTATCAATGTAATGAAACGTAACCAAATGTAAATATGTTTATGGGGTAATGATTGTTTTAATAATGAGAATGGGAATCAACATTTATTTATTTCAATTTTTTTTTGTTGAATGAATAAATTTGACTTTTAATTTGATAAATCAAAACAAATTTTTTTTTGTATATATATTAAAAGAATGTTTTAATTGTAGATCCATGTTTTAAACTCTTAAACCAAATTGCATTTTTTAAATCTAAAAGTTTATATACATATAATTTGTATTTGTGTTGAAACAGAAATATTGTATACACATATTGTCACTTTATCTTGAATTGAAAATATCATGAAATTTGAATACTTTGTTAAATAAATTATTTGTTCTTAATCTAATAAATTATAATAGAAGTTTACATATGCTTAACAATTTTTCGATAATAAATCTAAGCATTGATTTTGATTACAACAATATTTAAATTTATTACCTAATTTATTATCTCGAATATCCTTATTTAAGGATCTTAAAGGTTTGTTACTATATTGCTTAATTTGTCATGTTCCACTTTTGTTTTGTTAAAAAAAAATCGTTAAGGTAAAAAAAAAGTTTAATTTATATGTATATATGTATTTTTAACTTCAAGTATACATAAGTTTACAAATGCATTAGACAATTTAATGTGGTATGGAAGTATGCTTTGAATAAATTAACAATCTTAAATTTAATCTTTATACACACATGTATGTGTGTGTGCATGTGTATACATATAAACATTTAATATATTAATTTCAAATTGCTAAAGCATGATTTAATTTTTTATTATTATTATAAAACAATTTAAAAATGAGGTCATATTATATACATATTAATTTATTGTTTGTTGTTTATGTTTTCTAGTCATAATACAACTTGCATGATAATTAAATATCGTATTAATAAAATTGGCTTATGTGGGAAAGTGGAATTAATCAATGTCGTCATCTTTTATCTCCTTTCCTATTAGATCCTTATGTGATTGCATCTACATTTATTCTTGTTTATTCCTATATATTCTCACCAATTAATCATACTTGATATATGTTTAGCAATTCTGACACACAGTTAAAGTATGAATATATATGATGTATTCAAACTTTTATGTATCTAGCACTTAATTAATTTAGAATCAAACTAATAAAAAGTGACATTTATTTTATCCCTCCACATTCATTCCCTTTCTAATTTATAATTACCTCTTTTTAATACCTGCTACTTCTAAAAAAGGGCTGTTGATATTTACTATATTTCAATACCGAGTTTGTTCATATTTACTTTATTTCTAATTAATAGCAGCCTCTCTTTTCAAATCTCTTTGTCCCTAAACCTAAGTCTAACCTTATAAATACGATATGATGCAAATGAAACCCTAGCCTCCACTCAAATCTTCTTCTTCTTGTTTTCTTTTTTTCAAATCTCCTTATTATATCTTATTTTAATTTTTCCTTCCTCTTCAAATAGTCTTCTTATCAAGTTTTATTCTATTTCAAACTTTCTTCTTTCTTTTCAAACCTTGATCTTCTCTGCAATTTTCAGTTCTTCTTATTTCAATCCTTTTCTTTTCCAAATTCTTCTTTTTCAAATCTTTTCCAAACCTTTTAAAAATACATACATACACACATACATACATATATATATATATATTAATATAATAAGGAGGGAAACTAAAGTAAATCAAAATAAAAGAAAAATTATGGAACAAAGCTAGCAATCAACAAGAAGACAAAGGTGTAACAACCAACATATTTTACGATTTGAATACTTAAATATTTTATTTAAATATTTTATCGTTAGTCGGATTTTAGTCCGAAAAGTTACTTTTTTGCATACGGTCGAATTAGGACTCCGGACCACTTCCACTGGGTCCAAAACGCCGTTTGTGATCTTTTTGAGTATAAACTTTGATATGTTTGGAGTTAGCGGAATTTTGCCACTTTTTCACTTTGGGCTTTGGGTTTGGTTTAGCCTATTAGCCTAAACTATTAACTCTAGCTCAGTCCCCTCTTCCCTTCATTACTTCACTTTCATTTCCTAACACTCAAGCTTCATCAAAAATGGGGAGAGGAATGGGAAATTAAAACTCCCAGCCCTAGATCATTTGCAAGTCCAACATCTAACTCCAAATCCAAAGAGAAGCCATTGATTCAAGCTTCTTGTGTTGAGATTGAAGTGTGGTTGATTCTTCCTTTGCTTTTAAGCTTCTCCTTCATTGATTTTGTGAAAAGGTGAGATTTTTATCTCACATCTTTGTCTATAACTATCTTTGATTATTGGGTATGAATTCCTAACACTTTTTCATATGAATTTGCTCTTGTTTTGGATTGAATTGGTGAAAATCCCAATTTTTAGTGTTTGGGTTCAAATCTTTAAAAATCCTAACTTTGATGATTGAACACGTTTTTGGTGATGCATCGAGGAGCCAATAGGACCGGGTAGTCGATGGGCGTAATCCCCTAGCGTCCGTGCTTGATCGGTTGCAAATTGAGAGAGTTTTTTCATTTCTGTTGCTTAGGTCATTCAGCCTGCTCGCATATCTTTTGGCCTACAGTTAGGTCGCGCCAAACATAGGTCGCACCGTGCCTAGGTCGTCCCATCTTAAGTCGCTTGGCCATTTGGTCGTTCCAGCACTTGGCCGCTCGCCTCGCAGTTAAGTCGCAACACATAGGTCGCTTGGCATGGTCGCACCCCTTGTTATGGGTCGCGCCATAACTTAGGTCGCAACCAACTTAGGTCGCACCATGTTAGGTCGCTCGCCTTGCTATGAGTCGGCCTGTCTTAGGTCATTGACCACATAAGTCGCTCGGCTTGGTCGTTCCATCTTAAGTCGTTCGGCTTTCCACCTTAGGTCGCAACCCATTAGGTCGCTCGGCCTATTATGCCGCTAGCTGCTTTGGTCGCGCCATTCCTTAGGTCGCTTGCAGTTAGGTCGCACCTTGTGTTAAGTCGCGCCTGCTTTAAGCCGCGTGCTACGCCTTAAGTCGCAGATCCCTTGTGTCGTATGCCGTGGGGTCGTATGAGTTGAGCCGCTGATTTCTTGTATTGTATTGTGTTAAGCCGGAAGACGTGGCTGTTAAGTCGCAAGGGTATTTCCACTTTGATGGATTTTGAATCGAATTCTTTGGATTTTATTCATGTCTTCGAATGTGAACATTTGTGACTTATTATTTCTACAATCGTTTTTGTGATTTGTCATTTTAAAAATATAAAGGTTCCAATACTAGTAGTAAATATCAAAACTCTTTCATCAAAACGATTTCAACCCTACTTTACTACAAAACCTGTTTCTTAAACCGTTTTCCAATCTACTAGCATATACAAACCGTTATCTCACGTATGAGAAATCTAATTAAACGGCTTAGTAAAACAAGTGGTATGAAATGCTTGTGTTTACTTCGCCGGTTAATTCTTGGACTTGTTCAATTGAATCTCTTGTGGCAATTTTCGAGTGGAGATCTATAATTTGTTCGTAAATATTTAAGTTAAGCTAGTGGTTATGGGACATGAAGCTAAGCTTATATATTTACTAACTTACTGTAATTGACACTTCTTGATGATCGTTGATGATCTTTTTTTTAACTTAGACTAGCAAATGTACGATGTCTCTTTGTCTAGGAGGGAGACTAAACCCCGTTTCTGTGGAGCTTCGGCTCAATTTGGTGGGGTAGCGACCCACGGTCTTCGGGCCATTTTATGGAGCTTCGGCTCAAAATTAATGGTTAACAACCATGGAATAACGTTCCATTTTGTGATACACATGTTGGTGAGTTTTCATGCTCCCGTTTTGTGATAGGCCTTCCCCTTTTGTGATTTCTGGATTTCCATTGATGATTTCTAGGATTTGTGTATCGCCAATTTTCGTGATTTACATTGATAAGTTTTATCAATATTTGTGCATTGGTGAATTTGTGTGTCATTAACTTTTGTGATTGGCATTGATATTAATGTCAATATTTATGGTTTGGTCAATAAAAATAAAGAGTATGACATTCCTTTTGATCTTTGAGAAGATTCCTGTGATATTGATTAATCCCTAGTTGATTTTCAATTACATACTTATCAAAGGATGGCTTTATGGTTATCATATATTCTTGTCATATCTCTTATTCTATATCATTTCATCTGATATTTATAGCTAGACTGATTCGTTTATTATTTTCTGATTAAATAATACTCGGGTCAGACCGAGATGTTACAGGTGCTTCTGCTTGACTTCACATCTGGGATTATCACCCTAACTTTTGGCTAACTACTTAGATTAGTAATTTTTGTTGTATACATTTTAGATATAGACTCATTGATGTATCCATATTCTTTTGTCTAGCACTTTTAACTATTCTTTTGTGACATTGTGGATCTTGTCTGACCACTACTCTGATGTACACTTTCATGTGTTATATTCATATCTTTTTCCGTCTTTGTGATATGGATATCTGTGACTGATTTGTGTTATGTTTATTTCTATGTTTGTTTCCGAAGATATCATAGCTACTGTGTTGTAGCTTTGAGTTTGCATCCGTATGTTGGATTTCCTCTTGAAAAGAAAATCCATGTTATACTATCTGACATATCGGTGCTCGCACAAAGCCATTACAGGGATGGTCGCTCCTCAATAGCCATATTCTCCGCGCTAGGTGACGGCATTACACCATAGTGTCCTTGACTAGAGTGGGTATAGAGGTGGGGCGTCACAGCTTAGTATCAGAGCCAAACTTCGGAACAACGTAGAATAATTTAACAAGGATCATCGTCCTAAGTCCATCTTAGGAGTCGTGCTTTAGGATTTAATTCGAGTCTTCGTACCGATTCATCCTATTTTCTTTATGATTCCTTGTTTTACCTATCAAGATTGCTTGATATTCATTTTGTGAATGACCTTTTCCTTCTTCTTTCTTTCTTTCTGAAGGAAGAGAAATGGTTGGACCTGGCCGTCCTAACGTCGGTCAATCTAGCACTACTCCACAAGATGGAGTATTTATGTCTGCCCAGCAGCTTCTTCATCTTGTAAAGAATGCTCAGGCAGCCGGTTCAAATCTGGAGTCTACTCACCCTAAGTCTGGATTTGCATGTTTGTGCAATGATTATACCAATTTGGGTGGGAAGCCATTCAATGGTTCTGAAACTATTATTGAAGTTCAGGCTTGGCTAAGAACGTGCGATCGAATCTTTTCTCGCATGGATCTTATTGATCTTCACCGAGTTCAGGTGGCCTCTAGTATGCTCCAAGAAAGAGCATTAGATTGGTATGAGCTTCTTATTTCTGAAATAGTTAAAGCAGATCTTACTTGGGAGAAATTCCGGGAATGATTCGAATTAAAGTTTGTGCCAGAAGCTGAGAAAGTAACATTGGCTCGTCGTTTCATTGACCTTGTTCAAGGTGAATCCTCTATGGCAGATTATGTTGCATCCTTCGAGTCACTTTCTAAATACGGGGTCGAGTACATAAACACCCCACTGAAGAAGAACCAAAGATTTGTCTATGGCTTGAATAAAAATCTCAAGAAGCCATTTCTTCCAAAATTAGAAGTTTCTTTTGATCAACTCATTGATATCGCTCTTCGACTTGAAGAGGCAGATAAGGAGAGTGATGTTGAAGTTATGGGTGCCAAACCAAACTTCGACAACAAGAAAAGGCCTAATAAGTTCAAAGGTCCTTATCGCAATAAGAAAGGGAAGCAAGCAACTTCGGTGGCAAAGACTTCTACCTCTAGTCGTGGGCAATGCTACAATTGTGGTTCTAAGGACCATTATGCGAATAAATGTTCAAAGCCCCGTGCTTGTCGCTATTGCAAAAGCCCGGATCATTATTTATCTTCTTGTCCCAAACTTGAAGGCAACAAGGAGGGAAAGCTTGATGTTGCTCAAGCCCCTGGCAACACATCTCGTGGTCCAGGTATTTCTCATTCTATCTTTGATGGCATTATTTTATTTCGTAATCACCCTATTCAAGTTTTTTTGATACGGGTGCGTCCCACTCTTTTATTTCAAAAGAACTTGTTGATACATTTTCTTTGGATGTTTTGTGTTTAATGACTTCTTTGAGAATTGCAAATCCGGTTGGTGGATCCGCAACACTTAGTTTGTTGTGTAAAGATGTCGAGATTATTTTGTGTGATTTTTCTTTCCGAGTCGATTTACATGTTATGCGCTACTTAGGCTTCGGAATGATTTTGGGAATGGACTGGCTTAACCGTTATGAAGCTCAAATCCTATGTCCTGAGCGGACTATTCATCTCGACATCCTCAATCTGTTAAGCAGATTTCTAATAATCTTAAAGAGTCGGATTCCAGCTTGGTCGCATCTTTATATTCTTTAAATCCTCATAATGACGATAATGATGATGAGGAAGATATTATTTCTCTTATTCACGTTGTTCGTGAATTTTCCGATGTATTTGAGCCCTTTTTAGGATTACCACCTAAGCGAGCAATTGAGTTTAGAATTAATCTCATCCCTAGAGCTCAACCTATTACTTGTCCTGCTTATCGTATGTCCAATAAAGAAAATGAGGAGATGCACGAAAAATTATCCGAATTGGAGACGAAGCAATTTATTCCCTCTAGTTCCTCTCCTTGGTGATCTTCGGCTATTTTTGTGAAGAAATCCGATGGTACACTTAGGCTTTGCCTTGACTACCGCAAGCTTAATGATTATCCTTTACCTCGGATTGGTGATCTATTCGATCAAATTAGTGGTGCTAGAGTCTTTTCACAATTAGACTTAGCTACCGGTTTTCATTAGCTTCATATTGCAGAGGATAGCATTCCTTTGACATCGTTCCGTACTCGTTATGGATCTTATGAATGGCTTGTTATGCCATTTGGTTTAACGAATGCTCTGGCTTATTTCGTTGACCTTATGAATAGAGATTTCAAAGACTTCCTCGATCGGTTTGTTCTCATCTTTATTGATGATATTCTTGTGTATTCAAAAACCGAGGAGGAGCATGAAAAGCATCTTCGGATTGTGTTGGAAACTCTTAGGAGTAATCAATTAGAAGCAAAATTTTATAAATGCCACTTTTGGCAATCTCGTGTGAAGTTTCTTGGTCATATTATTTCCGAATTCGGAATTTCCGTGGGTCCTTCAAAGATTGAAGCGATTCAAAATTGGAAGAGACTGGAGAGTGTGACGGAAATTCGTAGCTTCCTTGGATTGGCGGGCTATTACCATTGTTTTATTAAAGACTTTTCTAAAATTGTCGTGCCTCTTACTTGCTTAGCAGAGAAAGGTGTTAAATACAATTGGTCAGACAAATGTGAAGCTTCTTTTCAAAATTTAAAAGAACTCCTTTCCAATGCTCCTATTCTTGTGATTCCCATGGGAAACCAAGATTTTATTGTTTATACCGATGCTAGACGCGTTGGTTTGGGTGCCGTTCTTATGCAAAGAGAGCATGCTATTGCTTATGCTTCTAGGCAATTGAAGCCAGCCGAGACTAGATATGCCACTCATGATTTAGAGCTCGCGGCTATCGTTTTCGCTCTTAAAATTTGGCGTCATTATATTTTGGGAGAAAAATTTATTCTTTACACCGATCATAAATCTTTGAAGTATCTATTTTCTCAAAAGGAACTTAATTTGCGTCAACAACGTTGGCTCGAATTTCTTGCATCTTATGATCTTCATATTCTTCATACTCCCGGAAAGGGAAATCGGGTTGTCGATGCACTTAGTCACAAGCATCAAGCGGTTGTTTCTATGATGATATCCGAATGGAATGATCTCGGAATTTTATCCACTTGTGCGATTCAAGATCATGTTTTCGATTTATGTTCATCTCTTGTTTTATGTAGCCTTGAGGCTCATCCTTCTCTTTTGGACCGCATTCTTGAAGCTTAAAAGCTAGATCCCGAATTGGCTCTTCTTGGCCAAAATTTTAGGGATAAAATTGATATTGAAGGTTTGAAAGACTTTGATATTGATTCTCGTGGCGGCATTTAAAAATTTGGTAGACTTATCATGCCAAATATTAGTGATCTTCGTAAAGATATTTTAGAAGATTCTCATCGTTCTAAATTTACCATTCATCCCGGTAGTAATAAAATGTACGCGGATATGAAGCGACTTTATTATTGGAAGGGAATGAAATGTGATATTGCTAACTTTGTTAAATGTTGCATGACTTGCCAACTCGTTAAGGCCGAGCATCAAAGGCCCGCTGGGTTATTGCAACCTTTAGACATTCCAATTTGGAAGTGGGATCAAATTTGCATGGATTTTATAGACGGCCTTCCCCGTTCTCGTTCGGGTCATGATAGCTTATGGGTGATAGTTGATAGACTTACTAAATCCGCCCATTTTATTCCCGTTCGGTCCAATCGAACCATACCTCTCTTGGCCAAACTCTTTATCAAAGAAATTGTTAAATTGCATGGAGTTCCTACTTCTATTGTTAGTGATCGTGATCCATTGTTTACTAGTGGATTTTGGAAGAGTCTTCAAAAAGCTTTGGGAACGAAGCTTAATTTTAGCACCACTTATCATCCCCAGTCCGATGGACAAACTGAGCGTGTGAATCAAACTCTTGAAGATCTACTTCGTGCATGTGTTCTTTATTTTGGTGGAAGTTGGGAAGATCATATTTCTCTTGTTGAGTTTTCCTATAACAATAGCTTCCAATCTAGTATTGGTATGGCACCTTTTGTGGCACTCTATGGATGGCCATGCCGATCTCCTTCTTGTTGGCTTGAGGCCGGTGAGAAGCTAGTTTTAGGTCTAGATTTTATTCGTGATTCCATAGAGAAGATTGACCTTATTCGTCATAGGATGAAAGAAGCCAAGAGTAGACAAAAATCCTATGCCGTTAACCGGAGAAGGAAATTAGAATTTTCTATGGGAGATCTTGTGTTTATTCGAGTTTCACCTATGAAGGGTGTTGTACGTTTTAGTCGATCGGGAAAATTAGTGCCTTGATATATTGGGCCATTTCCTATCACCGAACGCATTGGTTCCGTGGCTTATCGCTTTTATTACCGGCTCAGTTTTCTGCTACTCATGACGTGTTTCACGTTTCTCAATTACGGAAATGCCTTCGAGATTACGATTTTATTCTCGAGCCCGGTGTTGTGGAAGAAATTGAAGTTTCGCCTAATTTGACTTATGAGCAACATCCTATTCGTATTATTGCTTTGGAGGTCAAACGCATTTGAAATAAAGATATTCCGCTTGTTAAAGTTCAATGGTCCTCAAATCCTAAGGATTTCTTTTGGGAATCTAGAGAGTTCATCGAGCGAACACATCCGACTTACTTTCCCATGCTCTTTGAGGTGAATTTCTTATTTCAAATTTCTTTTGTGTTTATATGCTTTCATGGTTGTTACCTTATATTTTCTTCTTAAATATTGTGTGGACACAATTTCTTTAAGGAGGGGAGTGTATAACAACCCGCATATTTTACGATTTGAATATTTAAATATTTTATTTAAATATTTTATCGTTAGTCGGATTTTAGTCCGAAAAGTTACTTTTTTGCATACGGTCTAATTAGGACTTCTGACCACTTCCATTTGGTCCAAAATGCCGTTTGCGATCTTTTTAAGTATATACTTTGATATGTTTGGAGTTAGTGGAATTTTGCCACTTTTTCACCTTGGGCTTTGGGTTTGGTTTAACCCATTAGCCTAAACTATTAACTCTAGCTCAATCCCCTCTTCCCTTAGTTACTTCACTTTCATTTCCTAACACTCAAGCTTCATCAAAAATGGGGAGAGGAATGGGAAATTAAAACTCCAAGCCCTAGATCATTTGCAAATCCAACATATAACTCCAAATCCAAAGAGAAGCCATTGATTTAAGCTTCTTGTGTTGAGGTTGAAGTGTGGTTGATTCTTCCTTTGCTTTTAAGCTTGTAACGACCCGTAAATTTTCGATAATTAAAATAGTTAATTTAATAAGATTTCATGATTTAGTGTTAGAAAAAAAATTTGTAAGTCGTTTGGAATAATAAAACTGGAATGAATTGCAACGATAATTATCCAAGTAATGAAAAAAGCTACTTAGTGAATGCCTTTGCAATCAATAGTTGAATAGGATAATAAATGTTGAATTCATTGGGTATAATAGAGTAATTGATTGATAAGTAAAATCTATTTAAAATCAAATATCGAATATCGAACAGGTAAATTTTTTTAAGTTAAATAATGAAAACTTATTGAACAATTGAATAACTGTAAAATGAAAATAGGGTTCTGAGATGTGAATTGGTTTTAAAGGTTAAATTTTATAAGTTCGTTTGAATATTTCAAAGGATAGTGATTTAAGAATAATCAAATTTGTTAAATTTAATATTACGAATGTTTGAATAAATTAAATTTCGAATTTGATATGATTAATTGGATATGGCAATTTAATATATGAAAATAGAGTGAATAATTGAAATTTGATTTAATATAATTCAATTTGGTTTCCAAAGTGAATGAAAGTTATATTGGGATTATAATAGAGTTAATAGGATTTTAAAATTGGAATTTATTGGATAAATTGGATAACGGGTTTAATATGATTAAAAATGATTTGTAAAATTTTATTTTATAATATTGGAGTTATAGTGATGTTATAGAACTTTTAAAACTGAATTTAAAATTTATTTGTGAAAATTGAATAATTTAATATTTAATTATCGATTGAAAATAGCCAAATTTTGAACAGTCTGAGAATTGGACGAAGCTAGTTCCATTGGATCCGTATTAGTTAGTTATTATCGGATTTCAATTTTCGTAGCAATCGGAGTTGTCGTTTGACCGTGGCAGCTCGAAACGCATCGAAATTGTTTTAATATTAATTTGGCAAGTTAAAATAGTCATTTTTCAAACAGTCTCGGATTTCGACGAAACAAGTTTCATCGGATCCGTAATGTGATATTATTGTAAGATTTCAAATTTCAAGTCAATCGGATTTACCGTTTGTCCGGGGCAAGCCAAAACGCATAGAAATTAGTTTAAATCGATTTAATTTAAATTGATCGTTTATCGCTGTAACTCTTACATATGATCGAATTAGCTTTCGAAACCTGTTCCATTGTGTCCGGAACGCGGGATAAACCCTAGAAACGCCGGTCACCGCGCGTAAATCGGAGTTCGAAAATTTGGAGGTGAATAGTGTTCGTTGAAACTTCTATAAAGGACACCCCTTTATCTTCATTGCTCAAACCCTAGCCTTTACAGTAGCCGCCGCCTGTGCTATTTCTAATGGCCAAAATCGCGCGCCCTTCTTCCCCTCCGATCTCCTCATCCATCGACTTTCATCCAAATCTCTCAACTAGAAAAACGTAGAGCACATCACGAACTACGAATCCAACGGTCAAGATCGTATATTGAGTGACGGATCAACGGCAATATGGCCTCAAAGTGGGCGCGTTCATTCGCGAATTCCGAGGCAATGGGGGGGCCGAGTGCAGCGTGGTGGCAGGCGTGGGTCGAGCTCAAGACGAGCTTCGATGTGGTGCTGTTGTGATGGGGTTTCGAGCGACGTGGGGGGGGTGCGGCCCTATGCCCTTGTGCGTGAGGATGGGTTCGTGAACACGACCTGGAGCACGGCCTTGGGGAAGAAAGTAGCGTAAGTGGCTTTTATTAGGTAATTAGTGAAGTTAATTATTTATTTAATTATCCCGCTAATGACGTTTCGTATTTTGGTTATAACTTTTGCATGCGAGGTCCGTTTTGGACGCCGTTTCTTCCGTTGGACTCGTATTGACGAGTACTACGCTATGGAATTGGATTGGAGTCGTTTGGAGCTAGAGAAAATTTTGGGTTAAATCGAACGTCGTTCGATTTGATTTGAAATCGTAAAATCAAGGTGAGTGTTTTATAACGCTCACACCGTACTAAATATTTTTATGCTAGTTAAATTGACATTATGAAGTGATATGAATTTTATTTGTCGTTGTTTGATATAAATTTAATTGTCATATAGCTTGTTATTCGAATTAACCATTGAAAAATTTAATTGACAGTTAAATTGAAACCGAAATTGAATTGCGATTTACTTACCTGACATCGATAACTATGAAATTGCCATGAATTGTATTGCTTATTGGATGATGTATTTTGATGGATGCTATTGGTTGATAATTGAATGTTTGGATGTTTATTTGCTTATATAGATCCTGTTATGCATACATATGATACTGTGATTTAATTTAAGTAATATATACTCATCCCTGACATCTAATTGAAATAAATAACTACTTGGCCATAGGATAGAAAATTATATACGGACACCGAATTGGCTAAACTAATAATATATAATAATTTTTAAATCGTCGATTTGAAATTTATTTAAATGTTTGATGTGAAAGTTATAAATAGAAATCGAATTTATAAAAATCGAATTTATCGAAAATGTGAGTTGGAATGTTGAAATAAATTTTGGTTAAAGGGATTTTGTTAAATAATTTAAGTTGAGACTTTGAGGTTTGAAATTGGATATGATTGGATTTCGAAAATTAATTGTTTGAAGGTTTAACCTTGATTCGGGCTTTGAATATTATTAAGTAAAAGTGATATAAAAATGATATTTTGAAATCGAGCTTGGAATTGAATCATATTTGAAATTGGAATTTAGACTTGAATATTGATGGAAAATTTGTTAAGTGTTATAAATGGATATTTTGAAATCCAGCTCCAAATCGATAAAAAAATTGAAATTGAATAAATTGAAGGTGAATGTAGAATTGAATTGATTTGAAGTTAAAGTTGACGTTGTTTTGAATTGAAATCGAAATTGAATCGGTAAAATGGAAATTGAAATTGATTGGAATTGGGAAGTTGTAATTGAAATGGATTGGTTTTGAAGCTGTTTTAATTTGTTTTCCAAATTACTCTGTTATATAAACCATTTTGAATACTTAAACTATTTTAATCTATTTTTAATCTACTTAACCCAATTTAAATTATTTTAAACTAATTTATCTATTTTAAATCCATTTCAAGATTTTAATTATTTTTAACTATTTTAATTATTTAAACTACTTTTAAACTACTTAAAACTATTTTCTAAAAATTTCAAGCTGGTTAATAAGGTGGAATGTTTATGTTTAAATCTTGAATTTAAATACGAATTGGGTTAAATGAAGTTGCAACATAAAATTTAAATTCGGAATGATTTTGAAACCGAAATAAGATATTGAGACGCAAAATGATTTTTGAAAAGGAACCTTATATTTTGAATGGCTATGTCGATATTTGAAATGGATTTGATTTTGAAGTGAATATGACATTTGATATCAATCATGAATCGATTCGAGATGTAAAAGAGCCAACGGTGTAATAATACGTAGTTATTAAAGAGACCGGGATCGGATATGGACATACTCTCTGTCGATACCGAAAACCACTTTAATAACTATTATACGCGGAGTGTTGATCCAGAATGAAGTGGATGGTTTGGTGAACGCGTTGACTGAAGAAAGAGAACGATTATTGGATGACCCCTGACATGACTAAAACAGGAGCCGCGCCGGGCCATTGAGGTTCGCCACCTCTAGCGGACACACTTCTTCGATACCATATCTATTACATTTGTGATGCGATTTGGGTGCACCCCTTGATTTGGGAGTGTTGTTTCGCGGTGTTGGGGTAGCTGCTGGCTATGCCCAACATCAGTCCGGATCACGCAACTACTAGTATCCTAGTTGGTATCGCCTCATGTACCCTGTCATACTGATTATCCTATTCGCGACCACTACGTTTTGATTTGTACCTTGAGTATATGGATTGCCCTCTGGTGACTTCCGGTTTTGGGGAAACTACGGTCTTGTATATGCTTTTGGGAATATAAAATGTGTTAAGGGGGATTATGGTAACGCCTTAACGCTATTTTGATACTTTATATTACTGATAGACAATATCTACTTAGCGTATATTACTACATAGTAGATAGTTTCACGGATCCTTGAGAGATGGAAAATCCTGTAACATCTCTTAAGTTATTGCACGCACGTTGACACTGGATATGAGATGTCAAACCCCGTAAACATCTCTGACGCCGTTACACTCATATTTATTTACGATTGATTTAACTCTCATAAGGATATTTTAGTCCTGACTCGAGTGTTTGTCTTTTCATTACGCTCGGGTCAGTCCTGAGTTTTCAGTTTAGGTTGAAGATCATTCCCTTGGAGGACGGAGACAAAGATTTGGTATATTATCTACTACTAT